>OY728167.1:425949527-427238403 GCA_963277665.1 Viscum album
CTAAAAGTAGGAGGCCTTTGTCTCATGAAGCTCTCGGTTACAGATTGTTCTTTCTTGGGGGGGGGGGGGGGTTGGACATTCCTCTTGAATGATGTTTCTATTTAAAACATGAGTTAACTGAGAGTGTATCATGATAAAGTTTGTGATTCCTGCTCTCATCGAATTGGGAATCTCATTAAAATAGTCATCACATTGATAGTCACATCGGTTGTTAGCCTGAGACCTCCTATTATCAGCCATTGTCTAGAATAAAATAAAAATTAGGGGTAAGTATTTTAAACTATTAAATAGATAAGGGGAATCCAATGAAAAAATGATGAATTATAAATTACATTGATTTCCATAACTTATGAATCTATAGTCTTTAATCTAATTTATCCATGATCTACTTCCCAACATATATTATTAGGGGAATTTTTTTTATTCCCTTAATAATGGTTCATACTAAGATTATGAATTTATCAAAGCATATCTCCCAGGAGTGTTTAACCAAGAGTGCAGCAAGGCTTTTTGTTGTGCACCAGTTCCTATTCGATTCAAGCTCAATGTAAAGTTTTCATGTTTTACCCCTAGATACATCTGTTCCAGAGCGTCCTTTACTCATTCGTATCTAGAAAGGGATGTATTTTATTGATAAAACACTTACTCTATACCCACCTAAATTTAGTTATTTGTTTCTTATACTTAGTCTTATCCTTAAGTATTTCACCAGAGTTTTCTAATCCCAATTCTAAAAATAACTAAATCTATCCTTTGATACCAACTATAACAACCCTAATCTTTATTACACACTTAAACATGATTTATTATGTAAACTTGAACTTAATACAAATCCTAGGATTGATAAGTCTAGTGTCATGGGAAATTTGTAACATTACATAACAACTTAAAACATAAAATTAAACATCTTTATTGAAAACTTCATTTACATTAACAACTCATTCCTTTGTACTTAAAACTGCACGGTATAACCTGAGGACATACATAAGAAAAGGGTGAGCTATAATGATCAGTATGAGACTAAATAGGGCATAACATGAATAACACAATACATGTTAGGAAATAGGTATATCAGTGAAGCATAAGTGAAACTGAACATAAAGGCATGATATAACATGATTATGATAACATGGAAATGTGGCAACAATATACAACATGATATTAGTATTTGTCAAGGATCATTGCACATGGATTATCATGATTAAAACCTCATTTCACATGAATTATAATGACTAAACCCTCATTTCACATGTCGTATCATGATACTAAACTTTACCCAATGCATTGGAGCGCTATGAGGGAGCACCCTTCATAATCATTTCAATCACATGCTTAAGTGTGCCACATAGATCATATAACATGGATTCATTAAACATCATAATTTATTACAAAATAAAATAATGTGGAATACATACATGTAAGTACCATTAAATATGTATATGTTCATAAAGGTGAATAACCTTGATAGAGAAATCGGTATGGTATTCTCTACACAAAGATTTTTTCTTGGAAAATCACGATGCAATTTCGACAGCATAATAGCGTCCTATGGAAATTCAGAAAGTGGGTTGATGAGATAGAAAGGGGTCTCTCATAATTTATACATGTAATATATATTAATGAGATCTTGGTACATAATATCCCAACATATTAAATGGAATTTAGTTATATAATATAGAATAAATGTTTGAATGGAAATAAGAAGAGAGAAATCCCTGACGGAATTTTGGCATGGTAACAGGTGTACACGGAAGACATTAATGAGAGAGAAAGGGGTCTCTAATCATTAAAAAATAAGGAGGGAAGTATGTGTGGGGTGTGAAATCATTCCCCAATATTTTTAATTGAAAATAAAAGGGTATAACAACATGAATAAACTTGCATAAAACATGAAAAAGGAAGAAATCCCTTACCTGAGTGTGTGACTTAAAAAGATTGAATAGGGGCTTATTGAGAGCTTGGGATACCTTGTGATGATTATAGAGAGGGCAGGGAAGAGTAGAGAAAAGCTCCAAGGATTTTTAGTGAAGAGAATTGGGAGATTGGGTGGGTTTATATAGGAAATGAGAGGGGAATTCCTTAATATTTCACAAACTTATGTTTTGGAATCTATATAATTAAATATTCAAAACCACAAACCTTCCTATAGTTTTTTACCATGTTTTTTCCAAAAAGGACTGGAAAAATTATTTTATAAGTCCAATGGATGAAAAAATTAAAATATTATCCTTGCTTATGTGGGAGTTATTCACATTATTAAACAAATGAATATAAAATCACAAAGTATATTATACATTTTGGAGGATTCTCTAAGTCTTTATAAAATAAGTAAAACAAATCTAAAATAACATTATTTTAATTGGAATAAATATATTAGCCCAATAATACCCATTATAGTATTTATTACATCAGTTTGCGGTCATTATGATGTAATAAAACACATATTTTATTTATACGTGATTTAATTATTACCCAAAAATTCCACCGTCTCAGAAAATTATGAAAAATTCACCATTGGATAATTTAGACATCCCAATTCAAAAAATAATATTAATTTTATATATGTAAATTTCTAAATTTATAATTTTTTTACTTTTAAAAAGAAAACCAATATTTATTGAAAATTCACTAGGTTTGAAAAAAACAGTTTTCAAACCTTGATAAGAATTACATTTGACTTCATAAAAGTTATATTATATTTTATTATTCATAAAATTAATTTGATAATAATATTTTATTAAAATATTAGTTATTTAAAAAATTCATTAATTCCTTAAAATAAATTCTTTAAAAATACACTTTCGGTTTTATCGTATAAAAAATATAACTCTTATCTAAATGATTACCTAATAATTTACAGATAAGGAATTGATATAATAATAAATTATAATATTCTTTAATAATATTATTAATAAAAATATTATTTTAATATTATAATGTATATATTTCTCAAAAGTATAATTTTTACCTGAAGAGTCAATTTATCAAATTTGCCATTTTTTTAAGAAAGACTCTTATCATAAAAAAATTGATGGAACAAGACTTTCATTTATAAAAATTGATTACAAAATAAGTAAATAACACCTTATTACATAACCCCTTATAACACCCGCATAAGACCTAAGGGTAAGGTGTGCGATGGTGACAAACTCTTGGTGTGGCTCAGATAACATCGCCTGGGTGGTAGTCTCTATTTACTTGAACTTCTCCCGTAGGCAATTCTGTTGAAGCTTAACGTGTTGAAGCTCAGCTTGAGATTGGTCAATAGTGAATCTAGGTGATGCTACCCCATTTACAAGCTCCGAAAAATGATCTTCGTATGGCCCGAGTCTACTGGATAAGGCCATCCTCTTCTTTGTCTCTGTCGAAAGGATTCTTTTTAAAAACATTAAATTTATATCAGTCATGTGATCACCATTCAATGGATATATTATCAATGGTAATGATACTTAACGGCCATTTAAATCCAATAATAATAATAATAAGTGCATTTTTTTCTATAATACATTAAAAGAAAGATAATTTTATTCTTAAATGATAAAGTCATTACACTCCCGCTCCTATTACTGGATAAAATAGGGTTGTCTATCCATTGTGTGTTATATATATAGATCTAGGATTATTTTATCTTGATATGTTTAATTGTAGATTTATGTTTCAGATCTAAATCCCATTCTTCGATGCATTTTTGATTGACGACGTTCAATTTGGAGATATCCTTTAGTGAGTGTTCTTTGTCAATCTTGAGGTAAGCGGCCTATAATTCAAATCTCATATTCTTGATTGAAATTATGTGTATATAATTTTAGAATTTATATTTTTTGTTTTGTAATTTATTTATAGATTGAATTAATTATATTGGTGAATTAATTAATTGATAGAATTGTGAAATTGGGAATATTGGGGTTGTAGACTTTCAGTAATTAATTGATGAATTAATTTTTGAGATATTGTGAATATTGAATTAGGATTTGGGGATAATTAATTTTTGATTTAATTGTCAGAACATTGAATTGGGATTTGGGGATAATTAATTATTGTGTTAATTATCAAAATATTGAATTGATTTTTAGGTATTATTAATTATTGAGTTAATTATTGGAATAAAAATAGTGAATTGAGTAATTAATTATTGAATTAATTACAGGATATTGAGTTTTCAACTATTTAATGGTTTAATTGAATAATAGGATTGATTGAATTAATTAATTAATGAATTAATTAATGGAAATAATATGATTATTTAATGGTTTAATAAAATAATGGTGTTGACAAGATTAGTTAATTTATTAATTAATTAGGGATGATGAATTATTTAGGTTGGAAAAATTAATTTATGAATTAAATGGATATATTGAATTTATTTTTTTGGAACAATTAATTTATAAATTAATTGAGTATATTTAATTGAATTAATTAGAACAATTAAGTGATGAATTAGTTTGGGATATTGAATTGATTGAGTTGTAACAATTAATTGATGAATTAATTGGGGAAATGGAATTGATTGAGATGGGACAATTAATTGATGAATTAAAAGGGATAATAAATCAATTAGGTTTCAATAATTAATTGATAATTTAATTATGGATTCATTGGGATTGTGGATCTTGAATAATTAAATGATAAATTAATTATGGAAAATTTTGTGATTTTGAATTTGATAAATTAATTTTTGAATTAATTAATAAATTTGACGTGAACAATTAATTGGTGAATTAATTGAACTGATTGAATGTGATTAATTAATCATTTAATTAATTGATGTTTTTGATATGATTAATTAATTTATTTAATTAATTAATTTTATTGACATGATTAATTAATTATTTAATTAATTAATTTTATTGACGTGATTAGTTAATTGTTTAATTAACTAAAGGAATTGATTTTATTCATTAATACTTGAATTAATTAATTTTATTGATGTGAATAATTAATTATTGAATTAAGTTTTTTTATTTAAGTATTTAGTTAATTGTTGAATTAACTAAAGGAATTGATTTGATTAATTAATTAATTAATGTTATTGGTGTGATTAATTAATTATTGGATTAATTAATGTTATTGATGTGATTAGTTAATTATTGAATTATCTAAATGAATTGATGTAAATAATTAATTATTAGATTAATTAATTTTATTAATGTGATTAATTAATTTTTGAATTAATTAATGTTGCTGATGTGATTAGTGAATCATTGAATTGACTAAAGTAATTAACATGATTAATTAATTTTTGACTTAATGAAATTTATTGACGTGATTAATTAATTGTTAAATTAATTAATTTCATTGATGTGATTAGTTAATTGTTGAATTATCTAATGGAATTTATGTGATCAATTAATTTTTTATTTCATTAATGGAATGATGTGAATATGAAATTTTTGAATTGTATTAATTAATTGGAGAATTAATTAATGATGTTATTGTGACATATATGAATTGGGATAATTAATGGTAACACGAGCATTCATATGTGAATTGTGATAATTAATGGTAACATGTGTATTCAATTAATAATTGAAGAATGGGAACATTTTCATTCAATTTTTGGAGGTATTAATGGTAACATGGGTATTCAACTATTAAATGAAGAATGGGAACATGGTCATTAAATTGTGAAATCATAAATGATAACATGGTCATTCAATTTTAAAATTATGAATGGTAACATGGTCATTAAATTGTGAGATTAATAATGTGAACATGGTCATTCAATTGTGTGAGTTAATGAATGATAATAATTGAATTATGAGATAAGATATCCTTTGGGATCAGTTCAGACTATGGTTGTAATGAACCAAGATTAACGTACATGGACATTACATTTATTTTTTGGAATAATAAATAAATTACACAAATATACACCCAAATACAGTATTAGTTTAGTGTCTTCGGAAACATGGAACATAATCTTCTAACTTGGTGAAAGATAATCAACATCTCCCATAATGTTCTTCCCTTTTATTTTCCTACCTAAAACCATTCTTTATATACTGGGGAAAATAAAACATAAAAACTGTGATCTCAATGATCCGTAAGGGTAAACATTGATAACATATAACAATCCATAAACATAAGAATATAGAAACATGAAAATAAAGATTAAATATCAAAATATTGGGTCATTAAATAAAGCATTGAAGTACGTAAGGGATATATCATAAAGGAACATTAACCATGGTAAAATAGAATTGGAATAAAAAATGGGATTATGTAAAGTAACTAAGAATATAATATGATTTTAATAGTATCCAATGCACTTCTTCCAAGACTATAATAGTGGACAAAGTCCTTTACTGAACCGAGTTTACTTGTTGTTCCATCCATGTATTATTGAACCGGATTTACATACCATTCCAGCCCTGTATTACTGAACCATATTTACTTGTTTTTCAATTCATGTCTATCTTATGAGATATAAATCTTTAAAACATTCATTTTAGGGAGATATAGGTCCTACGCATCTTATAATAAAATCAGTCATACATGTTCCACAAAAAGATAAATCATTCATCATATCATAACCCATGAAATAAAATTGTTTTCTTAAACATCATTCCATCATAATCCATATAAAATAAATGTATTTAATAAAAATAATTCCATCATAAACACAATCAAATCAAAGTAATAATAGGTATATAAACATAACCCTATGTCATATTATATGGAAAATAATTTTGATAAAACACTTGAACTTAATTCCTCGAGAAAATATCCTTTCTCCTTTAAAAACATTTTCTTTTCTCAAAATTCCATGAAATTTTAAAAGAATAGAATTTAGTTTAATTTAAAATTAGAAACCATGTAGGGTAAACATCATGGAAATAAAAATTTATGTGGAAATAAAAAACCATTCAAGGAGTATAAGTTAAAAAAACATTCTTCTTGTACCCTTGCTGAAAAAGTAAAAAAGTACCTCTTATAGAAAATGAATGAAAGATTCCTTACATAACATTTAATAAAAAATTTATAATGGGTAAAATTCAGTTTAAAAATTATTAGAAAAATAAATAATATTATATATTTATGAATCATGTACGTGAATGATAAATATACCCCAGTAAATAATTATGAATAAACAATCTTGAATAATAATGAGATTGCAGAATTATCCCTTACCTTAGGTCCGATTTCTTCCATATGCGTCTTAAACTCCTGTATAGTGGGTTTTAATATATTATTGACATGCAATAGAACCATAATAATATTTATGTTATCATATATGATTCACTTATGACTTTATATTACCCATGTATTTATCAATTCCATGTTTTTAAGCAACGTTTTGGGTAATAATAGTTTTATTTATCATACATGCGTTTACTTTTTGTTCTTAATGTTATTACTTAGATCATGATTCACTTACTTAAAAAAACATAAAACTTGATTTATATATCAAAAATATTAAGTATAGAAATATATATAATAGGTATATAAATTAAAAGGAATACACCGTTCATAGAGACGGTAGGCAGTACGTACGCAGGAACACTGTTTCCGTTTCCTTATTGAATTGAATGGAAGAAAGTAAATGACACACACACATATATATACCTAAGTCCAGTATAAATATTATGTCATATATTAAATTATAATATATTATACATACTTTATAATCATTCTTGAATAGTTAACGTGGATAATGAATCTCATAACGTCGTGGAGACGGTAAGTCATACGTACACACGAGAAACGATATCATTACCTTAATGGTTAAATGGTATGGAATTGGATGGTATATGAATTTTAAAGAAATAATATCATGTTATATTTTTTATTTATATCCATTATACTCATCAATATATCCATCCAAATTATGTATTGTTGACTAACAAATTACACCACGTCGTGGAAACGGTAAGTCGTACGTACACACACATGGTGATATTGCTATTCGTAGGATAGATAAAAGGAGGTATAAGGTTGTACCATAATTATAATAACATATAAACATGTATAATATACTATATTTATTGTTTTATTATGGTAACAACATATGAAGAGGAAGTATAAGAAGAAAAGAATTTCGAAAGAGGTGATAAAACAATTACATCTTTTCGGGTATCTCCATTTGGTATGCGCAAAATGACTCTGTAAGATAGATTTATGCCAAAAGGGTGGCCTCTAGGATGAAGTGAGGTAATTTGGGAGAATATTTTAGCTGGTTTTTCATAATCCAAAGGGTTTTTTAGGTTTCATTAAAAGAGATGTAGAGGTTCCCTTTTATAAGAGAGGGGACGGGCACCTTTGGAAAGTCTTGAAATATAAATTTATTATAAATTAATTTTAGATTTATAATGATCCCAAACTAATTTATTTATAATATAAGATGCATATGGGTCGAAATAATATCATAAAATAAAATCTAGACATGTTTTGATTTTATTTTAAACCTTCTCATTTTGATTTATCCTTATTTAATTTATTTAATTTTATTTGCTGTAATAATATTCTAAATATTAAATAGTTATGAATATTTACTTATGTATTGTAAATTTTCCATAATTGGATAATTAATGAAATTTTAGACAATATAACTTTAAATATGTAATTTTTGAAATATTTTTGTGATTTTTAAATAATTTAATAATATTTTATTTTTATAAAATATCAATAATGTCAATTTTGCCACTATTCATTTATTTGACTTTAAATAAAATACACACAGAAGGTAAATTCAAACCAAAATATTTAATACAATAATAACATGTATTATTCACCTATTAAATTAGTGGATAACATTAATTATTTCATATGAGATTTATTTTAATATTTTTAAAACCATTTATTTGATATTTCTATCAATAAAATAATTTCTACATCACTATTATGTCATCATTAATGGTGATTATTTTATCTCTAAAAATTATAAATAAATTCAAATGATATATATAATTTCATTATATTTCTTGAGACTATTTAGTTTCTATGTTTTATCATGTTTACCAATAAATTAAAATTATTATACTTATAAGATATATGGGAGTGACATGTTGTCACCTTCTTTTGTTTTAATTATAATTACATCGATTTCATGGAAAAAAGTCCATTAAATGAATCAAATCCAACCCATAGGTGATATTTATAGACATTAATTCATAAAATAATATTTTTTTAGGTTTTAGGGTAATTTTATTATCTTTATCATATTTTCAGTTACCCTAATTTACCCTATTTACCTTTAACAGTGGTAAATAAAAATTACCATAGTTACTATTCATAATATTCAAAAAAATAAAATTAACCTGTTAACATAATTTTGAACCACTTATTAAAAATATATAATCCATTTTTAAAAATTAAAAAAACATAATTGGAAGAAATTAATTTCAAATTAAATCTCCTTGTCAAAACCAAAAAGTGGGTTTTTAAGAAGTAAAAACTTATCAACAAATTGTCATGTGTTTATGTCCAATTTTAATGTGAATTTACATCCAATTAAAAACATTATATTAAATGAAAAATAATAATCCAATTACACTTTAAAACACTTTTAAAATACATTCTAACTATATAAATAAATTTGACAAAAATGGATGTTTTGAATTAAAATGAAGTATTTTTTATTACTCATAAAAATATGAATTTCATCAGAAAAATACCAAAATTTCAACCATATTTTTAATTTTTAATTCCATATTCCAAAAATAAGATTTTTATTTTGTCAAATATAATATAAAAATGTTTTAAAAACAATATTTAAAATTGGTGCACCATTAAAAGGTGGAAAAAATGCATTTTTTGAAAAATACTTCTTTTATCTGAAAAATTTATTTTTTATATCATGTTATAGAAAATAAATAATATGAACATAAATATTATATAACATTGAAAATTTGGTCAATAATATTCATAACTTCTAGTTTATATAATATTTTAATAATATATCATTTTTTTAGTGAAAGTCGGTATTGCGTACAATGCAAGCTATCGAGGAAGATCTCTCTTGCTTGTAATGCAAGTCAAGTCAGTGATTCATTTAGTGAAATATTACTTTGGTGTTGCGTATAACATAATCTAGACATATTTCTTTATTCATTGAATAAAATCTATACTCATTTTTGCATGAAATGAATTCTATCAAATGAACTTGAAATTGTGTGTAACACAAGCCAAGTATAATGTTGCGTATACTGCAAGATAATACAGTGTTGCATATAGTGATTGCTAATATTGTAGTAGTGTAAAACACAAGACATAAAAAAATTAAAAAAATCTATCTCATAAAATCATAGAGTGTTACATTATACCCCCCTTAAAATGATTTTTTCACTAGAAATTCATTGGGGTTATAAAAGGATTACTACTTGAAAGTTTCTTCCATATAAACTCACCTCGTAAAAAGGAAAACTAAAACTTCCTTTTAAAAAGGGAAGTTAGAAACATAAAGGGTACCCAAAGTAACTCATCACTGGGTTTCCACATAGGAGAATATATGTGGGAAGTAAAAACATGTATATACAAGAAAAAATCTGACCATCAAGTTCTAATGTAGAGTGATAGAGAACATGGTTTGAAGAAGGTTAACAACCAGAAAGCCATAAATCTACGATGATTTAAGGGACCATCTGATTCATCAGAGAAGATGTTACTAAGAAAACATTTTTTTTCAAGATCCATTCCCTAAAGTTGAATAATTTCTCATGAGAATAAATACTTTCTTGATTTTATTACAATCTCACCATTGTTTGTGCCTTGAAAAATTTACACTTCATCACTTATTTAAAAAATGAAGCTGAATTTTTCATTCTTGAAGTGTCAGAAGATCATGAAATAGAATGATAGATCATTCCATCTGTCTAAACAAAAAGGTTAGCACATGTAATCAAATATGAATAATTCCACCTATAGTGAGATGATACATTAATCTAACAAAAATCAAACAAAATATAACTTATACTATCCATAAATTGATAACATTAAAATCCTTCCAAATCAATAAATAAAAAACATTAGAAATAGGTTAACTAAATCTAGATAAAATTTAACTCTCATATCTTATAAGGTAGTTTTTGGTTATCAAATTCAAAACATGTGAATACCTTAATAATTTATTCTTTTGAAACATGGTAATAAAATTAATTATTGTAGAACCTTAGTGAAAACATGAAATCCTTCAAAATTAACTCTTTCCACACGCCAAAAATACCAGAAATTCTATATACTCAAACCATGATATCACCTTTTCCTTATATTAGTCACGAGAACATCAATACTATCAAACATATCATTATCTACTTATCCCTTAATTATGTGCATATCATGTGCTTTCCAAAAATATTTAAATCACATTTCATGGTTATCGATACCATATACTTATAAAAAAACAAAATGGACCAATATATAGATATTCCAATATTCCATAATACTATAAAAGAGATTCATCAACACTATTTTAGAATCCCATTACATAAAAACATAATAATTCCAGCACTTTGTTTTCATACTCAACATCACCTATAGTGATCGCTTGTGATTTTCCTTTGTCTTTTCCCTTAATAGGTTATTTATGTCGATCATTATTATGAATCCTTGGATTTGAGCATTGGTTATCATAATTCCCCATTTCCTTTCACTTTTAGCATTGAAGTATGGGTAGTTCATTCTCTGCAGTCTTTCATCTATTCACATCATTAAGAACCCTTTTCCCATTAATTTGGCACTCAACAACTCGATGACCTTCCTTTCTACACTTAAAAATTTTTCTAGTCCCTTTAAGATAATCTCCACCATGCTTTTTTCAAAACTTTGAGCGTAAGGAAACATTCACCTTCTTTTCACCATTGTTTTGAGACTTTCCCTTGAACTCCATCTTTCGTTTATTGTCAAAACCATGAGATTGATATGTAACAAAAACTTCCATTTCTACCTTGATATCACAATTCACAATCAATTCATATCTAATAAAGTCTATTATAGCTAATTCTCTTCGAAGACATGGTTTTAAGCCACTAAATAATTGATCAACATTACTTTCAGGTTGGATTATAAAACCAGAAGCATACCTTGCATGTCTTGTAAAATTTGCCTCGTATGTACCAACGAATTCATACTCATTTTTCTTAAGCTCATGGAACTCCTTTTCCGTCTTTGTTTAATGAATAAGAGGGAAGTAATTATTGGACAATAATTTCTTGAACTCATCTCAATTCATGGATTCAATTTCATCTTACTACCTTGTATTCTTGATTAGAGTCCACTACTGGTCTGTTTCACCTTCTAAATGATAAACAACCAAAATAACATTTTTCATGTTTTGAATAGTGAAGGATTTAAAATATATTTTCAATGGTAATAATACATTGTTCAGAAAAAAGTGGATTATAAGACCCACTAAAATAAGGTGGACGTTGCCTCATGAAGGATTCCATAGAATGTTGTTCCATTATCTTCTCATTTGTATGTCCAGAATGATTCATATCTTGTGTAAGTATAGAAATAAGATTTTTCATTCCATCTCCAATAACATTTTTTTGATCAGGAGTAAAATCCTTTCATTTCCCATTTCATTTATCATTAACACAGTTCCTTCCGGTTCCATCCATTGTTTAAAACCAAAAAATAATAGTGTGAGAGGCAAAAATAATACTAAGAAAATAGCATAATCAAGGGGGAGTACTTTCAATATCTAACATCTTAGGTTTAATCCTAGTTTATTCATGATCATTACCATAATTCTAAAACATTAACCTATAGTTATAATTTCCCTTAGGGACATCCCTAGACATACCTTCGAAATATATCTAGGTATCTCACTAAATTTTTCATATCCTAGTTTCCAAAGGTTAACAAAACCTTCACTCTGATACAAACTGTAATGACCCAAGATTGACGTACATAGACATTAAATTTATTTTTTGTAATACTAAATACATTACAAAAATATACACCCAAATGCCATTTTTGTTTAGTGTATTTGCAAACTTGGAACATAATCATATAACTTGGTGAAAGATCTTCAACATCACCCATAAAGATCATTACCTTTTTTTCCTACCTAAAACCTTTCATTATATCCTACATAAAATAAAACATAAAAAGGGTGAGATCAATGATCAGTAAGGGTAGATATTGATAACATAAAACAAACCATAAAGATATGAATATAAAAACATGAACATAAATTTTAAATATCAAAATCTTGTGTCATGAAATAAATATTGACAGTACAAAAGGCATAGATTATAAAGGAACACTAACCATGATAAAATAGAATTGGTATAAAACATGGGATTATGGAAAGTAAATAAGCATATAATATGATTTCCATAGTATCCAAGACATTTATGCTAATAACATCATAGTGGAAAAAGTTATTTATTGAACCGGGTTTACATGCCATTACATCCATGTATTACTAAACCATCTTTTCTTGTCATTCCATCCACATATTACATAACTAGATTTACTTATCATTCCAGTCATGTCTATATCATGAGATATAAATCATTACCCAATTCATTGGATAGAGATATAGGTCCCACCAATCTCATAATAAAATCATTCTTACATGTTCTAAAAAATCATAAATCATTCATCATAGCATAACCCATGAAATAAAATGGGTTTCTTAAACATCATTCCATCATATTACATATAAAATAAATGGATTTAATAAAAATAATTCCATCATAAACACAATAAAATAAATTTAATAATTGGGATAGAAACATAACCCTATGTCATTTTAAATGGAAAATAATTTTGATAAAACAATTGAAATTAATTCTTGAAGAAAATATCCTTTATTCTTCAAAAACATTTTATTTTCTCAAAATTCAATGAAATTTTAAAAGAAAAGAATTTAGTCGAAAATAAAATTTAAAAAAATGTATATGAAGCTTCATGTTAATAAATCGTTATGTAGATGTAAAATCCATCCATTTAGTATAAGTTAAAAAACATTCTTCTCATACTCTTTCCAGAAATATCAAAAAGTACCTCGTACGGAAAATGAAAGAAATTTTCCTTCCCTAACATTTAATAAAAATTTTATAGTGTGTAAAATTAACTTTAAAAATTAGTATAATAATATAAATAATATTATATTGTAATGGCCCGGGCACGGGCTCATTAATGAGTTTTCCAAAAACTCGATTCCATCAAACGGTTCTACCAAAACGGTGGCACTGGTCACGACAACACTTGTCATGGTCACACACTGAAACAGTGGCACTGTGATGGTGGAACAATGAAGGTGTCACCACATATGGTGTTCGACCGTACTGGTGCCACCGCGATGGTGGAACCATGACGGTGGAACTGTGATGATCACACCATCACGGCCGCACACCGAAACAGTGGCACCGCTGACGGTTACACTGTCATGGTCGCACACCGAAACGGTGGCACTACTTAAGATGGCACCATGATGGTGGAACCGTGAGGGTCACATCGTCATGGTCGCACATCGAAACAATGGCATCGTGACCATGGAACCATTTCAGTGTCTCATCGAATAGTGTCCCACACTTCATTCTTTTTCCAGTTTTCAACTTTTTCCACTCCCACAACATATATTTTGATGTAAAAATGATTTAATACCCATTTATAATCCATTTAAATCCCATAAATTATATCTGAAATTACCCAAGAGCTGGGTGACCCTTGAATTTCCAAAACCTGTGGCCTTTACATATTTTTCCCATACTTTCCAATTCCGCCCCTGTTACGCGCGTTTTTCTTATGTTAAAAAGGAATCATTTAACTCGCAGCCATTATGTCCACCTCTCCAATGAGAATTATTAAATGACAATTAATTACATCATGTGTAAACACCCAACCACGAGGTGAAACCACGATCTTCCTTTAAATCCGTTCAAAATTCCATATCCCGTAACTCAAGGATCTCACCTTTTTATCGCACAAGAATTATTTCTTCTTTCATCTTCTTAGTTGGATTCTTTCTTCTCCTTGGTATATTTGGAGTCCCCTTTCTCAAGGAAAGTGGTGTGCCTGTGCTAGATGCTTTTTTCTCTCTTGGAGTCCTCAGAGTTACTCCCATGCAAGTTGCGCATCCCCAATTATCGGCACGTAGAGAGAAACTTCGATTGTTGATCATCCAAGTAGGGGTTTTCCTTAGTCTCTATTAACTATGTATCAAGTGGGGTGGGTATGATAATGTTTCCTTCAAGAATGGATGAAACCAAACCACAACGAAGATAATAATGGTTTTTAAAGAATTAAGGGGTGTTATGGATGATGCTGCTGTACTCTTTTATCATCCTCTATATATTGTGATTTGTATGGGTTATGTCCACTGAAAATCATGGTCATTGGTGGTCCTTCCTTTCACACTAATGAACCCATGCCTTCTGCGATGATTGAATGAGTGTAATATGGAAATTGATTAATAACGTAAAATCGGTTAATTAAATGGATGTCTAGTGAACAACAATCCTTGTGCAATCACCCCGGTTAACCAAACGAAAAGAAGGAACTTAATGAATGGTGTGATTGAATCTGGAAACCCCCTTGCTTGTTTTGGTAACATGTGTGGTTGTACTGCTTAATGATTGTGGTGTGACTTGGATGGGGATGGGATCCCCTGCTATTGAATATTCATTGGTTCATGGATCTGAGGCCGTATCTTGTGGATTGGTTTGGTTCCAATACACCGAGAGATCTCACTGATCCCTTTTGTTTTTGTGAATTTACAAGAGAACCGGGTGTGAATGCTTAAATTTCTATTTGGCTGTTCTCCCTTCCTTAGCTTGTGGCTATGCCTGTTAGTTTCCCACTAGTGAATAATTGTTTTAAATGGAATCACTTGATTAGAAAAACAAGAATGGGTTCAATGGGGAATTTTTTTTCTGGTAATGAGTTGTGACATGGTTTTGGGTGTGGTGCTTCTTATGAATGAATAATAATGAGGGTGTTTGTGGTTTGGCTGGTTTTGGAACCCCTAGGTTGGGATGAGTGTGTGTTTTCCTATATGTATAATTTTTTTCTTATGTTTTTTTATTCGTGCGCCACCCAAGTTGAGTACTTTGTACCGAACACCCCCACTTCATGGGGGAGGGTGTTTTTCCCAACACACATATCAGTGGCTGGTTATTAGCTCCTTTTCTAATACCTTTCCTGAATATCCCAAGATTCTTCAGCCAGGCTGTGACGGACTGAGATCCATTATATCCCAAGATTCTTCGGGCAGGGTACGTTGTGGTGGTTGGTCCAGGTGTGTGCGGGATGGTTGTTTCCAAAGTTTCTTTGGGATGAGGCCCATGTGTCTTCGGGAATGGAAGTATTTGTTTTGGCCCATGTGTCTTTGGTCATGGCGGTAGTTGTTCTGGACCAGGTTTCTTTGGGCGTGGTTACATGTGGTTTTTGTGGACCAGGTGTTTGTGGGTGGGATGTGTGGTTGTGGTAGCCCAGGTGTGTGAGGGCAAGGATATGGCAGCGGTACTGCTGTGAGAATGGAGGGGGAGGTCTAACACGTAGGATGCCTACAATTACTAGTGGGAAAATGGTGCGTGGTACCCAAACATTGATGTGTTATTACTATTAAATTACTTGACTTGCGTTATTTGGAGAGTGTGACTTGGTAAGGTTTGGGTGGATAATTCTTTTAATAGGTGCTCTGGTTATCTTCTTTTCTCTCGGGGCATTAGAATGCCTCCCCACTTGTGAACGATAGCTTTTAGTTTTCCCTACTAGGTATACCTATATACTCACCCTACGTATGAAAACTGATTTCAGGTTTCCAAGAGGACTTCGGGGATCATGCGGGACCATAATAGTTCGGATGTTGGGACTGTTGTTGTTGCTATTTTTCATTTCTTTGGTACTTTCCATTGTGAATTTTCTTTCATTTTTGTAGCACTTTATTATTGGAACATGCATATGGGAATGGATTGTTTTAGCTTTACTTTTACTTCCAGCTTTGGTGTTGTTTTGGATATACTATCTTATCTCCCGATCCTACTAAATAAAAGGGTAATGACTTCTATATTACATGTGATTATATACCCTTGGTTCTATTCGCCACTCTGGTGGCTATTGAAGTTTGGTCTCGGGGGTCATTATAACTTCTTCAACTTGAGGAAGGAAGGGTTTGGCAATCTGCTATCCATTCCCTCATCTTGGTGAACGCGGGTCGTGACAGAATGGTATCAGAGGTGATGGTTGAGGGATATAATGGTGTCTGGGGTCAGACACTATGAGGATTGCATGGGGTTATAGGGAAACAGTTTTAGGAAATCTTGGTTCATGAAATAGTCCAGGTAAGACCAGCTAGGACATGAAATTTTAAGTCCCCTTGTGATCCGATGCATGGACTTTGGGCCTATGGAATGACCAAGAGAGGCTACACTGATTATAGGATAGAGACCCTAGGAAAGGTACATGCTTCATAATGACTTGTGTTCTTGTATGACTTGGGTACTTCAGAGATTTAAAAATAAATATAAAGTTGAATCAAAATTTAAATGAAATCCTCTACACTAATCGGGCTTAGGAATTTCTTGTTTTCCTTACAGCTATGGAAACCGAACGAAAACCACGAGTAGTGCGGGAGATCGAGGCCCATGAGGCTGATTTGGCTAATCGGAAGAGGGATGATTGAGAGGAGAAGGATGACCAGTGAAATATGATGCTTCATGACTTTCAATGGAAAAACCTGGGGAAGTACGAGAGCAACGTCTCGTAAATGGAGATAGAGAGCTGGCTCGAGGAGCTGGTGATAGATTTCAGCTTGATCCAGGCTCTGATGGAGTACTGGGTTCCTCTCTCTGTATACCAGATACAGGGAGCAGTGCGTCAGTGGTGGACGCTCTATCTTGGGGATAAGAGGGAGGCTGAGGTTTCATGTACTGACTTCGAGAGGGAGTTCCGAGAAAAATTCCGCTCTTCCACGATGAAGGCGGAGAATAGGCAGGAGATACTCTCCCTTTATTAGGGGAGCATATCATTGAGGGAGTTGGGGATCAAGTTCAAGGATCTTCTTTGCTTTTCTCCGGACCTCTTTCCGGATGAGGAGTCTCGGGCGAGATGTTTAGAGGAGGCACTCCAACATTCTCTTCAGTATGCTGTTACTCCCTTCACTCTACCGACATACATGGAGGTCCAAAAGAAGGATGAAGTGGTGGAAAGGATGAACACTAGGAGGTGTACCATGATATGGAATCCATTTGGGCTCATCAAAGGGGAAGGACATCATCAGCAGGCCTTTAGCGTCAGGTCGTCCAGGTTTCGGCCGGTGGGGAGCATGCCCCAGTAGTTCAAGTCTCAGTCTCTTGGTCATCACCCCTTCATTGCGGGCCAAGGGCCAATATAATTCATCTGTGGTAGTCATGGGAATCATTAGAATTAGTTCCCGGACTGAGTGTAGTACAGTGGGGGTGGGTAGGTTCAGCACCCACCTTAGCAGTAGTAGTTTCCAGCCAGGCCCTTTCAGCAGTAGCAACAGGGACAGCGAGCTCCCGCTTCTCCGAGAGCAGACAATGCAGAAGGAGGCCGACTTCAGGGCACTCCTCAGGGACCTCGACCAGGGCATGGTCATAGAGGTAGAAGATAGTTGCGGGGTAGAGGAGCTGGGCATGGGCAGTTGCATGCCGCAGAGGCATCAGTTTCAGTTGGGCCAGAATTCATTCGAGGTACGATCTGTCTATTAAGCACTCTTGTTTCGACCTTATTCGATTTAGGATTATCAAAATCCTTTTTTTGAACCTAGTATATCCCATTATTTGGGTATAGACGCATAGATACTTTCCGTGACCTTGGTTTTGAGTATTCCATTCTAAGGTCAGACCAGCTAGGATCGTGTTTTCCAAGGATGTAGACTGGTGTTGGGACCATATCAGTCTATTGGAGACCTTATTTTGCTGTAGATGCAGCCATATGATTTAATTATAGGAATTTAATGGGTGTTCTATGTATGTTCTGTTATCGATTTCTTCTGAAGAAGTATCGTGTTCTCAGAGATGGGCAGCCGACGTGTAACTTTCGTCAGTGAGTGGGGTTGCGAGGAAGGCAACTCGTGAGTGGAGCCCCTCCTTTTCTTGTTTGTGGATTTATCAGTGAAGTTTGTGGATATAGAGATGGTGGATGTCTCAGGTATTGTCAGTGATTTCATGGATGTCTTCCCTGAGGAGGTGGATACTTTACCCCCTTAACGTAACGTTGAGTTTGGGATAAACTTGCAACCTAGTGCCCATCCGATTTTGATGGATCCATATCAGATGAATCCTTCTGAGAAGTGAGAGTTACAGATTCAGATTGATGATTTTATGAAGAATGGTTTTGTTTGACCACGCACATCACCATGGGGATATTTGGTCTTGTTTGCGAAGAGGGAAGATGGTGGTCTCAGGCTGTGCGTAGACTACCGGAGACTGAATCAGGTAACGGTCAAGAACCGTTACCCTCTCCCAAGGATAGACGGTATCTTTTACTAGCTAATGGGAGCATGTTGATTCTCTAAGATCGATCTATGGTTTGGGAATCACCAGTTAAGGGTGAAGTACAGTGATATCCCGAAGACTACTTTCAGGTGCAGGTATGGTCACTTTGAGTTTGTAGTAATGTCATTCGGTGTTACGAACACACCTGCTATGTTCATGGGGCTCCTGATCTCTATTTTTTGCGAGTTTATGGACCAGTTCGTCATTGTGTTCATTGATGACATTTTGATCTACTCCAGATCAGAGGAGGAACATACTAAGAACCTCAGGATAGTCTTGGTGATCCTTCAACATTACCAAATCTATGGGAAATTGACCAAGTACAAGTTCTTGACATGAGAAGTACATTTCCTTGGACATGTGGTGTCTCATCAAGGGGGTAGCTATTGATCCATCAAAGGTTGAAGATGTTTTTTCTTGGGAAGCACCCAAGAATGTGATGGAGGTTTTTAGTTTTTTGGGTATGACATGATATTATTGGAGGTTCATACTTGACTTTTCTCAAGATGAAGCTCCTTCAACTTCTTGGACCAGAAAGGACTAGGCCACCGTTTGGAGTGAGAAGTTTCAGGAAGATTTCAGATATCTGAAGTAATGGTTGGTCAACGCTCTAGTGCTCAGGTTTCCAAAGGAAGGGGTGTTATATGAGGTTTTTTGTGATGCTTCTAGACATGGATTGGGGTGTGTGCTAATGTAGCATTAAAGAGTGATCTATTATGGGTCTAGGCAGTTACGTCCTCATGAGTGTAACTATTCCACCCATGACCTGGATCTTGCATCAGTGGTGTTCGCATTTAAGTTGTGGCGGCATTACCTCATCAGGGATCACTTTATGGTCTTCACAGATCACAAGAGTTTGAGGTATATCTTTACCCAGCGGGACCTAAAATTACAACAACAAAGGTGGGTGGAGTATCTTTAGGACTACAACTTCAAGATCTCTTAAACTGTAGGTAAGGGGAACATTGTGGCTGATGCCTTAAGTAGGAAGTCATGAAGGGAAGATGTTCAGAAATCCGTGGATGCTTGGAAGGAAATGGAGGAGTTGGCTGCCCTACACCTGAATGTGAGGGTGGATAGTGGTAGAGGTTGTCTATTTCAGATAACAGTGCAGTCCTCTCTGTTGCAGTAGGTGGAGGAATCATAGTGCGGAGACTTAGAGAGTGAAGTGATGTGAAATCGGGTTGACCAAGGCTATGCTCTGAAAGGTTGGTCGGAGGATGGTCAGAATCAGATGATTTTCTGAGGGAATTTGTTTTTCCCTGAGATGATGTGCAATGGAGTTCTCCTTGAGTTCCATAACTCACCCTTAGCAGTATATCCAGGAGTTTCCTAGATGTACCATGGCCTGAGGTAAGAGTTTTGGTGGACCGAGTTGAAAATGGAAATGGCGGAGTTTGTGGAAAGGTGTCTGGTGTGTCAGTAGGTAATGGCTAAACACTGCATCCCAAGTGGTTTGTTTCATCATTTTGATGTCCCTAAGTGGAAGTGGGAGGAAATCTTGATGGATTTCATTACAGGACTACCCAGGGTTCAAGGGGGATGTGATGATATATGGGTAGTGGTAGATCTGCTGACGAAATCAGCTCACTTCCTTGTAATAAATGAGTCGAGTGTGGTGGATGACTTGGCATGAAGATACATGGATGAGGTGGTGCAATTTCATGGAGTTTATAGGTCAATAGTCTCAGATATGGATGCATGGTTTACCTCATGAGTTTGGAGGGGACTTCAACATGATTTTGGCACCCCATTACGCCTTAGAAATTCTTTGCACCCCCAGACAGATGGGCAGAAAAAGCAGACCATCCAGACATTGGAGGATATGCTATGGGATTTTATTCTGGAATTCAGGGGATCATGGGAACAACATTTTATTTTAGTATAATTTTCCTACAATAATTGCTACCACTACATTATTGGCATGGCACCGTTTGAAGCCTTGTATGGGAGGCCATGTCGTTTGCCTGTGTGTTGGACCGGGGTTGGGGAGGCAGGTGCTCTTGGCCTGAAAGTGGTGCAGAGCACGACAGAGAAGGTTCATATTATATGGGAGAGGATGAAGGCAGATCAGGACCGATAGAAGTCATTTGATGATTATAGGAGGAGACCCTTGGAGTTTGAAATCGGGGACCATGTGTTCTTGAAGGTCTCCCCTCGGCGTGGGAAACAGAGGTTCGGTTGGGGGTGTAATATTTCACTTAGTTTCATTGGACCCTTCAAGGTGTTTCGGCGGGTTGACAATGTGGCTTATTAGCTGGAGCTACCACCGTCACTACAGAGGGTGCACGACGTCTTCCATGTATCCCAGCTTCATCGGTATCTACACGATGATTCACATGTCCTTGACTCAGGGAAGCTGGATTTTGAGGATGATGCGATGTTTGTAGAGCGACCAATGATGATTGAAGATTGTGAGGAGAAGCTACTTCATGGACTAACCATTCACTTGGTTTGTGTGTTGTGGAGGCATGGTGGACTCAAGGAGAGTACCCTGGGAAAGGGAGGCACAGATGCGATCCCAGTACCCAGAGCTGTTTTGAGTTTTTTTTAATGTTTTGTATTGTACTTGTTGTGATGAAGTGATTGACCTTGTTAACCATGATATGGGCCATTTTACTTATTCTATGAATGTGTGTGAAGAGTCCTGACTGTGGTGAGGTGAGGACCTGATCCCTAATCAAGATACATTAAAGTGGATGCAGTTAAACCCGTGCAGGTGAGTCAGTGCCACCCAAAGCGGATAGTATCATGACATGGGAGAAGGGAATCCCTAATCCATATGACTAGACGATATGAACATTGAATTTTTTGTGGGTTACTTAATGGTGAGGAGTGGTAGTGTATCCGTTGTCATAAAAATATAGATGAGAAAGAAGTGTTCCTATATGTCAGGTAGGTTTTTTCTTGAGAGGTATCTTTTGAGGAGGTTGTTCGGACCTCTCTCTTTCCTTCTGGTCTAGTTTCGATTCTCGAGGACGAGAATAGTTTGAGAGGTATCTAATGTAATGGCATGGGTGATGCATCATTAAGGAGTTTTCCAAAAACTCAATTCCTTCAAATGGTTCCACCAAAACGGTGGCACCGATCACAGCGTCACCGGTCACGATCACACACCGAAATGGTGGCACTGTTTACGGTGTTCCACCAAACCGGTGGCACTGTGACGGTGGCACCACTTACGGTGGCACCGTGAGGGTGTCACCATGAGTGTCACACCGTCACGGTCACACACCGAAATGGTGGCACAGTGACAATTGCACCACTATGGAATCTCATTGAACAGTGTCCCACCCTATTTTCTTTTTCCAGTTTCGTAATTTTTCTTCCCCCACAACGTATTTTTTGGCGTAAAAATGATTTAATACCTCTTTCAAATGCATTTAAAGCCCATAAATGATATATGAAATTACCCAAGAGCCAGTTGACCCTTGAGTTACCAAAACATGTGGCCTTTACACATTTTTCTCATACTTTCTAGTTCCGCCCCTGTTACGCGCGTTTCTCTTCTGTTTAAAGGGAATCCTTTAACTCACAGCCGTTATGGCCACTTCTTCGACGAGAATTATTAAATAAAAATTAATTCCATCATGTGTAACCAGACAACTGTGAGGTGAAACAATGATCCACCTTTAAATCCGTTCAAAATTCTATATCCCATAACTCCAGGATCTCACCGTTTTATCGCACGAGAATTATTTATTCTTTATTCTTCTTGGTTGGTTTCTTTCTTCTCCTTGGTGAATTTGGAGTCCCCCTTCCTGAGGCAAGTGGTATTCCTATGATAGAGATTTTTATCTCTCTTGGAGACCTCTGAGTTCCTCCCCTGCAAGTCGTGAATCCCCAATTCTTGGCAAGTAGAGATAAACTTGAATCGTTGATCATCCATGTAGGGTTTTTCCTTCGTCTCTATTAACTGTGTATCAATCGGGGTGGGTATGATAATGTTTCATTCAGGGATGGATGAAACCGAACCTTAACAAAGATAATAAATAGTTTTTAAATAATTAAGGGGTGTGTTTCATGATGTTTATGTACTCTTTTATCTTCCTCTATATGTTGTGATTTGTATGGGCTTATGTCCACTAAAAATCGTGGTCATTGGTGGTCCTTCCTTGCACACTAATGAACCCCTTTCTTCTGTGATGATTGAATGACTGTAACATGGAAATTGGTTAATCACATAAACTCAGTTAATTAAATGGATTTCTAGTGAACAACAATCCTTGTGTGATCACCCCGGTTAACCAAACGGAAATAAGGAACTTAATGAATGGTGTGCTTGAATATGGAAACCCCCTTCCTTTTTTGGTAACATGTGTGGTCTTACTGCTTGATGCTTGTCGGGTGATGTGGATGGGGATGAGATCCCCTACTGTTGAATAGTTTTTGGTTCATGGATCTGAGGCCATATCTTGGGGCTTGGTTTGGTTCCAGTACATTGAGGGATCTAACAGATCCCTTTTGTTGTTGTGACTTTACATGAGAACCGAGTGTGAATGCTTAAATTGATACTTGGCTGTTCTGTATTCCTTGGATTGTGGATATTCCTGTTAGTTTCCCAGTAGTGAATAATTGTTTTAAATGGAATCAATTGATTATTAAAATAAGAATGGGTTCAATAGGGAATTTGTTTCAGGAATGAGTTGTGACATGGTTGTGGGTGTGGTGCTTCTTATAAAGGAATAGTAACGAGGGTGTTTGTGGTTGGGATGGTTTTGGAACCCCTAGGTTAGGATGAGTGCTCATTTACCTATATGTATAATTTATTTCTTTTGTTTCTTATTCACGCCCCTCCCAAGTTGAGTACTTTTTATCGAACACCCCCACTTCATGGGGGGGGTGTTTTTCCCAAAACTCCTATGAGTGGATGGTTATTATCTCCTTTTCTGCTCCCTTTCCTGAATAGCCCAAGATTCATATGGTAGGCTATGATGGTATGAGGTACATTATATCCCAAGATTCTTTGGGAAGGCTACGTTATGGTGGTTGGACCAGGTTTGTGTGGGAAGGTTGTTTCCCAAGTGTCTGCGGGATGAGGCCCAAGTGTCTTTGGGCGTGGCAATAGTTGTTCTGGAATAGGTGTCTTTGGGCGTGGCGGTAGTTGTTTTAGACTAGGTGTCTGTGGGCATGGTTACATGTGGTTGTTTTGGATTAGGTGTTTGTGGGAGGGATGTGTGGTTGTGGTAGCCCAGGTGTATGTGGGTGAGGATATGGTAGTGGGACTGCGGTGAGAATGGCGGAGGAGGTTTGACATGCAGGATGTATTCAATAACCAGTGGGAAAGTGGCGTGGGGTACCCAAACATCGATGTGTTATTAATATTACTTTACTTGACTTTCATTATTTTGGGAGTGTGCCTTGGTAAGGTTTGGGTGGATAGTTCCCTAGCTAGGTGCTCTTGTTATCTTCATTTCTCACGGGGCACTAGAATGCCTCCCCAATTGCGCACAAGAGCTTTTGGTTTTCCCTAATGAGTATACCAATATACTCACCCTACGTAAACAAACTACTTTGATTTTTCCAGGAGGACTTCAGGGATCGTGCATGACTGTACTAGTTCAGACTTTGGGAGATTTTTTGTTGTCGTTTTTCTTTTCATTGGTACTTTCCTTTGGGAGTTTTCTTGTGTTTTTGTAGCACTTTATTACTGGAACATGCACATGGGAATGGATTTTTTTATCATTACTTTTACTTATAGATTTTGTGTTTTTTGGGAAATACTATCTTATCATCTGATCCTACTAAATAAAAAGGGCAATTCCTTCCATATTACATGTGATTCTATACCCTTGGTGCTAGTCTCCACTCTGGGGCCTATTGAAGGCAGTTCTCGGGGGTAATTATATCTCCTTCAACTTGAGGAAGGAAGGGTTTCAAAATATTCTATCCCTTACCTCATCTTGGTGAAGTCATGTTATGACATATATATTTAGGAAACATGGACGTGAATGATAAATATACAACATTAAATACTTATGAATAAAAAATCTCGGATAATAATAAGATTGCAAAATTATCCCTTACCTTAGGTCTGATTTCTTCCATATGTCTCCTAAACTCACATATAGTGGGTTTAAACATATTATTAATTTGTAAAATAACCATAATAATATTTATGATATCATATATGATTCACATATGACTTATATTACCCATTTATTTATCAATTTCATGTTAAATCAACATTTTGGGTAATAATCATTTTATTTATCATTTGCATTTTGACATGTTATTCTTAATCTTATTAATTTGATCATGATTTACTTACTTCCAAAATTAAAAACATGGTTTATATATCATAAATATTCAGAATATAAATATATATAATAGACAGATAAATGAAATAGAATACACCGTTCATGGATATGGTAGGTCGTACGTACGCATGAACGTTGTTTCCGTTTCCTTATTAAATTGAATGGAAGGAAGTAAATGACATATATATACCTAAATCCAGTTTAATTATTATTTCATATATTTCATGCTTATTTATTATATATACATTATAATCATTCTTTAATGGTTAATGTGGGGAATGAATCTAATCGCATCGTGGAGATGGTAAGCCATACGTTCGCACAAGCGACGATATCATTCCCTTGATGGTTAAATGGCATGGAATTGGATGGAATATGAATTTTAAAGAAATAATTTCATTTTATATTCATTATTTACATCTATTATATGCATCAATATACCCATCCAAATTATGTATTGTTGAATAAAAAATTGCACCATGACGTGGAGACGGTAAGTCGAACATACACACACATGGTGATATTGTTATTCATAGGATGAATAAAAGTAGGTATAAGGTTATAACATAATTAAAATAACATCTAAAAATGTAGAATATAATATATATTTTTACTGTATTATGGGAAAAAAATAATAAGATAAATTAGAAGAAGAAAAGAATTTTGAAAGAGGTGATAGAACAATTACCTCTTTTTCATGTATCTTTTTTTGGTATGTGAAAAAGGACTCCTTGAGATGGATTTATTCCTAAAGGGTGGCCTCTAGGATTATGTGAGGGAAGTTGGTATGATATTTGGGTAGGTTTTGGATGATCCAAAGGGCTTTTGAGGTGTGATTAAAAGAGAAGGATAGGTGCCCTTCTATAATAGAGGGGAGGGGTACCTTTGGAGAGTCTTGACATTTTAATTTATTATAAATTCATTTTCAGTTTATAATGCTCCCAAACTCATTTATTTCGAATATAAGATGAGTATGAGTCTAAATCCTATCAACCAATAAAATTTAGAGATATTTTGATTTTATTTTAAACCTTATCATTTTGATTTATCCTTCTTTAATCTATTGAATTTTATTTGTGGTAATAATATTCTAAATATTAAATGGTTATAAATATTTACTTATGTGTTGTAAATTGTCCATAATTGGATATTTTTTGAATTTTTTTACAATATAATTTTCAATTTTTAAATTTTTTAAATATTTTTTATATTTTTAAATAAATTAATAATATGTTATTTTTATAAAATATCAAGTGTCAATTTTGACACAATTCATTTATTTGACTTTAAATAAAATCCACACAGAAGATAATTTAGAACCAAAATATTTAATACACTACTAAAATGTCATATTCTAATAGAAAATTCGTGGATAACATTAATTAGTTCATATTATATTTATATTAATATTTTTAAAACCATTTATTTGATATTTTTATTAATAAAATAATTTCCACATCACAATTGTGTCATCATTAATGGTGATTATTTAATCGTTAAAATTATAAATAAATTAACATGATCTAGATAATTTCATTATATTTCTGGATAATAATTATTTTCTAATATTTATCATGTTTATCACTATATTAAAATTATTGTACTTATATTATATATGAGAGTGACATGTTGTCACCTTCTTTTGTTTTAATTATCATTACATCACTTTTATGGAAAAAAAGTCCATTAAATGAACCAATTCATACCCATAGGTGATATTGGTTTTCTTTAATTCATCCAATAGGATTTTCCAGGTATTAGGTTAATTTTATTATCTTTATCATATTTTTAGTTACCCTAATTTACCCAATTTAGCTTCAACTATGGTAAATAAAAATTACCGTAGTTACTATTCATAAAATCCAAAAAAATAATGGTAATATATTAACATAATTTGGACCCACTAATTCCAAAAATTGAATCCATTTTTCATATTTCGAAATAATTAATTAGAAGAAATTAATTTAAAATTAATTCCTATCGTCAAAACATAAAAGCGGGTTTTTAAGAAGTAAAAACTGATCAAAAGATTGTCTTGTGTTTATGTCCAATTTAATTGTGAAATTAATTAAAATTACCAAAATTAGATTAAATGATAAAAAAATAATCCAATTAAACTTTTAAACCAATTAAAAATATAATATTACTATATAAATAAATTAGACGAAAATGTAGTTTTGAATTAAAATGCATTATTTTTCACTATTCATCAAAATATGAATTTCATTAGAAAAATACCAAAATTTCAACCAAGTAAAATTCTTATGTCCTAATTCAAAAGTAGATGTTTATTTTTTCAAATATAATATATAAAATTGTTAAAAAATATGTTTAAAATTGGTGCACCATCAAAAGGAGGCAAAACTGCATTTTTTGAAAAATACTACTTTTATCTGAAAAATTGAATTTGTTCTTATATAATGTACTAGAAAATAAATAAGATGAATGTTAATGTTATATAATATTAAAAATGTGGTTAATAATATTGAACATATCTAGTTTATATAATATTTTAATAATATTTCGTTGCTTAGTGAAAGTCGATATTGCATACAACGCAAACTGTTGAGGAAGGTCGCTCTTGCATGTAATGCAAGACAAGTGAGTGTTGTGTTTAGTGCAATATTACTTTGGTATTGTGGATAAAATAATACAAAAATAATTCTTTTATACATTAAAAAAAATCTTTACTCAGTTTTCCTTGAAATTAATTCTATAAAAACAGACTTGAAATTGTGTGTAACCCAAGACAAGAATAGTGTTCCGTATACAACAAGATAATACAATGTTGTGTATATGGAAATATAATCTTGGTATATCATAAAACACAAGAAATCAAGGAAATTAAAAATAATCTATCTCATAAAATCCCAGGGTGTTACAACGACATGGGCTGAAGCAGGTATTGAGGTATTGGTGTCCACGAGAGACTGGGGGCTTATGTGGTTAAATAAAGTTTAGTTGATAATGTGAAAATTCTTTACTTATTCATTGTAACTATTTTTTTTATAAAACCATATCCTCTTTTATTTGAAAATATGTTATTTTAGATGTTGTTGGTGGTTTTCTATTGAGTTTTACTGACACCCTACTTGGGCTTCCTGATGGGTACCTGAATAGATTTCTTGTTTGTAGGACATGATAAGGAAAAAGTCCCTATGTTAGATGATTTATTTGGGTTGGAGAATGGATTTGGGAACTGTATATGGGTTGGGAAATTATTAAGAGTCATCATTGTCTTTACTTTTGAGTTTCATTTTGACATTTGGGAAGTACTTTAGAAGGGTATATCTACAGTTTATTTTGGATATTGTATTTCTACTTTTGGTCATCTTGTGATACTAGATTTTTTTGGTTATGTAATACCATTCTTGGTTATTTATATTTTATTTATATTATTTTTTTACTCTAAAAAAGAAGGTATAGTCTCCCCATTATCAATATCAGAGCCTACCTGCTAGTTGGCGGACTCTGACGTGTGGGGAGGCGCACTTGATGTCACGTAGCGGTCTGAATCGGGGAACCGGTGCATGGTACCTGGTTCGGGACATTACACAAAGTTCCCAAAAAAATCACTCAATGATTGGAATAAATGTTTCCCAAAACTCCTAAAAGTATTTACGAGTCATTTTTTAACTTTTATAACTAAAAATGAGCATGGTTTCATCATATTTAGCTTGGTTAAACTGTTCATTTTCACATCATAAGCAACAATAAGATCAAAATCTATGGAATCGACTTATGTAGATTTTTTCAATTGTGTATATCAAGACTCCTAAAGGAATCAGTGAGACTTCAACCTTCAGTGATATCATATTTATCATGATCTTGTCACGGTACTTCTTCCCCACATCAGTGCAAGAGGACCCATCTCCAATTTCACCTTCTCGCAGTGGATATCCTCTTAGACTGCTGTTGTTGTCTAGATTCACACAAAATATTTGGATTCATCTTCTTGTGTTCAATCACCCAAAAAATATCTCTAACCTACAATCATCTTCTTATTTAGTCTCATAAGAAATGATTGAACGTCGTTGACCTTCCAGGAAACTAGCTTAGTTCTGATTGAACTGAGGAGGAGTGTATCTTCCCTCATTTTAGAATTATTAAAACTTGGTTAATCTTAAACAATATTGAAGAAAACTCATCGGTTTACTCTTGGAAGGTAAAAACTCAGTGGTCCTTAATTGGATTAGATTCTCAGTGGAGACTGGTAGAGATACTTTTGTTGAAAATTTTTCTTTAGTCCACTGTGGTCAACTTCATCATCGCCAACATTCATCATTTTAAAAATTTACTTCATGCTCAGGTTTGAACGTGGCCTCCCTTGAGTGTTGGTTGATTTTTATTAAAATGGACTTCTTTAATAGATGTGGAGATTTTTTATCCTCTTCAATATCTTGGTTCCACTATGTTTGGAAATGTTAGATATTAGAAATCATATTCATGATCTTATCTATTGAAATTATATACGTAGCCCCTTTATAATTTGTCTATGTGAAAAATTTGTACAATTGAGAATGTCTATGTGACCATCAATTTTAATTGGATATGTGGTTTCCAAAATTTAATTGGGTACATGCTAAAACCGAAAATTAATATATAATTAATGGAATAAAAAAATCAAATAATAAAATGAATATTCAACTGTTAATTAATTAAATAGATAACTAAACATTAGAATAAAATTAATTTAAAATAATTATTTTTTAAACTATAAATGATTAATTTTTTTTAATTAATTAATTAATATTAGAATTCGAAACTGATAAATATTATAAAATAATAATGATTTATTGTTATGAAATATTAAATTATTAAAATAATGATATTAAACATGCCAAATAATTTTTTTTATAAATTAAAATAAAAAAAATAACCGATTTAAATATTAAATAAAAAGAACACACAAATATATAATAATCCATTAATTGATAAAATAAGAAACAACTAAAGAATTTATAAGTTAAAAACATTAAGAAATAAATGAATGAATGAAAAATTGATTGTTTAAACAATAAACAACCATTTTTTTAATAATTTCATTGGTTTACTAAATATTCAATAAAATAACCATAAATACATAATTCTCTATTAATTGATTAATTTAGAAAATAAATTACATAATTAGTACAAAAAATGATGTGAAAAAACAATAAAATAAAAAAACTTTAGTTATGAAGAATGGTGTTGAATGATTTTTCTATATAAAGCTTCATGTGTAGAGTAATTTATGGGATATGTTGAATATATATTACAAAATAAGAAATGTTGGGTATAGATGGAAAAAATGACTACTTGAGTACATGAGTATTTTTATGTAATAGTTAGTCCTAGTTCTCTAAAACATGAAACTTAAAAGTTAATTGTGTATGTAAGTGATCTAATATATCATTTTGAGATAGTAAATTATTGATTTTAAAAATTGAGTCATGTTTATAAGTATCAAGACATAAATGTACATATTAAGTTTTATACACTGGATTTGGGAGTGTGGGACTTGGGTTGATACATTATGAGATGGTTATATTGCCCCAAAAAAGGCCAGATCATCCATATTATAGGAATGGTGACTTGGAATCTGGGTCAATTCCCCTAACGAATGCATAAAAAGAAATATCATGATGGTTACCTAACTCCATGCCAACTTTTCCATCAAAATTAATAGAGATGTATCCTGATGAAACCCTAAGTTATATGCTTGTTTAAACATTAATAATCAATAATGGAATATCTAGATAATTCATTAAGTAGTAAGATGTTAGGGCTATTTAGAGTAATTAAAGAATACCCAAATGACACTGTAGGATTTAGGGTGGTCTAACTTTAGGAGTAATATAAGAATTACAAGATAGTTCATTGTGATTAAGGCCAATATAACCATCATAAGTAACACCAATCATATCCAAATGGTTACCCAATCTATATTTTACACTGATATTGAGGGTAACACCAAATGGAGTATCCTATACCCTTTTAGAAACCAAAATGTCATCTAGAGAGAAGAATTTCCTTACAAAAAATCAAAATCATATCCCGTTAATTATAATATAAATAACAAATCATATTGTATTCAAAACCCACCCCTATCTCTTAGTTAGTGACCAACACAACGTGTTCCACTTAAACTTTCTCACATTTTTAAGTCTATAGACACAATGTACTTATATTTGTATTAAAAAAATACTATCCCGTCTATGATGATTGAAATTACATCATTCCTTACTCTATTATAAAACACAATCTTAATATATAAAAGAACACAAAACCTAATTATCCATAAAAGGATCCCCTATTTCTCATTCCTTAAATATGTTAACTTTATTCGAAAAGAAATCCCATGGTTTATAAATACTTTTTACAATCATTTAATGTTTTATAAGGATGACCCATTATTAGACCTTAACTCTATAAATTTTATTAAAAAATCCTTACAAAGGAGATATTACATGATTAAGAAGGGATACACATTTAACACTAATCCTGACCTTAATCATCCCTTTATGGGAGATCATAAAGACTGAAGACAATATTCCCCTTCTAAAAAAACACTTATAGGGTGAATTTGTCACTAAATGAAACACCTACCGCTTATAAATTTTTTTTACTATTCCCAAAGTGTATTTCTATAATTATACCTTTCCTTAATCCTATAATATTCCTCTAAAAAACAATTTCATGGTCCATGAACCATGATTAACACATTTCTAAGGAAACCTAAAAATAATATTTTAAAGAAGATAACAACTGAATGGACTACCCTTATTCCAAAAAGTGACCCTCTAAGGACAATTATGATTTTATCTATAATGACTCGAGTCCAGAGCCCCTCCACTGGTGCCCCATACTCGGTTCGCCACATGACCTCAAGAGCATTTCCCCAAATACCAGAGGCTGCTGACTAGCAGCGAGGGACTTGGTAAGTTATTGGGGAAACTATAACCTCATTTGGTAAGGTATACAAAGAAAGGAAAATAGCAGTGAATTGCGGAAGCAGTAAACAATACACAACAACTGAAACCAAAAAGTGGAAGCAATGCATATATAGTAATGATGATAATGATGTAGTAGGTACAAGTGTCTAAGGAAAGTAGCAAACACAAAAACATACTGAAAAAACAACTGAACACAAAGTACTAAAGCAAAAACAACTCCAGCAGTATCGCAAGCCCAGGCTTGGTCCCTTTCTCTCCAGCTCCAAACAATCAAGTACCAGAAGTCAAAGGGCGCTTTCCCTTATCTATACCTGTAACAATAAAGTCTTCTTGGGCCCAAAAGCATGGACCAAAAAGGGTGTGAGATACAATCCCAGTAGGAAATCACCCAAAGATTTGTGCCTAACAGTCAATGAATACAGGGCAAGTAAAGGTGCAGGAAGCAGTAATCAGAAAGCACACAGTAGATACAATCCACGGTTCTATCATATGAAGTACACAAGGAACAACCACTCAAGAAAGAAAAATGAAAAGGTAACCACTAGGTAGTTCTCACAGCCTAACCCCTAAGGTTCAACCTACATGTAATAGTAACCCTCTAGGAGGAACACACAGTCTCACCCCTCTGGTTAAGATAAAGAATTAATAGACTCTCTAGGGAATAACTCGCCGTCAATTCCCCCTATAGTCTCGTATCCTTCTAAAGGCTCTCTGGGGAAGCACTAAACGTCTATTCCCCCTATTGCCCGCGTCGAGGAACTAAAGACTCTCTGAGGAAGCACTCAACGTCAATTCCCCCTGTGGTCTCGCATCGTAAATAAAGACACTCTGGAGAAGCCCTTCTGTCCATTCTCCCTATGGTCCACTACACTAGGTTCTCGCAGCCCTGTGTAAAATAAGCATGCATAGCGCATGTGTATCATCCATGTAAACCTCAAAAAATAATTGGATATCATTCTAAGGCTCAATAGCATAGCAAAGCAACAGTCCCACTATCCTACAACTATGCATGGAAACTGGAAAAATACCAAACAAGAAAAACAAGCATGGAAAACATCCAGAGTACAACAAAAACATCTCTATTCACAAAGGTAAACCTCTACTATAGCAATCAATAAAGAAAACAATCAATCAAGGTAAAAACAGGAAAACACACAATTCTCGTTCAAGGAAATCGGTAGAATTGCACAAAATATTCAAATACTTTCTACATAAAGGCACAAACCACACACCTGGATGCTCGGGGATCGATATACTTGAACCACGATGCCTGATTCTCCTCAGAATAGCGTAGATCTAAAAAAATGCACAAAATTCTCAACCCACGGTAACATGAAAACGAGGAGGAACCATGGAATAAGGCTAAAGAAAAAGAGAGATCTTACCGAGACGATCCCAACACAATTGATGGCAGCTAGAACGAAGATCGGATGGAGGCACGAGGGCTCGGGGAAGATTTTCGGCCATACGGGTCACTCTCGGATGAAGATCCTGAAGAAGAAGCAAGTTCTTTCCATCAGGCACGACCCCGGTGTGTTTAGTGAAAAAAAAGTACACGACGTGTACTTTTAGAGTACACAGCGTGTACTAGGTATTTTAGTACTCCACCAAAATTGGCCTCCACGTCACCCCTACACACCGTGTGTGTGGCCTGGACATAGTCAGCACACGACTTCGAGCGGGAAAAGAGTACACGGCGTGTATTCAGAAAGTACACAGCGTGTAATTCAAAAATTTCTAGAAACCTTATTTTTATTAAAAACCCCAGAAAAAAGGAAGGCGTACCTGAAACAAAGATACGGGTTCTTACAAACTTCCCCCCTTAAAGAAATTTGTCCCCGAATTTCATTAGTGAGGCGTAGAAGAAGAAACCCCAAACAGCTCTGGCCACTCCGATCGTACATCGGCATCCCTCTCCCAGGTCTCGTCCTGTACTCGCCCATGCTACCGTAGCACCTGTACAACAGGGACAGACCGCCCACAGAGAACCTTCGTACTGCGATCGAAAATCTAGATGGGATGCTCCTCAAATGATGCATCCACTTCGATCTCAACCTCCTCGGGTTGAAAGACATGAGACGAGTCTGAAAAGTAACGTCAGAGTTGAGAGACATGGAAGACGTCGTTCATGGCCCGGTACCTCTGGGGTAGCTGCAACCGATAGGCGACCGACCCAACTCTCTCCAAAACCTCAAACAACCTGATGTACCACAGTGAAAACTTACCTTGACTCTGAATCCTCTTGTGTCCCAACCTCGGTGCGACACGCAGGAAAACCTGATCCCCGACCTCAAACACTAGAGGTCGTCTCCGCCGATCAGCATAAGACTTCTACTGAGACTGTGCTATATCCATCCTCTTCCAAATCAGCTCTATTTACTCTGAGGTTTCCTGAACAAGACGAGGTCCCAGCAAGGCTGCCTCTCCTATCTCCAGCCAGCATAAGGGTGATCAGCAGGGCCTACCGTATAAAGTCTCGTAAGGTGCCATCTGAATAGTTGCCTAAAAACTATTTTTGCAGGAGAACTCTACCAGAGGAATATTATTTTCCCAAGAACCACCAAACTCTATAATGAAAGCTCGGAGCATATCCTCAAGCACCTAGATCGTACACTCAGACTGGACATCTCTCTAGGGATGGTATGCTGTACTCAAAAGTACCTGGGTACCCAAAGCCTTCTGAAGTCCCTGCGAGAACCGAGAAGTAAAGCACACATCTCTGTTGGAAACAATGGAGTGTGTAACTCCATGAAGACGCACAATCTCTCAGATTTAAAGTCATACCAGATCATCGAAACTAAAGGTCTCCTTGATCGGAAAGAAGTGAGCAACCTTTGTAAGTGTGTCGACGAAAACCCAGACAACATCGTTCCCTCGAGGTGACCTCGGAAATCTAGTCACGAAGTCCATCGCAACATCGTTCTACTTCTACTACAGAATGGGTAACTGCTGTAAAAGGCTTTCTGGTCGTTGATGCTCCGCTTTCACCTGCTGACAAGTAGAACACCTAAAGAAGAAACCATCGACATCCCTATTCATACCTGGCCACCAGTACTAGCGATGAAGATCCCGATACATCTTGGTGACTCCAGGATGAACTTCCAAAACTGAGGAATGAAAGTCACGCATCATCTCCTCACGTATGTTTGCTGGAACCCATACGCATCCCTGGAAATGCAAGATCTCATACTTTCCCACTTTCCATCCAGGAAGAGGGTCATCTCCTGACACACTCTCCCGCAGGACTAAGCCTTTTGAGTCTGATAGCTGCCTCATCCGTACCCGATCAAGTAGCGTAGAGGTAACAACTACAGAAGATAGGAAAGTCTGTCCTTGTCTGTCATGCACCTTCAGATGCATCTCAGAGAATAGAGCCATCAGCTGCCACTCACAGCTGGCCTCCTGAACTACCTGAATCTGAGTTCTCCAACTCAATGCATATGCCATTGCATTGCCTTTTCCCGGTGTATAGGAAAGCACGAAATCAAATGACTGAAGATACTCAACCCACATGAGCTGCCTCAGATTCAGATCACGCTGAGTAAAGATATACTTGAGATGGTTGTGGTCGGTGAAAACCACAAAGTGCTCTCCCAGAAGGTAATGTCTCCAACAACGTATGGCATGAACAACAGCTGCCAAATCCAGATCGTGCGTAGGGTAGTTCCTCTCATGTGGCCTCAACTACCGAGACCCGTACACAACGACTCCGTCTCCCTGCATAAGCACAGTGCCTAGCCCGATACCTGAAGAATCACAATAAACAGTGTAACTCTTGCCTGGCTCTGGTAAGAATAGTATCGGTGCTGACGTCAATCTACCCTTTATCCCCATAAAGGCTAACTCACAAGAATATGACCATAAGAACATCGCCTCCTTCTTGGTCAGACCTGTCAGAGGTGCTCCTAGGCATAAAAAGTCTTGAATGAAGCGTCTGTAGTATCCAGCCTGCCCTAGAAAACTCCGTACCACAAAAACGTTCTTTAACTACTCCTAGGAAACTACAACTCTAACTTTATCTGGGTCCATAGATACTCCTTCCTCTAAGATGATGTGACCCAAGAAGTGAATCTGATCCATCCAAAAGTGGTACTTCGAGAGTTTAGCATAAAGCCGATGCTCTCTCAGTGTACTCAGAACGATCTCAAGATATTTGGCATGGTCGTGTCGAGTGTGAGAGTACACCAAGATATTGTCCATGAAGACCACGATGAAGGAGTCCAAGTAAGGATGGAACACTCGGTTCATCAGTGCCATGAAAATTGCTGGCACATTCATTAGACCGAACTGTATGACCGTATACTCGTATAAACCATACCTGCTCTTGAAGGATGTCAGAGGTATATCTGATGGTCTAACACGCAAATGATGATAACCGGACCTCAAGTAGATCTTTGAGAACACCCCACTACCATCCCGGAGGGGTCTGAAACGCTGCAGCTCGGTGAAACGAGAGGAGTAATCCATGACAGAAAGAGTACCCTACTCTAGACTCATGAACTCCCGGGCTCGATCGGCCCTTAGGGTCTCTGGGTAGAAGTAGTCGTAGAACACGCGCTGGAACTCCTCCCACGCCATAACCTGCTGATGACCCGCCTGTGAGATCACGTACGACCACCTATTGGCGGAGTCTCGGAGCATATAGGTAGCGAGCTTGACTCGCCTCTCTGGAGGCATCTCCAAATGCTCAAAGATAGTCAACATGGCCTCCATCCATGACTCTGCAGCCTGAGGTCCTCCTTACATGGCTAACCCACATGGTCTGACTTAACACGAGACTACATGACATGTTCTGAACAAACACAGAGTGTACAAGACAAGGTTTCGGCGACCCGTGTTGTTAAATACACGACCGTCTACACGACTAAACCTTACAAGGTATGTTCTGAACAAACACGGCGTGTATAGGTGAAGGTGACACCATCCCGTGTTGTTCGTGACACGGATGGGTACCAGAGAAAGACTACACATCATGTTTCGAAAACAACACGGCGTGTCTAAGATAAGGTAACACCGACCCGTGTTGTTCGTGACACGACCGGGTACTTGGACAGGACTACATAGCGTGTTCCTTTACAACACGATGTGTTCTACTCGAGCTTCCCTGACACGTGTTGTTAGTGACACGGCCGGGTACACGGCTCAGAACTACACGGCGTGTACCAACCGTACACGGCATGTTCCTGAAGTTATTTCTACAACAGTGTGTCCCTGATCACATGGTCAGTGACACAGTCTAAAAACTACACGGCGTGTAGTCAAAAAGTACACGCCGTGTATTCTGGGTTTTTCTGGGCAGTAACTCAGAAACTGCACAGAAGCCTAGAAAACACAGAAAAAGTCAAAGAAGTACCAAATTCTGATTCATGAGGGCACATACTCCCCGTGAATCAAAACATGGAATTCATTTAAGCAAAGTTGAATACAAATAATCCTCTAACAAGGCAGTAGAGATTCTATCAAGCATCTATCACTACAACATGCATAATCTACACAAAGTCTATCACAACAGCATGCAATCGCTAATGCACCCTAGATGGCATGTCAAGAATGCATGGTGTGTGATTTCTAAAAGTGCCTATATGATGCATGAGATGACATACCCTCATCTCATCGGGTTGCGACAGAAATAGAACCGTAATATCAAAACAATAGCAGCACAAAGCATTTGTATCACTCTAGGTGAAATCATATCAACTGTAAAATCTCAAAATAAGAAAACTGCAATAAACGAGGTAGTATGGATTTTCCCTGTACAGAGGTTAGCTACTCCTAAGCACAACTTAATACCAAGTACCGAATCCGTCCTATCTCAGGCTAAAGGATCCAAACAGTAAATTGAGTGAAAATAACTCCTTTGATACCACTTTGTAACGACCCGAGTCTGGAGCCCCTCCAATGGTGCCCCGTACCCGGTTCGCCACATGACCTCAAGCGCTTTTCCCAAATGCCAGAGGCTGCCGACTAGCAGTGAGGGCCTTGGTAAGTTATTAGGGAAACTATGCCCTCATTTGGTAAGGTATACAAAGAAAGGAAAATAATAGTGAATTGCGGAAGTAGTAAACAATACACAACAAATGAAACCAAACAGTTGAAGAAATGAATATATACTAATGATGATAATGATACAGTAGGTACAAGTGTCTAAAGAAGGCAGAAAACACAAAAACATGCTGAAAAAACAACTGAACACAAAGTACTAAAGCAAAAGAAACTCCAGGATCATCGCAAGCCTAAGCTTGGTCCCCTTCTCTCCAGCTCCAAACAATCAAGTACCAGAAGTCGAAGGGTGCTTTCCCTTATCTATACCTGCAACAAAAAAGTATTCTTGGGCCCAAAAGAATGTCCCAAATAGGGTGTGAGATACAATCCCAGTAGGCAATCACCCAAATATTTGTGCCTAACAGTTAATGAATTTAAGGTGTAGGAAGCAGTAAATAGAAATCACCCAGCAGCTACAATCCATGGTTCTAGCATATGAAGTACACAAGGAGCAACCACTCAAGCACGCAAAATGAAAAGGTAACCACCGGGTAATTCTCACAGCCTAACCCCTAAGGTTCAACCTACAAGTACTAGCAACCCTCTAGGAGGAACACACTGTCTCACCCCTCTGGTTAAGATAAATAATTAATAGACTCTCTGGGGAAGCACTCACCGTCAATTCCCCCTATAGTCTCGTATCGTGCTAAAGGCTCTCTGGGGAAGAACTCAACGTCTATTCCCCCTGTGGACCACGTAGAGTAACTACAGACTCTCTGAGGAAGCACTCAACGTCAATTCCCCCTGTGGTCTCACATCGTAAATAAAGACACTCTAGAGAAGCCCTTCTGTCCATTCTCACTATGGTCCACTACACTAGGTTCTCGCAGCCCTGTGTAAAATAAGCATGCATAACATGCATGTATCTTCCAAGTAAACCTCAAGGACTACTTGTCTATAATTCTAAGGCTCAACAGCAAAACAAAGCAACACTTCCACTATCCTACAACTATGCATGGCAACTGGAAAAACGACAAACAAGAAAAACAAGCATGTCATACATCCAGAGTACAGAAAAAACAACTATATTCACAAAGGTAAACCTCTACTATAGCAATCAAGCAAGAAGGAAATAAATCAAGGGAAAAACAGGAAAACACACAATTCTCATTCAAGGGAATCGGTGGAATTGCACAAAATATTCAAATAATTTTTAAAGAAAGGCACAAACCACCCACCTGGATGCTAGGGGATCGATATACTTGAACCACGATGCCTGATTCTCCTCATAACGACATAGATCTAAGAAAACTCACAAAACACTCAAACCATGATAAATTGAAAACGAGGAGGAACCATGGAACAAGGCTAAAGTAGAAGAGAGATCTTACCGAGGTGATCCCAACGCAATCGACGGTGGCTGGAACGGAGATCGAACGGAGGCACGGGGGATCGGGGAAGATTTTCGGCCGTACAGGTCACTCTTGGAAAAAGATCATGAAGAAGAAGAAAGTTATGTTTGTCAGGTGCGACCCCAGTGCGTTTAGTGAAAAAAAAGAAAGTACATGGCATGTACTAGGTCTTTCCATACTCCACCAAAATCGCCCTCCACGTCACCCCTACACACTGTGTGTGTGGCCCAGACATGGCCAACACACGACATCGAGCGGGAAAAGACTACACGACGTGTACTCAGAAAGTACACAGCATGTACTTCAAAAATTTACAGAAACCTTATTTTTCTTAAAAACTCCAGAAAAAAGGAAGGCTTACCTGAAACGAAGATCCGGTTTCTTACATTATCTATGCCCAAATTCCCATTTTGGGACTATAATAATTAACTTCTAAACTTATATCATGGAGATACAATAACTAGAAGTTTATAAAATCATTAAACATGGTGATGAATGTTTGTCCATCTCCTAAGAGAATTTATTTAATTTATCTCATAATTCTTCCATCCCACATCCCCATTTGAGTCACCCTTAACAAAAAACCGATGAAACCCACAAAATATTATTTAAAATATAAGTGAACACCTTAATAATTAGTATTATAGATAACTAATTTTAAATACCCAACTGATTCATTATCTTATCCATAAAATTAATGAATTGGACAAAATGGACAAATTTCGGGTTTTTTCACTTAATCATATTTTAGATTTATGAAAAATAAAACAATAATGTTTACCTTAAACTAAAATGTTGGAGTCTACTATAATATATGGAATCTTTATTAGATGAGATATGGATCTTTTTAAGAGGGGTGAATATGAAACAGGGGGTGAGGGTTTCCTATCCCGATAATAATTAAATTGAAGTGGAGTGAGGTGTTTCATTTTTGTTTTAGGCAAACTTTTAATATAATTTTTTTTGATAACACATTTTAGTAATCTAGTTAGAAGAAGTGGCCCCCACTGGGTACTCCATGGTATACTGGTCTCTCATGGGTGTCCAATAACCTTATGGTGGAAACCCTAGGACACTATTAGTTACCAAGTGGTATTTTGTACCACATATAGTTAGACACCAACTAGTCCACCCTCTACCTGAACCTCCAAAACTCCATAAAACCCCATATAAGTCTATAAAACCATTATCAAATTAATAATAAAATCCTCAAGTTCCCTTAGAATAAAATTTATTATTAACTCTACAAACTTGTAACAATTAAGATCATTAAAACTATGGGGATTATTTTAATCTGTCATTAATATTCAAAAAGACATCTGATTTTCATTCCTTGAATTCATCTGACTCATAACTCAAGGAATATTTTTTAAAATTATGAAAAATAGTCAAATAAATATATTATGTCCATGAGTTTTCAATATAACTAAATATCAATTGTAAAAGAATAATTCTAAACCAATTACATGGACATTAAAAGGGTATTTTTAATGTTAAGTGTTGTTGGGTAATGATATTAATCTTACATGTCTCAATGAAGTGTCTTGATTATTAAATTATTTTACATGATACATAGTTCAAATCCATTGAAAATTTTCACTCATTACTATAAAAATGAATCACCCAAATCAATCCCTTTTCCATTTATTTTGATGATTTAAAACTCAATTACGTGAATAAATTGGTTGATTATTACTAAATATTCTAACATGTTAGGATTTTTCTCAATTTTATATAATTTTCATAATATAATGGGTATTGAAGAAGTAAATAAATAATAGAATTAAAATTTCAACTAACATGTAATGATTTATTTCCAAAACTAATTATTTTTTTACACTATCCCCATTACATATACATTACCTCGTAATGAAAATCATGAAGCGACACTCCCCCTATACATAGCTTATAGGCTCATCATGTAAAATAACTATGGGATGGGTATGTAAGGAAAATTAGGCTTGCAATATTCATAACCTATGAGTATATCCATGAATTTTAAGGGCATAAACAAGGTAAAATGTAAAAAGTTTGTTTCACTATGATTATAGAGGATATAAATAAATAACGGCCATAATAATATAAATGTGACTAGACTCTTTTAGATTATAAAATATAAATATTTAAGGTTCTATAAATCTAAATTTAATAATATTTCTCTAATAAAATAGGGTATTACAACGAGTTTTTTAGTGGGGTAAAAAATAAATTACAAGAATGGGATTAAAATTTTGGACATTCACTTTTGAAATGGTTAAAAACAATCATTCAATAGATACAAATTTTAGTGTATTAATATCTAAAAAGTTACATAATATATATACTACTATAAACATAGTATATTAGAAGTAAAAAAAATAGTAATATGAATGTCCCGTTGAATATGTATAGATACTCTTATGTGGGAGGGTTGAATCAGATTTAGCCAACCATTTTCCAAATTCCAAATTTTCTTTTAATAATTAACCCCCCTTTGTTCTTCTGAACATGTATGGTTGGTTATGATTAAACTAGATATTCATTGCTCCACCCAAACCCTATACAACACAAGAATGAAAGTGAAATAAGAATGTATATTAAAATTTATTTTTATAAAGGTTGTCCAAAATGCGATCCTACTCCTTTTATAGCCACTTATTACCACAATACAATGTTTTACCACTATAATCTTGTTATAAATTAAAATATAAGTTGGTAGTAGTTATACTAACACACTCTCTCAAAATATTACACAGGTGAGGGGATAAAAAAAATAAAAATTTTAAAATATACTCTAATATATTACACAATAAAAGAGATTTTTAAACCGCATCCCCTAGTATCCAACCTCTTGAGTGAACTTACAACGTACTTCTTCTTGAAGTGGATCACAATGTCTCCATGGATATCTCTATATCCACCACAACAAATTTTATTCCTCAAAAAATGTATTAAATTCTTATTTATCATTAAGAAATCAACTTGAATCTTTTTAAAACATTGTAACTTTTGTTTAAAATAATAATAATCATGATATCTTAATTAACACACAACACTAAGTTTTAAGCAATACAATAAAAAATATATTATTTTTTAAATGTGATATATACAAGTTAGAAGTTAAATTAGTTTTATGAGTAAGAATAACCACATTTTCAAACACATGTATTAATTTTTTATATAATGAATTTTTATTAATTAATTCATAATAAATAAGTACTATATTTTCTATAAAGTCATTTTTCTTCAAAAATATGATTTCTTAAAAAATGGTTTTATTTCATTTTGTGAACAGATATTATAATTATTTTATACTATTTTTTGAAATATTATTTTAATAAATTAATATTATTTTTAAAATTATTATTCCAATATTATATTAGTGTGATTTTTTGTATTTTTTGAAAGTATTTATTTTTATGTAAATAATGAAAATGTAATTTTTGTAGAACAATTATTTATTTCATTTACAAAGATATTTAAAAGGTGAATTATTTTTGAATATTATCTTAAATATAAAAATGTATCATTTAATCATAAATAATCTAATTAATTATATATGATCTATTATTATACTTCATTTTGGTATTGGTTCATTTTTTGGCATAAAACACATTTTTCATGAAACTATCTTACATTGTGTTTTATAAATTTTTATTAAAATTTATTTCTACCCATTATACTTATATAATAATAAAAATATTATTCCATTTTTTTAATCATAATGATTATTATATTTTAATTTTTTTAACTTATTTTTTTTCATTATGAATTGTAATCATGGTAATGATTTTTCACCTTTGAAAAAGAAGTAAAATAGGGATAAAACTATGGGGTAAATCTTTAAAATATATCTACCAAATAAATTTATCCTATTATATGAGTGGTGTAAGAGAAAATATCTTTTTTAGGATTTTTATAATATACTTTAAAACATTATTTTTAATTTTTGAAATCAAATATTTTATTTTGTAAAGATAAGTTATATTTTATTCTAATTTAAAACTATTTTTCGTATTTTTCATTTAATAGCATGTTTCAAATATTCCATTAGGTTTTGGAATGATAAAAAATTTATAAAAAATATCATTATAATTTTTTAACCTAAGAGTTTCATGTAAAATAATTTATTACTTTATTTTAAGGTAAATTTATTTTTACTCTTAAATCATGGATTTTATCAAAAACTATTTTTCATGCATTTTGTGTTCATATATTAAAAGTAATTCCTTATACAAATATAAATTTAATATGATAAAAATGGATTCAAAATATAGAATAATAATTTTCATATTTAATTGGAATAACCCAATGATTTTTTATATAATTATAGTACCATTGTAAAATTTTAATTTATCAGGATTAAGGATAAAATGAGTTTAAAGTGGTTTATATAGTCTATAAGGATTAAAATATTGAAAAAACTTTATAAATTTTATTGGTTGAGTTTATTTAGACCCAATAACAAGTTATCTTTAAATATTTAGTTCATTGGTTCATATTTACATTATTAGATTACTATTATTTAATCAATTAAGTAATTCTATGTGTGTCCTTTCCCACACTTATAAATGGGTACCTCTACTCTTTGCATATTCACAAAGTTTGAGAACTATATATCGGAAGATACCAACCCTAGTACCATATTTTATTTATTCCCCTATTTTTATATTATTTTTTCTTTACAAAATTATATCCTTTCAAGGATTAACGTATATGTTTGAAGAGGTCTCCTAACAAAGAGGTATAACTCTTAACTACATACTTTAATTTTAATTTCTTCTTGTACTTACACTTAAAATGTATTTAAACATAAAAGAATAATTATTCCATTGTACTAAATATACTAATTTGTTATTATGATTATGATAATCTCATTTTCAACATCTTCCCCATCTTATAGAAAGTGAAAACATCTCTCGTACATACATACAACTTACCTTCTCCACCTAGAGATGTAATTTGTTTCTCAACACCATTTTACTTGAATGGTAATAAATATAAAACTAATGAATATATATATGTTATTTATTAAATAATTATTTTTCTAGATATATAATATATCATTTAACTTCATAGCCTTCTATTCGTTAAAAAATGATAACTTCTCTCATACATATTGGTGGCCATCCACCTCCCTGAAGCAATGCGATTCATTTATCTTGTCTGCCATTAAGGGATGATTATATGTATTTATATAATGTATATATATTATATTTATATAATTATGATAATTTTTAAGTTTATGGTACTATTATAACGATACATGTATTGAATCTATTATATCAAAACATACTTGAAAAAAAAAAGATATTTACACTCAGAAATGATAATTTTAATAAAGTGTTATTAAAAAATGGGAATTGAAATATTGTATGTAGATAATATTTGATATTATTAATATGTATATTTTTATATTATAAAATTATAAAAAATATTACTTTATTATAAAGTTGGTTAAAATCAATAATGAAGCAACTCAAACTTGAGTTAAGGTTTTGTTTCACAATCTCATCCTTATTTATGGATTGTTTATGTTTACGTTTCCATTTGGGGAATTATATTATATTTTTATCTTAGATACCAAAAATTTTCTTCTACTCTTGTTATTTAAATATTTTTCGAGTATTTTTTCCATTTTTTACCGTCCTTAGAACTCATAAATACCAAAGAAATGTTTTTAAAAGAAAAAAACTTTTTTTCCACTCTATATAGAATGGTTTCCTTCCATGTTCATATTTTCATTAAAAAATTCAAGGTTGTTTTTAATATTATTAAATTATTTATTAATGTATTTTTTACCCATTTATTACTTTTTATGATATTTATTAAAGGGAATATTCTTATCATTTCTGAACAAGGAGATTTTTACTGAAGGTGTGAATTGAATCTTTTTTTAATATACAAATCACAACTACATATTCATGCCATCATGTTTTCCCTTTTTTTAATCATAATTTATATCTTTCCATAGTTATTTCTAAAGAAAAAGTTTTTTCTAAAATTTTGGAAATTTATATTTAAATAATTTATTTAGAAATTAAAACGGTATGTTTCTCATGAAATATTCCAGTGATTATTTAAAAGTTTTTTCATCTATATAAACATACTCTGATGAATTGTAACATACCAAGGTTATACACTAATTATACCATCCATCATATATCTCTACATGGAATATGATCAATTTTACTAGGGAAATGATTCATATTCTGTATATTAGTTATTTCAGTATGTATTTTTATTTGTAATTATTGATTTTTGAATATTTTTTTATTTTTTATTAATATAATTAATTCATGGGACTTATTATTTAAATGGCGGGGAGAAATTTATGATAGTCCCTTCATACATTGATAGGTTAAACGGGACAAAAATGGTTTGGTATTCGACAAAGGCCATAATCATTTATTTACGATGTAATGGAATGAGGCTTAAATGCCATGTTTAATATATATATAATTATGCATTCCATCATTATGGAATTGATTTTTTATGTCTATGTAATTGTTCAAATAGTTATAATATATGTGGTTAAGTATCAATACCATGTGACTATTTATATGGAGTTATTTGATCATCATTTAATCCTGTGATATTATTCATTTGTAATTTATTCTATGATTACTTCTGATGTATGAATTCCTTTATTGAGAATTTTACCTAACTCATTTCTTATGTCTCCATTCCCTATGATCCCAGTAAGTATATTATTCCTGATATATAAGGATATTATAGAGGAAATAATAATGTTGTAAAATACAATATTATGTTATATTTTATGTTTTCAAATGTGATGCAAGATTCATTCATGTATCTAGTTTTCCAAGAAAACTGACTGATCAATATGGGGTGGTGCGATCACATTTATCTATTCATTATGTAATAATATAACCACTAGGTCTAGGATATTGTATATATGGAATTATATTTGGTATCAAATAATGTTTAGTAGAAACCTTTGGAATGTGATTTATGAAATCCTATAGAAGGTAATATAACCACATGCCCGAATCTAAGGATATGACTAAATATAGGATAATATATTAATTTTTTGTATTGTGGTATATTTTATATAGTTTTAAAAGAAATAAATATACAACTTTAAACTAAATGTGTACATGGGTTAGGAACAGATTCATCTAGGGGTAATAAACTGTAAAATAGTTGGTTGGGTATATCTCATACATCATTCCAGTGTATGGTGAATGGACCCTTACTATGCACTTGGTTTGACACTCCCAGGGGAAATGAATGGGTCAATTAACATTTTTTTTTAAAACATTATAAAAAAATTGAAATTATTTTTATTATTTTGGAATATTCCAAATGAAACCAAGCCTGTGATTCTAGGATTATCTATGCTTGACTTTTCAGTTTATGTAAACTGATTCACTGGTTTTGAAATTATACACTATGTTTCATAAATTTATAATGTAATATTTTATATTACATTATTTCAAAACGAATACTAATAGAAGGAAGGGAGAACATGTCAACACACATAATCAGTGTAGGGATTTCTCTTTTTATTAATTCATCATGAAAAGCATTGGAGATGAGAACATTATGACTATATGAAGATATTTTATTGATGTTATAACCAATAACATTGCATGTATAGATCAACCTAATTATTAAAATCATGATTCATTGATATTTTACAAGATCATGTTTTATAAATATCAATCAATTAATGGAAATACTAATCCATTTATATCTAAATAGTTAATCAAGTCCTTTAAAAATATATACATGTCATTGGGAGGTAATGATATGGAGAAAATTATTCTGGAAGTGTATTATTTAAAGGAATATTCTAATAAATGGAATACGTTGATTCATAATAAAAAGGAGGATGAGGAGACAAAGATAATGGAATTAATGTTATTCAAGGAGATATTTATTGAAAAATAATTTCATCATGAGGAATGAGATGATATGGAAACAAAATTAAATGATATAATATTAAAGGAAGAGGAATGTTTTTTTGAGTATGAGGAAAACTTAAAAATATTAGCAATGTATTTTATAGACTAATTATGTAATCTGGAAAGTAATATTGACCATTTCTTTTATGGGCTAAATACAAGCCTTCGAAGGACAATATTCTTATAAACATTATCATCATATGATTATATGGTATCAATTAACGTTAGGATAGATTTTGAATTCTCCAATTCATATATTTTCAAAACAAATCAAAATAAGTAGGGGATAACTGATCATGAATAAAAATGAAATGTTGTGAAGTAAAATATGGGTAGGATGGAACATTCCATATGTGATAATTTTGGAAAGAAACACCCTGGTATATTCTTGAAGTGAATGGGAGTTTACATTAAGTTTGAAGATAAAGGCCATTAGCCACGTGAGTGTAAAGACTATAAAGAAGCCGCTAAATTCCTTTGTTTTAACATTAATATGATTGGTGACTACATAAACGAATTCCCCAAGTTCAAGTAGAATTTATCTTAGAAATAATAAGGGATAAAGGTTAATATTGTGAAATCAATACAACTAATTTTGAAATCCGCAAAGCTAAGATAATAGGTACTTTGATCAAAAAATCATTCTTTATTTTATTTTAGATATATCCACACTTTTAAATTTTACATGGATGTCAAATAATAAATTGAAAATCTAAAGAATGAATTTTTAATCAAGGAACCTATTAGGAATCTAGTTATAATACATCGAGTAGTTTCTATTAAGATGAACAATTATTCTATAATTGCAAATGGGGTTGTTATACTTATATTTATCTTTGAAAAAATCCTTATTTTTGGTGTTTATTTATCTTAAGGATTTTTGAATTATTAAATAATGCATATAACAATATAGTAAAAGGATTTTAAAATAAAAATGTTATCCTTTTACCTTTATTTCCAATGAATTTATGTTCTTCTTTATCCCTTAATTATTTATGGTTTTTTGGTCATTAACTTTCCCATGATCATTGTAACACCCCAAGATTTTTTGAGAAATATTATTTTTAATTTTTTTGATGTCTTGTGTTGTACAGTACACCATGATTAGCTTGCGCTATACAGAACACTGTATTAGCTTGCAGTATACGCAACACTATTCTTGGCTCGTGTTATACACAATTTCAAGTTCATTTTGTAGAAATTATTCTATGCAACATTAAGTATAGATTTTGTTTAATGTATAAATGAAATAAGTTTTGATTTTGTTATATGAAAAACCAAAGTGATCTTGCACTATACACAGCCCGGACTTGGCTTGCATTACACGCAATCACGACCTTCCTCGATAGCATGTGTAGTATGCAATATCGGGTTTCACTAAACAGTGATATAATGTTATAATATTGTTATGAACTAGCCGTTATGAATAGTATTAACTACATTTTGAATTTTATAACATTATTATTTATCTTACACATTTTCTAGACATGGTATGAGAACAAAATAAATTTTTCGGGTAAAATAAGTATTTTTCAAAAAATGCAGTTTTGCCACCTTTTGATGGCACATCCATATTAAATCTAGTTTTTGACATGTTTATAAGTTCAATTTGACAAAATAAAATTATTCTTTGGAATCAGGATATAAAAATTTACTTTGGAATTTTTTTTCATATTATTCTGATAACTTTCATATTTTAATGAATAGTAAAAACACGCTATATTTTAATTAAAAACAACTTTTTTGATCGTAATAATTTATATGGTTATATTATAATATTTAATAGTTTTAAAGTATAAGTAGAATATATTTTTACCATTTAGTATAATTTATGTCATTAGAACTGATTTTACATTGAATTCGTAGGTTAAATCAATTCAATCTTTTGCAATGTTTTAAAAAAAAACTCGTTTTCTTTCGACAACGGGATTAATTTTAATTTAATTTCTGCAACTTCTGTGTATTGAATTTGGAAAAATGGATTCCATATTTTTAATTAGTGTGTACATATTATGTTAATAGGCTATTTTTTATTTTTGGGCATTATGAATAGTAACTACGGTAAATTTTATTTACCATAGTTAAAGGTAAATCAGGTAATTAAGGGTAAATATAATATTATAAAATTACCCTAAAACCTTCCAAAACTCTATTGGATGAATAAAAGTAGACCCATATAACCTAAGAGTCTGAATAGATTAATTTCATGGACTTTTGACCATGAAAATGACATAATTATTTATAAAACCAAAGAAAGTGACAACATGTCACTCTCTTAAATCTAATAAGTGTAATAATTTTAATTTACTGATAAACTTCATAAAACTTTGAAAATTAATAGTCTACAAAAATCTAATAAAATTATCTACATCATGTAAATTCATTTAGAATTTTTAGGGATTAAATAATTATCATTAATGATGACACAATAGTGATGTTGAAATTATTTTATTGATTGAAATATCAAATAAATGGTTTTAAAAATATTAAAATAAATATTATATGAAATATTTAATGTGATCCACGAATTTTATATATGAATAAGACATGTTAGGAATATATTAAATATTTTGGATAGAATATATATTCTCTTTGGATTTTATTTAAATTCAAATAATTGAATAGTTTCAAAATTGAGACTATTGTTATTTTATAAAAATAACATATTATAAAATTGTTTAAAAATCACAAAAAATATTTAAAAATTATAAATTGAAATTTATATGGTCTAAAATGTCATAAATTATCCAATTATGGAAAATTCACAACACATAAGTAATTATTTATAATGATTTAAAATTTAGAATATTATTACCACAAATAAAAATAAAAAGATAAAATAAGGATAAGTCAAGTTGACAATGTTTAAAATAAATTAAGAAAATGTATAAATTTTATTGGTTGATGAGTTTAAAACCCTATATCATCTAATATTTGGATGTGAGTCATTTTTTGTAGTTTTTAAGTGGGTTTTGAATTTATTATAACTTAATATTTCTTATGTTTCCAAAGGTGCCCCTCTCCTCCCATATAAAAAGGGCACCCCTTACCTCTTCTCTTCACACCATTTTGAGCCATGAAGCTTGGAAAAAACTGGAGAATTCATATTTTCAACGTATCTAGTTATATCATAGAGGTTCTGGTCTTCTCAAAAGACCAACTCTAGTGCCCTAAGAGGAAGTTTAAAGGAGGTGCGTCGAGGAAGATGTAATCTCTTCTACCGACTCTTTCAAGTATCTTTCTCCTTATACTTCTACTTCTTTAGTTGTTTCATTATAAAGTAATAACATAAGTATTAATTATATACTGATATGTTATTATAAATATTAAACAACCCTATTTCACCTTCTATCCATCCTATGGAAAACAAAATCACTGCGTGTGCGTACGTACGGAATACCGTCTCCACGTCGTGGTGTAATCTATTTTTCACCACCACCTTACTTGGATCGGTATAATGGTGTAAATAATAACTATATATGATTATTATAACATCATACTGATTCTAAGATATTATATCATCCACTCCAATTCCATTCAATAAATATGGGAATGATATCATCGCTCGTGCGTACGTACAGATTACCGTCTCCACGATGCGATGAGATTCATTTTCCATGTTAACAATTCAAGAATGATTATAAAGTATATATAATGAATAATAATTAGATATATGACATAATAACGATACTGGATTTATGTATATGTTATTTACTTACATCCATTCAATTTAATAAGGAAACAAAAACATCTTTCATGCGTACGTAAGGTCTACCGTCTCCATGAACGGTGTATTTCGTTCCATTTATCGATCTATTATATATATTTATATTCTTAATATATATTATATATAAATCATGTTTTACATTATGGAAGTAAGTAATCATGATCTAAGTAATCAAATGAATAATTACAAGTCAAAACACGTATGAAAAATGAAATGATTTTACCCAAAAAGATGCTTTAACATGGAATTGACAAATGAACGGGTAATATAAAGTCGTAAGTGAATCATATATGATATCATAAATATTATTATGGGTCATTTACAAGTTAATAATATGTTTAAACCCACTATACATGAGTCTTGGACACATACAGAAGAAATTGGACATAAGGTAATGGATAATTTTCAATCTCATTTTTATCCAAGATTGTTTATACGTTAGTATTTACTGGGGTTATATTTTTCATCCATGACCATAAAATGTTTTTCATTATTCCATGTATGTTTAATGTCATGTTAAACCCTCTTTGACTTTTACTTTGTGTTATGGAAGGAATATTTCTTTTGTTTACCATACGTGGTACTTTTTAACTTTTTTCGTTAAAAGTACGAGGAGAATGTTTTTTAACTTATATGGCATGAACGGATTTTTATGATTTTATAATGCCTTATTTTCATGAGGCTTACTCTATAATATTTAATTACTATTTTCAACAAAATCATGTTATTTTAAAATTTCATGGCATTTTGTGAAATGAAAATTATTTTAAAGAAGAAAGGATATTTTCCTCAAGGATTCATTTCAAGTGTTTTATCAAAGTTATTTTCCATCTAAGATGACATTATTTAATATGTTTATGTTTCAAGCGTAATGTATCAATTATTTACATGGTTTTATTTTTATTATGATGAAATGATATCCATTTGTTTTATATGGATTATGTGATGATGGGATGATGTTTATGAAACCCATTTTATTCCTTGGATTATGATGAATGATTTATGTTTGTTTTGTGGCACAAGTAAGATTGATTTTATTATGAGATGGGTGGGACCTATATCCCCCTCCAATTCATTGGATAAAGATTTATATCTCATGAGATATACTTGGCTAGAACTACATGTTAATCCGGTTCAGTAATATAGGGCTGGAACGGCAAGTAAAACCGGTTCAGTACTGGACTTTGTCCACTATGATGGTGTTGGAAACAATGCCTTGGATATTATGGAAATAATATCATGTGATTAATGATTTTACACAACTACATGTTTTATTCCCATTCCATTTTATCATGATTAATGTTTCTTTATGATCTATGCCTTCAGTACTACCAATATTTATGTCATTGCTCGAGATTTTGATGTTTTATGTTCATGTTTTTATGTTTAAATAATTATGGATTGTATTTATGTTCTCCTTGTTTACCCTTACTGAGCATTTGGGCATACCCTTTATATTTTTGATTTTCCCCAGGGTATAAAGAAAGGTTTTAGGTAATAAAGCAAAATGTGAATATCTTTATGGGAAATATTGAAGATCTTTCACCATGATTAGAATATTATGTTCTGATTTTCCAAAGACACTAAACCAATATGATATTTGGGCATCTATTTTATGTCATTTATTAAGTATTCCACAAAAGTAATGTAATATCCATGTATGTCATGCTACGGGTCATTATAGTTGGTATCAGAGCGAAGGTTTAGTTAACCTTTGGAAACTAGGATGCGAAAACTTTAGTGAGATCCCTAGAGATATTTCTAAGGTATGTATAGGGATGTCCCTAAGATTATGTATAAGTATAGGTTATAGTCCTAGGATTATGGTAACGATCCTAGAATTAAAACTAAAATGATAGATATTGAAATTATTCCCCCTTTATTATGTTTTCCTAGCATGTTTTTTGCCTCTTATACTATTCTTTTTGGGTTTTAGACGATGAATGGAATCTGAAGGAACTGTGTTGATCAATGTAATGGGCAATGCAATAATTGTCCTCTTAAAGAAACCAATGTTATGGGAGATGGAGTGAAAAATCTTATTTCTATACTTACACAAGATATGAATCATTCTGGACTTCCGAATGAGTAGAGAAGGGAACAATATTCTATTGAGCCCTTCATGAGGCAACGTCCACCTTCTTTCAGTGGGTCTTCTGATCTTCTTATTGCTGAACAATGGATCAGTACCATTGAAAAGATATTTTCCATACTTCAATGTTGAGAACATGAAAAATTAATTCTGGTTGTTTACCGTTTAGAAGGTGAAGCAGACCAGTGGTGGACTTTAATTAAGAATACAAGGCCCCAAGATAAAATTGAATCCATGGAATGGGACGAGTTCAAGAACATGTTTTTCAATACGTACTTTCCTCATATTCTTCGAACGAAGATGGAAAAAGAGTTCCTTGATCTTAAGAAAAAGGATGATGAATCTTTTGGTATATATGTGGAAAATTTTACACGGCTTGCAAGGTATGCATCTGGATTTATCATCCAACCTGAAAAAAAAGTTGATCAATTCTTCAGTGGATTAAAAACAAGTCTTAGAAAGGAATTAGCTATAATATACTTCAGTAGCTATGAAGAAATTGTGTGTTGTGCTATCAAGATAGAACTGGAAGTTGGTGTTACATATCCATCTCATGGTTTTGACAGGAAACGAAAGATGGAGTTCAAGGAAAAATCTCAAAAATATGGTGAAAAGAGGACGAATGTTTCTTTATACTCAATGTGTGGAAAGAAGCATGGTGGTGATTGTCTTAAAGGGACTAGAAAATGTTTTAAGTGTGAAAAATAAGGTCATCGAGTAGATGAGTGTCGAAGTAATGGAAAAAGGGTAGCTAATGATGTGAATAAAGAAAAGACTGCAGAGAACGCACCACCAACACTTCAATGCTACAAGTGTAAGGAAATGGGGCATTATGCTAATCAATGCCATAATCCAAGGGTTAATGATGATCCAAATCAACAACCTCTTAAGGAAAAGGACAAAGGTAAGTCACATGCAATCACTATTGGTGATGTTGAATATGACAAAAATGTGGTGGAATGATAAAGTGTTTATATAATGGGTTTCCAAAATAATGTTGTAGTATCATGGAATATTGGAATATTTATGTATTGGTATATTGTGGTTTTAAATAATTTTACGGTACCAGTAACCATGAAAAGTGATTGAAATATTTTTGGAAAGCAGATGAAATGTGCATAATGAAGGGATAAGGAGAAAATAATATGTTTGATAGTATTCATGAGCTCATGACTGATATAAGGACAAAGTGATATCATGGTTTGAGTATAAAGAATTTTTGGGATTTTGGTATGTGGAAAGAGTTACCTTTTGGCAGCATTCATGTTTTCACTAAGGTTATATGGTAATTTATGTTTCAAGAGAATACATGATTAAGGTATTCACATGTTTGGAATGCGATCAACAAGATATATCTTATGATATATGGGGGATAAATTATGGTATTTACATGCTTGTTATATGACCTTTCTAGTAATCATTTTCTTTATAATATGATTTTGGAAAGAAGTATTATGGATAAGCCTAAATATTGGAATGGATTATGTTGGACATCAGATAGTATTGTTTAAGGCCAGAACATGTTTTTTCAATATTATTTCTGTAATGTTATAATAGTGTAGTTTTAGAAAAAGGACAACCTGCAGGACGGGCGACAACCTGTCGCTTCAGACAAGGTTACGAGAATCATACCCACAACCAAAGTGTGACAAGACTTTATCACCCACCACTAGCCTACAGTAAGTCTCTGGTTAGTAGAAACTAGTTTTATTTTATTGAGCAGGATGATAGATGACATAAAAGTCCATTTTTGGAACCGTATACGATTAATCTCACCATAGATGGACTTATGTATATAAATTTTGATAACTTTATGTTTGAGACAGATGGAATGACCTATAATTCTATCACATGATCTTCTAACACTTCACGAATGAAAAATTCAACTTCATTTCTTTAAGAGATGAAGTGGAAATTGTTCAAGGCACGGGCAATGGTGAGATTGTACCAAAATCAAGTAAGTATTTCTTTTGATTCAAAAATTATTCAACATTAGGGAAATGATCTTGAAAACCAAAAATGTTTTCCTAGTGCCCTCATATCTGGTGAATCAGATGGTACCTTAGAACATCACAAATTTATGGCTTTGTGATCATTGGATTTTTCATAGCCACATTCTCTACCACTCTCCATCAGAACATGATGGTTAGATTTTTCTTCCATATCCATATTTTCACCTATGTTATCCTACGTGGAAACCCAGTGATGAGTTACTTTTGGTAATCGTTACATTTCATACTTTAGTTTTTAAAATTAATTTTTAGTATTCATTTTTACGATGTGGGTTTCTAGGAATGAAACTTTCAAGTAGTAAACAATTTATAACCCCGATGAATTTTGAGGGCGAAATTCATTTTAAAGGGGGTAGAATGTAACACCCTGAGATTTCATGATAAATATTCTTTTTAATTTCTTTTATGTCTTGTGTTGTACGCTAAACTAATATTATCTTGCGCTATACGCAACACCGTATTAGCTTGCAGTATACACAACACTATTCTTGGCTCGTGTTACACACAATTTCAAGTTCATTTTGTAGAAATTATTCTACGCAACATTAAGTATAGATTTTGTTTAATGTATAAATGAAATAAGTTTTGATTATGTTATAAAAAACACCAAAGGGATATTTTACTACACACAGCCCTGACTTGTCTTGCATTACACGCAATCACGACCTTCCTCGATAGCAAGTGTAGTATGCAATACTAGGTTTCACTAAACAACGACATATTGTTATAATATAGTTATGAACTAGAAGTAATGAATACTATTAACTACATTTTGAATTTTATAACATTATTATTCATCTTACACATTTTTGAGAACATGGTATGAGAAAAAAATAAATTTTTCGGGTAAAATAAGTATTTTTCAAAAAATGCAGTTTTTCCGCCTTTTGATGGAACACCCATATTAAATCTAGTTTTCGACATTTTTATAAGTTAAATTTGAAAAAATAAAATTATTCTTTGGAATCAGGATATAAAAATTTACTTTGGATAAAATTTTCATATTATTCTGATAACTTTCATATTTTAATGAATAGTAAAAACACGCTATATTTTAATTAAAAACAACTTTTTTCATCGTAATAATTTATATAGTTAAATTATAATATTGAATAGTTTTAAAGTATAAATAGAATATATTTTTACCATTTAATATAATTTATGTCATTATCATTGATTTTACTTTGAATTTGTAGTTTAAATCAATTCAATCTTTAGCAATGTTTTAAACAAAAACCCATTTTCTTTCGACAACGAGATTAATTTTAATTTAATTTCTACAACTTCTGTGTATTGAATTTGGAAAAATGGATTCCATATTTGTAATAAGCGGGTCCAAATTATGTTAATAGGATACTTTTTATTTTTGGGCATTATGAATAGTAACTACGGTAAATTTTATTTACCATAGTTAAAGGTAAATCATGTAATTAAGGGAAAATATAATATTATAAAATTTCTCCAACACCTTCCAAAACTTTATTGGATGAATAATGGTCAAACCATATCACCTAAGGGTCTGAATATATTAATTTCATGGACTTTTGACCATGAAAATGACATAATTATTAATAAAACCAAAGAAAGTGACAACATGTCACTCTATTAAATCTTATAAGTGTAATAATTTTAATTTAGTGATAAACTTCATAAAACTTCAAAAATGAATAGTATTCAGATATATAATAAAATTATATACATCATGTAAATTTATTTAGAAATTTTTGGGATTAAATTATTATCATTAATGATGAAACAATAGTGATGTTGAAATTATTTTATTGATTGAAATATCAAATAAATGGATTTAAAAATATTAAAATAAATATTATATGAACTATTTAATGTGGTCCAAGAATTTTCTAGATGAATATGACATTTTAGGAATCTATTAAATATTTTGGATAGAATATATCTTCTCTTTGGATTTTATTTTAATTCAAATAATTGAATAGTTTCAAAATTTACACTATTCTTATTTTATAAAAATAACATATTATATAATTGTTTAAAAAGAACAAAAAATATTTAAAAATTATAAATTGAAATTTATAAGGTCTAAAATTTAATAAAGTATCCAATTATGGACAATTCACAACACATAAGTAATTATTTATAACGATTTAAAATTTAGAATATTATTACCACAAATAAAATTAAATAGATAAAATAAGGATAAATCAAGTCGATAATATTTAAAATAAATTCCCAACATGTATAAATTTTATTGGTTGATGATATTACAACCCTATATCATATAATATTATTATTTGAGTCATTTTTTGAGGTTTTTAAGTTGGGTTTTAATTTATTATAAATTAATATTTCTTATGTTTCCAAAGGTGCCCCTCTCCTCCCTTATAAAAAGGGCACCCCTTACCTCTTCTCTTCACACCCTTTTGATCCTTGAAGCTCGTCCAAACCCTAAAAATTCTTCTTCTAAACCTATATAGTTATATCACAGAGGTAATATTATTCTCAAAAGACTAACTCTAGGGCCCTAAGAGGAAGTTTAAAGGAGGTGCGTTGAGGAAGAGGTAATCTCTTATACCGACTCTTTCATGTTTTTTTCTTCTTCTACTTCCTCTTATCTAGTTGTTTCATTATAAAGTAATAACATAAGTATTACTTATATACTTATATATTATTATAAATATGAAACAACCCTATTTCACCTTCTATCCATCCTACGGAAAATGAAATCATCGCGCGTGCGTACGTATGGAATACCGTCTCCACGCCATGGTGTAATCTGTTTTCCACCACCACCTTTATTGGATGGATATAATGGTGTAAATAATAACTATATAAGATTATTATAACATAATACTGATTATAAGATATTATATCATCCACTCTAATTCCATTCAATAAATATGAGAATGATATCATCGCCCGTGCGTACGTACGGATTATCGTCTCCACGACGCGATGAGATTCATTTTCCATGTTAACAATTCAAGAATGATTATAAAGTATATATAAAGAATAATAATGAGATATATGAAATAATAATGATAATGTATTTATGTATATGTTATTTACTTACATCCATTCAATTTAATAAGGAAACGAAAACAACGTTCATGCGTACGTACGGTCTACCATCTCCATAAACGGTGTATTTCGTTCCATTTATCGATCTATTATATATATTTATATTCTAAATATATATTATATATAAATCATGTTTTATATTATGTAAGTAATTAATAATGATCTAAGTAATTATATGAATAATTACAAGTCAAAACACCTACGAAAAATGAAATGATTTTACCCAAAAAGATGAATTAACATGGAATTGACAAATGAACGAGTAATATAAAGTCATAAGTGAATAATATATGATATCATAAATATTATTATGGTTATTTTACGAGTTAATAATATGTTTAAACCCACTATATAGGAGTCTCAGACACATACAGAATAAATTAGACATAAGTAAAGGGATAATTTTCAATCTCATTTTTATCTGAGATTGTTTATACGTTAGTATTTACTGGGGTTATATTTTTCATCCATGACCATAAAATGTTTTTCATTATTCCATGTATTTTTAATATAATGTTTACCCCTATTTGACTTTTACTTTGTGTTATGGAAGGAATCTTTCTTTTGTTTACCATACATGGTACTTTTTGACTTTTTTGTTAAAAGTCCGAGGATAATGTTTTTTAACTTATACAGCATGAATGGATTTTTTACAGTTTCATAACGCCTTATTTTCATGAAGATTACTCTACAATACTTCATGAGTATTTTAAAAAAAATACTTTTATTTTAAAATTTCATGGAATTTTGTGAAAAGAAAATTATTTTGAAGAAGAGAGGATATTTTCATCAAGAGTTCATTTCAAGTGTTTTATCAAAGTTATTTTCCATCAAAGATGAAATTATTTAATATATTTATGTTTCATGTATAATGTCACAATTATTTACATGGTTTTATTTTTCTTATGATTAAATGATATCCATTTTTTTATATGGATTATGTTATTATGGGATGATGTTTATGAAACCCATTTTATTCTTTGTGTTATGATGAATGATTTATGATTGTTTTGTGGAACAAGTAAGAATGATTTCATTATGAGATGGGTGGGACCTATATCTCCCTTCAATGCATTGGGTAAAGATTTATATCTCATGAGATAGACATGGTTGGAATGACAAGTTAATCCCGTTCAGTAATACAGGGATGGAACGACAAGTAAAACCGGTTCAATAATGGACTTTATCCACTATGATGGTCTTGGCAACAATGCCTTGGCTACTATGGAAATTATATCATGTGCTTAATGGTTTTCCACAATTACAAGTTTTATTCCCATGCCATTTTATTATGATTAATGTTTCTTTATGATCTATGCCTTCAATAATTCCATGATTTATGTCATTGCTCAAGATTTTGATGTTTTATGTTCATGTTTTTACGTTCAAATGATTATGGATTGTATTTATGTTCTCCTTGTTTACCCTTACTAAGCATTTGATCTCACCCTTTATATGTTTTATTTTCCCCAGGGTATAAGGAAAGGTTTTAGGTAAGAAAACAAAAGGTGAAGGTCTTTATGGGAGATGTTGATGATCTTTCACCATGATTAGAAGATTATGTTCCGAGTTTCCAACGACACTAAACCAATACGATCTTTGGGCATCTTTTTTTTCATGTATTAAGTATTCTGCAAAAGTAATGTAATATCCACGTATGTCAAGCTATGGGTCATTATAATCATTTTCTATATAACACTATATTATTACATGGATGTTATTTATTATCCTCTATATCCCATTTTCACTTCCTGTTAATGTTTTCATTATATGGGAACCTAATTATGTGTTATTTCGGGTATCCTTTACATTTCCCACACCCCCTTTTCAATTGAGGTTTTATTTTTTCGTTTGTATGCAATGGGTTTTGAACAAATGAATCATAAAATATTTAATCCTTCATTATTGAGATAAAAAAATTTTGTGGATGAAAATTATTTAGGTGGGGGAGAATATAGAACCAAAAAGTTTTATTTAAAAACAAATCTCTATATCTTTGTTAACATACAACATCATGCCTTAAGTGAACCATGAAAAAAATATTATTATTTAAATGTTGTTGTTATATCATATAAAATTAAAATGGTGATATGAATAGAAAAAATATATATTTTAAAATATATTTATAAATTATTTATATGATGCAATATCATTGATTGATTTATAAAAAATAATTACACAATTCTGATTAAGTTATTTTTTTGTTCAAACATATGTTATATTAAAAAATGGTTTTGTTGAATTTTGTGTATGGATATTATATTTAATTTATACATTTTTTAGAAATTTTAATTGAACAAATGAATTTAATTTTGAATTAATCATTTCATTATTAACTTAGGGTTCACTTATAGTATTTTACTGAAATGATTTATTTTTTATGTGAACAGTTAAAAATATCGTTTTTTGTAAAACTTCTATTTTTATTAATTAAAAAAAGTAATTTAAAAGTCACATTATGTTTTAAATTTGATAAATAAGTTACATAATAATAATTTAAATAATAATTATAAAATTCATTATATATTAATTAATATTATACTGATTTTGGTAAACGTTAATTTTTTGGATTAAAAAACACATTTTTCTAAAAAATGTTTTTCATTATGTTTTACTCAATTATATTAAAATTGATTTATACCCCTTATAATAATTTAATATTGAAAAATTGAATCTATATTTGGATTCATCGTAATTTATATTATTTAAAAAGTTGAACTGAATTTTTTGACAATATGATTAGTAACCATGGTAAATATTTTTCACCTCTATAAAAGAGGTAATACTGTGTTAAAATAATATGGAAAATCTATAAAGCCTCTCTAAAACATTACATTATCCTATTATATGATTTTTTTTCCACCAAATATATGTTTAAATAGATAAATAAAGTAATTTAAAACATTATATTGAAATTTGAATCCCAATATTGAGTTTTTTTAAGATAAGTAATATTTTACTAAAATTAAAACATTTTTTGGGTCATTGCATTTAATGGAAGGGTTGGAAGTTTATATTTGGTTATGGGTTGATTCAAAATTATAAAAAACATATTTTATTATTTAACTATATAAATTCATGGATTCCACTTTACTACTCAATTTCAAGGTAAAATATCTTTATTTCTTAAATCTAGTATTTTCTAAAAAACAATTTCATGTGTTTGGTGTTCTTCTATTAAAAGTAGTATATTCTACCAATAATGCTTGAATATGATAAAATGGATTAAAAATTTTTAATCATAATTTTTTAATTTTTTTGAATAAATCTTTTATTTTTTTTCATAATATTGATCTATAATGGTAACAAGTTAAGTTATCACGGTAAAAAGTTGAAATGCGTTTAATGTAGTTTAATGAAAAAATGAGGCCTAAAATGTATCCAAAACTTGTAAAAATTTGATTTTTTGAGTTTATTTTGACCCTATCACACCTAATATTGAAATACTGGGAACCATTGTTAAAAATGGAATAATTAGGATGCTTATTTTATTTAATCTTTTTAGCAATTCCAAGGTTTTACCTTCCATCACTTATAAAAGGGAATCTCCTATCCTCCATTATTCACAGTTTTTAGCACTATTTATATTCCAATGAATACTATAATAACATATTATAATCATTCCCCACTTTCAATATCTTATTTTATTTCAAAAATACCATCCTTTTCATGTCTTAATTGTAATTCAATGGAGGCTTTTAAATAAAGAGTTATAACTCTTAACCAAATTCTTTCAGTATTTATTTCCTATTATAAATCCCCTAAATCTATTTTAAACAACATAAAATAATGAATCTAGTATCATAAATATATTTATATGTTATTATGATAATGTTAAACCCTTTTTCCACATCATTTAAATCCTATGGAATGTGAAAACAATGCTCGCGCGTATGTTCTTCTTGACGTGTCAACGTAGTAGTATAATTCATTTTTCATAAAAATTTTACATGGATTGTTATAATTGTGTACATAATGATTTAATATGGAATTTATGACATATTTATGTTACTATACGTATATTATATAATTTACCTTCATAAAATACCACTTATTAAAAAATTACAACGTCTTTCGTGCGTACATGTGGACTACCACCTCTATCGGGCGATTTTATTCATTTTCATTATGAACCTTTCATTGATGATTACAAATGTTTAAATAATGAATATATATTATATTTATATCATTATAAACATTCTACAGATTATTTATCCATGATAATGATGCACTGAGTGAAACTATAAAAAAAACATACATGAAAAATGAAACTGTTAACTATGAGAAACAATGATTTTAATAAGGAAATATAAATTAATGACTATTTAAATATTATAAGTGGATTATATATTAAATTATAATTATTTATATTATTTTTTATAGAATTATTATAAATTTAAATTTAATATAAATGAGTTCAAAATCACTTATGAATAAAGTCAAAATTAAGGTTAGGGGTTTTTAGAAAGAATTAGGGTAAGGGTTTATAAAACAATCTCATCCATGTTTCCGGATTGTTTATGTTTAAGTTTATATTGGGATAATTATATGATATTTCTATAAAAACCCCACCAATTTTCTTATCCTATAGTCATTTGAGGTTTTTTCATGATTTATTTCGATTCTTTACACTCTATAGAACTCCAAAATACCATCTGTATTTTTTATAGAAAATATAAATTGTTTCTCTAGTCGGTCGTAAAAATTTATCTTCCATATCGATATTTCATTGAAAATGTTTTTATAAAGTTTTTTACTATTATTAATTTAATTTTCAACAATTATTGACATTTTAAACGATTTTTTAAAGAGATATTATTATCATTCTGTAAATGAGACACTTTTTACCAAAGGTAAAAATGAAATCTTTGTTTTAACATACATAAGAGGAAAAAAATTCCCCACTGTCCTGAATACTATTTTAATTTAAGATTTATTTAGATATTTCAATAGATCTGTTGAACTACAATTGTTTTCTGAATGTTTATAAGTTTAGTTTTTATTGATGATTTCAAAATGAAAGGTGTGTTTCATCACGAATTTTTTAGTTCCCTTTGAAAATTATTTTCATCTATATCAACATTGATTAATGATTCTTATTCATTATTTATGTTATATTCTAATGATACCATACACAATATTTCTCTGTATGTATTATGATTAGTTTCACTAGGGATTGTATTTACATTTTGAATGCTGGTTCATCTAAAATTGAAAGTTATTTATTATGATGGATTGTTGATTAAGTTTTATCATTTTTTTATATGATGAAAGTAGTTTAATTATTAAGTGATAGGTGGGGACCGATTATAGATAACCCCTCGATGCATCGGTATGTCTCATAAGACAAAAAAATCCATTATTTGGCATAGGCCATACCCATTTATATAATATTACTTGGTTTTAGTCGTTGAAAATACATTTATGATTTCTGAAATTATGTATTCCATATTTATGAAATTTCCATATGGGTTTTAAAATACTTATGATATCCATGTATAGATTTCAAGATCATGTGTTTATTTATATAGAATTATTTGATCATAAATTACTGTTTCTATATTATTCATAGTTCATTTATTATCAAACATATTATTTTATGATCCTTACTTAGCATATTATGTAACACCTTATTAATGTTTCATTTCTATTGAATACAAGTATGTGTACTTGGATTAATATGAAAGAATATACTAGGGAAAAATAATGTTCTCAAAGAACATACAATGTTATATTTTATGTTTTAAAATGTAATGTTAGAATTAAGCATGTATAAGGTTTTCCATGACTGCTAAACTGATTTAATTTGGTTGGTGTGATTTATTGTATCTAGTTACATTGTAATAATGTGACCACTAACTTTGGGATACTAGATATGGGTCATTATAACATGGCACCTGATTTTATACTTAGTTCGTAGTTATTATAAACCTTTTCATTATTTTATCACAATAAATATTTAAGTACCTTGATAGTCTCTAAATATTATGTAGACTTGTATATATTATATCCTTTCTAAAAATATATAAATTGTTCTCTCTATCTCTACTTTGATAATGAACCTAACTGAAAAAACTCATCCTTTTTTAACATCTCATTAGTATTCTCTTTCTCTTCATCTTCTTCTTCAAATGAAACTAGGTTGTACCTCTTTAGTATAGTCTTAAAAATCAATTCTTCTCTCCAAAGGGGTCTATTGATCTCAATTTCATTCTTATCCTCTTTTATAGGTTCTTACTTGTTTCTCAGTTTACTTATAGAAGCACTTTTGAGCTCCTCCGTACGTTTGTTTTTTTTTTGCGTCTCCAATAATTTTTTCCAAGAGGCTACTCATTTTATTTTGGGTTAATTTTTATTTTTATAAATGGAAATGTCACATTAGTCACATTTAAGAAAAAAATATTCACAACAACACCTACCATGATATCATATCTCCATTCTAATTTTCTCAACTAACACATCTCAATAGTTAATTGACACCATTAAGTTTTTTATTTTCCTTCTCATAATTATCTCAATAAAATACATGTTCTTGGAAAATATTATTGATTAATTTTGTAAATATTTTCAAAATCATCATCAAACATCCAAATATAATTATTCTTCTCATATTATTAAAAATATTTTAATTGTAGAGTAGTGGATAAATATTATGTCATTTGACTTAGATAACATCAATAAGAAACCATTACAGATTCCAACTGAATATATACAAAAATTTATCATCTCAACATTAATATCATATTCTCAAATAGGAATAAAAATTATTTCAGTGATATAAAAGTACTGAGGTCTAGGTTTCGAAACAACTAAAATAAATCTCCATTTTTATAAAAAATACTAAAATTAAAATATTCAAATTTTAAAGTCAAGAATAAATATAATAGTGATCCTCATATAATATCATTATTCATTATCTAAATCATGGATAATTATTTTTCCATGATTTGTAATTTTTTTATCATGATTGAACAACACAAGCATATTCACATTTCTTTTTCTTACATTGTATTAAAATTCTAGAAAACTCAAAATTTAAGTCTTCTTCTGAAATCATTAAATACATTGTGATATCTAATGTTTTTCATGGTAAAATATATTACAAATAACCCTGAAAGTATAATGTTTCTAATAAGTTCATATGGTCCTCCAAATTCATACTCATTCTTAAAAGTTATATTCTACAATTCAAATCCACAAGCCCAACATAATGTCATACCATATACCTAAAATTCCTACAAGGTTCTCTATTTCATAATTAATATAAACTAATAAAATTTTACTAATTTCATATACTAATTATGAAGAAATATGAAATTATATAAAATATTAAATAGATATAAATTTGTAATATTTTCAAAAAAATATTGAAATCTTCAAATTTGAACCAGAATCTCTTCAACCAATCTCTAAAAACCTTTCAGTCATTTAGGCACATCATTAAAATGTTAATTACCACTAAATATAGTAATCCTAAATTGTAATATGTAATAGATGGGTTCTATAATTCTTTAGACTAACAATATTATATTTTAAGAACATTTTAATTCTTTATTAACAATGTTAAAAAATGGTATAGAGTACCTAAAACTTCTGGGATATCCAAAATGTATTACAAAATAGTTTTATTTTTACTACATATTATTAAAATAACGATTAATTTAATCAATCCTATAATCTGATGGGATTTTCATATTACAACAAACTTCTCCAAATTCATTACCTAAAATTCATGGGAAGTCTCTTCACTTTCCTCTTCCAAGATAAAGAATGTACTCAATTTCATGTTCAATGGTAGCTTGAAACATACATTGACTCCCACTAATTGTTGAAAAATATTTTGTAATATTTACATATCCGTAGGAAATCTCATCTAACCCATTTTATTTTTTGTTATTTCTAATGGTTCTAAAATAGACAGTATTATATACCCCTAAATTAATAATAAATTCAAAGGAGGGAAGTATGTTACCCCTTACTGAGATATAAAATTCCAAAGGGAAGTACTTATCATATCAAACTCTTAAACTATTAAGAAATAATATCTTTACTAAATTTATTATACACTTCCCAAGATCGCTATTAATTCCATGAGAAAATGGATACATCATATATTTTATTAGTAATGAGACATCAATTAATTAAAATTAAGTCAATATGGGATAACCTAGTTTATAACGTAATAGTTACTAATTATGAGAAGAAATATATCCATAATCCATTATAATTGTGATACCAACAACAATTTATCATTATAGGGTTTGTTTAAACAGATTTTCATGAAGGATACCAAACCTACATTCACATGAATAGAATAATAAAAAAATTCAAGTTAAACTAATTTCCATTAGAATTTTTTAGAGGACCAGACACCTTGATAAACATATAAAACATGAAACAAAACTATGGTGGAAATGTGAAAATAAAACCATAATATTTAATTTTCTTCATTGATATCCCTAATTATGGATATAATGAATGTATTAAAACACTTGTTGCTTGACATAGTTTGATAGATCCCCCTCAAGGGATGACATTCAATATACATCACCATCAATTCCACCTTCAATAATACATAATAAACTATATTTTTTATAATATCATCATCCATAACACTTAAATGTGATGCATAGATCTAAGATTGAATTATTTACCAAAATATTCATTCATTCATGATCTAATGAGTATGGAACTCTTCATGCATTCTATATTAACAACCATCCAAATATTTTATACTTTGGGAAACATTGAAATTTTTGTGATTTCAAAAATATTATTAGCTAAATTTGAGATCATAACTCTAGATATTAGAGAACTTTTTCAATAAAAAAATTTCTATCTCATTATCCTTTTCTTACTAATCTATTCATGTGATAATACAATCTTTAGGAACATTTATAGATTTATTTTTTGTGTATTGACTCTCTTTTCATATCAAGCATCTAAATTATAGAACCCATTGTTTATTTTCCCTTTTATTTAAATAAAACATCTTATTGTCAAATTCATTTGATGAATTTGGTAGAAATGTGTCATACCATATCACAATTTCCAAAAAAATTGTGTTCTATTTTGAGCTAATGTTTTTGGAAATAATATAAAACTCTTCATAAGGAGTTTAAACCATTTATCCAATCCCATTATCCTTCTCTTGTATGGATTATCATTTGGATCCTATCATTCTCCCTTTCAGATTGATAACCACCAGAATTTTATAATGGTCCATTATGTGGCCTCTCTTTCAAAAATAAATGATTCTTATCACTACATATTTGAAACCTTGTTTAGTCTCCTTTTTGGTTCAACAATTTTATTCTTATGATTCTATCCCAAGGAGACTTATCAACTTTTGACACCTACTTCATCACATATTGTGGAATTATCTTCACATTAGCATGAAGGTTGTGTTGGTTTGGTACAAACAAAAAATCTTTATAATAGTGGCCATATATGATGAAAAAATTATAGAAATTATATATTATTTTGAATATGTTCTTCAAAGATAGGATATCCATTACCTATCTATTCCAGTAGGTTTAATTTTGATATTAGTTATGCACCCCCATACTTTAGGAATTTTATAACCTCTATAGGTTGACATGTTGCTGCAATATCCAATATCTCTATACCCTAATATCCAATATCACCAACACCTTACAATTAATCTATTAATTTTTATTAATTATGAAAACTACTCAAATGTACTCCCTTACTAATTTTTAGTTTGAATGCTAACTATTTTTGATCCTTTGGGGGAAAATTTACTTGTAAATTTTTACCTAAACCCCTAACCAATTGGTGGGTTTTATAAAATTTTTACGTCTCTATATTTATGAAAGTTTTAATTTAAATATATACATGAAAAAAGGTAAATATAGTACATGCATATTCAAATGGGTTATGGGATATTATATCCCACGGGTGTGAGGTGGATTATTCTACAAATGATATCAAGCTCATTTAGACACCATTTTGAGTACTGTAAAGAGAAAAACATTTCTAATATTTGTGTGGAGACACTATTTTTATTAGACTTTTTGGATATTTCATGATCTTAAATTTATAGTCTTTTCAACATTAAATTCATTTAAAAGAACTTAATATTGATGGAATTCTTCTCATTATAAACTGATCTTAACCTATCTCCCTAAATTTTCGAAAACTTCTAAATTTGATTCTCATGTATTTTACTTATCTCAATTAAATAATTGTATATATTTTTCACTCTATTTTCATTAGATTCAACATATTAGGATTTTATCCCCATTAATACATTATAAAATTCTTCCAAATCATTGAAAAGTTGAAAACCAAGATAAAAAAATATATCTCACAAACTTCTCTTTGATATTATTCATTATCCATAGACAAATAGTTATTTTAAGGAAGAAAGTTTTCTTCCATAACCTTCACAAACTGTTTGAGAGTGTTTCAAAACCTCGAATTCTTTTCTAATGAATCAACCAAAGCCCCAACCATATGTTCTATAACTGATTTCTCATCAGTGTGTCCCTTGATCTATAAAACATAGGTATTCAAGAACTTTACAATGGATGTTATTCATATGATCCTTAATGTTTTGATGAATTTCACTATGTAACTCAATGAAAACATCTGTATAAAAAATCATATTTTACAACTTGATGGCTGGTGATCAATTGATTTAGCCACTATTAGAACTTAAAATATTTATGATAGGGAATTTGTGACCTATATGTTCCCTATCATAATTAGTCACCGGACAATATCTATTTTTAATAGATGTGTTATTACATCGTAAATAGTGATTCATTTTTATGGAATAATCCATCTATTGCAACTATTTTAAGTGGGAATTCCCATTTCCGAATATGAAATGTATTCATGAAGGAAATTTGGGACTGTATTATACTTCTGTCGCAAATTTTTGTCGACTCGGGTGTATTTATGACGACCATTAATTCTTATCTAAAATACTTTCGATGGAATAACAATTTACGGTAACCTTAATTTTATAGAAAATATCCCATAATAATTAATCTATCAATTTAACAGTCATGTGACCCCTTTCTTCTTCCTCTCATCTCCTCCTCCCTCTCCTATCCTCCTCCCTCTCTCGAACTGCCATGACGTGCATCACCCGACTGCCCTACTCCATACCGCTCCAGTGCACTTCATTGCATAGAATTTTTTTATAGATATGATTTCGATTCACCTTTGTACAGATTACTCTTGTAACTATTTTCCTTATTTTTTGGTTTTATTAATTGTATTACATGATTTAATTTTGTCTCTATTCCACTAAAATGAACTTCATTGCAAGAGATTTTTTTTACAGATCTAGCTTCAATTCTCTTTGGTACAGATTCCTCTTTTCTGAATTTTCATTATTTTTTGGGTTTATAGGTGCAAAATATTATCTAATTTTCATGATTTATTTTATATTTAGGATTGCTGCAATATTTTTAATCCCTATTTTATATTTTTAAATTTTTATGTATATATTAATATATTACCTATTATATATGTGTGTGCATTTGTGTGAAAACCCTAGGTTTAACAATTTATTTGATTCTAGTTTTGATTTTCCATTATTATTATTCCCTATTTAATTTTTATATTTTTATGTGTGTGTATATGTAAAAATTATTATAAATTTCTAGAAAAGTGAAAATGAAATAGGTTGTCAATTTTCAGGTCCTGATGAATAACAAATTTGGATAATCATTTGGACATGGTTCACACAAATTCATTATTGTTATGAACTAAAAGATTATAAATTCTATGATTTACACATTTTTAGTAATTAATAATATATTTCAACACTTAATGTTAAATTATACTAATTTTTATTAATTTATAATAAAATATGTTAATTGACATTAGTTAATTATTAATTTAATCAATTTTATAATAAAATGTTAAAAAATTATAAATTAATAAAAAATGACATTAATAAGCTCAAATCCCAATTATTTGCAATTATTTTTAAATTTTTTAAATTATTATTTTTTAAAATTTTTTAATTAATTTTAATTTTCTTATTTAGTTTTAGTTTTTCATAACTTAGTATTTTTAATTTTTTTAATTTTTTTATTATTTGTAAATTTTGTAATTATTTAAAAAAATTATATTTTTAGATTTTTAATTTCATTAAATGTTTTTTATTTTTTATTATTTTCAAATAATTTTAAATATATATGGATATTTAATTTTTTTAATTTTTTATTAATATTATAAATTATTTGAAAATATTTTTAATTATTTTTAATTATTATTAGTTATTTGTAATATTTTAATTTTTTTTTCTGATTTGTAACAGTTTGTAATATTTTTTAATTATTTTAGTATTTTAAATTATTTGTATTTTTTTAATTTTTTAATTATTTTTAAATTATTCAATTATATATAATTCTTTTAATATTTTTATTTATTTTTTATTTCATTAAATGTTTTTATGATTTTAATTATTTTCCAATATTTTTATATATTTATAAATATTCTAAATTATATGTAAAATTTTTAATTTATTTTTAATTATTTTTAATTGTTACTGAATTTTTTAATATTTTAAATAATTATTAATATTTTTAATTGATTTTAATTATTTTCATATTTTTAAGGATTTTTAATTTCTCTTTAAAATTCTAATTATTTGTAAATTTTATACTTATTAGCAATTTTTTTATATTTTTAATTATTTTTAATTTTATTAAACATTTTTAATTTTTTTAGTATTTTCAATTATTTTTAAATTTGTTTAAATATTTAAATTAATAATTTGTATTTATTTAATTATTTTTAATTATTTTTAATTATTTAAATATTTTTAATGTTTTTTAATTTTTTTAAATATATAATTATCTGTAAATATTATAATATTTTGAAAATTTTATTAGCATTTTTATTTTTTATAAATTTTATTAAATGTTTTTTAAATGTTTTTTATTAGTTTCTAGTTTTTTAAATATGTATAAGTATATTAAATTATTTTAATTTTTAATGTTTTAAATTACTTCAAATTCTTTTAGAATATTTAAAAATTTTAATTTTATTTTATATTTAAATTTAAGTATCTCCGATGGATGAACTGTATATCGCACATACTATTAAATGCGACGGTCCATATCAGTTGTCATTTTTTAGACAAAATGAAAATCATTTTTGGCAAGTGCTTTACACATCATAATTATTTTTTTATTTGCGAAAATGTATTGTAAATACCTTCATTTGCGATGTTGGTTTTTGTAACGTCACATTTGCAATGGACCCCCATCGTAAATGAACTTTTACGACAGACATCTTTCATAAATGTGGAGGAACAAATGCCAAAATATTTAATAATGAGCAATACACTTTCCACTCTAAAAACAATTATCTAGTGGTTATTCCTCTTGTCTTTCTGAAGGTTTCCTATACTTTTTAGCCCCCTTTATCTTCTTATTTATCAACATTCTATCTACGATGTTCAGGTTTCTCTAGAAAGGCAATGGAATAGATTCTTCCATCTAAGGCACTTTTTAATTCTATTCTAATCTCCCTTCAAACAAAAAATTCATTAAATATTGAAAAAATAAATTGTAATGTAATGGGTAGATCCAATTAGAGGGATCCTATTCTATGATACCAAATTAAATTTCTATGGATCAGTGTAGACACCTGTTAGGTGGGAGTGATTCAATTATGGTCAACTTTTTACCAAATTCCAAATCATCTTTTAATACGTAAACTAATTTGTCTTTTGGAACTATATTGTAATTTATAACTCAACTATATCTTCTTTTGTTCACTTAACCCACATACACCAAATGTGTGAAAGTAATGTAGGAAAGTAATTCACATTGTATTTTTACTAGGTTCGGTCTCAAAATTAGCATACTCCTTGCTAAAACAATTTGTTTTCATGGTATATAGATTTACAACTATAATATTCTTATCTATTTTAGTGGAATTATGGTGTTTTAATCCTAAAAAAATCTAACCAAATTATAAAGGTGATGGGTTCAAAATATTACACATGTCAACAAAGACTTCAATATATTACACATGTCAACGGATCATTATAATACCTCCCATAATATTTAGTATCTTAACTAGTCTTACAAATTCATCGTTCTTAATGTATATAAAAATATGACCAAGGATGTCTCTTCATCCACTATAACTAATCATCTTCCTCAAAAAGAGTCTTTAAGTTCCTATTTAGCTCTATGAAAACCCCTTGCAATGTAGTCTAAACATTTTGTGCTCAGTTCCCAGTTCTTTCGAATCTTTTCACTTCCTTATCATATTCAATATTATGGACTTTGAAAACCTATGAATCTTTTTAATACATTCATTTATGTTAACCTATATCATAACATCTTCTTATTCCTCTTTCTCACTACTTCAAAACTAAACATGACTATAAGAACAAATTTTGGCTTCCACATCTCTTTTTCTTCCCTTTCTCATCTTCTTCTTCTTTGAAACATAGTAGGTTTTAACTCTTTAAAACTATCTTGGAAGATTTAATTATTCTTACTCAAGAGGTTTTCCCATAGTTTCATCTCTTCTCTTCATTGATAAGATTTTCTTCATCACTCAAATAACTCAAAGAATATATATTAATGTATTCTATACTTTTGTTTTGGGAGAATCTCACCGTTTCTTTCAGTCCAATACTCACTTTATTTTTAGATCGTTTTCATTTCCATATTTGGAAATATCATATAAGATACATGTAAGAAAATGAAATTCATATCCAGACCCACCATAATCTAATATAACATGTTTTTCTTTTATAAAATTAGTTATCCCAATATTGAAATGATGGATATAAATTCTTTGTTTAAATTTAATTCTTATATTTACCTAAGTCGAAAATTGATCTTGAAAGATACAACAATTTTCTTTGGTTCTTCTTTAGAAAATCTTTGACAAACATCCATAAATAATTATTGTTCTAAGGTGTACCAAAATATAGCATCATTAGGAATGTCGGTGGATATTTTCTCATTTTTTTCTTGAGAGAATCATCAAGAAACATATTTACTTCAAATTCACCATCTAAAACCAGAATCATAATTATTTTTGTAATATTTACGTATCAAAGTTCTTCTTGACTAGCATCTCAAAATCATATTCACTATGATTTAAAATGATGAATTTCCAAATTATAATTTGAATGTCAATAATAAATTGGATAATGTGAAGGGGATATGACCTAAATCCATGAATATATATATATATATATCTATATATGATATATATACTGTATAATAATTATGATTTTCATTCATGGTATATCGAGATGAATGCATGAAACAATATTTAATACATTCTACTACCTTAAATAAAATGAATAAATCAATATTATGTATACTAACATTCAAATGGTTTAACCCTGTTAAAGCTATAATTTATTATTATGTTACATGAAACGTAATTATAGAGTGGAGAATATATTCATGATATTAATGAACTGGCCATTGAATTTACTCATACATTATAAATTTATGAGAAATTAAGTATCAGCTGAATAATGACTTCAATAGAATATATATATAGGCACTTACATATAATGGTGTATGGGTGGTTGTTATTATGTTTGTATGAAACTCCCATATACCCAATTGGTCTATTTTATCATCATCCCTTTCATAGAAGGAATTATCATATCATGGATAAAATATGGATCCTTCTCAAACATCGAGTGATTCAGAATAGCTTGGGGGTAGAACATGGAGGTAGGATACCTTTTCCACTTAGTGATTCTAATTAATCACTTATGAAGATTAAGATAATTCAATTTATTCTTCGGTGTAAGTTAAATATATTTATAGTGTTCTTCATTTTAGTTTTATCATAGTTTCATATTATCTTTCATGGAGGTCCCCAGAATAGGTTCTTAATTGCTTATACTTCTTCTGGTAATTGTTACTAGACATCTTTAAATCCCTTTAATAGTATCAAGTAAATCCATGTTTATATTTAAATAATATTATGATGATATATTGAAGATAATCAAAAAAATAAATTTCTATTTTTTTTTATGGAAATTTGAGTTTTAAAATTGTTTAACCTTTTGTAGCTAGGTTATGTAAAGGAAACCAACAAGATGACTTTATATTTATTGGATGTCTAAATGTAACTGATTTATTAACCATATGAAGATCAATTGCATAAGGGTAAACATGGTGTTACCTATATGTGAGAAGTTATGAAAAGGTAACCCGCTTCTTACCTTTACATAAAAGGGTTCACGTATGGGTAAATGAGGATTTCTTAAGGCTATGTGAAGGTATGTTGAAACATACCCTTACACAAAAGTCCAATTGTGTAATGAGAAAATATATTACCTATACACAAGACCTTACGTAATGGTGTTACATAATAGTTTATGGGTTTTTCCTAAAGTCATGTAAAGGTAATAGGGTTAGTTACCCTTATGTGATGTGTTATGCAACAGTGTTGTGTAATGGTATTACTACACAAGGAAATATGTAAGGACATATTTCCCCTTACCCTAATGAATTCAGAACTACTTAAGGGTCAGAGACATTTTACCCTATCATATACTATCTACATAAGGGTAAGGGACGATACCCTTACATAGGAATGGGTTCTTACACGTGGGTATCCAATTTTTTTTTCATAAATGGTTTTTATTCTCTAAATATGTTTATAAATCAAAATAAAATGTATTTTAGGATATCTTAATTTACAAGTATTTTATAAAATAATTAAATAATTATAACCTATTTATAATTATATTAATTTAAAGTTTATGAAACATTTATTCCCAAATATTAAATGATAATATTAGAAATATCATTTAAATGAGATATATATTTTAAGGAAATAGAGATAAAAGTGTTTATTTAAAAATCATAACAAATGATTTTTTAATGGTTTCTAACTTATGAAATAAGGAAAAAATAGAAAATATTTATATTTATATCATGAATTTTTCATAATTAATTATTTATAACTGTTCAAATTAATTGTGAATTATTTTTATATTTATGTTGAAACATTAAAATAATTTTTATGATTGATATGATCATCATTTAAATAATATTAATTATATGATATTTATATTATGTAAAATTTTTACATAATAAAAATTGGACTACAAAGATTTTATAATTCATAAAATCTAATAAATTTAAAATAGGAATTCCATATAATAATAAATATGAAAATTTTCATATTTTAATTAATATAAAATGTTTATCTTCAAATCTATATAATTTAAATAATGTTAAAGCTATAAATTATTAAAGGTATTATAATTTGATTTTATTTATGAAATTTTTATCATTTTCTATCTCGTGTTTATATATTTAAATTTTTACTATATTTAAAGATTATTCCCGATTTTAGTGATATTTATAAAATTTTTACTTTATGAAAATATGTATGCTTAAATTTATGTGAAAAATTGCATCTAGGAAAAAGTATTTCATTGCATGTTATAATTTCTTCTATAATGAATTTAGTTTCACATCTACCTTAAAAAAATTTATTAATTGATGTTATTATATTGCATTTAGTTATTGAATATAGTTCTTTCAAATTAGGTGTTAGAGATATAATTAATTTGATGCTCTATTGAGTAAAGTATCCTCAGGTAGAGGGACTTAGGGTCAGACTGCCTACCTACCATGAGAATTATTCTTTATCAAGGATAGTGGATGTTTTTGTCTATCTATCACTCCTAGATTACTCATCATGATAGCTATATTCTATTAAATGATGTTTCCATGTACCTTCTGTATATGATGGATTCAGATATGTATAAATATGTTTGAATTCTTTTTTTAGGTGAGTAACACAATCTTGTGGGTTGTGTAATGAGTTACAGATCAATATGGTTTAAACATATTAATTTGGTAGAGGGAATAATATTCCAAACCAATTTACTAAAATCATCTATACATAAAATTTAACAACATGAGCTAAGCTGGTGAGATTAAAATCTCCTTCAAATACAAGTGGGAAATTCCTTCCAATGCATCACTTTTCATGACCTCAATCATCTAAATAGGTAGGTCCAATCAAATATTGGTTCCTCTATACTATCTTGTGTAAGGAAATTAATGATAGGCGATATTGAAACATACTTGGGTAGGTAATCTCAAAGCTTCATTCCCCTGTACTTTCATTTGTTAATATGTTTTTGGCATTTGTTTTTTATTACACTTGTTGTGATATCTTAATAGGATTATGATACTAGGGAAATATAGTTGAGTTTATTCATATAAAGGATTGGAAAATGGGTTGTATGCTTGAATATATAAGATTCATATATGATATGATTAGTATTTTTCCATACATAAATAACTAAGTGGTGTGTGAAATGAAAAAGCAGTATCACTTCATAGTAAAATATATATCTTGTTCCACTAATGGATATGATGTGTTTTTCAAAATGGGTCATCGTTTTAGTGGGATAACATTTAATAAAATTCCTTATTTTATGGTTATTAATATTTAATACTCATCTAATAGAATCTTATGCTCTATATAATATCATCATCATCATATAGAATTTTTTTGATCAATCATTCATAAAGATAAACATAATACATGTAGCCATTAATACTAGTAATGTACAGAAAGTTCTCAACCAAGATAGGTAATTTAAGAAAATTTCATTAGGAAAATTCTATGTGTTAGAAAAATTCATTCATTAGTAACCGAGTGTTGAAATTTTTTATCGAGTGAATCTAGATGCTTATATTATCATAGATTGGATTAGTCATGGTTTTAATTAAATTTGATGAAATAAATTATGCACGGGGAATATAATTTATAATATTATCATCAATAGAAATTCTCAGACAATATTATTGAATTCAATGATTTTTTAAAAAATATTCTAAAATTTATCAAAATATATATAAACATAGAATATTATTTATAGGTTCTAATGTAATGTATAGATAGTTAAAGTAAGTAATAGTTCAATCCAAAATAATAAATATTGGTTGAAAAAGTTCAATATTGTTTCATTAAGTAGACAATCAAGGTTATTAAAACCCAGGATTATCATGAAGGAATATTAATAATTCCATATGATGGGATTATCTGGTATATATGATTAAATTTGTGAAACTACATGGAATTTCCATGTTTGATATGTATGATTTTAAATTAATTATTTTATTTTATAGGGTATATGATATTGAATATTTATTTTACCAGGTTTTTTTTAAATGCATGAGTTAAGAACCAAAGGAAGAATTTATTGAGATTTTAGTTTACATTCACGAGATAATGGAAATAGATACTACATCAAGGACTTAAATTTAATAGATTTCATCTAGCTCAAATAAATATAATAAAATGACTTATATCTTTATCTTATGTGATAAAAGAAGTTATTCGATTAAAAAGAGTCATTGTGAACAAGTATGAGTTGATTAATCGTATATTTGTGGTTTTTGATTCAATAATTTATATAGAATGTTTCCAAAACAATACATGGTTAAAATTGTTTTATCCAAGATAAATTTTTTATTCTATTATTTGTTAGAATATAAGGGAATGTGTTCTCACCACCCATTAGTGGTATATTTTAATAAAGTCTTATTTTCAAGTAATAATATTCCAAACATAAAAATACCATATATGATATAGTTTCTTTTTTTAGTGTTCTTCTAAATGAATATAAAAATTATTTCTTAAGAAAAATGTGTTTTTGTATCTCAGTAAGATATTCTAAAAAGAATATAGTGATTTAATAGGCTAGTGGGTGTATGTTTGGTCATAGACAAGTTTAATGTTAAAAAATATAGAATCACACAAATCTATGTTTAAAGGTGAATTATAGTTTATATCCTAAAATAGTTTAGGGTATGGTGGAAAATAGAGACATAAAGAGTTAAATTAGTATCCTAAACAGTGAGAAATTCAATTAATATCCTAAAAGTTATTATGAAGTTAGATAATAAATAATTCAAGTGTAATGATCCAATTATTCTCATTGGATTGAGAATATAATGAATCATTACAAGGCGTTAAGTGGGATCACCAAGATTCCAAAGCCTTGTAATAAATGTGAAGGGTTTCAATACAAGTGGGGGTCAATTTACCCTTTGAGAATAAAGCCACAACCAACAACCATAATCAAACAACCGACATATGGTGCATGAATAATTAAAAGAAAAATCAACAACATTTTTTATAACAAAACCAACCAAAGTATTCAATAGTATAAGAAAAAATAATCATCAAATTAAATATAAAAAAACAACTAAAGACTCTAAGATGACTACAAGACTCCATAATCCACAAGCTCTATGATCCAACATCACCAAAAATCCAAAGTATCACGAGGTGGTTCTAAAAACTTGTGTTACTTTACTTTTCCCCATATCTCAGAAGATAACATCTACAAAAGTAACAAAGCGCCAAGGAAGGGGTGAGTATAAAACTCAGTAGTCTTTTCCAAATGACTTCCCTACTCACTCCACTAGGATAGAAAAGTTATAAACTTTTATATAAAACCATTTATATAAAACAATTCTACAAAACATTTTATATCTAAATATAAACAAGTTCCAAAAACCATTTACAAACAAGAGTAAAAAAGTTCTATTTTAAACTAATTTTCCAGTAAGTCACGTATCTAGAAAAACAACAAAACAAGGCTTTAAAACCATTTCTCAATATCATTTTGGCATAACCATTCCATTTCACTTTTTCGCACACCCAACCATGCATACTTCATTTTGACAGTTCCATACTAACGAGCGGTCTCTTGTCCAATCACATTGTGGCCCACTACACACTCCCACAATCAAAGGTCACATACCTTGTACTTCTTGGTACATGTCCCTTAATCAAGGCTTGTCGAACATGAACTCACACAAAAACCCATGTATGCCAAAACCATTTCAAACAACAATTTCAACTCATTTTAATAAAACCGTTCTTTTATTGAAAACTAATAAACAAACCATTTTCAAATACCCATTCAATTTCGATAAAATCATTCCTCTTATTGAAAAACCATTAATAAAATAAATTTACTATAATTACAAAAAAAATCCCTTTTTAATATCTTTATTTTTAAATAAAGAATCAACCACTTTATTTAAGAACACCCATTTTCTAGATTTCCACAAAATGTCATTCAAGAAGGTTTTTAACAATCAACAAAGAGACAATTTACCATCATTTAATCATAAATTAATCAATTTAAAAGTATGAAGATCAATTATACTAATAGTTGTTGAGAGTGAAGCCACCTACCTTGAGGTTTTTAACAAAAAATGAAAACAGGTAAAGAACGCTCTCAAAACCAGGTAAGAATTTCCTGAAACCACCATAGATCTCTTAACCAAACCAGATCAAGACCAAATCTAAACTTATTTGAAATCCAAAATCTTAAATCTAACCACACCGGGTGTAGATCTAAGAATCCGAGAAGAGGTAAAAAGTAGATCGCAGAAAACGTGATAAGAACGGTGAAGTACAAGAACTTACCACAAGAATCAGGCTTCTAAATGAAAGGAAAGGCTTCAGATCAAATCCAATTTTCTTGGGAGACATTCTACAACCATCACGAGAGATAAATCCTGAGTAGGGCTGCATAGAAAAAAAAACAAACCAATTAGAGTAAAAAAAACATGTGGGATCCACTTTTTTAGGATCTCTGTTTGACCCCATGCATGGTTTAGTCACACTGTTAGACAAACTATGCACTAACCATTCATTAGCTACTACCTAGGAAGACCCTCACACGACCTTACCACATGGTCTCTCTAACCATGTGCACACCATGCCGAAGCTACTTCCTCAAATGGCCTAAAACAACTTTTCAAAGTGAAAGGTTACTACCAGGCTTCCACAAGGTTTGGACAACCTGTGCACAACCTGTACACCTCCCCTTTAGCCCCAAAAACTCTCCCAATATTCTCAAAACTCTCCCAGCCTTTATCATTAAACTTTTTATACATTAAAAGCATAAATAAAGGGTTACATTAAAGATAATGGTGGTGCTACATTCTCCCCACCATTGGTCTTTCTGTCCTCAGAACATAGAAAAAAATACTTTCCATGAAAGAGTTTTGGACACTGCTCTTTCATTTCCTTCTCGTGTTCCTAAGTCTCTTCCTGAATCTAGCCATGTTTCCATAAAACCCACACTAGGCCAATTCTTTTCCATGAAAGACTTTATCCTTCCTATCCATAATCTACACCATGATATGTACCAATGAAGAATCCAACTCTAGGTCAACGTGATCCTATCTGATCACACGGTCAGGATCAAGCTGATACTTTTTCAACTAAGATATGTGGAACAAATTATGCACTGAACTAAACTATAGTGGTAACTCCAACTGATATTCCACCTCTATAACCCATTCCAGTATCTCAAAAGGGAAAATGTATCGAGATGATAACTTTCCCTTCTTCCCAAAACAACAATTTACAAACCTTTGATAGATCCTTAATAACACATGATCACACACCAAGAACAAAAAAATATTAGAAAATGGTCTCCATATGATTTCTAATGACTCTGAGTCATCTTCATTCTCATTATAATCAACTAAATCTTCTCTATCATTTCTTGGAGAAGTCTTATACCAACTAATGAAGTCACACATATTTCCACCAAAAAAAAGTGGAGAACGATAAGGACGCCCATAAAATGCTTCAAACGGAGCCATATATATTGAGGTTTGATAGATTTTATTATACGAGAACTCCACTAATGTAACATGCTCTTCCCATGAGGCAACAAAATCCATTACATAATCCAACAACATGCCTTCCAATTTCTATATCATCTTTTCGGATTGGCCATCTGTCTAAGGGTGGTATGCCATACTCATATTCAACTGAGTCCCCAGAGCATTCTATAAGGATTTCTATAAATGAGACATAAACCTCAAATCTCTATCTGAAATGATTGAAAATGGTATTCTTTGTCACTTAACCACTTCTTCTATATATATTTTTGAAACATCCTTCGTCGTATGAGTTTCACGAATCGAGATGAAATGAGACGACTTTGTGAGCTAATCCGCTGTAACCCATATGGAATCATGTTTCGATACCATTATTGGGAGACCTATAACAAAATCCATCACTATATTCTCCCATTTCCACAATGGGATAGGTAAATACTACAACATACCTATTGGTTGTTGATGTTCTGCCTTAACTTTCTAATATGTTAATCACCTTAAAACAAACTCAACCACTTGTCATTTTATACCAATCCACCAAAACTAAGCCTTCAATGCCCTATAAATATTTTTTATTCCTACATGTATATACCATCCAAAACGGTGGTAAGTATGAAGAATTTTTCCCTGATTGTACGTAGGTACAACCATCTTATTTTTGAACCACAACACTAAACTCCTATCTAGTTTCCACCCCTCAATGGTCTCCCCACCATTATGTTTTGAACTCATAACCCGGAATTTTGCATCAGATGTTTGTGATTATTTGAACATATTTACCAAATCAAGAATCATGGAAATTGAAAATAAAATTTCAACATCACCTCAATCTTCACATTCTACATGCATGTTGTCTAGGACCAGCATTAACTTCCACTCATCTGAAGCTTCTTTTTTCAACTGAGTATATGAATTTATGCTTAATGCATCAGCCACTGAGTTACCTTTTCCTAGTGTATACATCAAATAAAATTCAAACATATGAAGATACTTCATCCATCTCTTTTTCCTTATATTTAAACACCGTTGTGTGAAAATATGTTTTGAGGTCTTAAGATCTTTGAACACAGAAAATTTCCCACCAAAAAGATTATGATGCGATGTCTTAAAGAAACATACAACTAAAACTAACTCTAAATTGTGTGTTGGTTAATTCTACTCACGTACTCTCAATTAACTTGACCCATAACCAACCACATGGTCTCCTTTCACGAGAAACCATCCCAACCTAGATCTTGAAGCAACACAATACAACACATACCCCTGTCTTGATTCATGCAATATCAATATAGGTGATGATGTAAGACAAACTTATATCTCTTGAAAATTTGTCTGGCATTACTCACTCCATTGAAATGGAATCTCCTTCTTTGTCAAAGTAGTCATCAGTGAAGCTATTCATGATAAGTCATGAATAAAGAATCACTAATAATAAGAAAGACAAAGAAAGATTCATATCTCAAAGAAATTTTTCAGCGATTTCCAAGAGATAACAACATTTATCTTCTCTAGATCCATAGAAACATCTTTTTCAGAAATTACATGTCCAAGAAAGTGTACCTATTGAATACATAAATAACACTTAGATAGTTTAGCATACAACCACTGATCTCTCAATATTCCCAAAACTGTCAATAAGTGATGCTCATGATCTACCCTTTTCCTTGAATACACAAAGATATCGTTCATAAATGCCACAACGAAAGAATCCATATATCTCAAAAATATCCAATTCATTTATTCCTAAATACTATTGTTTAATTCATAAGACTGAATTAAATTAACACGTCTTCATAATGGACATATATGATTCTGGAATATGTTTTTAGAATATCCTCCTTCCAAACTCGCAATTGGTAATATCCTTATCACATGTCAATTTCAGGGAACCTATGATCTCCCTTAAATTTATCAAATAGTTCATCAAAAAATGGTAGTGGATATCGATTCTTTATTGTAACTTGGTTAAGATTATGATAATCCACACACAACCTTAGTGTTTCATGTTATTTCTTCCCGAACAAAACTAGTGCTTCCCACAAAGATGTTCTCGGCCGAATGAAACCTTTTCTTTCTAGCCATTCCAAATTCACTTTAAATTCCCTTAACTCTGTTGGTTCCATCCTATAAAATGGTAGCTAAATATGGCTAGTCCTAGGGAGGATATTAATCGTAAAATCCACTTCCATTAGAGGTGGTAACCCATAGTATTTATTTGGAAAGACATATGGAAATTGATCTATGACTGCTGAAAAACTGTTTTCCTTGATCTCTTACATCAATTCCAAAGTCAGCACCACCATATGGTAATAGATTATTCCCACTACGGGTTTCCAAAATCCTGTTTCAATTTTCCTTATTACCCTTTTCCATTTGAAGTGATGCTTCATGTCATCCTCAGATGTAAAAATGACTATTTTTGTATAACTGTTGATGTGAGCCATTAATTTTGTCAACCAATCAATACCCAGGATTACATCAAAGACATCCATTTCCAATGTAATGTCAGGTATTTCTCCTTGTATTATTTTTAAATAGTACGTTTAATTAATTAGAGAACAGGAATTGAGATGTCATATGATTTCGAGGTCTGGTGAACTCGGAAAAAATGTTTGAAATATATTAAATATATTAAATAGTGTGCGTGAGCAGTTTTTCTGAAAGAGTGGAATAACTTCTAAATGGGTACCAAAATAAAAAATATGAGGGAACTTTTGTGTTCATAGAAGAGAATTTACCTTAGGTGAGGACTAACATCAGCCAGCGCAGGTCGCCTGTGAAAGTTAGTTTCAAATGTTTAATGAATAAAATAAATGAAAAATTTACTTTATTTATCTATTTTGTTCACACAGTGACCAAAATCATTTAAGTAGGATGTTATGAAAAAATTATAGGGTTAAACACATAAACCTATAATTATCTAGAAATGTTGTAGAGGAATTACTTGGAGAAACCCATCAGCAAATGATGATGACAGATCAAGAGGATCGTGGATTTTTACACCCGCGGATTTGGAGGATCTCATTAACGACTGCAATGAAATCATTCTTTGCCAAAGATTGATCTAAACTCATGTTAGGACATTTAATTTCAATTAATTTTACCTCTTCATAGATTTAATGATGAATGTGGATAAATCCATGAACATGTTGACCCATGGTTCGATCATTCTAGTAGGATGGGTTGATTGCAGTCTTGATTTTGGGTTAATAATGACTATTGTTTTGATTTATCTTGATGATCATTCTAAAGAGACTAGATCAAGGCCACATTTAACAATATATGAGGTTCATTCCTCGGGTTTTTTCTATGTGATTTCTTCCACCATTTTTTCACACGTTTTCTTCATTCTTCGTAGGATATGAATGGATGATATTTAAACCTTGGATTAATGGTGAAATGATCCAAGATTTTAGATCTAGCATTCAGAAAACCTAGAGGAGGTGCGATGATGATTGATATGGATGGATCAGAGTATTTTTGAAGATAATTTTCTTCACGAATTCTTCATTAGGGTGATTAGAATCAAATTTCCAAGAGTATTGGAGGTTATAATCTTACCGAATCAGTGATGGCATGATCATATGACTTGACATCTGGAGTTTCTCAATGAGGCATGGCCAAAATGATGGACGAAGAAATGAGTAAGATGATCAGTGTGTGGACCAGTGATTCTGGAAAATACATATGAACACATTTTGTATTTCATAATATACGGTGTATGGGCCCTACTGAGATGCGACTAGGGTTTCAGGTAGAATAAAAGTGCCACACGACATGTGAAATATGTCACATGGCGTGCGAGACCTTCATCGGGACTCAATGTGTATCTCAGAGGATACATGGACACAGGCTTGAGTACACTGCATGTACTCCACGACACGGCTAGACCCAGACCAGTTATCCAGGCTACCCCATCTACCACTACACAGGTAGGCAGACACTGGTTGACACTATGTATCGACACATAGCTGAGGCATACGAGCATACCCCAGATGGATGGACACCGTGTGTATGCTTTTATACATGACATGTATAAACTTTTCTGCATGAAATGTTTTCCTAAAACAGGTTGTTGTACATGATCAGTACCTAGGGTCAAGGGATGAAATGTTTCCCTACTACACGTTGTGTACCACTTTCTACGTGGATTAGATTCATTTTCTATTGTATATTGGACAAGTTTCATTAGAGTTCATTGAATTTATCATTTCCTTAAAGGTAGGTGTGTATCATTTCCTACACACTGGGGCATGATCCATTCAGCAGGAATTCCTAGATAGAGTTGTTGGAATCTACCATAAGGCCCGATGAGGAATCCTCTATTCATTCTTTGTTCCCTAGGTAGACTTTTGGGTATATATGTGACCAAATGTAGTAGGAATCAATCCTATACTTAGAGGGTTGTTCCATATGGAGTTGTAGTATCACCCCATGGACCTAGCTATGATCCTCATCTGATGATTCATATATCTCTTTAGACATATCAACATATCTCTATCAGGACAGTTTCTGATGAACAATACTTCTCAGTCGGACATCATCGGTGTTATAGGACTCATAAGGGTGTTCTCTTGGATGAGTGCTTCATGGAATCTTTGATCTGGATCCCTTTGGGTGGTATGTGGTATTTGTGAATTACATCTAGACTATGTGTTTATGTTTTGAGTATATCTATATATCCTTGTTATATATTATAGACATATACTTGTGTATACATGACTATATCTTTACTTTTTTTATTGCTTTGTGGTTTCAGGGTTTCCTACTAAGTATTTTTATACTCACCCCTGCACTGGATTTACCCACATGTGTTGTGTCTTGTGAAGATGAGTGACCTTTGATAGAGTCTAGGGAAGACCAGGACTAGATGGAGCTTTTTGAGTTCAGACAATATGAGGTGTCTCTACAGCTTTGACCAGTAGTCCCAATACCTATTTGTTTACAGGTTGGACTCTGTAGTTTATAGACTCTTTCAGTGGGATTTATTCTTTCCTGGTTTACTTTACATTATTTACTTATATCTTTCTCTATTGGATGGTATAGTGCCATGATTTCATTTAATTTATTAGTGGTTTTTACATTTCAGCATTTTTGGCTTGGAGATGTGTGCATGTGTACAGGTACTTAGGAAATGCCTCCCATGTTAGTGATATTCCTACTCAATGCTAACAAACTGAACCTAGCCTATTGGAGGTGGGATTGGGAGTCATGACATGAGTCCAATTGGGACGGGTCGTGACATAGTGGTATCAAAGGAGGTCAGTTCTACTTTTGGACTGAGAGTCTGTGAGAGTGGTTTAAGGAAACTGTGTAAAGTGTTTTGATTTTGAATTTCAGGCCATATATTTCTATATTTGTGTGTCGGAAGAAGTATTCATTCACCAGGAATCTGATAACCTACTTTTTGAATCGGTACATGAGAACACTGGTTTCATGGAAAACAATGGTTCATGGATCGTATATGAATAGTTAAGGGTTTCCATTTCCATCTTGAGTCACCTATCGAGATATACTTATTGATCTGTACATCTTATTCTCCTACATGATTCCTCCTCGATGCATAATATCTAGGATCCAACAGCTCGATCATGGGGATGACCAACTAAATGATGAGGATTTAGTACACGAACCAGTTTCCTCTATGTTACCTCACGGTGGTGCCCCAGCTATACCACCACATGTGGAGATACCTGGGGTACCTGCAGTACCAGAAGTTGAGGAGGGTATGCTGAGCGCACTTCATGAGTTTTAGGTATAGAGACCCATCAGGTTACAAGGTGAGCCTAACCCTCAGGCAGCTAAGTACAAGCTTGAGGTGGTTACCAGAGTTTTCTATCTAGTCAGGACACCATCCGATCAGATGGTGATCCTGGTGGAGAGCCTTCTACAGAGATCTGCAGGGCGATGGTGGAGTTTTAATATCTAAACTCACGAAGAGTTGACTCTCTCATGGATAGATTTCGAGTGCCTCTTTTGAGAGGATTTTTCACCAGTTACACTGGGATCTATACACTTACAAGAGCTTATTCAGCTCTAGAAGGACAGTGTGACAGTAGTTGATTATTCATCAATGTTCACAAACTAATCTTAAAATTCGATAGATATGCTTAGGTATTAGTACTTCAGGGATTAGACCTTTGATAGAGGTATCCACAAAGGCATTCAATCCAGTATTATCCCTCTAATAATTCCTACTTATTTTGGGGTGATCGAGCGAGTAATGGTGGTCGAGTGATTCTTGGATGAGTAGAGACAACAGTCGTTAGTTAGAAGTGGACAGTCAGGTGTAGAGACTACGTAAATAAGGATCTGATGTCATTCTCATGGACTCAAACATGGGATATGTTTCAGGAGGAGGTCCCAGGACAAATGATCTACAATTTAGGGTTCACATGGTGGATCCAGTCAGCCTAGGGAGAGGCGTTGCTGCTCGTGTGATGGTATGGGGCATCTCACTCGAGATTGTCCAACCTGCCACTATACTAATAGGGAGATAGTGGATGTACCACCAAGTCAGAGAAAGATGTATGATAAGGTATATCCATAGGGTGGGAAATGTGGTAGAGGGGCTGGGAGAGCAGCTGGATGTGGTCGAAGCTTTGAATTGTTACGACCACCACCCCCAGGAGGTCAGCGCCAGTCTCACAGAGCTGGAGGAAAATAGTGGGGAAAACTTCATGTGGTTGAGGGTTATGTACCAGGATCTATAGAGATGATTCAAGGTATTATATATATTTTTTCTACTATGTATTTCGTATGTATAGACATAGTTTCTAGTCATTCCTTTTTCTCTCCACTTATCTTTTATGATACCTTGAGATTCTGGTAAAACCATTGACTCAACCCTTATACTTGGAGACACCTACTGGAATATATTCGATGATCACACATCAATGAAAATAGTGTGACATTACCATTTTAGGTGATGGGTTTTTTTATAACCTATTGGTGTTATCATCGATGAATTATGACATCATTTATAGTATGGACTGGTTATCTTTGGTCCATACCCAGATTTGCAGATTTAGGTGAAGGGTGCTGTGTGTCTGTAGTGGTGGAATGATGTTTTCCTTTATCAGTGAAAAGGAAACCCAGGCAGCATAGGATGGACTCATGCATAAGAGGGTGCAATTGATCACTCATCACTTGGCTAGTATGACCCTTGGGGAAGAATATGTCATGAGGTTCTAGTTTCCAGTAGTAGTGGCTAAGTACCGGACGTCTTCCATGAAGATGTTTCAGGATTACCTCATCTAATATTTCAGTGAGGATATCTCTTTTAAGTATATATATTCATGATCTAATGGTGCAGTTTGATGTTTTTTAGAGGAAGGGGTTTGTGAGACCCAGTGTTTCACCCTGGGTGGCCCCAGTTTTGTTTTCCAAAAAGGCAAACTCAAGCTTGAGGTTGTGTGTGGATTACTGGTGCCTAAAGTAGGTGACAATGAAGAACAAGTATCCATTGATGATTATCAATGACCTCTAAAATAAGTTGATAGGTGAATGGTGGTTCTTGGAGGTTAAACTCAGATCGAGCTATCACCAACTGCGAGTACAGGATGAGGATATGCTGAAAATAGCTTTTAGATGCTGCTATGGTCATTATGAGTACTTGGTGATGACTTTTAGTGTGACGAACTCCCCAGTATTGTTCATGGGACTTATGAAATAGATCTTCCATCCATACATAGAGTGGTTCGTGGTGGTCTTAATCGACAATATCCTTGTGTAGTTCGCATCCGGGGTGGAGCACACGAAACACTTACCAATAGTTCTAGATATACTCTATGAGAACCACCTTTATGGGAAGATCTTGAAGGTTTAGTTATAAATTCAGGTGGTCCACTTTATAGGACATGTTATCTCAATGAATGGAGTGGGAGTGGACCCGACCATGGTGGAGTCATTACTAGAATGGGAGCCACCTAGGAGTGTGATGGAGGTGTAGATATTCCTTGGGATGAAAGGATATTGCCAAAGATTCATCCCTGATTTCTTGAGGATATCAAAACTAAGGACATCTTTGACCCAAAAGGGGCAGCCTTTTGTGTGGTTGTAGAATTTTCAGAAGGCTTTGCATCAGTTGAGGAAATGTTTGATGAGCACCCTGATCTTGAGATTACCAGAGGAGGGTGTCTATTACGTAGTGTTCTGTAGTGCATCAGGGAAAATAAATGGTTGTGTTATGATACAGAGGTATGTAGTTATTTCATATAGTTCATTCCAGTTGATACCACTTGATAATAACTATGGAACCCATGATCTTGAGTTGGAATTAATAGTCCTCACATTGAAGATGTGGTGACACTACCTGATGGGTGAGGGGTTTATCATCTACTCCAATCAAAAAAGCCTCAAGTATATCTTCTTTTAGAAGGATTTTAACTTCATACAGAGGAATTGGATAGAGTTCCTCTATGATTATGACTTTGAGATCATCTATACTCCTAGAAAGGGGAACGTGGTGGAAGATTCTTTTAGCATGAGATCTAGTTCACAGTTGCTGGATGAGGAAGAAAAGTAGTTAGCCTTATTCCAAATATATTTTATGGATGGAGATGGGGGGATCTTACCTCTAGTCGATGGTTGTTACCCCTACACTCTTACAATGATTCACGAAGGCACATCTTTAGGATACAGACTATAGGACTCTACATGCTCAGATATCTGTAGGACATGCTACTGATGGACATTCAAAAGATGGGTAGCACGTTGTATTTTTTTGAGGATGCACAGTTTTACCAGTGGTGTTGTGGGAGGAGTTTCTGAGGGAGTTTCATACATCCCCTTTGGCGGCACATCCAAGTGTTTTGAAAATGTACCAGGACCTTCGACATCTGTTCTGGTGGCCAGGAATGATGAAGGGAGTTGTAGAGTTTTTCTCTCGATGCCTTACTTGTCAGTAAGTGATGACTGAGAACCAGGTTCCAACTGGTTTGGCTCAACCCCTTGAGGCATTGGAATAGAAGTTTCATGGGATACCCATGGAATTCGGGGCAGTTTTACCTTGTACGTCTAGAAAAAATGATGCCATATGGGTGATTTTTGACCAACTCAACACGTTGGCCCACTTTCTAGCTATCCGGAAGCATAGTTCAGTAAGGAGATTGAGACGCCTCTACATGAAGAATATAGTTCGACTTCATGGAGTTCCATCGATAATTTTTTTATTTAGATCATGATGCTCATTTCACACCTCAATTTTGGAAGATATTGTAGGAGGATTTTGGGACTCAGTTATGCTTGAGCATAACGTTCAATTCCTATAAGGACGGACATATAGAGAGAACCATCTCGGTTCTGGAGGACATGTTGCGAACTTGCATGTTGTACTTCAGTTATATCTAGGTGGATCACCTACCACTAGGATAGTTTTCATACAACAATACATACCACTCCACTATTGGTATGTAACCATTCAAGGCCCTATATGGGGGACACTATAGGTTGCCAATTTGTTAGACAGGCCTAGGAGAGTCAGCACTTATGGGGCCAGAGTAGGTACGATATACCACTGAGAAGGTGAAAATCATCTAGGAGTGGATAAAGACTATATAGTGCCAGTAGAAGTCATATGCTGATAGGAGAACAAGACCTTTGATGTTCGAGGAAAGAAACCATATGTTCATTTAGATCTCCCATCGACATGGGTTATAGATATTTAGATGGGAGGTAAGTTATCTATGAGGTTAATAATCCCTTTTTAGATACTACATAGAGTTGGCGAGGTGGAATACCTCCTAGAACTACCCCCGCAGTTGCACCGGGTACACAACGTCTTCCACATGTCGTAGATAAGCAGGTACTTGCATGACCCATCATACGTCATTGGCTGGGGCTAACTGGACATCGAGGATGGATCCACAATTGATGAGTACCCAGTGGAGATCAAGGATCGGTGGGAGAGTATCCTTCGTGGTTGAGTGATTACCATTTTTTGTTCCTAGTGGAAGCATGAGAATCATATGGAGAGAATGTGGGAGTGGGAGGATGAGATTCATACAGAGTACCCAAACCTATTTGAGTAGCCTTTGTTTTGGATTTTCTAGGATGTAAAGCCCTGAGGTGGGGATAATGTAATGTCTTGAATTTTTCTGTGTATTATTTTAAAATATTATATGGAATTAATTTTATTTCATGGGTTGAGATGACATGTGATTCTAAGGCATGGTGAGCCTAGAATAAATGATTCAAATATATAAAATATATTAAATAAAACATGTGATTGGTTTTCCTAAAAAAGTGGAATAACCTCTAAACGGGTGACCGAATTTAGAATCAGAGGGCATAATTGTGTTCATAACAGCAACATTACCTTAGGCGAGGACTAACATTATCCGGCATGGGTTGGCTGTGAGAGTTAGTTTTGGACGTTTAAGTAATAAAATAAATTATCGATTTATTTTATTTATCTATTAAATTGATGCAAAAACCGAAAGCCTTTATGTAGGTTATCTTGTAGAAATTCCATGATTATCCACATAACTCTGGAATTCTCTAGAAATGTTGGAGAGGAGAGCCTTGGATAAACATCTTGACAAACGATGATGATGGATTGATAGATTGTAGATCATTTCACCAACGGAGTTGGAGGATCTCATCGATGATGGAAATGAAATAATTATTCATCAATTATGGGTCCAATCTCAAGGTAGGGAATGTAATTTCAATTATTTTACCTTTTTATTAGATTTAATGAAGAACGCGGATCAACCAACAAACAGGTTGACCCATGGTTTGATTGTTCTTGCGGGATGAGTAGATTGTGAGTTTTATTTGGGGATGATTAGGGGTATTATTTTGATTTATCTTGATGATAATTCTAATGATAACGGATTGATGGTGAAATGAGAAATGACCAAGGTTTTCTCCTCTATTTTGTTCTATGAGATTTCTTCCCCCTATTTTTTCCAGACATTCTTCGTTCTTCACAGGATATGAACAGATGGTCATTGCACCTTTGATTCATAGTGAAATGATCATATATAGTTGATCCGACATCAGGAAAACCATACCGAGGTGTGAAAGTGATGATGATGGATGAATCATGGTATTTGGGAAGATATCTTTCTTTGACCATTTTTCACGTGGGAGATCAGAATTAGATTTCGAGCAGATTGGAGGGCCAAAACTTACTGAATCGTTGATGGCATGACCAAATGACTTTCAATATGGAGTTTCCCTATGAGATATGGCTGGAATGATGGCTAGAGAAATGAGGAAGATGATTGGTGTTCATACTAGGTATCTAGAAAATCCTAATGAACAAGGCTTGTATTTTGGAATACATGCCCTCTGTGCCCCACTGAGCAGTGAATAGGGTTTATGGTAGAAGAGAAGTGACACACGGCATGTGACACCTATCAAACGGTGTGTAGGACCTTCCCTGGGACTTGGCATGTATCTCAGAGGATACATAGACACGGCGTGGAGTATATGGCATGTACTCCACCACATGGCCAGACCTAAATTTGTTACTTGGGTTACACCATGTAATGGTAGAAGGGAATACGGAAACAGGTTGACTCTTTCTATCAGCACATCACTAGGGCACATGGGAAGACCCCTGATGGACAAAAAAAGAGTGTACGAATTTCTAAACACCATGTATACCCTTTTCGACACAACATGTTTTTCTAACACGGGCTGTTGTACATGGAAAGTACCCAGGGTAATGGGACACAACATGTGACCCTACTACACACTGTTTACACATTTATATGGGTCTTTGATTCCTTTTCAATCATATCATGGACAATTATCATTTGGGTTCATGACCATGATCATTTCAATGAAATTTGGTGTGTATCATTTCCCAACACATTGGACTATGATCCCTTCAACATGAATTCCTTGATAGAGCTATTAGAATACCCTGTGAGGCCCGATGAATGATCCTCTATTCATTATTCATGACCTAGGTATTGTTATGGGTATATACATGACCAACTTTATCGAGCATCGATCCTCTACTTAGAGGGTTTATCCAGATGGAGTTCTTGGTATCACCCCATGGAATTGGTTGTGATCCTCATCTAATGTTTTGTATCTCTCTTCAGATATATTAGTGTATCTATCTCATGAATGTTTTAGATGAATAGTACTTCTCGGATAGATGTCATCTGTGTAGTCGGACTCCAGAGTGCTTGCTCCTGGATGAGTGCTTCATGAAATCTTGGAGCTGGATCACTAAGGGTGGTACGTGGTAAGCATGACTTACCTCTAGACTGTGTGTCTATGTTTGATTATATTTGGATATCCTTTTTATATGTTTTAGACATATACTCATGTAGAGATGACTGTATCTTTCTTTTGTGTATTGATTTGTGGTTTTGGGGTGTCCTATTGAGTATTGTTATACTCACCCCTACACGGTCATTGCCCGCACATCTCATGTCTTGTGCAGGCAAGAAACCTTTTGACGGAGTCTAGGGAGGACTAGGACTAGATAGAGATTTTTGAGTTCAGACAGGCCGAGGTGTTCCTATGTCTTCGAGTAGCAGTCCCGATACCTATTTGTTTAAAGGTTGGACTTTGTAGTTTTCAAACTCTTTTGGCGGGCTTGTATTCTGGGCCAGTTTACATGCATTACTTCTGTCATACTCTATTGGTTGGGATAGGGGTATGCATGAATTTACATACTTAGTTGTTTTTAAATTTCATCATTTTGAGATTGGAGATGTGTTCATGTGTACATGTACTTAGGAAATTCCTCCCATGTTAGTGATATGCCTACTCGGTGTTAGTCACCATCCCCTGACCTATAGGATGCGGGCATGGGGAGTCATGGCATGGGCCCCATTGGGATGGTTCATGACATGAAACACTACAAAATACCATTTCTACATAGCTCCATCAATAGTTATAGAACTCACTCTACATACAAAGTCTTGAAATTGTCTTTTACTGAGAAGGATTTGAAGTTTTATCACAGAAGGCATCATCTCAAGTATTAAACTTATAAAATCAATAGCATGTGAAGAAATGAAGGAATGAGATTCCCCAGTATCAAACATCACTTTCATAAGGGTATAATTCAAAATAATCCTACCACTCTCCATATTTGGTCCAACCTTCTCATTAAGAATCACCAACTCAGCTCCAAATAATTTCTTCATTGCTGCACTTTGTTCCTGGTTTCCTTATAATGATTTCCCTTGATGAGGAGTCATGGTATTCCTAGAATCTTCATGGATAGCCCTTTTCTTTTGATGATTTTAATTCTGCTTCCCTGTCCTTTAAAATCATATTATGTTTGTGATACCTAAGAAGTGTCTTGAGAACCTGACCTCGATGCACTATGACAATAGCATTAAAGATGCCCCATCTACTTGAAGTTATGACATGCTATTGGTTGTGTCGTACAATCATGAATTTTGTGGTTAAGAGAACTACATTGGAACCAACCCACTTTTCTCTTGGGTCCTAGAGAAAGGTTCACTGATCCAACCATCTAATTTTGAGTCCTTCTCCCACCATAGAAATAGGTGTCCCTCTTCTGCTTTCTCCCAACATTAGAGTTCCCACCATTTCTTGCAGGTATCATCATACTACCTCCTCCCATAGTTCCTAAGATATCATGTTCAGGCACTGTCTCTCTATTCACCATCTCTATATAATCCATAATACAGAGCACCACAATCTTAACTCAAATATCCTACCTTATCCCTAATTCGATGATACATGACTTCAAGGCCACACTCACTACAACTTCGGGTGAAATGCGCACTAAAATCATGAATTTAGTGGCATATTCCAAGATAGATAGATTTTCCTGCTATAGGATGAAGAATTTCAACATTCTTTGGACCCTGAACGTGTGAGGATATAATTTGTTTTTGAATAATTCCTCAAAAATCATCCCAACTAAGGCCATGATCCAGTTTAGCCTATAACGGTAGGTCCCACCACTGGCATGCGAGATCCTCAAGAATGTATGCTTCCAGTTTTACTTTCAACTCCACTATTGTGTTGATTAAATTAAAGATATAATTCATCCTATTCATACACACCTCTACCTTTTCAGGTTCAGAATCACCCCGGAAGATGGGTGGATTCTACTTCTAGAACTGAATTTAATGGTCCACTTGTATTGGCTCATCCCTCTAGTTCCCTATGTCCACAATTTGAAATTCTTGGATGATACTTTGAATCAGCTGTTGGTTCACCTATGGCTCAGGTGTAACCATATTTTTCACAGCTTCTTTCAGTTGGTTTCTAGGACACCTACCAGGTTCCATTTTCTATATGAACTAAAATATTTGTAATTATCACTCTCTAACAACTAATGTCTTAGTATTTCAAATACTATCATATCAACTATCACAACATTATTTTCCAAAATCAACCTTTTCCATGTTTAACCATTTTTTATGAAAATCCATTATTTCTTTTGAAAATCAACCCATTTTCCCAATTTACCAACCATGACCTTTTCAATATCTTTCATTTGATAAAAATTGACATTTTTCAAAAATAAACACAATGTATCACATCACATATCATTTTTCCAAAATGAAATATGAAATCCTAGTGTGAATTCATTCCTCTAATTCATGTCATACTCATCTCATCATCTAAACCCATGAAAATGATATTTCAATATCTTATAAATGTGTACAAAACACTAATTTAACCAACTATGTGGTAACTTGATGTTCCACATAAAAATGTTAGCTATGTCTTTTTAGGATCTACATTTCACATCCCTACAATCATACTCATTTATATGACTCAAAACGAAGGAATAGATAAGAATGAATTCAACTCCAAGACCAAGAAACTGAAGACCACTTCTTAGGAAAGGAATGAACAAGATGATACAATTTGTAATGACCCACATATTCTCATTGGATTAAGAATACAATGAATCATTACAAGGCCTTAAGAGACATCCCTAAGATGCCAAAGGCTGTAAATAAATGTCTAAGGGTTTCAATACAAGTGGGGGATGATTTAACCTTTGAGAATAAAATCACAACAAATAACCATAACCAAACAACCACCAGATGATGCATGACTAATTAAAAGACAAATCAACAACATACATTATAAAAAAACCAACAGAAGTGTGAAACAGTGGAAGACAAACTAATCATCAAAGTTAACATTGAAAAAAAACTAAATACTCCATGATGACCACAAGACTCCATGATCCACATGATCCATGCTCCAACATCACCAAACAACCCAAGTATCGTGAGGTGGTGCTAAAAACATGTGTTACATTACATTTTCCCATGTCATGGAAGATAGAACCTACAAAAGCACCAAAGTGTCAAGGAAAGGGTGAGTATAAAACTCAGTATGTTTTCCCCTATGACTTCCATACTAAGGACACTAGTATTTAAAAGTCAACAAAATTTATATAAAACTATTTATATAAAACAATTCTACAAAAAAGTTTATTACTTAATATAAACAAGTTCCAAGAGACATTTATAAGCAAGAGTAAACAAGCTCTATTTTCAACCAATTTTACTGAAATTCACATTTCTAGAAAAACAACCAAACAAGGCTTTAAAATCATTTATAAATATTATATTTTCATAACCATTCCATTTCACTTTTTCACACACGCAACCATGCATGCTTCATTTCAATAGTACCATACTCATGATAGGTCTCTTGTCCAATAAACTTGTGTCCCACTAACACATGCCCCCAATCCAGGGTCACATACCTTGTACGCTAATAGTTCATGTCAATTATTCAGGGTCTGTCAAACCCAAACTCACACAAAAATCCATGTATGCCAATACCATTTCAAATAACTATTTCAACCCATTTCAATAAAATCATTCTTTTATAGAAAAATAATAAACAAACCAATTCAAAAAACCCATTCTATTTCAATAAAATCATTCCTTTTATAGAGAAACATTTAATTAAATCTATTTACTAGGATTGCAGAAAAATACCATTTTAAAACCTTCATTTTAAAATCCAGAATCAAACACTTTATTCAATAACATCCATTTACCAGATTTCTAAAAACTGTCACTCAAGAAGCTTTCCAACAATAAAAAAATATCCAATTAACCATCATTTCATCACAGAGTTATCAATTTGGAATAATTCCAATCAGTTCTACTAAAATGAGTCAAGAGTGAAGCCACCTACCTCGAGGGTTTTGAAGAAAATGGAAAATGGGCGAAGAACTCTCACAAAACCATATAAGAATTCCCTGAAACCGCCTTAGATATCTTCCCCTAAAATGATAAAGACAAAATCACAACTTATATTTAATCCTTAATCGTAGATCTAACCATATTCGTTGAAGATATAAGAATCCATGAAGAGGGGTGAATAATATCTAATAAAACACGACAAGAATGGTGAAGAACAAGCACTTACCGTAAGAATTGGGCTTCTAAACACCATGTAAAGGGATCATATCAAATCAAATTTGCTTGGGAGAGGTTCTCCAAACTTCAAGAGAGAATATTCCCGAGTTAGGGCCGCCTAGAAGAATGAAAAATCCACTTTGAGTAAAAAAACATGTGAGATACACTTGTTTAGAATCTCACTTGGAACTCATCCATTGTTTAGTCACACAGTTAGACAAACCATGTGCTAACTGTGAATTAACTACTACATTGGAAGACCCTCACATGACCTCCTAAATAATTCTACTTCACCATGTGCACACCATTCTAAATATACTACCACAAATTTCCCAAAACCACTTTTCAATGTGCACTGTTACTACTAGGATCCCGCACGGTTTGGAAAACCCGTGTGCATCTCGTGCACCTCCCCTTTATCCCCCCAAACTCTAAAAATGTTCTTTAAACTCTCCCAACCTTCACCCTTAAAATTTAAATACATGAAAATCATAAATAAAGGGTTATGTACCATAAACCAGGGTGCTATGTAAGTAGTTAAACTCTTTAATGGAAAAAGATTGATGTAAAAGGGTTTCAAATATGATGATGAACCAATGAATAATTTTAAGTAGAAAAATATGTTGACATCATAAAATTTTATGTTGTGAAGTTAATAAGTTTGAATATGTTTAAATATTTAAAATTTATTAATATGATTCCTAAATCTCCCTATTATTCAAACTAGCTAACATCATAGATGTTTCTCAATAATGAGTTTAGTGGGACTGTTTTATCAAATGGTCACCTTGATATATGACATGAACTACATATGATTTAATGAGTTAATAAATACCACAAAGTATAGAGAACATAAGTATTATTTGGGAGTTTATCATATACTATATGTTCAACTTTTTCTTAATATAATTTTACTATATATTCATAAGAAGTTTTAGAATATTAAAATCTATCATATTAAAAGAAACCTAAATTTTATCATTCTTTCAAATTGGCTACATAAATTTTGAGAGGACCAGTTTGGGATATACCTAACACTGAGAGGGGGGGGTGAATCAGTGTTGGGGACTTTTTAGACCAATTCCAACTTTTATCTCTGTACCTCTTGACCTGTTAGTATCTTGATTCTCTTATTCTCTTTTCCCTGTTGCATGATAAATAAATAGCAGTAAAAATATGAACACGATATTTTTACAAGGTTCACCACTCAAAAAGAGTAGCTACGTCCTTTCCATGCATGGATATTATGAGTGCATGGATTCTCCACTATGATGTGATATGATATTACATGGGAGTGGCTAGGAAAACAATCCTCCTGCCAGTGTGAGTCCCTACACAGTAGAGGGGGGTGGGAAACAATCCTCTTCCCTGGACTGGTGATGGCCTAGTCCAACTTGCAGCCTCTAGCTAGTTCTTTATACTACCTATGGAGAAAATCTTATTCCTTCTTGATAAGGTAGGTTCTGCTCTTGTTCTTCTTTAGTTCTATTCACTTGATTAATTGCAAAGTAGTAGGCAAAAAATTCTACATTCTTTCTTATCTTCCTTTTTAGTGCAACACCAACTGCACTAAACTTCTTCTTTCTTCTTCTTAGTGAAACTACCAACTGCACATGAATATTCTTCTCTCTTCTTGGATAGAATCACATATACCAATGTGATTATTCAGGAAGTGAAGATCGGTTCACTTGGCAACATCTGTATCAATTCATCTCTCTTGTTCATGAATGCATGTGAACATGCATATGGCATTTGATTTGAACCATTTCTTCCCTTTATTTCTTCTTCTTCTTTACACACGTGCACACACTTGTTTTTGATTCTTTATTTAAGTTAATTCATGTGTGAATGTGTGTGCATGCAAGAATGCATTCAATTCTTCCTCTTCTTGTGTGAAAACCCTTAATGAATATGGTTCTTTAAACACACACACACTCGGCCTCTTCTTCTCTTTCTTCTTATTTCTTCTCCTTATTACTCTTGCACTAGGTTATGGTGTTTTTGTGTGTTTATATGTATGAATCATCATTCCCGAGTGGGTATAACCATTCTTTTGTGCAAACTCCTTCTTCAAGGCCTAGAGATTCTTCAAACAATGCACTAGGGTGCATGTAATACGTACTGCCCCTTCTTTAGACTCTCCTTCACCAAAACTCGAACCCCTGCAAACAGTAGAGTGTAAAAAATATGTACCTCAAGGAGATCTTCTTAACCTTATGAAAACCGAGGTGGCCTCGGGTCACTTTCTTTACACAAGGATGCGTGGATCTTATTTGTGCATGAGGTGCATGATTCTGACTCTTCGCAAAGCACAACAAAGGTGCGATTGCACCAATTGCGTAGCCGCAAGATTTCCTTCACAAAAACACCGCGAGGGTTTGGGTAAACCTATCATGTGTTTTGTGGTTTCTTCTTCGCACAAGGGAGTGTGGATCCTCTTCTTCTTCGCGAAGCCCTTCAAGAGTGTATGACACTTGTTGAAGGGCTGCGGGACACGACTTTCTTCTTTAATAAGTGTGCTATGTTTTTGGAACAGAAGAACTTCAGGAATTTTTGTACAGCTCCTCTTTTCTTCTTGGGCTCCTCCTTTTATAGGCGAGGGGAGAACCTCTTTTTCTTTCAAGATCTATCCTCTGAATCGGCCGATATTCATTCTTTTGAATAACCGAGATATTCGGTTATTTAAAAACATTCAACCCACATTTAAGATATGCCGCGTATCTCAGGTGTTTCCTTTTTCCAAACACGGGATCCTATCTACGTGCATGGATTCAAGATTGTATGCCCAATTCTCGTGCATAAATCTCGCACGGATCCACGTGTCCTCGGAAACTCGGTTGGCCTCGGACGAACCTTCTTCCTCGAGATATCGCATGCATGGTCTCGGTTCGATCAGACCATCACCATGCAGTTGTTTTCTTCATCGACGCTTGTCGGGAGCACGATCATGGTGGATTAGCAGTGGCGACGGCGAGAAGCGACATCAAGTTTCTATCTATGTGTTCAGAGGTTGAAGACGAGACCCCATTGGATTGATCTCAGATGACCAAGATTATAATACAGGATGTGGGATTAGGCATGCGGTCAAGATATCTCATGAGATCTGATGAGCGTCCAGGATTTACATCACATTTTTAATTTTCTGTCCCACATCGAAATGCGCCAAGGTTTTCGCGTGGTTTATCAATAAGTTTCTCCCAGTATCGGCTCAGAATTCTTCTATCCCCCCCATTGGTGCTACCCAGCACTGGTTCTCTGTGGGTGCGCTTCTGCGCCCACCCATGCCTCCTACGGGTGCGCTCTTAGCACCCACTATGTATCCTGCGCATGGGTTGATCACTGTGCGTACACTCGAGCTGGCACTGTCTAGGCCTCCCCATGGGCACGGTCGACCCCCTGTGGTCTTGCATGTGCCTCAGGTTGAGGCTGGGGTAGCTAGCTCGTGGGATGACCCCATATTTTTTTGTAAGACACATAATAAATACTCAGTTGAAAACTAAGTATAAAAAAATGCATGGCAATATTTAAACACAAATTAACCTCATGCATGGGTACCACCTTCAAGTGACAAGCTTCCTTTTAACATTCTTATCCTCTTCATTTCTTTTTGGATTATCATAACCAAAGTACTTCATTCATCCTTAAAAGGATGCTTCTTCAATGTTGTAAACATTTTATAACACATGATACAAGTTGTTTTAAACTTCTCAAGATCAGTGCTTCAATCCTCTGACTTCCATTCTCCATTTCACTTAGGAGAGTGTCTTTAAAAATCATTGAAATTCATTGACCTCATTGAAAACAAATACAACTCAATTACTAAATTGGTCCAAAAAATCTTCCCCTTTTTATTTTGTTGTCAATACCTTAAGACTTCTCCTAAAATGAATGTGTCAATGTGTCAATGTCAAAATGACTCTTCTCTCCCCTTCTTTCATTTCACTTCTCTCCCCCTTATTGAAAAGAAATACAAAGTTCTTGGAAGAGACGGTATCCGTCCATTCTTAAGCAATGTGCCATCAATCATTTCACTCTAAGTCTACTTGAGAAATTATCAATGTAGAAAACAAGAAGATTTGATTTAGACAACAGAGCTGTCCATTATCCACTAAATCATGATACCTCGTGAAATGATAACTCATGAACATTACTTCAAGGGGTTTCCACTTTCATTCCAGGATTAGGATAGTAAGTGTAATATGAAATAATCAACCTGAAACTCCAGCACTCACTACATCAAATGGATCAAGAACATTCAGGTGGGAATGGAAGGATATGTGACCTTGGAACACTTCCATTCTTCTTATGTCACAGAGTAATTTTTAGTTACCCCCCTTTGAAAAATAATATTTATTTTGAGTAACCAAGGATGAGTGATTGGGAAACGACATACCTTTTATAATGACATGATATTCAAAAAATCATTAGAGTAATTGAATTTTGATATCAACTGAAGTTGACACTAGTTGAGATAATGACTCTGACAGCTTCTCTATGTGTCTCCCCCTCAAGGGAACACATCTCATCACTGAATCTCAGGTTCTCCCCCTGATATCTTACCTCACCTTCAATTCCCTGAATGATAAGAACAAATAAAAAACACAAATATTTAAGGTAATAAGGTGGATCCTCCTTGCTCCATCAACGTGAACAACAAGGTTGAGATGATCTTCTCAACCCAAATGCTCAATTCTTCACACTTTCTCAACTGATCTTCAATGCTGACTGTGATTGTGTGGACCTCACTATTTCTTCCATTTCTATGTGTGTGAATCTTATTTCTTAAAGGGATTTCAATGCACTAGAATCTCCTGGTGAAAAATTTATCTTTTTAAGGAATTCTTGTTGAGTTGGAGTAAATTCAAATCATCTTATAATAACATGACCATTCTTGTTTCACCTCACACGTAGAACTTCATTTTCTTCATGTAGAATCTTCTTCTTTCTTTTAGCATAAGTCTTAGCCTGTGCATTTTCCATATTTCTCATTATTTCCAAATCTTCTGGCCAAACCACAAAAATATCACTAGGGACTGAGGAATCAAGATTGGATCTTCTACATGGCTTCTTCTGAGTGGCTTCCTTTTTAGTAGTTCTTTTGGATGCACCACCCTTCACCTTCTTCGATTTAGAATCCAAGGAATTCCCACATTTCCTTCTTGAAATCTTCTTGGGAGAATTTATTTTCACATTATTCATCTGATTTCTTATAAAGGATACTTCTTCATTCTTACCCAGCTTCTATCATATTCTTTTCTTATCAACTTTGAGTACCTGTTGAAATGAACATGCACCATTCATATGACCACTCCCATTGAATACATCACATATGTTATCTAACATTCCAAATTTGTTTGCAGTATATAGACATTTCTGGATCTGTGGATGTTTCTTCTTCTTCTCTGAATTTCTACCCCTTGAGATGGGCTTTCTCTGTGCTTTGACATTTAAGGGGTTGTACCAACAATCCAGTGCACAATGCCTAAATCTATTACAACACCAGTATTGACCAAAAAACATTGACTTCTTGCCATCTTCTTTATAAGGTTGTTGAATATTCTTCTAGGTATGTTTTGATTTATGTGGGGAGATATCTTCCCACTCTTTCCCCTATCCATTATAGACATGGCGGTATGATTCTTCTCACTTTACTTCATCCATACTTGTTTAGAATTTTTCTTTCAACCTGCACTTCTTGTAGAAACAATTTTAGAAACATTAGTACAAGTTGGTATGGATGGTACCTTTAATTTCTCAACTGCTTGTGATAGATCAATGAGTGAAGCCATGATCTTCTTATCATATTTTTAAGGTCTATTGACAATATAATCCTCCAGTGAGAATTGAGTACTGGGAGCAACTACTTCCTTCATTTGTGGAGACTCAATATGTGTTTTCTGAATATTGATAAAATTAGCTTCCAATTCTAGACATCTCATATTGAGGATGACTTCCTGGTCTTCAATCATAGTCATCTTATCTTCACAAGACTTCATTAATATTTAAACTTCATCTCCATGCATCTTTACTTTGTTTTGTAACAAAGAGTCAAGTTCTTTGATCTTCTTGGAGTCTTCTTCTATGTATAACTTCTTGACATCATTGCTCTTTTTCAGATCATATTCAAGTTCATGGATCTTTTCTTATAGAGTCTTATTGACTCCCTCTTTATCTTCAATATCTTTGAGTCACTTTAAATAACTTAATTCAAATTCCATTTTTGTTTCTTCAAAGGTTCCAACCTGTCTGGAGAGCTTTAGACATTCAACAATTTTTTCTTGTAAGCCTTTCTCCAAAACATCAGTTTCCTATTCCAGCTAAGTGATATTTTCCTCCATACATTGAAATAATCTACAAACCAAGGATGTTCTCTCTTCAGGAATACCATGTAGAATCATTCTTAATCTATCAACTAATATTTCTTGAGATGTTGTAGAGTGATCATCACCACTTATGCCAGTATTTTCATCATGAGAATAATTTCCAAATGTACTAACACATACCTCCTTATCATTTGAGGCAGGAAGGTTGTTTATATTCTTGGTGGAAAATTGAGCCACATTATCATTACTTTCCAAGTCTCATGTGTCTTTAATGTCATCCAGATATGGAGAACCATATGCTTCCTCTTCTTTAGATAAGAGGGACTTCTTCAACTTTCTCTTCTCCATCTTTTTCCTGTTCATCATGGTCTTGGTAGATATAGTCTTCTGCTCAGAGATAACAGAATCTTCACTAAATTTTCACTTCAATGATAACTTAGGAAAGAAACTCAGGTCTTCAAAAGAGAATAACTTCACTATAGAGAATCCAATAGAGGTGAACCTGTCCCTTTGATACCAATTGAGAGGACCATTTTGGGATATACCTAACACTAAGAAGGGGGGGTGAATCATTGTTGGGGACTTTTTAGACCAATTAAAACTTTTATCACTATACCTATTGACATGTTAGGATCTTGATTCTCTTATTTTCTTTTCCCTGTCACATGTAATAATAGAAAGCAGTAAAAATATGCACACGATATTTTTACAAGGTTCACCACTAAATAAGAGTAGCTACGTCCTTGACATGCATGGATATGACCAGTGCATGGATTCTCCACTATGATGTGGTATTCTATTACAATGGAGTGGCTAGGGAAACAATCCTCTAGTCATTGTGAGTCCCTACACTTTAGAGGGGGGTGGGAAACAATCCTCTTCCCTGGAATGGTGATGGCCTACTCCAACTTTCAGCCTCTAGCTGGTTCTTTATACTGCCTATGGAGAACATTTTCTTCCTTATTGATAAGGTAGGTTCTGCTCTTGGTCTTCTTTAATTCTCTTCACTTGCTTACTTGAAAAGCAATAGGCAAGCAATTCTTCCTTCTTTCCTTCTCTTCCTTTTTAGTGCAACACCAACTGCACTAAACTTCTTCTTTCTTCTTCTTAGTGCAACAACAAACTGCACTTGAATCTTCTTCTCTCTTCTTGGCTAGAATCACATATACCAATGTGATTATTCAGGAAGTGAAGATCGGTTCACATAGCATCATCTGTATCAATTCTTATCTCTTGTTCATGAATGCATGTGAACATGCATATGGCATTTGATTTGAACATTTTCTTCCCTTTCTTTCTTCTTCTTCTTTACACACGTGCACACACTTGTTTTTTATTCTTTATTTAAGTCACTTCACGTGTTCATGTTCATGCATGAAAGCATGCATCCACTTCTTCCTCTTCTTGTGTGAAAACCCTTAATTAATATGGTTCTTTAAACACACACACACCCAGCCTCTTCCTCATTATCTTCATATTTCTTCTCCTTATTCCTCTTGCACTAGGTTAGGGTGTTTTTTTGTGTTTATATGTATGAATCATCATACCAGAATGGGTATAACCCTTCTTTTTTGTAAACTCCTTCTTCAGGGCCTTGGGATTATTCAAACAATGCACCAAGGTGAATGCAATATGTACTGCCCCTTTCATAGACTCTTCTTCACCAAAAATAGAACCCCTGAAAACAGTAGAGTGTAAAAATACATACCTCAAGGAGTTATTCTTAACCTTATGAAAACCGAGGTGGCCTCAGGTTACTTTCTTCACACAAGGATGTGAGGATCTTCTTTGTGCATGAGGTGGATGATTCTACCTCTTCACAAAGCACAACAAAGGTGAGATTTCACCAATTGCGTAGCCGCGAGATTTCCTTTACAAAAACACTGCGAGGGTTTGGGTAAACCTATCGCGTGTTTTGTGGTTTCTTCTTCGCACATGGGAGTGTGGATCCTATTCTTCTTCGCGAAGCTCTCCAAGAGTTCATGACACTTGTTGAAGGTCCGTGGGACATGAATTTATTCTTCAATAAGTGTGCTCTGTTTTTGGAACAGAAGCACTTCAGGTATTTTTGAGCAGCTCCTATTTTCTTCTCAGGATCCTCCTTTTATAGGAGAGGGGATCGCCTATTTTTCATTCAAAATCTATCCTCTGAATCAACCTTGATTCATTATTTTGAATAACTGAGATATTCAGTTCTTTAAAAACATTCCACCCACGTTTAAGATATCCCGCGTATCTCGGGTGTTTCCTTTTTCCAAATACAGGATCCTATCTACATGCATGGATTCAAGATCGTATGCCCGATTCTCGTTTATGAATCTCGCACAGATCCACATGGCCTCGAAAACTCTGTTTTCCACAACCGAACCTTCTTCTTCGAGATATCACATGCATGCAAGATATAGATTGCATGCATGGTCTCGGTTCGATCAGACGATCACCATGCAGTTGTTTTCTTCATCGGTGCTGGCCAGGAGCATGATCATGGTGGATTAGCAGTGGCAATGGTGAGCAGCCGCATCAGGTTTCTCTCCATATGTTTAGAGGTTGAATACGAGACCGAAACCTTTGGATCGGCTCAGATTGATCTCAGTAGACCATGATTATAATGCAGGACGCGAGATTAGGCGTGCGGTCGAGATCTCTTGTGAGATCAGATGAGCAGCCAGGATTTCCTCCACGTTTTTAATTTTTTGTCCCACATCGAAACATGCTGAGGTTTTCATGTGGTTTATCAATCAGTTCCTCCCAGCATCAGCTTAGAATTCTCCTCTCCCCCCTCCGGTGCCGCCCCACACCGGTTCTCTGCGGGCACGCTTCTGCGCCCACCTATGCCTCCTACGGGCGCACTCTTAGCACCCAATATACATCTTGAGCATGGGTTGATCATCGTGCATGCACTCCTATGGGCTTATACATGGACCACACATGCCACTTGTGAGCTGGCTCTGCCTAGGCCTCCCAATGGGCAAGGTCGACCCCCTGTGGTCCCGCATGTGCCTCGGGTTGAGGCTGGGGTAGCTTGCTCGTGGGCTGGCCCCATATTTTTTTGTAAGCCACATAATAAATACTTAGTTGAAAACCAAGTATAAAAAAATGCATGGAAATCTTTAAACACAAATTAACCTCATGCATGGGTACCACCTTCAAGTGCCAAGCTTCTTTTTAACATTCTTCTCCTCTTCATTTCTTTTTGGATTATCATATCCAAATTACTTCATTCATCCTTAAAAGGATGCTTCTTCAATGTTGTAAACATTTTATCACACATGATACAAGTTGTTTTGAACTTCTCAAGATCAGTGCTTCAATCCTCTCACTGAGAGTGTCTTTAACCATCATTGACATTCATTGACCTCATTAACAACAAATACAACTCAATTACTAAAGTGTTCCCAACAAATTTATATATAGATATACATTTCAATAAGTTTAATGATAAATAGCCTCTAAAATAAGGACTTTGATTTTTTCCTTAACCTATGCTATTCATGGAATATTATAGGTTATAAATAAATTGTACGGTTAGTGTGAATATGTTTCTTGTATAGGGACACAAAAGTTTCTCATGGGGAACAAAATAATGAATATGACATTCTTTTTGTGTGTTGGATTACCTAATCAAGTATACCACATGGTGTAAAGACCCAGATTTTTCCATGTAATTCTTTTTAATTATATGGGAATATTACGAGTCCGCGAAAATTGGCGGCGCGTGATTCCGAAGCCCAGTGTGACCGGAATGAATTTCTGAACTTTTTTTTGGATACGTTCAGTAAACATGTGAGCGGGTTTTTGTAACTTTTGATCCGGTGCTTGGAATTGAAATCCGAGGACACCGTTGAACTTGCAGCACTGGTATTCTTTTAAGGAGAACATCACCTCGACCGCAGTAGGTCGAAGGTGAAAGTTAGTTTTTTCACTTTTCGTGGGAGAAAATAAAATAAAGTAGCTTAATTTTATTTATGGATTTTTGAAACCTCCCATTTGAATTCATGGTGGTGGGGACCACCTGAGCTAGAAAACTCCCAATTTGAATTCAACGGTGGGGACCACCCGAACCCTTATTTAATGTGGGGAAACCCTTAGATTTCCCCAATTAATTGTGCAAAACCTATGTTAATAAATTTTTGGCACATCACATTTTGGTTGAGGGAAATTGTTGGCAAAGGGGAGAACCTTTGGAGAAGAATTTCCTCTAAACAAAGAACTCTTCTCCTTCGACGAATAATTCTCCAACGAAGAACTCCGTCGAAGGATCTCCAACGAGGAACATCTTCAACGACAACGAACTGACGCCCGTCTTTCCCTACTCACCAACATCAACAATCTTTTGAGGTAGGGTGTGTTTTTTATTAATCTTCTTCAATTTATTTTAAGATTTAATCTCTCCCCATGAGCCGCTTGCTACCTCTCTAACATGGAGGGTGCGGTCCAAAAAAACATGGCCCGAAAAGTCCGAAACCTTTGTGATTTTGATGCGTTCTTCGTGATGGAGGAGGACGATGACCGGTGCTAGCGACAGGCAGCAGTAGGGCTCGGGAGCAGCGGTCGGAACACCGGTCAGCCGCGGAGTTAGCAGCAGCACAACCACGCCACTGGTGAAGGTCCGCGGACCATCGGATGTGGCAGAGCAGAGGGGAAAGACAACCCTTGGCCGACCACACGAAGGGGAGGCGGCGGCGCGCATCAGTGCCGCCAGCATGTAGAAGCTGCGACACAAGGCCACAATGGCGTAGGTGGGAGGCCGGCCTACTGCTGGCCACCAATGGTGGCATGGTGTGCGAACGCGCTGCGAAGGAGGGCTGGCCATCCGGCTAGCCGGGGAGCCGAGCGGGACCCCGGGGTCCCGCGTGTGAGCTGCTGACGCCACGGGGTGTCGGCCGGTCGACTACCCGACCTGAATGGCCCAGCTCTTTGGGGTACCCAGGGGGTGCCTCCCCTTGGGTGGCGGCTAGGGAGGACCCCACCATGGGGCCACCCAGCCGCGAGCCTCCAGTGAGCACCCAGCACGGGCCACACCATGGGCCACACCACGAATCTGCACCGTGAGGCCGCCCCGTGAGGCTACACTGTGCGCCGCATCACGTAGCCACACGGCGGGACATCCAACAGGACGCACCCTTCATGGGTCGGGCCAGGCCATCCCCAACGTGGGCCTAGCCCTCCAGGGCACAGTACATCCGTGCCGGACCCGAATCAGGTCGAGGTGACCCGAACTAGTTCGGGTCGGTCCCAGCTGGGTCGGTCCGGGTCGGTCCGACCAGGTGGGACCAGACCCGAGCCCATCTGGGCCCAGTTACACCTTCGTGACCATAACTTGTGAACCAGGTGACCATTTGATGAATGTCTACAGTACCAGAATCCTTGGATCGAGATGAACATTTTTGTATACTCCACTGGAGTTTTGGATAAGTTTGGAGTACGACCTGGTTGGATCGGCGCCGAATCCTATCGGGCCCTCAGAGAAGAAACAATAATAACTTATAGAACAGACATCCAATTGATGCATCGTTTGTTGTGTTGAGACCCCTCTTAGGTGACGGTCCTTCAGGATACTTCTTCATAGGACTTCATGGAAGTTGGATTATCGACTAGTGGCTTGAGGAGCGGACCCTCCCGGAATCAAGTGAGATTAGTGCGGGAACCCTGTGGCTGGCTGTAACATGAGAAAGGGACCCTATGTGGGTCTGTGATTTGGGATCCTATATGGGTATGTGTTTGAGAGTATCACTTGGATCTGATCTAGGAATCCATGTGGGACTACTCTAATATCCTACGTGGGTTTGTTGTACTAGGATCTTATGTGGGTTTGATGAATTAGGATCCTACGTGGGTCTGATGATTTAGGATCATACATGGGTCTATATCTTAACATAGTAAGTTGATTTAGTAGTTACAACTAATAATATTTACAATCATACCTATGTTGTTCCTGGTGTGAGCTGAGTCTTTAACTTTGTGGTAACCTTATGTGTGGCGTACCATTGTGGTACTTACCTTCATGGTGATACCTTTGTGGTATTTTTCTATGTGCCCTTAACTTTGTGGTACATACCTTTGTGGTGTTACCTTTATGGTACTTACCTTCACGGTGATACCTTTTTGGTACTTTTCTGTGTGGTGTTACCTTTGTGGTACTTACCTTTGTGGTGTTACCTTCGTGGTACTCCTTCCTTTGTGGGATAGTTGAGCTTTGGGCTTCGACCTGGAACATGTGTTTCCTCATGAATGAGATGGGTATACTTGATAAAATAGGTATATGTATGGGAATATAACTAAGTATGGTTTTCAGTTGATTTCATGCATCTTGGTTTATCCTCTATTGATTTTGTGAGACCTTTGAGGGTCTCAGGGTCCCTACTGAGTATCATTATTCTCACCCCTGCATGGGCTATGCCCGCACCTTATTGTGTTCGGTGTAGATGAAAGAAAAAACTGACTGAGAATGAGCGTACTAGTACTGGAGGCAGCTCGGGGGGTGGACCTTAGATGAGTTATACTGCAGAGATGACCATACAAGAGCTATACCTACCCTTCAGGTAGGATCCTTGGAGGGTGTTCACAAGAGCTATTCCAGTTTACTTGTACTTTTCATCTTTCTTGTACTTTCCAGTTGGGCTTGTATTCTAGCCCCATTTACTTGCTGTACACAATATTTTTACTGTTTAGTTTACTTTTGTTCGTCTCTTGCTGCGTGCTTGGTTGCATGAGTTTACAGGTTATAAAGGCAATGCCTTCCGAGTGTTATGGAATACACCTTCGGTGCTAGTCGTCAGCCCCTGGCCTATGGAAGGCAGGATTGGGGTAGTCACGACCCGGTCCCCAGGGGACGGGTCATGACAAATTGGTATCAGAGTAGATGGTTCTACCATAGAACATCAGACTCTGATATTTTAACAGCAATAGTGTTATGTGTTATGAGTGTGGTTATCAGTTTAGGTAATCAAGTGTTGGTGCAGCGGCCGACGTATCCATACACTAGGACCCTAACTTCTGATTTCTAATTCAGTGCATGAAAACACTGATTGCATGCGTGTTTTTGAGAAGTTTTCTTTGTGAACTTTTGATTCAGCTCATCAGCTATAACTTATTGACCATAACGCACCTGTTTTTTTCACGCTTCCTCCACGCAGACAACCGGCTAGGGTTCCGGGTATAGTATGCGAGGATAGCCCACCGAGTGATGACGCCTCAGTTCAGGGCCCTTTATCAGTATGAGAACCATATGAGGAACCAGTGGTATGATTAACCATTGGGACACCGATGCCACCTGCCCCAGCAGCAGAGGGTGCATGCCGCTTGAGCGTGTTTCAAGAGTTCCAGCACCAGAGGCCACCCAAGTTCATGGGAAAGACGGACCCACATGCAGGTGAGGATTGAATGGAGGCCTTGGTGATAGTGTTACTACTGGTAGGGACACCAACTGATCTCATGGTGATCCTTGCCGCCAGTCTTCTACAGGCAGTAGTAGGAAGATGGTGTATCTTGATGCTTCAGGTTCACGACGAGGTAACACTTCTCTGGGTAGACTTTGAGAGCCTGTTTCGGGCAGAGTTTATCCTAGTGACCCCTCGCGCAGTACGCATTCAGGATCTTCTTCATCTGCAGTAGGGAATCATGATTGTGGATCAGTACTTAGCAAGGTTCACCGACCTCTCATGAAACTCCACTGATATGGTGTGGGACCCATTCTTCAGGGCTCGGACTTTCGAGTAGGGACTTTGGCAGGAGATCAGGGATTTGATGATTTCTCTTAGCATCCTGACCCAGGAGGGGGTTTTAGAGCGAGCCCTCTTAGTGGAGAGTTTTCTTACTGAACAGTCACCAGCAGTGAGACCCACCACCGGGCATCACATATCAGAGTCTTCTGTAGATGGTAGCAGACAGATGTCACAGAGGTCTAAGAGGACCAGACCTATAGGTGGACGACCACATGATTCAGGGTGGGTTATGAAGGGCACCAGAGACAGAGCCAGTCATACAAGGAACATGCAGTGTTACACATGTGACAGGCAGGGTCACATGTCTTGTGACCGCCTGACCCTCCATACGAATGATCAGAATATGGTCAAAGGACCGCCGAGGAAGACACAGAGGTTCGACCGAGGAGGTCCGCAGGGAGTAGGCGGACATGGCAGAGGAGCTGGCCGTGCAGCTGGCGGTGGGTGACGATTCGAGATGTTACTACCACCACCACCAGGTGGTCCACCCCAACCATAGGGAGAAGGTGTACAGGGGCTTGCTCAGTTCCAGGAAACTGAGGCTTATGACCATGGTGCTCCGAAGATGATACAAGGTACGATATATGTCTACTCCACCATAGATTTAGTAATTATAGACATAGGTTCCAATCATTATTTTATTGCCACGACCCTCTTTCAGAGTTTAAAGATTCTGACAGAGCTGTTGGCTCGATCCATACGGCTAAAGACTCATAAGGGAGAGGATTCAACGATTACGCACTGGTGTCGACAGTGTGATATTACTCTAAGAGGTGAGAGCTTTGGCTAGGATCTTCTAGTAGCAGCGTCGAGGCCTTGCGATTTCATCTTCGGTATGGACTGGTTAACTATAGTTCATGCTCAGATTGACTGTATTAGGCGCAAAGTGTGGTGCGTCTACACTGATGGGTCCAGGTTTACCTTCACCATCAAGAAGGGAGACTTTTCAGCACAGGATGGACTTACCCTGAGGAGAGTGCAGCCGATCACTCATCAGTTAGCTTGCCTTACCCTCGGAGTAGTTGATATAGAGAGTCCGAGCTATCCTTTAGTGTTGTACCAGTACATGGATGTCTTACCTGATGATGTTCCGGGTCAACCTCCTCACAGAGAGGTGGACTTTTACATTTAATTGTACTCCGGGAAAACACCGATATCTACACCAGCGTATCAGATGTCTCCCGCAGAGCTTCGTGAGCTGCGGGTATAACTAGAGGACTTAAAGGGCAAGGGATTCATCCAGCCCAATGTTTCTCCTTAGGCAGCTCCAATTTTGTTCGCCAAGAAGGTGGATGGGAGCTTGAGACTTTGTGTTGACTATCAAAGCCTGAATCAGGTGACTGTGAAGAACAAGTACCCACTCCCAAGGATTGATGACCTCTTTGATCAGCTGAAGGGAGCACGATGGTTCTCAAAGGTAGACCTCAGATCAAGCTATCACCAGCTTGGAGTACGAGACAAGGATGGGCATAATAAGACTTTTAGATGTCATTATGGCCATTATGAGTTTTTGGTCATTCCATTCGGTGTGACCAATGCTATACCAGTGTTCATGGGACCCATGAACATGATCTTTTGGCCATACATTGATCGATTTTTAGTAGTATTCATTGAAGACATTCTGATCTACTCAGCTACTGAGGAGGATTATTCCTATCATTTGAAGATAGTTTTGGACACACTCTGAGAGAACCAACATTTTGGTAAGCTCTCAAATTTCCAGTTCTGGATCCGAGAGGTTCACGTACTGGGACATGTCATCTCAGAGGCTGGAGTTGCGGTGGATCCAGTGAAGATTGAGACAGTACTTTCTTAGGAGCCACCCAGGAGTGTGACGGAGGTACGGAGTTTCCTGGGTTTGGATGGATACTATCAGAGATTTGTACCAGATTTATCCAGAGTTTCAACACCTTTGTCCACATTGATGAAGAAAGGGCAACCCTTCGCGTGGTCGAAGATATGCCAGTATATTTTTTAGGAGATGAGGTAGAGGTTGACTAGTGCCCCCATCTTGAGGCTACCAGAGGAGGGCATTGGATACGTAGTCTACTACGACGCATCAGGGACTGGGCTTGGAGTTGTCCAGATGCAGAAGCAAGCAGTTATCACATATGGTTCTCAACAGTTGAGGAAACATGAGCAGAACTATGCTACCCAGGACCAAGAGTTAGCAACAGTGGTCTTCGCCTTGAAGATGTGGAAACATTACTTGATGGGAGAATGTTTTACAATCTACTATGATCACAAGAGTCTCAGGTATATCTTCTCGTAGAAGGACCTGAACCTGATACAATGGCGTTGGCTTGAGTTTCTCCAAGACTATGACTTTGATATAGTCTATACTCCTAGGAAGGGTAATGTTGTAGCAGATGCACTCAGCAAGAGATCTGGTATACAACTACTAGGTGAGGCGACAAAGCAGCTGGCTAATTTGCAGATATCCTTTGTGGAACGAGATGGAGAAGCTTTTCTTCAGTCTCTTACAGTCACTCCCTAACTTTTTGAGCGAGTCAGGGAGGCGCAACATGGGGACACTGCCTGCGAGGATCGACATGTTCAGATATCCACCAGGCAGACACCTGATGGATTTTCTAAAGGTGGGGAGCATGCCATCCTCTTCAGAGGACGTACCGTGGTACCATTGTCTCTTCGGGAGGAAGTGTTGAAGGAGTTCCACACATCCCCTCTAGCGGTACATCTAGGAGTGGCAAAGATGTTCCAGGACCTCCGACGATAGAACTGGTAGCTGGGAATGAAGAAAGCAGTAGCAGAGTTTGTCTCTCGGTACCTCACTTGTAAGCAAGTGAAGGCGGATCATCAGGTACCAGCAGGCTTAGTCCATCCTTTAGAGGTCCCAGAGTGGAAGTGAGACGGGATATCCATGGACTTCGTGACAGGACTTCCACGTACATCCATGGGCCATGATTCTATCTGGGTGATCATGGACTGACTCACCATGTCGGCCCACTTCCTACCAATCAGAGAGCAGGGTTCAGTAGAGATTTTGGGACTACTCTAAGTTTAAGAGGTTGTATGGCTACATGGAGTACCATAAAATATTGTCTTCGATCATGATTCATGTTTAACTTCCCGTATATGGAAGGGGTTGCTAGAGGTTTTCAGGACACAAATTCATTTGAGCACCGCCTTCCATCCTCAGACAGATGGCGAGACTGAGCGGACCATTCAGACCCTTGAGGACATGTTGTGTTCTTGTGTCCTCAACTTCGGTCATAGCAGGGAGGATCACTTACCCTTGGTGGAGTCTGAATATAAAAACAGAAATCAATCCAAGATTGGGATGGCTCCTTTCGAGGCTTTGTGTGGCCGACCTTGCAAATCGCCTTTGTGTTGGACTGACACATGGGAGTCAGCACTTGTGGGACCAGAGTTGGTACAGGATACCATAAAGAAGGTGCATATCATCCAGGATTAGATGAATACTACACAAAGTAGGCATAAGTCTTATGCCGACAGGAGATGGAGACCTCTGGAGTTTGAGGATGGTGACTATGTCTTTCTATGGGTCTCAACTCGATGAGCTTTTCAGAGATTTGGCTGGGGCAGCAAGTTATCTTTGAGGTTCATCAGACCTTTTCTGGTCCTCAGCAGAGTTGGAAAGATGTCTTACCGCTTAGCTCTTCCACCTCAGTTGCACCAGGTGCATGACGTTTTCCACATATCCAAGCCGAGGAGATACATGCACGACCCATCTCACATCATCGAGCATGACAAACTGGACATCAACAATGGGACAAAGTTTACAAAGGTTCTAGTAGAGATTGTGTAGCACCTCAAGCTTCCACGGTACGTTTCCCTTTGAATAATGCAATGACGTGTGTTGTATGCAACATCGAGTTCTAACACACACCGTAACCGATCAAACTAGCCGTTATGAATAGTAATACCTACTTTTTGAAATTTTATACATTTTATCTTTAAAAATGGACTTTATTTTTGGATTCTTAATATCGAAATTATCTTATGGTGAAATTTTGTTACTTTTCGGATAACTTTCATATTTTGATGAATAGTGAAAATTACTAAATTTTAATTAAAAACAACTTTTTAAATCAAAATAATTAATAATGATAAATTATGAATTTGAGTGGTTTTAAAGTATATTTAGAATATATTTTTACCATTTAATACAATGTTGGTCATTGGAAAAAATTTCACAATTAAACCGAACATAAAAAAATATCAATCTTTTGATAGTTATTATATCTTAAAAACATGCTTTTTTGTTTTGAAAGTGGGAATTAATTTTAAATTAATTTCTGCCACTTATGTGTTTTGAATTTGGAAAAATGGATTCCATATATTTAATCAGTATGTCTAAATTGTGTAAATAGGTAACTTTTATTTTTAGGCATTTTGAATAATTACTTTGGTAAATATTTTATTTACCATGGTTAATGGGTAAATCCGGTAAATAAGGGTTAAAAAATAATATTATAATAATACTAAATTACCCTAAAACGTGTCCTAACCTTATTGATGGATACATATCCGACCATGGGCATCGTTGGGTTGATTTTGGGACCCCATGGAGCCACCTGTAGGTGATAGAGACACTTTATTTTAATTAAGTTAAAACAAATACAAAAATGACATAATCATATATCTTTTAGAAAACCAATTTTCACAAAGGGTTATATATGTTTTAATTTCGACTATAAATATTCATTATAAATCTAAAAAGATTTAATACACAATGGTATTTTATTTATAATTTTTAGACATTAAATAATTTAATTTATTTATGACCCAATGATGATGCAACAATTACCATAATAGTGAAAAATTAAATTAATTGATATTATAAATACCCAAATAAATATAATTTGAGACTTTTTATGAATTAAAGTAATTTTTTAGGTTAATATGACATGTTAGGAATGATTTAATTAACTTTATTCTAAGTAATCATTCTGTTATGATTTTCAAAAAAATCAATTTTCCAAATAGCGTCAAAATTGTCATAAAAGGGTTTTTAAAACAAATATTATATTATTAATTGATATTAAATTCCTAAAAATATTTGGTTCTTACAAGATACTTATATCATGATATTTTTATCATTAATGGAACTCTTGGGGGTCTCTTGGATGTATATAGTAAGTTTATTAACCATATAATATAAAAATACAAAGAGACATTGTAAAAGTGAAACTAATTATCTAAGAGTTAATACTTAAAGATAAGGTTAATATAGTAACCCAAACCTGTCTAAATCCTATTGGTTGATTGGTTTTCGACCTATCCACACCTTAATATTTAAATAATCTACTTTGGAGCCATTATAAACTGTATATGAATTTATTATAAAATAATATTTCTAGCTTATCCAAAGGTTCCCCTCACCCCTCTTATAAAAGGGCACTCCCCCTTTTCATTAATTCACATCTTCAAAGCCTTTTGGTTCGGCCAACCCCTGCCCAAATACTCTCTCAACTTCCCTAAATTAATCCTAGAGGCCTTAATTTAGTCAGAAATCCAACCTAAGGAGCACTTTTGATCAAGTCAAAAGGAAGAACCTGAAGAAGAGGTAATGATTTCACCACCCTTTTTCAGGTTCATTTCTTCTTCCACTTCTTCTTTATTTGTTATTACCATTATAAAATAATAACTCCAGTATATTATATATACTATTATGTTATTATAAACATTTTAAAACCATATTTCAGTATTCTATCCATCCTTTGAATGACATGTCACCATACATGCGTACGTACGGCTTACCGTCTCCACGTCGTGGTGTAATTATTATTCAAAACATTATTATTTGTATGGGTATAATAATGATGTGTAATTCATGTAAATAATAAATATAACATGATAATGATTTTTTATATATGATATAAAATCCAATTAAATATTATTTTAATATCAGAATAATGATATTGTCGCTCTTGCGTATGTACGGACTACCGTCTCCACGAACGGGATGAGATTCATTCTCCATCGTATCCATTCAAGACTAATTCTAATTTAATGATTAAAAATAATGTTTAAAGATTTGAAATAATTCTGTATATTAATAATATACATCCCATTAGTAACAAATATGGCTAAAATAACAATTAATATACAGTAAAGTGAACCCATTAACACCCGAAACGACGATAATTCTAAGATATTATTAACAAATCAATGTTAAAAGATCATATATGATATCATATTAATGAATATTATTCTTTTATAATTAAATAACAATTATTTCACAATTATACAGGAGGTTAACCTACCCTCGACCAAGGAAAAATTACAAAGGGGTTTCTTATCTCACTTTTAATTCCGTGAGAATTCCATTGTTCACCACTTATTTATTGCATGTGGTGTGTATACTGCCCATGATTGTATTCATTGTGTAATATACTTTAATTTATGGATATTTACATCATCATTGTATTATCCTTCTTTCATGGGTGTATGTTTCGTAAGTTACCAAATCGATAAGGGAATTTAAAATTTCAATTTCCATTTATTCGGCTTTATGCAAACTTCATTGATTATTTTACTCCGAGATTATGTGTGGAATCACTATTCATTTGCTTATGTCATAATTTCCACTCCCTTTTTCTGTGGATATACTTTTGATACACATAATCACTCCATTTATAATTTCTCAAGTCATCGATATGAATTTGATAAGAGTAATTTTAACTCATTCTCCATTTGTTGAGTTAAACATCCAATTCATTGGTGTTGTTTTTACAAGATTATGTGTGAATGTCCTTTGATTGTTTTACACTGAATATCCAATAATATTTAGTGTATTTATATTTTTCACACATAACTATGTCATTGGTTTATCCTTAACCTAAGGATATGGCCTTTATGAGAGATTTCATCTCAATTTATATTCCATTGAGACTTCTTTGTTGTTATACACCAAATCACTTTTATGTGGTGTAAATAATGTACTTTGACATAGTATATCATGAATCCCTTTATTCTCATGATATTACAATGTTTTTATTACCACAATTATTTGTATTAAAGTGTCTCTCTTTTGGTTATAAACTCTAACTAAAATACATTTTTAAGTGTTTTAAAGATTTATTCTTCTAAATATTTCTCATTAATGTCCATGTTTTAAAAATGGTTTTAAGAATTTATTTATATGGACATTAAAGTTTTAAAATTAAAATTACTTTTAAAATTTTCAAAGTGGTATGGGACACTTTGATTCAAAAATCTATTTTTAAATGGCTTCTTGAGAAATAGTGTGACTTTTAAATGATTTCAAGAAAAAGGGGGATATTTCCCTCTAATAGTTTTGACGATTATTTTCATCTATGTCAATATCCTTCATTATTATTGATTGAGATTAATCTGATACAATAAAATCTTCCATATTGTATTGAATGAGTTATGTTTGACTGTGGATGTGCTATTTTTATACCATTCATGGTTTTTGGATATAGTATTGACATTTCGTATGCTAGTTTTAATACGAATGTTTATGTTATGTTTAAAACTTTTCATATGAGGAATGCATTGGACTTAGTAAGTGACGGGTGGAGCCCTCTATAGCTCTTCGATGCATCAGTAGGTCTCATGAGACAAACTAGTGTCTTGGCAAAAGGCCTTGGCAAAATCTTATTTTTAGTCTTGGCACAAGGCCTTGACTATGTGGTTTTGATAGTCTAGCATTATGCATTCCATCATTATGAAAGTTGTTATTAATATTGGATTTGATTGTTCGACTAGTAGAATATCCATGTGAATAAGTAAATGGAATTATTTCATTTTATCTTTTCCATATTATGCTGATGTTCATGTTTAAAAGGGTTTTGTTTTAGTTATAAATTGCTTTAAGTGTTTATTCTTATCTATGAAATATTCTGCTATATTGTTATTTTTACTGAGCATCTGAGCTCAGCCCTTTCAATGTTTTATTTTTCCCAGGATTTGAAGAAGTAATTTATGAATGACCTACAGGGATAGTATTAGGGGATATGAATACAAGATGTTGTTTTAGTTTTTTTACCTTATGATGTAATGTAAGACTTATGAATATATCTAGTGTTTCCAAGACTACTAAACTAATCGGTCTTTCGAGACTTGATCCTTTGTGATCATGCCAATGTTATGTAAAAATGCACCGACTCTGGGTAACTGGGGTCGGGGTGTTACTATTGGTATCAGAGGAAGTTTAGTACAAATAATAGAAGATAGATTTAGATAAACTCTTATTAGAGCACGTAGAATTAAGATGAACTTTGAGGATTAGTATAGAAGAACTTCCTAGAATTTTGGTATTGTAGAGATTTTGTGAGTTTTCCAAGAAATAAATCCCTGTCTTTATACGAGCAGGTAGAGGTGGCTCTGGAATAGATGTACCTAGGGGTAAAACCCGAAAACACCGCTTTGAGCTAGACTCGAACGAGAACTGGTGCACGAAAACGGGCCTTACTGCACTCTTGGTTACGACACTCCCGGGGGATATACTTAGGATAATTTACATTTTCTTTAAAAACCGATTTGAAGTATTATATATATAAGGTGAGAGTAAATGACCTTGGTCAATCTTAATGAGTTTCAAATTGAGAATATGGTGACATGTTAATCTCTAAATGATTTTTTGACTACTGTTACTCACACAATGCTTTCTGGTTTTAGTCAATGGATGGATTCCAAAGAAGTCATAGTGACTTTTAGAATGATGTACAAGGTGGGAACGGTGGTGGAAATGAGAAGCAAAATGGAATGTTGATAGGCATAAAAGATATCATCTTTATGCCAAATCAATTTTCCAAAAATATGATCAATAATGTATATATTAACCAATTCTCGGACTCAACAAAGAAGAGAAAGGTGATGAATGATAAGAGCTCCAGTAGAGGAGACCATGGAGAAAGGAATACTCAATTTCCATCATGCAGGAAATGTGGAAGGAGACACCCAGGAAAGTGTCTCAATGGGACAAAGAAATGCTTTACTTGTGGGAAGGAAGGACATAATGTGAGGAATTGCCGAAAAAAATGAAGATTACTATGGAAGAAGATAAAAATGGTCCGAAGAGTCCATTTACAGTCATTTTCCGTAAATGTAGGGGACTTGGCCATTACCCGAGTGAATTCCCTATTCTATAGGATATTTTCTTGGTCAAAGAAGAATCTATATGGAAATAAATGGTTGGAGAAATGTTTAAAAAGTATTAGTTCTCTTTGTTGATGGGTTTACTTTGGAATAATTTTCTCTTGTATTTTTAACCCTGTCGTTTTCCATGTGAGAATGATATTTGAGGAAGAATTATCTTTTCTCTTGTGGATATAGTTATAAATAACCATTTGGTTTTATATGATCGTTAGGTTTGAGGCAATTATAAGATATTATAATTTGGTATGAATATGCCAGGTATCAGGTACGATTTTTTGTTAAATTATGTTATGGTTATTTTGAGGAATTTATATCAATTTGGTAATGTTATAAAATATTGTTTTTGAAAAAGGACAACACGCAGATCGTGTGACAACCCGTCGCGTCAGACAAAGCTATGGGAATCGAACCCACAACCAAGGTGTGATTGGGATTTATCGCCTACCACTGGACTACGTGAAGTCCCTGGTTAGTGTGACTATTATTTAAATGATTTTATTGATCAATAATAATTTTATTTGGGATATTATGTCTTATCAAATGAATACCATTAGTATAGGAAAATGATTTGGTGATTAAGTGATAAATGTTATTTTGGAAGTTGTTCGCTTTGTTGTGAACACTATATGCCCAAGGAAAATAGAATAGTTTGGGATTTCATTTGAGGAGTAATGGTAGATTTTTAGCTATGTTTTTATTTTGGATTTATAGTGATTTGGGTTATTTATGTAAATGATTAGGTTTATTACTTTTAAGTATGTGACTTTAAGAGTAATTAATGTCATTTTGATATACAATTTAACGTGGAAGACTACATTATTATATGTTTTGGGTTTCAATATTAGTTTGGATTATATTAAAGTATTTTAAGGACAATTGATTATTGAATGGTATTTATTTAACTTTGGGGTATTGATGGTTTAATTTTAGAAATTAAGATTAGTGTTTTTTCTCTAATGGAATATCCATTTGGGGGATCATCAGATATTATACTAACCATTTTGGTTTTGATTAATCTCTAAAGACAAGGAAAATATATATTTTATCTAACGTGGATCATGTATTTCTATAGAAGTTTATTCTAGCTCTTCCATTGTGACCAAGTCTTCTTGAATACTCATTGTTCAAAAAAATGAGTTAGTGGTAAAAATCTATTAAAGAATGAAACTCTACTTAAAAAGTAAGTATATCTCTTTATGTTCATAATCAATATCATAAATTAATTCCTCGTCCTTATGTAATTTAACTTAAAACAAAAAAATGTTGTTCGTTTACTTTTCCTACTGGGAGACTAATGACCGTTTGTCCCAACACAAGTTTGTGATTTTCTTATGGTTAACTTTCTCCTGATCATGTTTTATATCCCTCTCCATCAGAACATAACACTTAGTTTATCATCCATATCCATGTTTTCCTACATGGAATCCTAGTATGGGTTATCTTGGGTGACCTTTATACCCCTCTTCCTTTCTATTAAAGTGATAGTTTTATTGACTCTTTTTTCGATGTGGGACTTTCCATAATATTCTCAAGACCAATTTTTTAAAAAAAATTGCAAGGACGCAATTTATTGAAGTATGGGAGAATGTAACACCCCAAGCTTCCACACTACGTTTCCCTTTGAATAATGAAATGGCGTGTGTTGTAAGCAACATCGAGTTCTAACACACACTGCAATCGATCAAACAAGCCGTTATGAATAGTAATAGCTACTTTTTGAAATTTTATACATTTTATATTTAAAAATGGACTTTATTTTTGGATTCTTAATATCGAAATTAGATTAGGGTGAAATTTTGGTACTTTTCAGATAACTTTCATATTTTGATGAATAGTGAAAATTACTAAATTTTAATTAAAAACATCATTTTTAATCAAAATAATTAATAATGATAAATTATGAATTTGAGTGGTTTTAAGATATATTTAGAATATATTTTTACCATTTAATAAAATGTTGGTCATTGGACAAAATTTCACAATTAAACCGAACATAAACAAGTATCAATCTTTTGATAGTTATTATATCTTAAAAATACGCGTTTTGTTTTGACAGTGGGAATTAGTTTTAAATTAATTTCTGAAACTTATGTGTTTTGAATTTGGAAAAATAGATTCCATATTTCGAATCAGGATGTCCAAATTTTGTAAATATGTAACTTTTATTTTTAGACATTTTGAATAATTGCTTCGGTAAATATTTTATTTACCATGGTTAGTGGGTAAATCCGGTAAATAAGGGTTAAAAAATAATATTATAATAATACTAAATTACCCTAAAACGTGTCCTAACCTTATTGGTGGATACATGTCCGACAATGGGCATCGTTGGGTCGATTTTGGGACCCCATGGAGCCACTTGTAGGTGATAGGGACACTTTATTTTAATTAAGTTAAAACAAATACAAAAATGACATAATCATATATCTTTTAGAAAACTAATTTTTACAAAGGGTTATATATGTTTTAATTTAGACTATAAATATTCATTAGAAATATAAAAAGATTTCCTACATAATGGTATTTTATTTATAATTTTTAGATATTAAATAATTTAATTTATTTATGACCCAATGATGATGCAGTAATTACCATAATAGTGACAAATTAAAATAATTGATATTATAAATACCCAAATAAATATAATTTGAGACTTTTTATGAATTAAACTAATTTTATAGGTTAATATGACATGTTAGGAATGATTTAATTAACTTTTTTCTAAGTAATAATTCGGTTAGGATTTTCACAAAAATCAATTTTCCAAATAGTGTCAAAATTGACATAAAAGAGTTTTTAAAACAAATATTATATTATTAATTGATATTAAATTCCTAAAAATATTTGGTTCAGCCACTATAATTATATAATGATATTTGTATCATTAATGGACCTCTTGGGGGTCTCATGGATGTATATAGTAAGTTTATTAACCAAATAATATAAAAATACAAAGAGACATTGTAAAAGTGAAACTAATTAACTATGAGTTAATACTTAAAGATAAGGTTAATATAGTAACCAAAACCTATATAAATCCTATTTGTTTAGTGGTTTTTTACCTATACACACATTAAACTTTAAATAATCTACTTTGGAGCCATTATAAACTGAATATGAATTTATTATAAAATAATATTTCTAGATTTTCCAAAGGTGCCCCTCACCCCTCTTATAAAAGGGCACTCCCCCTTCTCATTAATTCACATATTCAAAGCCTTTTGGTGCGGCCAAACCCTGCCCAAATACTCTCTCAACTTCCCTAACTTCATCCTAGAGGCCTTACTTTAGTCAGAAATCCATCCTAAGGAGCCCTTTTGATCAAATCAAAAGGAAGAACCTGAAGAAGAGGTAATGATTTCACCACCCTTTTTCAAGTTCCTTTCTTCTTCCACTTCGTCTGTCTTTGTTATTACCATTATAAAATAATAACTCCAGTATATTATATATACTATGATGTTATTATAAACATGGTAAAACCATATTTCAGTATTCTATCCATCTTTTGAATGACATGTCACCATACGTGCGTACATACGGCTTACCATCTCCACGTCGTGGTGTAATTGTTATTCAAAACATTATTATTTGGATGGGTATAATAATGATGTGTAATTCATTTAAATAATAAATATAAAATTATAATGATTCTGTATATATGATATACCATCCAATTAAATATTATTTTAATATCAAAAGAATGATATTGTCGCTCGTGCGTATGTACGGACTACCGTCTCCACGAACGCGATGAGATTCATTCTCCATCGTATCCATTCAAGACTAATTCTCATTTAATGGTTAAAAATAATGTTTAAATATTTGACATAATTCTTGATATGAATAATATAGATCCCATTAGTAACAAATATGGCTCAAATAACAAAGAATATAAAGGAAAATGAACACGTTAACACCCGAAACGACGATAATTCTAAGATATTATTAACAAATCAATGTTAAAAGATCATATATGATATAATATTAATGAATATGATTCTTTTATAATTCAATAACAATTATTTCACCATTATACAGGAGTTTAACCTACCCTTGACCAAGGAAAGAGTACAAAGTAATGGGTTTCCTATCTCACTTTTAATTCCGTGAGAATTCCATTGTTCACCACTTATTTATTACATGTGGTGTGTGTACTGCCCATGATTGTATTAATTGTGTAATATACTTTAATTTATGGATATTTACATCATAATTGTATTATCCTTCTTTCATGGGTGTATGTTTCGTAAGTTACCAAATCGATAAGGGAATTTAAAATTTCAATTTCCATTTATTCGGCTTTACGCAAACTTCATTGATTATTTTACTCCGAGATTATGTGTGGAGTCACTATTAATTTGCTTATGTCATAATTTACACTCCCCTTTTCTGTGGATATACTTTTGATACACATAATCACTCCATTGATAATTTCTCAAGTCATCGATATGAATTTGATAAGAGTAATTTTAACTCAGTCTCCATTTGTTGAGTTAAACATCCAATTCATTGGTGTTGTTTTTAAAAGATTATTTGGGAATGTCCTCTGATTGTTTTACACTGAATATCCAATCATATTTAGTGTATTTATATTTTTAACACATAACTATGTCATTGATTTATCCTTAACCTAAGGATACAGCCTTTATGAGAGATTTCATCTCAATTTACATTCCATTGAGACTTCTTTGTTGTTATACACCAAATCACTTTTATGTGGTGTAAATATTGTACTTTGACATAGTAAATCATGAATCCCTTTATTCTCATGATATTACAATGTTTTTATTACCTCAATTATTTTTATTCAAGTGTCCCTCTTTTGGTTAGAAACTCTAACTAAAATACATTTTAAAGTGTTTTAAAGATTTATTCTTATAAATATTTCTCATTAATGTGCATGTTTTAAAAATGGTGTTAAGAATTTATTTATATGGACATTAAAGTTTTAAAATTAAAATTACTTTTAAAAGTTTCAAAGTTGTATGGGACACTTTGATTCAAAAATCTTTTTTTAAATGGCTTCTTGACAAATAGTGTGACTTTTAAATGATTTCAAGAAAAAGGGGGATATTTACCTCTAATAGTTTTGATGATTATTTTAATCTCTGTCAATATCCTTCATTATTCTTGTTTGAGATTAATCTGATACAATAAAAGCTTCCATATTGTATCGAATGAGTTATGTTTGACTGTGGATGTGCTGTTTTTATACCATTCATGGTTTTTGGATAATGTATTGACATTTCGTATGCTAGTTTTAATACGAATGTTTATGTTATGTTTAAAACTTTTCATATGAGGAATGCATTGGACTTAGTAAGTGACAGGTGGAGCCCGCTATAGATCCTCGATGCATCGGTATGTCTCATGAGACAAACTAGTGTCTTGGAACAAGGCCTTGGCAAAATCTTATTTGTAGTCTTGGCATGAGTCCTTGTCTATGTGGTTATGCTAGTCTGTCATTATGCATTCCATCATTATAAAAGTGGTTATTGATATTGCATGTGATTGTTCGACTAGTATAATATCCATGGGAATAAGTAAATGGCATTATTTCATTTTATCATTTCCATATTATGCTGATGTTCAAGTTTAAAAGGCTTTTGTTTTAGTTATAAATTGCTTTAAGTGTTTATGCTTATCTATGAAAGATTCTGCTATATTGTTATCCTTACTAAGCATCTGAACTCACCCCTTTCATTGTTTTATTTTTCCCAGGATGTGAAGAAGTAATTTATGAATGACCTGCAGGGATAGTATGAGGGGATATGAAGACAAGATGTTGTTGTAGTTTTTTTTACCTTATGATGTAATGTAAGACTTATGAATATATCTAGTGTTTCCAAGACTACTAAACTAATCGGTCGTTCGAGACTTGATCCTTTGTGATCATGCCAATGTTATGTAATAATGCACCGACTTTGGGTAACTGGGGTCAGGGCGTTACAGATTGAGGATCGACAGAAGCGTTTCCTTCGTGGGTGGTCGATACCTCTGGTGCACTTTCGCTGGTAGCACGGGAACCTCCAGGAGAGAACATGGGAGTGGGAGGCTCAGATACATGATTAGTACCCCCACTTGTTCCCAAAGATTGAGTTGTGGCTTATGGGGATGCAAATCCCTAAGGTTGGGAGAATTTAAAGACCCAAATTTTTCTATATAATTTTTTTAATTATATGGGAATATTACGAGTTCAAAAAAATTGGCGGCGCGTGATTCCGAGGCCCGGTGTGCCCAGAATGAATTTCTGAACTTTTTTTCATGTACGTTCAGTAAACGTGTGAGCGGGTTTTTGTAACTTTTGAACCGGTGCTCGGAATTGAAATCCGAGGACACCGTTGAACTCGCAGCGCCGATATTCGTTTAAGGAGGCCTTCACCTCGACCGCAGTAGGTCGAAGGTTAAAGTCAGTTTTTGTGATTTTCGTGGGAGAAAATAAAATAATATTGCTTTATTTTATTTATGGATTTATAAAACCTCCCATTTGAATTCATGGTGGTGGGGACCCCCCAAGCTATAAAACTCCAAATTTGAATTCAATGGGGGGGGACCACCCAAACCCTTCTTTAATGTGGGAATACCCTTAGAATTCCCCAATTAATTGTGCCAACTCTAGGTTAATTAATTTTGCTAACAATTAATAACTGAATTAATTGTTGGAACATAACCTTTTGGTTGAAGGAAATTTTTGGCAATGGAAAGAACCTTTGGAGAAGCATTTAATCCAAAGTAAGAACTCTTATCCTTCGACGAATAATTCTCCAATGAAGAACTCCGTCGAAGGATCTCCAACGAGGAAAATCTTCAACAACAACGAAATGACGCCCATCTTTCCCTCCTCACCGACATCAACGAACCTTCGATGTAGGGTGTGTTTTTGATTAATATTCGTTAATTTATTTTAGGATTTAATCTCTTCCCATGATCCACTTGCTACCTATCTAATGTGGAGGGTTTGGGAAAAACAAACATGGCTTGATCACTCCTTAAACTTTTTGGTTTTGATGCGTTATTCATGATAGGGGTGGATGACGACCGGTGCCGGCGACAGGCGCCGGTAGGGCTCGGGAGAGGCGGCCGGCACACCGGATGGCCGCGAAGACCGTGACGACACAACCATGCCTCTGGTGAAGGGTCGCAACCCATCGGCCGCGGCGGAGCAGAGGCGGTGGCCGGCATGCAGCCGACCTCGCGAAGGGGAGGTGGAGGTGCACGTCTGTTCCACCGGTATGCAGGAGCCATGACACAAGGCCGCGACGGTGTAGGTGGGTGGCCAACTCGCTGCCGGCCTCCGGTGGTGGAGCGCCGCACGACCATGCCGCACGACTGCGCCGCGGGGGAGGGTTGGACATTTTTCCTGCCGGGGAGCCGAGCAGGACCCCGTGGTCCTGCGTGTGAGCTGCTGACACCACGTGGCACCGGCCGGTCGACTACCCAAACGGAACAGCCTAGCCGTTCAGGTTACCTAGGGGGTGCCTCCCCTTGGGTGGGAGCTAGGGTGGACCCCACCACGGGGCAACCCAGCCATGGGCCTACAGCAAGCTACTCAACGCGGGCCACACCACATCCCACACCATGAAGCCACACCGCGAGGCTGCCCCGTGAGGCAGCACTGCGTGCCGCACCGCGAAGCCGCACCGCGGGCCGCCCAACAGGTCGCACCCTTCGCAGGCTGGGCCAGGCCATCCCCAATGTGGGCCGAGATGGACCACAGACTAGTAGGCTGGGGCCGCTAGGGCCTATGCCATCCGAGACGGACCTGAATTGGGTTGGTCCGACTGGGTCGGACCAGACCCGGGCCCATATGGGCCCAGTTACTCCTTCGTGACCATAACTTGTGAACCAAGCGACTGTTTGACGAACCGTCTATGGTACATGAATCCTTGGATCAAGATGGTACTTTTGGTATAATCCAATTGAGGTTCAGATAAGGTTGGAGTACGGCCGGGTTGGATCAACCCCAAATCCAACCGGGCCCTCGGAGCAGAAACGCTAATAACTTACAGACCGGGCGTCCGATTGACGCACCGTCTATTGCGTTGAGACCCCTATTACATGACAGTACTTCGAGATAATTATTCATGGGAATTTTTGGTAGTTTGGGTATCGAATAGTGGATTTAGGACCAGACCCTCCTGGAATCAAGAGATCTTAGTGCGAGAATCCTGTGGCTGGCTGTAACATGAGAAAGGGATCCTATATGGGTATGTGCTTCAGGATCCTATGTGGGTCTGTGTTCGAGAGTCTCACTTGGATCCACTATAGGAATCCACATGGGACTACTCTTAGATCTTATGTGGGTCTTTTGTACTAGGATCCTACATGGGTCTGATGAATTAGGATCCTACGTGGGTCTGATGATTTAGGATCCTATGTGGGTCTACCTCTTAATAGAGTAAGATGATTCAGTAGTTACATCTAATCATCTTTACTACCATAACAATGTTTTACCTAGTGTGAGATGACTCTTTAACTTTGTGGTAACCTTATATTCATCATACCTTTATGGTACATACCTTCATGGTGATACCTTTGTGGTATTCTTCTGTGTGGAATTACCTATGTGGTACTTACCTTTGTGGTGTTACCTTTTTGGTACTTACATTTGTGGTGATACCTTTGTGGTATTCTTTTGCGTGGCATTACCTTTGTGGTACTTACCTTTTTGGTGTTACCTTCGTGGTACTCCTTACTTTGCGGGATAGTTGAGCTTTGGACTTCGAGTTGGAACTTGTGTTTCCTCATGAATGATATGGGTATACTTGATAACTTAGGTATATGTATGGGCATATACCTAAGTAGGGTTGTCGGTTGATTTCATGCTTTTTGGTTTATCCTCTGTGAATTTTGTGAGACCTTTGAGGGTCTCATGGTCCTTAATGAGTATCGTTATACTCACCCTTACTCGGGCTATGGCCGCACCTTGTTGTGTTTGGTGTAGACGACATACATTGCTACGAGGGTACCAGGACTGGAGGCAGCTAGGGGGTGGACCTTAGACAAGGCGTACCGCAGAGACGACCATACGAGAGTTGTACCTACCCTTTAGGTAGGATCCTTGGAAGATGTTCAATGGAGATGTTCCAGTTTACTTGTACATTTCAGTTTTCTTGTACTTTCCAATTGGGCTTGTATTCTGGCCCCTTTTACTTATTGTACACACTCTTTTTACTGTTCTGTTTACTCATGTTCGTCTCTTGTTGTGTGCTTGGTTGCGTGAGTTTACAGGTTATAAAGGCAATGCCTTCCTAGTTTTAGGGAATATGTCTTCGGAGCTAGTTGCCAGCCCCTGTCCTATAGAAGGCGGGTTTGGGGTAGTCACGGTACGAGCCCCGGGGGACAGGTCATGACACATGGAGTATCATACAATGATTCCTTTGGTAAACTAGGGGAACACATATCATATTTGAGTCCCCACTAATATAGTTTGGTGAGATATCTATTATGATAACATTTATACATTGATACCTGGCTTATAAGTTCAACATATGAACTTAGCTAATCTGAGGGTGGTTAGGAATGTTGATGATCAGGCTGTTAGTTGGAGCATAAACAAGATGGAATTTGTCCTCTTGTTTGATGAGCATGGAATTAGGGCCCTCAATTGAGATAGATTATCAGAGTGTGTGGATGTACCTAAATATTATATCTATCCATATAAGGTAAATGTGATGTTCTTGTCCAAAACAATTAACAACATGTGATGTATTCATCAATCATATCAATTTGCACTCATATAATCGACAATAAAATAGTTGGTTATATGGGATTAGCATGATTTATGTTCCATGGTCACCCAATGTCCTAGATATAGGAAAAATATAAGAATGCACATTTTCTCATGATAGATACTTTTGAGTCTCATTGACACATTTCTAGGTTCTTCCATTTGATTACATATTGGATATTGAAATTCATAAAAAAATTAATCGTACAATGGCTTGTGGGGTCACTCGTTTTGGTTTACTAAATGTGGATTGAGTTTGACTCAGAGATCCACTCTAATATTTTTTTATAGTTAATATAAAAGTGTTTTGGATGGGTATTCACAATGTATTTCATATGAAGTGATATATAGGTGAAATTAAGGATATCTTTCCAAAAGTGTTTAGAAAGATATCAAAAACGTGTTTTGAATATTCCTTCACATGTTATTGTATATAATATCATATAAGGTGAAATTACACAAATTATATGAGTATTTAGTGAAAGTTGGATATTAAAGGAGATATTCCCTAAATCCATGAATATTTATATATAATATTATATTTATATTTATATATATATATATTTCTTTCTAATTATGATTTTTATGCATCATATATCAGGAAGTATTCTTGAAAAAATATTTCATGAATGCTACATTATTTAATCAAATATATAACCAGATATTATATCTATTAATATTCAAATGGTTCAACCCGCATATATATATGATTTATTATTACACTACATTAAATGTAATGATGGAATGGATTTTGAAATCATAAGAAGAATGCACTAGATTTGGAATTTAATCATGAAATATAAAAACACGAGTAAATGTCATATTAGTAGAATAGTGTCTTTAACATGATATATATAAAGGCACTTCTATATGATTCCATGATGGTGGTTATTTTTATGCTCCTATGAAGACCACATATTCCTGGATTATCTCTTTCATATTCCACTTTTGTATAAGATGTACTAGAAAGAAATGGAGATAATATGGATCCCCCATGAACATCAATTTATTTCTTGTAACCTTTGGAAACACCACAGTGGTGGGATATTATTACCATTTAGTGATTTTCATTTCAAATATATGAAGATAAAGTGTATGAAATGGATTATTTTGTGTGATGTATACATTTTTAGTGTTCTTTATATAAGTTTTATCATAGTTGTAATGCCCCAAATCATCTATATTAGAGCCGGTGCATTACTTGTGATATTTTCATGGTTATAAGGAATTAAAATCCCGAAGGAATAATCTATTTAGTATTCTTGAAAAAACTAGATACATATATGTAACTCAAATTACATTGAAAAAATTTAAAAAATACAATACATAACAAAAACTAAAAACTGCATTCACAAGAACTCAATAAATAATCTCCTCTTCATCACCTGTTGAAATTAAACAGCGAAAGGGGTGAGATAAAACCCTTAGTAAGGGTTACAAATAGTAGAAGCATGAATAAATAATAATTTAATTGTAAACAATTTTACATAATCAATATGGCATGATGAATAAATGAAAAACTCACGCCATTAATAAACTAAGAATGAATCTGCATCCATAGATTTTTTTATAGTGAAAACCTCATGGATAATAATAATTGATAATGAATAAAGATAATTCTTATTAATTGGATGTCATGTATCTGGTACATGATACCATAATACCGTAAAAACGGTTTAGTTCTGTGGGTAGAAACCCATCAGATTTTTGGAAACAAACTCGAAGGTTTTGTCATCAACTGATTTGTTTCATGAGACCTACCGATGCATCGAGGTGCTGTAGCAGGCCCCACTCGCCAATACATGTATAAATAATTCTTTATACATAGATTAAACATAATATCAATATTCCTTTACATTATTCATATATAATATAGGATACAGATTCATCAATATTTCCACAGTCAAATCAACATTCAAAATAAATATTGTATGTAAAATGGTATACGGATTAGAAAATAATAATATCCATGATATGAGAATATTTACATTTAAATGGAATATAATTTCAATTTAAAAGTGATCTTAAATGGGTAATAGGTACACCACATAAGAAAGAGTAGGCGCACAATACTAAGCAAGTCACAATGAAGTGAAAATTAAGACAATTCTCATTACCACATTGTAATCAATTGAGTCATATAACCAAAAGTTAATTACCACAAAATTAAACCCATAATACCAAGAATATAAATATAATCATGATAATAAATATCAAATGGAAGTACAAATATACCATATATAATAAATAAGAGGCGAACAATGGAAATCCCACCGAATTGAAAGTGAGATGAGAAAAACCCCTTACAAACATTTCGACAAGGTAACGAGTGTTCTTGCGAGGGATTAGTGAGAGGTAAATGGGAATACCATTATTTATATATCATAAGGGAATTATGGGGTAGGTTTGAAATCATACCCCATCATTAGGTATTAAAAATAAAAGGTCACAAGATAGGGAAGATTCTTGAACAAAAGTGAGAGACAAGATCCCTTACCTTATTCTTGAAGGTGTTCTTGATTGTTCTTAACAACCTGAATAATAAAATTTAGATTCATTAATTAATAATTCCAGAACATCATAAATATTTAATTGATATGTTATAACCTTATTAGGTTCATTAATGGACTTTTTTATGGGTTTAAGAGATTCAATTTTACTAGTTTGGTAGCATTTTCTTCTTTGGTTTTCATGATCCATTTACTTGTATTCATGAATAGAAGTTTTATTGAAATATGGTTAAACATAAATAATTTTTAATATAAATTATTAGTGAAATTAAAGAGATATAAATTATCTTATATTGATTCTGTTTATATACCATGAGGATTGCTCATTCGATGAGTTAAAAATAAATGCTTGGATTTGGCTTGGCGGTTTTGTGAACAATAAACTTGTTTTGTATTATTATTCCATACTATGAATGTGTAATGATTACAGAACATTAAAAAAGAGAAAATAAATATATTATGATATGTTTCAACCATTTAAAAGTTTTCATGGCTAGTATTGAAGATTTTAATGCAAATTGAAAACCCGTCTTCCTTGAGTGCGATAAATTAACACATCTCGGACGGTGTTCGCATTTATTGTATAAAGGAAGGGAAAATGGGAGATTATGATAAAATATTCCATTAGAATAATTAAATTGAATTAAATTTAAGGTAATATATTTATCTTGTAATTTTTACGAGGGGGGTGAGAAGGGAGAAAAAAATAATGGAACTTTGTAAAAGAAATTGAATGAAAAGAGAAGATAGGTTCACCTCTTGAGTATTCCTCCTTTAGAATCTCCTTAAGGACTTTGTTTTTAGCTCTTTGGTGAGTTTAGAAGGTCTTGGACGTGGGGAGAGGGATTGGGAAGAGTATTTGGCTGAATTTAGGAAATTCTTGATGCTTGAGTTGTGTGGGAGTAAGAGGGTGTGAGGGGTGGTTTATATAGTGGAGGGGAAAAGAGATTTCACTATATTATATTCATTAATTTATTATTTCTCCACAAGACAAGGAATGGAGAGTCTTCCATGAATAAGAATAGTAATTTTATAATGTGAATCCGAATAAAGTTTTCTTAAATCAGTAGAATATCATACATGACCCTATAATTAGTGTATTTAGCTTATTTTGTAAATTATTGTATTTCACTATTCATCAAAAAATTCAAGTATTTCAGAAAAATACCAAAAATTCACCCTAACCATTTTTTGATGTGTAGAATCCAAAAATGAAGTCCATTTTTAAAAAATAATTTTCTAAATATGATTAATTAAATATTTAATTAAAATCATTATTTTATAGAAAAATATAAACACTTAAAATATTCATCTTCATTTTTAAGGTGCCTAAATTTATTTATACATTCATGGGTATGGATAACATTCATAAGAGTCATATTGATATTCATAAGGGTATGTTAATATTCATAAGGGTAGGTTACCATTCATATGGGTAGGTTACTATTCACCGAAAATTGAGTTTTTCATATCAGATTCCAAATAACTTACTGATCGCAACCATGTAAGTCAGATTTTCAAAATTCACATCATAGAAGTGAAACAATTATGTTTAATTGGCTAGGTTATAACAAAGTGGTTTTTGTATATACATAGTGATCTATTAATTCTATAATAAATCTATTTTTAAATTCTTGGGGTGTTACAATAGTTTCTTATTATCATGTATGGATATGATGAAAAAATGTTTTTAATAATTTCCACTACTTCTGAAATTTTTTATTAAACGCCTTTATATCCTATCATAGTGACCCCTATATCATATAATTCTCTTTATCTCAAGATTGGATAAAGAATTTTCAAATAATTATGATGTTTTAACATGATCAAATGGAACAAACATCAAACCATTCATTTTTATTCTATAGAATTTAAATTATTGAAAACATGAACTTTTAGTCTTATATATAACAATATAAATTTATAAATTCTCTATAAAGTCTAAAACATGGAAAATTCCTAATTAGCACTCATAAAGTATGATGATGGAACTCAAATTCATAAAGCTTTCCAAATTCATATTCCCTCTTCAAATTATTATGGCACATTTTAAAATAATATTCCTAGTATGAAGTTATATGTTATACCTAGACGTATTGAAATATTCTCTATTTAATAATACTTATAAAGTCATATGATTTTCTCAGTGTCTTATATTGTCCATGAATACTTATAAAATTAAAATTCATATAAAATACATTTATTTTCTTATGATCAACTTAAAATTACAAATATATTAAATTAAAAATAGAATATCATTAAATCATCTCCAACAACATTTCATTCATTAAAAACCTTCATTTAAATGTTATTTAACATTAAATTACTTCATAATCAATCATGGTAAGTCTTTGATGAGTTCTCTAATGATTCCAATCTTCGATCTTCCATTCATCCAGTTATAATATTCTTTAACGACAACTTCAACAAGTTGTATTTAATATCTTGAAATTTAAGACGTTCTAAACCACATCATACAACACTTTCATTATTAATACTCTTTTTAAAAATTATTATTAGTACAATAAATCATCTCATGAGATGGGTTAGTTATATTTAAGCCATTTCTTCCCACTCCATTACTCAAAGTGCAAAGGAAACATGTTTAGTGTTATTTGGAAACATAAGTGACTTCATCCTTTTCATTTTTAATTGTAGATTCCAATATACATTAACTCTCATAAAATCAAATAAAATAAATATTCATCAACACACACTAAGGGAACTTCATAGTAAGTGGAAAGGTAGTTAAATTAATTGGCTATCATTAATTTTTTTAAACACGATAAACAAAACAAAACCCAATGATAAATAAAATAAAAAACCTAACAAAATATATTTTACTACCCTGATAGTTTTCATTACATTTTCAAAAACATAACTCAAACATGTATGGTATTATAAATAATGTAATAATAGTGAAATAAAAAATTTAAAATAAATGGAATAAATAGAAAAATGAGTTATTAATAGTGAAAAATATTGAAAATGGGCCAGTGACTAATAAGAATCCTATATGATAAATAAATAATGAAACCTCAATTGTCACACGTATGTATATATTTAATATACAACTATGTACCTTTTGTTTTAAGGTGTTATAAGGGTGAGTTTTTTCATTTTTTGATGTTTTTTCTGGGTTGTACAGTTATTCACATGGGTTTCTAAACCATGTTAATGACCTAATTTTCCTGTATAGTTTTTTAGGGGGGTGAATCACACAGTTACCTCATGATATAGTAAACTGACTGAGTAAACCATTCAACCACCTCATGGTTGTGTATTTTGGTTATTTGATGTTCTTTTTAATCACGGATTGCCCCCATTTATTCACTATTTATTGGGGAGACTACGAGAAGGTCCTCCCATAAAATTTCAACCTCCTTATCTTTTTTCCTTAGTGGTTTTATAGTGACTAATTGGTTTGTATTCACTTAGACTGAAGGATAAATTCTCCCTTACCCTCTTTTATTTATTTTTTTTCCTTTTTTCCCTATCTTATCCAAACCTATTAACCATGTTGGTTGGCCTAAATGGATAGGGTTGTCCAAATATTGGTATTTTTGGTTTCTATGGGTTTTAGAGTATGAATTTTGACATATTCTAGTGGATTTTTTCAAAGTATGCATAGTTCCAGAACTTGAGGTTGGTGGTTCCGTTTCATTCCTTTTTATTTGAGAGTTTCAAGAATTCATGAGGTTTTGAACATGAATTTGATCTAGATAGATGTATTATTTGTTAACTATGTATGATTTTCCATGGTTTTCCATAATATCATTTGGGGTATCCTTTTGTATAATGGATAGATTTCATAATTTAGTAGTACTTTCATTTTAAATAGTGTTTCATATATTCTACATATTAGATAAAATGCCAATGATCTGTTCTCCAAGAAAAATTATTTATTCATGATGCTCTGTATAAAATATTATTTTTAATGTCTAGTTTTTTATAATTTTATGGATTTATATTTTATAAAATGGTAATATTTTGGCTTATAACATTTTTTAGAGGCTTCCTTGGATTGTGTGTGATTTTGAATTGATATTACTCAAGTGTTCTTTGGTAATTGTTTAGTCTTCATATATAATTTAAGAAAGGATTCCCAATACATGTTTTTACTATGTATAATGTACAATTTTTATTGGTACCTTATGTAATACTATTTGGTTTGTTTTTGGTTACAACCATGTTTAGCCCCATTATCATATATTATTGATGAATATTGTTTTAAGGTTGGATGAATTTTGACTCATGATTGTGTCTATTCTTATGGTTTGGGTCTCTAATTAAATATTCATTGGAGGTGAGATGGATATTGTTATTATGTTATGTTTCCTTGGGATATGATCCTATCATGTGATTGATGAACATTTTAAATAATACCACATACTTTATCTAGTTCATGATGAACTCCTAGCTACTTATTGGAAATCATCGGATGGGTGATGTGACAGTTGATATTTCACACTCACATGTAGCCCTTAGTTGTATTGTTATAACCCCTAATAGAGAGCATTTCTTCAATGAGGCCAGTTGAGAGTGATTATTGTGATGAGTTAAAGAACCATAAAACCTTTTAGTTGTTGGTTCCACCAATGCCCATCCAGTATTATCCCATTGGACCCTATAACACTAGCTTATGATATGTATGTATATTATGTTTTCTATAATTCATATTCACCATGTGTGTTTTTACTTTTTTTATTTTTGTTGTTATAATGTATTGAATCATTTATAGGTAATCCAAGATAGTATATATTTTTTTCCTTGCCTTTTTATAATTGTTTAATTCATTAAATTGATTGGGTTTACATTACTTTATATTCTCCCATTATCTTTATGTGTGTGTGAGGGGTGTGTAATGTTTTTATTGTAAAAAGGGGGAAGTAAAAATGTAAATAAAAACATAATATTATTTTTTAATAGGAACCGCGAGGTGATGTTAATTGTTTCATGTCATGTATAGGAAATGATTTAGAAATCATATGACCGGACTCTGAGTGGTGGCTTCCCCCCCTCCCCCACGGGTCTAGGGTTTCCTTTACTCGCCGCCTTCTTCCCTCCTCAGGCATGGCCCGACCTCGATGGTGGCTGTCTTCACTCGGCTCGATGTCGTTGGGTGTCAGATCCGCGTGGTCCAGATTCGTTTTGGGCTCAGCGGTGACTTCGATTCAGCTTTGGGATCTTACCTCGGATCCGGTATGTTCATCGTCATCTCCGGTGCACTCAGAAGTGGCCTCGGCTCTCCTGGATCTGGGATCTCAACTCGATGTTGGCGTGCGTCGACTCTGAGTGCCTTAGATTCGTGAACTTGGCTCGGTGACAGTTCCATTACTTCCGGGTCTAGGTTTTCTTTGCGGATCCAGGTGCGTGGTGCTTGATCTAATGTGTCGGTGTTGGATTTGGCTCACCCTTGGTGTTGGGATATCGTCACATATTCGAATTGGCGTCGACTCGGTGCACTGGCTATCAGCTTCGTATGCCCCGCTTGTTCGGTTTTCTGTAACAGCGGCGGTGTGCTCGGCGTTGATGTGATCTACACTGGTGGATCTGGCTCCTTGCTTGGCTTCATCCTGGATCGACGTCGGTCATGGAATGCTCCACTTTGCTCGGGGTTGGTCTATGTCTTGGAGGGGGGAGGACTCTTGTTTTGGTGTTTCTTGGTGCTGTTGGAAGTTGCTTTGAGGTTCTGATTTGGTGAAGGTGGTTTTGTGTTTGATCTGATTTGAATTTTCATGCTTTATGAATCAGATTCTCTTCCTACATTTTCTATGTGAGAGTTTGATGAATTTTCTGTATTGGTATGGAATGTTGGATGGTTGGGATTTTAGGGATGGTTATGCAATGATGGTGAAGGAGGATTGTGGTTTAAGGGCAAGGTTGATCTTCTGAGTTGTCTTCGGATCAGGGTGCTAATAGCGTCAGGATCTGGTCATCTTCACTATGGTTTCTTTGATTTCCTTTGTGGATGGATTCTTCCTAGAGTTCCATTTAATTTCTCCTGAAGGCTGGGTGAACTCTGCCAGAGTTTTCCGATGGGTGGATTTGGGCCGGTGTCGATGGTCGCACCGGGGGACGTTCAAAGTAACCCTTCCTGAGGCTTGGCTAGCTTTTCTGATTTTCTTGTGCCCTAGTTCATGGTTTCTTGGACATTTCCATTGGGTTTTGATGTTTTTTGTGTATGGTGAAAGTGGTTTTATTGGAGTCCTGTAGTGGGGTACCGGGAACCCATAAAACGACTTTTGAAAATAAAAAAAAATGATTAGTCGATGTATAGGAAGTGAAACCTATATTCTACAATTTATTTTCAAACTAGAGTTTTTGGTTTCACTTATAAAAGGAATATTAGGGAATCTTGGTGGTATCCTAAATATAATTGGATCAAACCCTACACACTCAAATTAATGGGTATATAGCCTTCATGTCTTATATAGGTAATAAGATTTTGGGCATCGTGGTTTAGTTGGTACTACTCTTCTCTGGGAAGTAGGTTGTCATTGGTTTTTGGTGGTGAAATGAAGTCACATGGTAGTAGCTAGGTGGTTATTAAGGGAATTGGAATGGTTGGATCAATTTATAAATCGAACCATTCAGCCTTAAATTTTTTTTCGTGTCTTCAAAATTAAAGATTATATTGAGTGGTTTTTGTAATTTCTTTGTATTATTTATTATTTTTCTTTATCGAAATTTCAGGTTTGTATGGCTATAAATTTTGATTTATTAATTTATTTTCCATGACTATCCAACACATAGAGACCACTTTTCAGGATATCTAATAGAATCATCAGTCTAATCGTATAATTTTAATAGAGAAATCATTACCAATTATCATGGTTAGATACAATTAGTTCTTATTTCTAACTCATGGTGATCACATACATGCTTCAGTCATGTGGTGAACCATTTTGGGTTGACCCTAGTTGGTTTGTGTTAAATGGTATTATATCCCTCTTTCTATTTTGGGTTTAATGTTGGATATGAAATAAGTCCATTGAAGCTTAATAGGTATTTCTGGGGAAGTGGATAACCAAATATTCTCCATATAGTCCCTCAAGTTACCAATGGTGGTTATAAGTTTTATTTTCAATTTGGGTTTTAAAGTTGGTCATTATTTATATATTATGACAAGATATGTTTCTCTTATGAATTTTAAATAGATAAAAAGTGTTATTTTTTTATATTTCAAGTTTTAGGATGAAATTAGAGGGTGTCTATTTCATGAAAAGTTAATGGGAAAAGTCTATCAAACTATATAAAGGCTATGAAAAGTTATTCTAGGTGCCTCCTAGTAGTACTCACTTGGTTAGAACATTGTTGAACAAACGATACAGACAAACTATGCATAGTAGTATAATATTGTAAATATTTTTGTTTTAAAAACATTAGGGATTTAAACCTATATTATGATTATCAATTATTTGATATGACTAATTAGGATAAATTTTAAGGGTTTTGAATGGGGTTTATTTAAGTTTGAATGTGATGATTAAATATTAGGTGCTTGAACATGTTTTGGACACCATGTTGTAGTGCTATGGGATGGTCCTGTGAATTTTTTTTTGAAAGTTATTTATAATGATTTTTTAAAGGAAGTGAATTTTTATTATGATATTTATTATATGTTTTAGGATTTTAAATGATTTTTTTAAAAAGTAGTATTAAAACTATAAAAGAATATTTTTTTAATATTGATTTTTTTTACAGATTTGTATCCCTTGTATTGGGATTTTTATTGATTTAATATAATTTTATTTTTTGATGCTTTATAATATATCCCTTGGAACGAAATTGGGAAGTAACTGAGGGAATTATTTTGGTATTAATGATAATGAACAATGAGTGGTTGTCCTAGTCTTTAAGTTGGCCCAGAATCTCAATGAAGTGGAAAGTCCATGTTTATCATAGTTTTCGAACCATGTGTGGGATTTCCTATATTTGAATCCTCTAGTTTTATTCTATGAAAAAGGATATCAAGAGGTGATGGAGTTGATAATTACTATTTAAGAAATATTTCATTCCTTATAAAATTCTGAGGCCTCAATATTAAAGTCCATTATTTTGTCTTCTCAGATGTAAGTTCAATAATGGTGGCTTACCATCATCCTTTCCCAGCCACTTGAATGGATTTTGTAAGAGTATTTGTTAATTCATATTATAAAGTGGAATTAACCTGAGTATATTAAGGTGTTTTTAAAATTAAATTAATTTATCATTTATCAAGATGACTGTTTAGTGAAAGAGTGCTCCAAATATTTTTCCAAACTTGTTTTCCTCTCTCCTGAGTTATTTGCTGAGATTTTATGAAGTCTTGGTTATTTGAAAAGGACTCTATCCTTATATTAGATAATCAATGATCCATCTTCTCCAAACTATGTTTATGAAAGTGGTTGAAAAGGACATTATAATTTTTGAAATTTGTATGTAGTAGTCATTATATATTATAGATTTAACTATATTGATTGTCTCTAAGTGTGGTTTACTTATTGGAGGGAAGATACTTGAAGGGCCAAATCATGGAGGTAGCGATGATAAAAAATTACCAAACCCACATTATACCACCCCTCTAGTGATGAGGAAGTAATTTTTATACTTCCAATGTGGTAAAAAATGGTACTCTAAGATCTCTTATCCAATAAATCAAATGATTTATCATTAGTGTGGTAGATTTAGTCACCTTATGTGGTTCTATATATTCAACATCCAGTAGAAGGGGAAATCTCGTACCCAACCTCAACCAGGGTAGTGATATGGGGAGGTGTTTCTTTTGGTGATTTAAATGTTTTTAGGAGAATAAGGGGTAATATATTTTTTATTTTCAATGGGTTATTCCTCATAACAGATGTAAACACAATATATTTAAACTATTATGGATAATTGACCTTTTGATCTAGTGTTAATATATCATATATGTTTCCCATGATTAAATTATATTCAAATTGAGTTTGACCCTCATGATATAATTTTGGTTTAATTCAATCCCATTATGTTATTTATAAATAGTTGGGAGACCTCTGTAATAGGAATATTTGTAAACACCTATTTAGATAGAGTTTTACTTCCAATTTCCTTTTGGTTAGGATGCGAAATTGATTTTTCGTATTGGTGACATCATATGTCATGAAGGTGTTTGTTTTATTTATTACTTTAGTCTAGATTTGGGTTTGGGAATCAATTTTTATCTATGTTATATACTTTGGTATTTTTCAATTTGAAGCATTCTAGAGGACTTTCCATCCCAAGGAATCATGTTATTATATTTTCCTCCCAGTTCCATTCTATTATTCATGATGCTTCCATCTTAATAATTTATTTTCTCTCCTTAAATGATAAATTTTCCTTTTTATATTTTTATTGAATAATACAATGGGATATTTCAAATCGAAATGGAAGGTTTCTCTTGGGAATGAGTTTTTCATGTTATTAGTTTAAGGTAGAGATATCATGTAGGCAATCATGTTATTGTTTATGGTGTGGTAACATTACACTCACACTTTTTCTAGTTGTTGATATCTTTCTTGGGGAAGAATGTGGCATGGTGGGAATAATTTTGGTACCCAAATTATCAATAATATATATATTTAATATATGGTTCATTCCCTTAGGTTTTGATGTATTCTACGGTTATTTTACAAATTATTTATGCTTTTATTCAGTCCATACCATTAGTTTCATAGTTTACCAAACTATGAGATTGAACAATGAAACCTATTTAGATTTTTATATTTTTGAATCACATAGTTACCACAATGTTTTCTAAACCATGTGAAAAATCCAGAAAACATTCTCATGGGATGGAATTTTATTCATTTCATGTTTTTTAAATTCGGTTTCCCCCTATTTATTCACTATCTAATGGGATTTTACTTAGGGGTCCTCTTATCCAAATTAATACAATTCCAATCCTTTAATGTTATATTTATGGTGATTTCTTCAGAAGTATTCACCATTAATGAATTGTAAGTATGGAATCCCGCCTTTTTATTACATAAATTTTCATTACAATTTATGAAGAGAGGATCTTTAAAGTCTAGTGTCTTAGAAATTAGGAACAAAAATACATGAAAACATAAAAAATTATTCTAATAAACTTGTAAGGATTTATCATAAGTTCATCCTATGTAAAAATTACCACATATCATAACCTAGATACACATCACTTAAAAATTAAGTGATTTTTATCATGTTCTTATTAATATTTCTCATGAAAATGAAACTCGAAGGAAAAGAGAAGATGTGATTTCTTTTATGAAAATTCAGCAGCCTAACAACATCACTTAAAAATTAAGAAAATAAATTGATGAGAGAAGAAAGGGTATCTCATCATTTTGACATGAAATTTACTGTTATAATGATATATAAGAACATACCCCTATATAATAAAATGGAAACTATAAGACATAACATAAAGGAAGTCATGACTTAAAAGAGGAGGGTAAAAGGATCCCTTACCATGAAGAGTAACTTACAAAGCTTGAAGGTAGGGACCTTGGGAGGATTGAAGGAGCCTTGGGAGTACTCATTTGGAGGTAAAAAGTCTAGAACATAGTTTAGGACAATTTTTTAATGAAATGAATGTGGGAATGGCTTGGTATTTATAGGAAAAGTGAGGGAATAAATTATTAATTTCCAAGGGACACCTCATCAGTGGTATTGGAAAAACCATGGGCCTAACAATGGTATTGGACACTTGGGACACCTCATAGTATATCTTAATATTAATAAGTCGACCAGAATGATTAAGTAATTATTACATCACTAATGATGTCATTAAACACCCAAAACTTAAAACTGTATTTTCACTATTTACCAAAAAATCAACTATTTCAGAAAAATCCCAAAAATTAACCCTAACATAATATCAATGATATTAATTCAAAAATGAGCTCTATTTTATGAAAATAATTTTTTAAATATTTTTATTTTTATTTTTTAATAAAATCATTATTTATTCCAAAAATACAACTTTAAAACTATAACTCATTTTGTAACACCTTAAGAAAGTAATCAAGGTCCCATAAAATTATCATATAACCATAAGGTAATAAAGTAATAATATATGATTACATTTTATGAAAATACATTTCCATTTTAAATTATTAAATTAATTAAAAAATTGTAAATAAAATATTTATGGCATACAAAAATACCAAAACTTATACTATGATTGTTTTTTCACTTTTAAGATGTGTAAAATGTATTTATACATTCATGGGTGAAGTTTCTATTTTTTTGGCCTATTTAATATTAATTATTATTCAATACTATTCACACAGGTATGTTACTATTCATACTTTACTATTCACTAGAAATTAAGTTGATCTTATTAGACTCTGAATTTCTTACTGAACACAACTGTATAAAACCATTTTTTGAAAATCAATTCACATTATTAATTATTTAAATAATACAAAAATATTTCAAAATGCCCCATTTTTCTAAAATTCATCAATAATATAAATCCTATATTTATCTGGGCATTTGAATTTCACAAAGATTACCATAATAAGAAATTATAATTTTATTTTTATAAAAGGATTACACAAAGCAGCAAAGGTCTCGTTACATAGCCCCTTATAACACCAGCATAGGACCTAAGTGTAAGGTGTGTTATGGTGATAGAATATTGGGGTGGATCCGACAACATTTCCCGAGTGGTGATTTCTATCAGCTTGAACTTCTCCCGTATGCAATTCCGTTCAAGCTTCACATGTTTAAGTTCGACTTGGGCTTGGTCCAGAGCAAAGCCTAGTGATGTTACCTCCTTCCCAAGCTCTGAAAGATGGGCTTCATATGGCCCGTGTCTACTGGAAGAGGCCATTCAATCTTCCTTATGTATTAATTAACCAATAAAACTGTATTTATAAACAATAAACACAATGTCAAGATTGTAGTCTCCAGTGGTCATATTGACCAACAGTCATATAACAGTCAAAACCCAATGGTCTCATTTTAATTATACCCACTTCATTAGTAAAAGGGTATAGTTTTGTTGAGTTTAAAATAAAATAACACACAAATTTAGGAAACAAATATTATTCAAAAGTTCAGGTCATTACAGTAAGAACCCATATTTCCTACTCTTATAGGTTTATTACTTTTTTCCCATCTTCTCAAACCCTATTGACTATCTTTGATGATATACTTGGGTATATTAGTGTATATAATGGGGTTTTTGATTTATAAGGGTATTGGGGTCTCTGTGGTTTCTTATTCGAATGGATTTCATTGAAGTTGACATGGTTTCTCCATGTGAGTTAGGTTTTTCCATTGCAGTTTTTTTATGATTTCCTTGGATTATTGAGGTTTAAAACGTGAATTTTATCTACATATATGTAGTATATGTTATATAAAAATAATTTGTCAAAAATATTTCCACCATCCCTTTTGGGTTTTCATTAAGCATATTTGGTGGATATGATAATCCAATAGATCATTCATTTTAATGATTTTTTATGAATTCTAAATTTTTGATAAAATAAAAATGATGTAATTATTTAATATAAATTATTTATTAACAGATCTGAATAAAATTAAATTTATAAATAATGATTTTTCTTGATTTTAGGGCTTTATTTGCTTTAAAGGTGGTGTTTTTGACTTATGAAATTGTTTAGTGACAACCTTGGATCATGTGAGATTTCTATTTGATATTATTATAGTGTTTTTAAAAAATTGATTTGTTTCAAATCGAATTTATGAAATTAATGTCCAAACATAGGGTTACTATATAAAAAGTAAATGTGTAGTTGGTACCTTATGTAATGTTATTTGGATACTCATTGGTTACACACTTATTAAGACCCATTTTAATATATTATTGATTCTTAACTATATTAAGGTTTGGATGAGTTATGATTCATTATTTTGTTTTTATTATTTGTTAGGGATTATATTAAATGAGTTTTGGAGGTGGGATGGGTATTTTTATTATGTTATGTAGCCTTGGAAAATTATGATATCATGTGATTGATGGAAATTTTAAAGAGGCCCACCTCCAAAAACATGACCATGTGGTAATATATTCTTTAGAGTGGGAAAATAAGGGTTATTTTCACTGTTAGTTGATATTTCACCATAGAATGTATCCTATAAATATATTGTTAATACTTTAGATATGGGGTGGGTCTCTAATGAGGCTAGACGATAGTGATTCAGGTAATGAGTAGCGATACAGAAAAGCCTCCTAGAAATTGGTTCCACCAGTGCACAATGAATAATTTCCCATTAATATGTATGGTATTAACTCATGATATGTATATATGGTATTCATTCATTAATTTTTATGAAGAATTTGAGTCATGACTTCGTGGATTTTTGTTTCTTTGATTTATTTATTCCATTATGGTTTGACCATGATGCTACATAGTTCATACATTCCTTAATATTTTCATCTTGGTCATGATTTTCCATGGGGTAATATTCTATTAAATTATTCCATTTTATTTTTTTGTGTATTATAGGGTTGTGTAAAGGTTTTTTTTAAAATGGTGGATTTCAAAACAAAAATAGAAACATGTTTTTTGTTTCATTAAAGGACCCATGAGGTGTTGATTTTTTATGTAATGTAAAGGAAATGACTGTTATTGGTACTATTTATTTTTCAACATATTGTAGTATGTTTTTATTATTAGAGTAATGGTTTTAACTCTTCATGGAATATTCCTAGGAATTGTCTCACACCCTATGTACTCATATCATTTTGTACGTTGACATCATGTTTGATATAGGTATGTACGATTTTGGATTATAGGTTTCGTTAGAACATATCCTCAATGAGAATAAATTGGTTATTGATTTATGGTGATTAATTAGATTCACTAGGTGGTAGGAGAGTTTCATTTTGAAGCATCGGCGGGGTTGGATCATTTTAACTATTGGAACCTTTGGCATTCAAATTTTGTTTTAGTTTTATGTATTGGATTATAGAACAATTATTATGTGGTTTCATTTTTTTGGTAATGTATTCACCATATATATTGTTTTTATTTGGACAAATATCATGTCTAGATTGATCTTAATTTATAATAGTTTATTTATTTAGAATGACCATCAAATTCATGGAGATATCAGATTGGGTTCTCGATTGGAACATGATATTTGGATTATGCAATTTATAGGTTGAAATTATTCTATAGCTCATTGATATTTTTAATTCACTTTAGGCCTTATGGAAAGTCTGGTCAAGTGAAATTTTGGGCCGACCCATGCCAATTGATTAAAAAATTCTAGTATTTTATTTTAAAAAATTAAAAAAATAAAAAAATAAAAAATTCTAAATCATAACATCAGTTTCCTACCTTGAATTTTGTAATTTACTATACACAACTATATAGTATAATGAGATATTCATAATTATATATTGTGCATATTTTATTTAATTTGAGAAACCACATCCTTTAAAATAGACATATCCAAATAGACCTCTTCTATATCAACAATTCCCTAAATGAAAAATAATGATTATCCACATGCCCTTAAATGAAATTATTTAATTCCATTGGGTTTTGGATAATGTCCATGACCTCATACATTTCTTCTTCAACGTGATAAAATATAAAACTCACTATGTGATGATTTTCTAATCTAGGAAGTGTCTTCTCCACTTCTTCTATATAATATTCATCTTGTTGTAATCCTAGCTTAGTTCCAACAACCTCATCATTCCCAATGGGTAGTATAAAAATATTGTATTGGTTTGTTCCTTCATGAACCATTAAATTGTGAGTATCATGTGATAGAGGTGTAGGGAGGATCATGGAAGATGAATGATTATGATCAAAGATTGGATTTTAAATAAGAAAAGGAGGTCATGGAGTATATTTTTGAGCTATGATGAAATGGATTCTCTTTAATAGAGTATGAATCTGTAGTCTAGTTAGTCATAATGTGTTTGGATGATTTATGGCTCATAGTTTCCTTGGGAATATTTATTGATTCTCCATGGACAGGGTCCATATTGTGTCCACAGACACAACAACATGAAGATTAGTGGTCTAATTTTGGGAGTTTGTGATGGTGTGATTCATGGAATGAATCTATCTATTATGGTTCAAGGAATTGGAGGGCAGTTTTTTCATTATTATGCCTCAGGTGGTGTCCCAATGTGATAGTATGGGTCATATAATGACCCATATTTAGTATAAATGGATTAAAAGTTTAGATAAAACTTTGAAAAAAAATGATTTGAATAAATTGTGGCATGAATTTTGAATATTTGGTAGTTATTGAAAAGTCATAACATGAACATAATTATTCATTCATTGAGTTTAATTTTTTTTGGATGGGTGTGATTTTATGATGACCTATTGTGCTATGACCTTGTGTTTTTCTATCTAGATATACATCTAGAAACCCCAAAAATTTATATTATATCATTTCATTTTACCTTGAAGTACTGATAAATTCAGGTTTTTTTGATCATATTCATTCCTCATTGATGAGTTTTAATCTATGGATTTTGGGGATTGGAAATTCTTCTATTTAAGCTAATACCTTAACCTTTTCCCTTATAGTTTCAACTCTATTTTATATTGATATGTTTTTGGTTATATGATTACTTTGTTTGGGTGATGTGGTTATGGGTAGTTGATGTTTTTGGAAATGTAAAAGTTTTTGAGGTTCCCTTGATACAATTTAGAACTCATGATATTATCTTCTCTAAATTTCATAGTAGAAAAATCATCATAGATTCTTATTGAAGTACATGATTCAATAAATCTACGTTATTTTGTGAAAATTGTGGTATTAACATGATTTTTTCTTCTTTGAGTTAGTTTTACTGATTCATCTACTTAGGATAATGATATATACTAAGGGAAATTGAATGGAATGGTGTGATTCAAATGTGTTTACATGATTTCATGACATTTCTCCCTCACATGAGGATTGGTTACTTATTTGGTAGAAAATAATTGTTATATTTGTGCATGTATTTTTTGATTTTTCTTTCAGAATCACATTTCAAAAAAGTTAAATGACCATATAATGATAAATAAACTAGTAGTGATAGAAATTTGAAAATATAATGTTGTTTCTTACAAAATAAAAAGGGATATTATATTAATAGTTACTGCTATTGGGTTTTCTGTGCTTGTTTTTTTTTCATAGTCCTTTTGGAAATTTGGTGTGGCTATGTTTGTATGATTGATGTGGGGGATGTTAGGGGATTATTGTAATTGATTAAGTAAGGTAGTGAGGCTACATTGGTTGGCATGTGTGGGAATGTGGGCCTATTCAGGTTAGTTAAAAAGGTGTTTTGGTTGGTTTTTTGGTGGTTGTAAGGTTTTCATTGGAATATTAGTGTGGGTTATTCATTGTGTGTTGCATAAGATTCCATCGATGTCATAATAAGATATAGTTGAGGATTCATAATAGTTCATTGTGGTGGTTATTTCCTTACTAAGGTTGGTAAGAGGAATTTGTTTAATGGAAATGGATGATCGTAAGGCTATTTTTTAGTTTGTTCTTAGTTTCCCCATAGTATTAGTATACAATATAACCAATAATTGATGATATTAATTTATAATTGGAATGAATTAATGTGGGTATTAGATTGAAATGGATTTTCATTAAATTTGGAATCAAAATGTGTAACTACAGTGGTTTTTTTACTAATCAATAAATCTATAAATGGAATAATGTTATGATTAACTGGAATTTGGTGAATGTTTGTGGTGGTTATTTTTCATAAGAAGTGGGTTTTTATATGGTATCATAGATTTTAACAATGGATATATCTAGAGAGGTACTAATGTGATGGTTGTGGGTTTTGATGGTGTTGTAGCATTATAGAACCTTTATATTGTATTTTTCTTTGGCATATGTATACATTTATTTTCCATGTAATTTCTATACACACCCCACCTGAGGTGGATACCCCTACTAACTCCCAACATATTTTTTGTTTGGGTTATTTTCCCCTAACATATTGGTTAGCGATGAAACAGATTGGAGTGTACTCTCTCTTCCATGCTCCCCCTTTTAGGTGTATTATGGGTTGTGATGGATTAATTTATGTATCATTATACTACCATAGTATGTGGGAACCATCATACCCTAAATTTCATTGATAGATATATACATGTTGTAGTATCATACCTTGTAGGGTATTGGATGAGATGAAATTACATAGAGGGCATCATTCATGGTGAGAGGAGTGTATGTGGTTTATGTCCTTCATGTTCATGAAATCATACTATATGAAACTTTTTGTTGATAGATTAGAACTGATATATGGTAGTTTAAATGATATTATAAGGACGATATGACTAAGCCATGTGATATGGTTTTTTTGAGATATGGTTTGTTTGGTATGACTATAAAAGGAATTTGTAGCATATGAAATTTGATGTTGAGACATGAGAGTAACAAACTAGTGGGGATGTGATTGTGGGGTGCCCTCATATTATAGTCTTGGATATAATTTTAATATTCTTGGATGTTATATTTGGTGAGGGACCTATAGTGAGGTTGGTTTGTAGGTAACCTAATTGGTTCTTGTTGGTTATGATGTGTTTTCACTGATGCATTGGTGTTATCCTTCCATGTTTTCATGCGAGGTCGTGATTATGATCTAAATGAGTATACAATTCAAGCTCAATCTGATATATATAATGCTTTTGTTTCAGTATTTTAGGGAGATTATGGTGACTGAGCTGGGAAGTACTAGCTTGGAACTATGGTTCTTCTATAAAGTCGCTACCTAGGAGTTTCATTTTGTATTTTTGTCATTGGATTTCTAATTTTATGAGTTATTCATACACTGTGGGTTTATTATGAATTATGGGTTTTTATATTATTGGTGTTAATTAGAGGTTTTCTTATTTTTTCCTGGTATATTTTTGGGTAATTCCTCTAATCAATATGTTTTACACCCTCATTGTTATTCTCTAAAATATGGATAATTGGAGATAAGATTATGGAGAAACTCTCATCTTTAGTGTTAGCCTAGGATGGGTTCCCAATGGGAATAGGTCATGGAAGAGTGGCATCAGTTATTTTGGTTAAGAGATAATATTAATATTGGAGTTAGGAATTTGTGAGTATTACACAGGTTTGAAGGAAAATAGTACTAGTTGATCTAAGAGCATGAAATTGCCTATTGAGATTGGTTAAGAAATGAGATTTTAGATCCCCCCATGATCTAATGAAAATACAATAAGTTGAACTGACTATAAAGTGATGTGGTTCTTCTTTCTGATAAGATATCTTGAAGAGTTACATGCATCATGCTTGTTCGTTCTTGTGTTTTAAATGGGGTAATTTTGAATAAATTAAATGAATATTTTTTAATAAACATGATTAGATGAATATTATTCTACTAGTCATTCGAGTCCTTTACCTTTTTTGTATAGATATCATCTAGTCATCATCGATGCATGTTTTAGGTGGGTTAGGTTTAGAAGGATGAACTAGAGGAACATAAGATGATTGAACATGATGAAGTGGATAAGATGCGGAGGAAGGAACTGATCAGGCTTCAACATCAAGGTTTGACTAGGTATGAGGGGAGAATCTCTAATATACAAAAAAAGTTATGGTTAGAGAAAAATGGGATTAATTTTGGTTTTATTTGAGATAGGGACAATTAATGCGTACCATTGATTACCAGTTTGATGTGGAGAGTACTACATCTGTAGTGTATCCTATATCAAGGGCAGTGGAAAGAGGAAGATATTTTGTGGGATGAATTTTTGTAGTGGTATAATATTGATTTTTTATCATCAGTGTTGAGGGAGATAAATATGAAAGATCTTCACTCCCCTCTATTGGGTAGCCTATGTTTGTAGAACCCACTATTTGGATTATTAAAAACCTTCCCTTATCCCATGATATATTTCCAAATTAGGACTCATGGTATTTATGCATGGAGTATGCATTGTGTCTCATTATTTGATATTCATTAACCCCATTTATATTTCTTATACACATGGAAGTAAAAAATAAGGATGTGATGTTTCATAGGATGCATTATATTCCAATTTCATCTTGATAGGGGTTCTGTTAAGGTTTTTAAGGTGCAGGGATTCTGGTGATGGATTGATAGTGTTGGGGCTAGTCTATGTTTCATCTGGATAAGAATTGACCTCAACATTTTTCTTCTTCCCATTTCACTTGGTATATTAGTTCCCATGTTCCTATTAGGGGATCGAGACCAGTATTCTTTAATTTTTAGAGGTATATTCATCAGTGGTTTCACTACCCAACCATCTTTAGGGATTAAGAATATTTGGGAGGACATTTTACTTACCATCCCCTAGTAGTATAGTTTCTTTTGAGCACGTATCTACAAAATTTATCATAAGATTATGTTCCACCATGAGGGGAATAATCTAGTTGATAATAGAGTTATTATATACCTCACCATTAGGGACAAAGGACTGAGTGCATCTATGTGGATGTTTGTGAGTGGTGAGGTAGAAGAGCTATACATTGATATCTTAGTGTTATGGATGTGTCAGAACTAGAGGTACAAGAGATCATTTGAGGTACCATTATCTTGTATTATACATTGGTTTATTCCATGTTTGATTTTGGAAAATTAAACTCTATTATTTCACTCTCCTTTGAGTATACCTCAGGACTCAAGATGGAGTGGATTCCAGTACCCATGGTTTTGACAACATCTGTACGATGTGAGATTTGTTTTCTTGACATGTGTCAAGGTAGTGAGGTGATGATGGGGTAGAATTATTCACAAAAGGATCTATTTATTCATCAAATACAACCATACAATTTCATTATTAGCATCAAATATTTGTATTATGTGTTCATTATTATCATGTAATTTTATTAGGATAAACATGTTCTAAAATGAGGAAGGCCAGTGACAAATATTCATTAGTGTGAGAGAGAATCATATAGGATCAAGGTGTTTGATACTAATATTATACCAGTTTGTATATTTGTAATTGGGATTGGTCAAGGAGCATGTGGAAGAGTTTCATTGAGTCATAGGGAGGTTTTATGATTTTTTTTCTAATTAGTTTGTGACTTTACACCATTTTCATGATATTATATTCAAAAAACAATTGCAACCAAGTTGCTCTTGGAATTTTATGGCTCCTTACTAGATGAAACCTTCAGATACATGGTTCCTAAGGAATCATGTTGATAACCAAATATATAAGGGATTTATCCAAACTATAACATCGCTATGGGGTGATCTTTTATTATTCACCATGAAGGAGGATAATGGTCTATGATTTTGTATAGACTAGTAACTGTTTAATAAAGTTACAGTTGAGAAATGTTGCTATCTTTCATGGATTGATTATTTATTTTTATAATTGAAATGATTCATTTGGTTTGTGTAGATCGGTTTGTGGTATGAATATTAATAGATGAGAGTAAGAGAGGAGGACATATCAAAGACCACATTGAAGTGTCAGTATAGACACATTTATTTTTTATTCATTGTAGTTGGTGTCACAGATTCATTGTCCATATTTTTAAGACACATAAAATCTATGTTCTTTGAGTTTTCAAATTGGTGTATAGTCATGTTCAATGATGAAATTATCATATAATCAAATTAATAAATGGAGTAAACTAATAATTTTTGAGTCATTATCTAGGTACTTTAACGCTATCATATTTTTTGAAATATGTTTAAGTGAATGTTTTGGCAGATAAGGTTCACTTCTTGGACATGTGGTGACTCAGCATAGAGTATAATAGATCCATCAAAGTGAAATTCAGTAATTTCATAGGTGACACCCAAGAATTTTACATAGGTCCACATTCCATCATTCTAATGTTTAATTATCAGAGATTCATATATGAATTATCTTGATCTATGACCCCATGGATATACTTGACAAAGAGGGATCATGCCGTCTTATGGATAGATTGATGACATGCTGCATTTTAATACTTAAGTGATAGGTATACTAGTGCTTAAATTCTCCATCATCCAACGGTGGGAGTGATGTTTAAGGTGTTTTTTGACACATCCCTTTTTAGTTTGGGTTATTTCCTAATTCAAAAGAGAGAATTGGTATCAACTAGGTTTGGGATGTTTTTCCCCACCAGTATAACTATTCTATTGATGAACTCAATTTAGAATAGGTATTTTTCTTCCTAATGTTATTATGACATTACCTTATCTGTGATATATTTTTGGATTTTATAGATCACATGATCTTGAGGTATTTTTTATCTCAGTGAGATATGAATCTTTGAAAATATATGTGGATGATGTTTCTTTACAATTACGACTTTGATACTTCCAATACGCTAAGGAAGTTGTTTTTTATAGATAAAATGAGTAATAATTAAAGGTTATATGTCTTTTAATAGTCAAAATATTCTAATAGGGTGATAATGGAGATTTATGTTATGCATATCGACATAGAGGAGGTTAGTGGTGTAGGATTCTTAGTTTAGATTACTGTTTAATCATCCTTAATGAAAAATGTGTAGGAGTCTCAATGGGTAGACTCAAAGGTAGAAGTGTTATGGGGCTGATTCATGCATGGTGGTTATTTGAATAGATGGCCATAGGATGAATGATATCAGATAATAATTTATGGAAGTTTATTTATTCAATCTGTGGTGCTTGAGGATTTTATCTGGGAATTCCACAACTCTATAATGGTAGTTCATGATATTGTGGCTAGAATGGATGATTCCATTAAGGTTTTATATTAGTGGATTATATTGAAGTAATTATTTTAAGAGTTCACATCATGGGGATTTTTCTTTTAGAAGGAGAGTATAATGAATCATGTTATTGGAGATTTTTTGTGGTCTTCTGATGTACTTGAGTGTAAATAGAAGGAAATCATGTTGGATTTCATCACTAGTCTTCCATGAGCCAAAGGATGTTGTGATTATTAAATCAATGATCATACAATGAAATCATTCCACATCCTAATGATTAGGGAGTAATGTGAGGTAGTGGGTTTGGTGATGTGATATATGGATAAGGTGGTTCTAAATAATAGGGTATTGAGGAAAATCATTTCGGATTGTGATAATTTTTTCACTACTAAAATTTATAGATAATTACATATAATTTGGGATCCCAATTATTCCTTTGTGCTACTATCCATCATTAGATATATGGGAAGATATAGTGAACTATCCAAATATTGAAGCATATGTCATGGGATTTCGTTATGGAATCCGATAGATCATGGGTGATAGAATTTCCCTTGGTTGAATTTTATTATAATAATATATTCCACTCTTCCATAATTAGGGTCCCATTTGGGGATTTTTACTGACATCATTTTCAATCTACATTATGATGAATTAGGGTTGGGGATTTAATAGACCTTGGTGAAGATGTGGTGCATAGAAAAATAGGGATGTTTTACATGGTTCCGGAGTAGGTGAATGATATAAAGGGCCATCTAAAGTCATATAAGTATCAATGGGGGGACCTCTTGAGTTTGATATTGGTGACCAGGTGTTCTTGATAGTTTCCCCTCATCATGGGTAGTAATGGTCTGGTCAGGGAATTAATCTCTCTTCCAGTATTATTTTTCCTTTCGAAGTGTTGCATTATATTTGTGAGGTACCATATTGGATAGATCATCCTCTATGGAAGGATTACATATTCAACATATTCCACGTGTCTCGTCATCAATTATATTATGATGAATATTCACAAGTAATCTATTTGGGAAAGTGGAATATTGAGGTAGTTGAAATGTTTATAGAGCGTCTAGTTGAGACAATGGACCACTGAGATAATGTCCCATGCAGGTGTTTTATCCTTCTAGTTTGAGTTCTATAGAGGCATGGGTTTTTGTATGAGATTATATGGGAATGAGTGTAACATATTCAAACTTAATATATCATGTTATTTTAATCATTTTTTATTGTTTTATGAGATATTTGATCATATATTAAATCTAATGAAGTTTTTGTTTACTGTATATTGTATGAGTTATTTATATTTGTTCTTTTTTATTCATTGTATGGTGAAATCATCTCATTAGAATAGTATATATTAGTTATTTTGTGGTCAGTGGTGTATGTGGTTTTTCTTCTTGGTTGGTTTTGATTCCCCAGGACCAAAAACATTTGTGAGGTAACTTATATAATAGTACCAACCATCCTAACATGTTAAATTGTGTGTTTGAAGTTTTGGAGGTTTTATGAGCAGTTAAAATGAGTAATGGTTCTTATTAGACATTATATTTTAACTAGGGACATGAGTTCATGGAAATTCCATTATTGTCATGAGACAATTTGTTCCTTTCAGTAGAGGATGACTCTTAAGTTTGGTAGGTTTCTGTGTGTAAGGATAATTTTTGAAGAAAATATAATATATGAATATATATTGATTCTTCATTAATGTGGTTTTCAATGTAGTGTTAGACATCATTGCATGGATCTTGGTGGTCAAATATGGTGAGTTTTTAATGGTGTGATTAATGGTGATACACTATATATCAAGGTGTAAGGACCGAGAGGCTGTTTTTAGGTTCCTCTATCACATGTAGTGTCATGAAATAGTGGTATGGGTTAGGTAGTGGCCCTTATAATGTTTGATATGATCAAATACTTCAATTTAATAACCAAGATTTGGGGTATTTTCAACATGAATTTTAGATCTTTGGTGAAGATTCACCAGTCATAGCATGATAATTATGCATCATGTTTTGAGACAGTGTTTCCAGGATGGGTCCATCATGAAGATGACTTATGATGCACCATCCCTTTTTTTCCATCCAAATTTAAATATTTTTTCCCTCCTAAATTTCACTCAGATACCATCATTTTATCTTGAAAAAATAATGAAATGAGGTGTATTTTTATACTATGATCAACCCTGTTTGATGGTATTTAATCCTTGGTGTAATATGATAATAATTCATCTATCTGAGGTGTTTCCTTCTACTCTATTCCTTCTAGATTATTCTCAATTTCTCCCAGATAAGGTTGTGTCTATTAAATTAGATCATTTAAGTGATTTTATGGTGATTAGTCGAAGGTTATGGTAGGATTCCTAATTGTCATGGTTCCCTTTATGTGATTTAGGCATTGAGATTATCTCTTTTCCATGTTGTTCCTAAAAAATGTTAATAAAATATTTTGGTAGTGGAATGGGATTTAATAAACCTCCTTCATTTTGTGTAAATTATAGTATTAACAATATTATGTATTTTTTGGTTGAATAATGTTGACTGACCTAAAAATTATAATTAACTGGACTATATTAAATTGAAGGGAATGGGTTGATTTTCTTGATTTTGACATCTTTTTTGATATTTCTCTCACACATGGTTCATGTATTATACTATTGCTCAAAATAATTATTGGTGTTGATAATTATGTTTTAGTACTTGGTTTTTTTGTTCATAATAACATTTTATAAAATTTTAATAACTTAATGATAGTAAATGAGTTAGTTGTGTAAAATTTGACAACAGAAGGATATTTCCTTGAAAAAATGGGTAGTTAGCAGTGAATGATGTATGACTTGGTTATTATATGAAAATTGTTCTCGTGTGGACTTATTTGGATTTTTTGTAAAACCTAGATATTTTATATATTTTCCTTTGAAATAATTTTTATTTATTTTGTAGCATTCTTTACCCAGAACCCCGAGTCGAAATGAACAATGATGTATAATAACCTTTACAATGTAGACATTAGTTTCACGAGTATGGATATGATTAACAAAATTAGAAAATATATATGATTATTTTACTTAATTCAATTGTATTGATTAATTCCAACGAAATAAATATTAAATTTTAATAAAATCATTTCATAAAAAAAAGACCTATTTTTGGAGGAATATATTTTTCTAGGTTTTATGAATTTTTATAAAAAAAATAAATTTATCACTAACAAAAAGTTATTTTGATGAATTTTATATGTAATTTTTGAACAAACATTAATATATTAGGATTATAATGGTTAAGAATGATGATAAGATCTTTATATAGTAAAAGGTGTTAATTTTCTAATTTTTTTTCACAATATATGTTTACATTAATAAATTAAATTAATTAATATTGGTAAATAAGTTCAATAAAATTTACATATTATATATTAAATTAAAGGTTTTAAAATTTATATAATGGTTTTTACTAGGGATTGAATGAAAATAAATTTGGTTTTATACATAAAAATACATTTATCAAAAAATGTGTATCATTTCATTTTTCATGTTTATTTTAAAATTAATTTATTCAACTTATAGAAGTTGAATTTGATCAGATTTATTTATTATTTGGAATAAAAATATAAATATTTTCTAGTGAGTCTAGTTTAATTTTACGTCATAATGAATAGTAAAAATATTAAAAATTTCTTACTATGGGTAAAAATGTGTTTATCAGGAGGTCAAACTAAGAGAGAAGGATATAAATACCACATAAACTTGTCTAAATAATTTTAGTTGCAGATATTTTGACCCTATATTATCTTACCATCCAAGTATTATCTATTTTGTTCCTATTTCAAAAGAAAGATACTTTATAATTTTTTTAAAAAATATATATAATTCAATATCTATCCAAATCCCCACTTATAAAAGGGATTATTTCCCCCCTCACAAACATTAATCCCTCTTTCTTGAATAAAACATTAGAAAAAAACATCCATACTTCCTTTCCATTTCTCATGAGATTTTGTTATTAACCTAAGAACAATCTAATAAGGCTTATTGTGTAATCCAAAGGAGGTCTCCCAAAGATGTTGTAATCACCTTTCTTGATTCTTTTAATTTATATTTCTTCATCTATATCCTATTAATTTGATGTACCTATCAAAAAATAATGAATATTGTATCATCAATATACTATGATTTTATTATGATTATGGGATAGAAATTTTCCACCTTATTTATATAAAATGTGAAATTAATGTATCACTTGTGCATACATGTCGACAACCACCTCCATATAAATATGCGATTCATTTTCTATTAAATTGTCTCATATTTACATAGAAAATGAAAACAACATTAATGTGTATATACAAACTATTGTCTCCATGAATGATGAATTTAATTTTTATATCTTCATATTTTATGGACGATTATAAATATTTATATAACTAAAATATGTAATATTTATATTGTGTTTATCATTCTAGAGATGATGGAATCATGATCATGATTCAAGGACAAAAACATTCAAACTAAAACATATATAAAAAATGAAGAAGTTAACACCCGAAATATTGACGATAATGATATATTATTTTATGTAAAAAAATTATGATATTATATGTGTGACTATGTTTATTTTATAGATATATAATAAATTTATATTTGATATAAAAGAGTTTATAGATCTTACCAATCAATTTATACCCGATGAATGGGTTTCTTGTCTCACTTTTGTTTCTATGAGACATATGTCATATTCATTACATGGTTCATTTATATGGAATATATACTTCCATTAGATATGTCATATCTTTAATATATTATTATTAATGGTATTTAATGCATCATTTTATTTAATTTTTTTCATGGGGGTGATGATTTAAATGTTACCAAATAAAAAATGATTTTATGTTATAATCTCACTATTTACCGGGTTAATTAGTGTTTAAATTTATGATGATGAAATTATATGATATATCAATCATAAATACAATTTATTTAATTAACATATATTAATTTCTATAGATTAAAAATTTTGCAATAAATTTCCTATATCTATGTACTCATAATATTGAATGAATATTTTTAAGGAAATCTAACTTTATTTTTATAATCGTTCTGAAATATTTTCTCTTCCATATAAATAATTTCTCAAAAAATTTAATAATGTTTTTAATATTATATAATTATTTATTATTTTGACTTATAACAATGTTTTAATTTCAATAAATTGGTTTAAAATGATTCTTATTATCATTCAATGAATGAGTTACTTTTTATCAATAGAGTAAATATGAACATTTTTTATATTTACTTCATGAATGAATTTTACTACACCCATGAATACTCTTTTCAAGGAAACCTCATTTTCATGTATCCATAGTTAAATTAATATAATACATTTTTCCTATTGTTTTGATTTTTTTTGTGATTTTAAATAAGTGATTTCAAAATGAAATGGGTTTTTTCTTCATGAAATCTTCCAAAGATATTTTAATGGTATTTTTTTGTTTGAAAAAATCCATTGATTTTACTTATTCATTATAACATATATGATCCAATTTTACCATATTTGTTATTTAATTGGATTATTATTAACTATGATGATGATTTCATTATGAAACCCATTTTAATTTCCCTGGGTTAAGCTGTAATGAAATGATAAATGTTTTTATAATAATGTAATATATATATATGTATATATATTATGATTATGTTATAAGTTGGTTCATTATATCACAATAACAAATTATGTAATGTTTCATGTTTATGAGCTCCAAGGGTACAAAAGAGGTTATTCAAAAACCAAAAGAGGGTACATGGGATATAAAAACCCAACCTTAAAAATTACTTATTCTAGTGTTTTTGAACTTGAATTTGATTTCTTAAAATTCCACAGATCATTTTGGTTTGGATTTTTAGATAATTATGAAAAAAACATAAAAGAAAACATATATATTAAAAGTTTAAACTCATACTAAATAACCATTTTTTCCACTAAACAAACATATTTGAAATAAATCATGGTTTTTCTTTAGGAAAAGTCTTCACAATTTTCCCCTTGATGTCAGTCTTTTACCCACTCTTCTGTAAACCCTATGAAAAAAATTCAAAATTTTTATGGGCAGAAAATTATCATCAGTGGACATAAAATAAAGGAAATAATTATTACAGTGAAAAACATGAAATCCTATAAAAACTCATTTATTAGAACACACCTTTATATCAAAAAAGGGAATCACTTTCCAAAAGTTCACTATCATACCTTTTTGAAAATTATAAATTATTCATGAATACTCATTTTAAAGAATATAAAAGACATTTAGGTTCCTTGGGAAATCATCGTCATATAAACCTATCATAACCATTACAAAAATCCTCACAAATTGGAATAACCATGTGACTAACATCTAATATAATTATCCAAAGAACAAAATCATTACCCAATGAATTGGAGCGCTGTCTTGGTGCACCCAAAGATATAACGAGATAAACCATGAGCTATAATGGGTAAAAAACCTTCTTAAATAATTTTCAAGGAACATATCATGAATAAAACCCTAGAAAACTATTTTAATCCCATGTGTAATACTCTTTCGGATATCCAAATACCATTTTCTTGTAAAAATAACTTTTAAAATCTAAAAACAGCACAACGAATAATGAAACCTTTTTATTTTAAAAGAAATTTTAAAAATTAAAAAGAAAATCATAATTTTTAAAATCATAATGAAAGTGGGAAATGACTTTATAGCCTTATATGTTGAAAAGAATTATTTTGACCTTTTTTAAAAACACTTAAATTGGATCTTTAAAGAAGGATTTTCTAAATAATATCCTTTACATAAAACCCTAAAATGAATCCTTTTTGAATTTTTTTGAGAAATTATAAAATTAAATTATTTAATAATTCATAAAAATAAAAATTTTCATAAATTTTATTTTAAAAATTAGTACAATAGAGAGAAATATTTTGAAAATAAATCTTAAAAAAATTAAAGTGATATTTTTTTAGTTAACGAGTCCCTTTAAAATATAATATCATTGAATAAAAATAATATATTTTGTGTATTATATGTAAATAAACATAAAAAATTATAAATAAAGTATCATATAATAAAAATTAATTTTACACATAATCGAAGAATGACATAATCAATGAATTAGTAGTTTAACTCAAAGAAAGGAAATTGAGTTATTAAATCCATTATCTTTAGTCCAAATCATCATGGTATTCCTTTATATACCTGAATAATACAGATAGGTTAATTATTTAATTGATTTAGAACCGTTTTATTATTTATTATTACTTTTATTTAACTTATTACCATATTATTAAAATTACTTAATCATTTATGTTTATGTCAGATGCTTTGATGATATTCGGTACTGGAGCCCAAAAATGATATTGGTACGATGTCATTAGTCAAAGTGTAAATTATTGCATCTTATACCGAATAATATTCAGTAAATAATAATAATAATTATACATCAATTATACTTTTAAATACATCAACTAAATATGGTTATGAAACATTAACTGTGTTATAATCATGAAGATGACAAGTCTTACGTACGCATGATTAACGCTTTCATTTTTCAATGATAATTGCGAAAAGAAGCGAAGAATTATTTTTAATTATCATAGTGATTATAATATAATATTTATTTAATATTAATTCTTTGAAAATACTTATATACACCATCCATGTGATGTGGGGATGAAAAACAAATTTCATCGCTTTGTGGAGGTGATAATTCACACGTACACATGAATGATGTAATAATTTTTATGTGTATTGAAAGCTAAGAATTTAAATAATATATTATATTTTAATAATGATAAATATTTCATAAATATAATAAAAAACATTAATTTCATCATGAAAACGATTATTGAGATCTGGTGATGGAATATAATTACATCGTTTCGCAAGACGACAGTCTGTCGTACACACTGATGATTTTTTTTTGATTTCATGAATGTACAGATTGATATATATCATGAAAATAACATAATAACATATAATTATATATAGGATACCGGATTTATTATTTTATAAGGGTTTAATAATATTCTAGTGATGTGGAAGATGAAACAAAATAGTAATACTTCAATAAAAATGATACCTCTTCTTTGGAAAAACTCCTTTTCATAAAAACTCAAGTTCACTAAGGGTGGTGTTCTAAATGAAATAAGGCCTCTAGAATGAGGGAAAGGTTTCATGTAAAGGATATTTTTATAAAATGTATAAAACAAAAAAGTTTTTAGGTGTGATGGATTGATAATAAGAGGTTCCCTTTTATAATAGAGGGGGGGGACTCTTGAAATTTCTCAAATTAGTAAAATATAATAAGACTATTATAGAGCCAAAGACATAAAAATGGCATATAAATGGATATTGGATGAAATTTTATACAATATATCATCTTAGTGTGTTTATTTAATACTTAACATGCCTAAATAATGTAATAAAATATTAATTCCATAAAATATCATTTTCATCAAATTTAATATTATTCATTACTTGGAATTTAGAACCATAAAAATTGGGTAAAATTATAAAAAAACTATTTTATTTTATCCTATAAATTTAATTCTAATCAAATAAACTTTTATGTTTCATTAATTATAAAAAATCATATTTCCTTTAGTATTTTTAATATCATTTATTTGATTTTTCATTAATTAAATAATTATTCTATCATTGTTGTGCATGCCCTTATGGTTATTATTTCATCCCTAAAAATTAAAAATATATTTCCAGGATGAAGATAAATATTTATTATTATAAAATAAAATTTATGTTCCAATAATATTCTATATGACCACTAGTTTAAAATGTTATACTTTTTAAAAATCATAGGGTGAAAAATCTGAATTTCATTTAAATAAAATACTCTATGGGACATAATATCAACCAATTGGAACCAAAGGTTAATAAATTAAAAAAATGGATGATTTTGGTCTAAACTAACCCATAAAATAAAATTATGATAAGTTTTACAATAATTTTCTATTTTTATCATACCATTTTTACCCTTAATTACTTGATTTACCCTTAGTCATGGCTATAAAAATTACTCTGTTTACTATTCATATGACCCAAAAATAAACCCAAAATATTTAAAAAATTTGTAAATAATGATTCCAAATATGGAATACAATTTTCAAAATTCAAAACACATAAGTTTATGAGTTTAATTTAAAATTAAATCAAAAAAACGCAACGAAAACTAGTTTTTTGAAAAAAATCTATTTTTAAATATAAATGTTCTTATAATAAATTTAAATATAAAATATATTTAAAAGATAGTAAGTGGATTATTTTAAATCAAAAGTAACTTATTAAAATTTTAAACTAATCAATTTTTTTTACCATGTAAATAATTTAAAATTAAAATAAAAATCAGGATTATCTCTATTAATTGAAAAATCAAAGTTTTCAGAAAATTAACAAAAATTCATCCTAAGATAATTTTGACATGATGAAACCAAAAGTAAAATTAATTTTTTCAAATTAATTTTATAAAAATTTTATTAATTAATATTCACCTATAAAAAATTATAAAAATCATTTTTTAGGAAAGAAAATTTCTTGAAAAGAAAATAAATTTACTAAAAATTATGTGATTATTTTCAAAACTATTACCAATACATTAATAATTATTTGTAACTTTATATTTATTTCATAATTTAGTTTTTCCTATTTATACTAAAAAATTTAATGTATAGGTTATAAATATTACATTTAAATAATAATATATAGTTGTTCGTTCAAGCTCGATGTGGAATAATGTTTCCTTTAAAAATATCAGGATGTCACATTATCCTCTTAATAAATCGTGTCCTCTCAATTTGAAATTATGATCGATAAGTAGGGTTCGACTAATAAATATACATTTTTTAAAATCCCATATTGTAAAAAGGGTCCAAAAAGATTTCTTTTAGTAAGATAAAAGGGAAGTATGCAGGTCATCTAGAAAAATATAACTAGGTTTAAATTTATGAGAACATTAAAATAGAAGAGAAAAACACTCCCAAGGATAGATATAGAGTGATAGAGATCATGGTCATCAGAATGTTAAATATAAAAAAATATAAATTTGGGAAATTTTAAAACTTCATTGGTTTTTTGGTAATAAAAATAAATGGATAACATTTCTTATTTCAATATTATTTTACTCCATAGTCTAATAACATGAGAAAATATAATTACTTGAAAATTATAATTGCAACCTTTAATTATTTTCCACCAAAAACACATATTCTTTCTCTAAATGATGAGGGTTAATATTTCATGCCTGAATCACTAGAATCAATTTATATGGATTAGAGAATAAAAAACATTCCTCCTATAATTTGACATTATCCCAAAATGAAAACGGATAATACAATAAAATATAATTCCCCAAAAACAATAACCCTTTATTTGAAAAAAACAACTTTATTCTCAAAAATTAAACATTAATACTGAATTTTCAACATAGATAATTCAATATATAACCATCCTCAAAATTCCTCAAAATTATCCTTTTCTAAGATTTAAACCCAAAAATCAGAAGGATTAGTTCACATAGTCCTCCATGATAAAGTTATCTCCAAATAACATGAATCATTCTTAATTTATCTTACCAAAAATTTAATTTCCTAAATCAAATAATCTCCAAGATATGGTAACCATTTCTGTAAATGACCTAAATCTCCATAAATCCTCAATAAAATAATATATTCCATGAAAAGAAAATTCAACCAGTGATCCTCAAATAAATTCCCATAGTTTTCTGCTTACCTAAAACATATAGAGTTCTCAAAATAGTGAACATATTTTTAAATATCATTGATAACTAATTCAAAAAATCATCAATAATTCTTATATGTTCCCAAAATGAACATAACATTAATTTTTTATATATATTAAATACAAGACAATTTAAAAGTTACAAGGAAATCATATAGGCTAGTGGTAGGAGATACACCGTTATCACCCTTCAGTTGTGGGTTAAAAATTTGTAGCCTTTCTGGATGGGATAAGTTTTCATTCATATCGTGGGTTGTTATTTTTATCAAAATATATTAATTTTATTCCTTTAAAATTCTATAAATATCCTCAATAATAATTGTCTCCAAAAGTATCATTCAACCCCATAAAATTTCATAAATTAATATCTCAAAAAGGGTTCCTAAGACATTTCTCATTTGAACAGCCTTAAAATTATAAATAGATGATGGTATCCTTAACTCTTAATATAAATTTAATTGATAAAATTCTAATATATACTGTTTTCTAAACCCTCATATGATACACACTGTAAGAACCTGACCTTAAACATTACTTCTTCTAGTGTTTTTGAACTATAATTCACTTTCTTAAAATTTTGAGGATTATTTTAGTTTACAGTTCTAGAGAATTATACAAAAACTATTAAAAATTATAACCATACATTATAAGTGGAAACTTATACTCAGTACCCATTTCACTCACCAAACCAAATCCTTTAAAATAAAACATGGTTTTCTTTATGAAAAGTATTCACAATTTCCCCCTTGATATCATCACTGTCCCTACCCTTCCATAAAACGTGTGAAAAATATTTTAAAACTTGGGATGACTACAAAATATCATTAAGGGAAATAAAATAAATTACAACATTATTCTAGTAAAAAATATGAAAACTAGTGAAAACCTATTTCATAAATCATACTTTTTTACCAAGGAAATCATTTTAAATTTCTTTTATTATCATACCATTATCAAAATCATACAATTTTAATAAGATTCATTATTAATATTATAAACATCATGTAGGTTCCTTGGGACATCATAATAATTAAAACCTTACATAACTCTTACAAGATTCCATATATTTTGGAATAATCCTATGACTGAATTCAATATAATTCTCCTGAGAACAAAATCATTTCCTAATGCATTTGATCACTATCTCGGTGCACTGAAAGAAATAATGGGATCACCCATGAGTTATAATAGGGATAAAAACATAGAAAATAATTACCATTGAACATATCAGGAATAAAATTCTTGAAATGTTTTTCAAACCCTTGTGTAAAACACTTTTAGATGTCAAAATACCATTTTCATGTAAAAGTCACATTAGAAATCTAAAAACAACAGAAAGAATGATGAAAACAATATCGTTGAAAATAAATTTGAAATTATACAAAGGAAAAATTAAATAATAAAATTTTTATGAGATATGGAAAATCTTCTCATGTTGTATATGTTAAAAAACATTTCTTTTGACCGTTGCAAAAAGAGCTACAAGAGGAACTATAAAAATGATTTTTAAAAGAATTTTCTTTACATAAAACCATAAAAAGATTACTTTTTGAATTTTTTTGAGAGAAATTAGACATTAAAATTTTAAAACATTAGTTTCCATATATATAATTTTATAAAAAATAATTTTATATACATGGACATGAAAGGGAAAGATTTAGAAAATAAATCGTTAAACCATTTAAAATGATGTTTTTTTTGTGAAAGAGTCCCTTAAAAATATCAATTTTTTAATAAAAAGAATAAATTATATGTACCATATGTAAATTCATATAAAAAATATGAAATATAATATATTATAATCAAATTTAAATTAACACAAAATCTTATCCTCACACAATCATTGATGTATATGTTTTCCTCAAAAAAATAAGTTTTAGTTACGAATTCTCTTACATTAAGTCCAAATCATCACGTATGTACTTTATCATCTTGAATAATAAAAATAGGATAATTATTTAATTTATTTAGAACCTATTTCATGTTTATTATTCCATTTACTTCACTTATAATCTTCTTATAAAAATTACTTGATTATTTAACTTAACGTTAGATGCTTTGATGATATTCGATACTTGAGTCCAAAAATGACTTTGGTTTTATGCATTTAGTCATAGAATGTATTATTCCATCATCTATAGAAAAATAATAATTAAATAATATTAATAATACATCAACTATACATTTAAATACATCCATTAAATATTTTTATGAAAAATAACTACATTACAATCAAGTATATTGCAGGTCGTGCGTACAAATGAGTAACGCTTTCATTTTTCAATAAAAATTATGGAAAGAAGGTAAGAATTATTTTAACTATTGATTTTTATAATAATATCACACATATCATATTAATTCTCCTAATATACTTATATATATTATCCTTGTGATGTTGTGATGAAAAACAAATCAAATCGCTTCCTGGAGCTGATAATTCATATGTATGCACGGACAACATTATCATTTTTATGTGCATAGAAAGGTAATAATATAAATTAAATATTATCATTTAATAAAGATAAATATATCTTTAATATCATAAATAAACATTAATTCAACCATTATAACCTTTTTTTTGATACGGTGATGGAAAATTAATTAAGACATATCGCGAGGCGGTAGTCTGCCGTACAGACGAAGGATTAATTATTTTCCCATTTTATGGAATTCAAGATATATATAGTTCATTTCACTAACCAAATAACATATAATTGTATATAATAAATTATAATTATTATTTTATCATGGTTGAAGAATATTTTATGGATTTAGAAGAAGAAATAAAAATGAAACTCTTAATTAAAAATGATACCTCTTCCTCAAACAAACTCATTTTCTTAACACCTTAAGATAAAAAAGGTAGTGTTATTCCTAATATAAAGCCTATAAAATTATTTAATGGTTTATATTAAAGTATTTCTTTATATATTGGATTAGTAAAATGGGTTTTAAGTGTAAGGGATTGATAATAACAAGTTTTCTTTTATAAGAGAGAGGAGGAGAACTCTTGAAATTTCTCATATTGTTAACATATAATAACACTGTTCTCGATCCAAAGACATAAAAATGTCCTATAAATATATAGGGTATAAAAATTTAGACCATATTTAATCTCATTGGTCTTATTTAAAATTTTAATGATTTTTAAAAAATTAAATAAAATATTAATTCCATATAATATCATTATTTTCAAATTAGATACCGTTCTTTACTCAGACTTTAAATCCATAAAATCAATGAGTAAAATTAAAAAAATATCTTTTATTATATCATAAAAATTTAAATTTCATTTAGAATTTTTTTAATTACAGTACTTATCTAAAATTATATATTTTTTAATATTTTTAATATCATTTATTTTATTTTTCCATAAATTAAATAATTATTGCATCATTGTAGTGGAGGCCCTTATAATAATTATATTTTCCATAAAAATAAAAATTAAATTAATATGATGAATATAAATATTTAATATTTAAAAATACTATTTATGGTCAAATATATCTTCTAGAATACAAATTATTAATTATTTTATACCTCTTAAAAACCACAGTGTAACAACTTTGACATTCATTTGAAAAAAATAATATACGGGACTTAATGTCAAAAAAGTAGCTTAAAAGGGTCATAAATTAGACCCATGGATGATTTTATTAGAAAATAAATCATCCAGTAAAATTAAGATAAGTGTTAGGGTAATTTTATAATTTTAATCACATTATTTTTTCATCAATTCCCCGATTTACCCTTAACCTTGATAATAAATAGTATTATTTCTTCTCTTCATATTATCAAAAAATAATAGGGGCCTATTTAATAAATTTGGACTTCTAGATTCAAAATATGGTATCCATTTTTAAAAATTCAAAAACATATAAGTGGGAGAATTTAATAAAAAATTAAATCTGTAAAGCCCAATGAAAACTAGTTTTTTTTTCCGAAAAATGACATTATTAAATATAAAATGTTTTTATATTATATTAAAATGTAAAATAAATTTCAAAAAACATATTTGGATTATTTAAATAAAAATAAACTAATTATATTTTAAAAAAAATTAAAAATAAATATTTACCATGTAAATACATTAAAATAAAAAATAAAAATAAATATTTTTCGAATTCATTAAAAAATAAATATTTTCATAAAATTCTCAAAATTTCATCCTAAGATAATTTAGATATGTTGAAACCAAAAATGAAATTAATTATATTAATTGAATTTTATAAGTTTTCTATAAATTATTACTCAACCATAAAAATCAATAAAAATATTTTTTTAAAGAACACATATTTTTGAAGAATAATATGACTTTACTAAAAAGTATGTGATTATTTTCTAAACAGTTTCCAATAAATTCATATTGGGTGGAAAATTTATATTTATTTCATAAATTATTTAATAATGTGTTTATCTTATAATTTAATGATTTGGTTATAATGGTATCATTTAATTAAAAATATTTAGTTGTTCATTCAATATCAATGTGGCACAATGTCTCTTTTTAAAATATCAAGATATTACATGGGAGGTTATCCCAATACTAATGTTGGTACAAGGGTTTTCAGACCAAGTGTAACACATGATGTATTTCTTTTTTGGTATCCTTGACATAATATTTCCATGATTTTTATTATAGCGCATTTGTTATGCTACTCTCCATGACAAGATTTTATACTTATGATAATAAATCATGGATCTTTTTATATGATTCTTCTATGACTAAATTCATACGATATACTGAATCCTTATGATCAACAAATTTATAGGTATTGTTTTATAATTATAAGACCATTTTCTAATATAGTAATTATCATGTTGTGATTATATTTGATCATTGATTGATATCTCCCTTTTTTTCCTTACTAAGAATACGAGATCAACCTTTCTATGATTTTATTTCACAAGGTTATGAAGAAAGGTTTTATGTAGGTTATTTATAAGAAATTTAATATGTGATAATAACATCAATATTGATGTTGATGATATTTTATTAAATAAGGATTTTATGTATCTTGTCTCCAAAGTCTGTAAACATTTAAAATTCCAGGGAGTGTATTATTATGGTATTTATTGAATATCTATATAAAATGATGTAATAATTATGTTTATAAATTTTATGACACCTTATTTGGTATCAAAGGAATGTATTATTATTTATTGGGATTAGTATTAGAAAACATCAGTGATAATCCTTTTAGGTAATACTAAGTATAAATGAAAGTCCTATGTTGTGGTAAATAAATGAGTTTGTTTATCTTAGAAAACAAATCCCTATTTGGATACTAGAATGTGGATGCAATTATAAAAATAATGAAACTAGGTTTAACAAAACTAAATGGGGTGGATTGGGTATTAAACCGATCATCACCAATGCAAGATGAGTGTGACAAATAATTGACCCCCATCTAGACACTCCTAGGGGATATTCCTGGGTTAATTAAAATTTTATTTATAAAAGATTATGTAGGATTTTAAAAGATCATTGTCATTAATGAACTAGGTTTATCATAAGGTATAATATATATAAATTAAGTTTTCATGATCTATAATTCATATGAATGATTTTTCCTGATTATATTATTTCTTATTATGGTTGTTTTTCTCATATTGTGATTTTTGGTATTAGTCAATGAATTGAACCCGAATAAATAATTTTAATGACGAATGTGACATATAATGTAATTATTTTACTCATTAAAAACATAATTTTTAGGATATAGAATGAAAATACTATTTATATTATAATTAAACACTAGAAATCCATAAATTATGATGAGCTTCAAAATGAACAAAGAAGGGAACAATGTATAGTTGAGTCCATTATTAGGAAACAAACACAATATTTTATTGTTTTTTATAATCCATTTTTTTTGAGAAATGGATTAATACCACTAGAAATATATTTTTTATTCTCCCATACTTGGATCATGGAAAATTTATTTATTTATTATTATTATTTTTATGGAAAATTAGATCAATGGTGGACTCTAATAAAGAACACGATGGAACATGATGAAATTAACTCTATTGTGTGGGATGAGTTTAGGAGGTTATTTTTAAATAAGTAATTTCCCTGTATTATCCATACTAAAATAAATAATGAATTAATTATTCTAAATTATAATAATGATTAATCCATTTATACCTATGCGCTAAATATTACAAGTCATTTGAGGCATTCCTCTAGTATTATCATCCATCCGAAATGAAAGATTCATCAATTCATCAGTGGAATTAAACCTACTCTATAATGGGTGTTATCTATAAGAGACTTTAGTTTCAATGATGAAATCATTCAATGTTATATCTTGGAAGAAATAGAGATAATACTAATCCATCAATTTAATGGTTTTGATATAAAACGTGGTAATTGAAAGAAAATTATATTAATAAAAACCGTAGAGGAAGATGATGAGTCATACTTTAGGCCAGAAGTGTGGAATGAAACATGAAGAAAAATATCCTAAGGGGACCATTAAATTCTTTATGTATGTAAATTACTGACAACAATTAATTTAATAACATACTAATGGAAATGAGTTATTCAATGATGAGAATTTACAAAATGCTCCATATAATAGACCCCACACACCCTCTTTTATTAAATTTATGGAGTGTGGTAACTATGCTAATCCCTACTATAATTAGATTATTATTGATGATGATCGACCTTAGATACCTCTTAATCAAATAGAGAAAGTGAAATCTCTAATAATAACTATTTTTTATGTGTGTTACAAGAACTAAGGGTTAAAAGACACATTTAAAATCCACTATAGAACTGAAAATGTATTATTTGATACTAATACATCCCACCCTTTTATATCCAAATAATTTTAAATTTTTATTAAATTACCACCTAAATTACTAGATATTTAATTATAAGTGAAAAATCTTGATGGTATTATGATCATATCTCATGTCTATAATTATTCTCTGATTGATGTTTGTGGGAATGTACAACATGTAAATCATTCAATTCTCCCTCTAGTTGAATTTAATGTTGTTTTTAAATGGATTGAATCTCTTTATATATACCTGATATCAATTTACATGTAAGTGTAGTCACATTTCATCTTCAGAATGAATCTCTAATTATTTATCCGTGAGAGGATGAAAACGAGCTTCTAATGGAAATTACTTAAACTTTATGGCTATAGATTCCAATTCATAAGGGGAAATTATATCATACGGTTGGTAAAAAACTCTATATCAAATATATTTATAGTTTTCAAGAATATTATAATGTATTTATAAAGTACATTCCTAGTTTTACCCGAAATCTTGAATCTATGTTTTGAATATAACTCATACCTAGTGATACACCATTTTCCAGGATTCCATATTGAATATACCTGATTGAGTCATAGAAATTGAATAAGTAACTGTAAGATATTATTGATAAGGGATGGATTTATCCAAGTGTGTCACCATGGGGTTGATGTTTTCTTTTTGTTAAGATGAAATATGGTTCAATGTGAATGTATATTGATTATCGAGAACATAGAAATATCATGGTCAATAATAAGTATCATCTACCCTATATTGATCATTATCTTATAAATTGAGATGAGAACAATGCTAATCAATGATTTAATTTCATTCCAGATACTATCAATTGTGGGTGAAATGTTGATACATGCCTATTAAATCCTTCCATGCGACATATGGATACTATGAATATATAATGATGTGATTTGATCTTACTAATTCCCCCAAAATATTCATAGATATCATGAATATATTATTTATATATGACCTTCATCTATTTCGTTGTAGTCTCAAAATATGTTATTCTTATGAATTCCATGTGTAAGGAAGAGTATGATGATCACATGATGATTGTAATGAAGAACCTAAAGAAGGTGATGATTTATGAAAAATTTATCAAGTGTGATTTTTTATATAGAATATTTCATTTTTGGTTTATATAATCTATAATGATGGTATATCAATAGATCCTTATATGATGGAAGTTAGAAGACATCATCTTAGACCAAACATTGTGACTGAGATCTATAGTTTTCTTGGATTAGATGGATATTATCAATTCTCTGTAATGAATTTCTCATGTATTTCTAATCCAATAACCATGTTTATATGAAAATGAGTAAATTTACTTTATAATAATGTATATAAAAAAAAATTCAAGCAGATAAAGAGAAGGGTTTTCAGTACAATTTTACTCACACTACCCAATATTGAAAGATTTTTGATTTTTCATGATGAATTAATGAAATGGTTGATATTTTTTATTATGAATAATGGTATAGTAATAGATTATGCTTCACTTAAATTTAATTTTAAGGAGAAAAATAATATGAATCATGATTTTGAGTTATTTGAATTCATTTTTAAATTAAATAAATAGAAGCATTATCTTTATATTGAAAGCTATGTATATATCCACAAGGATAGAGTAGAACATGAACTAATGATGAATTTTGGTGATGATTAATGATTTTTACCACTCAATACATTTCTACCCTAGGAAATAAAAAATTGAGTTTGATATTTTTGTTTGAAAGGACTAGGCTTGAATATATAGAATGAGGTTCATAAGAGATCCATTATTTCTGTATTTATAAAGGATGGACCTTGAAATATTGAAGTAAGGGGAGAAATATTATCTTTCACTAATGATTGTTGAACCATATATCCAAGTGGTGATTTAATAGCATATAGAAGATATAAATCTAAAAAATAAGATGATAAATTTTCATATGTTCATTATTCATTATGATGGAATGATAATTTTATGGAAAAAATATGTGTGTTTTTTATGCCAGTATTGAATAAGGATTTATTGGATGAAGCTCACAAATCATCATAATTTCTTCATAATAAGAGTAAAAAATATTTATAGAGTCATTAGGAAACAATTATGGTGGGATAACATGAATAGAGGTATTGTTGAGTATGTATCTTGGTGCTTAGTATTCCAAATATTTAAGGATGGGTGGATAAATTCTAAGGGGATATTGAAACCGTTACCCATAATTATATGAAAATGATAAAATGTAACCATGGTTTTTTATAGGAATCCCCAAGACCTCTAATGGGAAAAATTCTTCTTTTGTTTTAGTTAATCACCATATGACTTCATCACATCTCATTGACATCAGATATGATTTATCTCTTGACCATCTTTCCTGGATATAAATTGTGTAAGTGGTAAGAATACATGGAATACCACATTCTATTGTATCTGATTTTGATCCGAGGTTTACCTCAAGGTCTTGGGAGTGTCTTTAACAATATCTAGATATATTGGTATGCATCAGTATATCCTAAAATCCATAAAAAATGGTCTTTATGAAAAAACCATTCCAACCATAGAGAATATTATATGATGAAATCCTCTATATTTCAAATGTGGTTGGGATCAATGTAACGACCCAATGTTTTTCAATGGAAATTCCCTTCTTATAAATATGTCATAAAATCACATGAAAACACAACATAATGAACTACTAAGTGCTAAGTTACCTTTAAACATAAGTTTGTCACTTATGTGTTTGGAATTTCAAAAATCTGACACATAGGGTTGTGTTCAAGATGATTTTTGCAGTCTAATAAAACAAAAATAATTTTTGTTGAATAGTATCCCACCCTTATGAATAGTAATATGACCCATATGAATACTAAATTGCACAAAATTATAGTAACCTTACCTATGAATAATTAAATAAAATTTAAGCATTTTATAAGTGACAATTTGACCATAGTAAAAGTATTGGTATTTTTGTAAGTCATAAATAATAAATTATATTTAATTAATTAATTTAAAAATTAAATATATTTCCTTAAAAGTGTTCATAAATTAATAAATCTATGTCTTCTCTATTTAAGATAATTTTATAAGACCTTAAGTAATTTTTGAAAACATTATAAAAGCAATTTTAATTATAAAAAACTGTATTTTTCACACACATTATTATTCTAATTAAATATTAAATTAATCATATTTAGGAATTTATTTTTAAAAATGGAATTTAGTTTTTTATTTTACATGTCGAAAAATGTTTGGGTGAATTTTTTGGATTTTCCTAAAATACTTGAATTTTTTATGAATTGCGAAATACCATAATTTACAAAATAAGCTAAATAAGCTAATTATAGAGTCGTGTATGATGTTCTGCTGATGTAATCCCACTTGTTTCGGGATCACATTTTAAAATTAATATTCCCTGTCATGTAAGACTCAATATTACTTTTCTTGAAAGGGAAATAATAAACCAATGAATTTTATATTGAGAAAACCACTCTCCCCTCCACTATAAATGCCACCCTTCACACCCTCATTTCCTCACACCTATCAAGATTCAATCATTCTCTAAACTCTACCCAAGAATTTTCCCTATCCCCTCTCCAACATACAAGAGCTTCTGGTCTCATCAAAAGACCAAGCCTAGCTTCCTTAAGGAGGATCTCAATAGGAGGATTCAAGAGGTAATTTCCCTTAATCTTTCCTTTAATTTCCTTTCAATTTCAAGTCCTTTTATTATTCTCTCCCCACCTATCTTCATACACATGGAATGGTAACTCCAGTATAATAAATATAATAGAATTTTATGATACTAATGGGATATTATACAATCCAACCAACTTTCCCTCTTCCTTCTATTTTATTAAAGAGAACGTTGTTTGTGAGAAGTTAATTTATCACCTTCAAGAACGACATGTTTTCTTCCTCCTTTTCTACCTTCAAATATGGCCATGAAACCATTTTTATGTTTGAAACAGAATATTTTATATTTATTATTTCCTATTTAATTTTTTATAACTAACTTATGTACATATTACTAAGTGATAAAATAAAACAAGTTCATTGTGATCGAAAAACAACCCAAATTAACCCAAACAATAATCATTTAATTCTTATCTAATGATTCATACACACAGTATATAAAATTATTCATTATAAGATCATTTAAAATTATTTAATATCATTAATAACATGTAATATCAGTTCTGTATGTTTACCTATGTTCTAATCGAACATCAATTTATTAATACAAGTGAACCTCTCAGGAAAACCTATAAAAACAAACATTCATGAACAATATTTTTAAACTCTATAACTCATCCAAAGGAGCATAAAACAACTTAATGAAACCATAATTAACTACATAAATTTATACAATGTTATTGAATTTTTAATTATTTAATCTAATGTGGTTATATAGGACATTAAAGAGAATGAAGCGTTCACATACAAAGTAAGTGGAAATTCTCAAACCCAATTTCATCCAACGGGTTCCCCATCCTTCACTCCATTTTTGATATGATTACTCCTTAAAAATAATTTTTTCATTATTTTGATTTCCTTTTCTAGGAAATAAATCTTTACCACTGGTGTTTATGTCAAGCAAAATGTTTTCCAAAAGAACTCTTCTTTTAAGAACATTCCTTTTACCTCTCACTCAAGGTTGACGGTTCTTGTAACATGTATGTTATTCCCTCTTTATTTTGGGAACCCAAATTATATGAATGTATTCATGTGAGTTGTAACCCATTTTTTTCATGGGATATTTATTTTCATTTTTTATATATGTTCATTGTTGCATTCATGATAATGATGATGTTATGATGTGACGGGTGCGCCCGTAATTATACAGTTAAATATGAATGTTTGAATGTGATGGGTGCGCCCGGAATTATACATAGATCCAATGAATTGGGTAAAGTTATGAATCTCATTAGTTAATGTTAAATTATGTGTGAACAAGATTCTAGCTTTTTTTACAATTATGTGTGGTATTTAACCACTAAGACATGATGTTTCATTTTTATGCATTGCCACATTTCAAGTCTTTTATTAATGATTCATCTAATGTTCATGATCGTTTTCCTATGTTATGATCATGATCACCCATTGTTATATTGTTCTTATATATCCTATTAATGGGTTTTAGCTCACCCCCTTTTTATGTATATCCTCAGGTGACTACATGTACCAAGGAGAGGTCAAGTTCCAATAAGAATCCAGAGAAGAAGAATTTTTAAAAAAAATGTTATGCATGATGTTATAATTTTTATGTATGGTCCTAGTTTTTCGAATAAACTAAACCTTTGTGTCCTCTATGTGTAACAATATTATGTTGTTTATCTTTAAAATTATGTAATAGTAATTTAAGAAAATGAAGGGTCACTATAGTTGGTATCATAGGTAAGGTTTAGTTAATTTGGGAATTAGGATTAGTGAACCGTAGAGAAAACCTCTAACATGAGACTAAGTTCAAATATGAACACAAGAATCTTTACATAGGGATCCAATATGTTATGATTTTAGTATAAATTATTTAAATTAATATGTTCTTCATGAATTTTTGACTTATGTCTTGTTCTAACAATTTCTATTTCAGAAAATGGTGGGATCCAGGAGAAACAAGGCCAACAAATCGTGTGAGGGACAATGTAACGATTGACCGAACGACATCCCCAATGATTTGGGTGGTGGAGTTCATAACATCATGGAGATTCTTACCCAACTATATTAGGATATGAACAATAACCATAATAATGGGGAACGTCCTCCTTCCCCAAAGAGGGATCAACTGGATATCGAATGTTTTATGAGGTAACGACCACCAAATTTTAGTGGATCATCTGATCCACTAGTTTTGGAGTAGTGGGTAAACTCTATGGAGAAGATATTTTATGTGCTTCACTATTATGAGATGGAGAAGGTGACTCTATCCATTTATCATCTATATTGAGAGGTTGATCGATGGTGGGATTTGATTAGGAACACCAATCCAAGGGAAGAAATTGAAGAGATGGAATGGGAATACATTAAGATCATGTTTATTAACAAGTATTTCCCAAGAACTATTCTCACAAACATGGAAAAATAATTCATAGAGCTCAAGAAAAAAGAAAGAGAATCTATCACAACCTATGAAGCGAATTTCTATAGGAATTCATGGTACGCTTCGGGTTTGGTTATGAACAATGATAGCAAAATTGATATATTCTTTTGTGGATTAAAACCACACCTTCAAAAGGATCTTGCAATTAAAGACTTTGGGAGTTATGAAGAAGTTGGTTGATGTGCTCTCAAAGTGGAGATGGAGTTTGGAGAATGTTCCCATGGATATGGTGATAAGAATATAAAGATGGAGTTTCATGCTGGTGGATCTAATGACAAAGGTGGGAGGAAAACTTGACGAACCACATGCCAAAAATGTGTGAAGTTACTCCATGGGAACTTCTTTAAAGGGATAGGGAAGTGCTTAAAGTGTGGTAAATAAGGACACCATGCTCAAGAGTGTCTAAAAGACATGAGAATGAAGGATAATGTAGCCTAAGAAAGGAGATAACCACCCATGGTTCATTGCTACAACTGTAGGGAGCTAGGGAACTATGTAAGACAGTGCACTAAACCTCTAGTTCTCGAGGGTAATCAGCGTCAGCAGCCACCAAATCCAAATGAACAAGGGAAGGCTTATGCCATCACTATTGTGGAATTGGAGCAAGATAATGAATTCGTACAAGTTACACTTCCTATTCACTCAAAAATGGAAAGTCTTATATTATTCTAGTTCTACGCAATCCTTTATATCTTGAAAGTTTGCTAGAAATATAGAATCGAAGCCCCGACAACATGAAGTAGATATCTTTGTAAAAACACCAAGTGGTGAAATCATTGCAACCCAAGTGTTTGAATCTTCTCCTGTTGGCATATGTGGGAAGATTCTTCCATTGAATCTCGTAATACTTCCCTTGGTTGAATTCAATTCAATAATGGAAATGGATTGGCTCTCGTTATATAGAGAACATATCAACTATCGGGAAAAGGAAATGTCTTTTCATATTCTGAACCATCCCATGATCCTCTACAAATGAAAGGAAGATTATGAATCTTCTTCGAAAAATCCTTAAATGGTGTGGGTGTTGATTCCCTATGAAGAAGCATACTTCTCCCATATGGTCGTGTCAAATAATAGTTCCAACCTTGCATAAATGCCCATCATGAGGGAATACAATGATGTATTTCCTGAAGAGTTACCCAGAATTCCCCCAGATCATGAGGTAAAGTTATCAATTTAACACATAAGAAGAGCTAATCCTATCTCAAAGTGTCCCTATAGGATGGTTCCTATCAAACTGGAGGAGTTAAAGAAGAAGCTGCAAGAGCATCTAGACAGAGGGTTCATATGCCCTAATGCATCACCATGGGGTGCACCAGTTCTCTTTGTGAAGAAGAAGGATTGGACAATGCAGATGTGTATCGATTATCAGGAACTCAACAAGATCACCATAAAGAAAAAGTACCCTATGACAAGGATTCATGACTTGTTCGACCTATTAAGAGGATATCAATACATCTCAAAGGTGGATCTTCATTCTGGATATCATCAGCTAGAGGTGAAGAAGGAAGATATTCAGAAGACTACCTTTTTTAAAAGGTATGGGAACTATGAGTTTCTGGTGATGCCCTTTTGACTTACTAATGCCCCTGCAGTCTTCACGGGTTTGATGAATAGAGTCTTTAGACATTACCTCGAAAAATTTTATGGTTGTGTTTATTGATGATATTCTCATCCACTCAAAGAGAAATGAGGAACATAAATAACATCTAAGACTTATGTTGGTGATATTGAGAAAGGATAAGTTGTACACCAAGTTTAGCAAGTGTGAATTTTGGATGAAGCAAGTCACGTTCTTGGGACATGTTATCACAAGTGAGGAAATTTTTGTGCACCCTTAAAAAACAAAGGCGATTGATGAATGGCCCAGGACCTCTAGTGTCATATAAATCTGTAGTTTTCTTGGATTAGCTAGTTACTACTAACGTTTTGTGAGAAAATTCTCATGATTTTCAATTCAGATGACTATGTTAACAAGGAAAGAGGTAAAGTATGTCTGGATAGAAGAATGTGAGGGAAGCTTCAAGGAGCTAAAGAGAAGGCTTATCACTGCACCTGTACTCAAACTACCAAAAAGTGGAGATAGGTTTGTGATATAATGTAATGCTTCAAAGAAAGTCCTGGGTTGCGTACTCATGAAAAATGAAAGTGTTATAGCCTATGCCTCATGGATATTGAAGATCCGTGGAGTAGAACTACCTGACGCATGATCTAGAGCTGGCAGACATGATTTTAGCCTTGAAAATCTGGCGGGACTACCTTTATGGTGAGTAGTGTGACATATACACTGACCACAGGAGTCTAAAGTATATATTCACACAAAAGTATCTCAACATGAGTCAAAGGAGATGGTTAGATCTAATCAATGATTACGATTGCTCTATTGACTATCATCTTGGAAAGATGAATATGGTAGATGATGCTCTAAGTAGAAAATAACCTACTACTCTATCCATGTAATGGATTGAGAAAGACCCTATCTTCTTGGATATGCAAAGGATGGATTTGGAAATCATAATGGAATGGGATACATCCTACCTTGACCAAATTATTGCGCAACTATCCATCAAAGAGAAGATTAAGGAAGCACAAAGGGATGATGTGGAGTTACAAAAGAGGGTGAATGCAGTAAAGTAGGGGAAGCTTCAATAATTACATATCGATGATGATGGTGTGACTTGGTTTGGAATGCGGATTTGTGTGCCTTCATCACTAGGGATAAAGAAGGAGCTATTGGACAATGCCAAAGCTCAACATTCTCTATCTATCCTGGGAGTACCAAGATGTACCATGATATTTGAGAACACTTCTGGTGGGATAACATGAAGAAGGAGATTACAGAATATATATCAAGGTGCTTGGTATTTCAACATGTTAATGAATAGCAACAAAATTCTAAAGGGATGATGCATCCATTGCCTATACCCATGTGGAAATGGGAGAATGTTACTATGGACTTTGTCACGGGTCTCCCAAAAACGTCGAAGGTAAATATTGCGATATAGGTTGTGGTTGAAAGACTCACCAAGACTACCCATTTTATTCCTATTCAAGAATAACTATCACATGAACAACTTGAAAAGTTATATGTGAAGGAATTGGTGAGACTACATGTTGTTCCACTCTTGATTGTCTCAGATCATGATCCAAGGTTCACATCTAAATTCTGGAGGAGTCTTCAACATGCTTTGAGTAATGAATTAAATTTCAGCACGACCTATCACCCCCAAAATGATGGCCAATCTGAAAAGACTATTCAGATGCTTGAAGATATGCTAAGATTCTTCTCTCTAGAATTAAAAGGTGGATGGGATCAACATCTCCCATTGGTTGAGTTCTCATACAATAATAGCTTCCACTCGAGTATTTATATGGCTCTATATGAAGCTCTATATGGAAAGCGATGTAGAACTCCAACCTATTGGCATGAAGTTAGAGAAAGAATTCTACTTGGACCCGATCTTGTGCAAGAGATGACAGAGAAGGTTCAATTCATCCAAAAACACATCAAAGCTACTCAGAGTCTGCAAAAGAGATACACTGACAACCATCAAAGGGACTTGGAGTTTCATGTTAGAGATAATGTCTTCCTTAGAATATTACCATGGAAGAGAGTCACATGGTTTGGAAATAAAGGTAATCTAAGCCCAAGGTACATTAGCCCCTTTGAGATCCTTGACCGCATAGGATCCATGGCCTATCGTCATGAACTTCCACCGAATATGGCTCATGTTCATGATGTGTTTAACATATCACTCCTGAGTAAGTACATACCGGATCCCTCACATGTACTAAACTCAGAGGTGGTGCAGCTGAAAGATGATCTCTCCTATGAGGAGAAACTAGTAAAGATTCTGGATTGATGAGATATGGTTCTACACAACAAGATAACCCATATTGTCAAAGTGTTGTGAAGGAACCATAAGTTTGAAGAAGCTACTTGGGAACCATAAGTGGTGATGAAGGAAATACCCTAACCAGTTTTTGTAAAGTGAAATTTCGATGGCGAAATTTCATAAGGGGGGAACAATGTAACGACCCAAAGTTTTTCAATGAAAATTCACTTCTTATAAATATGTCATAAAATCACATGAAAACACAACATAATGAACTACTAAGTGCTAAGTTACCTTTAAACAGAATTTTTTCACTTATGTGTTTGGAATTTTGAAAATCTAACACACATGGTTGTGTCCAAGTTGATTTTTGGAGTCTAGTAAAACAAAAGTAATTTTTGGTGAATAGTAGCCTACCCTTATGAATAGTAATATGAACCTTATGAATAAGAAATTGAAAAAAATAATAGTATACTTATCCATTGATAATTAAATAAAATATAGGCATCTTATAAGTGATAATTTGACCGTAGTAAAAGTATTGGTATTTTTGTAAGTCATAAATAATTAATTATAATTAATTAATTAATTTAAAAATAAAATATATTTTCTTAAAATTTTTCATAAATTAAAAAATATATGTCTTATATATTTAAGATAATTTTATAAGACCTTAGGAAATTTTTGAAAACTTTATAAAAGCAGTTTAAATTGTAAAAAACTGTATTTTCAAGTAAATTGTGATTTTAATTAAATATTAAAATAATTATATTTCGGAATTTATTTTTGAAAAATGGAATTAATTTTTTTATTCTACATGTCGAAAAATTGTTAGGGTGAATTTTTGGGATTTTTCTGAAATACTTGAATTTTTGATGAATAGTGAAATACCATAATTTACCAAATAAGATAAATAAGCTAATTATAGAGTCATGTATGATGTTATACTGATGTAATCCCACTTGTTTTGGGATCACATTATAAAATTACTATTCTTGGTCATGGAAGACTCACTATTCCTTGTCATGTTGGGAAATAATAAATTAATGAATTTTATATTGAGAAAACCCCTCTCCCCTTCACTATAAATACCACCCTTCACACCCCCATTTCGTCACACATCTCAAGATTCCATCCTTCTCTAAACTCTACCCAAGAATATTCCTTGTCCTCTATCCCACATCCAAGATCTTTTGGTCTCATCAAAAGACCAAGCCTAGATTCCTTAAGGAAGATCTCAAGAGGAGGATTCAAGAGGTAATTTCCCTTCCCCTTTCCTTTAATTTCCTTTCAATTTCAAGTCCTTTTCTTATTCTCTCCCCACCCATCATCATCCAAATGGAATGGTAACTATATTATAACACATATAATGTAATTTTATGATACTAATGTGATATTATACCATCCAACCCACTTTCCCTCTTCATTTTATTTTATTAAAAAGAACGTTGTTCGTGAGGTGTTAATTTATCACCTTCAAGAACGACATGTTTTCTTCTTCCATTTATACCTTCATATCTGGTAATGAAACCATTTTTATGGTTGAAAAAGTATATGTTATATGTATTATTTCCTATTTAATGTTCTTCAAATAACTTTTGTACATATTACTAAGTGATAAAATAAAACAAGTTCATTGTGATCGAAAAACCGCCCAAATTAACCCAAACAGTCATCATTTAATTCTTATATAATGATTCACCCACAAGGTATATAATATGATTCATTATAATATCATTTAAAATTATTTAATATCATTAATAACATGTAATATCAGTTCTGGATGTGTAATTATGTTCTACCCAAACATCAATTTATTAATACAAGTGAATCGCTCAAGAAAACCCATAAAACAAACATTTTCGAACAATGTTTTTAAACTCTATAACTCATCCAAAGGTGCATAAAACAACTTAATGAAACCATAATGAATCATTTTCATTTATAAAAGGTTCCTTAATTTTTAATTAATTAATCTAATGTGTTTATACATGACATTAAAGAGAGGGAAGCGTTCAGATACAAGGTAAGGGGAAATTCTCAAACCCAATTTCATCTTACGGGTTCTCCCTCCAATCCATTTTGATATGATTACTCCTTAAAAATATTTTTTTTTCATTTTTATATTTCCTTTTCTGGGAAATACATGTTTAAAACTGGTGTTTATGTCAAACAAAATGTTTTCCAAAAGAACTCTTCTTTTAAGAACATTCCTTTTACCTCTCACTCATGGTTGATGGTTCTTGTAACATGTATGTTATTCCATATTTCTTTTGGGAACCAAAAGTATATGAATGTATTCATGTGAGTTGTAACCCATTGGTTTTCATGGGTTATTTTTGTTCATTTTTGATATATGTTCATTATGGCATCCATGATAATGATAATGTTATTATGTGATGGGTGCACCCAGAATTATACATCGCTCCAACGCATTGGGTAAAGTGATGAATCTTATGAGTTAATTTTAAATTATGTGTGAACTAGATGATGGATTTGTGCACAATTATTTGTGGTAGTTAACCACTAAGAGATGATGTTTCATTTTTATGTATTGCCACATTTCAAGTCTTTTATTAATGATTCCTCTCATGTTCATGATTTTTTGACTATGTTACGATTATGATCACACATTGTTATATTATTCTTATATATCCTCTTACTTGGATTTTATCTCACCACTTTTTGATGTATATCCTTAGGTGACTACATGTACTAAGGAGAGGTCATGTTCCAATAAGAAGCTAGAGAAGAATAATTTTTTTTAAAATGTTATGATCGATGTTGTAATTGTTATGTATGGTCCTTGTTTTCCCAAGACATTAAACCTTTGGATCCTCTATGTTTAATACTATTATGTTTTTATCTTTAAAATGATGTAATAGTAATGTAAGAAAAGGCAGAGTCGCTATAATCAACACATTCTTCTAATCAAATTATCTTAAAATAATGTTTTCCACTATGTAATTAAAATGGTTCCTTATGAATCCATCTATGGAATGTAGTCTAAAACATATACATACTTGGATGAAGTTGGAGAAAAAAATCTATTGGGATATAAGATAGATAAGGAAATCGGATAGAAGTATAGATCCATTCAATAATTAATCATGGAAGATTGGTGTTAATAAAATATTGATGCTAATAATGATTGGTGATATTTGTAATTCAATGTTTTTGAGAAGGCATTCCAATGAATTTATCCATAGAATAATACTTCTAGACTAATAAAAAAGTGAAAGAAAACCCCTAGGTATATTTTCCAAATTAAAATTTTGATTTAGTGGGGTTGATTTCTTATCACTTGTCACTTCCACCAAATAACTTTCAAGTTCTTAATGTGATCCATGTATCGCCGAATAGGGATTATATACCTGATCCTTCACATGTACTGAAATCATAGGTTGTACCACGAGTCCATTATCTTTATTATGAGTAATAATCCATGGAGATTATAGATAATAGATATAAATTTTTTCAAAACAAGACCCCTCACTAGTTCAATGGTTTTTGGTGAAACCATAAATTTAAGAAATATATGTGGGAACTTGAGGATGTGATGAGGAGGAAGTATCCTACTTTTTAATAATGGAGTGATTGATTTTAGATGATAATATCTTATAATGGGGTAAAATTTAATACCATGATATTTTATATGCATTCATTTGAAATAAATCTGATATATTTGATAGCATAATTTTCACGCAACCCCGAGTCCAATTGAACCATGATATTTAATCATCTTTATATAATAATTATTATATTGGAATTTATGTATATAATTAATGAAATTGTGAATTATAAATTGAAATATCATTCCTTAATTCTAACGTGTTAAAATATTTTTTTATAAATAATCATTAAATTTTAATAAAATCATTTATTGATTAAAATACCTATTTTTTCGATGAACTGTATGTTTATGAGTGTTATGAGATTTTATATAACATATATATTTATCATAATTGAAATTAAATTTTAATGAAATGTATTTTTAAAAATGAATAATAATTCATTAATTAGCTATCAAAAAGTTAATAATAATAATAAAATCTTTTAAAGGTAGAAAAAATTATATTTAAGTAATCAGTTCATACGTGCAATGTGTTATTCTCTTAATAAATTAATTTTACAATATTGATGAATGATTTCAATGAAATTTATATATTATTGGTAGGATGGATATGAAGATTTATTATGGAATATAAGGGGTGGGGGTGAATAGGCCTTTATTAAAATTCTGAGAATTATTTAAAATTAATTGAGAAAATTAGTGGTTTAAAATTATTAAACACTTCTTTAATAAAATAATAAGAATAGTAGATGTGTTAAGAATGTATGCAGAAAATGAAATTGAATATCACATGGAATTTTTATACTGGTTTAGTCAAATAGACTTATTCTAGTCTTCAAACCAGAACCAATGGAGTATGAAACCCACTATGAAATAGATATTTCATTTTACACATGATCAATATAAACCCATAATATTTACACTAGATGAATCCCAACCCATGAATTTATGCAGAGCATCCCCAAACCTATACATAATGCATTTTGTGGGAAAGGACAGAAACTCAATATTTCTACCAGGATTGTCCCCAACCCAAGTTTACTATCTTTTTTTCAGGTAAGAATAACTAAGTAACTTCTATTGGTAATGTTTCACAACCACACACTACTTTTTATAGGTGGTATAACCTATCTTGTGAATGATATATGTGCATAAAACTCTACCCATCCCCAAAAAATTAAGTACAACAATTACAAAATTGTTGGAGGGATATAGAAAGTAAGCTATAGATGAAACAGTTGCTGTAGGAACAATGAATGAATTTTAATGATGATGTACGAACATTCCAGTAAAGTTCTAGTACGTCTCCTCATGGTGAATGAATTCTCAAAAGAATTTGTTCCTTCCCTAAGTGTCTGTAAAAAATCATGTATACAGTTAATCATTAGATCACTTGAATTACATAAAACTATGAATGTATGTGATCATATTTTATCCTCGTAAACTATAAATTATGTTCTAGGAATCCAATATTTATATAAACATAATTTTATTTTTACTAAAAACTCTAAAAAATGGTTTAATAATAAAATAGATAAAAATGTATTATCATAAAGAATGAGAAAAGAGAGAAATTACCATTTCATAATAATTACACAACTCAGGACTAATATTTAAAATAATAAATAATATTTCAAACCAAATTTAAATCGCCTGTCAATTAATTTAAATGATCTACATAATAATATCTCAAAGATAAATCCCTTGAATATAGCATGTTTTAATTTCAAATATAAAATTCAAAAACATTCTGTTAAAACAAGTGGAAACTATGAAGATAAATTCAAATATTAATAACACCACATTAAAGATCTTAAAATTATTTTCAATTATATTAATATAAAATAATATTAATTTAGAAAAAATAATATCCAATAAAATGACATAAAATAATAAATTGGAATTTTTATGTTTCAATTTATAAGATTCACACGTGAAACTAAAAGACATTATGATTTAAAAAAAATTAGAATATTGGAAATCACTTCTCACAGGTTATGCATAATTAATTTGAATTTATGAATTAATTAGAAAAATTTAAATATAATAAATAAACATGAAGAAAATTATAATACAAAAAAATAAGTAAAGCATATCACTTTCCCCTTATGATTTCTCATAAGAAATTTTCACGTAGGATTTTTTCAATATGTAGGTGAATTATAAACATAAGGGACTTTATGTAGGGGTTTAAAATGTGGGATTCACATATGATAATTAATCATGTAGTTGATTTTCTCATGCATCATAATTGTAACGCCTGAGACTTTTATGAGAAATATTTTGTTTTTATGTTATATAAATCATCAAAGGAATATTACACTACAGACAACACTATCTTGGCTTGATTTACACGCAACCACGACCTTCCTCAATAGCTTGCGTCGTATGCAATACCGAGTTTCACTAAACAACGATATGCTATTAAAATATTATTAAAACTAGGCGTTATGAATAGTAATAACCACTTTTTAAAATTTTATAAATTTTATCTTTCAAAATGGACTTCATTTTTGGATTCGGAATATCGAAATTAGCTTATGGTGAAATTTTGGTACTTTTCAGATAACTTTCATATTCTGATGAATAGTGAAAATTACTAAATTTTAATTAAAAACAACTTTTTTAATCGAAATAATTAATAGAGATCAATTATTAATTTGAGTGTTTTTAATGTATATTTAGAATATATTTTTACAATTTAATAAAATTTTGTTCATTGGATGTAATTTCACATTTAAACCAGACATAAACAAGTGTCAATCTTTTGATAGTTATCATCTCTTAAAAACACGCTATTTGTTTTGACAACGAGAATTAATTTTTAAATTAGTTAATGTAACTGATATGTTTTGAATTTGGTAAAATAAAAATCATTTTTGAATTCATAATATCAAATATATCTTAGGCCTAATTTTTGGTATTTTTCTGGAAACTTTCATTTTTGATGAATAGTGAAACCACTAAGTGGTAGTTAAAAATCTGATTTTTTCATAAAACTTAATTTTACCACTTCTATGAGTAGAATTTCGAAAATCCGAGAGACACGGTTAATATCAAGGACTAAAATGTGGTTCAATGACATGAAAATAATTTTTGGTGAATAGTAACTTTTTACTTTTTTTTAACCACAGTTAAAAATAAATAGGGTAATTAAGGGTAATTGTTTTATTATTATTACCCTAACACATGTCCTAATTCTATTGGATAAGTGTAATTCGACCAAAAAAAACCCTAGGAATAAAATATGACCATTTAGGCCAACTTGGATTAGATTAGGACATTTATTATCAATTTATTTAAAGAAGGGTTAAAATAGTTAAAATCAAAGTTTAATAACTAAATAATTTTTAATATAGGGTTATACATAATATAAATTTGACTATAAATATTCATTATAAATATAAAAAGATTTCCAACATAATGGTATTTTATTTGTAATTTTTAGACTTAAAATATATTAATGTATTTATGATACAATGATGATGCAGTAATTATCTTATTAATGAAATATTGACATAACTGATGTTATAAATACCCAAATAAATGTAATTTGAGACTTTTTATGAATTAAAATAATTTTATATGTTAATATGACATGTTATTATTTATTTAATTAATTTTTTTCGAACTAATAATTCTGTTATGATTTTAACAAAAATCAATTACCAAATAGTGTCAAAATTGACATAAAATAGTTTTTTAAAACAAATATTATATTATTAATTGTTATTATATTCCTAAAAATATAATGTTCAGCCAAGCTACTTATATCATGATAGTTGTATCATTAATGGACCACTTGGGGGTCTCTTGGATGTATATGGTAAGTTTATTAACTATATAATATAAAATTACAAAGTGACATGGTAAATGTCAATCTAATTAACTAAGAGTTAAAACTAAAAGATAAGGATAATATAATGACCTAAACTTGTCAAAATTCTATTGGATGAGTGTATTTAGACCCATACCCACCTTAGCTTCTAAATATATCAATTTGGAGCTATTAAAAACCGAATTTGACTTTATAATAAAATAATATTTTTAGTTATTCCAAAGGTGCCCCTCTCCTCCCTTATAAAAGGGCACCTCCTCCCTCTTTTACTCACACCACTTTAAGCCTTCAAGCTCGGACAAACCCTACCAAATTCTCTTCTTCACTTCCCGAGAAACATCCTAGAGGTCCTGTTCTTCTTCAAAGACCAATTTTAGTTCCCTAAGAGGAGGTCTCAAAGAGGCGCTTCAAAGAAGAGGTAATGTCTGTTACCGATTCTTTCAACTTTATTTCTTCTTCAAATTATTCTTCTTTAGTTGTTTCATTATGAAGTAATAACATCAGTATCAATAATATACTGATATGTTATTATAAGTATGAAACAACCCTATTTCACCATCTATCCATCCTACGGAAAACGAAATCACCGCGCGTGCGTACGTACGGAATACCGTCTCCACGCCGTGGTGTAATCTATTTTCCACCACCACCATACTTGGATGGGTATAATGGTGTAAATAATGACTATATATGATTATTTTAAAGTGATATTTATTCTGAAATAGTATACATACACTCCAATACAATTCCACGATCATGGGAACGATATCATCGCTCATGCGTACGTACGGAATACCATCTCCACGATGTGATGTGACTTGTTCTACATGATATTCATTGCATAATGATTATATAAATTAATTGAATGAATTAATATGATATATATTTCACTAATACCATTCTGGAAATGAGGTATCTATAACCTAAAAAGAAAAATAAGAATTTATTCGACAAAACACGCATAAGAACAAAAAGTAATAAACACCCAAATAACAAGTAGTAATGAAATATTACTAATAAGAAGCTAAGAATATTAACATATATGATATCATCAAATAAGTATGATTCTGGAATAAGTCAATAACATTATTTAAATCATTATACAGGAGGTTCTGACACTTACGAAGCAAATCGGACCTAAGGTAAGGGAAAATATCACAATCTCATTTTATCTGAGATTGTTTATATGTTGGTATTTACTAGGGTGTATTTTATCATCCACATACATGTTTCCTAAATATGTAATATTGTTTCCATCCACCTACAATTGTTTAAATCCAATTTTACCATTCGGTGAGTTTTTAGCAAAATATATGAAAGGAATATTTTGTCGTTTTTTATACGAGGTACTTTTTGACTTTTCCGACAAAAGTACAAGAAGAATGTTTTTTTAACTTATATGGCATGAATGGATTTTTAAAACATTATTTCCAAGATTCTTCCTTTACAAGTTTTCAAGTTTATTTTTAATCAACATCTTTTATTTTAAAATTTTATGACATGTTAAGAAAGGAAAATGTTTTTGAAGTAGAAAGGATATTTTCCTTAAGAATGGAGTTCAAGTGTTTTATCAAAATTATTTTACATCTAAGATAATATAGGGTTCTGTTTCTATCCCTATTATTACATTGATTTGATTATGTTGTGATGGAATTATTTTGATGAATTCCTTTATCTTATATTAATTGTTTTATGATGTCATGTTGTTTATGAATCCCATTTTTAATACATGGGTTATGCAATGATGTATGATTTATGATTTTGTAGAACACATAAGAATGGTTTCATTATGAGATGGGTGGGACCTATATCTCCCTCCAATGCATTGGGTAAAGATTTTATATCTCATGAGATAGACATGGCTGAAACGGCAGGTTAAACCGGTTCAGTGAAACAGGACTGAAACGTGGAATGAACTCAGTTCAGAAATAGACTTTGTCCACTAAGATAGTCTTGGTAATGAGTCTTTACTACTAAGAAATTATTCTCTATGATTATGTGTGTATTCCACAAAGTTTCATGTTTTAAGTTATGATTATTGGGATTACATTTCACTACTATGATTTATCCCATGTTATGAAATTATGATCTTTTTTGCAGGTTAAGATTTCGAAAAGTTATGTTCTTATGTATATGATGTGATTGATATTGGTTTTTTTACCATTACTGAGAATTTGAGCTCACCCTTTTGTATGTTTTAATTCCCCAGGTTAGGAAGAAGGTTATTAAGTAGGGTATGCCAAAAGGGACTCCAGATATGATGAAATAAATGGGAGGCAAATTAGATGCTTTATGAACCAGTTGTTTATGTTTCCCAGTTTCTAAAGACTCTATACCTATACGGTCCTTTCATAGTTTTGTTATATGTTGTAATAAGTGTGCTTCAATTCTGAAGTAATAACAATGTATATAAAGTATGGGTCGTTATAGTTGGTATCAGAGGAAAGGTATAGTCAACCTTTGGAAACTAGGATGTGAAAGCCTTAGTAAGAACCCTAAGGATAAGTCTAAGCATAGAACACAATCTTAGTATTTTAGAAATGGCCATGAATAACCTATGATAATACCTTAAGGGTGAAATTTTATTCCTGATTATGTGGTTTTCCTATTATAATTAGAGTTGCTCACACTATTCTTCTTGGTTTTAGTCAATGGATGGAACCCAAAGGAACCGTGTTAATGCGGAATGCGATGTGAAATGCAATGATTGTCCCCCTGAGCAACCAAATGTTATGGGAGATGGAATTAAAAATCTTGTAGCCATGATAACACAACTTTCTCAAGCTATGAATCATGCAGGACTTCCAAACGAGCATAGAAAGGAGCAACATTCTGTTGAATCCTTCATGAGGCAGCGTCCACCTTCATTCAGCGGGTCTACTGATCCATTAGTTGCTGAACAATGGATTAGTACTACTGAAATGATATTTTCAGTTCTTCAATGTTCTGAACATGATAAAGTCATCTTAGCAGTGTATCTTTTGGAAGGAGATGCTGATCAATGGTGGAATCTTATTAATAATACGAGGAAAAAGGATGAAATTGAGTCCATGGAATGGGACGAGTTCAAGAACTTATTTTTCAATAAGTACTTCCCTCGTATTCTCTGAACAAAGATGTAGAAAGAGTTTCTTGAACTGAAGCAAAAGGATGATGAATCTGTTGGTACCTATGAAGAAAATTTTACAAGACTTTCAAGGTATGCTTCTGGTATTATTATCCAACCTGAGAGTAAGATCGATCGATTCTTTAGTGGCTTAAAACCAAGTCTTCGAAGGGCCTTAGCCATAAGGGACTTCAATAGCTACGAAGAAATCATTCGATGTGCTCTAAAAGTTGAGATGGAGATTGGAGTAACCCATCAGTCATATGGGTTTGATAAGAATAGGAAAATGGAATTCAAAGGAAAATTTAAAGATCACACTGAAAATAAGATGAGATTTTCCCTTATGCTCAAAGTGTGGAAAGAAACATGGAGGGAGTTATCTTAAAGGGACAAGTAAATGTTTCAAATGTGGAAAGGAAGGTCATCGAGCATTTGAATGCCGCAATGATGGGATGAAGATGTCTAATGATGCAAACAAAGGAAGTGATACAAAGAATGAACCTACCACACATCAATGTTTCAAGTGCAAGGAGATGGGGCATTATTCCAATCAATGCCCAAATCCAAGGGTTGATTATGATGGTCGACGTCAACAAACTCTTAAGGCTAAAGACAAAGGAAAGTCACATGCAATTTCTATCAGCGATGTGGAGTACGATAATGATGTGGTGAAAGGTACACTTACCATCCAATCTAAAGTAGAAAATGTTTTATTTGATTCTGGATCCACCCACTCTTTTATTTCTGAATAATTTTCTAAGAGTATCACTGTATTACCTCAACAATTAGATGTTGAGTTAGCTGTGACAACACCTAACGACACAACAGTCGCATCAAAAGTTAATAATTCTTCCCCGATTAAAGTTTGTGGGAAAGTGCTTCCTGCAAATCTTGTGATCCTTCGTATAGTGTAATTTTATGTGATTCTTGGCATGGATTGGCTTTCTTTATATGAAGCTAATATCAATTTCTAAAGAAGGGAAGTCACATTTCATATTCCAGATCAATCTATGATCGTCTATCGATGCAAGGATGAACATAACCTTCCAGTGGAAATTTCTTCCATCTTATGGGTCTTTATTCCACTAAATGAGGGTTATTTATCTCAAATGGATGGAGAGAAACTCACGATTAAGAATATTCCCATTGTACGGAAGTTTGAAGATGTCTTTACGAAGGAATTGACGGGTCTTCCACCAAATCGTGAAGTTGAGTTTTCAATATAACTCGTATCGGGTGCTTTGCCTATTTAAAAGACACCTTATAGAATGGCCCCAATTGAGTTGCAGGAATTAAAGAAGCAACTCCAAGATAATCTTGATAAGGGATTCATACGCCCTAGTGCGTCACCTTGGGGAGCACCTGTTCTGTTTGTTAAGAAGAAAGATGGATCAATGAGACTCTGCATTGATTATCGAGAACTTAACAAGATCACTATCAAGAACAAATATCCTCTCCCGCGCATTGATGACTTATTTGACCAACTATGAAGAGCTCTATAATTTTCCGAGATTGATCTTCGTTCAGGGTATCATCAATTAAGGGTCAAAAGGGAGGATATAGAAAAGACGGCTTTCCGTACAATGTATGGACACTATGAATTTATAGTGATGCCATTTGGTCTAACTAATGCCCCTGCTATCTTCATGGATCTGATGAATAGAGTCTTTAGAGACTATCTTGATCAGTTTGTGGTAGTCTTTATAGACGATATTCTTGTATATTCAAAGAGCAAGGAAGAACATGAAGATCACTTGAGAATTATATTGAAGACCCTAAGAAAGGATAAGCTTTATGCCAAATTTACCAACTGTGAATTTTGGCTACAAAAAGTTGTATTTTTGTGTCACATAATCTCAAAAGAGGGGATATCTATGGATCCAGCAAAAAAAGAGGTTATTGAAAGATGGTCGAGACCAACAACAGTAACCGAGATCCGAAGTTTTCTTGGTTTGGCTGGATATTATTGACGTTTTTTGAAATATTTTTCACGATTATCTAATCCACTCACCAGGTTGACTCGAAAAGGAGTTAAGTTCATATGGACGGAGGAATGTGAAGAGAATTTCGAAGAGTTGAAAGGAAGGTTATCCAGTGCACCTATAATCACACTTCCTTGTAGTGGAGAAAGGATTGTGATCTATAGTGATGCATCCAAGAAGGTATTGGGGTGTGTTCTTATGAAAAATGATAAGGTGATAGCTTATGCCTCACGAAAATTGAAAATCCATGAGCAAAATTACCCAACTCATGATTTGGAGTTAGCTGCGGTAATCTTTGCATTAAAGATTTGGAGGCATTATCTTTATGGAGAAAGGTGTGACATTTATACTGATCATAAAAGTTTAAAGTATATTTTCACACAAAAGGAGCTGAATATGCACCAAAGAAGATGGTTAGAGCTGATTAAGGATTACGACTGCTCAATTCATTACCACCCTGGGAAAGAAAACAAGGTGGCAGATGCATTAAGTCGACAAGACCATGCCAGTTTATCCTTGACGAGGATCACAAAAGATCCAATATTTATGGATTTACAAAGGATGGATCGTGGAATTATAATGGAAGGGGGAAAATCGAATCTTTCTCAAATGAATGTTCAACCATCTATACATGTGAAGATTAAAGAGGCGCAGAAAGATGATGTAGAGTTACAAAAGAAGGTGAGAAATATTTCTGAATTCAACCTTGATTGTGATGGGATAATAAAGTTCAGGAAACAGGTTTGTGTTCCTCTCATCCCAAAATTAAAGAAGGATCTGCTGGATGAGGCTCATAGTTCTTCATTCTCTATTCATCCTAGAAGCACGAAGATGTATAGGGACCTGAAAGAGTACTTCTGGTGGGATGGCATGAAAAGATATGTTGCTGAATATGCCTCTCGATGCATGGTTTGTCAGAAAGTTAAAGCTGAGATACATTAGTCTAAGGGGATGTTACAACCATTACCCATACCCAAATGGAAATGGGAAAACATCACTATGGACTTTGTCACCAGACTTCCTAAAACATCCAAAGGAAATAATGCTATTTGGGTCATAGTTGATCGTCTTACAATGTCGGCACACTTCATTACTATTAGAGAGGATTTCTCTCTGGATCAGCTTGCTAGGATATATGTAAAGGAAGTGGTAAGATTGCATGGAGTACCACTTTCTATTATATCTGATCGGGATCCAGGATTTACCTCGAAGTTCTGGAGAATTCTTCAGCATACTCTGGATACAGAATTGAGTTTCAGCACTGCTTATCATCCTCAGATAGACGGTCAGTCTGAGAGAACAATTCAAACTCTAGAAGATATGTTGAGAGCTTTCTCTATGGATTTCAAAGGTGGTTGGGATCAACACATACCTTTGGTGGAATTTTCTTATAATAATAGCTTTCACTCCAGTATTCAGATGGCTCCTTATGAAGCTCTATATGGAAAGAAATGCAGGACTCCAACTTACTGGGATGAAGTTGGGAAAAGAAAGCTACTAGGACCTGATCTTGTTGATGAGATGGCAGAAAAGGTCCGATCTATTAAACAACACATAAGAGCAGCTCAGAGTCGACAGAAAATTTATACCGACAACCGAAGAAAATACCTAGAGATTGAAGTGGGTGATAAAGTGTTCTTACGAATATCTCCCTGGAAGAGGGTCATGAGATTTGGAAAGAAGGGAAGTTGAGCCCCAGATATATCAGTCCTTTTGAAATTATGGATCGTGTTGGAAAGGTAGCTTACCGATTAGAGCTTCCACCGAATCTCTCTCAAGTTCACGATGTGTTCCATGTATCTCTCCTAAGAAAGTACATACCTGATCCTTCACATTTACTCAGCTCAGAAGTTGTACCGCTGGAGCAAGATCTTTCTTATGAAGAACAGCCGATAGAGATTCTGGATCGTAGCGAAAAAGTCCTACGAAACAAGACCACTCGATTGGTGAAAGTTTTATGGAGGAACCACCAATTAGAAGAAGCTACATGGGAGCTTGAGGATATGATGAGGGAAAGGTATCCTCATCTGTTTGTTACAAAGTGACAAATTTCGAGGGCGAAATTCATTTTAAGGGGGGTAGAATGTAACGCCCGAGACTTTTATGAGAAATATTTTTTTATGTTATATAAATCATCAAAGGAATCTTTCACTACACACAACACTAGCTTGTCTTTCTTTACACGCAACTACGGCCTTCCTCAATATCTTGCGTCGTACGCAATACCGAGTTTCACTAAACAACGATATGCTATTAAAATATTATTAAAACTAGCTGTTATGAATAGTAATAACCAATTTTTGAAATTTTATAAATTTTATCTTTAAAAATGGACTTAATTTTTGGATTTGGAATATCAAAATCAGCTTAGGGTGAAATTTTGGAACTTTTCGGATAACTTTCATATTCTGATGAATAGTGAAAATTACTAAATTTTAATTAAAAGCAACTTTTTTAATCCAAATAATTAATAGTGATAAATTATTAATTGAGTGGTTTAAAAGTATATTTAGAATATATTTTTACAATTTAATACAATTTCGTTCATTGGATGTAATTTCACATTTAAACCAGACATAAACAAGTGTCAATCTTTTGATAGTTATTATCTCTTAAGAACACGCTATTTGTTTTGACGACGGGAATTAATTTTTAAATTAATTAATGCAACTGATATGTTTTGAATTTGGTAAAATATACATCATTTTTGAGTTCATAATATCAAATATAGCTTAGGCCTAATTTTTTGTATTTTTCTGGAAACTTTCATTTTTTGATGAATAGTGAAACCACTAAGTGGTAGTTAAAAAAATGAATTTTTCATAAAACGTAATTTTACCAATTCTGTGAGTAGAATTTCAAAAATCTGAGAGACACGGTTGATGTCAGTAAGTAAAATTTGGTTCAATGAGATGAAAATAATTTTTGGTGAATAGTAACTTTTTACTTTTTTTTACCACGGTTAAATGTAAATAGGGAAATTAAGGGTAAAAATGTTATTATTATTACCCTAACACATGTCCTAATTCTATTGTATAAGTGTAATTCGACCAAAAACAACTTTGGAATAAAATATGACCATTTAGGCCCACTTGGATTAGATTAGGGCATTTATTATTAATTTATTTACAGAAGGGTTAAAATAGTTAAAATCAATGTTTAATAACTAAATCTTTTTTAATATAGGGTTATACATAAGATAAATTCGACTATAAATATTCATTAGAAAGATAAAAATATTTTATACATAATGATATTTTATTTGTAATTTTTAGACATTAAATAATTTAATTTATTTTTGACACAAAGATGATGCATTAATTATCTTATTAATGAAATATTGACATAATTGATGTTATAAATACCAAAATAAATGTAATTTGAGACTTTTTATTAATTCCACTAATTTTATAGGTTACTATGACATGTTAGTATTAATTTAATTAACTTCTTTTGAACTAATAATTCTGTTATGATTTTCAAAAAAATCAATTACTAAATAGTGTCAAAATTGACAAAAAATAGTTTTTAAAACAAATATTATATAATTAATTGTTAGTTTATTCCAAAAAATATAAGGTTCGGCCAAATGACTTAGATAAGGTTATATATATTAATAATAAACAACTTGGGGTTTGTTTGGCTTGTTATAGGAATTTTATTAACCCTATAGTGTAAGAACACAAAAAGACATGGTAAAAGTAAAATTATCTAACTTAAAGTTAAAACTAAATGATAAGGTTGAAATAGTAAACTAAACTTGTCCAAATTCTACTGGATGAAAGGATTTAGACCCATCCCCACCTTAGCTTCAAAATAACTCAATTTGGAGCTATTAAAACCCGAATATGACTTTATAATAAAATAATATTTTTAGTTATTCCAAAGGTGCCCCTCTCCTCCCTTATAAAAGGGAACCTCCTTCCTCTCTTGGATGTATATGGTATGTTTATTAACCATATAATATAAAAATACAAAGTGACATGGTAAATTTCAATCTAATTAACTAAGAGTTAAAACTAAAAGATAAGGTTAATATAATGACCTAAACTTGTCTAAATAATATTCGATGAGAGTATTTCGACCCATCCCCACCTTAGCTTAGAAATATATCAATTTGGAGATATTAAAAACAGAATTTGACTTTATAATAAAATAATATTTTTAGTTATTCCAAAGGTGCCCCTCTCCTCCCTTATAAAAGGGCATCTCCTCCCTATTTTCCTCACACCACTTTAAGACTTCAAGCTCGGCCGAAACCTGCCAAATTCTCTTCTCCACTTCCCTAGAAACATCCTAGAGGTCCTGGTCTTCTTCAAAGACCAATTTTAGTTCCCTAAGAGGAGGTCTCAAAGAGGCGCTTCAAAGAAGAGGTAATGTCTGTTACCGATTCTTTCAACTTTATTTCTTCTTCCACTTATTATTCTTTAGTTGTTTCATTATGAATTAATAATATCAGTATCAATCATATACTGATATATTATTATAAATATGAAACAACCCTATTTCACCATCTATCCATCCTACGGAAAATGAAATCACCGCGCGTGCGTACGTACGGAATACCGTCTCCACGCCGTGGTGTAATCTATTTTCCACCACCACCTTACTTGGATGGGTATAACGGTGTAAATAATGACTATATATGATTATTGTAAAGTGATATTGATTCTGAAATAGTATACATAAACTCCAATACAATTCCACTATCATGGGAACGATATCATCGCTCGTGCGTACGTACGGAATACCGTCTCCATGATGTGATGCGACTTGTTCTACATGATCTTCATTTTATAATGATTATATAAATGAATTGAATGAATGAATATGATATATATTACACTAATACCATTCTGTAAATGAGGTATCTATAACCTAAAAAGAAAAATAAGAATTTATTCGACAAAACACGCATAAGAACAAAAAGTAATAAACACTCGAATAACAAGTAGTAGTGAAATATTACTAATAAGAAGCTAAGAATATGACCATATATGATATCATAAAAATAATTATGGTTCTGTAATAAGTCAATAACATTATTTAAATCATTATACAGGAGGTTCGGACACTTACGAAGCAAATCAGACCTAAGGTAAGGGAAAATATCACAATCTAATTTTATCCGAGATTGTTTATACGATGGTATTTACTAGGGTGTATTTTATCATCCAAATCCATGTTTCCTCAATATGTAATATTTTTTCCAACCACCTACAATTTTTTAAATCCAATTTTACCCTTCAGTGAGTTTTTAGTAAATGATATGAAAGGAATCTTTTTTCGTTTTTCGTACGAGGTACTTTTTGAATTTTCCGACAAAAGTATGAGAAGAATGTTTTTTTTAACTTATACGACATGAATGGATTTTTGAAACATTATTTCCAAGAAGCTTCCTTTACAAGTTTTCAAGTTTATTTTTAATCAACTTTTTTTAGTTTACAATTCTATGACATGTTAAGAAAGGAAAATGTTTTTGAAGTAGAATGGATATTTTCCTCAAGAATAGAGTTCAAGTATTTTATCAAAATTATTTTCCATCTAAGATAATATAGGGTTCTGTTTCTATCCCTATTATTACATTGATTTGATTATGTTTTGATGAAATTATTTTTATGAATTCCTGTATCTTATATGAATTTTTTTATGATTTCATGTTGTTTAAGAATCCCATTTTTATTACATGGGTTATGCAATGATGTATGATTTATGATTTTGTGGAACACATAAGAATGGTTTCATTATGAGATGGGTGGGACCTATATCTCCCTCCAATGAATTGAGTAAAGATTTTATATCTGATGGGATAGACATGGATGGAATGGCAGGTTAAACCGGTTCAGTGAAACAGGACTGAAACGAGGAATGAACTCGGTTCAGAAATGGAATTTGTCCACTAATATAGTCTTGGAAATGAGTCTTGACTACTAAAAAATGATTCTCTATGATTATGTGTGTATGCCACAAAGTTTCATGTTTTAAGTTATTATTATTGGGATTACATTTCACTACTACGATTTATCCCATGTTATGAAATTATGAACTCTTTTGCAGGTTAAGATTTCCAAAAGTTATGTTCTTATGTATATGATGTGATTGATATTTCTTTTGTTTACCCTTACTGAGCATTTGAGCTCACCCTTTTGTATGTTTTATTTCCCCAGGTCATGAAGAAGGTTATTAAGTAGGATATGCAAAAATGGACTCTAGATATGATGAAATAAATGGGAGGAAAATTAGATGCTTTATGAACCAGTTGTTTATGTTTCCCAGTTTCTAAAGACTCTATACCTATACGGTCCTTTCCTGGTTTTGTTATATGTTTTAAAAAGTGTGCTTCAATTCTGAATTAATAACAATGTATGTAAAGTATGGGTCGCTATAATAATTTCTCACATAATAGAATTGTTCGTTTAATCAATTTTGTAAATATGTAAACAAAAATCATTATCAAATTTCAGAGCTAAAAAAGACATACAGATTGTAGAATAAGAATTATTTCCTTTTGAATTATATTTATACAATTTCTATATACTTAAAAGGATTTAATAACCACACTGATTGGAGATATATAATTCATGTGATAATTAAATAAATATATCAAAATAGTTCTAAAGAACAATTCAAATTAAAAAATATATATATATATATATATTGATTTCAAAGTTAATTGAAAAAATAGAAGGGATTTATTCAGAAGTTGGTTTTTTCGAATATAAATGAATATAATATACTTGGTTTTACAAATAAATAATCAATCAATTTGGAGTTATGTATCTCTTGATATGATTGAAATATAGAGGGAACCTAATTTTGGGAATTGGCTACGTGGATTTCAAAGTAAACTATGTGAATAACCATTTGGCTATGTGCTTAAGGAATTGGATACATGGTTTCTAGTAATTTTTCTACATGGGAATAGTATAAAACAAATATAAATATTATTTTAAAGTTCCAAATTACTTATTTAGAAATTAATACGAAATAAAAATTGTATAATATGTTATGAAAAATTAAAACATGAAATATAAATAAATTTTATGTAAATAAATATTATAATTTGATTAATGATAAACATTATTTAGTGAATACACAATTAAAATTATTATGGAATTTAATTGAACTAAAATAATAAAATATTTTTAATTATCATAACATAATTTGGTTAAATTATCCTCTCAAATTATCTAACTTTTTGATAATTACAAAACCCAGATTAATTTTGAAAACATCCCCCCCTCTATGAAATAACAAGAAATATACGTTTTAAAATAGAAAAATATATAAATTAATGAATTAAAATTTATAAAGTAATTACATAAAGAAAAATATAAATATTGTATAAAAGTTTTCTCAACACTAAATTTTTAAAAATTATATTAAGGAACCACTATAATGTTATCCAATATTGAAACAAAGAATTAAATGCAGTGGATAGAATTTTGAATGGCCTATTTGATACAAATAAAGAGAAACCTTTTAGATAATAATATTTTATGAAAAATGAAGATTTAAAGAGTAATTTAACATAATCTTGTATGTATTTGAGGTTTTAAAATAGCTATATAGTAAATACATTTGTACAAAAATTAAAAAATATTGATCTTAAAAACAGTTTCCAAATTTCATAGATTTAATGTAAAAAATAAGAATACAAAGATACTCATGCTCTATATGAATTTATGAATTATTTTTCAAATAAAATCAACATGTTTTAAATGGTTAGATCATATAAAAAAAATTTAAAATACTCTATGAATCTTAATGAAATGAAATATTTTTTTGAGTATGCACTATTTGAATAAACATTGAGGAAAATGTGGCACAATCTTGTAAAAGTCATACAAAAACATTTTAGTGTACCCATGCTATTTTCCATCCAATTGGGTTAGTAATAATATTTTACAAGACACATGTAGATTAAAAAAATTTATAATATGGTACATGAGTAGATAAATTATTAGAGATAGAAAATCTAGTAATAATGATGGATTGAGGGAACCATGTAGAATATTCATCAGAAAAATATCCTTACAACTAACATTTAAGTCATTTAACTGAAGTATAATAAATATTAATTGAAAAATAACATTTATTAAAATGAGAAGGATAATTATTATTGTATTTTGAAATAAGCATAGTATTTTTCAAATAATTTACTACTTTTATAACATTATCCAAGTTATATTTTAGTATAATATAATAAAAATATTATAATTAATATGATAAATAGAATTTCAAAACATATAATTTTCATCCTTAAGATTTTTAAATTTTTCATCAAGTTGAGATAAATTATTTAACAATACAATAAATTTCATCTATTACTCATCGTTATTTTTAGAAGTAAAATCCTTAAATCTATCACTCTTGATTTTATGATTTAATAATTTAAGATTATAATTTCCTATCCTTTCGACTTGAAGAGATAAAAATTTATTTTCATTAGAAAATTTATAATATTTCGATTCTTGAAATGAATGTAAATCCATCATTTTATGTTGTTTTTTGTATACATCTCATGTATCTCATATAATATTTTATTATTAAAAATAGAGGACTCTAAATCAAAATCATCCATTGAATCATTGATATTACATGTATGAACAGAATACTACTTTACTTCAGAAGATATTGTCTCATGTCCCTGATTGCATTTATTTTTCTATAAATTTTTATTTTTTTATCCATACATCACTAAAATAGATCTTTCCTTATACTGTAAATGGACTAGGACATATGTTATCACAAATAAAATAATAATAATTACAGCTATTTACCTTAGTATCCTTAACTATGATAATCCTATGGTAATAATGATTATATTGGATTTGATAATGGAATAAGGACTAGAGGGGTGAATAGGACATTATAAAAATTATAAAATTTATTAACAAATAATTATGAAATTTTGTGATTTGAAACTATAAAATTATTATTTTTTAATAAAATATTAATTATAGATTTGTGAAGAGTATATGTATAAAATTAAAGAGACCAACATAAGTAATTATTATACTTGTTAAGTATAATCGGCTTAGTCCAATATTCACACCCCAATAGATGGAGGATAGTAAAAACTATGAATTAGAGAGGGAATTTTACATGGGAGAAATCTAAACCCAAAACATTTACACAAAATAAATATCAACCTAGAAAATTATGAGAACCCCCCAAAAACATACACACACAAACATTTTGTGGGAGAAGATAGAAACTCAAGTGTTCTTGCAGGAGAAACCCAACCTAACTGTACTTCCTTTTTTCAGGTAATAACAACCATGAAACTACATTTTCATAAGGTACTATAGCCACATAATACTTTTTATAGGTGGTATAACATATTGTTTAAAAGAAATCATTATAGACAACTCTACCCATCCTAGAATAAATATATACACAAATTACAGAATAATATGAGAATTGTAGAAAGTAAGTTGTAGATTAAATAGTTTATGAAGGCCCTTTGAATGTATTTGAATTATGAAGTCTGGGAATTACTAAAAGGTAACATTAATTCTATAAAATTTTGATGAAGTCTAAGAAGATATTTTTTCTTCATTGATATTTCATAAAAAAGAATATAAATAGTAGAAAACTAAATCGAATGAATGACATAAAATAATGAACGTATGTGATCATATTTTATCATCGTGAAATGTTGTGTATGTTACAAGAATACACAAGTCCTTTGAATACAATTTTATTTGGACTACACACTTGAGAAAAAGTTTTGAATAATAAAAGAAATGAAACTGGATTATCATAAGGAAAGTTAAAGGAGATAAATTATCATTGAAAAATAATCACATAACTCATGTCTGATATTTTAAAAAAATGAATAATAATTCAAATAAATTTAAAAAATCTCATAAAATAATTTAAACGATATACCTAATAATATTTCATATATAAATCCCATGAAAATTGAATGTTTGAATCTGAATTATGAAATTCAAAAACATTCCATTAAAAAGATGTGATAAATATTTAGAGAAATTAAAAAATTAATAAAAATACATTAGTTTTATTAAATAATGTTTAAATGATATAAATATAAACTAATATAAATTTCAAAATAATATGATGAATGAAAAAAACATAATAGAATAAAAACTAATTTTTGATTTTCAAGATATAAGATTCATCCGTCCAATAAAAAACTCTTTGATCTTTATTAAAACATGCATAAAATAGTGAAAATAAGTTCAAATAGGCTCCAGAAAAATAATAATAATTAATTAATTCATTATCAAAATTTAAACATAGTAAATAAACATGCAATAAATCAAAATATGAATGAATACATAAAATATAACATTTTTCCGGTATGATTTCACATAAGATATTTTTAAGTAGGAATTTATCCTACCTAATAGAATTATCCACATAATGTAATTGACATAGGGGAATCACATAAGGGATTAACTTATTCAATTTCATCACCCTAGAAAATTTTTACGTATCCAAATTTCTCACATAAAGAAATTGGTCACGTAACTGATTCTGGAAAGTTGTAATGAGAAAGAATTATGAAATTTTAGAGCTAAAAAAATATTATTTGGAAGAATAAGGGTTGGTTACTTATGGATTGTATTTATAAAATATCAATTTATTTCCAAATAATCAATTGTCACTTTAATAGGACATCTATAACTCATGTTATCTTCAAAAACACTGTTGCAAAACAGTTCAAAAAAATAGCAGAAATGAGAAAAAAATGGGGTGATCTCAAAACTAATTTAAATCATGAATGATATAGATTCAGAATCAATTTTCTTATAATGAAATTATTAAAAATCTATTATATTTCATACAAATAATGAATCACTCAATTTGTAGTTTCTTATCTCATGATATGATTGAAATACAATGGGAACCTGATATCAGAAATCAGCTACATGGATTTCAAAATCAGCATTGTGAATAACCATTTAACGATGTGGTTAAGGAATTTTCTAAGTGGTTTATAGTACTGTATCTATATGGGAATACTATAAAAAATATATAAATGTGATTTTAAGGTTACACGTGACTTATTTAGTATAGGAAGTCAAAATTAAACAAGTTGAATAGGTTATAAAAATCAAAAAATTAAATCAAAACAAAATTTAAGTAATGAAATAATATTATATGATCAAAGTTAAACATTAATTAATTAATAAATAATTTAAATTACTAATATTATTTAATGAAATAAAACAAATAAATCATTGTAATAATCAAAACATAAAGTTATTCAAGGAGACACATGATAATTATATATTCAATCAAATGTTTTAAAATTGATATCTTTTTGTTACAAAAAAATAATGAGAATAAATTTGATTTTATAAATAAATAAATATTTTATAAAAGGTTTCCATTATATTTTGTGAGTTTATTTTAAATTTAAAATTTTCCACTTATATAAGTTGTTTTTCATAAAATGGATTCTATAGTAGGAATAAGAATGTCCAAATTTCGTATTCAGGCCACTATCATTTATGGTCAAAATGCTCTATAAAAACAATAACACATAATCATTTTATAATTTGTTATATTTATGTATAATATTAAATTTTGTGTGGTATACACAAAATAACGATTATATGAATCACAATATAATACAGAAATATTATAATTTAAATATGTGCATTATAAATTAGTTTTGGGTTTAGTGGTTATGAATATGATTAGTCATATTATAATATATATTTATAAAAGATATAATTAATAATATGAATAATAAATAATATTTTGGTTATAAATTGGATACAAATGAAGATAAATTATTCTATCGGTAAAAGAATTATTTTTTCTGAAAATTGTTTTTTTAGAGAAATGTACATTTATATTAAAAGATTAAATTAATCACTATTTATAAATGATTATAATTAAATAGGTATATTATATATACAATTAATTTAAATAAAATTAATTTAGTATTTTTAATTAGGAAAGGAATGCTGATAAAGTTATTTTATTCTTAAAAAAATCAATCTTTCAAAAAAATGGATTTTATTTCATTTTTCACACGGATATTATAACAAATTTATACCAATGTTATAAATTATTTATAAAAATATAGAAATAATTTTTTGAATAAAAAATCTATAATAGAATTATGTTTTTATTTTAATTTTTATTTTTGAAAATTTTGATTTTTGAGTGAATAGGGAAAAATACTACTAAAAAAGACTTTTTATTAAGGATCCCACCAAATAAAGGGAGGAGAAAGTGATGCAAGCCTAGTGCATCATTTCTTACAAGGAGGTTACAAACACTTGGAAGATACCCAAGGCTATCTTAGATAATACAATAATTTCCAGGGCTTCCCTTGCTAGCAAGACAATCTGCAGCAAAGTTGCCCTCTCTCAATGAGTTTGTAATCATCGTGCCATAACACAATAGGAGTTTTCATTTCCTGATAATGTGTGATAAGTACCACGGGGGCCCGGCTGTGTTGTCTAGGAATTTTACCAGGATATGCAATTCTTATTCGACAACAAAGATGTGGATGTGGTGATCGTGACAGATGGAAAGACCGCTGATCAGGGATCTGGATTCAGCTTCAATGGTTTTTTCAAAAATAATATTTCTTTTCATTAAATAAGGTAAATTAAAATTCCAAGATTGTGGTGAATTTTCTATTAAAGTAAAATAATTCTCCTTTAATTATAAATAATCTAATAAATGAACATATAATTATTATAATATTTAATTTTCATATAATATAATTTTTTTGCATAAAAACATTTATCTAAAGAACTATTTATAATTGAGTATTATGCATTAATAATAAAATATATTTCCATCCCTTATATAAATTTAATAATGAAAAATATATTCCATATTTGGAATAATGAGGTTTAAATTGTATAAATATATACATTTTATTTTTTTCATTATATATAGTAACCTAGGTAAAAATGTTTTCACATCATTTTGGGTAAAACAGTTAAAAATGGTCAAAAAACTATATGATAAGACCTTAATATCTACCTAAAACATATATTTATTTTATTTCATGATTATGTTTGGAAGAAAACCATCCATGATTGAAAAATTTGGAATTTTTATGCCACTTTCCATTCAGTATAACATTTATATTCTTTTTAGTAAATGATAATTATAAAATGTAAATCTTCTGATTTAAATTTATTTTATATATATTCATGTAGATAAAAAGTTTTTATAAATGAATATGTATGATTATTTTTAACATAAATAATTTAATCTAATAAGTTAATTTTATTTGTATTTTTTATTTGTTATATTATTACCATAAATTCTTACGCAACACCGATACAGTTTTTTTGAAAATAGTAGAAAAATAAATGTAAATGATTTTAAAAATAATAAAATTAATTTGTTTTAATGAATTGTGGTATTCAAAAAATTTAATCGGTAGTTATAAATTATAATTAATTTTAAATGTGTTTATTTAAAAATTCAATTGTTTTATTTATTCCTTTTATGTCAAATAAAATGAATAGTTTTAAAAATGACATTAATGGTATTTTATGATAAACAATAAAGTAATAAATGATTTAAAAATAAAAAAAGCATTGAAATAGGAAATTTGGGATGTGTAATTGGATAAAGTTTCAACCATGGACGATTGTTAAGACACTTACCAATTTATAGGTATATTTATGACCCTTAAGGAGTTAAAAACGTGTTACCACAGTTAATGTTAAAAAGGGTTAATAAGGGGATAAAATGAAAAGATAAGATTTAAAATGAAATGTAAAAATATATAAATTTTACTATTTTAAGTAATTTTAACCTTATAATTTTTTAACAACTAAATTATTTCCATTTGGTTTCACTTGACTTTATTAATATATTTATTATATTTTAATGTTCTTAATATCTTCAATTGTGTCACTCCCCTCACTTATAAAATGAAACCCACTATCCTCTCTTTGTCACACATTTTGATCCAATTTTTATAGAAAAATATCATCCCAAATATCATCCCAAACATCCACCCAAATATGTATAGGCTATTGTCTCACCAAATTTACATCCTATAAGGATTAATGTGTATGCCAAAAGAGGTTTCCTAAAAAAGAGTATATGTAACTCTTAACCCTTCTCTTTTATTTTATTTATTCTTCTAAAACCTTAAATTATATCATAAAAATTTCTAATATAATAAAATATATATCACCACTATACTAAGATATGATTATGTATATTTTATAACCCATAGTCATCACATTCTGCTTCTTGTGGGAAATAAAAACATCACTCATGCATTCGTGTGGACTACCACCTCCATGAAGTGATTTATTTTGTTTATCATTTCCACTTAAAATGATTTTTATTATGATATATTTAATTCATATATGTGATATTACTGACAAAAATATTATTATATAAAGATAATATATTACATGACTTCTTACCCTTCAATCCGTTAAAAATTAAAAAAGTCCCTCATGCATACATGTGGACTATCAGATCCATGAAGTAATGAGACTCATGTTCAACATTTATGAATGATTATAAAATTTTATTGAGAGAATAAAAATGAATATTATGTTACGAAAATTATTCAAGAGATTATGGAATGATGACCAATTTGACTATGATCAACCTATCAATGTTTTTTTGTGATCATTAACAAAACATCCTCAAAATGCTTAACATGAACCTAACTAATTTAATAGGCATGGTGATAAATAAGAAAAAAAGGATAATTACTGGGTAATATAAAATAAAATGATCTTGAGAAATTATAAAATTAATAAAATTTCATTATTGAGAGATATAGTACGTATATAAAAAGTTGGAGTTGAGGTTAGGGGATTTTTAAGCCGAATTATTTTCATTGGGTTATATTACTTCTTCCTAATCTATGTAATTCTATGATTATGAGAATAATAAAGTCTGATTATTTATTTTTATTTTTATATGTTTAAGAATGATTTAAATTTTTACACTTAATTATTTCATTGATTAATTGTCACTTCAAGGACACTATCATTCTAAGGTATTTGTCATTTCAATTTCATTTCTTTGAGACTTACATAATTTTAAACTCATATTTCCCTTATGTAGTGTATATAATTACATATGGATTATTTTTATAATTAATTTATGGAAATTATTATTGTCTAAAAATAATTTTAATTTTCTACACTTCAATATTACTTCGATTTAATGTTTACCAAAGGTGTAATGAAATTTCTTTTAAATAATTATTTCAAAGATTTTGTTTTGAAATAATATGTCTCTATGTCCATGATCATCAAATTATTCATGAATATTCTTATTTTTGTTTCAAATATTTTGAATGTTCATTAGTAACAAATTTTTACCTTCTATTCAGATTAATAATAGTAATATTTTTTAAATGTTATCTGTAAGACTCATTTTTATCTTTTTATTGAAGTGTGAAAGGAATGTTATATTTTAGGATTTACCAAAAGAATGTATTTTCCTTTTCTCATTAGTATTATTTTCATTTAATATTCCTTTAAAATAATTCATGACTTTTTTAAAATAATTGTTTTACTAGTATTATGGAATTGTTTTGGTTTTAAATAAGTTATTTCTTAATGAAGATGGTATATTCCTTAAGATATTTTCCATAACTCTTTTAAAATTATTTCCATATATGTAAATAAACTTTGATAAATATTATATCTTACTAAGTTTATAATAAAATGATATTATTGAGTAGTATGATTTTTGGGCTGCTCACTGTTGTTCATGAGGCTGTTCTTCTGAGAACCTGCTTCTATGACAATTCCTTCCACAATCTTTCTATTCTGAAGAAACTGGGAGTCTGGGGAAACTTCCCTCCACATCATGGAATGATTGAAGTGATTTGGAAACCTCCCTTCCAAGGCTAGATCAAGATCAACACTGATGGATCCTCGCAAGGTAATCCGGGTAACTCTGGCTTTGGGGCGGTTTTTCGGGATCATACAGGGTGTGTTGTTGATTGTCTATATGGATCATGTGTCTTCTCCACTACTCTTAAAGCAGAGATGAGAGGTGTCATTGAAGCGGTTGAGCAACCTGATAGAAGGGGCTGAGACAATCTGTGGGTTGAATGTGACTCCACACAAGTGGTGATTGCTATTAAGACAGGTGCTCTTTATCTTTCTTGGAAGTTGACCAATAAATGGACAAGATGCTTGGATATTCTCTACTTAAATCATCACATTGTTACACATGTATATAGAGTGGAAAATGTAGTGGCTTATGGTCTTATGAACAAAGGTGTGAATGGCTCTCATTTTCATTGGGATAATCAAGTTCTGGGTGATCTCCTTTCCTTTCTGAGGAAGGATCAATGTAAGGAATCTACTTTTAGATAGGTGTAAGTGCTTTGTTTCTAATCAATAAAGGGGTCTTGCTTTTCTGGGATGGATCTCAGTATTTAAAAAAAATGATATTATTGACCTTATTTCTCTAAATATATTTTTATCACATTATTCTATTTATTTACTAAGGAAAATATTAACATTTTATATGCATGGTTTTCAGTAGGAATATTTATGTTTATGATGTATTGAATTGTTACTCATATCATTAATATAAAGATAATATTGAAATTAGTATATTATGTGAAGGGCCCATTATATTCCCTCAATTAGCCGATATGTCTTATGAGATAATCCAGCTTTGGTATTTGGCATATAAATTACCTCTTTATATAAGATGTATTTGTATGAGACATTGGAGGTAAGATTATGATGTACAACATTATTCATTATATCATTATAAAATTATTTACTATTATCCATGTGATTATTTATTTTTTCTATTATCCTTGGATATATTCCCCTCCTATGATATTAGTAATATGGAATATTTTATTACTGTTTATCATTACCATATTATTCATGATTTATATATTCTATGATAGCTTCTAATGTATTATTTCTCAAACTGAAAAGCTAACAACTCCCTTTGTTATGATTTCCTTTATCCAGTTTACTAAAAAGGGATCTAAGAATTATTTCTTATATATAGTATGATAAATTAACAATTTCTTACTAAGATTAATTTTTTATGAAACAACAATTTAAATTTCAGAATCATGTTTTTGTGGAATAAAATTGAAAATTGAGTGTTAGTTCCCTATCATATTATAAAGGTTTTATATGTTATAATTTTCCCAATTCTATGAAACTCAAAACCAAAAATATCATCAAAACATATGAATGCTAACACATTGTTATAAATTCGGTCATAATGGGTTGTTTAAGTTACGGTGAATTACATTTTGTATCAAAGGAATGTTTTAGATTAATTCAAAGGTTAGGATGGATGAGATGAGGATACATTAATAATATTTGATAATATTAAGGGATAATAAGTCTATGGTTGATCATAGGATTAACTTCATAGAATCCCCTTTTAAAGATTTATGCAATTGGAGTTTAAAAAGTTCAATGATATTTTTGAGACATTTATAGGAATAAAACTCTTCATTTTAGTATATGTTTTAGGGAAAAGGTTATTTTAGGAATAAAGTTATTATATTATCTGGAAAAAATATATTGAAAAACATTACGATTATTATGATAATTGATTTTATCATTAATTAAATAAAAGGTTCATTTCATTTTGGGAATATTTGTTTTATTATAGAGATAACCATGAAATCAAAAATTTATTTGGTGATTAAGTTATTAGTGTTATTTTTGAAGAAGTTCACTATATTGAGAACATTATATGATTAAAGTAAATCGAAATAATTTTGACTAAGATGAGATTATAGTTTAATAATAAATAGAGAGTTATATATTGGAAGTATATATGATATTATTTTGGACTTATAGTGATTCAAGTTATTTATGTGAAATACTATAATATTTTGGATATTAAGTGACTAGGGTCATAAATTTTTTGGTATGTGAAATTATGATAGATTAATTTTTTTAGAGATAAATTTTCATCATGGAATAATATTTTATCGAATCATTCTAATATTTGGGTTTCAATTTGGTATGTCTTAGTTTAAAGTGTTTTAAGGCTTGTTACTTATGAAATTATTTAAGATAAACATTGGGTGTTGTTGTTTAAGATTGGGATATGAATGTAGTATTTATCCATATTAAGTTTAATTTATATTTGATAATATCACAATTTTTTCAAACCATTTTGAATTTGGTTAAGGTAAAAGAAAAGGAGTCATAATTTTTCTTTCTTTTTTGGATCTTATGATCCGTTAAAAGTTTATTTTAGTACTCCAAGAAAGAAAATGACATCATAAATATTTATTTTTTGGATTAAAAGATGAGATAGTAGTGGAAATTTATTTAATTAAAAAAAAGGATGACATTATAATTATTAAATGGAATGAAATAAAGTAATTATATTTTCTCATGTTTCCAATCTTGATATATAATAAATCCCTCAACTATTAGAAAATGATTTTGAAATAAAAATGTTTCCCATTTACCTTCCTTTGTGTTGAGTTTATGGTCATCATTATTCCTTGTTGATTTATGGTTTTGTGGTCCTTAACTTTATCATGATCTTGTTGTATATCACTCTATATTTTTTCATAGACAATATTTTTTATCCTCTATGTCCATTTTTTCACTTTCTTCCAATGTTCACCTTATTTGGGAACCAAATTATGTGGTATTCTAGGGGACCATCATATTTCCATTTTCCCATTTTCCAAAGGATGTTTTATTTTCAATTTTTTATATGGGTTTTCAACAAGGTATTTTTTAATATAAATTTTTCCCATTCATGATCATATCTTTTCCTTTCCACTCTATTAAATTGATTTTAAAAAACGATTTTATATTTTTTTATCAAAAACATGTTAAAAATATGAGGAAGAAATTAATTTAAAGGTGTACAGTGTAACACTTAATGATTTTATAATTTATTTTCTTTATGTAGTATATTTGAGAGTGTGTGGTATACAGTATTCCGATCATAATTGAACTTTTATATACTATGGAAATATTATTATTGCAATATGACTATTATAACCTAGATATTTGTTTGAAGGGTGTGAATAATAAAAAATTATTATAACATATGTGTTAAATTTTCCCATGAATAAATAAAAATTAAATCATACCTATATTATTAATTGGTTAAAAAATAATAGAAAATATTTTGTTGGTAAATGAAATATTTTTCTGAAAACCTTTTATTATTTGTGAAATATAGATTAATCTTTATAAAATAAATTAATTATTATTGATAAATTATTATAATAAAATTATTAGACTATATATCCAATAAATTTAAATAAAATTTCTTTTCATTGTCATTATTATGTAAAAATTGATAATAATGTTATTCTATTCTTAAAAAAAATACATTTTCATCAAAATGGTTCTCATTTCATTTTTTTGTGAGAATATTATAATTAATTCCTGAAACATTTATAAATTTTATTTGAAAAAATGGGAATAATAATATAAATAATTAGTTAAAAATATTACTCAGATGGTTTTTTGTGTTTTTTTGAAAAGGTTAATTTTTTAGTGAATAGTGTAAAATATAGATTTTTGAAAAACATTTAATTTTTTTCATTATATAAATTCCTCAAAATGACCCTTTATGTTTGGGATTTTTTTATTAAAATAAAATAACTCCTATTTAATTATATAAAATATAATTAATTAAAAAATAATTATCATCATATTTTATTTTGGTATAAGCTCATTTTTAGGATTAATAAAATTTAATAAAAACCTTTTTTCATTTCATTTTATACATTTATAATAAAATTTATTTATATAACATCTAAAAACTGAATATTGAAAAATAGATTCCATATTTTTAATAAAGTGGTTTAAATTTTTTAAATAATTCCCTTTAATTTTTTTTATGAATAGTAACCTAAGTGAAAATGTTATCACTACAGTAAGGGTAATACATAAAAAATAGGGTTAAAACTATGTGATGTGGAATAAAATTTTCCTAAAACTTTTTTATATTTTATTAAATGAGTTTTTTACCATTACATGAATTATCCAATGGTTTTGAAATTACTTTCCACTTTCCTTTGATTTTAACATTTATTTTTTTATATAAAATATAATTACAAAAATGTCACTCATATACTTTTAATTTTTCTTATATGTTGTCATCGTTATAAAAATATTTCATTAATGCCCCAAAAATTTTATGTTGAACATAAATATGTTATTATTATGGTAATTTATTTTTATGTTTTAGTGATGACATATTAACCTTAAATGCTTATGCAATGCTGATATAGTGGTTATGTAAGCAGTAAAAAAATCAATGTTAATGATTTTTAAAAGATTATAATTATTCTGTTTTGAATTAATTTATGTATCCTTAATTTAATAGGTACATATAATTTATAATTAATATAAAATGAAATTATTTGAAAATATGTTTGTTTTCTTGATGTCTTAGAAGTCAAATTAATTAAATAGTCCTAAACATTACTTTGCAGGTATTTTATAATAAAAAATATTTTCTAAAATGATTTAGAAATAAAAAATATATATATAGGATAATTGGTATTTTAAATGGTCAAAAATTTTATCCATGTAACATTTTTTTAGCAAATTTACACCTTAAAATTATATTTATAACCACTAAATATTGAAAAATATGTTACCATAGTAAAGGTTAAAAAGGGTTAAAGAGGGGGTTAAAATAAAAGATAGTGTTTAAAAAGTAACATAAAGAATTATAAATTTTATTTTCTAAATTTATTTTGACCTTATAATTTCCTACATTTAAAACTATTTCAATTTGGTTTCATTTGACATAATTATGATATTTATTATATTTTTATTCCCTAAATATTTACAATTGTGCCACACCCCTTACATATAAATGGGAACCCACTATCCAATAGTCATGATAGATTTTGAGACATTTATCTTCTCAAATTTATATCCAAATAACATACCAAAAATACTACCCACATTCTAGGGGATTTGGAATCACGAAAAGAACTTTTTAGAATTCTTAATGTGTAAACCAAAAGAATATTTCCAAATATGATGTATAACTATTATTCAAGTTCATTCATTTTATTTCTTCTTATGCATACTAAAATTATATAACAATAAAATTTATATAAAAATAAGTAACTACATTGTAATTATATGTTATTATGTCTATGGTATAACACTTATTGATCTGTGGATCCATTATATTTGAAATGAATACAACAACCATGAATACGTGTGGTATACCACCTCTACAAAGCATTGAGTTTCATTTTTTCATCACCTCTACACAAGGATGGTTATTATTATGAATTTAATGAATATATATTATATTAATGAAATAATTAATATTTTTTAAATATAATATATTACATACCTTCTAACCCTTCATCCTATTAAAAAAATGTTCACATCACACATTGCTTACATGTGGACAACAACCATCACGAAGTGATGTGATTTGTTTCTCATGTACTCCTTTCATGGATGATCCGATTAATTGAATTTAATGTATAAAAATTATATTAATTACATTATTAATATTTTATAGATGATGGAACCATTACCCTGTTCACCATGGTCAATCTACCGATTTTATTTTGTGACTATGAATCTAACGTCCTAACAATGTAATACATGAACAAAACTAATTTTATAATTGTATAAGTCATGGGAATAAATTAAATTAAGGTATAATAATAATTTAATATGCCTAAAAAAATTCTTATGTCATTATAAAAATAATATAATATAATTATTCTTTAGATAAAGTATGTGTGTGTTGAACTATACTCGAGGTAAGGGGGTTCTAAACTCAAATTATTCTCACTATGTAATGTTACCTATTCAATTACTATATATTGGAAAAATTATTTGTATAACGACCATTGAATATTTTTTGATTTATTTTATCTTTTTTTAGGTTCATTTTTTGTTACACATAATCACATCATTGATGAATTTTAACTTCAATTTTACGATTATTGAATGGGATTTGTTGTCTCAATTTCCGTTCTTTTGGACTTGTGCTATTTTCACCAAAAGAATATTTTTTTATGTATAAAATAAAATATGGATAATTTTTATCATTCATTTACTAAAATTAATGTGGTTTATAAATACTTATGTTTATCTATTTTTCAATTTCCATTTGATATAAAAGTTACCAAAGTTGTATGGGATTTTCCTTTAAAACATTGTTTAATGTTTTCCATTCAAAAGAATTTTATATTTGTACATGTTAATAAAACTATTAAAAAATGTTCTTATTAATTTTTCAAATATTTTTAAAGGAAATTTTAAATTAATTTTGTCTTTTATTATAAATAAATAAAATGCGTGTTTTCGAAAAGATTATATATGACTCTCTTTTTACTTTTAAGAGAAGTTTGGAAAGAATATTATTTTTTAATGTTTATCGCATGGATCAATCTTCCCAAATTATTTTATATTATTGATATGAATATTTAAATACTTTTTACATGGTTATTTAATATGATATTATCTTCCAAATATTCAGAGAGTTTTTAGATTTTAAATGAGTGATTTCAAAATGAAAAGGGTATTATCCTCCAAAAATGTTATAATGATATATTAAAATTATTTTCATATATTTCCACATCGTTTATAAACTTTTATTCTCTAACATGTATATAAAATAATAACACCATTCATGTAATTTATCTGGATGACTTATGATCACGTTTTTCTATTTATTGATTTGTAAAAATATTAACATTTCGTATGGTAGTTTTTCAATATGAAGCATTATGTTGATTATGTATTTAATTATTATTCATTAATTTCATATGATGATGGAATTGGAATTAGTATATGATGGGTGAGTCCTATTATATAACTTTGATGAAATTAAAAATACTCATAAGAAAAAATTTCTTTGGGTATTTGGTGTATGCCTTATCAATTTATGCATGATGTCTTATCACGTGGCATTGATAATAAGATTACAATGTTTGATACTATGCATTCTATCAGAATGAAATTTTTTATTGTTTTCTATGAGATTATTTATATTTTATGTATTCCATGGACATATTCCAATTTTAAAATATTATTTTTATAGAATATTTTATTATTTTTTATATCTTCTATATTATTATTACCTTTTCTATTCCATGATATATTATATTGTATTCTTTCCGTTACTATGCATCTCAGATAACCATTTATTATTATTTCCTTTCCCCAAGATAAAAATAAGGGATATATTAGTTATTTTAGGGATGTACTATACTAAATAATAAAATTATAAATAGAATTTTTTAAATGAAAATTAGTTTAAATTTATAAATCATGTTTTTGTGAAATAAAATCGAAATTTATTTGAACTATGATCTTCTATTATAAGGGTGTGATATGTAGAAGTTTTTCCAAATTATCTAAAAATATAAACTAAAAAGTTCCTATAGATTTAATAAGGTGAAACCCATTTTATAAATCTGGTATTTATGGGTTATTTATGTTATGGGTTGTTTCAAAAACAATAATAATTTTCTACTATGTTTTCTGTTTAAATGTACTCACTGGTTATTAAAATTAGATATATAGGTAAAATCTTTTTTTTAATTGTCTAATATTTACTGGATGACAATATTTAGACCTTTTATTACATTAACATGTAATTATGGACAATTTTGTGTCACTTTTAATGAAAGTGACTCTATATGTTATATATATATATATTATGTAGTTTCATGTGCACCCCTCCCCTCAGTTATAACATGCCACATATTCTCCTCCTGTATTCAATAACATTGATCACTATAACACAACTAATACATGATAAAATAACTTCATAGCTTCATTAACTTAATTTATTATCTTTTGGTATTACCCTAAGACCATTATAATATGGTATAAGGTGTATGCCAAAGGATGTCTCTTAAGAAAGACGTGATCACCTTATCCGAATCTTTCAAGTTTATTTCTTCTTTAAAATGCTATAAATATATTATATCCATCCTAACATATTTAATTAAATATCTCTAATATAGTGAGATATTATTATGATTATGTAAAAACCATTTTGAACCTCCATTCCATTAAATGTGAAATTAATTAATTACTAGTGAATATATATAGAGTAATACATCCACATTGTGATATCATTCATTTCCCTCACACCCTCTTATGTCAGGTTATAATGATGTATTTACTTAATATATATTATACTTATGATATAACTATGTTTCTATAATGGTAAAATGTTTTTTATCATTATTTTATTATTTTTATTAAAAATTAAAATATTGTTCATCATACAACGTACCACTGTCTCCATGAACAATGTATTTACTTTTTTCCATATCTTCCTTTTATGGATGGTTATTAATATATATATATATATATAATTATTTTTTATAATATTTATTTCATGATTAAAATTTATGATATGATTTAACCATGATCATGGTACAAGGTCCATAACTGATGAACTCAAACATAGTTAAAAACAATCAATTAACACTCGAAATGAGGATTATAGTGAATGATTGTAAATGAAATGCGATAGTATGTTATAGGTAAACCATGAATGATAATGTAATTATGATTATGGTTTTTTATAGTTATAATCAATTTAAATTTATTATACATGATGTTAGAGTGTTTACAAGTCATTTCAGACCTATTGTTTGGGTTTTTCATCTCACTTTTTGATTTTATTAGACTTATTCAATATTCATAATTTTTTTTTAAATTTGATATTATAATCCAAATTTATGTGTTATATCATGAATATAATTATATTAATGGTATTTAATAATTACGAGTATTGTTTATGTCTAAATTTTTTATGATAAAATATATGATTTATCTCTCATGAGTACCATGTATTTTATTCTCCACTATTTTTCCTAGATATTACATGATTTCATTTCACTTTTCTATATTTGAATTATAATAAGACTATAAAAGGGTTTTTATAGAAAAAAATATTGTTTCTATCATCGGTTGAGAATATTTTCTCTTCCATTTACATGTTTTCTAAAATACGTTCAAGAATTTTTTCTGTTCTCCAATTATTGAATAACTTTATTTTTACCCGTGTTTAAATTTCTAAAAAACTTTTTAAGGAAATATTCTATTCATTTTCAAAATAAGGTAATTTTTACCAAAGGTGTGATTAAATATTTGATTTAACGTTTACTTCATGAATGTAGTTTCCCACATTCATTAATATACATGGATTTATAGCTACCATTACATGTTTCTATGGTTTTCTTCAAGGAAAATGTTTTTCCTAATATTCTAAAAAAATTTATACTTTAAGTAACTGATTTTAAAATGAGAAGTGTATTTTACTAAAGAAATGTTCCAAGGATATTTTAATGTTTTTTTCATCTATAAAAATATACTTTCATGTTTCTTATTTTTAACTTGGGATATGATCCATTCTTTCTTCTTTATTATTTCACTAAATTGTTATTGAATATGATGATGAAATATTGATGAAACAAAATTATTTTTTCCATGGGTTAAGCTATAATGAAATTATATAGATTTTAATTATCATATAGAATATCTATTAATGGATTATAATTATGTGACAGGTGGGTCTATTATATACAAATAATTTATTAGGCATTTTTTAATGTTTATAAGATCAAAGTGTGTAGGAGAGGTTATTTGAAGTGCCAAAGATGATAGAGAATAGGTTATTCCAAGCTCAAAGAAGGTACACATGGGGTTAGTCCAAGCCTAAAATGTGATGAATGTATTAGTGGGTAGCTAGGACAAAATATTTCCATGATTGTGATTATGACACACTTTTTATGCTTCTCTCTAGGATGTGTTCTTATTCTTATGATATTAGACTATGTATTTTTTTTTTAATTCATTTATAAATCATGTATTATGAATTATCGAGGAAATATTATTTTTCATTATAGGGTATGTTTTTAAAATTTTAATCTCATATTCTCATACCCTTTTTATTCTGTTTTCCTAAAATATCATCATTTTATAATATATTCTATGTTTACTTCTAATGGGAATCAGAGCTCACCCTTTCTTTTGTTTCTATTATCTAAGTTATGATGAATGGTTTTATGAATTACATGACTAAGAACATTAATATATGAAATGAAAATTTGGAAAGATGTTATAGATACTTCATGTAATAAGATGATTACATATCTAGTCTACAACGACTCTAAACCATTGTGGGTTCAGGGCATGTATTGTTATGGGTTGTATTGGATATTCATCAAAAATGATGTAATGATTATGCATGTAAATTTTAGGTTTCATATTTTTTTGGATACAAAGGTGTGGTTATTGATGGGGTTTTTTTAGCACTCCAAAAATTATTTTAAAAGAATACGAAGCATGATACCTTACTTAACACACATCATTGTTATTCAAGTGAATTAAAATATACTATAAAAATATTTATATTTAAATGTGAATGTTATAACATTGCTATTAAATTGGATGGTTTGAATAATAATAACTATGTTATGAAAAATATGTATAATGGTTTTATATAATGGAAATTTATTAATTAATTCATAAAAAATCAATCAATTTTCAGTAATGTCATTTTATGCTTCATAAATTCATTTATTTGAAAAATGGTTTTTATTTTATTTTTTCTGCTGAAAATATAATTAATATCTAAAATTGAATAGATTGTAATTGAAAAAATGGATATCATTTTTGAATTCCATATGTCAAAATTATATTAATTTGATTTTTTATAATTATATGTATTTTTTGTTTTTTTGAATGAATTTTGAAAATACTTTCTTTTAATAGAAAACTACTTTTTGATTCAATCATTTAAAAAGTTTCATTATAATTTTAAATGATTTAAAAGTTAAATTAGATAATTTATTTTATTAAAAATAAAATTATGGTATTTTGAATCAAATCCATTCTAGATATTTTTATAAACCCTTTTATACTAAATAAGACATTTTTTATGGAAAAGTGATTTTCATCGCATTTAACATATTAAATATTAAATTAAATTATATATCATCTGTGAATTGAATTTGATAAAATTTATTCTATATTTGGAATCATAATAATTAATATTTAATAAATATTTCCCTTTAATTTTTTTGATTATTAATAGTAACTATATTAAATTGTGATAACCATAGTAAATATTAAATCGGGTTAATTAAGGTTAAAACTATTGTGAAGAGTCATTAAAATTTAACTAAAACATGAATTTACCCTATTTTGTGAGTAGAGTTTATCCCTAATTATCTATAATTTGAATTTATGGACACTTGGATCTATTTTTATTTGATAATGACCTATGCTATATTTCAAATAAAGGAATATAAAAAATATCACTCAATTGCTTTCAAATTTCTATTATATATTCACATGTGGATAAAAATAATTTTTTAATAAATATTAATGGTTATTTTGATTATAATGAATTTTTTAGGATTAAATTAATTTAGTTTTTGAAGTGATTATATAATTATCTTAAACCCTTTTACAATGCTGACACAATGCTTGTGAAATCCATAGAAAAATCAAAAAGAAAATTTAAAAACAATAAAGTTAATGTGTTTTTTTCTAAATTAAGCTTATACATGAATTTTATTTTAAAATATAATGAACTATTGGTGTAAAAATTTATTATATTATAATTCAATTATTATATTAATAATATTAAATTAAAATTAAATTAATAGTTTAGAAAATTAAATTAGTGATATTTTATAATAAAAGATATTCTTTTAAATGATTTTATATTAAAAAATCCAATTTCTTGATAAGTGATTTAGAAATGTTCTATAATTTAAAAAAATATTCCACGTATTGGTCAATTTTCCTTTTATTGTAACTTTCCTAACCCCTAGAGAGTAAAAATCATCGATATCATGGTAGTCATCAAAACAAAAACAAAGGGGTTAAAACAAAAATTTAATAGTGAAAACAACACTTTTAATTGTCCAAATATTAGTTTATGAGATTATATTGACTCATAAACATCATATATCACATATATATAATTTTTTTTCCAATTTTCAATGAAAAATAATTTATTTTTATTTAATATGTTATGAAATTCCATGAGATTCCCTCCCCCACCTAAAAACGTTTACCACCAGTCCTCACCCATTTACTCTTGATAAACCATTTGGTTCATCCATTACCTGAAAAATAACTTTATAAAATCACTCCACACATAATTTAGGAATAATTTTGTGTATAATAACAAATATAGAGTTTTTAATGTGTTAAGTAAAATTATTGTTTTCTAGAAGAGGTATAGATTTTAACAAAAAGTTATAGTTTTATTAATTCTATTACCACCTTTAAAAATACTCAAAAGATTTTTATATACTAAAATTTGGATATATAATATATTTATATTATATTATGTTTATTTATTTTCAATAATACATCACTTAATTCATGTAATGGGAATAAAAACAATCCTTTGTATGCACGGTGGACTGTTGTCTCATGAATCAGTGTAATTGATTTTCAATCACCTCCTCTCATGGTTAGATATAATGATGGAAATAAAAAATATATATTATGTTAATACCAAAATTATAATTATTGAAATATTACATGACATGTATTTTATTATCAGTCCATCTATTAGAGAATTATAACATCATTTGTGCATATGTGTGGATTACCACCACCATAAACCGATGTGATTCGTTTTTCTTCATCGTCTCAAATGGATGGTGCATATTAATTTATATAATGATTTAATATGATATTTATTATATAAAAATAATTATATAATGTTAAAATTATAATAACCTTATGTCCCACATTTTCATTTAAAAATGGTAATGTTACTCATTTGTACGTACGACTTACTGTATCCATGATTATAACATAATACAATTTTCATAATAACCTTTCATGGTTGGTTTGAAAAGAATATTTAATCTAAAAATATTTATAATTATGTAATGATTATTATTATTATATATATTAATTAATGAGGAAATATTTTCCAGAGTCAATGTATTGAAGTCATTTTGATGTTATGAACCAAATATCCACAAAACACACGATGTAGACACGACCGATTAAGTAATTACATATTTCATTAAAAATAAAATAAATTGTTTAAGAATAAAAAAGAAAACTAGGAAAAGGTTTTTGGTAAATAAAATAATTAATAAAATTTTATTTTATATCTATATAAATAACTTTTTTTACAATTTAAACTCAATGTAAGGGAGTCATTAACTTAAAACCACGTTTTATGTTTTTTTCAGGATTTATTTTTCTAAAAAAATACATTCATGTCCATGTTTATATATTTTATTAAATAAATGTAATTATATGGATATAATTGGATTAGAAATGATATTATATGTATATTTATAATTTATTACAAATTTTCTAAAAATTAATATTTTTACAAATTTTATATGGAATGCCCACACATTATTTACAAAAGGAAAAAAATAACATTATATATTAACATATATGATGTCGATGAAGTTTCCTTCTATCGAAATAATTATTTTATGTTTGGATTCTGTTAATAAATTTTATTTTTAATCGAAGGAAAGAACCTTCTTCCCCCTTTTTTGGGTATTTCAGTTTCAAAAATGGTTTTTTAAGAGGAAAGAATATTTTTATATCAATTTTTTTCATTTTGGGTTTTAAAATGTTTTTTATGGGTTTTATAATTATATATTTTATGATTTCAATGATTTATTAATAATATGGTACTTGATCATTATAGATGATGATATTTTCTAGTTATTTTTGTTTTGAAAATGGATTTCTAAAAGGAAAGGGTATTTCAATATATAATTAAAAGCGCTTTTCATATGGGTTATAACATTTTTTCATGGGGTTTATGATCAAAAGTAGAATGAATGAAAATTTTTATTCATGATATGGTAATTGATCATTATATATGATGATTGGTGATCCCGATACATCTTATATGATGTGTGAATTTGATACATCTTATACGATAGGTGAGTTTCATAGATCTTATAAAATGAGTGGGCATAACATTGATCTCTAATGTAATTGGTAATGTTCATTGTATTAAAAGGTGATAAGGAGGGAGTTAATTATAGAGGTTTATCCTAAGGATTTAATAGGGCTCTAATTATTTATGACAGTAGTAAAAATGGGTTATGAATATAATTCTTAAAGATTCATCTAAGGTGTTTTTTCTTGCTATTAATTTTTGATGATATCTTTGAGAAAAATGTTATTTTCCATGAATATATAGTTAATTTTATATACAAAAACAATAATGATAAAATAAAAAAATTATATTGGTTTTTATGCATTTTAATAGAATAAAAAATGGATTCATATTATATCCCATACTTAAATTTTTATACACAACCCGAATTTTTATTTTTTTCAAAGGGTTTATGATTGAGTAGTAACAATGATGAAGTAAAATTCAAATTCATGAATATTTTTCCTAAAAAGAAAAAATATTTCATCTTAAATGTAAAATATTGTGGAAAAAATGGATACTAAGGAGAATTTTTCACTTTGAAATGTATGGGTTTGTTATGTAAGAGTTACAACCTAATTTATAAAAAATATAAAACTAAAAGTTATTTGGTAAATAAATAAAATGAAGTCTAGTATAGAGGAACTATATTATTTAATTTTTTATATTTAGGTCCTTATTTTTGCTATTAGAGTATGATTTAGATAACTTTATTGAATAGGATGTTTCCATGTGAAGTTGACTTAAGCATTATCGAGACCATCATGGTTTTTTAATTTTAAGATTAATAATATGTTTAAAGGAATATATATATATATATATACATATACATTTTTATGTTTTATGTGATGGGAATATAAGATGATTAAGATTATTTTTGGGGTAATTTATGGTAATACAACCCTTGGTATTATTATTTGTTTTAGTGAAATGGTTATATGAGAAACATTGAATTTTTATTTTATAGAAATAAGTTTAAAGTTATTTATATCATTTATGTTTTGTATGATATTTTTTGTTGAGGTAATTATGGTTAATTGTGATAAATGGTAATTACATGTTGGGTACATGTGACATATCATATAGATAACAAAGGTATTTATAATTGATTTGGTTAAAATGTGACTAATTTTATTTTTAAAGCAATTCACCAATTTAGAGAAATTATAAACTTAATGTACATAAAAATTATGATGGATAAGATGGGGTTTTTTTTGATGAATAAAGGATTATTTATCATTTGGATGAAAATATGATATTATTATGGATTTTTTTGGGGAAATGAATTGTATATTTTGGAGAATATATGACCCGGATAGATCCCTTTTTTGTATGTGGCTTTAACAGTGATTTATTTACTATTGAGATAAATGTAAAGTTTATCTTGTAAGAATATGTGATGAAGTCATTTTAATCATTGGGTTTCAATATTAGTTATGAATATTTTAATGAATTTTATGGATAGTTATTTATTCAATGATTTATCTCTAACATATTTTATTATTCTTGAGTATTTAGAGATTAATGTTCTGGTTCTTCATATGATGGTTTATTAATAATGGATATTATATTTTTTTTCTACCGATTTTGGTTTTTTTAATTCATAAAATCAAGTGGAATAACATATTATCCGTTTGTGGATCTTATGACATATTAGAAGTTTATTTTAGTGCTCTAGGAATGAAAAATTAATTTTTGAATATTCATTTAATAGAGTAAGAGATGAGATCAAATTGGTAATATATTATAACAATAAACAAAAGGTATAAATTTTACTTATGGAATTCAAGATAAATGAGTAAGTATATTTACTCACGGTAAAGAAAATCCTCAACTCTAAGAAATATATATTTTAAAAAATGTTATCCTATTATTTAAAATTATAATGAATTGATGGAATTTTGAAACCCTCATTTATTTATGGTTTTTTTGCCACAAAATTTATTTTGATCATTCACATTCCTGTGATAAATTATCTCTATCACTTTCCATCATTATTTAGACAAACAAATTTCCTATATGTCCAAATTTTCACTTCAATTTTTGTTTCTATTTGGGAACCTAATAATGTGTTATTTCAAGGGACCTCCATTTTTTTATTCTCCACTTTTCAAAACTATATTTTATTATCCCTTTTTATCTTGGGGTTTTCGACAAAAGTAATTTTAAATTATAAAATGGGTTTCCTTTCACGAGCACGCGGTTTATCTTCTACTCCTAGGAATTAATTCTAAAAATGTTTTAAAACCATTCTATTAGGAACAAGATAAAATAGTAAGGATGAAATTACTTTAAGGGTAAAATAATTTAATGGCATGAAAATTTATGTTAAAACAAAAACTACTATCGATATATTTTTTAACACCAAATGAAGATCTTTAAAAAAATTGAGATATACTGTAAAAATATTACTATATAAATGTGTTCGTTATAAAAAAATTTCTAAATGTTTTTGTAAGAACAGTAATAACCAAATTATGAAAAATATGTATAAATTACTTTATAAAATAAAATTTAATTGAATAATTCATAATAAAAGAGTAAAAAAATTTATTAAATTCATTTTATTCTTCAAAAATACATTTTCCTAAAAAGATTTGTTATTTAATTTTGTGTACGGATTTAATAAATTACATATTCCACATTTAAAAAATATAATTTTTTTAAAATGATATAATTTTTTAATTCCTCATTCCAAAATTATCTTTTCATTTATTTTTTATATGTATTAGAAAAGTTTTATTTTTATGAGTGAATAGTGAAAATACTGATTTTAATTGAAAACTTTATTTTTATTTGAAAAATATAAAATGTTACATTTTATTTTAAAATGTTTTAAAATAACCATTAGTTTATTTAAATATTTAGTAGTAAAATTATTTTATTTTGAATAAATTTTATTATTGGATTTGGTATTAAAAAATTTATAATTAAGAAGAAATTTTTTTATGGAAAACAGTTTTTTATCACATTTTATAAGTTTAATTTTAAATTTAATTCTAAAACTTATATAAAATGAATTTGATAAATTGGATTCAAAATATAGAATAATATTAATTAATGTTTTTTAAATAAGGACCTTTTATTTTTTTCATTATAAATAGTAACTATTGTAAATAGTTATAACCATAAAAAATGCTAAATCAGGTTAATTAAGGTTAAAAATAGTGTATGAAGGATTTAAAATATACCTAACCCTTGATTTTACCCTATATTATGTGTGATGTTCTTCCATAATCCTATAATATTTTAATATATGTCCACTTGGATCCTTTTTTATTTGATAATGACATATATAATATTTTAGGTAAAGAAAAATAAAAAATATCACTCTCTTACATTTAAATTTCTCATATATGTTCACATATGGATAGAAATAAATTATGAACAAATATTAATTGTAAATATAATAATAATAGTGAATTATTTTATTATTTTAATTTAATTATAATTACTCGTGATCATATAATCACCTTAAACACTTATACAACATTGACACAAAGTGAGTGCAAATAGTGTAAAAATAAATGTAAATATTTTTAAAAGAAATTAAAGTATTTTGGATGAATTATGTTGAAAAATGAATTTTATATTTGATAATGATTTATTAATGATAGCGAAATCAATTCTTTTATAATTCCATTTTTGTCTTGATAATATTAAATTCAAAAGAAATATATTGTTCCAAAAATTACATTAATTTAATTTTAAAGGAATTTTTTTATTAAATGTTATAAAATTCATAAAAACCTATATATTTAAAAAAAGAAATGGATACGGTCTAGAATATCAAAATATGAACATTTATGGGTCATTGTAGTAACATCCCATTACTTTTTATGTTTCTTGACCCATTTATTTGAGTACCCAATGTTTTGATGTCCTTTCGGGTTGTTTTGGGAGTTTTATCGAACCTTTATTGATGGGTTTTGAGACTTTTAATTGTTTACGCATGGTTAAAAAAAGAGTTTAACCCCAGTTTCATGTTTTTTTCATGTTATGTGCATGTTTAAACAATATGGGAAACCTGTTTCATGTCGTGCGCATTGTTTAAACAATGTATGCAACCTGTTGCAAAGTTTATGCATGGTTTAAACAAAGTGCGAAACATGTTTCATGGTTTGTGCATGGTTAGTACTAATTTTGTGGCTTTCCCCATGAAACTGTATGAACTTTAATTAAAGTTATGAAAATTTCCATTAAAATCTTGAAACCCCTATAATTATACCTAAATTCCATCCACTCGAACCTAAATCAATTTTATGGATTTTTAGAAACCTCTAGAGCCATTATTTCTCCCAAAACATCATCTCTTGGTTGATAAAAGTGCCAATTGAAGCAGAGATCTTTTCTTTAGGTGAGTTATTTCCTTCTTAATCTTGGATCTCCAATATTCTATTGATTCCTTCTCCATATAGGTTATGACGACCTTTAAATTTTTTTGGATATTGATTTATTGTTGTGGAATTGTAGATCTAGGATCCCTTATATCTTCATTCAAGATCTATCATCCAATATTTGGTGATCACTATTAGAGGAGACACATCTTGTATTTTTTGAAATTGGATTATTTAATTTCCAAGTAGGTGTTTCCATGACTTTCCTTCATTTTTTAATTCATTTTTTCTGATTAAATTCATAGATATGTGTTTCTAAATTTCTAGAAGTTATACTATGAAATGTTTCTATGAAATTACTTATAAAATATTTATTGACCAATTTACCATGGAATTTAATATGGAATTAATTAAATTCTTGTAATCTTGATATCTATAACCTTTTTGTAAATTTTTTAAATTCCATGTTTATTTATATTTGTTTTCAAATAATATTTAATGTTATTCTGGTGAAATTGAGGGTTTTGTCTAGGGTTTTGATTTATTAAATGAATATCCTTGATTTGAATTCAATGAATTGAACTATTTGTTATTTTCTAAATAGTTTTAAATTCTTGAATTTATTTAATGACCAAGAACCCCATTTGGATGATTTTGACCTCCTTTTGAAATGGGTGATCTTGCGTTATTTGAATGAAACGATTTATTCACATGGAGAGAGGGTACCAACCCATGTTTAGAAATATTTTAAACCATTTTTAATGTTATAATACTTATTTTTAATCATTTATGATTTATTTAAAATAAATTATTGTTTTAAATTCTTGTTTGGAATTTTAATGATTAATTGTGAAAGGAAGCGGGTATTATTACCCTATTGAATGTTGAATTGAATAAAAAAATTAAAATTAAAATTGATGATTCATGAAGAAACGATTTGAACTTTATGATAATTCTCCCATGTGATAATCCCTTAATTGTAACTTGTTTGTCTCTAATACTTCCCATTGTGGTCAAAGGATGATAAAGGGATTATTTACTTTGAGGGAGTTTGGGGGTGAGAGAGAGATGCTGATGATAAGGATCCAGCGATCCTCATAAATTGTTTATCTCACCCCTTATTTTGGAAATTCATGCGAACATGGATAGTTAATTGGGATGACCTTGTTTTAAGATTCACTAGAGGACCCACACCCTTCCAGTGGATCCATAGAGAACTGAAAAGTTAGGGATATGGACTTGTGTCTTGAAAAGCGGATGTGGGTGGAACAGGTTTACTTTAGACATGTGATACTAAATTTAAGCCCAGAAATTAATCATGTGGTATTTTAATTATCTATTCTTAGGTGGACTCACTATCGTACCTAGGTTTGACCAATGACATCCATATACTTGATATCGATATATGACATTGTTGGCTGTCACTATTTGGATTCAAAATTTCCTTATTGGCTTCATTTATAGTTATTATGCACTGTGACAGTATTGTATCGATTCTTATTCATCATTACATATCAGGTGAATATTCTCATACTTTATTGATAATCTGAATTTAGATTCTAAAATGTTTTTCAATGCATTTCAAGAAAACTTTTAGTTTTTGAATGGTGTAACGATATGTTTTACAGGTTTAGTTTGATAGACTATTTCTAAACATTTAAAAATCTTTTTTAAGATAATCATCAAACTTTCATTATTTTACTCCTCTAGTAGCATATTTTATTTACCTTAAGAATTAACTGCATAGAAACATTTGTGGATTCCTACTTGGATCTTTCTCTCACACCTTTCTTGTACCTTTTGGTGTTTATAGTCCTTTATTTTCTTATATAAGTTGTTCATTCCCTAACCTTCCAGTGTGGTTTTTCTGAGTTAGGGTGACCAAGGGCGGATGACTTGGGATATAGTGGGTGGTCCTAGACCACCAAGAGGTGGGTTGTTGTTGTCAAGTTTCTCTTTTAGTTTTCTTAGTGACTCTTTGTACCTTGATATGTATGTATGGATTTATATATATCTGATGATGTTTTATCATATTACTATATTATTGAAAACATTTGAAGGTGAAATTTTTCCCAAATATTGTTTTTTGATGCTGAGGTGCTTGTTGTCAGCTCATGGAGACTAGGAAGACTCATTAGGTTAGTGGAGAATCACATAGGTTATTGGTTTAGATAGTATCCTGGGTTGGTTCATTACAAATGGTATCAGAGCTAGGTATTTCTTTAAAGGCAAATACTTGACTTTGAAATCCTTATGTTATTTGGGGTGATTCACGGTAGAAATTAAAATAAGAATGTGTAAGGAATCAAGAGGTATTTTGTGAGTTGGTGCTCTTGATCACCACCCCTTCATGATGTTAATTGAGTTACTAGTGGTGTTGGAACATGAGTCTTTTCATTGAGTTTTTATGTTTCTAATGATAAATTATATTTATATTCCCAATGATACTATTTCTGGTTTGTGTAATATCTTATGAGTTTTTGAAATAGAATGGAAGGATGACCATAGTGGCACCATGTTATCAGAGTTTGGTAAACTGTGAGGAATCAATGTGGATAATTTTTAAATCCAACCATGGATAGTTTTTAGGTTGGTGTGTGCTTTACTAGCCTATACGACCAATCATTTTTCATTTCTAACATGGTTCTAAACATGTTACCTTATCCATTTTCTTAAAAGTGACATCACTTTTGTGAGGTTTTTATATGGGTTATGTTTGTGGGTTGTTTCATTATTTTTTTTGGTTGTTTCAAATTCAATCCCTTGTTAATAATTTTAATTCTCATTTGAGAACTAATTGTGTCTTAAAATAGGTTTTGTCAAGTTCTACGAGAAATGCTTTCAATTTCAAAAAAGTGGGTTTTATAAAATGCTTTGCTTGTAAAAATAATTATACAAGACTCTTATTCGATATGATAAAACAATGTTTTATGTAGAAATTTTGGATTGTAATGTATTTAAAAAGAAATGGATTAGTTATTTAGAAAATGGAATTAATTATTCTAAATCCTTGGAATAATTTACATGTGCTGGTGAAGGGTTTTTCAAAACCTGATTGATTTATAGAAAGATTTATCATTTTGAAAGGAACGAGTAATGTTTTATAAATTTTTAATTCTTTTGTTTTTTGAAATCAATAAATCATTGAAAAAGTGAATTGTGACTTTGTTTAGTAGATTTTTTAATATATTTTTGATTGTTAGTTGAAGCCTGAGATGATATTCTTTGGTTTTTTGATGTTAATAAATGTATCCCATTAATTCCTTTGAGAACGATAGAATGTTTCTCTAATGGTATGGTCCTCACGATGGTTATTCATGTCTTGAATAAGTTGAACCCCTTGTCAATATCTTTACCCAGACTCCATATTGAGTGGTGGAGCTAGAGAATTTCAATCCATTGAACACCATCCTTGAATTCCTATAGTGTCTTCCACATTTTTATAAAGGAGAAAAAGGTTCTCGTGAGGAAGTAAAGTGGATTAAAGAAATTGATGATATTTTTTATTATCTTAAAACTCTTGATACATAAAAGGTTAACTACATCAACTTTTTATTTGAGGGACCTATTCAAAAGTGGGGGAATTTTTTGATTCCCCCTTTAATGCATGCATTGATATATTCGGAATCCTTCAAGTCATCTTTTATTCGATCATAGTATCCTGAGGTAGTAATGATGGAGAATGGTTTTGAGGTCTTGAGTTTCAATCAAGATGATCTATTAGTTACGAAGTATTCCAAGAAATTCTCACATTTGGTATGTTTCATACCCGATTTATTAGTAACGAATTCATTAATGATACCTCTTTTAGAAAAGGCCTTCACCAAGACCTTGTAACCACTATTCATGAGGAATGGTTGATCACTTATCCATAAATGATTGAAAGGGACTTTTTAGCTTAAGTAGAAATAGAAAAACAACAGGGATGGCTAAATTGCACATTCCCAATCGAGGAAGTTCTATCTCTTTGGGAAAATAAGAGGACTACCATATGTTTCTAGTGGGAAGAACCTAATCATTCTATGATGTTGTGTTTGAAATTTCTAGGAGTTTATAAATTGTGTGGCCACATAGGTCACTTTATGAGGTTCAGTAATTTGGAAGACTAGAAAAGGAAATTTCGATCAGGAATATCAGCTTCTATTTGTGGGGAATCAGAAGCTTCATGATAATAGGGTTCCATCCATATCACTCAGAGTTAATATTTTCATTCGGTGGAGGATATTATGGTTTATACTTTTTGGTTTCCATATATGGGTTATGTTGATCCATATTGTTGTTTCCAATGTGGTAGTGGAAACCGTTTGATATTTCCTTCTTGTGGCTTTTCTATTTTGGAAACCTTTTATTTTGAGATCTCTGTGATGATGTCTTGTGGACCATTTTTTGGATCATTTGTGAATTGATGATGTTGTAATGTTTTCATTTTCTTGAAATTGTTATTATTGTTCCTCGGTGTTCATCTAGTTTTCACATGATGGTTATAGAACAATTTAGTTGTAATGGATGATCTCCCTCATGAGAGTATAGTTCCCTATTCTTAACTGGACTAAATGTTTAATCACTTTCCATTTGGACTTGGATAAACCATGGGAATGTATTTAAGTAACTATTATGATGTATATTTTCTATTTACTAGGAACCTGGAAGTGCTGTCATTTGATTTGATGAAGTCATATTGGTATGAGGCTTAGTTTTGGAAATTTTATGTTAGCATTGAGTACTCACCCATGGTAAAAATCCTTATTAGTATTTTAAATTTATTATGACTGCTTGATCTTATTTGTTTCTCCTTATTGTGTGTTTGAAGTGTCTTATTTTTGTCTATGGGAAAATATCTTATTATGTTACACCATTCTAATGAATCTTTAAATGGCGGGGAGACGAATGATAGGTTTCCAGTCTTTATCTTGTTTGTAGAAATGCGATTAACTTAGAGTATAGATCTTAGATTTGTGAGTGTTGTTAACCTTTAGGTGAGACTCACTTTTGGACCATGGACAATTCACCTCACAAAATGAGTGATGGAGTTCTTCTTGTATCATCTTGTTCTATCTTTCAAACTAGAAGCATTATGGGGATAAAAAGTCCAATATTTGGGAGGTTGTAACATCCCATTATTTTTTATGTGTTTTGACCCATTGATTTGAGTACCCAATGTTTATATCTATTTTTTTTTTGTTTTTAGTATTTTATTAGACCTATATTAATGGTTTCTGATCCTTTTCATGGTTTATATATGGTTTTTTCATGGTTAAACAAAGTTTTCAACCTAGGTTGCATGGTTTTCTCATGGTTTGTTAATGGTTAAACAAACTGTGAAACATGTTACACAGTTTGAGGATCATTTTCATTGGTTTAAACAATGTGTGCAACATATTTAATGGTTTACACATGGTTTTTAAATTTTTTAAACAAAGTGTGAAACCTGTTGCATGATTTGCACATGGTTAGTACTAATTGTGAGACTTGTCCCAGAAAACTATGAGAACGGTAATTAAAGTTACAAAAATTGTAATTAAAATAATGAAACCACCCTAATAAACCCTAAACACCTATCACTCGAAACTAAATTGATTCTATTCCTTTTAGGAGACCTATATAACCATTTTCCCCAAAAAATTGTCTCTTTGCAGATCAAAACACCAATCTAAGTAGAGATATCCTCTTTCAGTGAGTTCTTTTCTTCTTAATCTTGGATCTCACATCTTATCTTGGTTCCTTCTCCCTAAAGGTTATGATGGCCTTGCATTTTTATTGGATCATGATTTATTGATGTGGAATTGTGTATCTAATATCCCTTCTCTATTCATTCAAGATATATCTTATTAGATCAGGTGATTTCTATCAGAGGTAACATAACTCAAATTTGTTGCGATTGGATTCCAAAAATTCCAAGTGGGTGTTTCTATGATTTTTATTCATTTTGTAATTAATTTTTTCTTGATAAATTCATCGATATGTGTTTCTAGATTTTTATAAATTATTATATGCAATTTTTCCTTGAAATTTCTCATAAAATATTCATTGAAAAATTTACCATAGAATTTGATATGGAATTAATTTAATGGATAAAATCTTGATATCTATAACCTTTTTTAAATTTTTTAAATTCAATGTTTTTTGGATTTATTTTCAAATAATATTTAAATGATATTTTGGTAAAATTGAGAGAATTATCCCAGGTTTTGATTTATTAAACGAATATCCTTGATTTAAATTAAATGAATTGAACTATTTGATGTTTTGCAAATAGTTATAATTGGTTGAATTTATTTAAAGACCATGAACCCCTTTTGAATGATTGTGAACTTATTTTTAAATGGGTGATCTTTGGTAATTTTAAATAAATGATTTATTCACATGAAAAGAGGGTTTGAACCCATGATTATAAATATAATCAAACATTTTTCAAGTTATAATACTTATTTAGAATTAATCATGGTTTCCATGAAATAAATGATTATTTTAAAGGCATGTTTATAATTTTAATGATGAATTGTGAATGGAAGCTAGTATTATTACTATTTTAAATGTTTAATTGAATAAATGTTTTTTAATTGAAATTGATATTTCTTGATGGATTAGTTTTCAATTTATGATAATTCTCACATGTGAAAATCCATTAATTGTAACTTTTTTGATTCTTATACTTCCAATTGATGTTAGGGGTTGAAAAAATGGATTATTTACTTTGAGAGAGTTTGGGGGTGAGGGTGAGATGTTGATGATAAGGATCTAGTGGTCCTCATAACTTGTTTATCTCACCCATTAATTTAACTAGTTATGGGAACCTGGATAGTTACATGGGATGAAAAATATATATGCTTCACTAATATACTCACACCCTTATAGTGTATCCATAGAGAATGCGAATGGTTCTAGATATGGACTTGTGGAAATGAAAGTAGGTGTTCATGGAACTGGTTTTCATTAGAATCGTTAAAATAGATGTAATATTGACAATTTGTCATGTTGTATTTTGATTAGATATTATGAGGTGGAATCACTATCATACCTAGGTTATACGCATGACATACATATACTTGATATCGATACATGACAATGTTGGTTGTTGCTATTTGGAATCATAATTTTCTTTCTTTCTTCATTTATTGTTATTATTATTATGCATTGTGACTGTATTTTATTGATTCTTGTTCATATTCTCATCTTTTCTTGATAATCTGACTTTAGATTCTGAAATGGTTTCCAACAATTTTCAAGAAAATCTTTAATTTTAAAATGGTGAAATGGCATGTTTTACAGTTTTAGTTTGATAAATCATTTTTAAGTATCTTATAATATATTTTTTAAATAGATCCTCAAACTCTCATTATAGTAGTCCTCTATTGGAAAATTTTATTTACCTTATAAGGTAACCATATATAATCTTTGGTAGAATACAACTGGGCACTTTATCTCACACAATGCTTGTAACATGGTATTTTAATCCCTTTATTATGTTATATATGGTGTTCATCCTCTCACATTAATTTGCGGTTTTTTGAGTTAGGGTGACTAAGGGCGGGTGACTTGGGACACGGTGGGTGGTTGTGGAGCACAAGGAGGTGGGTTTTTATTGTTAAGTTCTGCATTTAGATTTTTTAGTATCTCTTTGTACCTTGATATGTATGTATTAATTTTTATATATCTGAATATGTTTTCTCATTATAATATGTTATTGTAAAATTTTGAGGGTGATATCATTCCCAATGATTATTTGTTGATGTCCATGTGCTTATCATCAGCCCATGGAGATCGAGAACTCTTTTCGGGTTAGGGGAGAATCATCTCAAGAATTGGTTTAGATGGTTTCCCAAGTTTTTTTAACAGTTGGACCTTTAATAGTAATTTCCTAGACCACTAATGAATAAAAAATATTATTATCGTAGTAATCATCAAAAGGTTTAATAATAATAAAAAGGAATATATGAGGGTGAAAAGATCACCTAAACCAATCCATATTTTATTGTATGATAGGATTTAAATACTTCCAAATACTATCTTAAAAATACATTTATTTTTTTCCACTTATCCATGAATATTAATTTATATTGATATAATAATTGAATAAATTCCATTAGTATCACTCCCCCACTAATTAGTAGACACCACCTCTCCCATTCTCTCCACAAATCAAAAACTATTCAGTTCATCCAACATATAAAATAATACCTTCATCACATCAATAAACTAACTCTAGTGGAATTATTTCGGTCTGAATACATATCTTATAAAGATTAATTTGTTGAGAAAAGGAGGTCTTTCAAAGAGGATTTATAGCTTTTAACCGAATGTTTTAGTCTTATTTTCTCTTACTCATCTATCAAAACTATAATAACCATAACGATATGATAATATAAATATATCCCAAATAATTATATTTTATTATGTTGATTTATTAACTTTAATCCATTTTCTTCTTCTTCTAATGGGAAACAAAACCATCATTTTTATGTGTGGCGGACCATCACCTTGCAGACTGATATAATTCATTATTCGTTTCCACATATCACTTTTGGATATAATGATGTATTTAAAGTATATATCTTATATTAAATATAGAATAATAATTTTGGGAACATAATATATCATATATCTTCTTACTATTATATCCATTGAAAAATGATAATGTAGATTATGAGTACTTGTGGTTTATCACCTCCACTAAGGAATCTGATTTTCGTTTTTCATCACCGGACTCCATAAATGGTTTATATAGGTTTGTTTTTAGTTTTAATGTGATATTTATTATATAATAATAATTATAAAATATAAAATTGTAATAAACTTCTTTAACTCTTTTTCTTTGAAAAATGAAAACATTAATCATGCGTTTGTATGACCTAAAATCCCCATGAATGTTACATATTCCATTTTTCATAACCATCATACATGGATGGTTTTAATAGTATATTTATTGTATAAAAATTATTATTATTTATTGATTAATATTTTTGGTATGATTGGATAAATACCACTTTGACCATGCCCAATATACCAATGTTATTTTGATGTTATAAAAAAAACATTCTCAAAACACACAACATGGAATTAACCATTTGAGTAATTAAATATGCAATTGGAATTAATTAAATAAATTGATTATGTATAAGGGATTAAAAATAACAAAATGTTCATAAGAAATTAAAAAGTTGATAAAATTTTATAATCCATGAATATAAAGTACATACGTGATCATTCACCCTAATGGTAAGATACACATTACCATAAAGCCGTGTTTTAAATGTTTTAAAGAAATGGTTTTTTAATAATTTTATTCAATGACCATGTCATTAAAAATGATTTTATAAATGTATTTAGTTGACATAAATTAATTATAAAGTATAGATTTTTTTTCAATTTATAATTTATTATAAATTTTCTCAATAGAAATATATTTATTTATTTTATATGGAACATTTCGACAATATTTACAATAGGAAAAAAGAAGTATTTTCTTTTAACATATACGATGTCAATGAAATTTCCTACCATTGAATTTATTTTTTTATGTTTATATTCCTTTAATATATACTTCATTTTCGTCAAGTAAAACCCCTTCTTCCCTTTTTTCTAGATATTTTGGTTTTGAAAATGGAATTTAAAATGAAAGGGTATTCGAATATCTGAAAGAGTTGGTGGTTACTTTATTACATTATAACTAGATACAAGAAATCATATCCCAAATAATTGAAAAGTTTAGTGGTCCTTCGAAAAAAAGATACATAGTTGAATACTACATTACATTTTAAGACATAACACATCATAGTATTTTTTTAGTACACCCTTATTTCCTTTAGAATATCCTTTCATATTAATCATAACACACTTCTTGACAAACTAAGGAAAAATAATCAAAATAAAAGGGTGAGATATAATGATAAATAAGGGTATGAGTACAATGGAAGATAACATGAATAAATAAAGAATAAACAAAATGTAAAGTTAAATGTATAATAAAAAATTCCATTTACTCAATAACATAACACTAAAGAATCATATGGCAGAAAAAAATGATGATAAAATAAGGACATATAAATAATCACACGATCTTACAGCTTATCCATGGATATCATAACTAATAATTTAATAAAATTGAAATTAAATAAATATTATCATAATCAGTAAATTTATAATTCCAGATATCATAGATATACCATCTAGTCTTCATGTCAATACATCTTTCAAAAATAGGTAAGGCTTCAACCAATACCCAAACTAGTTTTCCTTATGAGACCTACTGATGCCTAAAGGGGCTATAGCAGGCCTCATCCATCACTTACTATGTCCAATTCATTCCTCCTATGAAAGGGGTGAAACATAATAAACATAAAAATTTGTATTGAAACTAACACATTAAATGATAATAATTTATTCAATAAATAATCATAATCATAAACCATCCAAATTAATATAGATAATAATAACAAAATATTACATTCCCAATCAAACTAATCATAATACATCCAAAATAATAATAAGTATTGTATAATAATAATATATTCAAACTATATCTTAAGTGAAATACTTTTTTTATTTATGAATAAAAATACCATAACAATTTCATTAAAAAAATATTGTGGAAAATCACATTTTCACATTGAAATCATGTATTTTTAAAACATAAAAGATATGAAGGAAAAAACATTCTTTGAAAACAACATTGAATTTTTTTAAATGAATATTTTAAGAAAATATAATTTATATTGATGGAAAAATCCATTCATTCGGTATATATTAAGAAAAATCCTTTCTCACTTTCGTAAAAAGAATAAAAATTATCTCATTCAGAAAACTACAAGAAGATTCCTTAAAATCCATTTTTTAAAAAGTAAAGCAAAGGTAAAAATGTCAATAATAAATAATTGGGGAGTAATAAAAATATTATTTATATAATTTTATGAAAATAATGATATTGATGAAAAATATTCCCCCAATGGAGACTTAATCATAAATAATAATGAATAATGATGATATTCTAAAATAAACCCATACTTTTTTTCAAATTTCATTTGTACTTATTGAGACCTTATGTATAATAAATATGTATTTATTGTACATATATTAAAGAAACATACTAATAAATATCTTACAATTTATGACTTTTATTATTTTATAACTTATTTATTAGAAATTCCTTATTTGATTCGTTGTTTCAAATAATAGCATCTTTTTTTTTATCTATGTTATAGTTCAAAAATTTCAGTAAATTCACTTTGATAATATTTAAATCATCTAAATAAAGTTAATAATGATATAAAAATAATATATATTCATTATATTTTTATTCATAGTAATCCATAAATCTTTGATATTGAAAATGTAATACACTATTCCTAGAGACGATAGGCAGTACGTACGCATAAACGATATTTTCAATTTTCGTTGGGTTGAATGAAGGAACAATAAATAATAATTAAAAAATTTAGAATCAGTATCATATAATATAGATTATATTTATTCATAAATTCCATATTCATTACCATACGTGTATAATATAAATGCAAAACAAGTCACATCGTTTTGGGGAGGTGGTAGTCCACAAGTATGCACGAGTGATGTTATCGTTTCCCAAATGATTGGATGAATAGAATGTAGATATGGTATTATCAATAAAGAGTTATAATAATTTCTTAATTATCATATATTTTCAATAAATCATTAGAAAATCCATCCATAAATTGTGGTGGAGAAAAAAATTGTATTGCTACATGGAGACAGTAAGTCGTACCTACACATGAGTGATACCTTTATATCCCACCTGAGGGGAAAGATAGGGTTAATAGTGGTTTAATATTCATAATAACATTTAATAATATTTATGATACTATATATATTATTTTATAATTAATTAAAGTGATTTATAAGATGTAGAAGAAGAAATAAATTGAAAGTGGTAGTGTAAGACAATTACTTATTCTTTGGGATACCTTCTTTCGATCATTTATAAAGGAACTTAATGTTGGTATTTTATGGAGAAAAACTAATCAATAACATGTATAAATATGTTTAAAAGTGAATTTTTTGTAATTGGTCAAGTTAGGTTTCTCAATGTGGTGTAAATATGTGAAGGAATGGGCGTCCTTTTATAATTTATGTGAGGGGAACTTATGAAATTTGTTAATAGATTAATTATTATAAATTCATTATCCTACATAAATACCTATAAATTTATAGGGATTCAATCCTAGGTTAGGATATGGTGTAAATATCACCAACAAATAATATTTTTTATCTTTTTGTGGTGTATTAAAACTTATATTTCGGTTTAACCACTTAGTTAATCTACTTTAACATTAACGACAGTAACAAATTTTTCACTATTAAAGGGATAAAAATTTACATATCAGCTAAAAATTGATTAATAAATGGAAATATGGTTCCATTTTCAATAATATCTTACACCATTTTCCAATTTCATGGTTTTTATGATTTTTATATAATTTAATTTTAGTTTGGTAATTTATCATTATTGTCAATTTTGACACTATAAAATTAATTTGACACTGTATACATCAACGCAAATATTTATTTCCAATATAATTCATTTAAACATCACCAATAATTAATATTTATATATAAAATAATTTAACACAATAAAACCATCAAATTATATCACTTCTAATATTTTCAATATCTTTTATTTTATTTTTATTTTAATATAATAAATATTGTATTAGCATTGCAGATAAATTAAAGGAAATGAAATAATTACTAAAAATTAGAAATAAATTATAATCATGAATATAATTTAATTTTTCAAAAAAATTAACAATTATATTTTTTTCATAAATTTAGTTTTTTCTATGTGATCACTTAAAAGATATTTAAAACTAAGAGAGTGACATTTCATAACATTCATTGATTTAAATATCATATTAACCATTTTCATGGAGAATTGTTCATGAAACATATTAGTTTCATGAATAAAATGATATGAGTTGAATTAATTTCATCAAGAAATTATAAATATGCAATATTATGAACATATCACATATTTTTAACCTAGATTAATTTGTTTTACTCATTATCAAGGTTATAAAATTTTCAAAATATAATTTTTATCTTGATCAATAATAAATGGTACCTATTTAAAAAATTTGAAAATATAGATTCAAATTATGGAGTCCATTTTTTAGATTAAATCTCCAAATGATTCATAAATTAATATCAAAATATGTGCAGAAAAAATGATGAAAATTGATTTTTAGAAAAATAATGTTTTAAGAATAATAATGGATTTATTCTTATATTATGTCTAGTAAAAACTCTAGATGAATGTTAAAAATTTTTAATGAATATATGTTTTTTACATTTCATTTCAATCAATCAACAATAGTGACTAATTCATCTTATTATGATATAAATATATTGTGCTCTCAATAAATGGGTATTCAGAAAACATTTATTTTACCTTCAAATATTTTTTTATTTTTATTAAATACCAATGAATTAGATTTATAAATATGTAAACTATACAATTTTCATAATTTAGTTATTATTATTCATACCAACTATTTTTTAACTAAAATTTTATAATGGTAACATAATTTTAGGTCATTGAACTCTTGAACATGGTGTTTCATGCAATGCAAGCTATTAAAGAGATTATATTTATTTTAAAAGAGATATACTGTAAAATATTTGGGTGTTATAATCTTCCCTACTTCAAAAAAACTAATCCTTTACATTTCTATAATGTCACTTCATGAATATATATGGGTAGTTCTTCATCACAATTATCTCAGGTTCCCACATATCCTCTTCTACATTATTCTTTTTCCAAATTATCTTTTCTAGTCAATTGGAAAGATTCCTCCAAACTTGGTTTATAGTGTCCAGAATCAAGATAGGATCTTCACAAAAAGATAAATCATATTCCAATTCAATTTCATTGGAAGTTATCACATGTGTCAGATCTAGAATGTACTTCCTTAATTGATAGATATGGAATATATCATGATCTTTATAAAGGCTAGTTGGAATTTCCAATTGGTAAGCAACAACTCAAATTCATTCCAAGATTTAAAAATTTCTGATGTACTTGTAGATTATATTCCATTGTTAATTATTCTTACAACATCATTCAATGAATATACCTATAATAATCATGCTCTTAATCATTATTTAATTCATTATTTACTATATAATATTACACATAATAAAAACCAGATGATCGATAAGTTTAGTTTCTTTGGGAATTAGGTACATTACATAAAAACATAAAATAGAGAATACACCACCATTATTGAAAACTTTCTTAACATAATCATAATATTCCTTCATAATTAAAACTGCAAGGGATAACCTTAGGACATACACAAGAAAGGGGTGAGATATAAAGACTAGTATGGGAATGAAAATAGAATAACATGAAGAAATTAGTACGTGTTAGACAAAAGTAATATCAATGAGATATAAAAGGGTTGAGAATAACATGCATGAATAATGAGGCATGATTTTTGATGATAAGATAACATCAACATGGAAATAAAGAAACAACATAGAACACTGAATCATAAACATAGGTCAACAATAAACGCCATGAAATCAAGATGAATTACATTCACACCCTAATCCCTTTCATGAAGTACCACAAGACTAAATCATTACCTAATGAATTGAAGTGATATATAATTTTAGGCACACCCGTCACTTTCATTTTATTCACAAGTATTAGTGTTCCATATAGATCAAAAAACATGGAATGATTTATCATTAAATTTTATTCCATAATCAAGGAGTGTGTAATAAATACATGTAAATCCCAAATAAAATAAGTATAAGTATATAAAAGTGAACACATTTGATAGTAAATGGGTATGGTATTAACTACAAAAATATTTTGGCATGGAAAATCGTTGGGAAATTATTGTATCATAACGAAATCACATAAATATCCATAAAATAGTTTGATGAGATACAAAGGATTATTTCATAATTTGGACATAAAATTTAAAGTAATAGGGATATGAAAAAACATATCCTAGAATCTGTAATGTAAAATAGAAGGTATAATATAATGAAGAAACTTGAATAATGGAGAGAAGGAGAGGATCACTTATTAAATTTTGGCATTGTAACAGGTGTATATAAAGATTAATGGTAGGGATTAATGAGAGTTAAATGGGAATATAATAATTTATAAATATAATTTAATGTATGGGGTACATGCAAGAACATATTCCAACATGATAAAATGGAAATTAAGATTCATAACATAAAATAGGTTCTTGAATAAAAAGGAGAGTGGGAAATCCCTTACAAAATTTCATCACAGTAACAAATTAGGTAAAGGTTAAAATGAGAGTGATTAAATGATCTATCATTATAAGAATATAAATTATTTATTTTGGAAATGTTTAAAAATTAATGATAATATAGTCAATTGAAATTTAAATACTAATTTCAAGGAAGGTTCTTGAATTGATAGGAGGAGAGGAAGTTCCATTTCCTTGAGAGTGTGAATCCAAATGTATGGGAGGAACTTTTTGAGAGATTGGGGGTACTTTGGGAGGATTCTATAGAGTGTTGGACAAAGTAAGGATGTCCTAAAAGGTTTTAGGGTAAATATTAATGGGTTCTTAGTTGGGTTAATGTAGGAAATTATGGAGGAATTATTTATAATTTCTCAAACATAGGTTTTTGACTCTATGATAAAATAACAAAAACCATAATCCTTCACTAGTTTTTTAGATGGTTTCTTAAAAATGGAGTGTAATTAATTATTATATAAGTCCAGTGGCCGAAATTAATACAATTAGACCCTTTCTGATGTGGATGTTATTCAAAATCTTAATTAAATGATTTTAAAACCTTAAAATATATTAATGGGTTTGTAAGATTCACAAAGGCTTTATAAAATTTAACAAATAAACATAAAATCAAATTATTTTAAAAAGAAAACATATAGTAGGTTTTTATATCCTCTATATTATTTATTAAAATAATTTTGGGTTTTTATGATGTCATAATACACACTGTATAATTATAAAAAATTTATTTTTTATCCCAAATTTTGACTGTGAAAAAAAATTATGAAAAATTCATTTTTCGTTAATTTTTGAATTATGATAAAAATAATAATATTCATTTTAGAAAAATAATTTTCTAAATATATGAATTTTCACTTTTAATATATATTGTACATTTAGTGAGAAAAGTTGGGTTGTTGAAAAAAATATTTTTCGAATCGTTATAAAAATTAAATTTCACTTTATAAAAATCATATAATCATTTATATTTAATAAAAATTATTTAATAATAAATTTTTTGAAAATATAATTTATTTATAAAGTCAATGAACTCATAAAAATGAATTTCATAATTAAAAGTTTATATTAATTAGAAATATAATTTTGTTTTATCATATCAAAATATAAATTTTATCAAACTGATTACTTAATCATTTATAAATTAAAAAAAATGGAATAAATATAATCATAATTTTAATGAAACTGAAATATAAATATTAAAACCATTAGGGTTCAATTTTTTCTAGTCATTGTTAAATTTTTTACCCTTAATTAACATATTTTCCATTTACTATGGTAATTAATATTTACTACAATTACAATTCAGAATGTTAAAAAATTATGTTAACCTTATTAAAAAATATTAATTAATATGATTCAAAATATGTAATAAAGTTTATAAAAATCAAATCATATATGTGGAATAATATAATTTAATATAAAACCTGCTAGTATGATGTGAAATGGTTTTTCCGAAAAAATACATTTTTTAATTAAAGGATGCTTTCACCTTAACTATATAACTTGTAATATTAATTATATGAGTTTGAATAAATAATTATAGATATATAATATAAAAATTTGATTTAAATCAATTCTCATTAGGGGTTATTTTAATTAATTATTATGGAGAAACATTATGTAATTTAAAACATTCCTCAGAAAAAATGTGTTTTGAATCCTAAAAATTAACTTATAATAAAATACGATATAAATATGATTAAAATTTTAATAATTTAATTAAATATATATAATTACTATTTAATTTACCTTTAAATAAAATTAAGTGAATTACTATACTTTTAAATTAATTATTTTATCAAAATAAATGATAATTTTATATAAAAATGGTATTTTTCACTATTCAATGAAAATATATATCTTCAAAAAAATACCAAATTTTTACCCTAATATAATTTTAATAAGATGATATAAAAAATGGAGTTCATTTTTTCAAATAAAGTTTCTTAATTTTCTAAAAAATAATTATGAATTATTTTATAACAAAAATATTTAAATATCATTTTTTAAGAAAATATATTTTCAAGAACAAAAAGACATTACAAAATTATATTTATTATTTAAAAATAATTTATCAATATATATAGGACATATATATATATTTCATAAAGTATTTAATCCTACTCATATCAAAAAAATTAATATAAAGGTTAAAACATTCATATATAACAAATCATTTTTTGTTTGGGTTAGGTCTTGCATATCACAAACACTATTGAGCATAATTTTCTTATTTAAAAACTAAGGGAATTACAATACCTTCAAGAAAACATTGTCTCGTATATGAAATTCCAAATATATCCTTTAGTTATCAGCATAGATCTTTTTTATACATTGATATTCTTTGTTATGGTTTTGAATAGTCTTCACATTTTTCAATAATTACTCCACTTTTTGTGGGCCTACAAGATTACTTTCACCTGCTTCATTCCAACAGGTTGGAGTATGAAATATTTTTATATATAATTCTTTATACAATTCCATTAGAATATAATAATGAATGATATTTTTATAGTAAAACTCTACCAAATGTAAATACTAATCCCACATACCTAGAATTTCAATTGTTCACAGCCTCAACTTGTCTTATATAGTTTGGACAGTCCTTTTGATTACCTATCGATTTGAGGATGATTAGAATTTCATAAATGAAGCTTGGTATCAAGATCCTTTATAACAATTTTTTATAATTTTAATGTAAAACATGAATCATGATTAGACACAATTGAAATAGATTCACCATAAAGTCTTAAAATAATATTAATATAAGGTCATTGAAGGAGATCCCAAGGAAAATATTTTCTTATAGTGAGAAAATGTGAAGATTTGATATGTCGATAAAAAATAAACCATATCAAATCATTCTTTATAGGATTATTTTGTAATCATATGAAAATACCCATATAAAATTCATCCCACTTCTTTGTAGTAATAATTAGAGTCTGCATAATATTAGGATGTTTTCTATCAGCCTTCACTAATTGAAAAACCAAACATATTTACACATAATCAGTAATTTCTCGCTTCATATTTTCCCACAAAAAAAAATTCCCCTTCAAATATCTATAAATACTGTTAATTCCATGGTCTATAGTGAAATTGATCTAGGGTAAGCATAAAAAATCCATTTTAGATCAGGTATAGATAGAACACATTGTCTCATTCCATATTCTAGAACACTGTATTCATATATGACGTTTTAAAATTTACTATAATTTATGGCTTTAATATTATTTTGAAAATTATTATCGTCATACTGAGAAAATTTTATAATTTATAACAATTATGTATTGGAAATCATTTGAAAAAGGAGTGATGTTTCCCCTTCCTTAATAATTTACAAATTTATCCTAATTAAATCTATGATCATAGGATCACTGTTGATCCTAATTTTTCTCATAACTTTATGATCCTTCCTTCTCCATGCATCATCTAGCTTATTTACCTTCCATGGTTGATACTTTATCGATCAATAATAATCCTCAAGTAACTCAAGCCCTCATTTATACCTCATGTTGACCCCTTTCTCTGAAAAGATGTATTTTAGCAACTTATGGTATGTGTCAATCTCTCGTCATTAAATATATAGGAAATGTATCTATATCTTAAAATAAAATATTATAGGTTATAACTCAAGATAATGACTGGGATAGTTATATTGATGATTCTTTAACTATCTATATTTATAGGCAATAAGTTTATCACTCCTCATGGGAAAATAACCATGTCCCTTTTTGATATATCACTATATATCACATATCCATCATTTATAATGTAATAGTGAAAAAGTATCAACAAAAAATATCCTATTCAATTATTCAGTACATTCTTCTCATTACATTTTCAATATAATATTATCCCATGTATGACTATACTTGGTAAATGGGTTATCCAATCAAGAATTTTTTTTAATGAATCATCGGTAGTAACCTTCCAATCAAAGAAAACTAAATAACTCAAATGTTTTTATTGGTGTATCCCATAATATTACTTCTTTTTACTTAATAAGATAAACTTAGATTTCGTTATTGGATTGAAAATTCCTATGAAAATAAACTTTTTGAAGGAAAAAAACACTTGTTAAATTTACTATATGAAACTTTTCTTCTAGGAGTTTCAATAATGATAAACATGTGATTCTCAGAGTCCACATATCTCTTATAGTAAACCATTTTTTATAAATATTCTCACATGGGCTCTACATTAAAGTCAAAAAGAAATTACATGAGTCTAAATGAAGGGATTTTACATTTGTCTCTAATAAATTCCTGAAACATGTCATCAGGTAACGTAGCTGAGTATGTACATCCCTCTTCAAAGACACCTTTTTTTACATGTCCATCAAAAAGGTAATTTTCTTCCCAAAAATTTTGGGTAATAAAGTAATTTATTGAGGAAGGTTTGTCAAGGTAGTTCATCCACTTAGCCGTTATCTTCCATGAAAGATGAGATGTTCCCATTTGAATGGCTTGGACGATTGTGGTAGAATCGCATTCGAACCATATTTTTTTCTATCCTCGTTCACAGACAAGATTAAATACCATTATAATACCAGTCATTTATACATACAAGGCTGTAATATTTCCACAGGGACAATACAATAGTTCCAAAACATCACTGTTATGATCATGGAAAACAATTCTATAGCATGTAGGGCCTGGGTTCCCTCTGAAATCACCATATGTGTTGCACTTCAACCACCCATGGAAGGAATAAATATAGAAAAAATCGAGGGTTATTGCTTCCTTTAGAAAGTCTCTAGATATATTGAGCCTTTTGAGGTTGGTGAAATTGCAGAAAGAGTTTCTATAATTGGTTGTATGCAGATGGTCAGCACTCTGAGTAGATGTAATTACAATGGCCAACACATGATTCTCATAGCAGTGCCTGCTGCAGTGGATGGTGTCATTTATGTATTTCTATATGGCATGGATTATTTCCAAGTATGGTACTTTGAAGAGGATATAGATCTTCTTAGAGTATTGTACCAAGAAAATTTCATGTAGGAGATGATAAATTGTAGTAGCACGAGGCATTCAGGTTTCAAAGAGCTCAAAAACAAAATTCAAAATAGAAGAATCCACTTTTCATGACAAGAACAAGTGATCCAAGTCTTCTTGATGATGATGGAAGGGAGAACATTGGGAGAAAAGAGAGATCCCCACACGTTTTAGGTTTCAATCAACAGGAAGTTTGTTTAGGTAAAGTCTCCAAACCATGGTGAATCTTGAAGGAGTAATCAACTTTTTATTAAAACCTCCAATCCAATGCACATATTCATGAAACATCTATTTGTAGTAAGTATTTGAGTCAAGATGTTCAGTTAGGGATTTCTCCCAAATCATATTTTCATCTTGATTGATCAATTCTTACCTGGCTACATCATGTGCAACATCCTCCAGAAGTAAATCAAAAGTGGCCAGATGGTCCTTAATAGAAAGGTTTTGATTGACATCCAGGGGGTTAAACCTATTCAGTAGGGTCAAACCCATCCAGTTAGTATGCCAGAATTTGAGGGATGAAACTCTACTGAAAATCCAGTGGTAATTCAAGATGATGTCATGGAACACTACCCACAACCCAGTCCAGATGGAAGATTCTATATAGTTCTGTTTTCCCTCAATGAGCCTTGAAAGGAATCTGGTACAAAGAAAGTCCGGGGATGCTTATTTTTTATTCATTGGTATCCATATGAATTGTAAACCATTATATCATCAATAAATACAAAAATACCATCATGATATTCTTAGAATACTCTTTCCATTAGATCCATGAAAACAAAGGGTACATTAGTCATCTCAAATGGCAATAAAGTAAACTCGTAATGTCCATACCTCATTCGAAATGATTTCATTGGATTATATTCCTTCATTAGTTTGAATTTTTTATACCTATAATGAAGACCTATCTTTTAAAAATATTATTCTATATGAATATTAAATAACATGTCACCAAAATTAGTTGGTGGATAGTTGTTCTTTATCATAATACCATTGATATCCCTATAATCAATGCAAATCCTCATAGATCCATATTTCTTCTTAATGAAAATAGACGATGATCCCCAAGGTGAGAAATTGGGGAGTATAAATAACATATTACATAACTACTCTAGTTGTTATTTAATTTCACCAATTCCACGATGTTCATTATATAGGTATTAATTTATATAGATCATGCATTAGGGATTGAATAAATGTAAACCACAGTCTCATAATCTACTGGGTGTTCAGATAATTCCTCAAGGAATATAATAATGTATTCCTAAATAATATGTAATTAATTTTTTTTAATATTACCTTTTCTGTACATTGATTTTGTATTCTCTAATTTCCAAAGACCCTCATTTAGAAGATCTTCTGAGGTAAGATCTAGACTTGAATCTTATGAATTCTCCCCTCTAAAGGTAAGGAATTCCACATCTCTACAATGAATTGTAATTTCACACTCTTTGTAACAAATTTTTTCCTTTATGTCTTGAAATCTAGTAATTACCATAGATTATATCAAAATCCACCAAGGGTATAATAATAATTTCATTAAATAGGGAATATTTATATTTTATAATGATAACTAACTAACACATCCTTGTTGCGATGAGACTTCCACTAGGAATCATGAATTATAACTTCCTATTAAGGTTCTAAGGAAATATGTAATTTTCTCACAAATCATATAATATATAAAAAATTTGATGGTTTAGAATCAACTAAAGTGTTCTCTAAATTTGATGATATAATTATTTTTCCTACCACCACATCATTAGGAACCTCAACCTCAGCTGTTGTGATGGCATGAACATAGCCTTCCTCCATTGGACCTTTCTTGGGATAGATCACTTGATTTATAGGAAAATCATTTTCACAGTGTCCCATCACCTTATAGTTGAAGCATTGAACATTGGAATATTCCATAATTCCCTTGAAATCATGAGCTTGGTGGCCTTTATATCCACACTTTTAGAAATATCCCATTTCCTGTGAGCATGTTCCATTGTATTTATTTCACTATTTATTGATTTTTTTAAAAATCTACCCTTCTCATCTTCCCCGTTGTATTATTTCATTTTCTAGAGTTCTAAGCATCCCTCTTCTTATATTTCATTCCTTGAAAGCTATAGTGCTTGTAGAATTAATTCTTTTTCTTGATATCACATGATACTATATCCTCAAAAGATGATAATGTTTGGGAGACTAGTTCCCATTGAAATATTAGCTTAAGAACTTCAATGAAATGTTGAATCATATTATTTGGAATATGTACATATTTCATTTCATGCCTTTATATCCTTCTAAATATTGATTCATAATTAGTAACATTTTCTTATTCTTTTGTATTTGATTCAGGAATTGTCTCTCTATACTCACTCATTGTTTGAAAGGAAAATATTTTCCTATGAAGAGTCCCCTGAAAATTTTTCAGTCAATGATCATTATATCTTACAATTCCTTAGTGTTTTGAATCAATTACCACCATTTATCTACATCCCTTAAGAGATGATAATTTTCCATAAGAACCTTATACCTTTCACTAAATCCCAAAGAGGGAAATATATTCCTTAAGGGACATATCCTTTGCTAATATAACAATGGATTTATATTTTCATTGAATGAGGGAGGTTGTTGACTCATGAAACAGTCTAACATTTTTACACCATGATATGGATCAGTAGGATACTCTACATGGGAAAGGTTATTGGACATTCCCTGAGTCAATTTTGCCAATATATTTATAATTTGTTCATATGTAGTTATAACTCTAACTCTATCTTCATTATCTTTACTATGAGGGAAATCCCTACTTGGATTACTTTCATTAATATGGTTTACATTCCTTCCACTAGGAACAATTTCCAAAAAATTGAATACGCAATATTAAATTACGAATAATATTGTATAATTTTGAAATTAGTGAAATAATAAATATAAATTGAAATTTTATTTATAAGTAATCTCAAAATCATAAGATTGGTTTATTTTGGAATATTCATAATGTTTATCATAGAATTATATTACCTAATCGTTGTTTTCCTAAACATAGTTCCCAAGGTTTCTAATAAAATTTATATGACACCAACTATAATGACCCCGAACCCGTTATCCTGAAGTCGGTGGTTGTTTTATTACATTGGAACTCGATATAAGAAATCTCATTTGAATTGACCAAATATTATAGTAGTCTTTGGAAAACTAGTATCATAGTTGAATATTAAATTATATTTTATGACATGACACAACATATTATTTTCATTGAGTGCACCATTATTATCTTTAGTATATCCTTGCATATCAATTATAATACACATTCTGGAATCAGTGGGAAAATTAATAGGAGAAAGGGATGATCAATGATGCTGTAAAACCATGTTACTGGTTTTTAGGTACTCCATGAACCTACATTTGATCATTCTTTTTTGGGGATTTTTTTGGGCTGCTTTGGGAGAAATTTTGAAAAAAATTAGATGTTTCTGGGATGTTCACTATAGGCACACAGTTTTACCAAACCATGATACCCATCAGTACAAACCATGAATCACCTAGAATTTAGGGAATTCATGGTTGGTGTTCAGTTTTAGAAACCGTACACAAACCTAGTAGAAACCTTGAGCCCCCAAAATAGTGTCACATGGTTAGGGTACATGGTTTTTGAGATCATGTGGCCCTAACCAGATAACCATGCATGCATACATTTTTAATTTAGACAAACGTTTTAAAAATTTAAGAACCCCCTTTATGACCCTTGATTGACCTTAACTCAACATATCTTGAATTCCTAGGATTTGGAGGCTCTCAAGAACCTTTTTGGCCCCTCCAAACCCATTCCATGTTAGATCAAAGTGTGGTGATCTTCTTCGATCCCTCTCCAATTAGTGGTTCTTCTCCCATTCTTTATCCCCCACTCTATAATTATTTCATCCATATAGTTTTAATATATAAAAATGTGTTTGATGTTTCTAAACTCAATTTATTTGGATCTTGATTGTAGGTTTCTTTTTTAGATCTTTTTTTGTTCGATGTTTTCAAATCTCATTGTTGCTGTTGTGTTTCATGATCCCATGATTAAAAGTAGGTGTTTATTCTTTATATTGTTTAATTTATTTAACCTTAAATTTATTAAGTTTTGAGATTTATTTTTTTGGCTTCATTAAATGCCAATTTATGTGATTTTTAAATTTAAATTGTTTGGTTATGGAATTTATGGATAAACCACTAATTACAATGGAATTGTAAATTGGGGAGTAATTTTAAATTTATGGAATTTTTTATATTGATTTCTAAAATTGATTTTGGAAAAAATTGATCAAATTGAATTGATGAAAACCTGTGATTGGATTTTAATTGAATGGAATGAATTTATTAAAACCATATATTTTGGTTTTGAAAGTGAATAGTAATATTTAAATGAAAATGTGAGAAGTTGTATTGTGAATGATGATCTATTAGATATTAAATAAGTTTCCCTCTTTCAACTGATTGATTTATTAGGGACATGTGATCTTGGGAAGTTAGTGTGTTATTTGGGACAAGAACACTAGGATGGTAATACCCCAACAACAAATTGACATTTACAATTCTAAAAAATCTAGTTAGGAAGATCATATTCATAATGGAACCTTAATGAGCCATATTAGGCTTGGGCCTGTGGGACATGTGTTCACATATTTCCATGATCACTGATATAAGAGTGTGACGATCCTATAACTAGATACTATCACATTGTAGGTCATATGACCATGGTTCTTATTATGACTGTTTTGATTATAAATTACATTGATTATGGAAATGATTTACTCATTCATAGTGATTTATATAAACTATTTTATATAAAATTATGACATTAGACATTGTATGACACATTATCATCCTTTAAAATGAAAAGATTGTTTTTTTAATATGAAATTGTACTTCCATGACTATTTTATTTAAAATTGGAAGCATGACATGGTTAATTATAATGTAATATTTTTATAGAACATTTGGTGAGACCCTACTGGATTTTATCTCACACTCTACCTTTTCCTTTAGGAGTTTTTGGATTTTCTTCTTCCAGGTTCTAGTAAATAGATCATTCCTCTCAGAGGAGGTGGATGTTCTTGACCATTTGGGTTTGGAGTGATTATAACCTTGGTATGTTTATGTTTTATCCATCCTATTTTTGGTACATTGATGATGTATTGTTTTGGGTTTTGATATACCTTTTTTTTCTACTATCCCCTTGAGGATTTTTTGATCATACTGATATGTATCTTTATATTCTACTATTCTTTTTGGAAAATATGTCCCCTATTTTATATCATATGATGCCAGGCTCCAGTCTCCAAACCATGGGTGTTGGGAACTCCCTTCGGGCTATGTCAGGATCGTATTGGGTCTCAAGGTACCATGGAATCTGGGGAGGTTCATGAAAATGTTGTATCAAAGGTGTAGGTTAAGCATCTTTACATTATGCCAGTATATAGTTTGAGATATATTTTCAAGACATAGGTGGTAGTTTTGAGTGAGTTCCTGTAAAAAAACACATTGTAATGAGCCTTATGTCACCATGGGTGGTTTAGGAAGGGAATCTTGAGGATTTGTTCTAGTATTGTCCCTGATTTTGATTTGTATTGTTGAAATCCAAATCTTGATTTCTAAGCTAATGAGATTAATTTCCCTATTTATATTTTTGAGTTTTTGATCTATGTAATCATATGATATCTTCAACATTGTTTGATGATGTTGTGTACTTAATGTCTCTAAGAAGACATGTGAGTAGGATCCAAGAGGAAGATGCTGATGAACCATTGTGATTAAATCGTACCATGAGATAGAATATCATTTAGATTATTGTGTGTGTTTTCCATGATCTGGGACACACACCAAAACCCATTCCCATTCATGTTCTAACTGTATAACCTCAAAGGGATGATTCTTGGAATTGTGCTAAATAGATAATTTTACAGAATCCACTATCAATCAAGGAATCTAAGGATCCTCAAGAGTCTGAGGATTGGATGTGGGATATAGATCTTCTTTTAGAGTTATTGTTAACAATTGATTTCATTAAGGTGAAATGTGCCACATTCAAGATAGAGGAACCTAGCAGGAGATGGTGATACTCAATGGTGGTATTTATAATGTAAGAGGGTTTATATTAGAAGGAAATAAAATTTCTCTTCACTGACCAGTTTTATATACATTCTATGTTACTGGATAAGGTTATAGAGTTCTTCAAACTCGAGAAGGCTGAATGAACTATGACATAATATGTGAACCGATTTTATAATCTTGTGAATTTTTCACAAGAGAATGCATTGAATGAGATGATGAAGACATAAAGGTTCGATATGGGATTCTATATGATATTTTTTCTTAGGATTTCTTCTTTAATCTAACTTGTTATAATGACATACTAGATAGAGCGTTGATTATTGAGCTTGACCTGAAAGGTAGGTTAGGGTTGACGAGAGCTCCTTTTTTACTCTAGTTGTAGCTCATTGAGTTTCTATTGTTGGAAGAGAAAGAGTGATGAGTCGCATAGTGGTTCTTGATAGCAGGTTTCCATATACTTCTTACAGTTCTAGGAAGAGGACCTTTGATTTTCTTCCATTATAGTAAGCCTAGGAATTTTAAATGGGTTTTCACTAATGAACCTGAGATCTGTTGCTCATGTGGATGCTCAGGTCACTTGAATAAGTTCATTTATTTTTTTCACCACTTAGTGGCATGGGATCATCAACCCAAAAAATTACTATCGTTAAATTAGATGATTTGATATTTAAGGGGTTCCAGCCAAATGCATTCGAAACAAAGCATCTTCATATAGTGTAAGTTCTCTACAGGAAGTTGATGCAGGTCCTGTAACACTAAATGGTTCCATCACTATAGCTTCAACTTTGGTGAATTCTTTATTTGATACTATTGAATCTCATCCATTCATATCAACCCCTATTTTGGACCTATTAAATCATCCTATGTATAATTATTCTTATGTGTTGGAATTTAAAAAACCTCTCAGAACAAAGAGATAGAAGGGTCTTAATTTTTCTGATTCTACTTTATTTTATCATAGATCAATATTACATGGTATTTTCTATCTCTCAATAAAAAATATCTTGATGTCATTTCTTGGATGGATTGGATCATTACTAATAAGATCAAATTGACTTATATCTTTGATGGGTGTCGTTTACTATTCCCAATGGGGTTTGTTGTATCATTCAAGGATAGTGGAACCCAAGGTGGTGTAGAGACAGACCATCTTATCCAAAGTTGGGGAAATTAATATCATTATGTCTAATTGAACTAGGATGGGAATCATTGAGTGATGTTATCCCTCCATTGGTCATCAAGTTTTCGGATTTGATTCCTTATGACTTCATGAGGTTTCACCTTGTTATAGATGGAGAACTTTAAATTTATATAGTTCGTAGAACTCAACTAGTATGTATACAATCTTACTGAATGACACCAGCTAAAATGAAATATTTGAGGACTTAGTTGGATGATCAGTTACAGAAATGATTTTTACACCTGAGCGTGACACCTTGGGAAGTTCCGATTCTATTTTCGAAGAAATAAAATGGAAAGTTTGTCTATGTGTTGATTACCATAAAATAAAATAATTTATAGAAAAGGTAAAGTATCCATTACCATAGATTGATTATTTTTTTTGACTAGTCGACAGAGGATAAGTGGTTTTCAAAGATTGATCTTCGATCTGGTTATCACCAGTTGAGAACAAAAGATTCTAACATTCATAAAACCACCTTTCAGAGAAGTTATGGACATTATGAGTATATTTTAAATCTATTTGGTCTAACCAATCCTTCTTCAGTCATTATGGAATCGATGAAAAATATCTTCAATAAGTATCTTGATACATTCATGCAGGTCTTTATATGTTACATCCTTATTTAATCCATTTCCAGGGAGGAGAATGTGTGACATCTATGAACTGTTATGGAATTGTTGAGAAATCACCAATTTTTTCCCAAGATTTTGAAATGTAATTTCTAGATTTTGGAAGTGATTTTCTTGGAAAATTTGGTCTCAGGATATGGTATCTTAGTTGATCCTGGGAAGGTGAAAGCTACAATGACATGGTAGAAAACATGGAATGATTTCGAGACATGGAGATTCTTGGGGTTAATAGGATATTAACACTTTTTTGTAATGTATTTCTCAAAGTTATTTTATTTGATGACCACTCCCACTTGTATGTGGTAATTTTTTCCATTTATGATAAATTTCAATGTTATTTTGCGGAGTTGAAACTTATTTTTACTACTGCACCAGTGTTGACTATTCTAGAGTCTGATTTGGGCTATGTGGTATTCTATGATGCATTAAGTTTGAGTTTTTTCTATGTTATTATGAAAGGAGATCATGTAGAAGCCTATGGTTCTAAAAATATTAGGCCACAGAAGAATAATTACCCAACCCATAACCTTGAACTCATAGTCGTGATGCATGCACTAAAGATTTGGTGGTATTACCTTTTCAGATAAAGGTTTACCATTTATTCTGACTAGAAGAGATTGAGTTATATATTCTCTCAAAACCATTTGAATATTCTATAGATGTGTTCGATAGAGTACTTGAAAACTTTCAACATTGAAATTTCCTATACCCTTGGGAAGGGGAGTGTTGTTTATTATGTGTTTAGCAGGAAAATTCCAACCTAGTCCATGAATGAATCATCAGAAGAGTGAAACTTGAAGGCACTTTTTCATAATTGTGTATAATAGTTTGGGAAATAGGGGACAAGGTTTTTTTTCTAGTGATCAGATAACCTCATCTCTTATCAATATGATTATATAGTAACAATATCTTGATGATGAATTCTATAGAATTAGGGACTCTCTTTATGGTGGGGAGACCATTGTTTAGTGTTCATTATCTATGGAGGATATTCTATATTTTTGGAATTGGGTTGTTGTACTGTTATTGATGAGGAAATATGTAATGGAATATTTCCAAAATTTCATGTGTTATATACAATCAGGAACCAAAATGATGATCTATGACATGTTTTGATGATTCTAGTGGACAGGTATAAAATGACACATCACTGACATTTTTTTCACTACTATAAAATTCAACTGGTCAAGGAAGACCACCAGATACCATCATGTTTTCTTCAGCCACTTCCAATGAATATTTAGATTTTGGATGAGATTTATATGGACTTTGTGGTTGTGTTTCCATCTACCCAGAGTAAGAATAATGTGATATGGGTTAGGATCGATATACTGACTAAATCAGATAGATTTATACCCATTTGTGTTACAACCAAAGTTAAGGATTTGGGAAATATCTATGTGAAAGATATTTTTCTTTCACATGGAGATCCAAATTCTATAATATCTATACAAGATCCATGTTTTACTTATCTCTTTTAGAGATCCATTTACAAGGAACTAAGATCTTAGGTTTTTTTAGTAAAACATATTATTTACATATAGATGTCCAAAAAAATAGGACTATATATATTCTGGAGGATATGATATGTTCCTCTGTTATTGACTTTGGGGGAAATTGGGATGATCAATTAGGACTGGGTGAGTTTTCATATAACAATAGTTAATAGTCAATGATCAAAATGCCTCCATTTGAGGCCTTTTATAGCCAGACATTTAAATGTCCACTGTGTTGGTCGATGATCGGTGAAAGATCCTTGGTTTGATAGATCTTGGTCCAAGAGATTATAGAAATAATTCAATTGATTTATATGAGGATAATGATGAATTATAGCTGGTATAAATATTATATTGATATTCATCATAGACCATTGTAGTTTTTATTTTTTTGACTATGTGTTCTTGAATGTTTCAACCCATTTGGGTCCCCAATAGCTTTGGAGGTAAGGAATACTTTCTAATTATTTCGTAGGACCTTTTGAGGTTGTTGAGAAGTTGTGTAAATTGGATTACAATTTATAAAATCCACCATAGTTTACATCGAAACAAAATGTGTTCCATGTATCTTAGCTACGTAAGTATATTCTCTTGTTTTGAGATGGAGAAATGTTGATGTTGAGCATGATTTATCCATGAAGGAGCATCCATTATATATTTTTTATTCAAATACCAAGGTACATCATGGGAGGATGATACCTTTGGTCCATGTTCTAGGGAATCATGGTTTTGATACACATGAGACGTGGTTGAGGGAGGCACTAATGAGAGAGATGTGGCCACATCATTTTGATATGGACACTTCTTGATAGGATTTATAAGGATATAAAGTTTCTATGGTGGAAAGGATAAAACATCACGGTACTAGTTTTCTAGTACTCCTACACCCTCCTTTCAATCGTTCTTTTTGGGTCTTGTTTAGGGGTTCTTTGGGTAAAATTTTGAAGCTTTTTAGATGTTCCTAGCTTGTGCCAAGTTACCACACATTTTTTCTAAATCGTGTGCCCCATCAGTGAAAACTGTGCATACCATGGATAGTGTGGAATGCATGGTTGGAAAAAGATTTTCCATACTATGTTTCAATATATAAGAAACTGTTCACCCCTATAATAGGGGGTTAGGTTTAGGGTGCATGGTTTTGGAAATCGTGATACCCTTCCCAACAAACCATGTGCACTGAATTTTTTAATTTTGAAAAATCTTTTAATAATTTATGAACCCCTATTATAACCCTCCCTCAATCCTAAATCCTCATATCTCTTATTACTGTGTATTAGAGGCCCGAAAAACCTTTTTTTGCTTCTCCAAACCCATTCTTAGGTGGATAAATTTTTTTGAATCTTTTTCCCTCTCTGGTAAGTGGATAATCTTCTATTCCTTTACTCCTTTTATCTCTTTATTTCCTTCATAGAGTTTGGCAGATAATCATGCATTTAATGGATCTAACATCCATTGTTTTGGATCTTGATTCTAGGATTATTTTTTTGATATCTCTTACCATCATTCATAATTCGAAAATCCCATTGTGGGTGTTCTGTTCCGTGATACCATGATTAATGTTATGTGATTACATTTAATATGTGACAATTTATTTAACCTTTAATTTAATGATGTTTGAAATTAAATTCATTTTATTTATTAAAAACCATTTTGATGTTAAATGATAATTGAAATTAATTTGGTGTGTAATGTTTGGGAAAACAACTAATTCTAATTGAATTGGATATTGGGATGTAATTTTGAATTGATAGAATTTTTGAAATTGATTTGTGAAATTGAATTTTTGAAAAAATTATTGAATTGAATTGAAGAAAACCTATGATTAGTTTTGAATTGAAAGGCATGAATTTAGGAAAAACCCATGTTTTGGTTTGGAAAGTGAATTGGAATATTGAAAAAGGAAAAGTGTGAAGTTGAAGTGTGATTGAAGATTTATTTGAAATGAAAATATTTCCCCCTTTTCAATTTATTCATTTATTGAGAACATGCAAGCCTTGATAGTTAATGGGTTATTGGGGAAAATCACTCTAGGATGTTAATTACCAAGAAATAAATTTATGATGAAAACTCTAAAAAATCTAGTTATGCATATCATATTACTGATGGAACATAGATTATTCTAATTTTTCCTAAGATTTAGGGATGTGTGAATCCAAATTTCAATGATCACTGATATGAGAGTGTGATGATACTATAACTTGAAACTATCATACCACTGGGAAGATGAGCATGGTTGTAACGACCGAGGTATTTATAGAATAATAAATTTTCATATCTATTAATACTTATGAATAAGATATTAATTTTTTGTTAAATAGGACACTTTTTTCGATAGCTTATTCAACACGCAACAATGGGTTTCTTTTCAATATTACGTTGCACACAACTTTGAGTTATACCAAAAAATAATATAATAATATTATTATTTTAAATGGTAGTTAACACCAAACCATTGTATTGGAGGGAATGAACAGAACTAACTACAATATGATTATTAAATGTCTTTATATTTATCCAATAAATTTCAGAGGCTTAAAATATGAATGAATCCGATTTTAAGCATGAAATATTCTAATATTTTTAAAAGCTCATTTTAACGCCTTCTGATATAGAACACTTTTCAAATATAGATTTTTACACCTTTTTATTTTATATTTGAAAAAATAAACTTCTTCATTAGAATAGAAACATAAAAATTTACTTTGGATAAATTTTGGTATTTTTCTGATAATGTTCATTTTTTTAATGAATAGTGAAAAATACCGAATTTTATGTCAAAAACCTCCTTTTAATCTAATCTGTTTATATAGTTAGATTGTACTTTTAATTGATTTGAAATTTTAATTGGATTATATTTTTATCATTTAATCCAATTATGGTCATTGGAAGTAATTTCACTTTTAAATTGGACATAAGAACATAACAATTTTTTTGTAGTTATTACTTCTTAAAAACCAGCTTTTTGTTTCGACAACAGGGATTAATTTTAAATTAATTTCCGAAACTCCTATGAATTTAATGTGGAAAAATTTATTCCATATTTTGAATTTGGAGGTCTAAATTTTTTAAATTGGTACCTTTTCTTAAACATCGTGAATAGTAACTTCAGTAATTATTTTATTTATTCTGGTTAAAGGGTAAATATGGTAAATAAGGGTAAAGAAATAATATTATAATAATATTAAACTACCCTATAATGTGTCCTAATCCTATATTATGAGATATTTCTGACCATGGGAATCCTTGGGTCGATTTTGGGACCCAATGGAGCCACTTTGATGTGAAATGACATTTTATATGAATTAATTTAAAGTAAAGAAAAATGTAACAATAACTTGTATCTTTTAGTAAAAAAAATTTTATATGGAGTTATATAAGTGATCCCTTATACTATTAATAGTCATTAGAAATATAAAAATATTTTCTACATCATTTTATTTTATTTATAATTTTTATACAACAAAGAAATATATTTATTTATGACACAATGATGATGTAGTGATTACCTTATTAATAAATGATTTAATTAAATGAGATTATAAATATTTAAAAAAAATTATTTTGAAAATTTTTATGTCATTACTGAATTTTAAGGATGATTATGAATTGTTATATTTTAATTAATGATGTTTTTTTCTAAATAATCAAGTTTTTATGTATTTTTAAAAAGTCATGATATGAATAGTATCAAAATTGTCATATATGAGTTTTTACAACAAATACCTTTTTTAAATGGTATAAGAGTATTAAAAATCTAATATTCGTCCAAATGACATAGATAATGGTGATAATGTTATTAATGAACAACTTGCGGTTCTAGTTTCATTTTATATTAACTATATCAACCATATAGTATGAATATACAAGAAGACATGGTAATAGTCAAATTAGTTAACTATGGTTTAAATAAAACATATAAGGTTATGTTTGTGACCTAGACTTATCTAAAAATTATTTTCTGAGAGTTTTTCCACCCAAAATAATATTATATTTTAAATAAATGACTTTTGGACCATTTGAAACCAAAAAAAGTTTTATAATAAAACAATATTTCAATACACTCCTAAAGTGCCCCTCCTCCCTCTTATAAAAGGGAATCACCTCTAACTCTTAATCACACCTCTAAATCCCCTTAGATAATCCAAAATCTACCAAAATAAGCTCCCAACATACCTATCTTACTCTTAGAATCCTCAAATTGGACAGAAGGCAATTCAAGAAAGCCTTTTAGCTTAATTCAAAAGGGGTTACCTAATTTGAGATAATGTATCCTCTCAAGATTCTTTCATTTATTTTCCTAATCCAAACCCCTAAAATATCATTATTCCATTATTTTATAACACCAACCATAGATTAAATATACTAGGATGTTGTTTTGATAATAATTCTAACTACACTTACACACACATTCATCTAATGGATACGAACGTATAGTTTATGTGTACGTCGAACTATTACCTCACGAAATGATGATTGTTTGATTTTCCACTACCACCTATAATGGTGGACATTATGATGGAACTGTATTTATTTATTATATCTATTATATTTATATTGTCTCTAAGATACTGTAATTTTTATATACAAACATACCTTTAGGTTTTTCATGATTTAAATTCGATAATTTATTTGGGGAAGAGCAGACTACCGCCCACTCAATGTGATATGACTCATTCATGACATACATAGAACGTATAAAGTATGGTATTAATTAAATTAAGTAAAATATATATCATATTATATTATAATAGAATTATCATATAACTTTTTATCATTTAGTTTTAATTCCTTTAAATATAAAAAGAAATGAAAGTAGTGTCCATGCGTACGTACAGCTTATCGTCTCCATGAATGGTAAACTTCATTTATTTTCTCCAAATGTTATGGATTATTATAAATACATATATAATTTATATTTATGATATTTAAATCATGAATAATGTCTTAGAGATAAAGTAATTTTGACCACATAGACAATTTTTAATTATAAGAAGTTCATTTTTGACCCAAGTACCCAATATCGACAAAACGACCAATATTAACTTAAATAATTATGTAATTTTTATAATGTGGTAATAAGTGATATAAAAGGAATGATAAAATTGAAAAATTTACTTATGAAAGTATAAATAAACTTAAGTTTATTATTCCGGAAGAATAAGGAACATACGTGATGAATCAGACTCAAGGTAACAAAAATCGTAACCCAATTCCCATTCTTTGGGTTAATCTTCTACTTCTTGATTATGTCGTGATATGATTATGTGGGAAATAAATTTTATTATCCAATATTGTATTTATACATTAATTATGGGTAATTATAGATAATACACAATGTTGATCTATTTTATTTACAAAATGATCTTTGTAATGGACTTCGTCTCAATATCCTTTCATTTAGGAAAATATTGGTTTATACACGTCCTTCTTTTATACGGTGTGTAATAAAATCCTTTGACCTGTAATTTAATTAAAAGGGAATATTTTTTCTATGAAGTGTTTTACTAAATGAAAAAAAGGAATGTTTTTAATGTATGTGACGATAATGACCTGTCTTCCGCTGTAATCGTTATTTGTATTCCTCTATAAGCCTTAATCATTTTATAAGGAAAAGAAATCACATTTTCCCTTTTGAGTTGTTTTTGTATTTAAAATGGTTTTGAAATTGATTTAGTATTTCAATATCTTGATATGATTTCTTATGATTTCAAATGAAATGTTATTAGTGAAATTTGGATATTTTCAATATTTTATGTGTTATGATTATATAATGGTACTTGGACATTTGACGGGTGGTTACGTGATAAACCAATGACGGGTGATTCCATGATAAACTAAATGATGGGTGGTTCCTTGATAAACCCAGGATGGGTGGTTACATTATAACCTCCAGTGCATTGGGTATGAAAGTCGGCCGTATTACTATTCCATTTAGTTATATGTTTGGAAGTCTACTGTATGGTTATTCCATTTATGTATGTTTATGTCCCAAGTTACCTTTATATGATATATGTTGCATTCTATGGGATTTATGGTAATAATTTGGTTAAAAAAAGGGTATGTAATGAGCTTATATTCGGTGAAGTGTTTTTGCTACTTCTTAAAGGTGAAAAGTATTAATTTATGATAAAGTTTCTATGGTTTACATGTATTTTCAAGACTAACAGTTTTATTTCATTATGTATCCCTTACTAAGCTTTTTATGATCATCCTAAGTTTTGAAATGTTTTATATAGGAAATAATGAAGAATAGAGTCAAGGATGGGGTCAAGGAAAATTTATGTTGTTAAAACATGAAACAATATCATATTTCATTTTAAAAGGTTTTTTGTAAAAAGGACAGTGAGTTGAAGTGTCTAATTGTAATATTCAAGATGTTATGTATAAGTTATGACCTAATTCTCTAAATCTATAAACTTGAAAAGATACTAGATGTGAATTAAAGTCAAATTATTGACTTATCCAATTATTAAGTAATGTTTAAGGCTGGGTCCTTATAGTTTGTATCAGTGGAAAGGTTTAGACAACTTTAGGGATTATGAGTTTTTGTTAAACACATGGTTAATCCCTATTTCTATTCTTCCAGTTAAATACTTGTTTTATAACTTTTTCAGATCGAGGAAAGTCGGTAACAAATGGAAGGATGATGATATCAAACAATATTCCTATCTCTTCTTAATGTCATTCTTGCAATAATTATTGAAAAGTATTGTTCATATGGTTGTGAAACATTTTCTAGAACACAACTCACTTTCAAGCAGTTTTTTGAGATATCAAACACCTCCAATATAACTCGATTCATTCATGGATCATGGGTTGTATATAATCAAATCTTATTTTCCCAATATTCTCATATTTTCAAGATAGGTATATATTATCAAGGCATTTTCAAATATTTTACCTTATCACAGGATTTTGAAGCATATTATGATTTTGAAAAAGGTGCTGAAGAAGGAGACCCTTGTGCAACATATTTATATTTTCTTTTAAAATATAGTCTCTTAGAACATACTTATGGTATTTTAAAAGGACCATTTATTGAAAGTTTCAAATCACACATGGTATGGTTGTCTTATAAAAATTAGGTTTTAACAGATGTTTTGAAATTATATGTCATGCATGATTATTTTTCGAAACAATTTCTCTACGAACACCCATATGACCCATGTTGTACAAGGTGTAATTGGATGATGGAAGAAAATCATTTTGAATGATCTCTAAATCATTTTTTCATACATGGACCTTCTACCTACATGAACAAGATAGCGATGAAACCATGTGGACACCATGATCAAGGTATGATGTTATTTCTTTTGGGAATAGTTTTATTTTATCATATAGAGGTTAAATAAAAAAATGAATATATATAAGACTTCTTGAATTAAGATGTTGATGTATTAATGAGTTGGGATGAAAATTATAGGTATAGAACAACCATTTATGTTAAAACATGTTGGGGTTATTTTTGAGTTTTATAAAAAGGAAATCCCGTAAGATGGGTGACAACACGTCGCGTTCGTAAAGGCCACAGGAATTGAACCCACAACTGAAGGGAGACAAGGGCACATTGTCTACCACTATCCTATGTGATGTCCCTGGTTAGTATGACTTATTCATTTTAGTTAAATGATTTTATGGATCAAAAAATGAGTGGATTTTTGAAACATCTGTTTTATCAAATGGATATTCTTAATATAGAAAAATTATTTGGTTATTAAGTGATAAAGTTTATTTTGGATGACATTTGATCATTTGGGAGCACTATATGAAAAATAAAAACAGAATACTATGGGATTTTATTTGAGGAGTAATGGTTGAATTTTATTTTGGAAGAATCTATTTTTTTGGTGGAATTATAACAATTTGGGTTTTTTTGGAAATGATTTAACTATCTTGGAGAATATGTGATTAGGTTAATTACTTTTCTATATGAGACTTTAAGAGTAGTCAATGTTATTTGGATATAAATGTTAAGATTTACCATGGGAGACTATCTGAACATATTCTTATGATTTCTGGGTTTCAAACACAGTTTGGATTATTTTGAATAATTTTAAGGAAAATTTTGTATTGAATGGTATTTGTTGAATAGTGGGTATTGTTTGTTCAATTTTGGAGATTAACATTAGTATTTCATTTTTAAGGATTATCTGATCTAGCACTAACCATTTTGGTATTGTTTAATGTCTAAAGATAGATGAAATATATAGTTAATCTTTTGTTGATTATGTGATTATCTATAAGTTGATTCTAGCTCTTTAGGTATGACCAAGCCATCATGAATACTCATCATTTGGAGAAAATATGAGCTTTTGGTAGAAATATATTAAAGGAAGAAACTATAATTGAATACTAAGTATATTTCCATATGTTCTTAGACAATCTCATAGATAAATTATGCAACTTTAGGAAAAGGAACTTAAAGCAAAAAATGTTGTCTATTTACTTTTACTACTAGGGAATCAAAGACCGTTTAACCTATCACATGTTTGTGATTTTTTGGTTGTTAACTTTCTCCTGATCATGTTTTCTGTCACTCTCCATTAGAACTTGATGGTTAGATTCTCTTCTATATCCATGTTTTCATACACGGAATCCTAGTATGTGTTATCTAGGGTGAACTTTGTACTTCTCATTATTTCTCCTAAAGTGATAGTATTATTGACACTTTTTTTGATGTGGAATTTAAAATGATGTTTCCGAGCCCGGTTTTAAAATAGTGAGGATGAAATTTCCAAAAGGGGGGAAGGATGTAATGACCCCAAGTATTTAGAGAATAATACATTTTCATATCTATTAATATTTATGAATAACACAATAATTTTATGTTAAATAGGGGAGTTTTTCTGATAGTGTATTCAACACGCAACAATAGGTTTCATTGAAATCATATGTTTCACACAACTTTGAGTTATACAAAAAATAATATTATATTATTATTATTTTAAATGGTATTTAACGCCTAGTCATTGTATTGTGGGGAATTAATAGAAGTAACTAAAATATTATTATTAAGTTTCTTTATATTTATCCAATTAATTTTAGAGGCTTAAAATAATAATGAATCTGATTTTAAGCATGAAATACTCTAATATTTTTAATAGGTCTTTTTACCTCCTTTTGATGGGGAACCCTTTTTAAATATATTTTTTGACACATTTATATGTTATATCTGAAAAAATAAAATTATTATTTTTAATTTTACCATCAATATTTACTTTGGATAAATTTTGGTATTTTTCTGATAATGTTCATTTTTAATGAATAGTTAAAAATACCGCATTTTAAATCAAAACTGCCTTTTCATCTAATTTATTTATATAGTTAGATTTTAATTTTAATTCTTTTTAAAGTGTAATTGGATTATATTTTTATCATTTAATCCAATTATGGTAATTGGAAGTAACTTCACTTTTATATTAGACAAAATCACATGTCAATCTTTTGATAGTTATTATTTCTTAAAAACCCACCTTTTGGTTTCGTCAATGTGAATTAATTTTAAATTAATTACTGAAACTTTGGTGTTTTGAATTTGTAAAAATTGATTCCATATTTGGAATCATGAGGTCCAAATTTTTTAAATAGGTACCTTTTGTTTTTATACATTTTGTATAGTAACATCAGTAATTATTTTATTTACCATGGTCAAAGGGTAAATATGGTAAATAAGGGTAAAAAATAATATTATAAAAATATTAAAATACCATAGAATGTGTATTAATCCTATTTGATGAGATATTTCTGTCCATGGTCATCCTTGGGTCGATTTTTGGAATCCATGGAGCCACTTTGATGTGAAAAATGACATTTTTTTAGAATTTATTTAAAGTAGAGAAAAATGTAACACAAACATGTATCTATTATAAAAACAATTTTTATATGGGGTTATATATGTGATCACTTAAACTATAAATATTAATTTTAAAAATTAAAATATTTCCTACATCAAGTTATTTTATTTATAATTTTTAGACATCAAATAAATAAATTTATTTATTACACAATAATGATATAGTGATTACCTTATTAATTAATGATTTAAATAAATGATATTATAAATATTAAAATAAATTTATGTTGAAACTTTTTATTCCATAAAATAATTTTAATGATTATTATGACTATTTATCTTTGATTTAATAATGTTTTTTAGAATTAATAATGTTTTTATGTATTTTTTTAAAAGTCATAATATGAATAGTATAAAAATTCACATAAATAAGTTTTAAAAATAATACTATTTTATTAAATGATATAATAGACCTAAAAATCTAACATTCGGCCAAATGAATTAGATAATGTTGATAATATCTTTAATTAACCACTTTATGTTATATTGTAATTTTATATTAACTATATTAACTATATAGTAAGAATATACAAGAAGACATGGTAAGAGTCAAATTAGTGAACTAAGGTTTAAAGCTAAAATATAAAGTTACATTTCCAACATAGACTTGTCTAAAACCTATTGGTTGAGATGTTTTGGACCAAAAATAATATTATATTTGAAATAAATGACTTTGGGACCATTAGAAACCGAAAATATTTTTATAATAAAATAATATTTCAATACCTTCCTAAAGTGCCCCTCCTCCCTCTTATAAAAGGGCATCACTTATAACCCTTACTCACACCTATAAATACCCTTGTATCATCCAAAATCTACCCAAATAGTATCCCAACATACCGATATTCCTCCTATAATCCTCACCTTAGGCATAAGGAAATTCAAGAAATCTGTTTAGCTAAAATAAAAAGGAGTTATCTGATTTGAGGTAATGTCTTCTCTCAAGATTCTTTCATTTATTTTCGTCCTTCAACACCCTAAACTCTATTTATATCATTATTTTAAAACATAACCACTGTATTAGATATATTAGGATGTCTTTATGATAATTATTCTAACTATACTTTCACACACCTCCATCTAATATATACGAACATATTGTTTCTGTGTACGGAGAACTATTGCCTCACGAAACGATGATTGTTTGATTTTCCCCTACCACCTCTCATGGTGGACATTATAATGGAAATTTATTTATATATGATATATATGATATATATATTTTCTCTATGACACTGTAATTTTTATTTAAAAACATACCCTTATGTTTTTCATGATGTAAATAGGATAATTTCATTTAAGGAAGTGCAGACTACCACCCCCTCAAGGTGATAGGATTCGTTCATGCCATAAATGGAACATATAAAGTACTATTTTAATGAACTTATGTTACATATATATCATAAGATATTATACTTTATTTATAATATACATATGTATAATTTAGTTTTCATTATTTTAAATTTGAAAAGGAAATTAAAGTAGCATTCATGCATACGTATGGCTTACCATCTCCCTGAACCGTACACTTCATTTATTATCTCCAAATGGTATGGAATATTATAAATACATATATACTGGATATATATGATTTTTAAATCATGAATACTATTCTGGAGATAATGGACTTTTGACCACATAGGCAATTTGTAATTATAACAAGTTCATTTTTGTCTCAAGTACCCAATATCAACAAAACGAACGATATTAACATAAATAATTATGTATTTCTTATAAATTGGTAATAAGTGATATAAAAATAATAATAAAATTGAAAAGGGTTATTAATAAAGTATAAATTATATTATTTTTATTATTCTGGAAAAATAAGGAACATACGTGATGAATCAGACTCAAGGTAAGAGAACTTCTTAACCCAATTCCCATTATTTGGGTTAATCTTCTAATTCTCGATTATTTCATGATATGATTATGTGGGAAATAACTTTTTTTATACTATATTATAAATATAAATTATCTATGTTTAAATATATTGATTACATATAATCGATCTATTTTATTTACAAAATGATCTTTGTAAGGGATTTCATCTCAATCTTCTTTCATTGAGGCATATTTTGGTTTATACAAGACCTTCTTTTACACTGTATATAATAAAACCCTTTTACCTTTAATTTCATTCAATGGGAATATTTTTTCTATGAATCATTTTACTAAATGGAAAAAGGAATGTATTTAACGTACACGGTGACAATGACCTCTTCTCCGCCATAATTGTTATTTGGCTTCCTCTATAAGCCTCAATGTTTCTAAAAGGAAAAGAAATCCATTTTAACTTTTTGGTTGTTTTGGTATTGAATTTTTTTTCAAATGGATTTAGTATTTCAATATATTGAAATTATTTCTTGTGATTGAAAATGAAATGTTATTAGTGAAATGTTGATATTTGTAATATTTTTGTGTGAGGATTATATAATAGTGCTTGAACATTTGATGAGTAGTTACGTGATAAACCAATGATGATTGGTTCCATGATAACTCAAATGATTGGTGTTTACATGATAAAATAAGTAAAGGTTGTTATATTATAACCTCCAATTCATTGGGTATGGAATTCGGACATATAGCTATTCAATTTAATGATATGTTTGGAAGTCGACCGTGTGGTTAATCCATTTAAGTATGTTTATGTCCCAAGTTAACATTATATTCTATATGTTTCTTTTTATGGGATTTATGGTAATATTTTTATTACAAAAAGGGTGTGTAATGAGATTATATTCAGTGAAGTGTTTTTGCCACTTCTTAAAGGTGAAAAGTATTACTTTATGATAAAGCTTTTATAGTTTACATGATTTTGCAGGACTAAAAGTTTTATTTCATTATGAATCCCTTATTAAGATTTTTACTCTCATACCAAGTGTTGAAATGATTTTCATAGGATATAATTAATAATAGAGTCAAGTATGGGATCAATGAAATTTTTTGTTGTTAAAACATGAAACAATGTCATATTTCGTTTTAATGAGTTATTGTTTTTTAAGGATAGTGAGTAGAAGTGTCTACTTGTAATATTCAAGATGTTTTGTATAAGTTATGACCTTATTCTCTATATCTCTAAACCTGAAAAGAACCTCGATATTATTTAAAGTCAAATTATTAACTTATCTCTAGATTAAGTAATGTTTAATGTTGGGGCATTATAGTTGGTATTAGAGGAATGGTTTAGACAACTTTAGGGATTATGAGTTTTCGTTAAACACATGGTTAGTCCATATGTCTATTATTTTAGTTAAATCCTTGTTTTATAACATTTTCAGATCAAGGAATTTCGGTTACAGATGGAAGGAGGAGGATCTCAAACAACATTCATATCTCTTCCCGATGACATGCTTGAAATAATTATTTCAATATCATGTTCTGATGATTGTGAAAAATATTCTAACTTACAACTCACTTGAAATCAGTTGTTTGAGATATCAAACACCTCAACTATAGTTCTATATCAACATGGATCATGGGTTGTATTTAATCAATTCCTATTTTTTTTTTAATATTCTCATATTTTGAACAATGGTAAATATTATGAAGGCATTTTCAAATATTTTACCTTATCACATAATTTAGAAGAATATTATGATTTCAAAAAAGGATCTAAATAAGGAGACCACTGCACAACCTATTTATATTTGCTTTTAAAATATATTCTCTCAGCACATACTTATGGTATTTTAAAAGGACCATTGATTGAATGTATCAACTCAAACTCGGTTTGACCATTTTAAAAAATTAATGTTTTATCATATGTTTCGAAATTATATGTCATAAATGATTATTCTCATAAACGATTTTTCTATGAACTACCATATGAACCATGTTGTACAAAGTGTATTTGTATAATGGAATCAAATGATTTTGAGGGATCTCTAAATCATTTTTGAAATTAATGGACATTCTACCAACATGAAAAAGATGACGATGAAACCATGTGGACACCATAATCAATTTATGATGTTATTTCTATTGGGAATAGTTTTCTTTTATCATATAGAGGTGAAATAAAAAAATAAATATATATAAAACTTTATGAAGTAAGATGTTGAGTTTTTAAAGAGTTGGGATGAAAATGATAGGTATAAGTCAACCATTGATGTTGAAACATGTTTGGGTTATTTTTTAGTTTTATAAAAAGTAAAACTTGTAATATAGGTGAAAATAAGTCATATCTAGAAAGGCCATAGGAATCGAACCCACAACTGAAGAGAGGCAAGGGCACATTGCATACCACTGACCTACATGAAGTCCCTGGTTAGTGTGACTTATTATTTTTATCTAAATGATTTTATGGATCAAGAATATGTTTATTTTGGTAACTTAGGTTTCATCAAATGGATATTATTTTTATAGGAAAATGATTTCGTGATTAATCGATAAAGGTTATTTTCGAAGACATTTTCTCATTTGGGAACACTATATGCCTAAGGAAAAAACAATACTATAGGATTTCATTTGAGGAGTAACGGTTGAATTTTATTTTGGAAGAATATATTTTTTTTGTGTACTTAAAGTATTTTGGGTTATTTATAGAAATTATTAACCTATCTTTCAGAATATATGATTAGGTTAATTACTTTTTAGTATGAGACTTTAACAATAGTCGATGTTATTTTGAGAAAAATGTTAAGATTTATTTTGAAAGACTATGTGATCAAATTCTTCTAAGTTCTGGTTTTCAAACATAGTTTTGATTATTTTGAAGAATGTTAAGGAAAATGGTGTATTGAATGGTCTTTTTTAAAATTTGGGTATTGTTTGTTCATTTTTTAGATTAAGAGTAGTATTTCATTTTATAAATGATTATCCTTTTTGTGTATTTTCTGATCTCGTACTAACCATTGTTGTACTGGTTAATGTATAAAGATAGTGGAAATATATAGTTCATCTCTTGTGGATTATTTTATTCTCTAGAAGTTGATTCTAGTGCTTCATGTGTGTCCAAGTAATCTGGAATACTCATCGTTTGGAGAAAAGATGAGTTTGTGGTAGAAATTTATTAAAGGATAAAATTTAATTGAAAAGTAAGTATATTTTCATATGTTCATAGTCAATATCATAAATAAATTCTAAATTTTTTTTAAAAGGAACTTAAAACAAAAAAAATTGTCTGTTTACTTTTTATACTAGGGAATCAAATACTATTTAACCTATCACATGTTTGGGATTTTCTAGTGGTTATGTTTCTCATGGTCATGTTTTCTATCACTCTCCATCAGAACATGATGGTTAGTTTCTCTTCCATATAAATGTTTTCCTACATGGAATCCGAATATGTGTTATCTTGGGTTGACTTTGTACTTATCCTTATTTCATTTAAATTTATAGTTTTATTTACTATTTTTCTGATGTGGGATTTTTAATGAAGTTTCCGAGCCCAATTTTAAAATTGCGAGGACACAATTTACAAAAGGGGGGAGGATGTGATGACTCAAGTATTTATAGAATAATAAATTTTTCATATCTATTAATATTTATGAATAAGATATTAATTTTATGTTAAATAGCTCACTTCATCCGATAGCGTACTCAACATGCAAAAATGGGTTTCTTTGAAATCTTACATTGCACACAGCTTTGAGTTATACCAAAAAATAATATAATATTATTAATATTATAAATAGTAGTTATCGCATAGCCATTTTATTGGAGTGAATGAAAAAAACTAACTACAATATGATTATTAAATGTCTTTATATTTTTCAAATAGATTTTAGAGGCTAAAAATATGAATAAATCCCATTTTAAGCATGATATACTCTAATATTTTTAAAAGGTTGTTTTACCACCTTTTGACGAAGAAAAATTTTCAAATATAGTTTTGGACACCTTAATATGGTATATTTGATAAAATAAACTTCTTATTTAGAATTGTAACATCAAAATTTACTTTGGATAAATTTTGGTATTTTTCAAATAAAGTTCATTTTTTAATAAACAGTAAAAAATACCGCATTTTAAGTAAAAACTGTCTTTTCATATAATTTATTTATATAGTTATATTATGATTTTAATTGATTTTAAAGTGTAATTACATTATATTTTTATCATTTAATACAATTAGGGTCATTTTAAGTAATTTAACTTTTAAATTGGACAAAAGAACATGTCAATATTTTCATAGTTATTACTTCTTAAAAACCAACTTTTTGTTTCGACAACGAGAATTAATTTTAAATTAATTAATGAAAATTCTATGCATTGAATTTGGAAAAATTGATTCCATATTTTGAATCAGGAGGTCTAAATTGTGTAAATTGGTAACTTTTATTTTTATAAATTGTGAATAGTAATTTCAACAATTATTTTATTTACCATGGTTAAAGGGTAAATCTGGTAAATATAGGTAAAGAAAATATTATAATAATATTAAACTATCCTATCATGTCTCATAATCCTATTGGATGTGATATTTCCAAGCATGATCATCCTTGGGTCGATTCTGAGACCCCATGGAGCCACTTTGATATGAAAATGACAGTTTAGAAGAATAAATTTAAAATAAAGAAAAATGTAACATAAACATGCATATTTCAGAAAAAGAATTTTTATATCAGGTTATATAAGGGATCTTTTAGACTATAAAAATTAATTGGAAAGATAAAAATATTTCCTACATCATGATATTTTATTTATAATTTTTAGAGGTAATGTCTTCCCTCAAGCTTCTTTCATTTATTTTCCATCTACAACCACCTAAAAACTATTTATTACATTATTTTATAATAACACCAGTATCTTAAATATACTAGGATTTTGTTATGATAATGATATTAAATAAACTTACACACAACTCCATCTAATGGATACGAACATAATGTTTTTGTCTGCCTTGGACTATTGCCTCACAAAACGATGATTGTTCAATTTTCCCCTATCACATCTCATGGTGGCCATTATGATAGAAATATATTTATATATTATATATATTATATTTATTTTTCCTCTATTATACACTAATTATTATTTACAAACATAACTTTATTCTTTTCATGATGTAAATATGATAATTTCATTTGAGGAAGTGTGGACTACCACCCCCTCAAAGTGATATGACTCATTCATTCCATACATGGAATGTATAAAGAATGGTGTTAATGAACTTATGTAACATATATATCACACGGTATTACACTAGAATTATAATATACCTTTGTATCATTTAGTTTTAATGTCTTTAATTATGAAAAAGAAATGAAAGTAGAGTTCATGTGTACATACGGCTTACCGTCTCCATGAATGGTACACTTCATTTATTATCTCCAAATGTTATGGAATGTTATAAATAAATATATACTGGGTATATATGATATTTAAATCATTAATAATATTCCTAAGATAATGGAATTTTGACCACATAGACAATTTTTAATTATAAAAAGTTCACTTTTGACTCAAGTACCCAATATCGACAAAAAGACCGATATTAACTTAAATAATTATGTAGTTTCTATAATGTGGTAATAAGTGATATAAAAGGAATAAAATAAATAAAAAAGGTTATTAATAAATTATAAATCAACTTAAGTTTATTATGCAGGAATAACAAGGAACATACATGACGAATCAGACTCAAGGTGGGGGAACTTATTTACCCAATTCCAATTCTTTGGGTTAATCTCCTACTTCTTGATTATGTCATTCTATGATTATGTGGAAAATAATTTTTTATGCAATATTTTATTTATAAATTACCTATCTTTACATATAGTGAATACACATAATTGATCTATTTTATTTGAAAAATGATCTTTGTAAGGGACTTCATCTCAATCTCCTTTCATTGAGGAATATTTTGGTTTATACACGACCTTCTTTTATACGGTGTATAATAAAACCCTTTGACCTTTAATTTCATTAAAAGGGAATATTTTTCCAACAAATCGTTTTAATAAATGACAAAATGAATTTTTTTAATGTATGCGGTGACAATGACCTCTCTACCGCCGTAATCGTTATTTGGATTCCTCTATAATCCTTAATGTTTTTAATAGGAAAAGAAATACCTTTTTCCATTTTTCATTTTTTTGGTATTCAAAATAGTTTTTTAAATTGATTGAGTATTTCAATATCTTGAAAATATTTCTGGTCATTTCAAATGAAATGTTATTAGTGAAATTTTTATATTTTCAATATTTTATGAGTTATGATTTTATAATGGTACTTGGAAATTTGACGAGTGGTTTGATGATAAATCAATGACGGGTGGTTCTGTGATAAACCCAATGAAAAGTGGTTCCATGAAAAACCATGTATGGTTGGTTACATTATAACCTCCAATGCATTGGGTATGGAAGTCAGCCATATGGTTATCTCATTTAGTGATATATTTGGAAGTCGATCGTATGGTTATTCCATTTAAGTATGTTTATGTACCAAGTTACCTTTATATGATATATGTTTCTTTATAGGGGATTTATGGTAATATTTTGATTACAAAAAGGGTATGTAATGAGAATATATTCATTGACTGATTTTTTTACTTCCTAAAGCTGAAAAGTATTAATTTATGATAAAGTTTTCATGGTTTACATGTTTTTGGAAGACTAACAGTTTTTTTTTCATTATGTATCCCTTTCTGAGATTTTTTATGCTCATCAAATGTTTTGAAATGTTTTTCACAAGACATAATGAAGAATAGAGTGAAGGATGGGATCAAGGAAAAGTTATGAGGTTAAAACATGAAGCGATGTCATATTTTGTTTTAAAGATTTTTTTAAAGGATAGTGAGTAGAAGTGTCTACTTTTAATATTTATGATGTTACGTATAAGTTATGAACTAATTATCTAAATCTATAAACTTGAAAATATTCTCAATGTGAATTAAAGTCAAATTATCGACTTATATCTAGATTATGTAATGTTTTGGGCTAGGGCCTTATAATGGTGCTTACTATGACTGCTTCGCTTTCAAATGTCATTGATTATGAAACTTCTTTAATCATTCCTTGGGGTTTATATAATTTTTTTTACAAATGTTTACATAAGCCATGGATTTAAATGTTCCCATTATTTGAAATTAAAATCACGTTTCTTTTTAAATATCAATTTTTACTATCATTCAAATTTTATTTGAACTTTGAATCATATCTTTTTTAATTATTATGGAATATTTTTATCGAAAAATTTGTGAGACCCTACATGGATATTAGTGAAAGCCCTACCTTTTACTTAAAATGTTTTTATATTTTCTTATTCTTGGTTCATGTAAAGGGAAACCTCCTCTTGGATGAGTTGTATGTTCTTAACCCATTGGACTTAGAGTGTCGATACATTCAGGTTTTTTGAGTTTTATCATGTTCTAGTACATTCATGATGTAATATTTTGGTTTTTGATATATATGTTTTATTTTTTTTACTATCACTAGAGGATTTTTTGAGCATACAGATATATATCTTTAGCTTCTGATATTTTTGTGAAAAATTCATTACCACTTTTATATCATATGATTCCATGTGCTACTTTCCACCTAATGGGGATTGGGAATTCCCTTCAGGCTATGTCAGGATTGGTTTGGGTGTTAGGGTACCAGGGTATTTTGATCAGTTTGTGTTAGATTATTTATAAGGTCATGCCTACAGCGGAATCAAACATTAATAAATAATTCATAGAAAACATGTATTGATAAATATCTAAAAACACATTTCATTTAATCAATAGCATAAATTGGAAGAATAATTCTGCAGGAATTATTGATGATAAAATGATTTCATATAAATAATCACCTGACCTTAAAACATATCCATGGATATCATAACTAATCAAATAATCACTTGGAAATCAAAAAAAATAATATCATAATGAGGAAATTCATAATTTTAGACATCATAAACATATCATTGGGGCCTTGTGAAAATCCATCGTACATAAATGGGTAAGGCCTCACTCAATACCTACACTAGTTTGTCTCTTGAGATCTAGTGATGCATCGAGGGGATGTAGTGGGACACAACCATCACTTATATAGTTTAATAAATTCCTCATATGAATGGGGTTAAACATATTCAATATAAACATTTATGCTAAAAGTAGAAAATGAAATGTTAATAATTTCCCTAATCAACAAAAATAATCCAAAACCATCTAGAGTAAAATGGTGAATGGTATCAAAATAGTACATCCCTATTCAAAATGATCATTAACCATATAGAGAAATATTAAGGATGGTATCATAAATTTATATTTCTTATTTAAAAAGTAAAATATGGTTTTTTTATTGATGAATAGAAATACCCTAGAAATTTCGATAAAATTTTCTTGGGTAAAATATCATTTTCACTTTGTAATTACATATTTTTAAAACTTCACAAGTAGGAAGGAAAAAAATTTCTTTGAAAATAAACATGAAAAAATATAAAGTAAGATTAAAAAAATATTATTTATGATGGAAGGAAATTATAGTTATTCTATATAAGTTAAAAAACATTCCTTTCATACTATTGGAAAAAGGATAAAAAGTACCTAGTTTGGAAAACTGTAAGTAGATACCTTTCCAGTAGTTTTATAAAAACTCAAAAAAGGGAAAAATTTCCTTAATAAACTATTAAATATTAATAGAAATAATATTTAATTAATTTTAATGAAAAATTTTAAATGGAATAAAATTATTCCCTAGCAGTGACATAATCATGAACAATCCAGAATAATGATGAGATTGTGAAATAAATCGTTTCCTATGGTCTGATTTCATTTGTAAATGTATAAATGTAGCACCACAGGTTTTAATTATGTTACCCTTATTTGATGATTTTCATGGTTATAAAGTTAAGGGTGATGAATGGGAGAGTTGGGAGAACATTAAATGAAGTTTTGAGGCAAAGGGGAAGTCGTACGGGCGGCGCACGATTTGTCTAACTGTGCGGCCAAACCGTGCGTAGTTGACACTTTAAGGAAGTGGAACCTGCACGGTTGGAGTGAAGTTAAAGGAGGCTGTGCGAGGAGTCTGTGAAAGCATCGGCCAAGGTAGTATCTAACGAACGGTTAGCACAGGGTTTGTGAAACCGTGCAAACTAATCAAGAAGGCACTTAAATGAGATCCTAAAAAAGTGGATCTCACACGTTTTTTGCCTCTAAATGTCTCGTTTTTTCATCCTAAGTGGCCATAACTTGGGATTTTTCTTCTCCTAAGGTCAAAGAGGGTTCTCCCATCATTCCTAAGGCTATCTAAAGGCTTTTCTTAGAGAATCGAAGCCGGATTCTTGAGGTATATAGAAGAACTTCTTCGTTCTTGTTCGGTTTCTTAGATCTACATAGATATACATCTCCTCTTCTATCGATTTCATAGATCTACACCCGTTATGGGTAGATCTAATTGTTTGGATGACAATTTTGATGATATTTTTTCTTGGCCTTTCTAGGAGAATAGATCTAAGGCAGGTTCTTGGAGAATCGACCCGGTTTTCTTGAGTTTTCTTCATACACCGTGGTTTTCGTCAAAACCTTCGAGGTAGGATGATTCTCTCTTTACTACTCTTTCTAGAATTGATTGTCTTAGTTTAAAATTGGTTTATTTTAATGGAATTTATTTGGAAAATCATGGAATAATTAATCTTTAGTGATGATTTATGTTTTTAGTGAAATTGTGAATCTTGGTGAATTGTTTTGCAAAGTAATTTGGATTCTTGAATTTAAAATTATGATTTTAAATTACTGTTTTGATAGAATTTTAAATGGTGTTATGAAAAATGGGTTTTTAATAAAAATTTTATTTTGTTGAAATGTTTTGGTATTGAAATGACTTTGATGGAATTGGTTTTCAATAAAAATGGAGTTTTATTAAAATGGTTTGGAATTGAAATGGTTTTGACGGAAATTGTTTTCAATAAAAATGTGTTTTTATTGAAAGGGTTTTTTGGCATGATTTTTGGGAATATGTGGTGTGTGTTCATGTTGAATATACATGGATTGGTCGAAATATGACCTTGTTCTCGATGCCAAAGGTTTAATGGCACATGAGAACTTTATACATGGGGCTTGGTTGAAATATGACCTTGTGCTCGGTGCCAAATGGTTAATGGAACATGGGAAAAAATTACCTTGTGACGACTTGGTAGATCTACAAGAAACCACTCATGAGTATGGAATTGTCATAACGTAGCATGCATGGTTGGTTTCACAGGTTTGTGGAATGGTTGGGTGTTCCAAAAAAGGATATTGTGAAATGGTTCTAAAGCTTGTTTAGTTATTCTTATAGAAAAATAACTTGCTGGAAAAATTGGTTTCAATTTTACATGTATGATTTTGGTTATGAATGGTTTCGGGAAACTTGTTTATATCTTATTATAAACTGTTTTTAGAAAATCTTTGATATAAACTATTTTATATAATTGCTTTTAACTCTTTTATCATAGTGTTGTGAGTAGGGAACTCATTAGGGGAAACCTACCGAGTTTTATACTCACCCCTGATTTGTCACTTTGGTTCTTTTGTAGATGTCATATTCCGGGATACAGGTATAGGTAAAACATCTCATTGCTAGTGGTTCATGGTGATGCTTGGGATATGTGGTGGTTCTTGGAGCATGGAGCTTGGTGTGGAGCCGTGGAGTGTGCCTTGGCTTATTTTTGGTCATTGGTTTAGTATTCTGCATAGTACTATGATATTGTGCTGGTTTTATTGGTTTGTGGGTTATATTGTGGAATAGAGTAGTTCCCTTTTTGTAATGTATGAGTTGGTTGTTTTGTTGACATGCATCATGCAGTTTGCTGATAGTGGATCATTTGGTTGGTTGGTTTATTCTTAAGGGAAAATTGTTCCCCACTATTCCTTGAAGCCCTCGACATTTATTTCCAACCTTTTGTTCCTTGGTAATGCCACTTAAGGCTTAGTAATGACTCATTGATCTCTCAATCCAATGAGAATTGGCGGGTACTTACAAATGGTATCAGCTTTTTCGGTCCTTTCTTAACAAGTATTCATCGATGTTCCTAGTTTTGAAGATGAAATCCCTTCTTGTCTATTGCATGGGTGGGAATATTAGAAAGGATTAGGATTTTTAGAACATGGAATATATAGCATAAAATGACGTAGCTAACCCTTTTATGTTGAACTTCAAGTTACCATGGAGTTGGGTAAATATGTGTTTGGATACACTTCTCATATTTTGAAATCTCATTGTCCTGGGACTAGCCAATGAGATGAGCATGACATTCATTATAGAGGAATTAATTACCACTAGATGAGCATACATCATTTCAAGAAATGATCATTTTTGAAAATTATGGAATTGGTTTCAAATGAAAGATTTTGAAAAATTGAATTATTATCGTATTTTGAAAATGGTTTAATTTTTCAAAGCATGTAAATTGGTTTAAAAAATAGTTGAAAATGGGAAAAAGGGTATTTTGGAAAAAAAATGTTGTGATAGTTGATGTGATAGAATTTTAAATACTACGAAAACAGTTTCAAGAGAGAGAGATTAACGAAGTTTGTTGTTAGTTTAGAAATGGCACCGGGTAGGCGTTGTAGAGACCAATCGGAAGTGGTTGATGAGAACGTGGTTGCACTTAAGCCCCATGTGAACTAGCTATTAGTCTAGAGCATATAGAATGATTTCCAGGCTGTGGGAAGTGTGAATAGAGAGGAAGACCCAAAGCATGTTGATTATGAAACTCAGTTTCAAGAGAAGGATCCACCCGTCATTAGGGGTGATTCGGACCTAGAAATGGTAGAGGCATGGCTGTCCTGAATGAATAGAATTTATGAATTCTTGGGGACGCCGGTAGAGATGAAAGTAAAGCTAGAAAAATATAAGCTAAAGGATCTTTCTCTTCAGTGGTGTTATTTGGTATTCCAAGCGGGAATAGACCAAGGTATGATGTGGGAAGGCTTTGAGGAATTTTTTAACAAAACATTCTACCCACATATGTTCAGAATTTAGCGTACAACTGATTTCTTCAGTCTGAAGCAAGATCATATGTCTGTGACATAGTATGAAGCTATGTTTATGAGCTTAGTGCAGTTTTCACCTGAGGTGGTGGGTAGCATGTTGTTGAAGGCATGGATCTTCGAATCGGGGTTAAGGCAAGAGATCTATTCAAAAATAGCAGTGTTGTGAATCGGTGATTACACAGAGATGGTGAATCGAACATCGGTGGCTAAGCAGGATTTGTTGGGAGCTTCGAGCAGAGGAAGCATGGTGGTACCCATGGGGAATAATGGGAACTCTAACGATGGGTTCAAGCGAAGGAGGGGCACTTATTCCTAGGACTGGAGTATGGAACATAATACAATGGTAGGGAAATAAAGAGCAGAGTGTGGCAACCAAGGCGTTGTTTGGAGCCGAGCAGGTTGTGGTGGATGATCAGTTGGGACCACCCACAGTGCGAGGTACTATTATTTTAAATTCTACCTTGATGCAAGTGTTGTTTGATATGGGTGCTTCACACTCTTTCATTGCTGCACGTGTGGTTGAGTTGCTGGGTTTAAGGGTAGAAATGATGCCTTTGGTTTTGAAACAACAAACTTATCTTGGTGAAAGAGAATGTCAAGCCTTTGTGTGTAGAGAATATGCTATAACTGTTGATGGAGTTGAGTTAAAATGGGACTTCTCGATGTTGGTCATGGATTTCTATGACATAATCTTGGGTATTTATTGGCGGACAATGTTCAAGGCTCAAATCGACTGTTATAGGAGAACAGATAGTTTCATTACTGAGGACGATATCGAGCATCTCTTTAGAGGATAGAGGACTCAATAGAAAGGTGAAACGATATTGTTAGCACTAATGGTGGGAACGATATCTTACCAATTGGCAGCGTTGACTTTACCATCAATGGAAGTGATCGAGGAAAATATTTTTCCAGGTGTTGTGGATCAATTTCCAAATGTCTTTCCCAAGAAATTCCCAGGGTTACCACCTCTAAGGGAAGTGGAGTTTACAATTGATCTACTTCCAGGGACCAGTCCTATTTCCCTTCCATATTATAGGATGGAACCAATATAGTTAAGAGAATTGAATGTTTAGTTAGAGGAGATGGAAATAAAGGGTTTCATTCGACCAAGTACGTCTCTATGGGCAGCACCAATTTTGTTCATGAAGAAGGCAGATGGAACTCTTCAGCTATGTGTTGATTATATTAAGCTTAACCAAGTTACAATAAAGAATTAATATCCACTTCCATGCATTGATGATCTATTTGATCAATTAAGGGGAGCTCAGTGGTTCTCCAAGATTGAATTGTGATCAGGATATCACCAATTGAGAGTTCAGAAAGAGGGCATTCCAAGGACAACATTTAGAAGTAGACATGGCCACTATGAATATGTATTCATGCCTTTCGGTCTAACAAATTCACCAACAGTCTTCATGTAATTTATGAATCAAATATTTCAACAATATCTTTATTCTTTTGTTGTGGTGTTTGTGGACGACATTTTGGTCTATTCAAAGACAAGGGCTGATCATCAAGTGCACCTGAAAACAGTGTTAAAAATCTTGATAGATCATCGTTTTTATTCCAAATTATCATAGTGTGATATTTGGATACAATAAGTAAGTCTCCTTAGCAATTTCCTTTCTGATAAAGGTGTTTCTGTTGATCCCGAAATGATAGAAGCCGTTATCTCTTGGAAACCACCGAAGAATGTGTTCGAGATACGAATTTTCCTTGGTCAAGTTGGTTACTACCGATGTTTTGTGCATGATTTCTCATGACTAGCTTCACCAATGAAAGCTATGACAAAGAAGAATGCTCCATTACAATGGACAGAAGAATGTCATAAGTCTTTCTAGGAATTGAATGTTCAGCTTATATCAGCACCTATCTTGACCTTGCGAGAATCAGGACAGGGGTATGTGGAGTATTGTGATGCTTCTGTATCAGGGTTGGGTTGTGTTATCATGCAAAGATATCATGTGAATTCTTATTATTCAAGGAATTTGAGGGTTCATGAGAAGAATTACCCAACATAGGATTTGGAGTTAGCTGCAGTCCTTTCTTTGAAAACATGGAGACATTATCACTTTGGTGAGAAATTTACTGTGTTTACAGATCAAAAAAGTACGAAACACATTTTCTCACAGCGATATTTGAATATGAGGCAAAGGAGGTGGATGGAGTATCTCCAAATGTTTGACTTTGACTTGATGTACAAACCAGGGAAAAAAATCAGTGGTGGAAGCATTGAGTAGAAAGTCATATTCTCAGTTAGCGAAAGAAGCTTCAGATGAATGGAAGTTGATGTTGGTCTTAGCCAACATGCATGTGGAATGTGAAGACAGAGGTGATGTTGCAGTTTTATTTTCAGCTATGCTTATTCTAGATCTAGTAAAAATGATCAAATAATCACAAACATCTAATGTAGACTGTCTAGTTTTAAGTTCAAAACTTAATGGTGGGGAGACCATTGGTGGATGGAAACTTGATGGGGGTTTAGTTTTGTGTTTCATAGATCTAATGGTTATACCTATGGTTTTTCAGGAACAACTCCTTCATGCATACCACCATTCAGTATGGGTTGTACATCCAGGTACACAGAAGATGTATAAGGTGTTGAAGGCGTGGTTTTGGTGGAGCGACATGAAAAGAAAGGTGGCCGAGTTTATCTTGTGGTGCTCAACTTGTCAGCATGTTAAAGCAGTGAATCAGAGACCAGCTGTTATGTTACAATATTTTCCCATCCTAGTGTGTAAATGGGATCAAATTTCAATGGATTTTGTTATAGGTCTTCCAAGAACGATCAAAAAACACGATGCCATTTGGGTGATAGTGGACCGTCTAACCAAGTCGGGCCATTTCATCCCTATTCGTGAAACTCATACGGTGGAGGATATTTCAAAAATATATATCTGATAAGTGGTAAAGAGGAATGGTGTACCAGTGTCTATAGTCTCAGATAGAGATTTGAGGTTCACATCTCATTTCTAGAAATCATTACAGTAAGCCCTTGGAACTCAGTTGACTATGAGCACTGTGTATCTTCCTCAAACGGATGGGAAATACGAGTGGATGATACAAAAGTTTGAAGACATGCTGCGGGCTTGTGTAATGGATTTTGGTGGATCATGGGAGGAGCATATACCATTAGTGGAGTTCTTAAACAATAATAGCTATCAAGCCTCGATACACACGGCTCTGTTTGAATTATTGTATGGGCGTCCTTGTTATTCTCCACTATGCTGGGTGGAAACGAGTGAAACATCAATAGTCGGTCAAAGACTTGTCCAAGAAACAACAGAGAAGATCTTGTTGATTAGAAAGAGGAACGAAACAGCTCAGATTCGTCAGAAATCTTATGCAGATCACCGTCGAAGACCGTTGTCGTTCGTTGTGGGTGATCATGTCTTGTTGAGGATCTCTCCAAGGCTTGGACATCATCACTTCAGGAAGCAGGGAAAGTTATCTCCTTGATACATTGGCCCTTTTGAGATACTGGAATGAGTTAGAGAGGTGGAATATCGGTTGGAATTACCACCATGGTTTAGTTTGGTGCATAATGTGTTCTATGTATCCCAGTTGAAAAAGTATCACCCTGATCCTGACCATGTGATTATATGGGATCATGTTGACCTAGAGCAGGATAATTCGATGATACATATCCCGGTATAGATTGTGGATAGGGAAGATAAGGTCTTTCGAGAAAAAATCATCGGTATAGTGCGGGTTGTATGGATGTATGGTCAGATTCAGGAAGAGACTTGGGAACGTGAGAATGAAATGAAAGAGCAGTGGCCAGAACTCTTTCAGTTGGGTGAAGGTTTTCTACTTTTTGAGGACAGAAAGACCAATGGTGGAGAGAATGTAGAACCCCTAGTTTCTGGTATGTAACCCTTATTTGATGATTTTCAGGGTTATAAAGTTATGGGTGATGAATGAGAGACTCAGGAGAACTTTGAATGAAGTTTTGAGGCAAAGGGGAAGTCGCACGAGCGGCGCACGGTTTGTCTAACTGTGCAGCCAAACCATGCGTAGTTGACACATTGAGGTAGTGGATCCCGCACTGTTGTAGGATGGTTTGAGGAGTCTGTGCGAGGAGGTCCTACGAGCGTCTACAGAGGCAGTATCTAACACACGGTTAGTGCACGGTTTGTCAAAATTTGTGAACTAACCATGCGGGCACTTAAATGAGATCCTAAAAAGGTGGATCTCACATGTTTTTGTCTCTAAATGGCTCATGATTCCTCCTAAGAGGAAATTACTCGGGATTTTGCTTCTCCTAAGGTCAAAGAAGGTTCTCCCTTCGTTATAGAGGTGATCTGAAGGCTTCTATTGGAAAATCGAAGCCGGATTCTTGAGGTATGTAGAAGAACTTCTTCGTTCTTGTTCGATTTCTTAGATATACTTAGATCTACTTCTCCTATTCTATCGGATTTTTATATCTATGACCATTATGGGTAGATATAAGTGTGTGGATGACAAGTTTGATGAGATTTGGTATTGGCCTTTCTAGGGGAAGAGATCTAAGGTGGATTCTTGGATAATCGACCCGGTTTTCTTGAGTGTTCTTCGTACGTTGTGGTTTTCATCAAAACCTTCAAGGTATGAGGCTTCTCTCTCGACTCTTATTGCTAGAATTTATTGGATTAGTTTCAAAATGGTTTTTTGAATGGAATTGATTGTGAAAAGCATGGAATAAATCTTATCTAGTGATGATTTATGGTTTTAGTGAAATTGGGAAATGTCGGTGAATTGTTGTGCAATGTGACTTGGCTTCTTGAATTTAAAATGATGATTTTAAATTATTATTTATCTGCAATTGTAAATGGTTTGATGAAAAATGTGTTTTCAATAAAAATGGTGTTTTGTTAAAATGGTTTGGTATTGAAATGACTTTGATGGAATTGGTTTTCAATAAAAATGGAGTTTTATTGAAATGGTTTAGAATTGAAATCGTTTTGCATTTAAATGGTTTGGAAGGAAATGGTTTTCAATAAAAAGGTGTTTTTATTGAAAGGGTTGTTTTGGCATGATTGTTGGGAATATGTGGTGTGTGTTCATGTTGCATATATGGGGCTTGGTTGAAATATGACATTGTTCTCAGTTCCAAAGGTTTAATGGAACATGGTAACTTCATACATGGGGCTTGGATGAAATATGACCTTATTCTTGGTGCCAAATGCTTAATGGCACATGCGAAACAATTACCTTGTGACGACTTGGTAGATCTGCGAGAAACCGCTCATGAGTATGGAAATGTCATAACGTAGCATGCATGGTTGGTTTCATGGGTTTGTGGAATGGTTGGGTATGCCAAAAAGGGATATTGTGAAATTGTTCTAAAACTTGTTTAGTTATTTTTCTAAAAAAATAACTTATTGGAAAAATTGGTTTCAATTTCACTTGTATGCTTTTGGTTATGAATGGTTTTGGGAAACGTGTTTATATCTTGTTACGAATTTTTTTTGAGAAAATGTTTTATATAAACTGTTTTATATAATTCCTGTTAACTCTTTTATCCTAGTGGCATGAGTAGGGAAGTCATTGGGTAAAACATACTGAGTTTTATACTCACCCATGTTTTGGCACATTGGTGATTTTTTAGATGTCATATTCCAGGATACAATTAAAGGTAAAACATCTCAATGCTAGTGGTTCGTGGTGATGTTTGGGATATGTGGTGGTGCATGGAGAATGGATCTTGTTGTGGATCTGTGGAGTATGTCTTGGCTTATTTTGGGTCTTGTTTTAGTATTCCTCATAGTACTCTAATATTGTGTTGTTTGTATTGGTTTGTGGAATAGTGTAGTTCCCTTTTGCTAATGTATTATTTGGTTGTTTTTTTGACATGCATCATGCAATTTGTGGATAGTGGATCATTTGGTTGGTTGGTTTCTTCTTAAAGGAAAATCATTCCCCAGTATTCCTTAAAGCCTTTAGCATTTATTGCCAGCCTTTGGCGCCTTAGGAACGTCACTTAAGGCCTAGTAATGACTTTTTGTACCCTCAATCCATTGAGAATTGGTGGGTCATTATAATAAACCTCATCTATAATAAATATATATTTCTTATAAATCTATTCAAGAACCATAATCATATATTTGATACCATTTATGAGTTAATTATAGTATTTTATTAGCTATTTATTAACATTTCTTTGAAAAAATTAATATTTCTGGTAATAACTATTTTGTTTTTCATATATCTTCTCATTTTTTAGTTTTGGTTCTTTCACATTGATCAAGTTTCCCATATATCAATAAACTGAATAATGATCTAAAAATAATATATTTTCATTTAATTTTAATATAGAGTAATCCATAATAGTTTGGGATAGAAAATGAATAACACCATTCATTGAGAGGGTTGGACATACGTACGCATGAATATTGTTTTCACTTCCTAATAGATTGAATGAAAGGAAATTAAATAATAACTCACATATCCAGAATCAATATTTTATCATATATATTAATAAAATCCATCCACGTTACTATCCATTTAAAATAAAAATAAAACCCCACATGGCTTCTTGGAGGTGGTAGTCCAAACGTACACATGAGTGACATAATAGTTTCCAAACATATTGGTAGGTAAGAAGGTAGATATGATATTATCATTGCATAGTTATTTTTTTTGAAAGATGGAGGCAGATCCCCTACTTATTATAAAAAGAGAAGTCTGGAAGGATGAGAAAAGTACAACAAAGATATCAAATCCCCCCTCCTGGTGGGCCAAGATTTTTCCTCAGCTTGTTTCCAGTTCTTTGTTCCTGTTCTCTCATCTCATTCCATGCCTCTATATTGATGCGCCCCCAGCCTCTCCTTCCTCTAGTGTAGCGTTCTTCAATATATTTAGCTTTCTGTAGCAAAGTTTCCACATCTTCATCTGAACTTTCAGTTTTCTCCTCCTCCTTCTTCCTTTCCACTTTTCTTGCTACTTTATTTTGGCTTCTTGTTCGAACCTGTTTCCAAGCACTATCTTCATCACCTTTCAGTTCATCATACTTCCTTGCTTTTTCTGCCACCTGCATAGCTAAGGGAGGAAAAAAACTGAGAGGGTTCCCCATGAAAAATACTCACCTATTTTTCTGGGCTGGCCAAATCCCCAGCCACAGATGACTGCATCTCCAAGGGAGTGGAAAAAGTAGCAACATTCCCAGAAGCTGTAGCAGCAGCAACAGAACTCTGAAGGTTTAGGTTCATGCTGGTAATTGGAGAAACCAGGGTAAGAACCTGCATCGATTGGGTTCCAGCCTGAAAATGAGGCCTGCATTGTGTTGTAATCTGTTTCATTCCTTCATCAGGATTACAATCAAGGTTTTTTTCTTGAGATGAAATCCCAACCACCCCATCAGTGGTTGTTTCAGTGAGGGAAGTTTGATTAACAGAAGCCACATGAGCTTTAATTGGAGTAGTTCTTAGTTGCTGAGAAAAATCAATCTCAGTGAGCTTCCCTGAACTTAACTTCATCTGAGCAGTAAGAATCTGATTTTTGGCATTATCATCCTGAACAGCAATGTGTTCGGGATCATCAAACTCATGTTGATACTTTTCTGAGGACTCAATACCTCTTTCCGCTATATCAGCACAGGAGATTACTATAGGTTTAGCAGAATTATTTTGGTTTTCTTTTGTTTCACTCACAGTTTGGTGAATATTAATGTTCCCAGGTTCAAGATTCAGAGATGCCCCCTTCTGGTTATCTAGTTTCCTTGGACCAGGCATCATCCTTCCAGTATTAGTGCATGATTTAGATTCATGCCCTCTTTTACCATAGGTATCACAAAGCATTGCCTTCCTACAAGTTACATCATCATGTCCTATAGTTTTGCATTCATTGCAAAATTTTGGAAATCTCTCAAACTCAATTTTGAGTTCTAATTCTTCATCATCAGTAGATAAGTAAATTCTATCTACTAAAGTAGCACAAAGATAAATTTCTACAAGAAATCAAGAAAAATGTCCAAATCTAGCCATTTCAGTTTCCTTATCCATCCTAATTGAAACTCCGATGGCAAGGGCAATGTCATAAAGAATCCTAAGATTCCACAAAATCCAGTTTAATCCCAAAATTTTAATCCAATCCTGGGATGAGGTGTTACCTATTTGATTTGGATGGAAGCTTCAGTTCCATTATCTGATGTGAAAACCACCAAGTTTGAAAGAAAGTGAGCCAAAGCCCCAGGCTCTCTGTTTTAGCTCTTCTGATGGAAATAGAAGATGAAAAAACCCCTTTCCAAGAGACACACATTTCCATTCATCGAAACCCCAAATGGCTGCAAGTCGCTGATGAAGTTATTCCATCTTCCATGGATCGGTCCCTTTTGGCAATATCAACCTCGCGATTATTGAATGTGCACCCATCTCCATTTGTTCAGAAACAGCATCCAAATCAGCCTTAACATGTGCTACATAACTTCTTTTTGGGATTCTTGCATATGAGCCTTTAAAGGGGGAAAATGATCTATTACCTTCGCTGGTTTCAAATGGATTCGGCTTGAAATCTCTGGGTTTCTTTGAATCATACCGAGCCAAACCATTTGCAGCATGTGCATGGGAGTTAAATCTCCCAGGTAAGAGGAATCTATCTGCCATTGCGAATCAATGCGAACAGAATCTCGATACAAAACCCTAATCGCTATACGGGAGAAAGGCAGAAGCGCCGCTCGAAGCCATCCTTTTTCCCTAGTTATCCCAACATTGCATAGTTATAATAATTTATAAATTATCATATATAAACATTAAATCCATTATTATACCAATCCATAATAAATTTTGATAAAAAATGGATTGTATCTCTACGTGGAGATGTTGAGTCAAACGTATGAACGAGTGATAATTTAACTTACCATGTGATAGGAAAGAGGGTGCATAATTGTGGTTTAATAATCATAATAACATTAATGTATATTGAGGATAATTAATTTATAATTTTATGAAAAATTAAAGAGATTTATATGTTGTAAAATGATAAATAAACATAAAGATGTCGGGTTGGGAAATTACCCCTTCTTCTGGATTCCTTCATTAGATCCTTTCTTAATGAGAAAAAGGTAGGTATTTTAGGGATATAAGCACATAAAGAGTTTTTATAAGGGAGTTTGAATGTGGTATTGATAGGTATTAGTTGATATAGATTTATCAATGTGGTGCAATGAAGTAATGGAATGGTTGTCCTTTTATAATTGATGTAAGGGGCACTTTTGGAATTTCTTAAAAGGATAATCATAATAAAGTCATTATCTAGACCAAATTTCCCTGAATGGATAGGGATTATATATTAGGATAGAATAATTTTGAAATATAATTAACCAATAAATTTTTTACATTTTCTTTTTTGGTATAAACATAATCTTTTGGTTTGACCCCTTTGATGATCTATTTTAACATTAACCATGGTAACATATTTTTCACTCTTAAAGGGTTGTAATTTTAAATTTAAGGAAACTATTGACTCATATATATAACATTCCATTGAAGACCATATCAGAACCCATTTTCCTCATTAAATATTTTAATCAATTTTTAATAATTTAATATATTATTATTTTGATAATTTATCATTAAAATCAATTTTGACACTATTTATTTAATTTGACTTCATATACATCAATAAAAAGTTTTATTTCAAATGTAATTAGCTTACACATCATGAATATTTCATATTATTTTAAAAAATTATTTTATCACTATAAATCTCTCAAATTATATAACTTTTAACATTTTTAATATGATTTATTTTAGTTTTATATTAATTGAATAAATATAGTTTTACTATCGCACAAGAATTTAAGGTAATTATATAATTACTAAAAATTATAAATTAATTATCATCACGAATATAATTTAATTTTTCACTAAATTTAAATTTATATTTGTTCCTAACTTTATTTTGTCCCTGACGCATTCCTATCATTGGGCATGGGAAAAAGAAAATTATTTTCCTAATACAGCATAGAGGCAGACCAGGGTTGTCTCACTTGAGGAGCTTTCTCAGTTGTTCACCTACTTCTTCTATCTCACCTAAAATAATTATTTTTGTTTTTTTTTATTAATTATATAGATGAAATGAACTATAGAAGCCAAATTAAATGTTAAAACATATACTAACATACAATGAAAGAATACAATTATTAAATAAAGAACTTTGAATTTGTTGTTTGGTTAATGGGTTCCATCATTATCTTTGTTGGTGTTTAGATTATGTTTGATAATTAAATTCTAAGATTTAATTCATGAATTAATATTATATTATTTATTTTTTTGAATCTTTAATTCCTATATAAATCTAAATTCCACCTCCTCCTATAATCAAGGTTGATGACACAACTCAATCGAGCATGTGACATCTCCAAGGACCTGGCACCATCGTATGTCATTTCATTTACTAAATGGATCAACTCCATCATATGAAGAGCTTGTATCTATATAAGGGAAGGAAATGATTTAATAAAATAATATAAATGAGTTTGAGATCAGTGTCGCGGTGTAAGATCTCCACACCCAGGCAGTTTACACTTAGTCATCACAAACTTAATTAAACTTAATAATTTAAGTGTAGAATGAATAGAATTGCAACATACGTCCCCCAGGGAAAGCCTGGAGTTAGCCCCTCATTTTTTACTATAATAGGTAATGGTGGAATGAGAATGAAAGAGAATAATTATATTAGGTTTGGAAGAGAAATATATATGGAAGAAGATGTAAACACCTCAATTAAAAATATGTTTATGCATTACATGGTAAAAGAAAACTAAAATAAAAAAAATAAGAAATAAATACTAAAGTAGAAGCTTGGACCTAGGCCTCCTATGCAATGGTGTTTCGATACTCTCCTTTTTCAACGGTGAACTCTCCCTTATATAGGCCAAGGGGGTTCCATCCTTCGGTTTTCAAATTCAATGTCTTCTAAATCGTTCTTTATGATTTCCTCTAGATTCTATCTAATGAAAAATTGATCATGGTATGAAAATTTAATGACCCAATTTTGAAACATTTTCTTCGTTAAATTTTTTCCAAAATTTATCCTCTCACTCCCCTTGAAATTTACACTTAATCAGAATCATTTAGAAAAAGATATGGCCCATTAATTCCAAATTTTTATTTTGAATGAATGTTTGTTAAATAGGCCACAAAATTTGATCATCTAAGGGCCACCATATTGAAAGAAAATATCCATTATATTCAACATTGAAAGGAGATATTTAATTATCCATAAAATATAATTGTAATCACCCTAATTGGTGTTGTGTAGACCGAGTTATTTAATATTTACTAAGGTGGGGTCCACGTGGTTGTCCTGAATGATCATCTATCTAGATTGATTTTCTAAAGACTTTAGATGGCCAAATTGGCTCCTGGTATAGAAGAATAATTTGAAGAACATAATTCAAAATAATCCTAAAAAATTAATCACTCAAATTGTATTTTTATTATAAAAGTTATTCTCAATATATAAAAGTTGTTAAAATATGTAAATTTTTCAGAATTATGTAATTTTCCAATTTTCTCCCAAAACACATCATAAATCCAAAATTAATGAAAATAATATGAAATTGATAAATTGGTTGATATTAAATCATAAAAAAAACTTATTATAAATTATTATATTATTATCTCTATCAATTCCCACACACTTAAACCAGGCATTTCTTCTAGTAAAAATCTCAACATGGAATTCAAAGGGCCCCAATATTACCAATATTCAAATTTCAATGAAATAAAATCATACAAAGTTCAATGTCAAATAAAATTTTAGAATTCCACATAAAATATCAATTTAATTTACAAATTTTCAACGAAATAGTAAATCCATGAAATTATTTTTTCACATTTGTAAAATTATGGGACTTATCCTTTAATTCATTCAAGTTCCTTAATTCATTATTATAAGACATGTCAAGTCCTGATTTACCTCACTTAGATATTTTATCTCATATTTCATGATACAATTAAAGTGGAATGATGCTCATATCATGAAAACATTCTCCATATATATAATCTTGTAATTGAACTACTTTCTCCACTTTGTAAAGGAAAAAAGACACATAAAATCACGAGGATTTGCAATAAAGGTTAAAATGACTCTTAGGCTTAAGGTTGGTAGGATTTGATGGTTTAAAAATTAAGTCTCAAGAAGGAGATTTATCTCTTAAGTACAAGGAATGAAATAAAAAATTAAATCTCAATGGAATTATACCATTTAAAGTATCAACTCTAACTTCCCCAAAACTCAGTGTAAAGGTCATGATCAAATAAAGCATAATGAATAATTTTTTCACCCTGTTGATTATTGTTTTCTAGTTTTATAACTTTTTTCCTTTTCAAATATCCTTTTCATTTTTTTCTTTTTTAGAAAGTTATGATTAGAACAAACCTCACATCTAACAACTAACCGGGTATGATAAAAATCGTAGGTCAGTAATACTGATTTTTGGTATTCCCAAATCACGACCCATTTTTCTCATTATTTGGTTCTTTTTTCATTCTTTCGTTAATTTTAATTTAATGTGGGGAAAAAATGACGTATCATGAATAAATAAAAAACCTTAATTTATTCCCACAATAAGCACCCACCACACTTCTTCCTTGAAATATAAATAATCCCTTACAGTATGATTCCCTTCACCACCACACTTCAACTTTAAAATATCATGAAAATACCTAGATTAGGGTTGGAATGGATTAAATATATTAAAACACAACTCATCCCTATAAAGTTCATGCATGGTCTCTATGGGATAAAGAAGGATTAATTTAAAGTTGTTCTTTTAAGGATAATTGGATTATCAAAAGATACCTCAACTATTTTAAATTAGTTTTTTTCTAGTTAGTAGCTTTCACAAGTTTCAATAATAGTTTTGGTAGGTGTCATGTCCCAAGATCACTCAAGAAATATGCTCAAGAATAAATAAGAAGTACTTGGTCTATAAATCATCTTAGAAAGGGGAAATATGATATTGTAAAATCACTCAAGTTATGATTAATTATAAAAAATTAATTCACATTAATTTTAGAAATTCAAAGAAAAAAAATGGTAGTGAAAATTTATTTACATGAATCAACTACATCCCTCAAATTATGAGTCCCCATTTTAATATCTATTTTCACTTTAATAATTCAATTGTCCATTTCACTCATTAAATCTCATTATCAATGAAATCTAAAACATGGAATCATTGTATTTCTTGTAAACTCATATCTCCTATATGATTCAAGTAAAACATAATTAAAGTATGGGCATGCAGTTTCTATTAAAACCTCAAAACATGATTGGGAAAAAAATACTAAGAGTATAAATGGTAAAAATTAAAATTGAAATCCCTTTTTAAATGAAGATTGGTTTTTTTTTGCTTCCACTATTTGGGGGTTCTATTCTTCTATCATGAACCTACAAAATAAAATTACTCAACAAAGTAAAAGGATCATGTAATTTAGGCTCAAAATGTATGATGGAGTGGGATGCATGCTGGAATAATCCAAAAAAACTGAAATTGAAATCAAAATTCCTAAGATTGAAATTGAAAGTACTAGAAAGTAGGTAATGGATAACTCTTTGTATGATCCCCCAAGTGGGCCTTGGATTATTTTACGACCTCTAGAGGGCAGTGCCATAAGTTATCCAAAATCCTTCAGTTTGTGGAGTTTCTTGGACTTGAACTACCACATGTATTTTGTAGCTTCCATTTCTCATTTGTTGGTGTGGAATGATTCATAGATAAAGTACAGAAGATCCATCCCTTTTCTAATTAAGAATATATTTCATGGAAGCAGGGTAGGATTAATTAAGAATCGCCATATTTTTCAATTTCAAATTATGCAACAACCGCATCTTTTTTATCCAATGATGAATGAACATGGGTGGCATTAATTGAATGTTCAAAGGGAAAGTAACTCGTTTATTTCACTTGAAAAAAATTTGTGTTTGAATTAATTTTTAATTTCTTCCTTTAAAAATGAGTAGCCTTTTTCTTAATTTCATTAGGCTCAACAACTTGGAATTCTTCTTGGGCCTCCTCTAATTCAAGTTCTATAATGTCAGAGAGCTCCATGTGTTCCTCCATTGGTGCATGTTTAGTTTTTTCCTTTTCTTATAAGGAAAAGAAAGGATTTTCTGAATATTAAAATTCAAAACCATAATGAGTGATTATAAAATCATATTGAATAAAATAATAAAACAAATAGTTCAAATAAATATCATCTCCCTAAGTTGGTTTTGGTTCAATCACTTCTTCAGGGGTAAGTGCCTCTTGAAGTTTGATCTCAATGGATGGAGGCAGGTAGTTAGCCTCCTACATCTTTTCTTCAAATTCAACCATTTGGATAGCTTCATCCGATTCCATTTCTAGATATAATTAGATTGGTGTTGAATATTCTTCTTTGTAAGGAATGGGGATATCATGTTGTACTTCAGACTCATTCCAATGTTCATCCAGATCTTATTGACATCACACACGTAGCTCAGAAGTTAAATCATTCTGACCATGAATCCACTCTAGCTCATCATGTTCAGCTTGAATCTGATTCCTAAAATGGTTATGTTTTTTATATTCCTTGAGTTTGGACTCAAATTCTTGGATGTCTTTAGTGAAATTGGGGAAAACTAGTGGCACTTTCTTCTTGGACTCAAATCTTTGTATGGTAGTTTGTTGCTCATTGATCATGGCCATTAAATATTCAGGAGAGATCCATGTTGTTATGCCTATTTTCTTCCACTTGAAGATTATTATAATAGAATAATCCCTTTAATTTAGGGTGACCTGAGTATAATAGTTTTCTTCTTATTTCACCATTGATTAATTATTCCATGTATTGAAAAATGATCTCTTGAAAACATCATGGACAAAAAATTACTTTTTTGGATTTCCTAAAAAGTAATAGAAATCTATATAAAATGTAAAAAAAAACTACATATCATATCTCTATAAATGGTGTCAGTTTTGATGCACACACTACGGAAAAATACGGATTTAGCTGCGATTTTTTTCCATTTCATGGCGGTTTAAACTGCCGCTAAATCGATTGGCGGCGGTTTTGAAAAACCGCCGCTAAATTGTGCTTCAGGAAACTATTCGCAGCGGTTTTCAAAACCGTCGTATAACATTTTGCGGCGGGTTTTTAGCGGCAGTTTTTTTTATTTTTTTTTTCAAATTATTTTTTTTAAATTATTTATCTTATTTTACTTATTTATTTATTTATTTTATTTATTTTTATTTATTTATTTATTTTATTTATTTTATTTATTTATTTATTTTATTTATTTTATTTAGTTCATATTTATTTTATTTATTTATATCGTATTTTATTTATTTATTTCGTATTTTATTTATTTATTTTGTATTTTATTTATTTATTTCTTATTTTATTTATTTATTTCTTATTTTATTTATTTATTTCGTATTTATTTATTTATTTTGTATTTATTTTATTTATTTCGTATTTATTTTATTTATTTCGTAATATCCATGCACATGCCCATGTAATATAAAGAAATAATGTGTTTGGTGAGATTTGAACCCCTAACCTCTTGCATATTTTCCAAAGACTTTACCACTCCAGCAAGCTCGTCATGTGGTTAATAAACAGAATTTAATATACTTATATATACTAATTCAAAAAGCAAATAATACATAACTAATAGATATAAACTCAATAATAATTAAACAATAAGCAATAATCAATAATTAATAACCAATAATTATTTATTTATAATTAATAATTAATAATTTTTGATTTATTAGTTATTTATTGAGTTATTTATTATTATTTATTATTTATTATATTAAATAAAAAATAAATTATAATAATATTTAAATAAATTATAAAATTATTAAAATAAAATAATAAAATAATAAAATTTTGAAATTGAAAGAATAATGAATAAAGAATAAAGTGTAAATAATAAATAATAAACAATAAATTATAAATAATAAATAATAAATAGTAAATAGTAAATAATAAATAATAAATAATTAATAATAATTAATAAATAATAAATAGTAAATAATAAATAAAAAACAATAAATAACAAACAACAAACGATAAACAATAAATAATAAATAATAAATAATAATAAATAATATTAAACAAATAATAAAGAACAAATAATAAACAATAAAGAATAAAGAATAGTAATAATAAATAATAAATAATAAATAATAAATAATAAATAACAAATAATAAATAACAAATAATAAATAACAAATAACAAATAATAATAAATAAATAATAAATAATAATTAATAATTAATAATTAATAATTAATAATTAATAATTAATAATTAATAATTAATAATTAATAATTAATAATTAATAATTAATAATTAATAATTAATACAAATAAATAATAATAAATAATAATAAATAATAATAAATAATAAATAACAAACTATAAATAATAATAAATAATAAATAAAAAATATAAAATAATAAATAAAAAATAATAAAAAATAATAAATAATAAAAAATAATAAATAATAAATAATAAATAATAAATAATAAATAATAAATAATAATAAATAATAAATAATAATAAATAATAAATAAAAATAAATAATAAAAAAATATAAAATAATAAATAATAAATAATAAATAATAAATAATAAATAATAAATAATAAATAATAAATAATAAATAATAACAATAAAAAAATAAAATAATAAAAATAATAAAAAATAATAAATAATAAATAATAAATAATAAATAATAAATAATAAATAATAAAAAAATAATAATAAATAATAAATAACAAACAATAAATAAAAATAAATAACAAATAATAATAAATAATAAATAATAAATAATAATAAATAATAAATAATAAACAATAAATAATAATAAATAATAATAAATAATAAATAATAAATAATAAATAATAAATAATAAATAATAAATAATAAATAATAAATAATAAATAATAAACAATAAACAATAAATAAAAATAAAAAATAAAAAATAAAAAATGAAAAATAAAAAATAAAAAATAAAAAATGAAAAATAATAATATAAATAAATAACACATAATTAATAATTATAATTAAATATATAATAAATAATAAATAATAAATAATAAATAAAAATAATAAACAATAAACAATAAAAAATAAACAATAAATAATAATAATAATAAATAACACATAATTAATAATTATAAATAATAAATAATAAATAATAAATAATAAATAATAAATAATAAACAATAAACAATAAATAATAAATAATAAATAATAAACAATAAATAATAAATAATAAATAATAAATAATAATAATAAATAATAATATATAATATATAATATATAATATATAATATATAATAAATAAAATATTAATAATAAAAATAATAAATAATAAATAATAAATAATAAATAACCAGTAACAAATAATAATAATAATAATAAGAAATAAGAAATAATAAATAATAAATAATAAATAATAAATAAATATAAATAATAAATAAATATAAGTAATAAATAATGAATAACTAGTAACAAATAATAGATAATAAATAAATTAAATTAAATTATATATAATAAATAATAAATAATAAATAATAAATAATAAATAATAAATGAAACACATGAAAAAGTACGAAAATGCATGATAAGGGACGAAAAATTATGAAAATGCATGAAAAGAGATGGGGAATCATAAAGAAGGAAGAATTAGAAAGCATGAGAACGCATTAAAACTCATGAAAACTCTGGAAAACCCTTTAAGGATTCAACATAATCATCATAATAACCCACAAAAAACCATTGATAAAGATAACAAGTCATGGAAACCCAAATAAACAGTAATAAATGGAACAACTGTTAAAACCTGTCCAAACGGTCATAAAGTGAAAAAAAACACTGTACTCACATTAAAGGAGATAACTTATGGTCCGAGAGTCCGTTCCAGATCCGCGGCAAGTCAAATCAAAGATCCTAAAACGATATTCGAGCTGATAGGTGAAAGAGACCGAATGGACTGGCGGATCGGAAGTTACGACCATTTAAAAAAAACTGACGGGGAACGGGTGCGAGAAACGAGGCATCGAAAAACATAATAAACCCAATACCCAGTAAAAAGGCCATAACATATGATCCAGGAGTCCATATGGGCATCACGACCAGTCAAACTGAAGCTCATGGAACGAACTACGATCTTGCAGGTAGAGGAGTCCGAACTGACATGCACATCGAAAGATAGGTCCATTTGAAGACAAGTTCGACGGGACATTGGTGACAGAAACAGGGTTTTAGAGGCCTTCAGAGGAGTTTTGGGGTTAAAAAACATGACATAAGCATGCCTGTGATGAATTGGTGCGTAGCTCTCTTTTCTGGCTTCGATTTGATATGTGGTAGAGCCCAAACGGACACCCGGAGTGAAAGTTATGGCCGTTTGAAGTTGGAGAACTTTTTTAAACATTCTTATAACTCTTGTATCTTCCACACCTTAGAACGTCTCATGGTTTTGATTATACATGCCTCTAGATATCTTCATGAGCTTTTATTTGACTGGTCGTGGCACTCCAACGGATGCCCGAATCAAAATTTATGGTCATTTTAGTGATTTCGGGGTTTCTCATGTTTTTTTATTTTTTTCCTTTCATTTCGTGGAGGTTTTACCCAAACAGCCGCTATTTCACTGCGGTTTATTAAAAAACCGCCGCTAATCCTAGAAAAAATTAAAAAAAAATAAAAAAATAATAAATTTCCCGGCGGTGTTTAAACCGCCGCGAAACGACTATTTTCCTGTAGTGACACATGTTGTAGGGCATGGAAAAATCAAATTATTTTCCTAATTCAACACAGAGGCTGACCAAGATCGTCTCACTTGAAGATATTTCTCATTTGGTCACCTACTTACTCAATCTCACCTAAAATACTTTTATTTATTTATTCTATGAATGAAATTAATTTTATAAGATAAATTAAATATTAAAACTTACACTAACAATCAATTAAAGAATGTGATTATTAAAGAAATAACTTGGACTTCGTGCTTTGGTTAATGGGTTCCATCATTCTCTTTCTTGATGTTTATATTGAGTTTGATAATTCAATAAGAAGATCTCATTCACGAGTTAATATTATTTTATTTGGTGTTGTGAAATCTTGAATGCCTATAGAAATCTCAATTCCTCCTCCTTCTATAATCAAGGTTGATGACACACCTCAATCGATCATGTGACATATCATAGGACCTAGCTCCATCGTATGTCATTCCATCTATTGAATGGCTCAACTCCATCATATGAAGAGCTTGAATCTTGTATAATGTAGGGAAAATATTTCATAAAATGATAGAAATGATTTTGAGATCATTTTCTTGGTGGACGATCTCCACACCAATGCACTTCACTCTTGCTCATCAAAAACTTAATAAAACATAATAATTTAAGTGAAGAATGAAAAGATTTTCCACATACCCCCCAGAGACTGTAGAGACCCATAGCCTGACGTACATAGGCATTACATTACTTTTGCGGAATAATTAATACATAGCAAAAACAAACACACAAGGACCGTAATAGTTTAGTGTCTTTGAAACTCAAAAAAAACCTTCTAATCACGGTGAAAGATCTTCAACATCACCCATAAAGATCTTCCCCTTTTGTTTTCATACCTAAAACCTTTCTTTATATCCTGGGGAAAGGAAAACATAAAAAGGGTGAGCTCAAATGCTCAGTAAGGGTAAACATAGAGAACATAAAACAATCCATAAACATTTGAATGCAAAAACTTGAACATAAAATCTAAACATCAAAATCTTGAGCAAAGACATAAATCTTTGAAGTATGTAAGGAATATATCACAAAGTAACATCAATCATGATAAAATAGCATGGTAATAAAACAATTAATTGTGGAAAACCATTAAGCACGTGATATGATTTCCTTAGTAGCCAAGGCATTGCTACCAAGACCATCTTAGTGGACAAAGTCCCTTTCTGAATCGAGTTCAATCCTCGTTTCAGTCCTATAACACTGAACCAGATTAACTTACCATTCTAGCCATTTCTATCTCATGAGATATAAATCATTATCTAATGTATTGGAGGGAGATATAGGTCCCACGCATCTCATAGTGAAATCATTCTTACGTGTTCCACAACATAAACATAAATCATTCATCATAACCCAAAAAATAAAATGGGTTTCATAAACATCATCCCATCCTAAAATAATCCAAATAAAAAAAATGGATATCATTTCATCATAAGATAAGTGAAACCATGTAAATCATAGGGACATTATACTTGAAACATACACATATGAAATAATTTCATCTTAGATGGAAAATGGTTTTGATAAAACACTTGAAATAAATTCTTGAGGAAAATATGCTTTCTTATTCAAAATCATTTTCTTTTCACAAAATGACATTCAATTTTAAAAGAAAAGTATTTTTTTTAGAATATTCATGAAATATTGTAGATTAAGATTCATGAAAATAAGGTGTTATGAAACCGTAAAAATCCGTTCATGCCGTATAAGTTAAAAAAACATTCTCCTCGTACTTTTGTCGAAAAAGTCAAAAAGTTCCTCTTATGGTAAAAAAAAGAAATATACCTTTCATAACTTGTGGTAAAAGTAAAAAATGGGTAAAAATTACTTCAAACATACATAAAAACACTTTTAGAAAACATGGACCTGGATGATAACAATAACCCCAGTAGATAGTTACGAATAAACAATCTCGGATAAAAACGAGATTGGAAAAGTTATCTCTTACCTTAGGTCTGATATGCTTCATACATATCCGAACCTCATGTATAATGATTTAAATAATGTCATTGACTTATTTCAGAATCATATTCATTTTTATGATATCATATATGGTTGACTTATGACTTTATATTACCCATTCTTTTGTAAATTCCATGTTAAACCAGCGGTTCGGGTAAAATCGTTTTATTTATCATACGTGTTTGGAATTTTTTTTCTTGATATTATTATAACTTATATCTTGATTTAATTACTTTAATAATTTAAAATCATGATTTATATATAATATATATTCAGTATATATATATAATAGATTGATAAATGAAATTAAATACACCGTTGATGGAGACGGCAGGCCGTACGTACGCATGAACCCTGTTTTCCTTTCCTTATTGACTTGAATGGAAGTAAGTAGATGACATATATATATATATATAATAGATTTATCATGTCATATATTTCATTATTATTCATTATATATACTTTATAATAATTCTTGAGTGGTTAACATGGAGAATGAATCTCATTGCGTCGTGGAGACGGTAATCCGTATGTACGCACGAGCGACGATATCATTCCCATAATTATTGAATTTAATTGGAGTGGATGATATAATATCTCATAATCAGTATGATTTTATATTAACTATATATATTTATTCTTTACACCATTATACCCAGCCAAGTAAAGTGGTGGTGGAAAAACAGATTACACCACGGCGTGGAGACGGTATTATGTACGTACGCACGCACGGTGATTTCATTTTCCATAGGATGGATAGAAGGTGAAATGGGGTTGTTTAATATTTATAATAACATATAAGTATATTAGTGATACTGATGTTATTACTTTATAATGAAACAACTAATGAAGATGAAGTTAAAGAAGAAAGAAACTTGAAAGAATCGATAGAAGAGATTACCTCTTCTTCGACGCACCTCTTTTATGCTTCCTCTTAAGGCACTAGAGTTGGTCTTTTGAGGAGAACAGAACTTCTATAATTTTTATAGGTAAGTTGAAAAGGGAAATGGGCAGGGTTTGGCTGAGATTTAAGGCTCAAAATTGTGTGAGGAGGATAGGGAGGAGGTGCCCTGTTATAAGGGAGGAGAGGGGAACCTTAGGAAAAACTTAAAATATTATTTTATAATAATGTAATATTCTGTTTATAAATGCCCAAAATTTATTTATTTTAAAGCTAAAGTGGTTATGGGTCCAAATCCTCTCATCCAATAGGTTTTAGATAAGTTTAGGTTACTATTTTAACCTTATCATTTAGATTTAACTTTTACCGTGTCTTCTTGTTTTCTTACACTATATGGTTAATAAACATACTATAACAAGACAAATGAACCCCAAGTGGTTCATTATTCAAATATATAACTTTATATTAGTCATTTGGCAGAAAATTATATTTTTAGAAAAAGAATAACAATTAATAATATAATATTTGTTTTAAAAACTATTTTCTGTCAATTTTGACACTATTTGGTAATTGATTTTTGTGAAAATCATAACAGCATGATTAGTTTGAAAAAAGTTAATTAAATCAATAATAACATGTCATATTAACCTAAAAAAGTATTTTAATTTATAAAAAGTCTCAAATTACATTTATTTGGGTATTTATAATATCAATTATTTTAATATTTCATTAATAAGGTAATTACTGCATCATCATTGTGTCATAAATAAATTAAATAATTTAATATCTAAAAATTATAAATAAAATACCATTATGTATGAAATTTTTTACTTTCTCGTGAATATTTATAATAGAATTTATCTTCTGTATAACCCTATATTAAAAATGTTTTAGTTATTAAATGTTGATTTTAACTCTTTTAACTCTTCTTTGAATTAAATAATAATAAATGTCCAAATCTAATCCAAGTGGACCTAAATAATAATATTATATTCCTAAGGTTGTTTTTGGTCGAATTATACTTATCCAATAGAATTAGAACATGTTTTAGGGTAATTATAATATCATTTTTACCCTTAATTACCCTATTTACTTTTAACCATGGTAAATAAAAGTAAAAAGTTACTATTCACCAAAAATTATTTTTATCTTATTGAACCACATTTTACTCCTTGATATTGACTGTGTCTCTCGGATTTTTGAAATTCCACTCACAGAAGTGGTAAAATTATGTTTTATGTAAATTTTCAAATTCTCTTAGGAGGTGGGTAAAAGATGGTGAAAAGTTCAATAAAATTTTTATATATATAAAATTATTATAAAATGAATCCAATGAATTAAATTGAATTTATATAGGTATTATGTATCAATTTTGACCTAAAATAAATTTAAATAAAATAAATAGTTATTTAAATAAAAAGTTGGTTTTTAAATAGTAACCGAGTGTTTTCACTATTCATCAAAAATTGAAAGTTTTCAGAAAAATAGAAAAAATTTACCCTAGGCTAATTTTGATATTCCGAATCCAAAAATGTAGTCCATTTTGAAAGATAAAATTTATAAAATTTCAAAAGGTGGGTATTCCTATTCATAACGGCTAGTTCATATTAATATTATAACAATATCTCGTTTAGTGAAACTTGGTATTGCGTACTTCACATGCTATTGAGGAAGGTCTTGATTGCGTGTAATGCAAGCCAATTCAAGGCTACATGTATTGAAAGCTCTGTTTGGTATTGCGTATAACATAGTCAAAACATATTTCATTTATACATTAAACAAAATCTATACTTAATGTTGCGTAGAATAATTTCCACAAAACGAACTTGAAATTGTGTGTAACACGAGCCAAGAATAGTGTTGCGTATAATGAAACCTAATACGATGTTGCAGATAGTAAAATCTAATCTTGGTGTAGTGTATAATATAATACATCAAATAAATAAAAAATAATATATCTCATAAAATCTCAGTATGTTACAGAGACAACATAGGGTTAGACCATTATTTTAAGGGTAATTGGTCATGGTGTAATGAGAAAGAAAAAGAATAATAAGATTAGGGTTGGAAGAGAAAGATAGATGGAAGAATATGGAAACACTTGAATTAAAAATATGCATATTCATTACATGAGAAATGAAAACTAAAATAAAAATAAAATAATAAATGAATCCTAAATAAGAATCATGGACCTATTCCTCCTATAAAATGTTGGTGTGGGACTCTCCTTCATCATGGGTGAAATCCTCATTATATAGGACAAGGGGGTTCCATTCTTCAGTATTCAAATTAAATATCCTCTAAATATCCATTTAAGATTTCCTGCATATTCTGTCTAAAAAAATATTGATCATGGTAGGCCCATTTAATGACCGAATTTTGAAAAGGTTTATTCCTCAATGATCTTCCAAAGTTCATCCTATACCTCCCTAATAAATTTCATATTAAGCTAACTTATGTAGAAAATGATACGACCCATTAGTTCTCAATTTTTATTTTGGCTGAATACTTCTTAAATTTTCCCCAAAAGATTATAATCCAAGGTCCACCTTAATGAAAGAATATATATATTATCTTTAACATTATAACGACCCATTGAATTGTGTTTCAACTATAATTGTAATCAGACAAATTGGTGTTGTTGAAAATGAGGTATTTTATATTTACAGAGGTGAGGTCCACATGGCTGTCCTAAATGATCATCCAATTGGATGGATTTTTTTGAGCCTTTAGATGGATAAATTAGCTTCTAGTCCAGAATATTAATTTGAAGACCTTAATTCATGGAGTCCTAAAAAATAATCATTCAAATTGGATTTCTATTCTAAAAGTTATCCTTGAAATACAAAAGTTGTTAAAATCTGTTAAATTTCCAGAATTAAGCAATTTTCCTATTTTTTCCCAAAACACATCATACATCCAAAATTAATGAAAATAACCTTAAATTGATAAATTGGTTGAGATTAAATCATTTAAAAACTTATTGAAAATGATGAAATTATTATATATATCACTCTCGATGTGAACAGATAATATATATTTAAAACTAAGAGAGTTACATTTTGAAACATTATTTTATTTAAATAATATTTTGGTCCTTTTTAGGGAAAAATGTGAATTAGACATGTAACACCCCAAGATATTATAGTATGTTATCTCTTCAAAGTAATTCAATAACTTGCGCTACAGGCAACACTGAGTTCAAGCGCACCACGACTTACCAAACTAGCCATTCAAAAGTGGTTATGAATAGTATTAACTTAATTTTTAACTTTATAATATCCATATAATATTAACTTATATATTATGTATTTATTAGACATAATATAAGAACAAATTCATTTTTTCAGACAAAGGAAGTATTTTTCAGAAAATGCAATTTTACCACCTTTTAATGGAAAACCCTTTTTAAATACAGTATTTGGAACTTTTAGATACTCAATTTAACAAAATAAACTTCTTATTTAGAATCGGGACATAAAAATTTAGTTTTGATAACGTTTTGGTATTTTTCTGAAAACGTTCATATTTGGGAGAATAGTGAAAAATACTAAATTTTAGCTGAAAATAACTTTTTTAATCAAAATAATTTATAGTGTTCAATTATAAATTTGAATGGTGTGTAAGTATAATTAGATTATATTTTTATCATTTAATAAAATGTTGGTCATTATAAGTAATTTCACATTTAAATTTACAGAAACACATGTCAATCTTTTGATAGGTTTTACTTTTTAAAAACCCACTTTTTGGTTTTGACAATGAGAATTATTTTTAAATTAATAAATACAACTTCTACATTTTTAATTTGGTAAAATAGACTTCATTTTTGAATTTATGATATCAAAATTATCTTAGGATGAATTTTTGGTATTTTTCTGAAAACTTTCAATTTTTGATGAATAGTGAAAACACTACGTTATTATTTAAAACTGACTTTTTATTTAAGTAATTAGTTATTTTATTTTAATTTATTTTAGGTAAAAATAGATACATAATACCTATATATGTTCAATGTTGTAACGCCCCGACCCTAGTTACCTAGAGTCGGTGCATTATTACATAACATTGGCATGATCACGAGAAAGATCAAGTCTCGAAAGACCGATTAGTTTAGTAGCCTTGGAATAACTAGATACATCCATAAATTTTTACATTACATCATAAAAAAACATCTTGTCTTCATATCCCCTCATACTATCCCTGCAGGTCATTCATAAATTACTTCTTCATAATCCTGGGAAAAATAAAACATTGAAAGGGGTGAGCTCAGATGCTCAGTAAGGATAACATTATAGCAGAAGCTTTCATAAATAAGCATACACACTTAAGGCAGTTTATAACTAAAACAAAAGCCTTTTAAACTTGAACTTCAGCATAAAATGGCAAAGATAAAATAAAATAATGCCATTTACATACTCACATGGATATTCTACTAGTCGAACAATCCCATGCATTATCAATAACCACTTTCATAATGATGGAATGCATAATGGCAGACTATCATAACCACATAGCCAAGGCCTCGTGCCAAGACTACAAATAAGATTTTTCCAAGGCCTTGTTCCAAGACACTAGTTTGTCTCATGAGACCTACCGATGCATCGAGGAGCTATAGCGGGCTCCACCCGTCACTTATTAAGTCCAATGCATTCCTCATATGAACAGGTTTAAACATAACATAAACATTCGTATTAAAACTAGAATATGAAATGTCAATACTTTAATCACAAACCATGAATGGTATAAAAATAGCACATCCACAGTCAAACATAACTCATTCGATACAATATGGAAGATTGTATTGTATCACATTAACCTCAATAAAGAATAATGAAGGATGTTGACATAGATGAAAATAATCATCAAAACTATTTGAGAGAAATATCTCCCTTTTTCTTGAAATCATTTAAAAGTCACACTATTTGTCAAGAAGACATTTAAAAATAGATTTTTGAATCAAAGTTTCCCATACCACTTTGAAACTTTTTAAAAGGAGTTTTAATTTCTAAACTTTAATGTCCATATAAATAAACCCTTAAAACAATTATTAAAACATGGACATTAATGAGAAAGATTTAGAAGAATAAGTCTTTAAAACATTTAAAAATGGTATTTTAGTTAGAGATTCTAACCAAAAGAGCAACACTTGAATACAAATAACTGAGGTAATCAAAACTTTGTAATATCATGAGAATAAAGGAATTCATGATATACTATGTCAAAGTACATTATATACACCACATAAAAGTGATTTGGTGTATAATAACAAAGAAGTATCAATGGAATTTAAATTGAGATGAAATCTCTCATAAAGGCCGTATCCTTAGGTTAAGGATAAATCAACGACATAATTATGTGTGAAAAATATAAATACACTCAATATTATTGGATATTTAGTGTAAATCAATCAGATGACATTCACACTTATTCTTGTAAAAACAACACCAATGAATTGTATATTTAACTCAACAAATGGAGATTGAGTTAAAATTACTCTTATCAAGTTCATACCGATCACTTGAGAATTTATCAATTGAGTGATTATGTGTATCAAAAGTGTATCCACAGAAAGGGGAGTGGAAATTATGACATAATTAGATGAATAGTGATTCCACACATAATCCTGGGGTAATATAATCAATGAAATATGCGTAAAGCCAAATGAGTGGAAATCGAAATCTCAAATTCCCTTATCGACTAGGGAACTTACAAAACATACACCCATGAAAGAAGTATCATACCATGATGATGTAAATACCCATAAATTAAAGTATATTACACAATGAATACAATCATGGGCAGTACACATACACCACATGCAATAATTAAGTTGTGAACAATGGAATTCTCACGAAATTAAGAGTGACTTAAGAAACCCCTTACCACGTTAATCAACTGAGTCATATGGCCAAAAGTTAATAACCACCAAATGATTTATAGAATAACATGAATATAAATATAATCATGATAATATGTATCAAATGGCAGTACACAATACACCACTTTCAATAATTTAGTTGAGAACAATGGAAATCTCACGGAATTGAAAGTGAGATAAGAAAATCCCTTACTTTGTACTTTTTCCTTGGTCGACGGTAGGTTTACCTCCTGTATAATGGTGAAATAATTGTTATTTAATTATACAAGAATCATTTACTTTAATATGATATCATATATGATCTTTTAACATTGATTTGTTAATAATATCTTAGAATTATCGTCATTTAGGGTGTTAACGGGTTCATTTTACTTCATATTCTTTGTTATGTGAGCCATATTTATTAATGATATGTATTTTATTAATATCCAGAATGATTCAGGTCCTTAGATACTATTTTTAAATCATCAAATTATAATTATACTTGAATGGATATGATGGAGAATGAATCTCATCGCGTTCGTGGAGACGGTAGTCCGTACATACGCACGAGCGACAATATCATTCTTTTGATATTAAAATAATATATAATTGGATGTTATATCATATATACAGAATCATTATCATGTTATATTTATTATTTACATGAGTTACACATCATTATTATACCCATCCAAATAATAATATATTGAATAACAATTACACCACGACGTGGAGACGGTAAGCCGTACGTACGCACGTATGGTGACATGTTATTCAAAGGATGGATAGAATACTGAATATGGTTGTACCATATTTATAATAACATCACAGTATATATATGATACTGGAATTATTATTTTATAATGGTAATAACAAAGAAAGAGGAAGTGGAAGAAGAAAGGAACTTGAAAAGGGGTGGTGAAAACATTACCTCTTCTTCGGGTTCTTCCTTTTGATTTGATCAAAAGGGATCCATAGGTTGGATTTCTGATCAAACTAAGGCCTTTAGGTTGTAGTGAGGGAAGTTGAGATAGTATTTGGTCAGGGGTTGTCCGAACCAAAGGGCTTTGAAGGTGTGAAGAAATGAGAAAGAGGAGTTCCATTTTATAAGAGGGGTGAGGGGCACCTTTGGAAAAGCTAGAAATATTAATTTATAATAAATTCATATTCGGTTTATAATGGCTCCAAAGTTTATTATTTAAACTTTAAGGTCGGTTTGGGTCGAAAACAACTCAACCAATATAATTTAGACAGGTTTGAGTCATTATATTAACCTTATCTTTAAGTATTAACTCTTAGTTAATTAGTTTCACTTTTACAATGTCTCTTTGTATTTTTATATTATATGGTTAATAAACATACTATATACATCCAAGAGACCCCCAAGTGGTACATTAATGATGAACCTATCATGATATAAGTTTCTTGGCCGAACCTTATATTTTTATGAATTTAATATCAATTAATAATATAATATTTGTTTTAAGAACTCTTTTATGTCAATTTTGACACTATTCAATAGTTGATTTTTGTGAAACTCATAACAGATTGATTACTTCGAAAAAAGTAAATTAAATCAATAATAATATGTCATATTATCCTACAAAATTATTTTAATTCCTTAAAAGTTTCATATTATATTTATTTGGGTATTTATAATATCAATTATTGTAATTTGTCACTATTAAAGTAATTAATTCATCATCATTGTGTCATAAATAAATTAAATTATTTAATGTCTAAAAATTATAAATAAAATATCATTATGTATGAAATATTTGTATCTTTCTAATGAATATTTAGTATCTAAAATACAACATATATAACCCTCTGTAATAATTTTTTTGTTAAAAGATATATGCTTGTGTCATTTTTGTATTTATTTTAACTTAATTAAAATAAAGTGTCATTATCACTTACAAGTGGATCCATGGGGTCCCAAAATCGACCCAAAGATGCCCATGGTCGACCATGTATCAACCAATAGGGTTAAGACACGTTTTAGGGTAATTTAGTATTATTATAATATTATTTTTTAACCCTTGTTTACCGGATTTACCCTTTAACCACGGTAAATAAAATATTTACCGGAGTAATTATCCAAAATGTTTAAAAATAAAAGTTACCTATTTACACAATTTGAACATCCTGATTCCAAATATGGAATCCATTTTTCCAAATTCAAAACACATAAGTGGAAGAAATTAATTTAAAATTAATTCCCGTTGTTAAAACAAAAAGCGTGTTTTTTAGAGATAATAACTATCAAAAGATTGTCACTCGTTTATGTCTCGTTTAAATGTGAAATTTTGTTCAATGACCCAAATTGAATTATATGGTAAAAATTTATTCTAAATATAATTTAAAACCACTCAAATTCATAATTTATCACTATTAATTATTTTGATTAAAAAAGTTGTTTTTAATTAAAATTTAGTAATTTTCACTATTCATCAAAATATGAAAGTTATCCGAAAAGTACCAAAATTTCACCCTAGGCTAATTTCGATATTCCGAATCCAAAAATGAAGTCCATTTTGAGAGATATAATTTATAAAATTTCAAAAATTAGGTGTTACTATTCATAACGGCTAGTTTGATTGGTTATGGTGTGTTAAAATCTCGAAGTTGCGTACAATGCACGCCATTGAATTATTCGAAAGGATACATACCAAGGAAGCTTGGGGTGTTAAATTCTCCCCTCCTTCAATAAATTGCGTCCTCGCAATTTTTTTAAAATTTTGCTTGGGAATATAATGGAAAGTCTCACATCGGAAAAAGAGTCAATAAAACTATCACTTTAAAAGAAAGAGAGAGAGGTATAAGGGTCATCCAAGATAACCCATACTAGGATTCCATGTAGGGAAACATGGATATGGATGATAAACTAAGTGTCAAGTTCTGATGGAGAGGGATAGAAATCATGATCAGGAAAAAGTTAACAATAAGAAAACCACAAACTTTTTTTGGGACAAACGACCATTAGTCTCCTAGTAGGAAAGTAAACAGACAACATTTTTTTAAGTTACATTACATAAGGACGAGGAATTCATTTATGATGTTGAATAAGAACATTATGAGATATACTTAAATTTTAAGTAGAGTTTCATTCTTTAATAAATTTCCACCACTAACTCAATTGTTTTTAAACGATGAGTATTCAAGAAGACTTGGTCACACTAGAAGAGCTAGAATAAACTTTTATAGAATCACATGATCCATGCAGGATAAACTATATATTTACATTGTCTTTGAAGATTAATCAAAACCAAAATGGTTAGTGAATGATCTAATGATCCCCCAAAAGGATATTCCTTGAGATAAATATGCACTAATCTTAATTTCTAAATTTGAACCAATAATACCCCAAAGTAAAATAAATACCTTTCAATAATCAATTGTCCTTAAAATCCTCCAAACTAATATTGAAACCCAAAACATAGAATAATTTGATTATGTAGTCTCCCATGTTAAATTGTATCTCCAAATGACATCAAATACTCTTAAAGTCACATACTTAAAAGTAATTAACATCATCACATATTCTCTGTTATAGGTTAATCATTTCCATAAATAACCCAAATCACTATAAATCCAAAATAAAAACGTAGATAAAAATCCACCATTACTCTACAAATGAAACCCCATTGTATTATATTTTCCTTGGGCATATAGTGTTCCCAACAAAGCGAACATCTTCCAAAATAACATTTATCACTTAATCACCAAATCATTTTTCTATACCAAGGGTATTCATTTAATAAGACATAAGAACCCAAATCATCTTATTATTGATCAATAAAATCATTTAACAAAAAAAATAGTCACACTAACCAGGGACTTCACGTAGTCCAGTGGTAGGCAATAAATCCCAATCGCACTTTGGTTGTGGGTTCGATTCCCATAACTTTGTCCGATGCGACGGGTTGTCACACGGTCTACGTGTTGTCCTTTTTCAAAAACTATATTTTATAATATTACCAAAATGAGATAAATTCCAAAAAATAACATAATTTAACCACAAATGTTATATCATACCTTGCATTTTCATCCCAAATTATAATAACTTATAATTTTCTCAAACCCCAAAGATCATATAAAACCAAATGGTTATTTATACCTATATCCACAAGAGAAGAGACAATTCTTCCTCAAATATCATTCTCACATGGCAAACTGCGGGGTTACAAATACAAGAGAAAATTATTCCAAATTAAACCCCTCAACAAGGAGTGCTAATACTTTTTAAATTTTTCTCCAACCATTCATTTCCACATAGCTTCTTCTTTGACCAAGAAAATATCCTACAGAATAGGACATTCACTCGGGTAATGGCCAGGTCCCCTACATTTACAGAAAATGACTGTAAATGGACTCTTGGGACCATATTTATCTTCTTCCATAGTACTCTTCATTTTTCTTCGGCAATTCTTCACTTTATGTCCTTCCTTCCCGCACGTAAAACATTTTGGTGTCCCATTGAGACACTTTCCTGGGTGTCTCTTTCCACATTTCCCGCATGATGAAAATTGAGGGTTCTTTTCTCCATGGTCTCTATTTCTGGAGCTCTTATCATTTATCACCTTTCTCTTCCTTGTTGAGTCTGGGATTTGTTTAATATATATGTTGTTGATCATATTTTTGGAAAAATGATTTGGCATAAAGACGATATCTTTTACACCTATCAACATTTCATTTTGTTGCTCATTGCCACCATCGTTCCCACCTTGTACATCATTCTCAAAGTTACTATGACTTCCTTGGAATCCATCCATTGACTAAAACCAGAAAGCATTGTGTGAGTAACAGTAGTCGTAAAATCATTTAGAGATTAAAATGTCACCATATTCTCAATTTGAAACATATTAGGATTAACCAAGGTCATTTAATCTCATCTTATATATGTATTACTTAAATCGGTTTGTAAAGAAAATGTAAATTATCCTAAGCATATCCCCCGGGAGTGTCATAACCAAGAGTGCAGCAAGGCCCGTTGTCGTGCACCAGTTCCCGTTCGAGTCTAGCTCAAAGCGGTGTTTTCGGGTTTTACCCCTAGGTACATCTGTGCCAGAGCCGCCTCTACATGCTCGTATCCAGACAGGGATGTATTGCTCGGAAAACTCACAAAATCTCTACAATACCAAAATTCTAGGAAGTTCTTTTATACTAATCCTCAAAGTTCATCTAAGGTCTACGTGCTCTAATCAGAGTTTATCTAAATCTAGCTTCCAAGGTTTGTACTAAACTTCCTCTGATACCAACTGTAATGCCCCGACCCTAGTTACCTAGAGTCGGTGCATTATTACATAACATTGTCATGATCACGAGAAAGACCAAGTCTCTAAAGACCGATTAGTTTAGTAGCCTTGGAATAACTAGATACATCCATAAATTTTTACATTACATCATAAAAAAAACATCTTGTCTTCATATCCCCTCATACTATCCCTTCAGGTCATTCATAAATTACTTCTTCATAATCCTGGGAAAAATAAAACATTGAAAGGGGTGAGCTCAGATGCTCAGTAAGGATAACATTATAGCAGAAGCTTTCATAAATAAGCATACACACTTAAGGTAGTTTATAACTAAAACAAAAGCCTTTTAAACTTGAACTTCATCGTAAAATGGAAAAGATAAAATAAAATAATTCCATTTACTTACTCACATGGATATTCTACTAGTCGAACAATCCCATGCATTATCAATAACCACTTTCATAATGATGGAATGCATAATGCCAGACTATCATAACCACATAGCCAAGGCCTCGTGCCAAGACTACAAATAATATTTTGCCAAGGCCTTGTGCCAAGACACTAGTTTGTCTCATGAGACCTACCGATGCATCGAAGAGCTATAGCGGGCTCCACCCGTCACTTATTAAGTCCAATGCATTCCTCATATGAACAGGTTTAAGCATAACATAAACATTCGTATTAAAACTAGAATACGAAATGTCAATACTTTAATCACAAACCATGAATGGTATAAAAATAGCACATCCACAGTCAAACATAACTCATTCGATACAATATGGAAGATTGTATTGTATCACATTAACCTCAATCAAGAATAATGAAGGATGTTGACATAGATGAAAATAATCATCAAAACTATTTGAGAGAAATATCTCCCTTTTTCTTGAAATCATTTAAAAGTCACACTATTTGTCAAGAAGACATTTAAAAATATATTTTTGAATAATAGTGTCCAATACCACTTTGAAACTTTTTAAAAGGAGTTTTAATTTCTAAACTTTAATGTCCATATAAATAAATCCTTAAAACAATTTTTAAAACATGGACATTAATGAGAAAGATTTAGAAGAATAAGTCTTTAAAACATTTAAAAATGGTATTTTAGTTAGAGATTCTAACCAAAAGAGCGACACTTGAATACAAATAACTGAGGTAATCAAAACTTTGTAATATCATGAGAATAAAGGAATTCATGATATACTATGTCAAAGTACATTATATACACCACATAAAAGTGATTTGGTGTATAACAACAAAGAAGTATCAATGGAATTTAAATTGAGATGAAATCTCTCATAAAGGTCGTATCCTTAGGTTAAGGATAAATCAAAGACATAATTATGTGTGAAAAATATAAATACACTCAATATTATTGGATATTTAGAGTAAATCAATCAGATGACATTCACACTTATTCTTGTAAAAACAACACCAATGAATTGGATATTTAACTCAACAAATGGAGATTGAGTTAAAATTACTCTTATCAAGTTCATACCGATCACTTGAGAATTTATCAATGGAGTGATTATGTGTATCAAAAGTATATCCACATAAAGGGGAGTGTAAATTATGACATAATCAGATGAATAGTGATACCACACATAATCTTGGGGTAATATAATCAATGAAATATGCGTAAACCCAAATGAGTGGAAATTGAAATCTCAAATTCCCTTATCGACTAGGTAACATACAAAACATACACCCATGAAAGAAGTATCATACCATGATGATGTAAATACCCATAAATTAAATTATATTACACAATTAATAAAATCATGGGCATTACACATACACCACATGCAATAATTAAGTGGTGAACAATGGAATTCTCACGAAATTAAGAGTGAGTTAAGAAACCCCTTACCACGTTAATCAACTAAGTCATATGGACAAAAGATAATAACCACAAAATGATTTATAGAATAACATGAATATAAATATAATCATGATAATATTTATCAAATGGCAGTAAACAATACACCACTTTCAATAATTTAGTGGAGAACAATGGAAATCTCACGGAATTGAAAGTGAGATAAGAAAATCCCTTACTTTGTACTTTTTCCTTGGTCGACGGTAGTTTTACCTCCTATATAATGGTTAAATAATTGTTATTTAATTATACAAGAATCATTTAATTTAATATGATATCATATGTGATCTTTTAACATTGATTTTTCAATAATATCTTAGAATTATCGTCATTTCGGGTGTTAACGGGTTCATTTTACTTTATATTCTTTGTTATGTGAGCCATATTTATTAATGAGATGTATATTATTAATATCCAGAATGATATCAAGTCCTTAGATACTATTTTTAAATCATCAAATTATAATTATACTTGAATGGATATGATGGAGAATGAATCTCATCGCGTTCGTGGAGACGGTAGTCCGTACATACGCACGAGCGACAATATCATTCTTTTGATATTAAAATAATATATAATTGGATGTTATATCATATATACAGAATCATTATCATGTTATATTTATTATTTACATGAGTTACACATCATTATTATACCCATCCAAATAATAATATATTGAATAACAATTACACCACGATGTGGAGACGGTAAGCCGTACGTACGCACGTATGGTGACATGTTATTCAAAGGATGGATAGAATACTGAATATGGTTGTACCATATTTATAATAACATCACAGTATATATATGATACTGGATTTATTATTTTATAATGGTAATAACAAAGAAAGAGGAAGTGGAAGAAGAAAGGAACTTGAAAAGGGGTGGTGAAAACATTACCTCTTCTTCGGGTACTTCCTTTTGATTTGATCAAAAGGGATCCATAGGTTGGCTTTCTGATCAAACTAAGGCCTTTAGGTTGTAGTGAGGGAAGTTTATATAGTATTTGGGCAGGGGTTGGCCGATCCAAAGGGCTTTGAAGGTGTGAAGAAATGAGAAGGAGGAGTGCCCTTTTATAAGAGGGGTGAGGGGCACCTTTGGAAAAGCTAGAAATATTAATTTATAATAAATTCATATTCGGTTTATAATGGATCAAAAGTTTATTATTTAAATGTTAAGGTGGTTATGGTTCTAAAACAACTCAACCAATATAATTTATACAGGTTTGGGTCATTATATTAACCTTATCTTTAAGTATTAACTCTTAGTTAATTAGTTTCACTTTTACAATGTCTCTTTGTATTTTTATATTATATGGTTAATAAACTTACTATATATATCTAAGCGACCCCCAAGTGGTCCATTAATGATGCACCTATCATGATATAAGTTTATTGGCCGAACCTTAGATTTGTAGGAATTTAATATCAATTAATAATATAATATTTGTTTTAAGAACTCTTTTATGTCAATTTTGACACTATTCAATAGTTGATTTTTGTGAAACTCATAACAGATTTATTAATTCGAACAAAGTCAATTAAATCAATCCTAATATGTCATATTATCCTAGAAAATTATTTTAATTCCTTAAAAGTTTCATATTATATTTATTTGGGTATTTATAATATCAATTATTGTAATTTTTCACTATTAAAGTAATTAATTCATCATCATTGTGTCATAAATAAATTAAATTATTTAATGTCTAAAAATTATAAATAAAATATCATTATGTATGAAATCTTTTTATATTTATAATGAATATTTAGTATCCAAAATATAACATATATAACCCTCTGTAATAATTGTTTTGTTAAAAGATATATGCTTGTGTCATTTTTGTATTTATTTTAACTTAATTAAAATAAAGTGTCATTATCACTTACAAGTGGATCCATGGGGTCCCAAAATTGACCCAAAGATGCCCATGGTCGACCATGTATCAACCAATAGGGTTAAGACACGTTTTAGGGTAATTTAGTATTATTATAATATTATTTTTTAACCCTTGTTTACCGGATTTACCCTTTAACCATTGTAAATAAAATATTTACCGGAGTAATTATCCAAAATGTTTAAAAATAAAAGTTACCTATTTACACAATTTGAACATCCTGATTCCAAATATGGAATCCATTTTTCCAAATTCAAAACACAGAAGTGGCAGAAATTAATTTAAAATTAATTCCCGTTGTTAAAACAAAAAGCGTGTTTTTTAGAGATAATAACTATCAAAAGATTGTCACACGTTTATTTCTGGTTTAAAAGTGAAATTTTGTTCAATGACCCACATTTTATTATATGGTAAAAATATATTATAAATATACTTTAAAACCACTCAAATTCATAATTTATCACTATTAATTATTTTGATTAAAAAAGTTGTTTTTAATTAAAATTTAGTAATTTTCACTATTCATCAAAATATGAAATTTATCCGAAAAGTACCAAAATTTCACCCTAGGCTAATTTCGATATTCCAAATCCAAAAATGAAGTCCATTTTGAGAGATATAATTTATAAAATTTCAAAAAGTAGGTGTTACTATTCATAACGGCTAGTTTAATTGGTTATGGTGTGTTAAAATCTCGAAGTTGCGTACAATGCACGCCATTGCATTATTCGAAAGGATACATACCAAGGAAGATTGGGGTGTTACAAATTTAGTTAATTGGAGTCATTTTATAATAAGTTTAGATATATAAAAATTTATTGAACTTTTTACCATCTTTACCCACCTTCTAGGAGCATTTGAATATTTGTATAAAATAAAATTTTACCACTTCTGTTAGATTAATTTAAAAAATCCTAGAGACAAGGTTAACATCAGTAAGTAAAATTTGATTCAATAAGATGAAAATAATTTTTGTTGAATCGTAACTTTTGACTTTTATTTACCACGGTTAAAATAAAATTGGGAAATTAAGGGTAAAAATGATTTTATAATTACCCAAAAACATGTCCTAATTATATTGGATAAGTGTAATTCGAAAAAAAAAACTTAGGAATAAAATATGATCCTTTAGGTCAACTTGGATTATATTAGGACATTTATTATTATTTTATTTAAAGAAGAGTTAAAAGTGTTAAATTCAATGTTTAATAACAAAACCATTTTTAATATAGGGTTATACATAAGATAAATTAAACTATAAATGCTCATTAGAAATATAAAATGATTTCCTAAATAATCGTATTTTATTTATAATTTTTAGTCATTATATAATTATACTTATTTATGACACAACAATGATACCGTAATTACCTTATTAATGAATGATTAAAATAATTGATATTATAAATATCCAAATAATCCTAATTTGAGAATTTTGATGAATTCCACTAATTTTCTATGTTAATATGACATTTTATAGTTTATTAAATGATTTTTTTTCAAAGTAATCATGCTATTATGACTTTAAAAATACAAAATACCAAATAGTGTCAAAATTGACATAAAAGCGTTTTTAAAACAAATATTATATTATTAATTGATATAATATTCCTAAAAATTTATGGTTCAGATAAAGGACTTAAATATAGTTATATATATCAATAATTAACCACTTGGGGTTCGATTGTATGTTTATGTTATGTTTATTAACCATATAATATAAAAATACAAAGAGAAATTGTAAATGTCAAACTATTTAACTGAGAGTTAAATCTAAAATATAAGGTTAATATGGTGACCTAAAGTTTTCTAAATACTATTGGTTGAGAGGATTTATACCCATACCAACCTTATACTCGAAATAAATCATTTTTGATCCATTATAAACTTAAAAATATTTTATTATAAAATAATATTACAATCTTTTCCTAAGGTTCCCCTCATCCCTCTTATAAAAGGGCACTTCCCCTTCCCTCAAATTAACACATCCAATGATATTTTTCTCGGCCAAACCCAGGAAAAATATCCTCTCAACTATCCTCCCTTCATCCTAGAGGCCTTACTTTGTTCATAAATAAAACCTAACAATCCATTTTGATCAAATCAAAAAGAAGGACTCGAAGAAGAGATAAATATTTCATCACCTCCTTCATGTTATTTTCTTCTTCCACTTCATCTTTATTTGTTGTTTCCATTATAATTTTATGTTATTATAAAAATGGTACAACCATATTAATTATTAAATCCATCATATGATTGAAATAGTCACCATACATGAGTACGTACGGCTTACCGTCTCCACGTCGTGGTGTAGTTGTTATTCAATACATTATTTTTTTGGATGGGTATAATAATGATGTATAATTGATGTAAATAATAAATATAAAATGTTAATAATTCTTTATATATGATATACCATCTATTTATATATGATTTTAATATCAAATGAATGATATTGTCACTCGTGCGTATGTACTGATTACTGTCTCCATGAATGCGATGAGATTCATTTCCCCATCGTAACCATTCAAGAATAATTTTCAGTTGATGATTAAAAATAATTTTTAATACTTTAATATAATTTTGAATATGAATAAAATACACCTTATCCATAAAAAACACGTCTTATGTAACAAAACATATAAAGGAAAATGAATCAGTTAACACCCAATACGACGATAATACTAAAATATTATTAACAAAGAAATATTATAAGATCATATATAATGTAATATTTATATATATGGTTATTTTATAATTTAATAAAAATTATTTAACTATTAATAAATATGTTAATATACCCTCGACCAATGAAAATTACAAGGTAAGGGTTAACTTCACAATCTATTTTTTATCTGAGGTTGTTTTTACATAAGTATCTACTGGGAATTCTTTATCACCCACATCCATGTTTCTTAAAAATGTATTTCCAAACATTTTTCTATTTAATATAATATGGTTTAAAGTAATTTATAACCTTATATGACCTTATATGGTTTGAAAGTAATCATTCTATCATTTTCTAAACAAGGTACATTATGACCTGTTTGACAAAATTAAGGTAAGAATGTTTTTTAAACTTATATGGCGAGTGCGGTTATTATCCGATGTTATTACACTTTTGAAGATTACCTTACAAAATTATAATAATATTTTCAAAATAAATGTTTTTTTATAATTATGTGACTTTAAATGATTTAAAAAAGAGAAAGATATATTTCTCTCAAATAGTTTTGATTTCATATATGTCAACATCCTTTGATGGATTTTACACTTGTTTGAAGTTGATTAATTATGATACAAATTTTCCATACTGTATTGATGATTTTGTGATATCTTTGACTTTGGATGTGTTATTTTTATACCATTCATGGTTTATGGTTAAATTATTAACATTTCATATGTTAGTTTTAATACAAATGTTTATGTTATGTTTAAACCTTTCAATATGAGGAATGCATTAGACTTAGTGAGTGACGGGTGGAGCCCTCTATAGATCCTCGATGCATCGGTAGGTCTCATGAGACAAACTAGTGTCTTGGCACAAGGCCTTGAAAAAATATTTTTTGTAGTCTTGGCACAAGGTTTTGACTATGTGGTTTTGAAGTCTGGCATTATGCATTCCATCATTATGAAATTGGATATTGATATTGCATGTGATTATTCGACTAGTAAAATATCCATGTGAATAAGTAAATGGAATTATTTTGAATGATATTTGCTATATCATGATTAATTTTATGTTTAAAAGGATTATGTTTTAGTCTTATACATTACCTTAAATGATTATGATTATTTATGAAACATTACGCTATATTGTTATCCTTACTGAGCATATGAGCTCACCTCTTTATTACGTTTTATTTTCCCAGGATTCTTAGAAGTGTTTTATAATTGATAACCAGGGTTAAGCTAGGGGATTAATGGAGTTCTGAAAGGATCATTTATGTTGTGTTTTATTCTCATATGTTTAATGTAACGTTCATGTATGTAATATATTTTCCAAGACTTCTAATCTGATCGGTCTTTCGGGGATTGATTCCTTGTAATGATACCAATGTATTAATATAATCCACCGACTCTCAATAACTGGGGTCGGGGCGTTACAGTTGGTATCAGAGGAAGTTTATCAACAACCTTGGAAATAGATTTAGATAAAATCTGATTATATAACATTACCCTAAGACAGAATTTGAGGATTAGTATAGAAGAACTTCCTATAATTTTGGTAATGTATACATTTGGTGTATTTTCCAAGAAATAAATCCCTATCTGGATACTGGCAGGTAGATGTGGCTGTGGCATAGATGTACATATGAGTAAAAACTCTGATAAGGAGTTTCAGGCTTGACCTGGGGTATCCTTGTACACAACAACGGCCCTTGCTGCAGTCTTGGTTACAACACTCCCAGGGGATATTCTTAGGATAATTCACATTCTCATTACTAGCCATTATGATGGATTTAGGAGTAAATACTTCCTCAAAGAAAAAATTTTATGATTATAGATTATATTCATAATGTTTTCAATTTACATTAGTTATTTTACAAGTTTAGAATTAGGAATTTCAATTCATAGTACTATCCTAGTATATGACATTGTTTAGAAATGGCGCCTAGTAGAAGGAATGAGAATTCCTGCAATACGCATGATCGAAAGATTAAGAAGGACAATATTTTTCATGTTATGAAGCAAACATTTAAAAGGGAAATAGTCTCCCACATATTATCATCATATGAAGAAATAATATCATGTGTTAATAAGATAATTAAATAATTCTTTGAGTCCTATGGCTTTGAAGGGAAGAAAGAGAAGAAAAGGATGGAAGAGTTAAAGATGGATAAAGGGAATAGGGGAAAGTAGGATTTTCCCATAAGTCATAATTGTGGAAAGAATCACCATGGTAAATGATTGAAGTGAATGGGATTTTGTTATAAGTTTGGATAAAAAGGACACCAAGTACGTGATTGCAAGGGTAAAAAAAAGTTTTGAAATGTACAATGGTTCATCTACAAGGAGTTGGGGCACTATGCGAATCAATGTCCAAATCATCAGAGTATACCCCAAATGCTGATATTGGATAATAATCAAGTTATGATACTACTGAAGATGAAGATGAATGATTAGATTTCTTATTTTGTTAATAATTTATTGTCTCGTTTGAATATTGCATTAATGATGAACATGTTATAAGAATTATATAGCACATAAGGATTGTACTGCAGTACTATTTCATTGAGGACTTGAGATTTTGTGGAACCAAGAAAAGTGACTCAATAGCAAGTTAATTTTTTTTTTTGGAAAATATATGGTTGAGAGAAAGATAAACCATAATATCTTTCTGATACTGAGGTAGTTCTTTTGGAATAATATATGATTGATTTGGATAAATTATATTCGATATTCTTGACTACCTTGAAACTGATTAATGGTTTGTTTATTCCATCATTGTTGGAGTATTCAAAATTTTTGGATTTAAGGATTATATCCAGTATTCTATGTTTTACAGAAGGAATAAGGAAGTACATAACTATTCAAATATGGTTTTCTGGTAATATATTATATTACCACATTTTAAGAGAATACTCGATGAAGGAATTCACATGTTTATTATGTGACCTTATAAATTTTGGACTGTGAGTTTGGACAGAAGTATTTTGGACAAGTCTAAAGGTTGGAATATATTAAGTTTGATATTGGATACTATTTTTAATGTTAAATCATTTCTTAATATTATTTTTTGTGGTTTTAAAAAGGAAAACCTGGAGGTCGGGTGACAACCTATCATGTCCAACAAGGCCGCGAGACTTGAACCCACAACTGAAGGGCGACAAGGGTGCATCACCTACCAATGGCCTATGTGATGTCCTGGTTTGTGTAGTGTATTTTTTTCCAATAGTCTGAAAAATGAATTATAAATTCAATTTTGGAACCATATATGTTTAAGATAAAGAGAATATTTTTGATTTCAATTATCTTTTGGAGTGAAAGATTAGTTTGTGGTAGAAATTAGTTAACAGATGGAACTCTACTTGTCAAGTATTGTGTTTTCTACATATTCTGTGAATAAATTAATTCTTAACCTTTAGGGAATGGATCTTAAAATCAAAAATGTTTTATCCTAATACCTTATGTTTTGTAGAACCGATGATATTTTAAATCATCATTGATTAATATCATTAAAGCCCTCAATTTTATGCTTGTTTTTGAATGATGACCTCAATCACTCCCAATAAAATTTACGTTATCCTTCAATTATGTGTCTATAATTTCCACCAATGTTCTCCTAATAGAGATCATAATTTGGTGGTGAATTTATCATTTCCCTTTCCCTCTTATTAAGACTAAATTTCATTAACCCAATTTCCGATGTGGGTATTCCACAAAGGTATTTTTCTATTTTAACCTTTTAATTTCAAAGAACAATTTCAAATTTCAAGGATTCAATTTATTTAAGGAGGGTAGAATGTAACACCACATTATTTCATAGTATGTTATCTCTTCAAAGTAATTTAATAACTTGCGCTACACGCAACACCGAGTTCAATCTTACCGCGACATACCAAAATAGTCATTCAAAAGAGGTTATGAATGGTATTAACTAAATTTTGAACTTTATATTTTCCATATAATATTAACATCCATATTATGTATTTCTTAGTCATAATATAATAATGAATTCATTTTTTTAGATAAATGAAGTATTTTTCAGAAAATGAAATTTTACCACCTTTTAATGGAAACCCATTTTTAAATCCAAAATTTGACACTTTTATATATTCAATTTGACAAAATAAACTTATTATTTAGAATCGGGACTTAAAAATTTGTTTTGATAATTTTTTTTGTTTTTCTAATAACTTTCATATTTGGGTGAATAGTGAAAAATACTAAATAGTAACGGAAAAGAACATTTTTAATCAAAATAATTTATTGTGTTCAATTACACATTTGAATGGTTTGGAAGAATAACTAGATTATATTTTTATCATTTAATAAAATGTTGGTCATTATAAATAATTTCACATTTAAATTTGACATAAACACATGCCAATCCTTTGATAGTTTTTACTTTTTAAAAACCCACCTTTTGGTTTTGACCAGAGGAATTATTTTTAAATTAATAAGTGAAACTTATAAATTTTGAATTTGGTAAAATATAATTCATTTTTAAATTCATAATATTAAAATTATCTTAGGGTGAAATTTGGGAATTTTTCTGAAAACTATCAATTTTTGATGAATAGTTAAAAACACGACGTTATTATTTAAAAAAGATTTTTTATTTATGTAATTAGTTATCCTATGTTACTTTATTTTCGGTAAAAATAGATACATAATACCTATATATTTTTAATTTAATTCATTGGAGTAATTTTATAATATGTTTAGATATATAAAAATTTATTGAACTTTTTACCATCTTTTACCCACTTTCTTGGAGCATTTGAAAATTTGCATAAAATATAATTTTACCACTTCTGTGAGTTGAATTTCAAAAATCAGAGACACAAGGTTAATATCAGTAAGTAAAATTAGATTCAATAAGATGAAAATAATTTTTGGTGAATAGTAACTTTTGACTTTTATTTACCATGGTTAAAAGTAAATAGGGTAATTAAAGGGAACAATGTATTATAATTACCCTAAAACATATTCTAATTCTATTGGATAAGTTTAATTCGATCAAAAACAACCTTAGGAATAAAATATGATCCTTTAGGTCCACTTGGATTAGATTAGGACATTTATTATTATTTTATTTAAAGAAGATTTAAATTTGTTAAATTCAATGTTTTATAACTAAACCATTTTTAATATATGGTTATACATAAGATAAATTAGACTATAAATATTCATTATAAATATAAAAATATTTACTATATTATTTTATTTTATTTATTATTTTTAGACATTAAATAAATAAATTTTTTTATGAAACAATGATGATAGAGTAATTACCTTATTAATGAAAGATTAAAATAACTGATATTATAAATATCCAAATAACTCCAATTTAAGACTTTTGATGAATTAAACGAATTTTATTGGTTAATATGACATGTTAGGGTTGATTAAGTGATTTTTTGTCAAAGTAATCATGTTGTTATGACTTTAACAAAAACAAAATACCAAATAGTGTCAAAATTGACATAAAAGAGTTTTTAAAACAAATATTATATTATTAATTGATATAATATTCCTAAAAATATAAGGGTTGGACAAAGAACTTTGATAATGTTATATATATCAATAAGGGACCACTTGGAGTTCCCTTGTATGTTTATAGTATGTTTATTACCCATATAATAGAAAAATACGAAGAGACATGGTAAATGTCAAAATATTTAACTAAGAGTTAAATCTAAAAGATATGGTTAATATAGTGACCTAAACATGTCTAAATCCTATTGTATGAGATGATTGCGACCCATACCCACCTTAGTCTCGAAATAAATCATTTTGTATCCATTAGAAACCAAAAATTATTTTATTATAAAATAATATTTCAATCTTTTCCTAAGGTTCCTCCCACCCTCTTATAAAATGGAACTTCCCCTTATCTAGAATTCACACCTCCAAAGCCATTTGGATCTTCCAAACCCTGTTCAAATATCCTATAAACTCTCCTCCCTTCCTCCTATAGGACTTTTTTTTGTCAGAAATCCAACCTATGGATCCCTTTTGATCAAATCAAAAGGAAGAACCCGAAGAAGAGGTAAATATTTCATCACCTCTTTCATGTTCTTTTCTTCTTCTACTTCCTCATTCTTTGTTGTTTCCATTATAAAATAATAAATACAGTATATTAAATATACTTTAATGTTATTATAAAAATGGTACAACCATATTCATTATTCAATCTATCATATGAATGACAAAGTCACCATACGTGCGTACGTACAACTTACCGTCTCAAGGTCATGTTATAGTTGTTATTCAATACATTATTTTTTGGATGGGTATAATAATTATTTATAATTGATGTAAATAATAAATATAAAATGTCAATTATTATTTATATATGATATAACATCTATTTACATACAAATTTAATATCAAAAGAATGATATTGTTGCTCATGTGTACGTACGGATTACCGTCTCCACGAACATGATGAGATTCATTTCCCCATCCTAAACATTCTAGAATAATTTTCATTTGATGAATAAAATAATGTTTAAGAACATAATATCATTATGGATATGAATCAAATATATCCTATTGATATCAAACACAACTTATGTAACAAAACCTATAAAGGAAAACGAATCAGTTAACACCTGAAACGACGATAATACTAAAATATTATTAAAAAAGCAATATTATAAGATCATATATGAAGTCATATTTATGTATATGGTTGTTGTATAATTTAATAACAATTATTTAACTATTATAAAGTAGGTTAACATACCCTCAACCATGGAAAAGTACAAGGTAAGTGTAAATTTCACAATCTCTTTATTATCCGAGGTTGTTTTTACGTAAGTATCTACTTGGAATTATTTATCATCCACATCCATGTTTCTTAAAAATATATTTCAAAACATTTTTAATATTTCATATAATATGGGTTGAATTTATTTAAACCCTTATCTGACCATATATTTTTTGAATGGAATCTTTCTGTCGTTTTCTAAACATTTTACTTTATGACCTTTTTGACAAAATTAAGGTAATAATGTTTTTAACTTATATAGAAGGTGAGGTTATTCTCTGCTGTTATTACACCTTTGAAGCTTACCTTAAATTATTATAAGAATATTTTCAAAATAAATGATTTATTTTTTAATCATTTGACTTTAAATGATTTCAAAAAAATAAATAGATATTTTTATCAAATAGTTTTAATTTCATCTATGTCAATATCCTTTGATGTATTTTACACTTGTTTGAAGTTGATTCATAATGATACAAATCTTCTGTAATGACCGGCCAATTCTCATTATCTTGAGAGTACAACGAGTCATTAATATAACGCCCTGACCTCAGAAGCCCAGTGTCAGTGCATTATTACATAACATTGGCATGATCACAAAAGATCAAGTCTCGAAAGACCGATTAGTTTAGTAGCCATGGAATTACTAGATACATTCATATGGTTTACAATACATCATAAAATGTAAAACTAAAAAAACATTGTTTCCATAAAAAACACTGAGACCCCATAGACTATCCATTTTGTTCAGTAACAATATACTTCTTCGCATCCGGGAAAAAATAAAACATAGAAAGTGGTGAGCTCAGATGCTCAGTAAGGATAAAAATATAAGGGAAACTTTCACAAATAAACATAAACATTTAAGGCAATGTATAAAACTAAAACAAAATGCATTTTAACATAAACTTCATCTTAATATGGAAAATATAAATCAAAATATATCCATTTAATTACTCACATGGTTATTCTACAAGTTGAATAACCACATGAAATATCAATAGTCGCTTTCATAATGATGGAATGCATAATTCCAGACATCATAACAACATAGTCAAGGCCCCGTGCTAAGACTACAACGAAGATTTTTTCAAGGCCTTGTCCCAAGAAACTAGTTTGTCTCATGATACCTACCAATGCATTGAGGAGCTATAGTGGTCTCCACCCGTCACTTACTAAGTCCAATGCATTCCTCATATGAAAACGTTGAATCATAACATAAACATTCATATTAAAACTAACATATGAAATGTCAATAGTTTACCCATAAACCATGAATGGTGTAAAAAAACATACACAGTCAAACATATCACAAAAACTTCAATACAGTATGGATTTTTTGTATCATAATAAATCAACTTCAAATAATCTTAAAATGCATCAAAGGATTTTGACATAGATGAAATTAAAACTATTTGAGAGAAATATCTCTTTCTATTTTGAAATCATTTGAAGGTCACATAATTTTAGAAGAAAACATTTATTTTGAAAATATTTTTATAATCGTGTAATCTAAGCTTCGATGATGTTCTAACGGCGGAAAATAGCTTCACCCACCGTATAAGTTAAAAAAATATTCTTACATTAAATTTTCCAAAATGGTCAGAAAGTACCTTGTTTAGAAAATGACAGAAAGATTCTTTTAAAAAACATATAAGGTCAAATAAGGTTATAAATGACTTTAACCCATTTTCTAATAAATATTAAATATGTTTTGAAATACATTTTTATGAAACATTGATGTGGATGATAAAGAGGTCCCAGTAGATAATTACGTATAAACAACCTCAGATAATGAAGAGAGTGTGAAATAAACCCTTACCTTGTACTTTTCCTGGGTCGAGGGTAGTTTGAAATCCTGTATAATGGTGAAATCATAGTCATTAAATTATACAAGAACCATATACGTAATTATGATATCATATATGATCTTATAATATTGCTTTGTTAAAGATATTTTAGTATTATCATCGTTTTGGGTGTTAACTGATTCGTCCTCCTTATATGCTTGGTTAAGTAATCCATGTTTATTATGAATAGGATATATTTGATTTATATACCAAATTTTATTATGTATTTAAACATTATTTTTAACCATAAAATAAAAATTATTCTTGAATGGATATGATGGTGAATGAATCTCATCGCGTTCATGGAGACGGTAATTCGTACCTACACATGAGCGACAATATCATCCTTTGATATTAAAATCTTATATAATTGGATGGTATATCGTATATATAGAATCATTATCATGTTATATTTAATATTTACATCAATTATAAATCATTATTATACCCATCCAAATAATAATGTATTGAATAACAACTACACCACGACGTGGAGACGGTAAGCCGTACGTACGCACGTACGGTGACATGGAATTCAAAGGATGGATAGAATAATGAATATGGTTGAAACATATTTATAATAACATCACAATATATATAATATACTGGAGTTACTATTTTAGAATGGAAAAAACAAGGAAAGAAGAAGTGGAAGATGAAAAGAACTTGAAATAGGTGATGAAATATTTACCTCTTCTTCGGGTTCTTCCTTTTTATTTGATCAAAATAGATACATAAGATGTCTTTATGAATAAAGGAAGGCCTCTAATATTATTTTAAGGAAGTTGAGAGGATATTTGGGCAGTTTTTGACCGATCCAAAAGGCTTTTAAGGTGTGAATTTGAGAGAAGGGGGAGTTCCCTTTTATAAGAGGGGTGAGGGGCTCCTTAGGAAAAACTTAAACTATTATTTTATAATAAATTAATATTCGGTTTATAATGGATCAAAAGTGGATTATTTCTAGGATAGGGTGGGTATGGGTCTAAATTCTTTCAACAAATATATTTTAGATAGGTTTAGGTCACCATATTAACCTTATCATTTATATTTAACTCATAGTTAAATAGTTTGACATTTACCATGTCTCTTTGTATTTTTATATTATATGGTTAATAAATATACTATAAAAATACAATTGAACCCCAAGTGGTTCATTATTAATATATATAACATTATATAAGTTATTTTGCCGATCCTTAGATTTTTAGGTATAGAGTATCAATTAATAATATAATATTTCTTTTTAAAACTCTTTTATGTCAATTTTGACACTATTTAATAATTTATTTTTGTTAAAGTCATAAAAACTTTAATAATTAGAAATAAATTCATTTAATCATTTCTAACATGTCATATTAACCTAGAAAATTCGTGTATGGCATAAAAAATTTCAAATTATATTTATATTAACATTTATATTACCATTTATTTGATTATTTATTTAATAAGGAAAATACTAGATCATCATTGTGTTATAAATAAATTTAATTATTCAATGTATAAAAATTATAAATAAAATACCATTATGTAGGAAATACTTTTATCTTTATAATGAATATTTATAGGTGAATATATAACATATATAACCCTATGTAAAAATTGTTTTACTAAAAGATATATGCTTAAGTCATTTTTGTATTTACTTTAACTTAATTAATATAAAGTGTCATTATCACTTAGAAGTGTCTCCATGGGGTCCCATATTAGACCCAAGGATACCCATGGTCATAAATGTATCATCCAATAGGGTTAGTACACGTGTTAGGGTAATTTAATATTATTATAATATTATTTTTTACCCTTATTTACCAGATTTACCCTTTAACCATGGTAAATAAAATATTTACCGAAGTAATTATTCAAAATTTCTAAATTTTTTTATCTATTTACAAAATTTGGACCTCCTGATTCTAAATATTGAATCCATTTTTCAAAATTCAAAACACAAAATGGGAAGAAATTAAATTTAAATTAATTCCCGTTGTCAAAATAAAAAGCGTGTTTTTAAGAAATAATAATTATCAAAAGGCTGACACTTGTTTATGTCCAGTTTAAATGTCAAATTATGTCCAATGACCAAAATTGAATTAAATGGTAAAAATAAAATCTAATTATACTTTAAAACCACATATTAGTATAATTTAGCACTATAAATTATTTTGAATAGAAAATTTGTTTTTAATTAAAATTTAGTATTTTTCACTATTCATCAAAATGGAATGTTTTCCAAAAGATACAAAAAATTCACCCTAAGATAATTTTGATATTACGAATCCAAAAATGAAGTCCATTTTGAAAGATAAAATTTAAAAAAAAATAAAAATTGGGTATTTCTATTCGTAACAGCTAGTTTGATTGGTTATGGTGTGTTAGAACTCAATGTTGAGTACAAGACATGTTATTGTATTATTCAAAGAGAAGTGTACGGTGGAAGCTTGGGGTGTTACATTCTCCCCTCCTTCAAATAATTTCATCCTAGAAATTTCAGGAATATTACTGCATAAAAGGACTCATGTGGTTCTTCATCATAAGTTGCTTGGGTTCCCACATTGCCTCTTCCATCTTATGGTTTCTCCATAGAACTTTTACCAAATGAGTCTTCCGGTTTCTCAGCACTTGTTCTCTAGTATCATGAATCCGGATGGGATCTTCGAAATAAGATAGATCGGGTTCCAGTTCTAATTCCTCATAGGTGAGTACATGTGTCGGGTCAGGAATGTATTTTCTCAACAGTGATACGTGGAACACATCGTGAACTTTGGAGATATTTGGCGGCATTTCCAAATGGTAAGCTACAACCCTAATTAATTCTATAATTTTGAATGTTTTGATGTACATGGGACTATATTTTCCCTTTTTACCGAAATGTATAACACCCTTCCATGGATATACCTTCAAGAAAACATGATCTCCTACCTGAAATTCCAAATCCTTACTTCAGTTAACGTCATAGCTCTTCTACCTAGTTTGAGCTTCTTTGATGTGGGTTTGGATTACCTTTATATTTTCTATCGTTTCCTCAACAAGTTCTATGCCTACAAGTTTTCTTTCACCAACATCATCCCTACAAGTTGGTTTGCGACATCTCTTTCCGTATAACGCTTCATATGGTTCTATCGGAATACTTGAATGAAATCTATTGTTATAAGAAAATTCTACTAGTGGTAAATATTGATCTCATATACCTTGAAAGTCAAGAGAGCATGATCTCAACATGTCTTCTAAGGTTTGAATAGTCCATTCTGATTTTCCATCATTTTGGGGGTGGTAGGAAGTGCTCAAACGAAGTTCAGTATCCTGGGATTTCTAAAGACTTTTCCAGAATATTGATGTAAAAAGTGAATCATGATCAGAAACAATTGATAGGGGTACTCCATGAAGTCTACAAACTTCATTAATATATATTCTTGCTAGACTTTAAAGTTGTAGATCTTCTCTTATATCAAGAAAATGTGTTGAATTAGTAAGACGATCAACAATGACCCATATTACATCGTTCCTTCTTGGAGCATTTGGTAGTCCCATGACAAAGTCCATTGTAATATGATCCCATTTCCACTCAGGTATGGGAAGAGGTTTCCTGACTCCTCTAGGCTATTTCCTTCAAGCTTTCACTTGTTGACAAACCATACACCTTAACACAAAATTAGCAATCTCCGTCTCCATGTTGTCCCACCAAAAATGTTCCTTCAAATCTCTAAACATCTTAGTTCTACTAGGGTGTATAGAGAAATTGGAACTATGAGCATCATCCAAAAATTCCCTTTTTAGATCAGGTATGTTGGGAACACAATGTCTCTTCCCAAACTTCAAAATTCCATCTTTATACAAAAATTCACTCAATATCCCATCATTCACATCTTTAATATTCTTTTGAAACTCTTCATCTTCTGTTTGAAAAATCTTTATCTGTTCTAGTAAAGATTGTTTGACAACCATTTGAAAAAGTATTGATGCTTCCCCTTCCATGGTTATCACCATATCCAACTTTACTAGATCCTTTTATATAGGATCCTTTTCAACTCTCATCTTGTTCAGAACTCCATGATCCTGTCTTCTCAAAGCATCTTCCACCTTATTTTCCTTCCCTGGGTGGTAGAGTCAAGATAGGATCATTGAATAATCTTCTCTTCAGTTATTCAAAACATTCTTCACACTCTTTTGTCCAAAAAAAATTAACCCCTTTACGTGTGATATTGGTTAATGGGTCAGCCAATCGGGAAACATTCTGGAAGAAACACCAATAATAACCTGCTAAACAAATAAAACTGTGTACCTTGGTTATACTCTTTGGTGCTGGCCATTCATGGATTTCTCTTGTCTTAGAAGGATCAATAGAGATTCCATCCTTAGAGATAATATTTCCAAGAAAAGAAATCTCTTGAATCCATAATTCACACTTGCTAAACTTCCCATATAATTCATGTCTTCCTAGAGTCTTTAGAATAATGCGCAAGTGATTTTCACGATCTTCATAGATTTTGGAGTATACAAAGATATCATCAATAAATACCATTACAAAGTCATCAAGATATTCCTTGAAAAATATATTCATTATATCCATGAATACATAGGGTGCATTAGTGAATCCAAAAGAAATTACTGTAAACTTGTAATGCCCGTACCTAGTTCAAAATGCTGTTTTCGGAATGTCTTCCTTGTTCACACACAACTGATGATATCCAGATCGAAGGTCAATCATGGAAAAGTATTGATCTCCATGAAGTTTTTCGAATAAATAATCAATACGAGGTATGGGATACTTGTACTTTATTGTTATAGCATTGATCTCCCTGTAGTCAATGCACAACCTCATAGTTCCATCTTTCTTCTTAACAAAAAGAACATGGGCTCACAATGGAGAAACACTAGGGAGAATAAATCCTTTATTACTCAATTACTCTAGTTGTTTATTTAGTTCCACTAATTCCACAGTGGACATTCTACAAGGGGTCTTCGATATGGGCCTTGAACCAAGAATTAAGTCAATGGAAAACTTAATTTCCCTTTCTGGAGGATTTCCAGGTAAATCCTCTAGAAACACATCAACATATTCTTGCATAATAGGTACATCTTCTATTTGAACATTCCTTTCCTCACCCACAGTTATTTCATTCTCTTCCTCCCCAATAATTGAAATTATTTGAGCTACTGGGGGTGGATCTATATAAAAATTAGGTGGTGAAGTTTCTGCTCTAAATATACGGTACTCCTTATCATCATCCAAAATTGTAACCTACTTCTTCTTACAGTAAATTTTAGCATCATGGTCTGAAAGCCAATCCATACCATGGATTATATCAAATTCTATCATGGGTATGACGATGAGATCAGTAGATAAATAACGTTTATATTCCTTAATGGGAACTGATTCAAAAAACTTTGTTGCAATGATACTTCCCTTAGGATTTTTGACTGACAAATCCGTTGTTAAATAAAATAGGAAATATCTAATTTTCTTAGCAAATTGGGAAGATATAAAACAATGAGATGATCCAGAATCAAATAAATCATTGTCTAGACTTGAGGAAACCATTAAATTACCTATCACCATGACTTTAGGAGCTTCAACCTCAGCAATAGTGATAGCATATACCTGGCCTTGATCCCTTGGCCTTTTCTGAGGTAAGTTTCCTTGTATATTAGTACATTCATTTGCATAATTTCCCCTCTCCTTGCAATTGTATCGTTGAACATCGGTAGCTTTTTTCTTCCCCTTGCAATCATGAGCTTGGTGTCCTTTTCATCACACGTGTAACAGACTATGATCCCCTTCAAGAAAGTACTGGGGTATTTCTTTCCCCATTTACTATAGTATGGATATTAAACTTTTCCATTATTCCCCTTATTTCCATCTCTAGAGTGATTAGTAGATCTCTTATTCTCCTACTCTTCTTTAATGTCATAAGACTTAGAGAATTCCTTTTCTGTCTTGATAGCACATGAGACAATATCTTCATACGATGAAAAGGATTGTGATACTAATGCTCGATGAAGAAATGGTTTTAACCCATCAAAAAAACAATCAATCTTACTTCTCAGGTTACGTATATAATATGTAGCATGACTTGCTAACCTTGTAAAGTTATCCACATACTTTACGACATTCTCATCCTCTTTTTGCCTCATACTCAGAAATTTCCTTTCAATATCTGCTCGATGGTCACGAGGATATTATTTTTCTATGAAAAGATCTTTAAACTCCCTCAATTCAATAATTGATACTTCTTCATATTCCTTTGTATTTTAAATCAATGACCACCATTGATCAGCATCTTCCGTGAGGCGATAAACTGCCATGACAACTTTTTTCCTTTCGCTACTCCCCAAAGCATGAAATATTTTCTCTACGGAACTTATCCATTGTTTAGCTACTAGTGGATGTGTACCCCCATTGAATGTTGGTGGTTGTTTCCTCATGAAGCGATATAACATTGATCCTCCACACTGCGGATCAGGGTGCTCCCTATGGGTATGGTTATTATTCATAACTTGAGTGAGTTTTCCCAATATAGTGATAAGCTGACCAGGGCCAGTTGTATCACCATCTATACTATAATTATCTTCAGGATGAGGGAAATCCCTACATGGAGTGAGTGCATTGATACAGTTTCCATTCCATCCACCAGGAACCATTTCTAAACCATGGCATACACTAGATTAGTTTATGAATTTCAATACATAAATCCAAACTAGTAAAACACTTAACCTAAATTGAACAGTTTATGGATATAATCCATAATGATAAAAATATTTTATTTGAGGAAGTATGTACTCATAAACCCTTTATAATGGTTTGTAATGAAAATGAGAATTATCCTAAACATATCCCCTGGGAGTGTCGTAACCAATAGTGCAGCAAGGCCCGTTGTCGTGCACCATTTCCCGTTCAAGTCTATCTCAAAGTGGTGTTTTCGGGTTTTACCCCTAGGTACATCTTTTCTAGAGCCACCTCTACCTAATCGTATCCAAACAGGGATGTATTTCTTGGAAAAATCACAAAATATCTACAATACCAAAATTCTATGATGTTCTTCTATACTAATCCTCAAAGTATATCTTAGGTATATGTTCTCTAATCAGAGTTTATCTCAATCTAGTTTCTGAGATTTGTACTAAACCTCCCTCTAATACCAACTGTAACGCCCTGACACTAGAAGCCCAGAGTCGGTGCATTATTACATAACATTGGCATGATCACAAAAGATCATGTCTCAAAATTCCAATTAGTTAAGTAGCCTTGTAAGTACTAGATAAATTCATAAGGTTTATATTTCAACATAAAATGGAAAAATACAACAACAATGAGATCCCATAGACTATCCCTGTAGGTCAGTCACAATATACTTCTTCACATCCTAGAAAAAATAAAACATAAAAAGGGGTGAGCTCAAATTCTCAGTAAGGATAACAATATAGCATAAACATTCATAAGTAAGCATAAACATTTAAGGAAATGTATAAAACTAAAACAAAATCCTTTTCAACATAAACTTCATCTTAATATGGAAAATATAAATCAAAATAATTCCATTTAATTACTCACATGGATATTCTACTAGTCGAATAATCACATGAAATATCAATATCCACTTTTATAATGATGGAATGCATAATGCCAGACTTCATAACAACATAGTCAAGGCCTTGTGACATGACTACAAATAAGATTTTTTCAAGGCCTTTTTCCAAGACACTAGTTTTTCTCATGATACCTACCAAATCATCGAGGATCTATAGTGGGCTACACCTATCACTTACTATGTCCAATGCATTCTTCATATGAAAAGGTTTAAACATAACAAAAACATTCGTATTAAAACTCGCATACGAAATGTCAATACATTACTCATAAACCATGAATAGTGTAAAAATAACACATCCACATTCAAACATATCACAAAATCTTCAATACAATATGGAAGTTTTGTATCATTATAAATCAATTTCAAATAATCTTAAAATCCATCAAAGGATGTTGACATAGCTGAAATCAAAACTATTTGAGAGAAACATCTTTTTCTATTTTGAAATAATTTAAAAGTCACATAATTTTAGAAGAAAATATTTATTTTGAAAATATTCTTATAATTTTGTAAGGGAAGAATTGATGATGTTATAATGGCAGAAAATAGATGCACCCACCGTATAAGTTAAAAAACATTCTTACCTTAAATTTGTTGAAAAGGTCAAAAAGTACCTTATTTGGAAAACGAAGGAAATATTCCTTTCAAAAATGTATAAGGTAAAATAAGGGTATAAATTAATTTGAACCATTTTCTAATAAATAGTAAAAAAAATTGAAATACATTTTTAAGAAACATGGATGTTGATGATAAAGAGGTCCCGGTAGATAATTACGTATAAACAACCTCGGATAATGAAAAGATTGTGAAATAAACCCTTACCTTGTACATTTACTTGATCTATGGTAGGTTAAACTCCTATTTAATGGTGAAATAACTGTTATTAAATTATACAAGAACCATATACGTAATTATGATATCATATATGATCTTCTAATATTGCTTTGTTAAAGATATTTTAGTATTATCCTTGTTTTGGGTGTTAACTGATTTGTTCTCCTTATATGCTTGTTTAAGTAAGCCCTATTTGTTATTAATAGGATATATTTGATTCATATACATAATGTTTTTATGTCTTTAAACATTATTTTTGACCATAAAATGGATATTAGTCTTGAATGGATATGATGGGGAATGAATCTCATCGTGTTCGTGGAGACAGTAATCCGTACGTACACATGAGCAAAAATATCATTCTTTTGATATTAAAATCTTATATAATTGGATGATTTATCATATATAAAGAATCATTATCATGTTAAATTTATTATTTACATCAATTATACATCGTTATTGAACCCATCAAATAAAATGTACTGAATAACAACAACACCTCGACGTGGAGACGGTAAGCCATACGTACACACGTATGGTGACATATAATTCAAAGGATGGATAGAATAATGAATATGGTTGTACCATATTTATAAAAACATAAAAGTATATATAATATACTAGAGTTATTATTTTATAATGGAAACAATAAGGAAAGAATAAGTGGAAGAAGAAAAGAACTTGAAAGAGGTCATTAAATATTTACCTCTTCTTCAGGTTATTCCTTTTTATTTGATCAAAAGGGATCCTTAGGTTGGCTTTCAAACAAAAGTAAGCCCTATAATATGACATTATGTAATTTTAGAGGATATTTGGGCAGGGGTTGGCCTAGCCAAAAGTTTTGAAGGTGTGAATTTTAGAGAAGGGGGAGTTCCCTTTTATAAGAGGGGTGAGGGGCACCTTAGGAAAATCGTAAACTATTATTTTATAATATATTAATATTAGATTTATAATGGCTCCAAAGTAAATTATTTATAGGATAGGGTGGGGATGGTTCTAAATGTTTTCATCCAATAGATTTTAGACAGGTTTAGGTCACCATATTAACCTTATCATTTATATTTAACTCTTAGTTAAATAGTTTGACATTTATCATGTCTCTTTGTATTTTTATATTATATGGTTAATAAACTTACTATAACAAGCCAAGAGAACCCCAAGTGGTTAATTATTAATATATATATCCTTATATAAGTCATTTGGACGATCCTTAGATTTTTAAGAATATAATATCAATTAATAATATAATATCTGTTTTAAAAACTCTTTTATGTCAATTTTGACACTATTTAATAATTGATTTTTTTTAAAGTCTTAACAACTTTATTAATTCTAAATAAATTCATTTAATCAATACTAACATGTTATATTAAACAATAAAATTCATGGATGGCATCAAAACATTCATATTATATTTATTTTAACATTTATAATACCATTTAATCGATTTTTTCATTAATAAGGAAAATACTACATCATCATTGTGTCATAAATAAATTTAATTATTAATGTCTCAAAATTATAAATAAAATACCATTATGTAGGAATTTTTTTTATCTTTATAATTAATTTTTATAGTAGAAGATATAACATATATAACCCTATGTAAAAATTGTTTTACTAAAAGATATATGCATATGTCATTTTTGTATTTACATTAACTTAATTAATATAAAGTGTCATTACCACTTTCATACAGCTCCATGGGGACCCAAATTTGACTCGAGGATTCCCATGGTCTAACATGTATCATAAAATAAGGTTAGGACACGTTTTAGGGTAATTTAATATTATTATAATATTAATTTTTACCCTTATTTATTGAATTTACCCTTTAGGCATGGTAAATAAAATATTTACCGAAGTAATTATTCAAAATGTCTAAAAATAAAAGTTACCTATTTAAAAATTTTGGACCTACTGATTATAAATATTTAATCTATTTTACTAAATTCAAAACACAAAATTGGCAGAAATTAATTTAAAATTAATTCCCGTGGTCAAAACAAAAAGCGTGTTTTTAAGAAATAATAAGTATCAAAATATTGACACTTGTTTATGTCCAGTTTAAATGTGAAATTACGTCCAATGACCAACATTGGATTAAATGGTAAAAATATAATATAATTATACTTTAAAACCAATCATTATTATAATTTATCACTCTAAATTATTTTTATTAGAAAAGTTGTTTTTAATTAAAAATTAGTATTTTCACTATTCATCAAAATTGAATGTTTTCAGAAAAATACCAAAAATTCACCCTAAGATAATTTCAATATTAAAAATCCAAAAATGAAGTCCATTTTGAAAGATAAAATTTAAAAATTTCAAGAAGTGCGTATTACTATTCATAACGGTATGTTTGATTTGTTGTTGTGTGTTAGAACTCAAAGGTGCGTACAACACATGCTATTGTATTATTCAAAGAGAACCGTACCATGGATGCTTGTGGTGTTATAATTATTATCCTTAAGTGACATCCCCAAGATTCCAAAGGCTGGTAATAAATTCTGAAGGGTTTCAAATACAAGTGGGGGATGATTTACCCTTTAAGAAATATCCCAAAAAACAACCAAGCATAACAAAACATTCACTATATGATGCACGAATAAATGAAAGACAACTTAAACAACTTCATTTATGTCCAACCACATCAAAGTTAACAACAGTGGAATACTAAATCAAATAACAAGTGTACAACAGATAGACAACTCAAGACTCTCAAGAGACACCATGACTTCATGCTCCACAAGCTCCGCGCTCCACAACCTCTCCCAAGAATAACCACGAGCCACTAGCAATAAGATGCTTTACCTTTACCTATATCGTATAATATGACATCTAAAAAATCACCCAAGTTCCAAAGCAGGGGTGAGTATAAAACTCAATATATTTTCCCAAATGACTTCCCTAGTCAAGCCACTAGAATAGAAGAGTTAGCAACATTTATATAAAACAGTTTATACAATACATTTTCCCAATGAAGTTTATAAGAAGATATAAAAAAGTTTCCCAAAACCATTTATAAACAAAACAATCCTAGTGAAAAAGAAACCAATTTTTCCAGCAAGTTATTTTTTTCAGAAAAATAACTAAATAAGATTTAGAACCATTTCACAAACATCATTTATTTGGAATACCCAAGAATTTCTCAAACCCATGCAACCAACCATGCATTCTACCTAGAAGAGGGGTAAGCCCTAACCCTTATCCATTTTAGAAATGATGGGGGAGACTTCTTACCCTTATCCGTCCCAAATGCACAAGAATTTTTGACGGCGGAGAGCCCTAACCCTTATCCATCCCAAAACTGATGGGGGAGACCCCTAACCCTTATCAGCCCTGAATGCAATATGATTATTTGACAGGGAGAGACCTAACCCTAATCCATCCCAATACTGATGGTGGAGACTCCCAACCTGAATCCTCCACAAATCCCATATGAACACACACAAAAATATGCCATTCCACCAATGCCAAAACCAACTCGTCATCCCTTTCAATAAAACTCTCTTTTTATTGAAAACAAATTTCTTCAAAGTCGTTTCAATACCAAAAAAATTCAATAAAACTCCCTTTTTATTGAAAACCCAATTTTCATCAAACCATTTAACAATTCCATCAAATCATTAATTTAAAATCATCATTTTAAATTCAAGATGCCAAATCACTTTGCACAACAATTCACCAAGATTTCACAATTTCGCTAAAACTATAAATCATCACTAAAGAAGATATGTTACATGATTTTCACAATAAATTTAATTCAAATAATCCAATTTGAATCTAAGACAATCAATTATAACAAGAGGAGTCTAGAGTGAGGCCTCCTACCTTGAAGGTTTTGACGAAAACCACAACGGTCGAAGAACGCTCATGAAAACCGGGTCGATTCTCCAAGAACCCTCCTTAGATATCTTCTCCTAACAAAACCAAGACCCAATTTCATCATATTTGGCATCCAAACACATAGTTCAACCCATAATGGGTGTTTATCTAAGAAACTGAGAGAATAGGAGGATTATATCTATGTAAATATAAGAAATTGATCAAGAATGAAGAAGAACGATCACATACCTCAAGAATCCGGCTTTGATTCACCAAGAGAAGCCTTCAGATCACCTCCACAACGCTTGGGATAGGTTTTCCAACCTTCAAGGGAGATTAATACCTTGTTATGGACTCTTAGGAGATTAAATTAGGCACTTAGAGGCAAAAATGTGTGAGATCCACAATTTAAGGATCTCATTTATGTGCATGCATGGTTAGTTCACACGGTTTGACAAACCATGCGTTAGCTACAGCCTCAGCCACCCCTCTCACACGACCTCATCTGTCATGACCCCCTCCCACCAATGATACCCCTCCTGAGCTGGCAATGGTGAAAGGGAGATAATGACCCCCGAGTCCCACCTCCAGTAGGCCCCAGGGTGGCTACTAGCACCAAGGGTATGAGTTTTCACGAATATGGGAGGCATTACCCTTTTTATTATTTAGGATCGGGAAATAGGACAAGTCAACCACCAAAAGGAAAAATAACAAGTGTATAGAAATAAACCCAATCCAATCCCGCATGCATGTTTAAACAAATTTATAACAAGGTATAAGTACAAGAAAGCTCAAAGTACAATACCAAAAGAAAACAAAGGTACAACAATAGCAACAACTCCAACTGTCCGACTAGTAGGGTCTCGCACGGCCCTGGTAGTCCTCCTGGAAACTTGAAAGTAAACATAGGGTGAGCATACAAGTATACTCAGTAGGGAAACCTAAAGCTCTTGTGCACAAGTGGGGAGACATCCTAATGTCCCGTGAGAACAATAGAAGAAACCTAAGAAGGAAAACTATTCACCCAATCTCACCAGCCACACTCACCAAAACACAATCACAGACGGTAGTAGTAGTATAAGAACAAGAGCATTGGGTACCCCGCACCATTTCCCATTAGTTAGTTGAACGTCCTGACGCTGTCACACTCTCCCCGCCCGCACACACCTAGGCCTCACAGCCACGTACCCCACCCGCACACACCTGGGCCTCATAACCACACATCCCGCCCACACACACCTGGGCCTCACCACCACGTATCCCGCCCACACACACCTGGGCCTCACAACCACAACCACATCCCCGCCCGAAGACACCTGGGCCTCATCCCGAAGATTCTTGGTAATAGTAATAGTTACAGAACTCTCGTCTGAAGACACATGGGCCTGAAATCAAAACCTACCTGAAGAGTCTTAGGTGTAAGGTCACCTAAAGCCATTATAGCCAATAAGCCTACCCGAAGAGTCTTGGGCCAAATCACCCCAATCGAAACCTACCCGAAGAGTCTTGGGTGTAAGGTCTCCTCAAGCCATTATAGCCTATAAGCCTTCCCAAAGAGTCTTGGGCCTAATCACCCCAATCAAAACCTACCTAAAGAGTCTTGGGTGTAAGGTTGCCTCAAGCCATCACAGCCTAGGGGAGGAGGAGCAGGAAGGAGCTAGTAACTATGGGAAAACACAATCTCCCATGAAATGGGAGTTTTCGTCACTATGTGGTCAACATGGTTGTGGTGCGATAAAACACAAAAGATACAGATATATATATATATATATTGCAACCACTCATCCCAACCTATGGCTTCTAAAAATAGAAACTGAGCATGTGCCTCGGCACTGCTACCACGAAGCATGCATACAACAAACAACCCCAACCCCATTAAGGTTTTCGCATTTCAGCAGAATTAGTTTATTTAGTTCCTTAACTACTAGGAAACTATCCACAACCAACCACAACGATCGTTCGTAAGCATATCCCTGCCATCCACAAAGCAAGTTAGGAAAACACAGCAACACGACAGGTCCCTTCTTATTAACCAACCAACCCATTGATTATTATTTCTGTTTCATTACCAATCCCCACCATTCATTAACTCTTCCACTTTTATTTATTATTCACAACCCATAGTTCATTCAAATTCAAACCCATCCCTGCAGCCCTGCTGCCAACCACCATAACCACAACCACACCAAAACCCGTACATCAATATCCCTTTAATACCATTTATTTCATCCCCACTGTCCGTTACCAACACAACATTCACACCAACCCACAACCAAGCCAACCGCAGCCCCACTGCTCACCCATTTCACAACAACCCACAAAACACCCCCATCACATGCCACGTAACCAAGCCAACACCCATATGTTCATTATGCCATTTTGGTTCAACCGGGGTGATCACACAAGGGTTCCAGATTTACTTTTAAACAGCCAACTTTACATGATTAACCAATTTCCACATTCCATGAAGTTTCCATTTACAAAAACGGTCTACAAGATAGGGAAACATTTAATTGTGCAAGCAAAGGCCCCCAACGACCGTTATTTTCAGTAGGCATAAGCCTATTCATTTCACAACATAATATCATAGGTTATAAAGTAACAGCAATCACAACTTCCCATCCCCGTTATATAAGCCGGTTATTATCTTTATTAAATCGGTTCAAAAGTGTTTCATGTAAACAATATAACACCCACCCCGCATGATGCACAAATTAAAGAGACGAAGGTAAGATCCCTACTTCAACAGGTTCTAGATCGCAACGCTCCTCCGGATCAACTTTAGAAGACGTTCGTCAGTGTCCCGGCAAAACCTCCTTGGGTGTAAAGGAAGAGAAAAAGGAAAGACAACGGATCCATGCTCGGAAGTTCTGCCTCGTCGTTACGATCCTGTGGCCGCTGACGGATCGTAAATCGGAGCTTGGAAAAAAAAGTTGTGGAAGAAAGAGCCTTCGAGTCTCTTGAGGGAGCTCTGCTCAGAGGAGAGGGGAGGAGAGGTGTGAGTTAAAAGGAGGAGGGGACCCCTCCTTTTATAGGCGTGAAAAGAAAAAGTACATGGCGTGTACTTATGGTACATGGCGTGTACTCGGCCATTTTCACACGGTCCCCACGCGGCTTCCAACGCGGCTCCGCGACCGTTGACTGGTCAACACACGGTTTGAAGGTAACGCATACGCGGGGAAGGACTACATGGCATGTAGATTGGACACACGGTGTGTACTCATTTATTGCACACGGCAATGACACGGCCTTCTCATGGCACATGGCTGAAGACTGGTCAACACACGGTAACGCGCACGCGGGGAAGGACTACACGGCGTGTAGTACTGGACACACGGCGTGTACCCATTTTCTCCACATGGCAAAGACACGGCCATCCACACGGGGTATACCCGGCAAGGGGGTACACGGCGTGTACTAAAACTACACGGCGTGTAGTTTCAAAAAAATTTGGAAAGTATGGGAAAAGTCCATTTTACCCTCCAGAACACTTTTAGCCTTCTTTTTGACAAAGGAATGGGTCGGAGAGGTTCGGGACATTACATCAGATACCTCTTAAAACATTATCGTCCCTGAGAATTCAAAAACCAACCCAGGGGAACCCAACAAGATACCTCTTAGGGTCCTCGTTATAACTGGAAGCCAACCAACAATCCTAATTATAGGTGTTAGGAATTCCTTCTCCTATGTCGAGATATTATCCGCTTTAGGCGGCACTGACTCGCCTTCACGGGTTTAATCGCATCCTCATTAATGCGTCTCGATTAAGGATTGGGTCTTCCCACTTCCATGCATTAGGATTTTCAACTTGAACTGCCCCTAACACCACACAACCAACACACTGCCCGAACACGTGGGTTTGGGAAATTCCTTCACCTATGTTGAGATATTATCCACTTTAGGCGGCACTGACTCGCTCGCACGGGTTCAATCGCATCCTCATTAATGCGTCTCGATTAAGGGTCTGGTTTTTTTCCCTTTCCCATACATCCGGACATGTTACACATTACCAGGGAACAAAGGAACAAAAGTTCTCACAACTGAAAAGTCAAGCATTCCATATATCAAAGGTATAGAGTACAACATCAACGCAAAGCTCAGAAGAACAAGGGAAAACACAAGTCAAAACAACTTCGGGTATTGAGCATGCATCTGGGTCTCCTGCTCCCAAGTGCTCTCCTCGATGCCGCCATGCCTCCACAACACACGAACCAACGGAATGGTTCGTCCACGAAGCACCTTCTCTTTACGATCTTCGATTCTGACTGGTCGTTCCTCGAAGGTCGCGTCGTCTCCCATATCTAACTCTCCCCAGTCGATAATGTGGGAGTCGTCACATAAGTACCGATGAAGCTGGGAGACGTGGAATACATCATGAACCATCTCCAACTGAGGTGGTAGGGCCAGCTGATATGCCACCTCACCGACTCGCCTCAACACCTCAAAAGGTCCGATGAACTTGGGTGAGAGCTTTCTCCCTTTCCCAAACCTCTGCTGCCCCCGTCGAGGGGAAACCTTCAAGAACACATGACCTCCCACCTCGAACTCCAAGGGCCTCCTCTGACGATTAGCATAAGACTTTTGTCGGTCCTGAGACGCTTTCATCCTCTCACGTACAAGCTGGACTTTCTCTGTGGTGCTCTGCACTAACTCTAGCCCAAGAGCACCTGTCTCACCAACCTCTGCCCAGCAAATGGGTGAACGACATGGCCTTCCATACAAACCCTCAAACGGTGCCATGAAAATAGTAGAGTGGAAGTTGTTGTTGTAGTAAAACTCTACTAAAGGCAAGTGTCGTACCCATGATCCTCCGAAATCCAGAACGCATGCTCGCAGCATGTCCTCCAACGTTTGGATAGTCCGCTCCGTCTGCCCATCGGTCTGGGGGTGGAAAGCAGTTCTAAGGCGTAATTGGGTGCCAAAATCATGTTGTATCCCCCTCCAGACTCGTGAGGTAAACCTAGTATCCTGACCTGAGATGATAGTCCTCGGAACTCCATTCAAACGCACCACCTCGTCTACGTACCTCTGAGATAAGGTACTTACCGGGCCTGACTCCTTGATTGCCATAAAGTGAGATGATTTCGTCAGACGATCCACCACTACCCAGATAGCATCATAACCACCCTGATCTCTGGGTAGTCCTATGAAGAAGTCCATTGAGATGTCATCCCACTTCCACTCAGGGACATATAAAGGATGCAACAAACCACCGGGAACACGGTGTTCAGCCTTCACTTGTTGACACACTAGGCACATAGCCACGAACTCTGCCATTGCCCGTTTCACCCCGGGCCACCAAAAATGATCCCTTAGGCCTTGGTACATTTTTGAAACTCCTGGATGTACCTCCAAGGCTGAGCTATGGAACTCATGGAGAACTCCCTCATGCATCGCCTCTGGGACAAACAACCTTCCATGGAAAAGCATCTGATGTCGGCTGTCCTCTTACCATCCCTCTGGAGCATTCCCCTGATTGACATGATCATGAATCACCTCTGCGTCGGAGTCCCCCCACTGAGACTCTTCCACCTTCTACAACAAGGAGTATTGCACCATCATCTGGAACAAACAGCCTCTAACACCTTCTTCCCTTGCATCTAAGTGCAGGGCAGCCAACTCTCTCATCGCCTTCCAAGCATCAGCGGATTCCTGAACCACTTACTTATGTGACTTCCTACTCAGGGCATCAGCCACAATGATTCCCTTACCTTCAGTGTAAGAGATCTCGAAGTCATAGTCTTGGAGAAACTTGACCCATCTCCACTTCCGTAAGTTCAGGTCACGCTGGGAGAAGATAAAACGTAGGATTTTTTTATCTGAGAAGACCACAAAGTGCTCCCCAAAGAGGTAATGTCACCACAACTTCAACGCGAACACTACTGCTGCAAGCTCCAGGTCATGGGTGGCATAGTTACGCTCAGTAGGGCACAACTTCCTAGACCCATAACAAATCACGCTCTTCTTCTGCATCAGCACGCACCCCAGACCAAGGCCAGAAGCATCACAAAACACTTCATACAACAACCCTTCCTCTGGAAACCTGAGCACAGGAGCACTAACCAACTTCTCCTTTAGGTAGTCGAAAGCTTTCTGGCACTGATCGCTCCATAGGAAGACCTGATTCTTCCTAGTCAAAGCTGTCAACGGAGCAGCAACTCGAGAGAAGTCTGAAACGAACCTCTGATAGTAACCTGCTAACCCTAGGAAACTATGAACTTCTGCCACGCTCTTGGGTGCTTCCCAAGAAACAACTGCCTCCACCTTTTACAGGTCCACCGATACTCCGTGCTGAGACACCACGTGCCCAAAGTAGTTTAATTCTTGTGTCAGGAACTTACACTTCGACAATTTCCCGTAAAGCTGGTGGTGTCGAAGGACTTCCAAGACTGCCCTGAGATGCTCAATGTGCTCCTCCTCTGATCTTGAGTAGATCAGGATGTCATCGATAAACACAACGACAAACCGGTCCAGAAACTCTCGAAAGAAAAAGTTCATAAGTTCCATGAACACAGCCGGTGCATTCGTAACTCCAAACGGCATCACTACAAACTCGAAGTGCCCATACCTGCACCTGAAAGCTATCTTCGAGATGTCACTTTCCTTCACCCTCACTGATGATATCCCGATCGTAGATAAATATTAGAAAACCAACCTTCTCCCCTCAACTGGTCGAAGAGATCATCTATCCTTGGAAGGGGGTAATGGTTCTTGACCGTTACCTGGTTCAGCCTTCGGTAGTCTATGCATAGCCTGAGACCACCATCTGCCTTATTCACGAACAAAACTAGAGCACCCCATGGCGACACGCTGGGTCGAACAAAACCGTTCTCTATCAGATCGTCAATCTGAATCTGCAACTCCTGCAACTCTGAAGGTGCCATCCGATAAGGGGTCATCGAAATCAAACGGGCACCAGGTTGTAAGTCTATCCAGAACTAAACGTCACGTCGGGGGGGGGGGGGGGTAGAGTCACAACCTCCTCAGGAAAAACATCGAGGAACTCCACAACAACCTCTGGTACATCCATAATCTCTGTATCGGCTGGAACCACTGATAACCTGCCCAACAAGGAAAGGAGAGGCTCCACACGCCGACTTCCCTCCTGATAGCTCCTCTCGCCAACAAAAGATATGCGCTTCCCATCCACGTCAGAGAACATGACTCTTCTCCGAAATCAGTAGATAATGGAACTAACAGAAAACAACCAGTCGATTCCTAGGATGACATCGTATGGCTGCATCTGTAACAGAAGAAGGCCCCCACTAGATCGATGTGGTCCCAACGTCAGCCCACATCCCCGGAAAACAAAAGATATGCTGGTCTAGCCTCCAACTGTTGTACTCATCACCAGTGGTACGGAAAGTCTCTCTATGTCTATTTCCAAAGCATGGGCTAGACTAGGTGCAACAAAGGAGTGCGAATCTCCCGAATCGAACAAAGAAAAAACAAGAGTGCTGAACAAACAAATCATACCTCGCACCAACTCTGGTCCTGCTGGAGCTGCCAACTCTGCTGCGTGCAACTATCCACACCCAGATCCTCTTCATCTCTGATGTCATCCACTTCCCCGACCACGCCCTGGTCGAGGTCCCTGAGGAGCACCCTGAGGTCGGCCTCCTCCCGCAAAGTCTGCCCTCGGAGGAGCATGGTCCTTCTGCTGCTGGAAGGGCCTCTCCGGCAACTGGTGCTGCTGCGGTGGGCGCTGAACCTGCCCACCTCCACCGTACGGAGCTCGGGTCGGGCACCGACTCTGAACGTGCCTGAAACCTCCACACACAAAAACACCTCGGTCCTGGGCTCGTGGAAAAGGGACGAGGACCCGAAGATCTGAACTGGAACTGCTGGGGACTGCTCCCCACTAGCCTGAACCTGGAAGGTCCTATTGCAGGAGACCTGCTGCCGACTGCCTTCCCCTTCGACGAACCTGGCTGGAACCCCTCACGTGGTGCACCTCTCAGCGATTTCATCCTCTCTACGACCTCTGCCTTCTTCTGCATTGCCAAGTACGTCGGAAGGGTGAAGGGGGTGACAGCATACTGGAGCGAAGGATGAAGCGCCTCCTCCAAACGTCTCACCTGAGACTCCTCATCCGGAAAGAGATCCGAAGCAAAGCGCAGGAGATCCTTGAACTTGATCCCCAGCTCTCGTACCGACATACTCCCCTGCTGAAGGGAGAGTAACTCCTGCCGCTTCTCCGCCTTGATCATGGAAGAAAAGAATTCCTCTCGAAATTCCTTCTCAAAGTCAGCCCACGTAACCTCTGCCTCTATCCTCTCTCCGAGGTAGAGCATCCACCACTTTCGCGCTGCACCTCTCAACTGACTGACTGCTAGGGGAACACAGTACTCCCTTAGAGCACAGATCAAGGTAAAAGCAATCCCTATCTCCTCAAGCCACCCCTCTGTCTCCATATCTGAAGTACTACCCTCTCACTTCTTGAGGGTCTGCCGCTAGAAGGAACGGAGAGTCTTCTGCCACTGGATATCTTCCTCTTCTCGGTCAATCCTCAACTGATCAACCGCCTGGATCTGCAGGGCCTCGGTCGTCTGAGCCACCCGGGGATGACGTCCAGGTGTCATAGTTGTACGGTAAACAAGGATCACCTAAGCCCAAGTAGTAAGGAATTTTCTCAATTTTTTAATTATCTTTTTATTTCAATTTCTTTCCTAGAACACCCAAATCAAGTAAAACACAATCATGATGATGCATGTACCTTCCCTAGGGTCTCTACCCTGCAATCAATATAGTCTCACTTGGTCATTCGGTAGGCTCAGAGTCCTTGCATCGGATCACGGGGGGCCCTAAAATCTTGTGTCCTAGCCGGTCTTCCCTGGCCTATGTCACGCACCAAGGTTAACTAACACTGTTTCCCTACCATCCCATGAAATCCTCACTGTGCCTAACTCCAGACTCCATCCTATCTCTCAACCATCACCTATGATACCATTTTTTCATGGCCCCCTCCCACCAAAGATGCCCCTCCAGGGCTGGAAATGGTGAAAGGGAGATAATGACCCCCAAGTCCTGCCTCCAGTAGGCCCCGGGGTGGCGACTAGCACCAAGGGTATGAGTTTTCACGAATATGGGAGGCATTACCCTTTTTATTATTTAGGATTGGGAAATAGGACAAGTCAACCACCAAAAGGAAAAAAGAACAAGTGTATAGAAATAAACCCAAACCAAGCCCACATGCATGTTTAAACAAATTTATAACAAGGTAATAGTACAACAAAACTCAAAGTACAACACCAAAAGAAAACAAAGGTACAACAACAGCAACAACTCCAACTGTCTGACTAGTAGGGTCCCGCACGGCCCTGGTAGTCCTCCTAGAAACCTGAAAGTAAACGTAGGGTGAGAATACAAGTATACTCATTAGGGAAACCAAAATCTCTCATGAACAAGTGGGGAGATATCCTAATGTCCCGTGAGAACAACAGAAGAAACCTAAGAAGGAAAACTATCCACCCAATCTCACCAGAAACACTCACAAAAACACAATCACAGCAGGTAGTAGTAGTATAAGAACAAGAGCATTGGGTACCCCACACCATTTCCCATTAGTTAGCTGAACGTCCTGACGATGTCACACTCTCCCCGCCCGCACACACCTGGGCCTCACAACCACGTATCCCGCCCGCACACACCTGGGCCTCATAACCACACATCCCGCCCGCACACACCTGGGTCTCACCACCACGTATCCCACCCGCACACACCTGGGCCTCACAACCACAACCACATCCCCGCCCGAAGACACCTGGGCCTCATCTCGAAGATTCTTGGGAACAGTAATAGTAACAGAACTCTCACCCGAAGACACCTGGGCCTGAAATCAAAACCTACCTGAAGAGTCTTAGGTGTAAGGTCGCCTCAAGCCATTATAGCCTATAAGCTTTCCCGAAGAGTCTTGGGCCTAATCACCCCAATCGAAACCTACCCGAAGAGTCTTGGGTGTAAGGTCGCCTCAAACCATTATAGCCTATAAGTCTGCCCGAAGAGTCTTGGGCCTAATCACTCCAATCAAAACCGACCCGAAGAGTCTTGGGTGTAAGGTCGCCTCAAGCCATCACAGCCTAGGGGAGGAGGAGCAGGAAGGAGCTAGTAACTATGGGAAAACACCCTCTCCCATGAAATGGGAGTGTTCGGCACTAAGTGCTCAACATGGGTGCGGTGCGATAAAACACAAAAGATACAGATATATATATATAGCAACCACTCAGCCCAACCTATGGCTTCTAAAAAGAGAAACTGAGCACGTGCCTCGGCACTGCTACCACGAAGAATGCATACAAAAAACAACCCCAAACCCATTAAGGTTTTCACGTTTCAACAGAATTAGTTTATTTAGTTCCTTAACAACTGGGAAACTATCCACAACCAACCACAACGATAATTCGTAAGCATATCCCTGCCATCCACAAAGCAAGTTAGGAAAACACAGCAACACAGAAAGTCCCTTCTTATTAACCAACCAACCCATTGATTATTATTTCGGTTTCATTACCAATCCCCACCATTCATTAACTCTTCCACTTTTATTTATTATTCACAACCTATAGTTCGTTCACATTCAAACCCATCCTTGCAGCCCCACTGCCAACCACCATAACCACAACCACACCGAAACCCGTAAATCAATATCCCTTTAATACTATTTATTGAAGCCCCACTGTCCATTACCAACACAACATTCACACAAACCCACAACCAAGCCATCCTCAGCCCCGCTGCTCACCCATTTCACAACAACCCACAAAACACCCCCATCATATGCCACGCAACCAAGCCAACACCCACATGTTCATTATTCCATTTTGGTTCAACCGGGGTGATCACACAAGGGTTCCATATTTTCTTTTAAACATCCAACTTTATGTGATTAACCAATTTCCACATTCCATGAAGTTTCCATTTACAAAAACGGTATAGAAGATAGGGAAACATTTAATTGCACAAGAAAAGGCCCCCAACGACCGTTATTTTCAGTAGGCATAAGCCTATTCATTTCACAACATAATACCATAGGATATAAAGTAACAACAATCACAACTTCCCATCCCCGTTATATAATCCAGTTATTATCATTATTAAACCGGTTTAAAAGTGTTTCACGTAAACAATAGAACACCCACCCCACATGATGCACAAATTAAAGAGACGAAGGTAAGATCCGTACTTCAATAGGTTCTAGATCACAACGCTCCTCCGGATCAACTTTAGATGACGTTCGTCAGTGTCCTGGTAAAACCTCCTTGGGTGGAAAGGAAGAGCCAAAGGAAAGACAACGGATCCAAACTCAGAAGTTCCACCTCGTCGTTACGATCTCGTGGCCGCTGACAGATCGTAAATCGGATCTCGGACGAAAAAGTTATGGAAGAAAGAGCCTTCGAGTCTCTTGAGAGGGCTCTGCTCAGAGGAGAGGGGAGGAGAGGTGTGAGTTGAAAGGAGGAGGGGACCCCTCCTTTTATAGGCATGAAAAGCAAAAGTATACGGCGTGTACTTATGGTACACGACGTGTACTCGACCGTTTTCACACGGTCTCCATGCGGCCTCCAACGCGGCTCCGCGGCCGTTGAATGGTCAACACACGGTTTGAAGGTAACGCATATACGGGGAAGGACTACACGGCGTGTAAATTGGACACACGGCGTGTACTCATTTATTGCACACTGCAAGGACACATCCTTCACATGGCACATAGCTGACGACTGGTTAACACACTATAACGCACACGTGGGGAAGGACTACACGACGTGTAGTACTGGACACACGGCATGTACCCATTTTCTCCACACGGCAAAGACATGGCCATCCACACGGGGTATACCCGGCGAGGGGGTACACGGCGTGTACTAAAACAACATGGCGTGTAGTTTCAAAAAATTCTGGAAAGTGTGGGAAAAGTCCATTTTACCCTCCAGAACACTTGTAGCCATCTTTTTGACAAAGGAATGGGCCGAAGAGGTCCGGGCCATTACATCATCACATGGTATCTCCTAACCGTACACTAACTGTGCAGGAGATACTGCCTTAAAAGTATACTATGCACAGTTTGGCCGCACAGTTATACAAGTCGTGTGCCGCCTGTGCAACTTCCTCTTTTGCCTCAAAACATCATTCAAAGTTCTCCAGACTCTCCCATTCATCACCCTTAACTTAAAAACCACGAAAATAATCAATTAAATGTTACATACAAGAAACTGGGGGTACTACATTCTCCCCACCATTGGTCTTTCCATCCTTGGAAAGTAGAAAACCTTCAACCAACTGAAAGAGTTTTGGCCATTGCTCTTTCATTTCCTTTTCATGTTCCCAAGTCTCTTTCTGAATCTGACCATGCTGCCATAAAACCCGCACTAGACCGATGATTTTTCTATGAAAGAATTTCTCTTTCCTATCCAAAATCCGTACCGGGATATGTTTCAATGAAGCATCCGGCTTTAGGTCAACGTGATCGCATCTGATCACATGGTCAGGATCAGGCTGATACGATTTCAACTAAGATACATAGAACACAATATGCACCAAACTGAACCATTGTCTTAATTCCAACCAATATGCCACCTCTCCAACCCATTCCAATATCTCAAAATGTCCAATGTATCTAGGAGATAACTTTCCCTACAACCCGAAACAATTATGTCCAAGCCTTGGAGAGATTCTAAAGAAGACATGATCAACCACAACGAACGACAATGGTCTTCGACGGTGATCTGCATAAGATTTCTAAAGACTCTGAGCCATCTCCATCCTTTTTCTAATCTACTGAATCTTCTCTGTTGTTTCTTGGACAAGGCTTGGCCCAAATGGTGATGTTTCACCCATTTCCACCAAGCATAGTGGAGAATGACAAGGATTCCCATACAATGCTTCAATTAGATCCATGCATATCGAGGCTTGATAACTATTATTTTATGAGAACTCCAATAAGGGTATATGATCCTCCCATGGGCCACAAAAATCCATTACACAAGCCCGAAATATGTCTTAAAAAAAATTTATCGTCCGCTCGGAATGTCCATCCTTCTAAGGATGATACGCTGTGCTCATTGTCAACTAAGTCCCAAGGGCATGCTGCAATGATTTCCAGAAATGAGATGTGAATCTTGTATCTCTATATGAGACTATATACACTGGTACACCATTCCTCTTTACCACTTCTCGGATATAGATTTTTGAAAGATCTTCCACCGTGTGAGTTTTACGAAATGGGATGAAATGGGAAAACTTTGTTAGACAATCCACTATCACCCAAATGGCATCGTGTTTCTAGACCGTTCTTGGAATACCTGTAACAAAATCCATTACAATCTGATCCCATTTTCACTCTAGGATGGGTAAAAATTGTAACATACCAGCTTGTCTTTGATGCTCTTATTTAACCTGCTGACAAGTTAAGCACCACGAGACGAACTCGACCACCTTCCTTTTCATACCGCTCCACCAAAACTTCTCCATCAATGCCTTATACATCATCTGTGTACCCAGATGTACAAAACATATCGAATGGGGGTAAGCATGAAGTATTTGTTCTTGAAAAACCATAGATACAACCATATGATATATGAAACACAAAAATGAAACCCCATTAAGTTTCCAGCCATCAATGGTCTCCCCACTATTGACTTTTGAACTTACAACTAGACATTCTACATCATATGTTTGTGCTTCTTTGATCATCTTTACTAAATCAGGAACAAGCGTAGATGAAAAGAAAACTACAAAATCACCTCGGTCTTCACATTCCACATGCATGTCGTCTAAGACCGACATCAACTACCATTCATCTAAAGCCTCTTTCACCAACTGAGCATATGACTTTCTACTCAATGCATCTTGCAACGAATTTCCTTTCTCCGGTGTGTACATAAAGTCAAAGTCAAACATTTGGAGACACTACATCCACCTCCTTTGCCTCAGATTCCAATCTCACTATGATAAAATGTGTTACAAGCTTTTGTGATCTACAAACACAATAAATTTATCACCAAAGAGATAATTTCTCCATGTTTTCAAAGCATGGATGACTGCAGCTAACTCAAAATCATGTGTTGGGTAATTCTTCTCATGAACCCTCAAATTACTTGAACCATAAGAAACCACATGATCTCTTTTCATGAGAACGCAACCCAACCCTGATCCTGGAGCATCACAATACACCACATACCCTTGTCTTGGTTCAGGCATGATCAATATGGGTGCAGATATAAGACGAACTATCAGTTCCTGGAAAGAATTCTGACATTCTTCTATCCATTGGAATGGAGCATTCTTCATTTTCAGAGCTGTCACTAGTGAATCTAGTCATGAGAAATCACACACAAAGCGTCGGTAGTAATGATCTAGACCAAGAACACTTCGTATCTCGAACACATTTTTTGGTGGTTTCTAAGATATAATGTCTTATATCTTTTCAGGATCAATAGAAACACCTTTCTTAGAAATGACATGACCAACGAAACGTACTTCCTGTATCCAAAAATCACACTTTGATAATTTGGCATACAAACGATGATCTCTCATTATTTGTAACATTGTTTACAGGTTCACCTCATGCTCAGCCCTTGTCTTTGAATACACTAAGATATCATCGAAAAACGCCATAATAAAAGAATCCAGATATCATTAAAATATCTGATTCATCAAAGCCATGAAGACCGTTGGTGCATTTGTTAGACCAAAAGGAATGAATACATATTCATAGTGGCCATATATACTTCTGAAAGCTGTCTTTGGAATATCAGTCTTCTGGACTCGCAATTGGTGATATCCTGATTGCAAGTCGATCTTGGAGAACCACTGAGCTCCCATTAATTGATCGAATAGATCATCAATGCGTGGAAGTGGATATCTATTATTTATCGTATCTTGGTTTCCCAAATGTCCTGAAGTCCTTCATTTTTATTGATTTTTGATAAAACCCCTTTCAAGGGATGAGGGGGAACCATTACAAGGCCTGTAGGCTTAAAGATTACAAGGCTCGTAGGCATAGGACATTACATGACCTGAAGGTCTTTAGAGAATTCAACCTGACTATCTACAATGAACTGCCCCTCCCCAGCATCTGCATCATGATATTAGCTCTCCACCTTTTCATGGCCGCCTGGAACTACTAGAATTTAGAGCTATGGCTACGGAGATATACCCACGGACAAAAGGAAACGTGGCTATATCCTTCTTATAGCCATGGAAATTTCACTATCTGTGGCAATTAACCCACCCCACTCCTCAATTTACTGTAACCCTCTCGTTCCCCTCCTCCTCGCGACTCTTCTCCCTGACGTTCCACGATCCTCCTCCTCCGATGGGCCACCCAGCCTCGCCATGATCATCCTCCTCCGGCGCGGCCACTCCACTTCCCCACTGTCACTGCTCCGACGCGGACTCCCCACCTCCTCTGGCGACGTGCCTCCGATGCGGTCACCCCACTTCACCGCGATTCTCCTTCTCGGATGCTGCCCCGACACGGCTTCGACGCTGCCCCGACCGGCTCAGACGCGGCCACTCCACCTCTCGGGATCCTCCTTCCACGCGTCCACCCCCGATTCTTCTCCTCCGACACAACGGCCCCACCTTTCTGATTTCTCAGTCGAACCAAGTCCTACCTTGGCATCCTCCTCCCGTGATGTTTCACTGACCCCACTCAGGGGACCCTAGCGAAATCCACCCTTCTTCAATTTCTCATGTGAAATCCCTACCTACTTCACTCCTTGCCTCGCCAAGTATTTTCTGAATTTTGGCTCCAACGTGGTATTTAGGTCTCATGTTTTCCCTTCTCTAGATCGGTGGATCAATTTATTCTAATCTTGGGTTTCATGGAACTGACATCCAAGAGGAATGGTAATTTTTTTAATTAGGCATGTGATCCTAGTTCAGTTGTGACGTGACTTCTGGAGCTGTGAGATGGGTTGCAACTAGGTGGTACAGGAGCATACACCTATTGACTTTGACATAAGTTGAGTAAGCACAAACAATTCATGCATGGAAGTTGTGTATTTTTTAATCAGTGTTAGATGACAGAGGGTAGAGAATCGATGGAAATTTTAGCAAGATTCTCATAGGTGAGGTATCTCATAGCTTCAAATGAAACAGAGGAAGTGCCCTATGAAAAAGGGCTCTTTGGAAATATATTGGGTATGGTTATACCAGATCTTGGTTAAGGAAAAGTGTTTCCTAGGGTGATTTGATAATGGCTTGAAAGAAATGGTATATAAATTTAGATTTGGATCTTCGAGGTGTTTCTTGTGGGGAAATTTTAAGTAAATCCATGTGGTGGTGAGTGCACCAATGGATGGTGTGGAAGGTGATAATCTTTTTTTCTAGAAAACTCATCACATGCCAAGAATGGAATTATCATGCATAGAGAATGGGTATTGAGTAGTTTTTTGGTTATCTCTTAAGAATGCATGGGTTTTGGATGAATCCAGTCATCCTGTTTGGGGATAGACAGAATGTGGGTTGTGGTTCTTGGATTTTGATCAAGTGATGTTATGACAAGGGTTATCCTATAGTGGAGAGAGTGACATCAGTCATGGGAAATATAAACCCATGAGGGTACAGTTCTAGTTTTGGGAGACCAATAGGTAGGTATTTCAAATAGAAATTAGTTTCCAACAACCCAATGAGTACCTAAATTGAGTTGGTTTTTCTTGGAGATTAGAGTCCGAACATGGGCATTTGGGTTGAGTGGAAATAGTAAAGATCCAAGGTTTCTTTAGATTTGAAAATTAATTGGTTCTTATGGAAATCATAACATGGGATTGATTGACTAATGACTCAAATGAGGGAATCGCACTAGTTTTCGGACTTGGGGTGTTTTTGATGATCCAAATGTGTTAAATCATGGTTATGTCAAAGCTGGCGATAGGGCTTGATGGTAGTCTAGTTGGTGGAGGCCCAGACCTAAGAATTTCACCATGTTTCAAGAGTTTAATTCATTGGTCTATAATGTTGAACATGATGTGCCTCCTGAAATAGGGGGATTGGGAATTGAATGTTCTGAAAATGTGGTGACGTTTAGAGTCTATGCATCATCATCAGGATCAGGATGGCTTGTGATGAACCAATATGATTGGGTTAGGAAATGTCAGTGCTTTCAATAGAGTACAATGATAGGTTTATATGGTTGAAAATTTAACCTTAGATTCACACCATGATTTGGAATGAATATCAAAGTGCCAAGTTATAATAATGGAATTGAATTCACTTGTTATTTAGTTAAGAAGCATCTAGAGAAATATGATATTTCTCAACAAGCTACTGTAATGTAGACACCCTAATAGAATGTGGTGGTTGAGAGGTAAAGTAGAACCGTCAATAATATAACACAAACTATGGTGATCTCTAGTGGTATTACAATGTATAAAAAAAAGTTTCCTTCTGAACTAAGTTATAAAAGGAAACCAACATTGAAGTATTTATGAGTCTTTGGTAGTAAGTTCTATATTCTTAACATGGAAGGGAATCAATAAAAGTATATAAATAACATGATTAAGTTATATTTCATATATATTCTTTACAATTTCCCATGAAGTGACTAAGAGCATGAAATATGCTTATGATGTCATTGTTGATAGATTATAAAATGTTTTAAGAAGGATGGTCAATTATAAAAATGATCCATAAGATGGCCAATTATATAGAGGTTTGGATGATGTCATTATGGAGATGATGTCCATAAGATGGTCAAAAGTACGGTCAATCATTTTTATAATTGACCATCCTTCTTATAATTGAATGCAAAAGTAGCATGTATGATGTCATTGTTGATAGATAATTGACCATCATTCTTAAAACTTTTCTTTATTTCTAAGTGAGAAATCTTCAAGAGACACTCATTAAGTTTCTTTTTCAGCATGAACTCTATTTTTATATCTCTTTTATTTTCATCATTGCTTCTATCATCACTTTTGAATACTTCATTACTTAGATAAAAAGTTTCACATCTTAAACTTAGATAAATTCTTACCTTTCCCATTAAGAGAATAATTTTATGCCTTATTATTCAAGTAATTTCTTGGAATATCATCTTCATCTTCACTCTATTTTTATATCTCTTTCATTTTTATCATTGCTTATATCATCACTTTTGAATACTTCATTATTCACCTTTTCAGTTAGTAGCATTTCACCATCTTCACTAGATGATTCCACCTCTTTATTATCCTTACTAAAATTCCAATCTACACACTTAGATAAAAAGTTACACATCTTAAACTTAGATAAATTCTTACCTTTCCCATTAAAAGAATAATTTTATGCCTTATTCTTCAAGTAATTTCTTGGAATATCATATTAATCTTTACTCTCTTAATTCAAGATGTTTACCAGCTTTCTTTTTCATTTGATCATAGAAACTTCAGTCACAACCAATTTCAGGGCCAACTTCCTGATATGTTTCGAAATCTTTCTTTCCTTTCCAAACTGTAAGGATTTCTTCACTGTCTTTCTCATTTGAATAACCCCTTCAGTGATGTCATCATGTCGATGACTACTTAATTGGTTCCATCAATGACAGGGACAATTAGTAATTATTTTTTGTCACTTGCTATTGTTTTTTTTCTTATGCTAGATTCTGTTTAAGATTAATCCCTTGAAGTTAAGGCATTATCTCTTATAATATATGTTTTTCTTGCTTGAAAATGGCAATATTGTATGGATTTACGTGAATTACTTTCATTCATGTATTCCTTTCTCTCAATCTATAAAATTTTTTGTCTCATCTTGAGGAAAGGAGATTTCATCTTCTACATGGTATCAGTGGGTGCTCTTTAAAATGAACCCTCCCTCTTTTTTTTCTCTCCCGTCTAGGGTTGCCAGAAAATCTTGCGGATTCCCGGTTCTATCCGGCCCACCCTCCCAGCAGCCTCCGAGCTACGGATGACCCCTGCCCGACACCACCCTTCCTCTGCCCTGCGGCCTCCAGCCACCGGCCTCCCAACCTACGTGGTGCCTCTCCAGATCTCCGAACCACCCTTCTCGGCAGAGTTGTCTCTCTTCCAGCATCGATGTGGTCATAGGTGTAACTCTGAAAAACTTCATGTGAGAGGCAAAAAGACCATCACTCTAGACTTTGAGTATCTCTGGAATATCCTACCCTCAAAGAGAACATTATATGCTCTAAGACACTGCTCTAGTGTTCCAGGTTTAGTCTCCTCAAATTTCAGGTGACACCACAAGCAGATCTTTCAAAACTCCCACTTCTTCTAAAATTTAAACCTCACAGATCCAGACTTCAAGAATCTCTACCATATCTCTCCTTCAATTTCATTGACTATTCACTGCACATGAGATAGATATTTGAAAATCATATAATGCCCCCATTATGAACTATATGTTGATTGATTTTTATCCTTGCATAATTATCAATGCCCAAGTCCCCTACCATGGGCTCAACTACAAAATTCTATAACTTTACATGTCTTGGCATCATGATATTAAAATGCACAACTACCATCAATGACTATAAGTTAAGATATAGCCTCACTTTTTTTTAAACTGTGGATTTAGAGTAGAAAACCCCACAGTACCGACCTCCTCTCATTTTATTCGTGGGATTAGAAACCCTCCCTCCGTCGTGACTCATCTCCATTCCCTCCCTCTGTCACGAGAATAATGGCCAATACATTTTTTGTCACAATAATATACTGGAAGACATATTCGATTGAAGCATTGAAATATTCTGAATGTATCCCTCCATTTTCTACTAGGATATGCTAATGGTATTCTTGTGAAGTGGTGGGGATATGTGCATAATCCCTATTTTCTTCTGGAATATATTGGTAAACTTTCAATATTAGCTCATTCCCTATGAACGACAACTCTCTATTCCTAGAAAGATTTCCAAAGGGCCCTAATTTCAGTGTTTAGGGTGAAAACCTATAGCGCGACACCCTCAATAGTAGACTGAGGGGTAGTAATTGTATTTCCCTATGATCAACAACTCTCAATTCCTACAAAGAATGTTTGAATAATAGGTGCTTGGTAAGACCATGACATAGACAATGTTTCCATGAGGTTATATAACTTTTAGAGATTATCATAAAAGAGCTTTTCCAAGAAAATTATCTTAGAAAAATTGAAATTAAAAATGGGTTATAGGATCTAGATATGACATGAATCAATTTTTAAAGCATGTATAAACTTGGTTAATGTATTAAAACCATCTAACATACCCATTAGTTTTAAAGATTCCTGAAAACAGAAGCATATTTCAGTATTCTACATCATAGTTTGACACTTTAGCTTGTAGTGGTAGGTCCATAGAAGCTTCCTACACATGTTAAGCATGTTATACTTTTTACATTTTCAAACCCGTGTTTTTATGCTCTTTGCAATGGTTGGTGCATCACCTGATAATATGCTTTTGTTGAGCATGAGATTAAAATAGAGATAAGGCGTGCTTACAAGTTAACGAGGATGAATTGTTTCTATTCACAAGCATAAGAATGAAGATATGCTTACATGAGTGTAGATTATTAGATGCTTTCAGCCACCTATTTTCAATATATGAGTAGTCATTCAATTTGACATTACCGTTTATCTGCTTATAGGGTGCTTCTTCTGGTGCAAGATCCCAAACAACTGAATCAGGTACTATATCAATGTCATCATTGTACCTAATGGTATGTAATAACTTATTCCATCATGCTTTTTGTTTTATGTACTCTGAATTCTTTATTCAAATTACAAAATTGTAAATGTGATTTTCAAAATATTCTCTTAATGAAAAATATAATTTTATCTTATGAAATTTAATTTCTCTATGCATCCAAATATATCATATCTTTCTTTATACATTGAACATCAACTATTCTCTATACTTTCAAGGGAGTTATATGATTATTAGCTTCTTTATTGTATTTATTACTCATCTCAATTGTATTATTATCACATGATCATCAGTAGTTGCATTTTTTTGGTGCTCAAACTCTTGTGTATGTAGATTCATATCATATTCTTTCAACTTTTCTACTACCAGGTATGTTATACCTGAATCATCTGATCATAGGGTGTCTAATTAGCGTACAATTTTATTGGACCATCTGATGATCCTCCATTGCATATTGTATTCTCACAGTGCATATTCTTTCCTCTGATTGCAGTGTACTCCATCCGATGATCAATCCGATATTCTCACTCTGCCCATTCGTTTCATTGCACGACCCCTTCATTTGGTTGTTTTACATTAAAATTCTCATACTGTGTCTGGTTATCTTGAACCATTTAATCTATGATTATAACCTTCTAATAGTTACTGCATGTGGAAGTATTGCTAGATCGCCTCTATCCGAGCAATGGAGTCTTGGTTTATCCAAGAATCTCGGTCGGTGTATTTATGTCTGAACATCCCCCCTGCCCGCAACACCCCCCTGCCGCCTTCGAATCAGCCCACACCATCCCCCCAACACCTACAACCAGCCCCTTTCAACCAGCATTCCAGCCTCCTTCTGCTCCCTTCTCTCCTGGTCTGAAGATGTTGCCCCGCGGATGTTGCTGGATTGGGCCAACATGTTGCGGTCACGCTGCGGTCAGGCCGCGGTCACTCCGTGGTCACTCCGCGGTCATGCCGCGGTCACGCCGCGGTCACGCCGCGGTCACGCCGCGGTCACGCCGCGGTCACGCCGCGGTCACGCCGCGGTCACGCCGCGGTCACGCCGCGGTCACGCCGCGGTCACGCCGCGGTCACGCCGTGATTTGGCCCTGCTCCAGCCACATCCAGCCCACACCAGCCCCCTTCCACCTTCATTTCAGCCCATTGCCACCAACATTCCAGCTCGCAACAGCCCCCCCCCCCCTCCCCCACCACCACCTTCGAATCAGCCCGCACCATCCCCCCAACACCTGCAACCAGCCCCCTTCCACCCGCATTCCAGCCTCCTCCCGCTCCCTTCGCTCCTGGCCGGAATATGCTGCCCCGCGGATGTCGCTGGATCGGGCCAACATGCTGCGGTCACGCCGCGGTCACGCCATGGTCACGCCGCGGTCACGCCGCGGTCACGCCGCGGTCACGCTGCGGTCACGCCGCGGTCACGCCGCAGTCACGCCGCAGTCACGCCGTGATTTGGCCCTGCTCCAGCCACATCCAGCCCACACCAGCCCCCTTCCACCTTCATTTCAGCCCGCTGCCACCAGCATTCCAGCCCGCAACAACCCCCCCCCCCCCCCCACCACCACCTTCGAATCAGCCCGCACCATCCCCCCAACACCTGCAACCATCCCCCTTCCACCAGCATTCCAGCCTCCTCCCGCTCCCTTCGCTCCTGGCCGGACGATGCTGCCCCGTGGATGTCACTGGATCGGGCCAACACGCTGCGGTCATGCCACGGTCACGCTGCGGTCACGCCGCGGTCACGCCATGGTCACGCCGTGGTCATGCCGCGGTCACGCTGCGGTCACGCCGCGGTCACGCCGCGGTCACTCTGTGGTCACGCCGCAGTCACGCCGTGATTTGGCCCTGCCCCAGCCACATCCAGCCCACACTAGCCCCCTTCCACCTTCATTTCAGCCCGTTGCCACCAACATTCCAGCCCGCACCATCCCCCCAACACCTGCAACCAGCCCCCTTCCACCCGCATTCCAGCCTCCTCCTGCTCCCTTCGCTCCTGGCCGGAAGATGCTGCCCCGCGGATGTCACTGGATCGGGCCAACACGCTGCGGTCACGTCGCGGTCACGCCGTGGTCACGTCGCGGTCACGCCGCGGTCACGCCTCGGTCACGCCGCGGTCACGCTGCGGTCACGCCGCGGTCACGCCGTGGTCATGCCGCGGTCACGCCGCGGTCACACCGCAGTCACGCAGTAGTCATGCCGTGATTTGGCCCTGCTCCAGCCACATCCAGCCCACACCATCCCCCTTCCACCTTCATTTCATCCCGCTGCCATTGGCATTCCATCCCGCAACAGCCCCCATGCCACCTTCGAATCTGCCCGCACTATCCCCCCAACACCTGCAACCAGCCCCCTTCCACCAGCATTCCATCCTCCTCCCGCTTCCTTCGCTCCTAGCCAGAAGATACTACCCCGCAGATGTCACTGGATCGGGTCAACACGATGTGGTCACACCGCAGTCACGCTGCGGTCACGCCGAGGTCACGTTGTGGTATTAATATTTTTCCCTTTCAGAGCATCTTTCAACGAAGTATTAATAGAGGATGGCTTGCAGAATTTCTCTATAATTCTGCACTTATCAGTGGCATGGCCTATCATCCTGCAATGCTCATTGTACTTTGGTATGTTTTCTAATACAAAACATACATCAATAAGATGATCATTTATATCAATATAAACACATTACAGGGGGTGTAGAAAGGGGCAGGGGGAGGGGTGTCCGGCAGGGGGGGTGTCCAGCAGGGGGGAGGGGTGTCCAGGGTGTGCAGGGGTGTCCAGTGGGGCTGTCCAGTTGGGGCATGGGGGCTGTCCAGTGGGGTGCAGGGGGTAGGGTGCAGGGGGCAGGGGTGTCCAGTAGGGGGAGGGGTGTCCAGCAGGCGGAGGGGCTGTCCAAGCGGGGGGGAGGGGTGTCCGGCAGGGGGGGAGGGCTTTCCAGGGGGTGCAGGGGGTGTCTAGTGGGGCTGTCCAATTGGGGCATGGGGGCTGTCCAGTGGGGTGCAGGGGGGGCATGGGGGACTAAGGGGGCATGGGGGTGTAGGGGGTGTTCAAGGGGGCTGTCCAGGGGGTTGCAAGGGGGTAAAAGAGGGTTGTCCAGGAACCTAAGCCCATGCAGGTTATGAATGTCTCTATAGAGAAAATGCAGTGCTGTCCAGATCTGGAAAATATCATAAAACATCCCACAGATACTTCACAGGAACCAGGTATAACTATTTCACCACCTATATATAGTGATCACGGTGCTATAAAATCTGGTAACTCTATTTCAAATCATAATTCCAATGTTTTGTTTAATGAATTACTACATGAAATCTGATGATTTATGTTGATGACATGATTACAATTTGTAAGAACATGAGCCTCATAATTATTGTAAAATCACAAAATAATGGTATGTTTGAAGTGAAAGACTTAGGCATAGCTAATAAAACCTTAGGCATTGAAATTGTTAGAGATAGACCAAATAAATTTTCTTACTTATCTCAAAATGGTTAAATATTAAATATTAAAAATAGACACATGTTTGAATCTCTCAAAATTTCCAATGTACTCCTAGTAAAACACTTTAAATTTTCTTTAACACAAAAACCCATTGCTGATGATGATATTCAATTTAGGTGTAAAATCCATTATGATAATATTTTTTGTAGCATTATGTACTCTGATTTCCATGGGACCTGATATTGCCTATGAAATCTACAGTCATAACAGATTTATGACCACACCTGGGATGCCATATTTTCATGCCCTTAAGTGGATTCTTTGATACCCATCATGTAACTCTAATCTGTCTTTGTGTTATGGTAAAGATGTCAACAATTCTGAAATTGTGGTTGGATATGTAGATGCAGACTATGAATGTAATATTTACACTAGAAAATCCTGGAATGGTTATGTGTTCACTTCCTATGGTTGCCTCATTTATTTTAAATGTAACATACAGTCAATGTTTTCTATTTCAACCATGTAATATATGTATATTGCCTTGATTGAGGATGTGAAATAATCCATATGGATGAAAGGTGCATCTTCTAAAATTATCCTTTTCAATTCTGTTATAAATGTTTATTCTAATAGTCAATCAACCCTTTATTTTTCCAATATTTTAGTTTTTCATGGTAAACTAAAACACATAGACATTAGGGGGGGACAGGTGCAGGTGTGCTGGGGTAGCAGGGGGGCTGGGGAGGGGGGAAAGGTGCAGGTGGGCTGGGGTAGCAGGGGGCTGGGGGGGGGGGGGGGCTGGTGCAGCTGGGGGCTGGGGTTGGGGGCTGGTGTAGGTGGGTTGCGGGTGGGGGACTGGTGCTGGTGGGATGGGGGTGCCAGGGGGCTGGGGGGGGGGGGGGGGGGCTGGTGCAGCTAGGGTTGGGTTTGGGGGCTGGTGCAGGTGGGCTGCGGGGGGGGGGGGGGGGGTGGAGGTGGGCTGGGGGTGGCAGGGGGGGCTGGGGAGGGGGGATAGGTGCAGGTGGGCTGGGGTAGCAGGGGGCTGGGGGGGCTGGGGTTGGGGGCTGGTGCAGGTGGGCTGCGGGGGGGGTAGAGGTGGGCTGGGGGTGGCAGGGGGGTGGGGGTAGCAGGTGGCTGGGGGGGGGATAGTGCAGGGGGCTGGGGTTGGGGGTTGGTGTAGGTGGGCTGCGAGGGAGGGGCTGGGGTAGCAGGGGGGCTGGGGAGGGGGGAAAGGTGCAGGTTGGCTGGGGTAGCAGGGGGCTGGGGGGGGGGGGCTGGTGCAGCTGGGGGCTGGGGTTGGGGGCTGGTGCAGGTGGGCTGCGGGGGGGGACTGGTGCTGGGGGGTGGCAGGGGGCTGGGGGGGGGGGGGCTGGTGCAACTAGGGGTTGGGGTTGGGGGCTGGTGCAGGTGGGCTGCGAGGGGGGGGGTGGAGGTGGGCTGGGGGTGGCAGGGGGGCTGGGGTAGCAGGGGGGGGCTGGGGAGGGGGGATAGGTGCAGGTGGGCTGGGGTAGTTGGGGGCTGGGGGGGGGGGGGGCTGGTGCAAGAGTGATGAGGGGGAGCTAATACTTAATTTCTTTATATTGTAGAGTATGCACTAAAAGAATCTATACCATGTCCAGCTACTATAAAGGTATGGTGTTTATTTTTATCTCTATGTTGTTAGAGTTAATTGGTATTGAAGTTACTCATTCTTTTATATCATCAATTTTAGTTGAAATGTAGTTCTTAAATCCAAATATTATATAATTCTTGTTGGATCCATACATGCCTTTAGTAAAGAGGTCCATGTAATGTTTTAAATTTAATGCGTGTTATGTGATGGTTTCCAACTTTGAAGTGGTGTGGGATCTCTTAGTGCATGATCTGGAGGTATTTGACATTATTATTTGAATAGATAGAATGATCGGTGTTATGCACTAGATTGAATTTTCTCATTTTTGAGTTCAGTTTAAATCTCTTTTTGGGGTCTCTCTTGTCTTTTAGGGTAAGTGGGATTATAGATTTGGGATAGTAGGGGGTGTTCAGATGGGGGAGGGGGTGTCCAGATAGGGGGAGGTGTGTCCAGACAGGGGGGACGTCGCTGGACCGGGCCAGCACGTTGTGGTCACGCTGCGGTCACGCCGCGGTCACGCCGTGGTCACGCCATGGTCAAGCTGCGGTCACGCTGCGATCACACCGTGATTTGGCCCTGCTCTAGGAAGACACCTTGTGGCGGTTACTCCTCCTTAGAGAAACATTGAATGGTTATCTCTATAATTTTTCGTATTTCCTCATTACTAAACTATATCTCCTCTCAGCACTGCCTCTCATCCATCTTTCCACAAAACGTGCATAGCAGGTGGTACAAATGCTCAATTCAACTGAAAACATTGGTTTGGAATTGTCTGGAATATTTTATTGTACATGTATCACATAATATTTGAATGGTTAGCTCTATAATTGTTGGATGCTGCCACTTGTAATGAGGTACTTAATTTCCTCTCCCTCTTTCTTCCATTAAATATTAGACAGATCCTATGTAAAAAAATCATTCTCCACCTCCGGGGAAGGAACTATTAGCTACCGTTCTTCTATTCTTCTTCCTGCTGATGAATAAAATTCCCCAAGTATATTGGGAAAATTTTATTCATTTTTCTTCATTTACCTCTTCTTACTTACTGATGATTTCATCAGCCGGATTCGGTCTTTTAGCAATAGCCCATGACGTCCATCTGTTGTCTAGGGGGGTCCAGTGGGGGGGGTCTGTCCTGGGGTGTCCAGGGTCTGGGGGGGCTGGCAGGGGGACTAGCAGGGGGGACTGGCAGGGGGTTGCAGGGGGGACTGGAAGGGGGCTGGGGGGGGCTGGCTGGCAGGGGGGCAAGCAGGGGGTGGCAGGGGGAACTAGCAGGGGGCAGGGGGGCAGGGGGGATGGCAGGGGGTACTAGCATGGGGCAGGGGGAATGGAAGGGGGACATGCAGTGGGGTGGAAGGGGGGGCTGGCTGGCAGGGGGGCAAGCAGGGGGTGGCAGGGGGGAACTAGCAGGGGGCAGGGGGGCTGGGGGGCTGGCAGGGGGGTTGCAGAGGGGGGACTAGCATGGGGAAGGGGGGGAAAGGCAGGGGGTGGCAGGAGGTGGCAGGGGGGGCTGGCTGGCAGGGGGCAAGCAGGGGGTGGCAGGGGGGAACTAGCAGGGGGAAGGGGGTGTCCAGTGGAAGGTGTCCAAGGGTGGGGGTGTCCAGTGGAAGGTGTCCAGGGGGGTCTAGGGGGTGTCCAATGGTGGGGGTGTCCAGTGGAAGGTGTCCAGGGGGGGTTTAGGGGTGTCCAGGGGGGTCTAGGGGTGTCCAGGGGGTCTAGTGGGTGTCATAGGGCACAACAATGTGATATTTTTTTACTTTTACATCACTTCACACCAAGATTTCACTTATTTGCTGTTTACTGTGCTAGTTCTATTTTATCTTGTTTCACCCCCTAATGTGTAACGTGAATACGTAGATTGGAAGTGGTAAGACTTTCACAATGTTGGGAGACATTGAGAGAGGCAGTAAAAGATACAATGTACTAGAAAAATTCTGGTCACAGTGTGCTAGTTCTATTTTCCTTTGCATCTCTTTTCCTTTGTCTCTAGTTTTGACCAAGGAAATTCTAGGAGGAAAAGTAGCATGGCGGGGAGTTTATGATAGCCCCTATGTCACTGCATAGTTCTTTTATTGTTATCTGGTTAAGTAGAGTTTTGGTTTTTATCTCCATGGAGTTCCAGGTCAGAACATGGAAATTTTTTAGGTTTCCATACTCTTCATCATTAAGGTTCATGGTTTGAGGAAAATAGTATGACCTCCCTTCATGAGGATAATTTTAAGTTCATTTTTTAATTGCACACAATTTTTTAGCATGAGTTGCGCATAGCCAAGTCTAAACCATGTATCCCCTTGGTGAAACAATGTAGGATCCTTGGGCCAGTGCAGGGGGGTTGGGGCGGGGGGACAGGTGCAGATGGGCTGGGGTAGCAGGGGGATGGGGGGGGGGGGGCTGGTGAAGCTGGGGGCTGGGGGCTGGGGTTGGGGGCTGGTGCAGGTGGGCTGCGGGGGGGGGGGGACTGTTGCTGGTGGGCTGGGGGGGGGGGGGGGGGGGCTGGTGCAGCTAGGGGTTGGGGTTGGGGGCTGGTGCAGGTGGGCTGGGGGCTGGGGGGCTGGGGGGGCTGGGGGTAGCAGGTGGCTGGGGGGTGCAGGGGGATGGGGAGGTTGGGGGAGACTGGTGCAGCTGGGCTGGGGGTGGACTAGTGTAGCTGGGGGCTGGGGGCTGGGGTTGGGGGCTGGTGCAGATGGGCTGCGAGGGGGGGGGGGCTGGTGCAGGTGGGCTTGGGGGTTGCAGGGGGCAGGGGGGACTGGCAGGGGGTGGCATGGGGGACTAGCAGGGGGCTGGGGGGTAGGGGGGGACTGGAAAGGGGCAGGGGGTGGGCTGGTAGGGGGAAAAGCAGGGGGGGCTGGCAGGGGGGTGGCAGGGGGCAGGGGGCAGGGGGGACAAGCAGGGGAGTGGCAGGGGGGACTAGCAGGGGGCAGGGGGCAGGGGGCTGGCAGGGGGTGGCAGGGGGGGGACTAGCAAGGGGCAGGGGGGACTAGTAGGGGCAGGGGGGCTGGCAGGGGGACAAGCAGGGGGACAAGCAGGTGGGTGGCAGGGGGCAGGGGGGACTGGCAGGGGGTGGCAGAGGGGGACTAGCAGGGGGTGTGGCAGGGGGGCAGGGGGGACAGGCAGGGGGGGTGTCTGCAAGGCAGTGGGGAGGAGGGCAGGGGGGTCTGCAAGGCATAGGGGAGGGGTGCAGGAGGTGTTCAGGGGTGTGTCTAGGGGGTGTCCAGGGGGTGTCCAGGGGGGTGTCCAGGGGGGTGTCCAGGGGGTGTCCAGGGGGTGTCTAGGGGGGTGTCCAGGGGGTGTCAGGGGGTGTCAGGGGGTGTCCAGAGGGGTGTCCCGTGGGTGTCCAGGGGGTTGGGGGGCTATTTTTTTATGTATGTGCAAACCCTATAGCCTCGGTTTTAAACCGTGGCTATTTGTTTATTGACACGGTTTTGAACCGTGGCTATAGACCTAACTCCACGGTTTCCAACCGTGGCTATAAAGCCTGGCCGGCGTATAATATAGCCACGGTTGAAACTGTGGCTATAGGTTTGGGCCTATAGCCACGCCAAACTTAGCCACGGTTCCTCAAACCATGGCTATTACCTATAGTCACGGTTTGAGGGCCTATAGCCACGGTTTTGAACCGTGGCTATAGCCCGAATTTCCAGTAGTGTGGCTAGGCTTCCCGTGCAAGCACAGGCTGGTACCGATGGCATAGTCATACCCTCTCATTCTGAAAATCCATTTGGTTCTTCTCTGGTGAGTGCACCTGCTCTTAATCCCTCTTCTGGGGCTGCTCCTTTTTTGTAGTGTGTCTGGGGAAACTGCATGTGGCCCGAAGGCCTTGAGGTGGCCAGAGGGCCTTAAAGGTGGCCCAAAAGCCCTACTGACCCGAAGGACTAGGTGGACCGAAAGCCTTAAAGACTCCAAGCCCAAACAGGTGGCCCAAGGAGAATAGTTCCAGCTACTACAGTGCCGAACAGTGCCTGCTACAGTGCCTGATATAGTGCCTGCACAATGTACAGTTCTTCTATAGTACCGTACTTTGCCGAATGAAACCCTTTCTTTCCATCTCCTCTAACTACACTTTCAATTCCCGTAACTCTGTTGGTTCCATCCTATAAGACAGAAGGGAAATAGGAATAGTCCCCGAAAGGAGATCAATCGTAAACTCCACTTCCCTCAGAGGTGGTAACCCTAAGAAGTATTTGGGAAATAAATCTAGAAATTTATCCACAACAGCTGGAAAACTATTTACCTTGACCTCTTCCATTGATTCCAAAGTCAACGATGTCAATTGGTAAGAGATCATTCCCTCCATTGGTGCTAACAAGCTCTTTTCACCTTTCTTTTCAGTTATCTCTCCTCTAAATAGATGCTCGATATCATCCTCAGTCATGAATCTAAATGTTCTCCAATAACAGTCGATACGAGACTTAAACATTGTCAACCAATCCATACCCAGGATTACATCATAGACATCCATATCCAACATGGAGAAGTCCCATTTCAACTCAGATCCATCAACAATTATAGCACATGCTCTACTCACAAAGGATTAACATTCTCTTTCACCAAGATGAGTTTTTAGTTTCAAAATATAAGACATCATTTCCATCATTAAACATAGAAAATTAACAACACAAGAAGCAATGAAAGAATGTGATGCACCGATATCGAAGAGAACGTGCACAATGGTAGAATTTAAAATAATCTCACCTCTCACCGTAGATGGTCTATATTGATCATCGACCATGATATTCTTAGATCCATACAATTTCTTCACTGCTGTACTTCTCTCCTTGTTTCCTTTCTGAGATTTCCCTGTTTGAGGAGTCATGGTATTTCGAGAATCACCATGGCTAGCTCTATTATTCTGATTAGACTGATTCTGCTATCCTCGTCCTTTCGAAGCATACGATGCCTACGACGCCTAAGAAGTGTCCTAAGCACCTGACCTAGGAGCACTGTGAAAATAGCACTAAAGATGCCCCATCGGTTTGAAATTGTGACATGCTCTAGGTTGTGCCGCACAATCCCTCTTTTTTGGTCAAGCGAACCACATTGAAAACAACCGGCTTTTCTCTGGGGTCGTGGAGGAAGGTTTACTGATCCAGTTGTCTGGTTTTGATTTCCACTTCCACCATGGAAATAGGTGTCCCTTTTCCACTTGTTCCTAGAGGTTGAGTTCCCACTGTTTCCTATAGGTATCATAATACCTCCTCCTATCAATCCTAAGATATCACGTTCAGAAATAGTCGCTTTGTTCACCATCTCTGTATAATCCGTAATACAGAGCACCACAATCTTCAATCGAATATCCTACCTTATCTTTGATTCGAAGATGCATGCCTTCAAAGACACACTTGTCACAACCCCTGGTGCAAAACAGACTAAATTCATGAAATTAGTAGCATACACTGTGACAAAGAGGCTCTCTTGTTTCAAGCTGATGAATTCTGTCATTTTCAGGATCTTGAACGTGTGAGGATAAAATTTTTTGTTAATAAATACTTCAAAATCCTCCCAGGTAAGGCCTTCATCTAACTTAGCCTGCACCGCTAAATCCCACCACTGTTGTGCAACATCCACGAGCATATATGTCACCAACTTGACCTTGATCTCTGATGGTGTTCCGATGAAATCGAAGATATGATTCATCCTTCTTATCCAAAAATCTGCCTTTTTGGGTTCAGCGTCACCTCGAAAGTTCATTGGATTCTTCTTCATGAACTGGATGGTATGATCCACATGCCTTGGTTCATTCCTCTGGTTCCCCGTGTCCACATCTTGAAAAGCTTGGACAATACTCTGAACCAGCTCTTGGTTCACCTATGGTTCAAGTGCAACCACATTCTCCACAGCTTCTTCAGGTTGGTTTCGACGATGCCTACCTAGTGGCATTTTCTAAACCAACAACAAACCCTGTCAATATCACTCTCTAGAAACTGATGTCTTAGAATTTCAAATTCTATCACATCATCTATCACAACATTGTTTTCAAAATGACATTTTTCCATGTTCCAACATTTTTTAAAACATTCAACATGATTTTTAAAAATCAACGCAGTTTCAAAATATACCAAATATCCTATTTTCAAAATCATTCAATTGAAAACAATCTCTGATTTTTTTCAAAAATTCTCACCTTCCACAAAATCAAAAATCATTTCTCAAAATGATATATACAATCCTAGTGGGATGCCATTCCTCTAAAATGCATGTCATGCTCATCTCATTGGCTAAACCCATGACAATGTGATTTTCAAGGTTCTAGAAGTGTCTCCAAACACTTATGTACCCAACACCCTAGTAACTTGAACTTTAGCATAAATGGGTTAGCTACGTCCTTTTATTATATACCTTTCATGTTCCGACAATCCTACTCTTGTTAAAGATTCCAACCCACGGAATAGGCGAAAATGAATTTCAACTCCAAGACCAAGAACATTGATGACCACTTGGTAGGAATGGACCGAACAAGCTGATACCATTTGTAATGACCCACCAATTCTTATTGGCTTGAGAGTACAATGAGTCATTACTATGACTTAAGCTACATCATCAAGATGCCAAAGGCTGGAAATAAATGCCTAAGGGTTTCAAATACAACTGGGGGATGATTTAACCTTTAAGAAATAACCCATAAACCAACCAAGCATAACAAAAAAATTCACTATATGATGCATGAATAAATTAAAGACAACTTAAAAAACTTCATTTATGTCCAACCACATCAAAGTACAAAACAACATAAAACTAAACCAAGTAACAAGTGTACAACAGATAGAAAAATCAAGACTCTCAAGAGACACCAAGACTCTGTGATCCACAAGCTCCGAGCTCCACAACATCTCCCAAGAATCACCATGATCCACTAGCAATAAGAAGCATTACCTTTACCTCTGTCCCATAACATGTCATCTGCAAAAGAACCCAAGTGCCAAAGTAAAGGTGAGTATAAAACTTAGTAGGTTTTCCCCATTGACTTCCCTAATCACGCCACTAGAATATAAGAGTTAGAAAGATTTATATAAAATAATTTATATAAGACATTTTCCCAAAGTAGTTTATAAAAAGATATAAACATGTTTCCCAAAAAAATTATAACCAAAAGAATCCAATTTCAAAATAAATCAATTTTTCTAGCAAATTATTTTTCTAGAAAAATAACTAAACAATATTTAGAACCATTTCACAAACATCCTTTTTTTGCATACCCAAGAATTTCCCAAACCCATGCAACCAGCCATGCATGCTACCTGGTAGAGGGGGAATCCCTAACCCTTATCCATCCCAGCAATTATAGGGGAGACTTCTTACCCTTATTCATCCAAAATTCCATTGAATGTTTGATGGGGGAGAGCCTTAACCCTTATCCATCCCAACACTGATGGGGGAGACCCCTAACCATTATCCGTCCTGAATGCAATATGATTATTTGATGGGGGAGAGCCATAACCCTTATCCATCCCAACACTGATGGGGGAGACTCCTTACCCAAATCCGTCCTGAATTCCATATGAACATACACAAAAATATTCCATTCCACCAATGCCAAAACCAACACATCATCCCTTTCAATAAAACTCCCTTTTATTGAAAATCAATTTCATCAAAGTCATTTCAATACCGAACCATTTCAACAAATAACACTTTTTATTGAAAACCCATTTTTTATCAAACCATTTAACAATTACATGAAATGAATAATTTAAAATCATCATTTTATATTCAAGAAGCCAAATCACTTTGCACAGCAATTCACCAATATTTTACAATTTCACTAAAATAATAAATCATCAATAAAGAAGATTTATTCCATGATTTTCACAATAAATTTCATTCAAATAAACCAATTTGAATCTAAAAAAATCAATTATAACAAGAGGATTCAAGAGTAAAGCCTCCTACCTCGACGGTTTTGACGAAAACCACAATGGTCGAAGAACGCTCAAGAAAACCGGGTTGATTATCCAAGAACCCTCTTTAGATATCTTCTCCTAACAAAACCAAGACCAAATTTCATCATATTTGGCATCCACACACTTAGGTCTACCCATAATGGTTGTATATTTAAGAAAACCAGAGAAGAGTATGAGTATATCTATGTAGATCTAAGTAGATCTATGAAATCGATCAAGAACGAAGAAGAACGATCACATACCTCAAGAATCCGGCTTTGATTCGCCATGAGAAGCCTTCAGATCACCTCCAAAATTCTTGGGAGAGGTTTTAAAACTTTTAAGGGAGAGTAATCCCGAGTTATGGCTACATAGGAGCTGAAATGAGGCACTTAAAGGAAAAAACAAGTGAGATCCACAATTTAAGGATCTCATTTAAGTGCCCGAACGGTTAGTTCACACGGTTTGACTAACCCCGTTCTAACTGTGTGTTAGCTACTGCCTCGTCCACCCCTATCGCATGACCTCATCGCACGGTCTCTCCTAACCATGTGCCAACCATGTGGGAGCTACTGCCTTAAGAGTCTACTACGCACGGTTTGGCTGCACGGTTATACACATCGTACGCCACCCGTGCGACTTCCCCTTTTCCTCAAAACATCATTCCAAGTTCTCCCAACTCTCCAATTTTCAACCTTAACATAAAAACCTTGGAAACCATCAAGTAAGGGTCACATACCAGAAACTGGGGGTACTACATCTTCCATATTGTATTGATTTTTTTTATATGTTTGATTTTGGATGTGTTATTTTTATACCATTCATGGTTTATAGTTAATGTATTAACATTTCATATGCGAGTTTTAATACAAATTTTTATGTTATGTTTAAACCTTTTCACATGAGGAATGCATTGGACTTAATAAGTGATGGGTGGAGCCCGCTATATCTCCTCGATGCATCGGTAGGTCTCATGAGACAAACTAGTGTCTCGGCACAAGTCCTTGAAAAAATATTATTTTTATTCTTGGAACAAGGCTTTGACTATGTGGTTATGAAGTCTAGAATTATACATCCCATCATTATGAAATTGGAAATTGATATTGTATGTGATTATTCGACTAGTATAATATCCATGTGAATAAGTAAATTACATTATATTGATTTATCTTTGCCATATCATGATGACATTTAAGTTTAAAAGGATTGTGTTTTAGTCTTATATATTTCCTTAAATGTTTATGCTTATTTATGAAAGCATCCACTATATTTTTATCCATACTGAGCACCTGAGCTCACCCCTTTCTTTTGTTTTATTTTCCCAGGATTCTAAGAAGTGTTTTATGATCTATAAGTAAGGTTAAGCTATGGGATTAATGGAATTATCAAAGGATCATTTATGTTGTGTTTTATTTTCTAATGTGTAATGTAACGTTCATGTATGTAATATATTTTCCTTGACTACTAACTTGATCAGTCTTTCGGGACACTATTCCTTATAATCATACCAATGTATTAAAATAATGCATCGACTCTGGGTAACATGGGTCAGGGTGTTACAAGACATATCAATTTCAGGTCTAAGATGATAAATATATTATTTCTTTCATCCAATAAGAATTAATATGAAATATTATGAATTTATCACTTAGTTTTAACCTAGATTATCCTGATTTTGCCTTTACAATGTTGATAAATTCTACCTCCATTACAATTCATTTGTAAAAAATAAAAGTGGAAGATTTACCAAATTTGAACCTGTTGATTCAAAATGTGGAATACATTTTTAAATATTCAATATTCATAAGTTTTAAAAAATATATTTAATTTAAGTGGAAAAATACTAAGAAATTCATTTTTTAGAAAATTAAATTATTTAGCATAAAGCAGGATATATTATTATCCTATGCCAAGTAAAAACCCTTGATAAATGTCAAAAAATTGATTGAATATATATTATTTAAATTTTATTAATATCATTCATCAATAGTTAATAATTTAATTTATTATGATATAAATATATTATGCGTACAAAAAATAGTTTTTAGAAAACATTTCTTTTACTTTCAAATGATTTTTATTTTTATTGATAACTAATGATTTTATTTGATAAATGGGTAAAACATATGTATTTCATAATTTAGTAAGTCTTATTCATACCCAAAATTTTAAACGGATAATCTATAATGGTAATAAAATAATAGATCATAGTTCAATGGAACTCGGTGTTGCATGAAACACAATCTAGAGTAGAGATTAAATGTAATTAAAAAGAGGCATGCCATATGATCTCTAAGTGTTACAGTTCTTATGTCAGTATATATGTATGAATGTAAATAAATAAGTATGTGCTCTTTGACATATGTATGTATGTATGTATGTAGGTAAGTATGTATGTATGTACATACATAGGTTGATATGTGTATATGTACATATGTGTACATATGTACATATATAAAAGTGTATGAACCCTTATACGTATTAAACATACATACATATATACATATATATATATACTTACTTATATACACACACACACACATATATATAACTAAATACAAACATACACATGTACATACATACATTCCTATATACATACCTACATACATTTATACATACACACACACATAAAAACAACCATACATCCATACATCCATGCATGAATGCATGAATGCATCCATACATATGTTTGAACCTATATACTTACCAGCCATAGATGCAATTATAATTTAAAATTTTACAATTTAATTCTATGTAAGATCCCAACATTTCATGGAGGTCTGTCATTATTTATATTTTGAGTACACTCTATTTATTTTGGCTGATGAAAATTTTCCCAATAGTAGGGGGACTTGGTGGTGTCTCTGGTGTTCACGACATAAATAAGGAAGAAAAGAGGCTACACAATATAGGGAACATGGTAAATGATAATTTTGCGCCATAATAATGAGGCATGTAGGGGGAGGGTTCATATTTGGAAGAACATTTAAGGGGGCATGGAAACCATGTAGTTTTGGAAAGATCCAAACACATGACACCCACATGGTTTGAAAAACTGTGTATCCTCCCCAGAAGACCATGAGACCCAGCCCCCCTCTTAGATAGAGGGGGGAACACGGTTTGGCCAACCATGAGGCCAAACTATTTTCCCCGTTAAAAGAGTGAATTTACCATTTTTCCCCTCAGATATGAAGGGTTTTAAATTAGTTTCTTCCCTCTCCATATCTAGTATCTTGAGTGATGAACCAAGAGAATACCCCTCTTACCATGATTGTTCTCCCTCTATTTTGAGTCATTTGAAGAATTTTTGGATGAAATTTAAAGCTTTATGTGAGTCTATCTCTCCTCTTTCTTCTTTTTTTGGAAGTGTACCTATATAAATTTTCTTATCGTTATTAAGACTCTAATCCATTTTTAGCATATTCTCTGTTTGGTATATGAAGGTTGTTGGATTTCAAATCAAGGTCTAAGTTTAAGTGATTGTTCATCTCTAAACCTGAGGTATGTGGTCCTATATTATATCACATATTCTTTATACATTAATTTAAATGTATATGATTTTACTTTGGTTCCATTATGTTTTTCATCTGTATATTTATTATGTAATGTTAAATTGGGTGTATAAATGATATGATGGACCCCTCAAGATCCTCACTCGATCCATTGAGGAAAATTAGATTGAACATATTGTAACCCATGGGGTGAACACCCCCCCCCCCCCCCCGCATGAATAAGATAATTTAATTTTTAAATGATTAAATTAAAGACTTATGTGATTAAACAAATTGAATTGAGGTTAGTATGTTGATATGTTTTACAAAGGGTACTGGTCCTAACTTGAATTAGTTAAATAGGTTATAGTTTTTAAAATGGGTAAATATGATTAATGGTTAAAAAGGATGGGACTTGTGGTTGAATGAAAAGGAATGGGAAAAAATGATTGAAATATATTTGAATGATGAAATGGGATAACTATGGAAACTTTGAACATGTTGACTATAATGAACCATGGAAAGGAGATAAATGAAAATGAGTACCTTTTTTATATTTGTCAATGTGAATGGTCACTAATTTTGACCTCTTGAAATTGTCAAAAATGGTTGGTGGGATATTGGATTGATTGACCACTCCCTTGGGTGGGATAGACTGAAGCTCTATGAGCCCCTATCCATATTAGTTTTATGGGAAATGACTGATGCTCCTAACTCCATGGGTATGGACATAGTGTTTCATATCATTGTTGGGATGGTTGGATATGGAATTCTGAATCCCGGTGGGATACGTAGACCAATACTCATTTTTTATAACATGTGAAACCTTTGTAAATTGGTTAAAATTACTGGATTTGGACGATGTATGTTTGATGAATATGGTAAAACATGGAACTAGGAATAAAACCGGTTGTTTTAAATACTATTAAATGATGGACCATAGCCTATTTTGAGGTTTTCATTATTTAATGTAGTCATTAATGCACGTTATTAGATTGTATATTGTTGTAGACACCATTGGTGGTGTCTTATTAAGATGTACATACATCCTTCCCGGTTTACCATTGGGTACCGAAGTAGACTTCATGATTTTAGGTCAAGATAAGGGAATAAGGCCATATTCTAGATGCTTGATTTTGGGATCAGAATGGAGCATGGATTGGGGAGCTAGACAGTATTTTAGTAACTATTTTTGAGGATTTTCAATAAGTATTTGTTAATTTTTCTTATGGAACATGACACTAGTGACATGGCATATTTTACTTAATTGGATTGTTGGTACTTTTTCAGATAGGGAAGGTGGTTTGTGACGTGTGTGGTATTTATTATTATTTCTTATAGATGTTTATTTTTAATTCCAATATTGGTTTAATCTATTTAAGAGGTATAATCTCCCCATAACATCCATTATACTCTTGATTCTAAATGATATCCTCTAGAGTATGGGGAGATATACTTGAGGTCATATGGAAAATGGGCTCGGTGCACCAGATATAGTGGCACCCAGGTCTGGAAATTACATAGTGGTATCATAGGGGTTTTCTTTTCCATTTATTTATTATTTGGAAAAGGTGGATAGGAGACTAGGATGAGTCATACCATGGTCATGGACTCTTTCCTGGGATTATTTAACCCATTTTTGGGTGAAAATCCATGTTACCAGTTTGGGGATTTCTATTCTTGATGTTTGCCGTTATTGTTGAATGTTATTTTACATTGGGTGATCCACATGTTGTGTGATGTTATTATTTTTTTAGACATTACTAGTGGACCATCATATAATGATGTTTTATTATGAAAGAATAATTTTAGTCACATAGGGATATATGTGATAGACATCATGTTAGGCACTCATATCAAGATGTTTCTGGTTCTGTTATGGGATTTATAAAAACATTTTCTCACTACTGGGTTTTAAAATAATTGGTGTCTAATGGAAATTCATTAAGTGTTTAAATTTTAAAGGTGTAAAAATGTAAATAGATAAAAAAATAGTTCCTTAGAAAGAGTTTTAAATTGTATAATTGTGAAGTGTTGAATGGGAATGATTAAAATGGTTCCAGAATGTGAATTATTTAATTTTTTATGGGAGATGGTTAAAAATGGGGTATGGATATTCAAATTTTTATGATTATATAATTTTTTTTTACCCTAAATTGACCATTTCCCAGAATAGTGGTGGTTGAGGGTATAAATGGTGTGGTGTTGGTAACCATTGGGATAGTGTATGTGGTGTAGTTTTTTTACTATATGTAATCCCTCTTTTCTGTAATTTTTTTAACCTTATATTATGTATTTTGAGATGTCCTTTTGTAATAATAGATACATTCCACCATAAATACACCCACTGATGGGACTTTAGAAGGAAATAGTTGAGAATTATCCTACATTACTGAGGAAAGATTCCCCATTGGTTCTGAATAATAGATGGTAATAGAAGTTCCATGAGAACTTTTCTCATTTTATGAAGTTTATAAAGGGAGACCTAGGGTAGGATACACTGAGTATGTTTGACCTGACCAATGAGTTTCAGAGGCATCACCCTCTAACATTTATTGGAGAGGGTGAAAATGAGGTTGTCGAGTTCTTTCTTCAATCCATACAGATGATTTTGGATCACTTATATACCATTTAAAAGAAAATATTGAAGAAGGAGATAAATATTTTATGAGGAATAGCGAAGTGATGGTCGGATATATGGTCTCAGAATGAGATAAATAAGGGAATGGAATATAAGGTCATCTGGGATATGTTCCTAGATAAATTTTACCCTAAGGCACTAAGGTGAGAGAAAGATTAATATTTTGTGTGCATGACTAAGGGAAGTGTGAAAGTGATGGATTATGTTGGTTGCTTCATAGATTTTTTGTATTTTTGTCCAATTTTGACTGGTGATGAGGTTGTTATAGTTAGGAATTTTCATTATGGATTTCAATTTGAGATCATATCCAAGGTAAGTGTCTTTAATATTAGGATGTTTGAGGAGGTAGTGGATCATGAGATCATAACTAAAGGGAACCCGAAGGAAGTTTGTAGTGGTGGAATTTTTTTCAGTTAGGTGATCTAGAGGTACATCGTCTGACAGTAGGAAGGGCCATTATATAAAATTACACTGAAGAAGTGGTGGAAAATGTTTCTAGGGAAGATGAATTGTCTGTCATGGAGGTAGTTTAGTCATATTATATAAATTTGTACAACCAAGCCACGTGTGAGGTTAGTTACCTCAACCACTAGTGGAATGATGATCATGTATAAGGATGGATAGTATATAGATGTTCTATAGTAACCCACAGTAGGAGGGTAGTGGTTGAGATTTAGGCCAGTACAGAGTGCCTTCAGGGGGCCAGTAACACCATAGAAGTCATGAAGTTATAGTTCCACAGAACATGCTGGTTAGGTCGGGGGACGTGGCACATTAGGACATGATCTTCCATATAATCTTGATAGTGTAGCACTATAAACTAAAACTGAAGCCTAGTTTATAGGGGAAGGTAATCTTCATGAATTATATATTGCACCTAGTAGTGTAATGACAATACCATTAACTGTTTGAAGTATGAATCTTGTAACTTCAATGTTTTCTAGTTCATTATTTGATATAGTGCCTTTAATTCTTTTATATGTGCTAATTTTTTAAATTATTTAGGTATAGAGTTGGAATATATATGTGGGGTTATGTAGATTGACACACTGTTAGGATTATGAGTGGAAAATATATTGTAATATAAGTAATTTGACCTAGAGGTTGGTGGATATCTTTTCTTTTTAGACTTTTATATTATTTAGATTTCATGTTTTGACCTGATACATTAGATGGATTAGTTGGTTATATATGTGTATCCAATTAATTTTTACCATCATAGTGTGAATTTCAAGTCTCCTAAAGTTGAAAATTATATCCATAGTGGTTAATGTAAATTTTTTTATGGTTGTTCAAGGATAGTTATTCTTTAATTGGGTGATATCACAACATAGGTTATGATACTTCTATTCGATGATGAGGGATTAGAGAATAATTTATTTCCTAATGTTTTTCAATGTTTAAGGATGTGATTCCTGAGGATTATAAGGGATAACACCTAAGATATAGGCTGACTTCCTGATTGATTTGATGCCTATAGATGAGCCTATTTATATTTCTCCATATAGGATGTCATTAGAAGAAGTTCAAGAACATAAAAATCAGTTTGATGAATTATAGAATAAAGGGTTTATTTATTCGAGTGTGTCGCCTTGGAGAAATCCATTATTAGTTTCTAAGAAGGCTGATATAATGTTGTGGTTCTATTTTGATTATTGGAAGAAAAATCAGATAATGTTTAAGAAACAGTATCCTTTTATATGCATCTATGAATTTTCTTACCAGTTAAAGGATGCTTGTCTGTTTTCAAAAATTAATCTGAGTCCAGGGTATCATCAACGGACAATGATACCGTTTGATATAATTCAAACTACTTTTATAAGTAGTTATGGTTTGTATGAGTTCGTTGTAATGTATTTTGGGATGACAAAAGACCCTACAGTTTTTATAGCCGTGATAAAATGAATATTTCATCCATACTTGGATCATTACATGGTTGTTGACACACTCCTGTCGTAGGGCATGGCAAAAGCGTATTTTTATTTTTTCCTAGTGCAACATAGAGGGTGACCAGGGTCGTCTCACTTGAGGATCTTTTTCAATTCGTTCACTCAGTTAATCTAATTCACCTTAACTACTTAATTTTGGATGTTTTTATTAAATATATGAATTAAATGATGTTCATGAAAATATATAAAATGCAAAAAAACAATTCAAAATAATATTAAATTCTAATGAAAATGGAATTAGTGAAGAAAGGAAGTTCTCATGAGAGAACTTTTAGGGGGCACCTTCATTAACTAGCTTCAAATATTCTTAGTGAACACACTCCATCGTATGTGTTCACACCTCAGTCTACCCCGGTTATAAATGAAAATTAAACATAGAAATCGCTAAGAACACCCTCTATCCACCTCCTCAATCGAGGGAAAATGGTTGTAGATTAAGAAGTTAAACTTTAGACAACCACAATGAGGACTACACCCACTATAAATTATCCTTATATTTAACTCAAAGAATATTAAAAACATGGTCTTGGGTTAAATAACCTGATTAATCCCTCGGGATATTCCACAGATTAGTTACTAATGATCATGAGTATTATAGTTCACGATGGTAAGATGCAAAGAATAAAAGATGTTGGATGGGTAGACACAACAATAAAAACAATGCATGAATTTATTAGAGATCTAAATTAAAATTGAAAACTAAAAATAAAGAAAATAAATAAATTAAAAATAAAGGGGGGAAATTTTAGGCCAGCCTCCTTCGGTGGAGATCTCCTCCTTTGTTCCATGAAAGAATGGATGGAGAATGGGATGATTTGGGAAGGAGGTGAGGGCCTCCTTTTATAGGCAGAAATCTGTACTCTGAAATATTTCACATTCTTGACCCCTCAAATGGACATTTCACGTGTTCAACTATTCTTCAAAGTTGTTCATAAATATGTTTTCCGTTAACCCTCAAAATTACAGCTCCGTTGGACACCGGATTAAGGCGTTATGAATTTTTAATTCTCGGTTTCTTTTTCTGGACGAAGCTTCCAGGAAGGTTCCTCCAAAATTATATCGTTCAATGGACTCTTTAATGACCTCCAACATCCCCCAAATTTATTTTAGATCCGGAATTATCTATCCTAGTACTATAACAGGTGGAAAAACCTCATTTGGATGTGTGTAGGAAGAGTTGGAGTTCTGTTACGGTGGTGGGGTCCACGCTGTCTTCCCGGAGCTATGTCCAACATTAATGAATTTGTAGTCCCTATAGATGGCCAAATAAGCTCCTGGTCGAGACTACAAAGTTAAAGGAAATAAAATCAGTATTCTAAAAAAAATTTAATCACAAAATTTGGACTTATATTTTTCTTTAAATGTCTAAAATACCCTTGATTTAGAAATCTGTCTAAAATCCAGAATTAACTGCATTTTGCATTTAAGCTTAAAATAACACTAAAACCTAAAAACGTGACAGTTACCCACATAATAACACTGTGTTGGGATTATAAAAAATGATTTATAGTATAAAATATATAAAAATGTGATCTCCATCACTCCCCCACACTTAAACATTTCACTCATGGGAAATCATCTTACATTCATATCAAGACCCACACAACAATTAAAAATGAGAAAATATCAATGATCTTATCAAAAATAGAATTCCATCATATTTCATCTACGAAAAAAAATTCTCTCTCATTTTCATTTAAATCATTCAAATTTACTCAAATTCATTAATCAATCAATGGCTCAATCACAACCTACCTCACATTTAATTTTATGTCACTCTTCACTCAAGAGAAATTGAATATAGAGTTATGATCATACTTGGAAATTTCATGTATCAACATAGGCTTGTAAAAATTCTCATTTCTCCACAACGTGAAACATGAAAATGAGTTCAATCATGAGGGATTTAATTAATGGTTAAAATGATTCTGTGGCTTAGGGTTGGTGGGAAAATTATTGAAAAAAATTTTCAGGCTAGAAAGAGGAGGTTAGACTATTAAGTACAATGCATGATTAATTCAAGAGAAAACACATGAAATTTCTCTCTCAATCCCACATGAAAATGTGAAAAACACCACCACCATTATTTTCTGACATGGTACATGATCCAATCAGTGATTATAATGAATGATATAATTTATGTTCTCCTTTTTTTTCAAATCTCTAGAAAGGCACAACTTTAATTTTTTTCTTCTTTTTTTCATTTCTTTTTCATGGAGGATGAGCTCAAAATTGAATATAATGAATGAATGAAAATTCATTCCATTGATTTTTTAGAGGTACATGAGTCCTAAAAGAATTCACAATGATGAATTCAAGATCATCTCCATTTTTTTCATTTTTTAAGGAGAAATGGATGAAACAAATAAAGCACAATGAAATGATGACACATGCCCAATTCTTTTATTATCAACTGCCCAAAGTATTGACACACACCTCTCACAACCCATAAATGATCCATATCCCAATGAACGCACACGAAAGGCCCTTCCCACTCACTAAAACTTGAAATAACCATGCAAAAATACAAAACATATGGGTAGGTAAGGTAAAATTGGCTTGTAATGTGGGCTTAAACCTATAAGGAAATTCATGGCATCTAAGGGCTTATGAAGGATAAATGTAAAGGTGGGTATCAAGAAAAAATATGGATATCCAAAGAGATGCCTCAATCATTTCAAATACATTCCATGAAATCCAATGCTTCAAAAGAGAATATTCACAAATTTTGGTTCTCACAGAAAATTCAAGATTCCCTCAAGAAAGTATGGGTATTAGGAAGAATATGTAAAAATGGCTTAGAATACCTCATAGGATTGGGAAAAAATATTTTGAGTCAGTTTTCATGGGAATGGATTTAAAAAATTAGTCAAACTCATAAAAATTATTAAAAATCCATTTCAAGGAAAAAGAATTCATATCCACAATCATTTAAAATTAATTATTTCAAAAATCATTTCAACTCCTTCAAAATAAATTGATGTGTGAAAACTGATTAAAATATTCCTTAATGATAAAAATATGTTTTGGACCAAAAAATGAAATGTTTTTAAATGATAATCATAAAAAGTGAACTCCCTTTTGAAATAAAGATTTGGTTCTCTTCCTCTAATTCTCGGGGCTTCCTTCTGCCTTCATGATCCTACAAAAAAAATAATCAATTAATCACAAGGATCATTTCATTTAAGATCAAAAGGGAAATAGGGAGGGGGCCTCATTCTAGAATAATTCTTAATACTGAATATGAAATTTAAATTCCTAATATTGAAAATGAAATCACTAAAAATAAAGTAAAGGATAAATCTTGTTATGATCCCCCAAGTGGGCCCTGGCATCTTTTACTGCCTCCAGAGGGCAGTACCAGCTTTCATCCATAATCTATCGGTGGATAAAGCTTCTTTTATTTGAACCACCACATGTGGCTCTTCCCAGCTTGTAGCTCTTTGTTCTTATTGAGGAGGACTCTATGGGAAGAGTATAATCGATCCTCCCCCTTCAAAATGTGGTACAACTTTCATGGTGGGGGTAGGATAAAGTATGGAACCTCCTCTTCTTTTGTTTCTACTTGTGAAACATTAACTTTCTCATATTGTACTCCCTCAAGTGAATATTCAATTTATTCTATGATATTCTCGTGTTACTCAACAGGTGCATTTTCATTTTCATAATCTTCCTCCCGGGAATTATATGAAATAGAAGAATCTGAAAATTCAAAACAATTTGGAGTAATACTCAAATCAGTTTCAATAAAATTAAAAGAGTTTGAGTTTAAGATTGTATCATCTACCTGAGTTAGTTCGACTTTAATCTCATCTTCAATTGAATGTGCCTCTTTAAGTTGATCTTCACTAGATTGAGGTAGGTATTCAGGCTCCTCCACTTCACTTTTGGATTCGGCTCCATGGATGTCTTTGGTGAAATCCGAAAAGGCTAGTGGCAATTTCTTCTTGGCCTCAAAACTTTTTAAGTTAGCTTGGAGTTCATCGACCATGGCCATAAAATCTTCCAGTGAGATCCATGTTGCTATGCATCTTTCTTTTTGCTTGAACATTATCATAAGTGCATCAGTTCTTTGTTAGAGGGCCTCCTCAGTGTATTATGTTTCTTGTTCTTTCACCTGTGAGTAATTGTCAGTCCATGTAGAATAATAATAATTTGAATTCATCGTTGAAAGAGTTTTTTTTGTTTTCTTTAATTTTAAAAATAAATGAAATCAATTTAAGATGTGAAAATATAAACATATAAGTAAAGTACTTATTGGATCCCTGGAAACAGCGCCATTTTTGATGCACGCATGTCGTAGGGCATGGAAAAGCGTATTTTTATGTTTTCCTAGTGCAACATAGAGGCTGACCAGGGTCATCTCACTTGAGGATATTTTTCAGTTCGTTCACTCGCTTAATCTAATTCACCTTAACTACTTAATTTTGGATGTTTTTATTAAATATATGAATGAAATGGAGTTTTTGAAAATACATAAAATGAAAAAAAATCAATTCAATTTAATATTAATTTCCGAACAAAATGGAATTAGTGAAGAAAGGAAGTTCTCTTGATAGAACATTTAGGGAGCACCTTCATTGACCCGCTTCAAATATTCCTAGTGAACACACCCCATCGTATGTGTGCACACCATAGTATACCCCGGTTATGAAGGAAAAGTATACTTATAAATCTCCAAGAACACCCTCCATCCACCTCCTCAATCGGGGGGAAATGGTTATAGATTAAGAAGTTAAACTTTAGACAACCACAATGAGGATTACACCCACTATAAATTATCCTTAGAATTAACTCAAAGAATATTAAAAACATGGTCTTGGTTTCAAGAACATGATTACTCCCTCAGGATATTTCTCAGATTAGTTACTCATGATCATGAATATTATAGTTCACAATGGTAAGATACGAAGAAAAAAAAGATGGTGGATGGGAGGACACAATAATAAAAACAATGCATGATTTTATTAGAGATCTGAATTAGAATTAAAAACTAAAAATAAAGAAAATAAATAAATTAAAAATATATGGGTAATATTTGCGGCCATCCTCCCTCGGTTGAGATCTCCTCCTTGGTGCCTTGAAGGAATGGATGGAGAATGGGATGATTTGGGAAGGAGGTGAGGGCCTCCTTTTATAGGCGTAAATCTGTACTCCAAAATATTACATGCTATTGACCCATTAAATGGACGTTTCACGTCTGAACCCCTTCTTCAAAGTTTTTCATAAATATGTTGTCCGTACACTCTCAAAATTTAAGCTCATTTGGAAACCGGATGAAGGCGTTATTAATTTTTCATTCTCATTTTCTGTTTCTGAACGAAGCTTCCAGGAAGGTTCCTCCAAACGTATGTCGTTCAATGGCCTCCTTAATGACCTCCAAAATCCCCAAAATTTATTGTAAAGCCGTACAATTATGTCCTAATTCTATCCCAGTTGGACACAACTCATTTGTATGTGTGTAGGCCGAGATGGGGTTCCGTTACGGTGGTGGAGTCCACGCTGTCCGCCCCGAAAAATGTCCATCTTCAATGAATTTTTAGGCCCTTTAGATGGCCGAATCAGATCCTGGTCGAGAAGACAAAGTTGAGGGAAATAAAATCAGGATTATAAAAAAAATTAATAACACAATTTGGACTTATATTTTTCATTAAATGTCTAAAATACCCTTGATGTAAAAATCTGTCTAAAATCCAGAATTAACCGCCTTTTGCATTTAAGCTCAAAATAATAGTAAAACCTAAAAACGTGACAATTACCCATCTAATAACACTATGATGGGATTATAAACAATGATTTATATTATAAAATATACGAAAATGTTAGCTTCATCACTCCCCCACACTTAAACATTGCACTCCTAGGCAATCATCTTACATTCATATCAACACCCATACAACAATAAAAAATGAGAAAATATCAATGATTTATCAAAAATAGAATTCCATCATATTTCATCTATGAAAAACAATTCTCTCTCATTTTTCATTTCAATAATTAAAATTTGTTCAACATAATTAATCAATCCATTTCCCAATCACAACCTACCTCACATTGAATTTTATGTCACTCTTCACTCAAGAGAAATTGAATATTGAGTTATGCTCATACTTGGAAATCGCATGTATCACCATTGGCTTGTAAAAATTTTTATTTCTCCACAGTGTGAAGCATGAAAATGAATTAAATCATGAGGTATTTAATTAATGGTTAAAATGATTACATGGCTTAGGGTTGGTGGGAAAATTATTGAAAAAATGTTTCAGGCTAGAAAGAGGAGGTTAGACTTTTAAGTATAATGCATGATTAATTCAAGATAAAACACATTAAATTTCTCTCTCAATACCAATTTAAAATGTGAAAAACAACACCAAAACTCTTTTATGAAATGGTACACGATCCAATCAGTGATTATAATTAATGATATCATCTAAGTTATCCTTTTTTTCAAAGCTCCAGAAAGGCACAACATTAATTTTTTTCTTTTTTTTCTTTTATTTTGTCATGGAGGATAAGCTGAAAATTGAATATAATTAATGAATTAAAATTCATTCCCTTGATTATTTTCGAGGTAAATGAGTCATAAAAGAATTTACAAAGATTAATTCAAGCTTATCTATTTTGTTTTATTTTTTGGAAGGAGAAATGGATGAAACAAATAAAGTACAATGAAATGACGACACATGCCCAATTCTATTATTATCAACTACCCAAAATATTGACACAAACCTCGTACAACCCATAAATGATACACATCCCAATGAATGCACATGAAAGGCCCTTCCCCCACACTCAAAGTTGAAATAACCATGCAAAAATACAAAAAGTACGGGTAGGTAAGGAAAAATTGGCTTGTAATGTGGCTTAAACCTATAAGGGAATTCATGTCATATAAGGGCTTACAAAGGATAAATGTAAAGGTGGGTCTCAAGATAAAATATGGATATCCAAAGAGATTCCTCAATCATTTCAAATACATTCCATGGAATCAAACGCTTTGAAAGAGAATATTCACAAATTCTGGTTCTCACACAAAATCCACGTTTCCCTCAAGAAAGTGTGGGTATTAGGAAGAATACGTAAAAGTGGCTTAGAATACCTCACAGAATTGGAAAAAAATTATTTTTAGTTAGTGTTTCATGGGAATGGATTTCAAAAATTAGTCAGACTCATAAAAATGCTTAAAAATCCATTTCAAGGAAAAATAATTCATATCAACAATCATTTAAAATTTATTATTTCAAAAATCATTTCAACTATTTAAAAATAAATTGATGTGTGTAAAGTGATAAGAATATTCATTAAATCTAAAAATATTTTTTGGACCAAAAAATAAAAGGAGTTTAAATGATAATCATAAAACGTGAACTCCCTTTTGAAATAAATATTTGGTCATCTTCCTCTAACTCTTGGGGCTTCCTTCTGGCTTAATGATCCTACAAAAGAAAAAGTACTCAATTAATCACAAGGATAATTTCATTTAAGCTCAAAATGGAAATAGGGAGGGGGCCTCATGCTAGACTAATTCTTAATACTGAATATGAAATTTAAATTCCTAATATTGAAAATGAATGCACTAAAAATAATGAAAAGGATAAATCTTGGTATGATCCCCCAAGTGGGCCCTGGCATCTTTTACTGCCTCCAGAGGGCAGTACTAGCTTTTATCCATAATCTGTCAATGGATGAAACTTCTTTGATTTGAACCACCACATGTGGCTCTTCCCATCTTGCATCTCTTTGTTATTATTGAGGAGGACTCTATGGGTAGAGTATACCAGAACCCCCCCCCCCTTCACAATGTGGTACAACATTCTTGGCGGGGGTTGGATAAATTATGGAACCTCATCTTCTTTTGTTTCTACTTGTGCAACATTCACTTTCTCATATTTTACTCCCTCAAGTGAATATTCAATGTATTCTGGGAGCTTCTCGTGTTCCTCAACAGGTGCATTTTCATTTTCATAATCTTCCTCCAGGGCGTTATATGAAATGGCAGAATACAAAAATTCAAAACTATTTGGAGTGATACTCAAATTACTTTCAATAAAATTAAAAGATTTTGAGTTTAAGATTGTATCATCTCCCTGATTTGGTTCAAATTTAATCTCTTCTTCAATTGAATGTGTCTCTTGGAGTTGATCTTCACTAGATTGAGGTTGATATTCAGGCTCCTCCACTTCGATTTTGGATTCAACTTCATGGATGTCTTCAGTGAAATCCAGAAAGACTAGTGGCACTTTCTTCTTGGCCTCGAATCTTTTTAAGTCAGCTTGGAGTTCATCGGCCATGGCCATCTAATCTTCCAGTGAGATCCATGTGGCTATGCCTCTTTATTTTTGATTGACAATTATCATAAGTGCATCAGTTCCTCTTTGGAGGGCCTCCTCAGTGTAGTCTGTTTCTTGTTCTTACACCTATGAGTAATTGTCAGTCCATGTAGTATAATAATAATTTAAATTCATCATGGAAAAAAAAATTCTTGTTTGTTTTAATTTTAAAAATAAATGAAATCAATTTAAGATGTGAAAATAGAAAAAGATAAGTAAACTACTAATTGGTTCCCCAAAAACGGTGCCATTTTTGATGCACGCCTGTCTTAGGGCATGGAAAAAGAGTATTTTTATGTTTTCTTAGTGCAGTATAGAGGCTGACCAGGGTCGTCTCACTTGAGGATCTTTTTCAGTTCATTCACCCGCATAATCTAATTCACCTTAACTACTTAATTTTGGATGTTTTTATTAAATATATGAATTAAATGGAGTTTATAAAAATACATAAAATGCAAAAAATCATTTCAAATTAATATTAAATTCTAAACAAAATGGAATTCGTGAAGAATGGAAGGTCTCCTGAGGGAACTTTCAAGGAGCATCTTCATTGACCAGCTTCAAATAATCTTAGTGAACACAATCCATCATATGTGTGCACACCTTAGTCTATCCCGGTTATGAATGAACAGTATACTTAGCGATCACCAAGAACACCCTCCATCCACCTCCTCAATCGATGGAAAATGGTTGTAGATTAAGAAGTTAAAATTTAGAAAACCACAATGAGGATTACACCCACAATAAATTATCCTTAGAATTAACTCAAAGAATATTAAAAACATGGTCTTGGGTTTAATAACCTGATTACTTCCTTGGTATATTCCTCAAATTAGTTACTCATGATCATGAGTTTTATAGTTGATGATGGTAAGATGTGAAGAAGAAAAGATGGTGGATGTGTGGACACAATAATAAAAACAATGCATGAATTTATTAGAGATCTAAATTACAATTGAAAACTAAAAATAAAGAAAAGAAATAAATTAAAAAGAAAGGGGCAAGATTTGCGGCTGGCCTCCCTCGGTGGAGATCTAATCCTTGGTACCTAGAAGGAATTGATGTAGAATGAGATGATTTGGGAAGGAGGTTCGGGACTTCTTTTATAGGAAGAAATCTATACTCTGAAATATTGCGCATTCTTGACCCATTAAATGGCATTTTCACGTGTGGAACCTTTATTTAAAGTTTTTCATAAATATGTTTTCTCTTCACCCTAATAATTTAATCTCCTTTGGACACCGGATGAAGGCTTTATGAATTTTTAATTCTCGGTTTCTGCTTCTGGATGAAACTTCCAGGAAGGTTCCTCCAAAACTATGTCATTCAATGGCCTCCTTAATGACCTCAATAATACCCCAAATTTATTGTAGAGCTAGCCCTATCTGTCCTAGTTCTATCCCAGACAGAAAAAACCTCATTTTTATGTGTGTATGATTATTTGGGGTTCCGTTACGGTGGTAGGGTCCACGTTGTCCGCCCAAAAAAATGTCTAAATTAAATGAATTTTTAGTCCCTTTAGATGGCCGAAACATATCCAAGTAGAGAAGAAAAAGTTGAATTAAATAAAATCAGTATTCTAATAAAATTTTAATCACAAAAATTGGACTTATATTTTTCATTAAATGTCTAAAATACCCATGATTTAAAACTCTGTCTAAAATCCAGAATTAACAGCCTTTTGCATTTATTCTCAAAATAACACTAAAACCTAAAAATGTGAAAATTACCCATACAGTAACACTATGGAGGGATTATAAACTATTATTTATTGTATAAAATATATGAAAATGCGAGCTTAATCAGTTGTTTTTATAGATGACATCTTTTTGTACTCCAAAACTCAATACGATCATACCACACATCTTGAAATCATTGTGAGTAAAAAAGGGATCACCAACTACACACCAAGGTATTTAAGTGTCATTTTTGGATCAATAAGGTAAATTTATTTTGTGACATAATCTCCTAGGAAGGTATGATAGTTTTCATTGGTAAGGTTCATCCAGCTGTGTCTTGGGAGCAGTCCAATAATTTTATTGATATCTAAATCATTTTTGGTTTGGAGGGTTGTTACCAAAGGTTTATCAAACACATTTACAGATTATAAGCACCTATTTTAGGCTTGAAAAAAAGGTTATATGATTTTACTTGTCATAAGTATATGATAATTCTTTTCCAGAGCTAAATAAACTCTTGACCATTGAACTTATCATAACTTTACCTAATCTTGGTAAGGAGCATTCATTGTTCGGTAATGCATCTAGGGGTGGACATGGGGTAGTGTTGATGTGGGGAGATTGAGAAATGGAATATAGATCATGGAATTTGAGTCTAAATGAACATTATTATCCTAAAAATGATCTTGAATTGGAATCATTGGTATATACCCTGAAATATTGTTGAAAATATCATTTTTGTAAAAATTGATTTGTTTATGCCAACCATCAATTACTTAAGTACATCTTTTCCCAATGTGATTTTATTCTTTGATAGTGGATATGGGTTTAGTACATATAGTATTTTCAATTTGAGTTATATTATATGTCATTGAAATGAAATAGTGTTGAAGATGCATTGAAAAAAATGCGCAAACTTAAGTAGTTTGGGAATCTAGTTCTAAGTAGAAGAAGGTGGATTTTTTTTTAGAGATGAATATAGGTGTTCTGGATGATCTTGAGATGATTACAATCATGAACTTTTCTGTTGAGTAATCTCTTCTGAACTATGTTAAGAGGAGGGAATATGATGATACAAAATTTCAGGATTCAATAGACAGTTTTAAGGGTGTGGATCCACCTTCTAACTGGAAGACTGGTGAGATTGATATTATTCATGTTCATTATTGTTTTGTTATTATTACTTGTATATGGGAAGATATTATACTTTAATTTCATTACTATAAGTGTTTATGCACCGTGTATTAAACAATATGTATCAATATCTTTAGATACAATATTGGTGTCCAAGAATGAAAAATGAGATTGTAGATTTTGTGACACGATGCTACACATGTCAGTAGGTGAAGGATGAACATCAGTTACCTAGTGGTTTGTTATAGCCATTTCCCATTCTGGAGTAGAAGTAGGATGTTGTTTCCCTTAATCTTTTGTGAGAATCATATGGGTGTCTTAGAATAATGATGCAATTTGGTTGAGTGTGGATTGGTTTAATAAGGTAGTTCATTTATTTCTATTTTGAAACAACTTTCATTGTGGACCATTTGGGTGACTTATATATCCCTGAGGTAGTAAGTTTTCTTGGGGAACCATGGGATATAATTTTAGTTTTTGATCCTTGATTTAATTCAAAATTATATAAAGGGTTGAAAAATGTGATGGGTACAAATGTATTTCTGAGTATATATTTTAACCCGCATACATATTGGAAATTGGAACATACTATATAGGTTGTAGAGAAAATATTCTATGCATGTGTTCTAGAATTTAGATGATAATGGGAGAAATACATAGAACTCATTGAGTTTTCCTATAACAATAGTTATCAAGAGACTATTTATATTGAACTAGACATAGATCTATATTTTAGGCCATATAGATCTTTATTATGTTGGATGGAAGCAGGGGAACCAATGTTGTTGGGATTTATTCTTGTATAAGAAACATCAGAGTAGGTACACTTGATTTAAAATCATATGGATATAGAAAATAGCATATAGAATTCATATACTGATCAATTTTTTCAACCTATTTAGTTTATGATGGGTTACTATGTGTTCCTTTGGGTGCCTCCAATATTGGGTTACTATCATATTCTAAAACAAGGAATGTTGGAACCAAGGTATATGTGGTCATTTGAGATTATGGATATGATCAGACTGGTGGCATATCGATTGGATCTTTTATAGTGGTATAGTTTCATGAATGCCTTTTTTCATGTGTCATAGATTTGTAAGTGTCACCCCATCCCTTCTAACATGAAATATTTTGATGATGTGGATCTTGATACCGATGTTTCCTTTGAGGAGAATCCAGTTGGAACTATTGAACATAGTGAGAATGTTTTCTTGGGTAGGATTGTGCCATTGGCCTATGTTTTATTGAAGCATGTTAATGTTCAGGAGGAAACTTGGGAGAGAAAGGATAATATGTGGACCTAGTTCCCTGACCCATTTACATTGGATGACTAGTGATTCATGGGAGTGTAACTCAAGGACAAGTTGTTATAAGGTGTGGAAGTTATATGATCCCGAAATTTTGAGGAAGTAAATCCTTGTATAAATTTTGAGTTAACTCATATTATTTTGGTTAAGGAAATGTTTCCTAAGAATTAGATGGAACTCAGGGGGGGTTCCTAGGGGGTTGGGACACAAACAATTAAGAAAATAGGCTATACTTTGTAGGGACCACAGTTGGGGCACTATTAGTGCTAACTGTGCACCTTGACTGTGACGCCTATAGGGGTATGGTGTGTGGTTGAAAAACTAAAATTGCATGGTTTTGGAAAAATCAAAATGCATGGCCCCCAAAGGGTTTGGAAACCCGTGCGGGATCCCTAGGAAACCATACGATCTAGCCCCCCTCTATGATAGAGGGCGGCATGGGGTTAGCGCCAGGTTTTGACAACTAAGCAGTCAAACCATGTGCCTCATTAAATTTTGGAATTTCCCATTTTTTTCCACATGGTATATAATGTTTATTACTTGATTTTCATCTCCTCTAAATATCTACTAGATTGAGTAATGAACCCGGAGATTCCCCCTCATCCAAGGACCATTCTCCCTCAATTATGACTCATTTGAAGCATTGTTGGGTGAGAATTGAATATCTAGGTGATACTATCACTCCTCTTTCATCTATTTTTTGTATGATAACTTGTATACTTTTTCATCCCCATCTGAATCCTCTAAAATCTTATTTTAAAACAAAATATATGTTTGGGATTTTATGGTTTGAGTTTGAATCAAAGGATAAGGTTACAATAGAATTCATATACAAATATGAGGTAGGTGGTCTACAAGTATATCCCATAGTATTGATAACTTAATTTATGTGTATGTAATTATACATTAGTTCCATTATTCTTCACATATTTATCATTAGTATGAAATGTTAAATTGGGTGTCAAAATGAAATGGTGGACCCCTCAAGAACCTTGTTGGATCTGTTGATGATGATTAAACCAGACTTATGATCACCCATATAGAAATCCAACCCCTTGAATTATAGAATTGAATTTTTAAATGATGAAATGAAAGGTATATGAGATTAAACCAATTGAAATGCGTTTAGTTTGTTTAAACGGTATAAAAATGTTATTTTCATAACCTGAACAAATTAAATGGGTTATGGATTGTAAACATGGTAAATGAGATGAATGGATTAAAAGGATTGTCCTTGTGGTTAAATGACATGAAAGGGGTGAAAATTATTGAAATCTTATTGAATGATGAAATGAGATAAGTATAGAAACTGGGAGCATGATGAGTTTAATGAAAAATATAAATGAGATGAATGAAAAGTGTGCCTAATATATATTCATTTATGTGAAGGTTTGCTGATTTTGACCTCTAGAAAAAGAGACTATTTTTTGGGATATTGGATGGATTTTCCTCTCCCTTCGGATGGACAGATGGATTCTCCAAGTCCCCCTATGCATAATAGTGTTCATAGAAATGAATAATTCTCCTAAATCCAATGGTATGGACATGGAGTTCCATATAGTGGTTGGGATGGTCAGACATGGTATTCTGAATCCAATTGGATATAGGGACTGATGCTCTTTATTTTACAACTTGTGATCCCATTAGTCCAGACTACTGACATGGACCAAAGAAGATTTTATGGGTATGGGAAAATCAATAAACTAAGAATAAAAGTGGTTATTTTAAATAGTTTTAGATAATGGGTCCTTGTTTATTCTGTTTTCATGTTCATTTATTGTACTCCTACATACACTGTATAAGATTAGATATTATTGTATACACTATAGTTGGTGGCCTACATAGTTGTACTCCAAAACTAATCGATCCATCGTTGGGGTACCTGAGTAGATTTCATGATTGTAGGTCAGGAAAAGGGAATATTCCCTATGATAAATGGTTTATATTGAGTCTAGGACAGAGCATGGATGAAGGAACCACACTCGATTTCATGACCTATTTTGGAGATTTTTCAGCATGTAGCATTCCAGATTTTCTTGTGTTAGTTGACACTAGTGGCATGGAATATTTTATGGTTTTTTATGGGTACTTCCTCAGTTTGGGAATGTGGTATGTAAGGTTTTGGAATTTATTTTTATTCCATGTTTATGTTTATTTGGATTTATAATATTTTTTACTCTCATAAAGATGGTATAGTATCCCCACAACATTCATTAGTCCCCCACTCTAATTTAGTTTCCTCTAGCCTATGAGGTGGTGTATTTAAGGTCATGTGGCGAACTGGCTCAGGGAACCAGATATAGAAGAACCCAGGCCGGGATGTTACAAAGTTGCATCATAGGGGTTTTATTTTATTTTTTCCATATTACATGGTAATGTTCAAGAGGATACTAGTATGATTCTTACCTTGTTCATGATATCATACATGGGAGTAGCTAGCCGATGTTTGTGGGAAACCCCAAGTACCCATGGTGGTGACTGTTGATCATGATGCTTATTTTTGTAATTTCAAGTTATTTCAACTAGGGTGATCTATATTTTTTGTGATATTATTGTTTTATGAGATTTTACTTCTGATCAAGCATGGGATGGGGTTTGTGTATACATACAATTTTTTTGTAATGTAAGAATTTATGTGATATACATAATTTTAGGTGCACATAGAAATATTTGTGTTTGGGTTATGGGATTTAATAACACATTTGGCCTTTATTGGGGTTTTAAATAACTAGTATCATATTAAAATAGTTTGTGTGTTTAAATTTAAATGTTGTTAAAATAGAAATGGAAAAAAATAATAATGCCTAATAAAGAGTTGTAACTAGTTCTAATTGCATTGTGTTGAATTGGAATGTTGAAAAATGGTTCTTTATTGAGAAATATTAATGTTCATGGATGTGAAATTGTTAAAAAATGGATTTTCTAAAGAAAGTTTGGTGATTATATAAGTTTTATTTTCCTCATGTTGACCATGTCCCAAAATAGGGGTGGTTGAGGGTAAAAATCAGGATTTTTTAGTAACAATTGGGATAATCTATGTGGGGTAATCTTTTGACCAGATGTAAGACATATTTTGTGTAATTTTGGGAACCTTTTTTATTTGTTTTCAGAAATTCATTTTTTATTTTAGAGAGATGTCACCATGATGCCTCATATAGATGGGGGTATTAGAGGACATCACTGAGAATGATCCTCCTATTGTGGGTAAATATCCCTTATTGGTTCCATATAATAGTGGGGAAGTGATGTTTAATGAAAAAATTCTTAATATATACAGTTTAGGGAGTGATAAAAAGGGGAATCACCAAGTATGTTCAACATGACTAGGGAGTTTCAACTGCATCACCATATGATGTTTTCTGAAGAGGGTGGACCTAAGGAAGCTGAGTTTTAGATTGAATCCATCCTGATGATTCTGGATCACTTAGATTCTCATAACATGAAAATATTTAATAAGGGAAAATATATGTTATAGGAAACAATAAACTTATTTTAGGATATACAGTCTTGGGATGGGAAGATGGAGTGTATGGCATGGAAGGATGTCCAAGAGAAGTTCTTATATCACTTTTAATTTGGGACATCAAGGCAGTGGAAGGATAAAGAGATTATGTTATTCAATAAAGGATGTAAGAATTTGATGGATTATGATAGCCTATTAACATATTTACAACATTTTTATCCAATGTTGATAGTGTATGAGGGGGATATGGTTAGTAATTTTCAGTATATATGTTGATGTTAGATCAAGTCCTGGGTGAATATATATCATTTGAAGAGATTTTATGAGGTAGTGGATAAGATCTAATATCTAAATGGATTTTTTAGTATGATTATAGTGATGGTTAGAAAACATAATTTAAGAGATGTATTTGTACATGTTTTGATATTATGAAGCGATGTTATGAGAATTTCCACCAGATAATTGGTGGATGATGTAGCCAGGGAAGAGGAATTGTATCTCTTGGAGGTAGTTCAATCAAATGATATCACTATGAGGGATAGGTCCCCATGCATGGTAAGTGTACTTGAAAACTAGTGGAATGGTGAGTATGAGGAAGTATTTTTCATATACAGATGTTCTACAGGATCCCACAACAAATGGGTTATGGTGGAGGAACTTGGCCTATATAGTACACAAACATGGGGATGCAACCCATATCAATAAGGCAATTAGTGTTTCACTAATCATACCAGTCAGGGTGGGGGATGTGGTACATCAGCATGAGAGAATCTATTTAATCAGGATAGTGCTTCCCTAGAAACTCAAACTGGATCCTTGGGAATAGGTACATGTTAGCTTCATGTAGTTCAACCAACACTTCGTAGCGGAGAGGCTAGACCTTCGACTTTTTGATGTAAAATTATTGTATATTCTGTGGTTTCTAGTGATTTATTTGATAAATATGACTCACATTATTTTATATATTCTTGGTCTGTGAATGTTTTTAGTCTATTGGTTGAATATATTTGTGGGGTTATGTTGATTGACACACCATTAGGATTAAGAATTGAATTTATTTGGAAATGCATGGAGTGTTCCCTCAAGGTTGGTGTGTACCATCTCTTTTGGGACTTGTACATGCTTGAGATTTCAGGTTTTTAAAAAATAATGGGGATGGACTAGTTGTTTACATACTAGAATCAGATTTATTATTACCATCATAGAGTGAGTTTAATGTCTCCTAAAGGTGACACTTATGTCTATCGTGGGGAACAAAATATTTTTTCTGTCCATTAAGGGTTTGTTCTTCCACAATTGGGTGAACGTATATACCATAATGTGATTTTTTATAGATGATGACAGATTGGGGCATAATTTATGTTCACCAATGGTGTATTAGTTTTAGGATGTATTTTATGAGGTATTCTCAGTGATTCCAGCATAATGATAGGTTGAGTTCTCGATTGCTATGATTCCTAGAGTGGAGCTAGTTTTTGTTCCTCCATATGGGATGACACCAGAAGAGCTTTCTGAAATAAAATCACAGTTAGACGAATTGATGAATAATGGTTTTATTCTTATGAGTACATCACCATGGGGATCTCAAATATTGATTGCTTATAAGGATGAAATAATGTTTTTGTTGTGTATCAATTAATAGATGTTGAATCTAATGATGGTTCATAAATGGTATAATATTCCATGCATCGATTACCATTTTAACCAACTGAAGGATTCTTGATTTTTTTCTAAAATTTATTTATGTTCAAGGTATTATGAGATGAGGTTGGGACATTATGAAATACCAAAGACCACATTTAGTAGAAGGTATGTTTTTATGAGTTAAAAATAATGAAATTAGTTTGAATAATGCTTCTGTAGTGTTTATATATTTGATAAATGGAATCATCCACCCATACCTAGATCAGTTTGTTGTTTTTTAGATGAAATCATGTTTTAACCCCCAAAATCTTGAAAATCATGCCACACATATTGTCTTAATATGATTTACACTAAAAGGGAATCAATTATACGCCAATCTATATAAGTTTCATTTATGTATTGAAAAGGTAAATTTACAGGGTCACATCATATTAGTGGAAGATGTGTCAGTAGACTCAAATAAGATTCAATTATTTATATCTTGGTAGGATCCCAATAATGTTTTTTATATCCGACGCTTTCTGGGTTTGGGAGGTTATTATCAAAGGTTAAACAAAGTATTTTCTCCCTTGGATGTTCCTATCTTTCACTTGACCAAAAATGTTATAATGTTCGAGTGTTCTGAAGCATGTGAAAATTATTTTTATGAGTTGATGAAATGCTTGAACACTATACCGATCATGACCATACCACATCCATATAAGGAGGATTCATTGTTTTATAATTCATCTAGGGCTGGACATGGGGTGGTGTTGATGTAGGGAGATTGAGTCTTGGCGTATGGATCATTGAAGATGAGGAAACTTGAATTGAATTATCCTATGCATGATATCGATGTGGACAGAGTGGTTTATGCATTGAAATATATACAACACTATCTTTTCTGTGTGAATTTTATTATTTATACCAACCATAAAATCCCTATGTACATCAATTCCCATTGTGGTTTGAATCTTATATAGAGGATATGGGTTGATTACATGAATTATTTTGACATTGAGTTAGATTATACACTGTGGAAAGGAAACAATATTTTAGATGAAATTAAGAGAAAGACACAGACTCAAGTAGTGTTGGAATCCAATTCTGAGTGGTGGATGATTAATTTGTTTGTTTAGATGCATTTAAGTGTTCTGGAGGATCCCAAGATGATAAAACTCATGTCCTTGAGTGCTCAATAATCTCTTCTAAACTATGTTAAGAGGAGGCAATATGATGATTTAGAATCTATGGAATTGATATTCAATTTTGATGGTGGAAAGACTCCATCTGAATGAATGATTTATAAGGATGAGACCATTAATTTTAATGGCTATTTTGTTGTGCCTACTTGTATGTGGGAATGGATGATTCATGAATTTAATGACTCAATGTGGGTAGCGTACACTAGTTTGGCAAGTATTTATTAGGATCATTAGAGAGTATTGATGGTCATGAATGTAAAAAAGAGATTATAAGTTTCATTACATGATGCTACACCTACCAGTAAGTGATGGATGAGAATCAGTTACCTAGTGGATTGTTACAACCACTTCCAATTACATAGTGGAATCAGGACAATGTTAAAAAAGATTTTATGTAGGCCTCCCAACGACATCTCAGAAGAATAATGAAATTTGGGTGATTGTGGATCAGTTTTCTAAGATAGATAATTTCATTCTGATTAAAGAGACTATCATTGTGAGACAGATTGTAGACCTGTATATCCTTGTGGTAGTAAATATTCATGGGGTACCATAGACTATAGTTTCAGATCGTGATCTACAATTTAAATCGTTCTTCTAGAAATGTTTGTAAAATGACTGAGGTACTCATGTGTCTATGAGTACATATTTTCACCCACAAACATATGGGAAATTGGAATGTACCATTTAGGTTATACAGGTCATATTGAGGGAATGTGTTCTTGAATTTGAAGAATCTTGGGATATTGAATTAGCACTAATTTATTTCTCCTATAAAAATAGTTATTAGAAAGTAATTTTTATGGAACCATATGAAGATTTATATGGTAGGGCATATAGATCTCAATAATTATTGATAGATGTAGTGGAGTCATAGTTATTGGGATCAAGTATTATGTAGGATAAATCAGATAAGGTCCAATTGATTCAGAGGTTTATGGTTGCATTATAGATTAAAAATATGTCTTATGGTGATCAATATCATCAACCTATTGATTTTATAGTTGGTGATCATATGTTCCATCCAGTTTCACCAAGATTGGGTCACTATCAGATTCAGAAATATAAAAATTTAAAAACCATATATATGGTATTATTTGACATTATGAAGAGGATTAGACCGATGGTGTAATGATTGAATCTTCCACAATGATATAGTGTCAGGCATGATGTTTTTAATGTTCTATATCTTCAATCGTATCACCGTGAACCTTCTCATGTGATCGATGTTGATGATGGGGATATTGAGACCGATGCATCCATTGAGGAGCAACCAATTCATCTCATGGATCATATTGAGAATTTTTTTTGGGTTAGGACTATGTGGTTGGTATGAGTGTTGTGGCCACATTTTTATATTTAGGATGAAACTCGATAGAGGGAGGTGAATATACATGCCTCATGGATTGATCATTTTAACTTGGACCCTTAGAGATTCTTGGGAGTGTATCTCAATGACTAGTTGTTATAAGGTGATGAGGTTGTAAGATCCCTATCTTTGAGGAGGTACATCCTTTTGGAAATTATGAGTTAATACACTTTTTTATTAATAAATTATTTCCTGAGAATAAGAGGGGACCCGTGTGTGTCCCAGTGGTTCGGGACAATAAAACGGAATAATTGTAGTTATAATATATAGGTAACATGTTTGGAGCACAGTTAGTGATACCAGTGCACCTTATCCTTGTAGCCTATAGAGGGAGGGTGCATAGTTGACAAATTATTCAGGAGGATCCTAAAAACCATGCAGTTTTGGATAGATCCAAATACACGGCCCCCACATAGTTTGGAAAACCACGTGGTCTCCCCTGGAGACTGTGAAACTCATGCCCCCTTTGTAAAAATGGTGGCATAAGGTTGGTGTATAGTTTAGATGACCATGAATTTGAATCATGTGACCCATTAGTTGAGGGAAATTCCCATTACCCCTAGGGATTTATATGTTATTACCCAATTTTATTCACCTCTTCATCTTTAGTAGCTTGAGTGATGAAATAGGCGCTTCCCCCTCTTCTATGGATCATGATCCTTTAATTCTGAGTCAATTGAAGCATTATTGGGTGTGAATCGATGCTCAGGGTGAGTTTATCACTCATATTTCTTCTATTTTCTAGAATTTTCATTATATAATTTTGTGTATCCTTCTAAAGCCTCTATCACCTTGAATTCCATTAAGTTCTATTCTTGGGATTTGATGTTTTTTTGAGATTGAATTAATAGATAATATTAAGTGAGCATTTATATACGAAAATGTGGTGGGTGGTCTATGAGGATATCTCATAGTCTTGATGCTTTAATTTTTGTGTATGTGATTTTAGTCTAGTGACATTATGCTTCACATTTGTAAATTTCGTAAGAAATGTTAAATTTTGTGTCTAAATGATATGATGGACCCCTCACGATCCACATTAGATATACTGGGGATGATTAGACTAAAGATATGGTCACAAATGGGGTTGAGAAACCCACCTGGAATAAGATAAAAGAATTTTTAAAGGATCAAATGAAAGTTTTATAGGATTAAATAAATTTAAATTATGTTAGTAAGATGATATGGTATAAATTGGGTATTTGGATTAACTTGAATGAGTTAAATGAGTTATAGACTATAAAAGGGGTAAATTTGATTAATGGTTAAAAAGGCCTGGAATTTTGGTTAAATTAAATGAAAGTGGATACGAATTATTGAAATTTCTTTAATGATGAAATGGGATAACTATAGAAACTGCGAACACGTTGAGTGTAATGAACCATGGAGATGATATAAATGTAAAGGTCTAAAAATGTTATATTATTTAATGTTAAGGGTAACAAATATTAACCTCCAGAAAATTATACTAATGGTTACTGGTATGTTGGACTGACGGTTCTCTCCCTTGAGAAGGCCTGACAGATACTCCAAGTACCCTATGCATAACAGTTTCAAGAGAATGAAATGATGCTCCTAACTCCAAGTGTATAGTCATGGTGCTCCATATCATGGTTGGGATGTTGTATATGGAGATATGAATCTTGGTTTGATACATGGACTGATTCTCCTCATTTCCCAACCATTGACCCCTTTGACGCATGGTTTAGATGACTAGCATGGGCTAAAAAGGTTTGATTAATACATGTAAAACATGGATTTATGAATAAAAGTGGTTGGTTTAAATAATGTTAACATATGGATCATGGTTTAATTTTTTACATCATTATATACAGTACCCTTCAATGCACTATATTAGATTGGGTATTATTATAAGAACCATCGGTGGTTTGAAAATGAGTTGTACTCATACCCTACTCATGCTGTTGTTGGGTACCTAAGTAGAATTCCTAATTAAAGGTCAGGAAAAGAGGAATGTACCTATGATAGATGTTTGATTTTGGGTTTTGGATGGAGCATGTATGGGGGAATCAGACATGAATTCAGGGCCCATTTTGGGGATTTATCAGCATTTCTTATTTTGGGTTTTCTTGTGGCACTTGACAATAGTGTGAGTTCTTATTTTACTATATTGGTTTGTGGGTACTTCCTCAGTTTGGGAATGTGGTTGTAGAGACCCGAAGCTTGACGTACATGGATATTACATTACATTTGCGGAATACTTAGCACATAACAAAAACACACACACAAGGATCGTAATAGTTTAGTGTCTTTGGAAACTCGGAATATAATCTTCTAATCGTGGTGAAAGATCTTCAACATCTCCCATAAAGATCTTCCTTTTTTTTACCTAAAACCTTTCTTTATATCCTGGGGAAAAGAAAACATAAAAAGGGTGAGCTCAAATGCTCAGTAAGGTTAAACAAAAGAAATATCAATCACATCATATTCATAAGAACATAACATTTTGGAAATCATAACCTGCAAAAGAGAGCATAATTTCATAACATGGGATAAATCATGGCAGTGAAATGTAATCACAATAATAATAACTTAAAACATGAAACTTTGTGGCATTCACACATAATCATAGAGAATCATTTCTTGTTAGTCAAGACTCATTGCCAAGACTATCTTATTGGACAAAGTCCCTTTCTGAATCGAGTAACCCTCATTTCAGTCCTGTTTCACTGAACCGGTATATCCTACCATTCCAGCCATTTCTATCTCATGAGATATAAAATCTTTACCCAATGAATTGGAGAGAGATATAGGTCCCACCCATCTCATAATGATACCATTCTTATGTGTGCCACAAAATCATAAATCATACATCATTGCATAACCCATGTAATAAAAATGGGATTCTTAAACAACATGACATCATAAAACCATTCATATAAGATAAAGGAATTCATAAACATAATTCCATCACAACATATTCAAATCAATGTAAAAATATGGATAGAAACAGAACCCTTTATTATCTTAGATGGAAAATAATTTTGATAAAACACTTGAATTGAATTCTTGAGGAAAATACCCTTTCTTCTTCAAAATCAATTTCTTTACACAAAAAATCATGCAATTTTAAAAGAAAGATATTTTATTGAAAATAGTCATGAAATATTTTAGAGGAAGCTTCATGAAAATAAGGCTTTATAAAACAGTAGAAATCCGGTCGTGCCGTATAAGTTAAAAAAACATTCTTTGTACTTTTGTCGAAAAAGTAAAAATGTACCTCGTACGAAAAATGACAAAAGATTCTTTTCATATATTTTACTAAAAACTCACCAAAGGGTAAAATTGGATTTAAACAATTGTATTTGGATGGAAATAACATTACATATTGAGGAAACATAGATGTGGATGATAAAATACACCCCAGTAAATACCAACGTATAAACAATCTCGGATAAAAATGAGATTGTGATATTTCCCTTACCTTAGGTCCGATTTGCTTTGTAAGTGTCCGAACCTCCTGTATAATGATTTAAATAATGTCATTTACTTATTACAGAATCATATTCATTGTTATGATATCATATATGGTTCACTTATTACTTTATATTACCTGTTCTTTTGTAAATTCCATGTTAAAGAGCGTTTTGGGTAAAATTGTTTCATTTGTCATCCGTGTTTTGACTTGTAATTATTCATATGATTACTTAGATCATGATTACTTAATTCCAGAACATAAAACATGATTTATATATATATATTCAGGATATACATATATATAATAAATTATTAAATGGAAAGAAATACACCGTTCATGGAGACGGTAGTCCGTACGTACGCATGAACGCTGTTTTCGTTTCCTTATTGAATTGAATGGAATTAAGTAGATGACATACATATAAATATATAAATAAATCCAGTATCATTATTATGTCATATATTTCATTAGTACATATTATATATACTTTATAATCATTCATGAATGGCTAATCATTGAGAATGAATCTCATCGCGTCGTGGAGACGGTAGTCTGTACGTACGCACGAGCGATGATATCATTCCCATGGTCGTGGAATTGTGTTGAAGTGTATGTATACTATTTCAGTATCAATATCAATTTATAATAATCATATATAGTAACTCATTACACCTTTATACCCATCCAATTAAGGTGGTGGCGGAAAATAGATTACACCACGGCGTGGAGACGGTATTCCGTACGTACGCACGCGCGGTGATTTCCTTTTTCCGTAGGATTGATAGAAGGTTAATTAGAGTTGTTTCATATTTATAATAACATATCAGTATATAAGAAATACTGATGTTATTACTTTATCATGAAACAACTAAAGAAGAAGAAGTTGAAGAAGAATGAAATTGAAAAAGATCGGTAATGGATATTACCTCTTTTTGACGCGCCTTTTCTTAGCCTCCACTTAAAGAACTAAGGATAGTCTTTGAAGAATACCAGGAACTCTAGGATGATAATAGGGAAGTGGAGAAGAGATTTTGGCAGGGGTTGGCCGAGCTTGAAGGCTCAAATTGGTGTGAGGAGGAGGGGGATGAGGTGTCCTTTTATAAGGGAGGAGAGGGGCACCTTAGGAATATCTCAAAATATTATTTTATATTAAAGTCAAAATCGGTTTATAATAGTTTCAAAGGGTCTTATTTCGAAGCTAAAATGGGGATGGGTCGAAATCCTATCAACCAATAGAATTTAGACAAGTTTAGGTTATTATTTTAACCTTATCAATTAGATTTAACTCTAAGTTAAATAATTTAACTTTTACCGTGTCTTTTTGTTTTCTTACACTATATGGTTAATACACTTACTATAACATGCCAAAAGAACCCCAAATTGTTTATTATTAATACATATATCCTTATCTAAGTCATTTGGCCGAACCTTAGATTTTTAGGAATAAAATAACAATTAATAATATAATATTTGATTTAAAAACTATTTTGTGTCAATTTTGACACTATTTGATATATGATTTTTGTGAAAGTCATAACAGAATTATATGTTCGAACCAAGTTGATTAAATCAACACTAATATATCATAGTAACCTATAAAATTAGTGGAATTCATAAAAAGTCTCAAATTACATTTATTTTTGTGTTTATAACATCAATTATGTCAATATTTCATTAATAAGATAATTACTGCATCATCATTGTGTCATAATTAAATTAAATTATTTAATGTCTAAAAATTACAAATAAAATACCATTATGTATGAAATATTTTTATCTTTCTAATGAATATTTATAGTCGAATTTATCTTATGTATAACCCCATATTAAAAAAATTTTAATTATTAAACTTTGATTTTTACTATTTTAACTATTCATTAAATAAAATAATATTAAATGTCATAATCTAATCCAAGTGGACCTAAATGGTCATATTATATTCATAAGGTTGTTTTTGGTCTAATTACACTTATCCAATAGAATTAGGACATGTGTTAGGGTAATAGTAATATCATATTTACCCTTAGTTACCCTATTTACTATTAACCGTGGTAAAAAAAAGTAAAAAGTTACTATTCACCAAAAATTATTTTCATCTCATTGAACCACATTTTAGTCCTTGATATTAACCGTGTCTGTCGGATTTTCGAAATTCAATTCACAGAAGCGGTAAAATTAAGTTTTATGCAAAATTCAGTTTTTAACCTACCACTTAGTGGTTTCACTATTAATCAAAAATTGAAAGTTTTCAGAAAAATACCAAAAATTAGGCCTAAGATATATTTGATATTATGAACTCAAAAATGATTTCTATTTTACCAAATTCAAAACATATCAGTTTCATTAATTAATTTAAAAATTAATTCTCGTCGTCTAAACAAAAGGCGTGTTTTTAAGAGATAATAACTATCAGAAGATTGACACTTGTTTATAACTGGTTTAAATGTGAAATTACATCCAACGACCAACATTGTATTGAATTGTAAAAATATATTCTAAATATACTTTAAAACCACTCAAATTAATAATTTATCACTATTAATTATTTCGATTGAAAAAGTTGTTTTTAATTAAAATTTAGTAATTTTCACTATTCACCAAAATATGAAATTTATCCGAAAAGTACCAAAATTTCAACCTGAGCTAATTTCGATATTCCGAATCCAAAAATGAAGTCCATTTTGAAAAATAGAATTTTCTAAAATTTAAAAAGTGGTTATTACTATTCATAACGGCTAGTTTTAATAATATTTTAATAGCATATCGTTGTTTCGTGAAACTCAGTATTACGTACTACACACGCTATCGAGGAAGGTTGCGATTGCGTGTAATGCAAGGCAAGTCAAGGATGCGTGTTGTGCAAGATCCTTTTTGTGTTGCGTACAACACAAGAAATTAATGAAATTAAAAAGAATATTTTTCATAAATTCTTGGGCTGTTACATTCTACCCCCCTTAAAATGAATTTCGCCCTCGAAATTCGTCGGGGTTATAAATGGTTTACTATTCGAAAGTTTCTTTAATAGAAACCCACATCGTAAAAAGGAATACCAAAACCAATCTTTAAAAAACGAAAGTATGAAACGTAACGGTTACCCAAATAAACTAATCACTGGGTTTCCACATAGGTGAAAATATGGATATGGAAGAAAAATCTAACCATCATGTTCTGATGGAGAGTGGTAGAGAACATGGCTATGGAAAAGCCAAAAATCACAAATCCATAAATTTTTGACGATCTAAGGTACCATCCGATTCATCAGGTATAAGATCACTAGGACAACATTTTTGGTTTTCAAGATCATTTCCCTAAAGTTTATGAAATTGGAATTAGAAGAAATACTTTCGTGATTTTGGTATAGTCTCACCGTTTGTCGTTCTTTGGACAATTTCCACTTCATCTCTTAAAGAAATGAAGTTGAATTTGTCATTCATGATGTGTTAGCAGATCATGTGATAGAATGATGGGTCATTCCATCTCTTTCAAACAAAAGGTTAGCAAAAGTTATAAGTCCATCTTATGGTTAATCGTATATGGTTCCAAAAATGAACTTATACTTCATATATGATACCACTTAATAAAATAAAACTAGTTTCTACTAAACAGGGACTTCCTGTAGGCCAGTGGTATGCGATAAAGGCTATTCACACTTCGGTTGTGGGTTCGATTCCTACGACCTTGTCCGACGCGTTGGGCTGTCGCCCGTCCTGCAGGTTGTCCTTTTTCTAAAACTATATTACTATAACATCCCATCAATAATATCGAAAAACGTTTTATCCTAACTTATGTCCAACATAATCCATTCTAATCTTTAGGCTTATCTAAAATACTTCGGTCCAAGCTCATAGTATAGAGAAAATGATCACGTGAATGCCATCATTTATCCCTCAAATATCTTGTTCGTCACATTCCAGTCATGTTAATACCATAATCATGTAATCTCTTGAAAAATGAATACCCATTGAATCTTAGTGAAAAAAATGAGTGCTGTCAAAAGATAACTCTTTCCATATACCAAAATCCTCAAAATTCTATATAGTCAAACCATGATATATCCTTCTCCTTATATCAGTCATGAGATCATGAATACTATCAAACATTTAATTTTCTTCTTATCCCTTCATTATGCACATATTATCTACTTTCCAAAAATACTGGTACCATTCATCACATACTTTCAAAACTTAAGGAAAGAGAATAGTGTAACAATCCTTAGATGTCTCTTTATTCCATAGTACCATGAGATTACTTATACAACATTACACTTGATAAACATGTAATCATTCCACTACATTCTTAAACTATTGACCGAGCTTCAACAATTCTTTCATCTCACATATCATTTGTAGTCTCTTCATCATCATCCACATAAATACTACCCATACGACCATACTGATTCTCTTCATGAGACATTCCCTTTGGGCATTGGTTTGCATAATGCCCGTACATTCCACATTTAAAACATTTAACCATTGTTGATGTCGTAGCAATACCATTATCCTCATCCCTGGTGTTAACTGAAACTTTTCCTTTGCACTTACTAGCTTTGTGTCCTTCTTTTCCACACCCAAAGCATCTTCCAGTTCCTTTGAAACATTCTCCTTGATGCCTCTTCCCACATGATTTACATAGGGGAAATTGAACTTTCTTTCCTCTATGACCGTCATGAAACTCCATCTTTCTCTTATTAGCCGAGTCAGGAAACTTACCAAATTTTACTTTATTGATCATATTATGAGATTACTGATTCGGCATAATAATGATGTTTGGACTTCCAAATCCCATTTCATTTGGTTGCTCATCATTCCATTGTCCATCATATCCTCCATTATTGTGGATCATCTTGTTTCCAGCCATTTTCTAAAACCCAGAAAGAATATTGTGAGAGACAAAAATCATAATAAAGGGGGAGTAACTTCAATATCTAACATCTTTGGTCTAATATCGTTACCATAGTTCTAGGACTATATCCTATACGTATACTTATCCGTAGGTACATCCCTAGACATACCTTAGAAATATCTCTAGGGATCTCACTAAAGTTCTCGCATCCTAGTTTCCAAAGGTTGACTAAACCTTTCCTCTGATACCAACTGTAGAGACCCGAAGCTTGACGTACATGTATATTACATTACATTTGCGGAATACTTAGCACATAACAAAAACACACACACAAGGATCGTAATAGTTTAGTGTCTTTGGAAACTCGGAATATAATCTTCTAATCGTGGTGAAAGATCTTCAACATCTCCCATAAAGATCTTCCTTTTTTTACCTAAAACCTTTCTTTGTATCCTGGGGAAAAGAAAACATAAAAAGGGTGAGCTCAAATGCTCAGTAAGGGTAAACAAAAGAAATATCAATCACATCATATTCATAAGAACATAACATTTTGGAAATCATAACCTGCAAAAGAGAGCATAATTTCATAACATGGGATAAATCATGGCAGTGAAATGTAATCACAATAATCATAACTTAAAACATGAAACTTTTTGGAATACACACATAATCATAGAGAATCATTTCTTGTTAGTAAAGACTCATTTCCAAGACTATCTTATTGGACAAAGTCCCTTTCTGAATCGAGTAACCCTCGTTTCAGTCCTGTTTCACTGAACCGGTATAACCTACCCTTCCAGCCATGTCTATCTCATGAGATATAAAATCTTTACCCAATGCATTGGAGGGAGATATAGGTCCCACCCATATCATAATGATACCATTCTTATGTGTGCCACAAAATCATAAATCATACATCATTTCATAACCCATGTAATAAAAATGGGATTCTTAAACAACATGACATCATAAAACCATTCATATAAGATAAAGGAATTCATAAACATAATTCCATCACAACATAGTCAAATCAATGTAAAAATATGGATAGAAACAGATCCCTTTATTATCTTAGATGGAAAATAATTTTGATAAAACACTTGAATTGAATTCTTGAGGAAAATATCCTTTCTTCTTCAAAATCAATTTCTTTACACAAAACGTCATGCAATTTTAAAAGAAAGAGATTTTATTGAAAATAGTCATGAAATACTTTAGAGGAAGCTTCATGAAAATAAGGCTTTATAAAACAGTAGAAATCCGGTCGTGCCGTATAAGTTAAAAAAAACATTCTTTGTACTTTTGTCAAAAAAGTCAAAATCTACCTCGTACGAAAAACGACAAAAGATTCTTTTCATATCTTTTACTAAAAACTCACCAAAGGGTAAATTGGATTTAAACAATTGTATGTGGATGGAAATAACATTACATATTGAGGAAACATAGATGTGGATGATAAAATACACCCCAGTAAATACCAACGTATAAACAATCTCGGATAAAAATGAGATTGTGATATTTCCCTTACCTTAGGTCCGATTTGCTTCGTAAGTGTCCGAACCTCCTGTATAATGATTTAAATAATGTCATTTACTTATTACAGAATCATATTCATTTTTATTATATCATATATGGTTCACTTATTACTTTATATTACCCATTCTTTTGTAAATTCCATGTTAAAGAGCGTTTTGGGTAAAATTGTTTCATTTGTCATCCGTGTTTTGACTTGTAATTATTCATATGATTACTTAGATCATGATTACTTAATTCCAGAACATAAAACATGATTTATATATATATATTCAGGATATACATATATATAATAAATCATTAAATAGAAAGAAATACACAGTTCATGGAGACGGTAGTCCGTACGTACGCATGAACGCTGTTTTCGTTTCCTTATTGAATTGAATGGAATTAAGTAGATGACATACATATAAATATATAAATAAATCCAGTATCATTATTATTTCATATATTTCATTAGTACATATTATATATACTTTATAATCATTCATGAATGGTTAATCATTGAGAATGAATCTCATCGCGTCGTGGAGACGGTAGTCCGTACGTACGCACGAGCGATGATATCGTTCCCATGGTCGTGGAATTGTGTTGAAGTGTATGTATACTATTTCAGTATCAATATCACTTTATAATAATCATATATAGTTACTCATTACACCTTTATACCCATCCAATTAAGGTGGTGGCGGAAAATAGATTACACCACGGCGTGGAGACGGTATTCCGTACGTACGCACGCGCAGTGATTTCCTTTTTCCGTAGGATGGATAGAAGGTTAATTAGAGTTGTTTCATATTTATAATAACATATCAGTATATAAGAAATACTGATGTTATTACTTTATCATGAAACAACTAAAGAAGAAGAAGTTGAAGAAGAAAGAAATTGAAAAAGATCGGTAATGGATATTACCTCTTTTTGACGCGCCCTTTCTTAGCCTCCACTTAAAGAACTAAGGATAGTCTTTGAAGAAGACCAGGACCTCTAGGATGATAATAGGGAAGTGGAGAATAGATTTTGGCAGGGGTTGGCCGAGCTTGAAGGCTAAAATTGGTGTGAGGAGGAGGGGGATGAGGTGTCCTTTTATAAGGGAGGAGAGGGGCACCTTAGGAATATCTCAAAATATTATTTTATATTAAAGTCAAAATCGGTTTATAATGGTTACAAAGGGTCTTATTTCGAAGCTAAAATGGGGATGGGTCAAAATCCTATCAACCAATAGAATTTAGACACGTTTAGGTTATTATTTTAACCTTATCCATTAGATTTAACTCTAAGTTAAATAATTTAACTTTTACCGTGTCTTTTTGTTTTCTTACCCTATATGGTTAATACACTTACTATAACATGCCAAACGAACCCCAAATTGTTTATTATTAATACATATATCCTTATCTAAGTCATTTGGCTGAACCTTAGAATTTTAGGAATAAAATAACAATTAATAATATAATATTTGATTTAAAAACTATTTTGTGTCAATTTTGACACTATTTGATATATGATTTTTGTGAAAGTCATAACAGAATTATATGTTCGAACCAGGTTGATTAAATCAACACTAATATATCATAGTAACCTAGAAAATTAGTGTAATTCATAAAAAGTCTCAAATTACATTTATTTTGGTGTTTATAACATCAATTATGTCAATATTTCATTAATAAGATAATTACTGCATCATCATTGTGTCATAATTAAATTAAATTTTTTAATGTCTAAAAATTACAAATAAAATACCATTATGTAGGAAATATTTTTAGATTTCTAATGAATATTTATATTCGAATTTATCTTATGTATAACCCCATATTAAAAATGTTTTAATTATTAAACTTTGATTTTTACTATTTTAACTATTCATTAAATAAAATAATATTAAATGTCATAATCTAATCCAAGTGGACCTAAATGGTCATATTATATTCATAAGGTTGTTTTTGGTCGAATTACACTTATCCAATAGAATTAGGACATGTGTTAGGGTAATAGTAATATCATATTTACCCTTAGTTACCCTATTTACTATTAACCGTGGTAAAAAACGTAAAAAGTTACTATTCACCAAAAATTATTTTCATCTCATTGAACCACATTTTAGTCCTTGATATTAACCGTGTCTGTCGGATTTTCTAAATTCCATTCACAGAAGCGGTAAAATTAAGTTTTATGCAAAATTCAGTTTTTAACCTACCACTTAGTGGTTTCACTATTCATCAAAAATTGAAAGTTTTCAGAAAAATACCAAAAATTAGGCCTAAGATATATTTGATATTATGAACTCAAAAATGATTTCTATTTTACCAAATTCAAAACATATCATTTGCATTAATTAATTTAAAAATTAATTCCCGTCGTCTAAACAAAAGGCGTGTTTTTAAGAGATAATAACTATCAAAAGATTGACACTTGTTTATAACTGGTTTAAATGTGAAATTACATCCAACGACCAACATTGTATTGAATTGTAAAAATATATTCTAAATATACTTTAAAACCACTCAAATTAATAATTTATCACTATTAATTATTTCGATTGGAAAAGTTGTTTTTAATTAAAATTTAGTAATTTTCACTATTCACCAAAATATGAAAGTTATCCGAAAAGTACCAAAATTTCACCCTGAGCTAATTTCGATATTCCGAATCCAAAAATGAAGTCCATTTTGAAAAATATAATTTACAAAATTTCAAAAAGTGGTTATTACTATTCATAACGGCTAGTTTTAATAATATTTTAATAGCATATTTTTGTTTAGTGAAACTCGTTATTGCGTACTATACATGCTATCGAGGAAGGTCGTGATTGCGTGTAATGCAAGGAAAGTCAAGGATGTGTGTTGTGCAAGCTCCTTTTGGTGTAGCGTACAACACAAGACATTAATAAAATTAAAAAGAATATTTTTCATAAAATCTCGGGGTGTTACAGTGGTATGTGATGTTTGTTTTATTTATTATTATTTCATGTAAATGTTTATTTTTTCCACTATTGGTTTACTTTGGTAAAGAGGGACTAGTCCCACAATTAGATCCATTAGACCCCCACTGCTAGTAGGAATACTCTGGTACTTGGGGAGGCATGCTTGAGGTCACATTGAAAAATGTATTAGCACACCAGATATAGTGGTACTCAGTCTTAGACATTACATCATGAGTGGTGAAACCAACTATTAACAGGATGTTCCAAAAGTTAGAGAGATATAGTAAGTGAAAAAAATAGATTATAAAATTTATATTATATCATAATTACATATATATATATATATATGTATATATAGACATTTAATTAACTAGAAATGATGGTGATGATAAATATATAATTGGAAATATCCTCATAAGTGGTATAACTGACCATTAATGAGACATATAAGAAAGTGGGAGAGATAATGAATTTATTATCAATAGTTTACAATAATAATATGTTTTAATAATAGCATTTATGTCATGTTTATTTACAGAATAACATTCTTATTCAGGTTGAAATAGAAGTTAAAATTTGAGAATATAAGATGAAAAATATAAATGTAGAGGAAAGAGAGTGACCTATTCGTTGATGACAACTAATTTTCCATTGGAATAAGCCCTTGAATTCGAAGAGTTGGGTGATACCAAAAAATTTAAAAGACTATAAGGAGGCTTAAGAGTATTTATTTAGGAATATTATGGGAAATTAGATGAATTTTTGAAGTTATATTACTTGCGGGTGAGTGGGGGTATTCAAACCTTGAGGTGAGTGGAATTTTGGTTTAAAATAGTGAAAAAAAATCATTTCAGGGCCATGAATTAAGATATTTTTCTTCATTGAGAGTATGAAAAATATAAAAGTTAAAATATTTTTTTTCATGATTTCTATCCCATACAACATAAAATTTTAATTTTATATAAATCAAAGAAAAAAATTCTAAAAGGTTTTTAATGGAATGAATTATATTTATAAAAAGAAGAAATTACTTTAATGGTTTTTAAATCAAATTTATTATTTTAAATACATTATTTGACTTATAAAACATAATTTTTCTCATTAAAAGAATTATATAATTCATTATGTCATTATTACATAAATTTTATATAAAAACAAACCATATTTGAAAATTCTAATTTTATAATTCACCAAAAACACATTTTTTTCAAAAAATACCAAAACATTATTCTCAATTTTGAAATTATAAATATAAATATTTTATTTGTTTTATCTAAATATTTTTAAAATGTTTGTTATAAAAATATATAAATTTCAATATAAAAGTTAATGGTTTCTTACATAAGAGGATAAAATTTTAATAACATTATACACTTCGACTGTATATGAGTTATGAAATGTGAATATTTATTTTATGGGATTAGATATTTTATATTTTATTATTTTATTTATTATAAATATTACATTCTAATCAATTTTACATTCTAATGATTATGATAACATTTTATTAAATGGTTACTATTTTAATGGTCAATTTTATAATCCGACGGCCCTATCACTATTCCAATGGTCCTATAATCCTTACATTTCCTATTATTAAATCCTAATTACTTAATTTTTAATTCTATTTTTTCTATAAATATGTATAATGTATAAAATTACAATATTATTTATTAGTTCTGAAGTGCTAATTTATCACATCATTATTATGAACAAGAAAAATTAATTATTTATAAAACATACAAACAACTAAAAAGTAGAAATTTTGAGTATTGATCTATATAGAAGAAAAAAATATGTGAAATGAAATGAAAAATTTCAAAACAGAAAATTTCAAAAAAATAAAAGAAAAAATATAATTTTAACTGTGGATGATAAAAATGATGAGAATGTGCAACACCATGATAAGAGGTAAGTAAAAGAAAAATTATGGAATCAGGCTATAGTGCACTGATAAAACTAATTTTATTCTCTTACATGAAGCTATCATTTTAATGCCATTACGATAGATAATTTGTGTTCTTCACCTAAATAATGTTAAGTGTTTATCACAATCCAGAAAACGCTCTTATGTAAATATTTGTTAATCAAAATTGATGATAAAATTAGTTCTTTAATGGAGAAGTGTATCATCAACATTTTCCATTTTTTGATACTTCGGATAATGAAAAAAAGAAAAGCATCCACTACCATCACCCATCAGTTTTTAGAGTAGTGTAAAATTTATTCTCATTATTAAATAATATGGGAACATAGAATCTAAAATACACAATCATTTATATGAAAACAAGAGTAAAAATAAGAATAATTTTAGTGCATTACAATACAATATCCCTAAAAATTTAAATTATATTAAAGAGATTCACAATAATAGTAGATGAACAGTAAAAGAATGAAATAATGGAAGAAATATTCTCTATTGAATTTGATATCCCCTATTTCTTGATCTTTTTGGATTCTTCATCATCATTCTACTGCTTCTGTTCTGCCTCTTCTCTCTACTGTCATCCAGCATAATATGTTACCCTCTCTGAAATTTCACAGTGTGTCCCTCTCATCTTCTTTTCTAAAATAATTTTTTTTATTTCACTCCAATATTTTCACCCAGTTTCAGAAGAATAATTTAGTGATATGTCCTTGAATTATTTATTTTTCCTACCGTTTGACACAACTTATGTGAATTTAACAAAACTCTCCTACCAACTCCTGCGACTGCACATGAATAAATTACTCTAGCTTCCAATATGTCAATGAATTATTACCAACCATAAAAATCAGAACTTAATTTCCATCAGCTGGCTTCCACTTCAACAGACCTAAAATTAGTACCAACATCAAGTCTCCTGAACAAGAAACACAAATGAATCTTTGATCCTTGGGTCAACCTTTCATTGAAATATGGAATGATTCAATTAAATGAAACTTCCTAGACAATCCATATTACTTGATGCCTAATTTTAGTTTTATTATCATTGTTTCAATAGAAAATCACATCTTGTTATCTAATTGTATTTTACAGTTTGATTCATCCTTATTTGGTTTTGATGGAGTTAGGGACCGAAAATTCAGAATGTTCCATCTTTAATCATCAAAATATCATCTAATGCATCAACATAAAATAGCATTCTGGATCCATTATCATTATATCAAAATCCCTCTTCATATTCCTCAGTATGATTCATTACAACAAGAATCCTATCATCCATTTACCATTTCAGTACATTATATCCATTCCACTAGTGGCCAAAACAATCATCTTCAAAGAGTGTAGAGTTCGTCATCCCAAGATCATCCCTCTTTTGGTGGCTTCCCATTAACATAATTGAAAATCCCATATTTGTTTATCAGTATAATCTACTTAAAAATTATGGTTCTATTTCAATTACATGACTCGACCTCAATTGGCTCGACCATGGAATGTTTGGATTCCACATATGGAGGATTTTTCAATTCACAAATCTGATTTGGTTTCTTCATCACCGGAGATTCATCTTCAAGAAAAAATTCATCAATAGCACAAAGGGTCATTTGGAATAAAATTAATTCAAGCTCTGAATTCATCATGTGAAACAAGGGTATTGAAGGAATCTAAATTTGGTTGGCTCATCTTCATCGTTCGGTGGTTTTTAATTGGTTTTAATTTCTATCTGAGGAGTTCAACTAGTTCGGTGGTGCTTCTTCCATCATCCACAACGGGTTAACCTATTTTTTCATTAATCAACATCAAAAATGAGAATGAGAAGATTCGATTTCCAGTAAATCATCTTCACAGTTCATATTCTTCAATCACAAATCATCATTCGAATATAGCAGGTCTTCCCCAAAAGCATCATAGTGATCTCGGTGGATTCATCTATAGGTAGTGAACTCATCTTCTTCAAACAAGTAAGGTTTTTCATCCTCATGACTTCGATGAGAAAAGATATGAGTTGGTACACTTTTTTCTCATGTATAAGATAATTATATTCTACCAATGCAGTTATTTTAGATGATTTATCTCACTTGGATGGTGGTGAATATTTTATTATGGAATACCTGAAATCATCTTATGGACAGAAAAGAATAAAATACATAGAAGAGAAAAATTCTATTATGCACAATCCACTGTATGAAATTTTCTTACATAGACATAAATATAATCTTATTTCATAAATATCAAAAATTTAAAATAAAATAATGGCATATAAGATTAAATTAAAAATATTTTTTTATATTATTAAAAAAATATAAGATTAAAAATAAAAAACAATTCACTAAAAATAATAAACCAATTAATTAATAAATAAAAAATAAAGATTATAACATATTTGAATTAAAATTAAAATGATACAAATTAATCAATTAATATTCAAATAAAAATAATTTAATGTTAGATAGAAATTAATTTATTTAAAAATTAGAACATAAAAAAGGAAATAAAAATAAATCAAATTGATGAAAAAGCTAAATAAAACTAAAATAAATAGTAAAACAAAAAATTTAAACAATTGGTAAAAAATCAATGACAAATATTTATATTGACGAGAAATGAAAATATTTTAAAAAACATAAATCAAATATTAAAATTAATTGTTTCTTTAACATTAAAATAGAAAATTGATAATTAACCATAAAAATTATCATTTAATCATTCAATATAATTTTAAACCCCCAAAAAGGATGTAAAAAATTCTAATGAATGATTTCCACATAAAATTCCCCTACACATAATATGTTTCTTATCCTAAAGTTTAGTCTTAATACATTTAAATAGTAGAAAAAAATATGAAATAACACTAAGAATTGATTTCCATATTAATTTTTCCACACAGACTCTTTCAAGTAGTAAAAATTAATTCTCCCTCAAATTAAATTTATTCAGTGAAAAATATGTTACTATTTTATAAAAATAATTAAAATGGAAAATTTTAAATAGAATTTAACAAACATCAATTTTCATCTAACTGAATGTACAAACCACTCATTACCTAAATTCGAAAAGAATCACATCATTTAAGAAGGAATAATAAATAGGTTTAACATTGGATTAGGTGGATTGAAAATTTATTGGTGGAACAAATAAATCATCCAATAGTTTGATGAATAAATAATGAAAATATTTAAGGAATATTTTCACCCTCGATTAGGATTTTCATTCCATAATTCATTTGGATGCATATCTTACGAGCTAAATTAAAATTAAAAAGATCAATGAAAACGATTATTATATAAAATTTTCACAAAATTTAACCAAATGTCACTTTTTTTTGGGGAATAAGAATAAATATTTAATCAATTTAATATAATAGGTATTAATGATTAACCACCTTAAATAGACATCCCAAAAATCAAATTTGATAAAAATCTTTATCCTGTGAAAATTCCTAAGTAATGCTTAGAAACTAAAAATTAAGAAGAAATTTATGGGTTTTGTAAGGGATATTAATGAATTAATATTATGTATATTTTAATACCCCTCCCCAACACATAAATCATATCAATTTCCCCATTGTTAAATAAAAGGTGAAAAAACTTTGATATCAATTAATGATATGAAATTTTTTCAAAACATCGGTGAATTTTTCAAGTTTAAGGGTCATAATAAAGTTCAAATTTTTTTCATCCACATAAAATTATACAATAAAAACATGAAAAAGAACATATACTCTTTATTACTTTACAATTCCATATCACTGAAAAATAATTTTAATATAACATTCATTCTAACACTTTAAATTTCAAAAATACAGTAATTATGGAACCAAGATGATAATATTAAGAAATAAATTCATCATTAAATGATTTAAAATAGTAGCAATGACCTGAAGAGTTTTCCTAGTGAATTCACCATGTAAAATCACTTAAATAATAACTTTACAATCAATTATAAAACCCCACATTTCATGCATAAAAAATTTGAAATAAAATAAAAAATAAAATAGAAAAATTTGAATTTTAACTTTCCTGGAAGAGAGATTTAACAATTGATACTCATTAAAAGAATCTAACCATTTATTTCATCATGATTATGTCCACTAGTATAATGAAATTTCATCTTAATTCTTGAAAATTCATTAATATGTTCTATTTGTGATCATTCAAAAATTATAATTCATTATTAGTTTTCAGTGTACTAATTGTTGAGTAATTTTTTCTTATTCTCTAAGGGTTTTAAACACACCAACTTATCACAACACTCATCCAAAATATTATAGGTTCTATCATTTAACCTCCTACCACCACCATATTTATGGTTAGGAACTTAATACAGAGAATATAATACAAAAAAATAATCATCCTAGTATTTTATTGATAAAGAAAAAAATCACTCCCCATATGCCCCCACACATTAGGGATTGAATGATTCAGAATTAAGTGAAATAGTTTCAAAAACCAGCTCACTATTATCCCTAGAATAATGCTCAAAGATATCTTTCATTGGTGAATTATAGAAATATTCCGCAATATCATCTATCAATATCTCAATGTTACGAAAGAAGATATCATCAAATAGGTTTTGGAATGAAGTAGAGTCAGAAAATGGATCAACAGTTTCTTCAAAGACCTCACAACTGAAAATATATCGGATTAATCTTCCTTTTTTGATTAATGTAAAACCTACTCAAGCATCCCTAATAATTCATTAAGCTCATGTATAGAAAACTCATCTTCTAAACAATTTATATTAGTAGAAAAAGTCTTGTTGTCTTGATCAAGAAAACAATAACAAAATACCAATTTCCACCCTTTGAAAAATTTAAGAGGACTCATTATTAGTTACTAAACGATAAAAACTCACAAAAAGACATTTTCTTATCACTTAAACACTCAATTTAAATTTAATTAACACTAAAAGTAGTTTACAACCTCTCTGGTTGATGGGAAGACCAAGTTTTTTCCATGTGTGAAATATGAGAGAGATATAAACTTTTAACATCAGCTTTAGAAACCCTTTCAACATGAATTATTGGGTATGTATATACCACCTCATGCACATATGAAATATATTTAATAATTTGTTTCTCATGTTTCCCTAGCCTTTCCAAATCATGTTTGGACTTAGATTCGAAAAAAATTTCTTGAAAATGAACATTAAAAGATTATTCAATTATGTCTTTAAAAGGAAAATGAGTATCTTTCCTAATATCTTCTATAATCCCTTATTTAGCCACATCAATCAACATAAATCAAATCAGAAGAGTTGAATCTTTGAAAACATATAACTTTTCTTAATCATCATTGGGATGAAGGTTCACGTTATCCATTGAAACATAAATCATAGCTCTAGTTGTGGTTAAGAATGGTCATCCTAAAATGATTTGATCTTTATTATCACTATCCATTTTCATAAATTAGAAAATAAATAGGGAGTGTGAGATGTTATACATAAACTAAAAAACCATCTATCCTTCCAAAAGGAAAAAAGTGTGGCCTATCATCCATTTGTAGTGAAAATGATGTGTGTTTCATCTCTTAAAGACCTAAAATCATAAATTAGGAGTAGGGAATAAGGTTGATGAAAGAACCTAAATCATATAAGCACCGAATGTTCTCACAAAATCAAATTATTTAGGATATGATAAAGTAATTGTGTTCTTTTAATTTTTTAGTTATGTTCTTATAATTAATTTCACTACAATCCACATTCAAATTAATCATTTAACACTCATCCCAGTCCCTCATAGGTTCTAATAATATTTTGAGAAACTTAAACCAAGAAGTAACATTTTTCAAATCCTGAAAAAGTAATATTTATATTAAATATCCTAAACAATTGAAGGAATTTCAAATAATCTGGTTTATTGTTTTTTTAAATTTATATTGAAAAGGGACGTATGGAACATAATTATTAATTATTGTTAGTTTACTCACATCATCCTCATATCTCACCTTATTATTTTCCTCCATAACTAGTTCCCACTTTATATTTATTAATTCCATGGGGTTTTCCTATAAAAATTAAATAAAATTATGATTCGGGACATTACTTTCGATATTTCTAGATTTGATATTTTTTGTTTTGTTTTTTGGGTTCATATTCCGTAGGTTGTTTACTAACATTTTCTTGAGTTCTCATACATGATCTGGTAGTTCTACTCACAAAATTTTCTTTTGTATTTATTACTTTTGTGATGGGTAATTTTCCTTTGTCTCTGCCTCTTATATTTCTACCATTTTTACTCAATTATAACTCATGATTATGTGTTCTAGAATTTTTTTCTGCCCTATCAAAATCATGTATATACTTTTTGTAATCTAACTAAACCTTTTGAGAATGAAATATTCTTATTAACGATCAAAACATAAACCTAAAATCCACAAGAGAATTTTAGGATTAGGTAAAATAATTGATTTTGAACTGAATGTCTATATTATTTTGGTTAAACATGAATATCATATTTTCTCAATACTCCTTGTTCCTTCCATGATAAGTCCAGATGTTTTTATATCTCAAATTAAATTTATTATAGAATGTTTAACTGAAATTGTAGTTTCTATCCATATTATTATCAAATTGGGCACACTCTTCATGCTTCATAGAGAGATTCATGTTGGGAAAAATGTTTTTAGAATGATCATATATCCCAAAATGAGTACACAATTACCTAAGATAATTTTCATTAACAATGATATCCTCAGAATTAGGTTCATCCCTATACATTAATTTATTCCTTGTGACTTTATATTGGTATATTTTTGAATATTCATTAATTTTTTTGAGCTCATCCACTTTTGTATCTAAGAAATCACCACTATATAATTGATCAACAATATTTTGATTGAAAACAGTAAGACCATTATAGAAAGTATCCTTCAATAGATGAGAGGAAGGATGGTGATTATGAAATTGAATACATAGTCCCTTAAACCTATTCCATGTTTCATGGAAATGTTTATCCTCAGAAGGAACGAAACTTGTTATTGTATGACTCACTTAATTAGTGGTTTCTCTAGGATAAAATTTTGTAAAAAAATAATGGAAATGTTATCCAATGTGTAAAAAATTTACTCATCTAAATTTTGGGACCATAATTTATCCATGTTCTTTAAATAAAAATAAATGAATCTCAACCTAATATCCACCATATTCACCATGTGTAAAGGTAATTTTTGACTTACACTATAATATTATCTAATAAAAATAATCATCAATATGTTTTCCATTACAGGAAGGTAACATTAAGAGGTGTTATTTTTTCAATTCATAGTTTCTAGACCCTTGGGATAACTGTATATTAGAATGTTTACATGAGACAGTTGAAAGTTCTAAATACCTAAGTCTAGACCCCTAAATATTGTCATTTATAGTTCGAGGTACAACATGATTTTGATTAATATTTTCAATAGCTCATTGAATTTAGAAATTAGGATATTCAATTTTAGAATTGTTCTTATTCTTCTGGGATAAAATGTTTCTCTTAATTTCAGGAATTAATGGTTCTATTTCATAATTATCCCTTGATCTAGTGTGCATAAAATTTGAGGCTGAATAGGAAAAAATCAGCCACAACAGTGGAAAATAATAAGAATTTTTTTAGAAATTTTTATTATAATCTTTTTTTAACATATTTTATTTAAAAAAAGGTGTGATGTTTTTTATTTTTTTTCTCAGTTGAATGTTCATTCCCCAGAAATGGCACCAAAATATGATCATTTATTCATTGATAACATGAAAAATTAATTAATTATAAAACCTAAAAATAGCTAGAAAAGTGGTAATTATCTATATTGGTCCACAAGGAAGGAAAAAATATGTGAAAACAAAAAAAAGATCAAAACAACAAATTTAAAATAGAAAGAAAATAGAACAAAACTAGGGAATCTGAATAGTAGATGAGAAAAATGATGAGAATGTGTAGCGGCTAGAAGAGAGAAAATAAAACACAAAATTGGGGAATCAGACAACATTTCACTGATAAAAATAATTTTCTTCTCTAACTTCAAGATTTCATTTATATGCAAGTGATGTAGATAATGTGTGTTCACTAAAATACTATTTATATGTGTTTAGTAAAATCTAATAAACTCTCTTTATTAATGATTTTTCAATCAAAATATAGGATAAAATAAGTTCATTAATTGAGAAGTGTATCTTTAACCATTTCCAATTTTCAGTACCTTGGTTGATGAGTAAAGTAAATGATTCCACTATCATCACCAATCTGTATGTAGAGTAGTATAGAAATTATTCTCATTAATAATGAAGAGTAAAAACTAAATGAGAAATACATTGGCATTAAGATGAAAATAAATGTAAAATAGAAGAAGAATTACAGTGCATTACAATCTGATGACCCTAAAATGGTTTACCAGCTCATGTTTGGTGTATCAACTTCAATTATATTTAAGTGGTTCATCTCAATAGTATAAGAATGGAAAAATAAATAATTAAATGAAGAAATATTCTCTGTCGAAGAAGATCTCCCCTCTGTCTTGATCTTCTTTGATTCGTCATCTTCATTCTACTACTCCTGTTATGCTTATGCTCTCCACTATCATTACGAATAACATACATCTCTCTCTAATTTTTTTTTATATGTCCCCCTCCTCTTCTATTCTATAATATTGTTTTTATCTCTCTCCAAATTTATCACCCAGTTTCACTAACATAATTTAGTGATAGAATAATAAAATAATTATTTTCCCATCTTCTTTCATTGCTTATGTGACTTAATTAAACTCTCAATCCAACTCCTTCCACTGTATAGTCATTAATTGATCCAGGTGAAAACATGTCAAATAGTTATTTTCTATCCCAAAAACCAAATCATCCTTCTCATTAGCTAGGTTCCCCTTCAATAAACACTAACTCCATACTAACATCATGTATTCTGAAAAATAAATGAAAATGAATCATCAAAAATTGGGTCACCCTTTCATCAAAATATTATATGATTCAATGAATTCAAACTTCCTTGAAAAATAATCTTCTTTGACTACAAAATTCAGTTTGATTCTCCTAGTTTTGATAGGAAAACTCATAATATTCTCTCACTGTATTATACAGATTGATATATCCTGATATGGTTTTGATGGTATCCAGGACCAAAAACTCGAGAAGATCCATCTTCAATCATCATAATCTCCAATACAACATCGAAAAAAACCATCCTGGAAAATCTATAATCATCCAATCCAAATCATGGTTTGTCTTCCTCAACAGGATTTTTCAAACTCAACACCTCATTAACCATTTCTCATTTCAACACATCATATTTGGTTCAATGGTGTTGGAATCAATGGGTGAAAGGTTTGATGTTCCAAGCCCATCCCCCTTTTAGCGGATACCCAATCACAAAAATTAAAACCACATTATTGGCCTTCTCTTGGATATCCTTCAACCTCTAGTTCTATCAGCATTGTGTGAGTCAACCTTAGTGGACTCAGTCTTGGAATGTTTAGATTTCACACTCAGATATGGTAGTTTTTTCGATGCATATATATGATTTTGCTTCTTTAACACTGATGATCTTGGATCGGAAGGAACTACAACAATGAAAGTGAGGGGGATTTGGACTCAAATTTATTCAATCCATGAATTCTTTAGGGTCAAATAAGACTTAGAAGAACTCCAGATCTGGTATGTTCATCATTATCGGATTCTGATTTTTCATTGGTTTCAATCAGAATCTCCGATATTCAACTAGTTCAGTGGCTCTTTAACAACCATCCACAATGGGTTAACCTAGTTCATTTTTGATCAACCTCAAATATGATCTTAATAGGGTTCACTTTTTGGTACATCCACTTCACATTTCATCTTCCTCAAGAGGAAATCAGCATTCAAATATAGTATATATTCCCCAAAAGCATTGACGATGTTGTCATTTGATTCAGATAATGGTGTTGAACTCTTCTTCTACAAATGAGAAGGGTTTGGCCTCCTCGTGCATTTGATGAGAAAAGAGATGAATTGGAACACTTTATCATCATGTGTAAGATAATTATCTTATGCCAATTCTGTTATATGAGTTGTTTTTTGTCACTCAGGCAGTGGTAAAGATTTTATTATAGAATACTTGAAATCATATTACAGATGATCAACAATCTAATATGCTTAACATAAAAAATCTATTATATGTTACATACTATTCAAACACTACCACAGATCGGCGCAAGGGTAGTACCAACTTTTATCAGCAGTAAGAAAAATGCACAGATAAAAGGGGGCCTTTATCAGTGCTAGCTAAAAGCACTGATAAAAGTTTTTAATAAAATATATTATTAATTTATATAAAATGATTATATTTATATTCTAAAATAATTTTTATCTATATACATTTTATAAAAAATACATGTTTATAATTAGTATATATTTTTTAATAATTCAAATACAAATATAATCTTTTAAAAAATGTATTTATAAGATTATAATTAAATAAATATATATTTAAAAAATTATCAGATTATATTAAATTTTAGTAAATAATAAATATATTTATTAAATTTATATTTATATATAAATATTTTTAAATACATATATTTATAATTATAATTATTAATAAATATATGTATATATATATATAAATTTATATTTATAATGAATTTTGTCAATAAATATATTGATGTATGAGTATAATTGACTTGCATATGTTATGTATTAATCCTAAACATTCATTTAAACATTAAACCTTAATTATTATTTATGTTTTCCATACATGTGATGACTCATTTTTTATGATCTATACTTCACTAGCTACATGATTCATTCATGTTATACCCATGAATCTATTATATTGTCATAAATACTTATAAAATTACAATAAATATATTTAAATACTAAATATATTAAAATAATAAATATATTTATTATATTTATAAATATAAAATTTTAAATATATTTAAATACTTTTTAAATATATTTATATTTAATTATAATTACAACTATATATATATTATTATTAAATAAAAATAGATAAATCATTTATAATTTTATAAAAAAATAAAAAAATAAATATATATATTTATAATTATATAAAAATATTTATTTATACATATAATTATAAGTAAATAAATATATATATATATATATATATATATATATGCAATCAATTATAAAATTATAATAAATATATTTATTATACTTAAAAATTTATAAATATATATAATTAAATAAATTTATTTATAAATATATGAAAATATTTATAAATAAATACAAATATTTATAATTATATTTCTAAATAAATATAGATATATTTAAATAATTATAAAATTATAATGAATATATAAATTATATATATTTATAAAATTATAAATATAATAAATATAATAAATATATTTTTTATAATTTTTTATTTTTATAAATAAATATATATATATATATATAGTTATTATTATAAATATTTATTTATATATTTAAATAAATATAAAATTACCAAAAATATATTTATTATACTTATAATGTTATAAATATATATAATTAAATAAATATATTTTGGAATATATACAAATATTTATAAATAAACATAAATATTTTTAATTATAATTATAAATAAATATATACATATTTAAATAATTATAAAATTATAATATATATATTAATTATATATATTAATAAAATTATAAATATAAAAAATATATTTCTTATAATTTTATAATTATCTATATAAATTTATAATTATTATTATAAATATATATATTTATTATAAATTTTAATTATAAATAAATATATACTTATTTATACTTATAATTATAAATATATATATATATAATTATAAAATTATAATAAATATATTTATTATACTTATAATGTTATAAATATTTATAATTAGTTAAATATATTTATAAATACATACAAATATTTATAAATAAATACAAATATTTATAATTATAATTTTAAATAATGCATTGGTAGTTGGCTATGTGACTTTTGGGATATTATGCGGGTAAGGCGTCATCAACTAGATGCAGAGTTGGGCATGTGAGGTTTTCTGTCAGTCCATGGGTTGTTCTACTGGATGGCCTTTGGATGGTCATCTCTTCTGTTGTGCATGTTTTATTTTGTTGTTGGTATTTTTATTTTGTTTTCCTCTGGGCGGTGTTGGTCTGTCATCTTGTGTTTGGTGGCGCTTGTGCCACATTTGGGTTTAGTTGTCGTTGTCTTACTTTTCTTAATAAATTTATTTGGGATTGAGTATGCTCGGATCCCGAATCTTCCTGGTATAAATATATATTTATATATATATATATATATATATATATATATATATTTTATAGTTATAAATATAAAAAAATATATATTTATAAATATTTATCATAAATATATTAATTATATATAATTATAAATATAATAAATATATTTTTTTTATAATTTTATAACTCTAAATAAATAAATATTTATCAATAATTTTATATTTATATAAATATATATAATTATATAAATATATATAAATATATAAATATATTTAATATATATATAAATATAAATAAATATTTATTTATTTATAGTTATAGTTAGAAATAAGTAAATATATATTTATTATATATATAATAATATTAATAAATTAATAACATCATATCTTTATCATCGCTTTTTTAGCTCTGATAAATATACGCCTTTATCAACCCTAAAAAATGATAATGAAGGCGTATCATTATGAGCACTAAAAAAGTGTTGATAAAGGGAGGATTTATCGATGTTTTCTATTTTAGCACTGATAAAATGTACCTTTATTAGTGTTTTTTAAGTAGCAATGATAAAAGAATTACCTAATTTTATAAATGAACTCTAACAGTCATCACTTTCTCTCACACACCTTTACGGTTTAACGGACGTAGATTGCCTCCGCGCCAACACTATTGTTGAACCTCGTTGTCACCGCTCCTCCGCTCTCACCCAACCGCACTATCATATCCCCGTCGCACTGCCGCTCTTGCCAAACCCCAATGCTACGGCACGCCGCTCTCCCCCAGCTACACTGTATCTACACCGCTCTCCCCCAACTGCACTACCATTTCCACCTCCACTGCCCACACCTCTAATGCACCCACCGCCGCCTCCACTACCCATGCCGCCACCTCTACAGCCCTCACCTTCACCGCTGCTCACTCCCCCAAAGGTATAGATCATGGAATGGTATGTTCCAATAATTAATTGATTATTATGTTATTGATAAAGATGAATCATTTGATATTATGGTGAATTATATTTTGGTCATTGTATTCATTATGAAGATAATTCTTGAGATGTAATAACCCTATGTTTTGTCAAATAATACTATTCATAAAAAAAGTGTTTCAGGCTAGGCATTGTGGATTATTTATTATACAATAAATGAAGCTCGTGAATTATTGACTATATTGTGATATTTTTCATTATGTTATAATGAGATTTATAGTTATAAATTTTGATTTTTTCATGCCACACTATTTAGAGTTTGATGGATTCTGCTGTGTTTTTTAGAGGAGTATAAATTTTGAATGGATTTTATTGAATTTATCTCTGTTACACCATAATAAAGGTTATATTTATTGAATTTAAAGAATTAATAATCCTGGAAACTTGGAGTTTGTAATGTGATAATAGGAGATATAGTTTAACCCTATTGGTTGTCTTGGAAAATATAATATGGTGGGTGGAAAAGAATCATGATCATGTTAGCTACAAAAAACATGGATAGATTATGACGATGGATAAATTCTTATGAAGTGAGGGTAATGACTTTGGAGATTATTTTTTGAAGATTTTAGAATTATTGATAATTGATATAGGAACAGAAAGAGAAACATTCTATAAATTCAATGAGGATTTGTTTATTATTAATAAATAAAGCTATAGAAGAGGAGGGATAAGGAGTTCAAAAAATATCATGATGATTTCATAAAAATATATACCAATGGAGTATATTTATTTTTAGTTTTGATTAGTAAGGATTAAACTCATAGACTTGCGGGGTAGCAAGTCTCTATTCTATAATAAAGAAGTGAACATGTATCTTCAGGTATAGTTGAAAACAAAAAGGGATAATTATTCTGTTATAAACCTTATACAATTGGTGAACTCAGTGAATTTTAGTATATCAATAAATCACTTATATATACTCATTGGATGTATCTTAAATTGTGTGATCTAAGAAAAATCTCTTTCATCGTGTACTTTGTTGGTTTATAAGGTTAAATGATTAACATAGGGAAACCTACCAGAAATCATTGAATTCATTATCAATAGTTGTTAAAATACCAAAATAGAAGAGGAAGGACTCATAGCGATTCACAAGATTCCTTATAAAAATAATCCCAAAGTACATCTCATAAAATTTTGATCACATGGCTACCATGACCATATTAGAGAAATAGAATGGAGAAATAAGGAGAAATAATGTGTGAAAATAAATAAGGACCAATTAGTTAATGAATACCTAGAGTTTTAATGAATAATCTCCAAGATTAAAGTTGAGATGAGGGGGAGGGAAGGGGTGGTCAGCATGAGGAGAGTTTCTAAGGCTTCTAGATAAGTATAGGAGTGAAATGATATTCCACCTATTAAATTCATATTTTTCAAATAATTTTTTTTTTCATATTTTAAAATTCTTCATGGGATCTATACATTTCCAAGATTCATATTCATAGTGTTCATGAAACTATCTTCCAAAAATATGATAACACCCCTTGTTAACTGTATTTCAAACTAATAGTTTGTGATATTTGAAAGTGTTAAAAATATTGTTTTATTTTTAAAGTGGTGAATTAAACCTTGTGATTTATATTTAAACCCACTTTTTTTAGCCTTCATTAGTTTTTATATCATTTTTTGGGGTTGTTTAAAGCTTTTATGATTTCCTGATGAGATGGGTTATTTCAAAAGGTTTTGTTTTCCCATGTGGATTTGATTTTGAATCTTTTTGCGTCCTTGGATTTTTTTCAATGGTCATTTAAAGGGTAGTGTGAATTATCATTTTAGTTTCAAAGGTGTTTTTGATAAAATTGATCTAATTATTATACTAGGATGAATTTTATAAATGATAAAATTTCTTGGCATTCCAAGCATGTTTGAAAAGAGAATTTCCATTTTAATTTTTTCAAAACAATATGTTTTCATAAAAGGTGTGATACCCTATTAAGCCCCTTTGATTCTTGTATGACCATTATATCTTGTGATCCAGTGTGGGGATGTTTATTATTAACGACCTTGTTTGATGGGTCTTTTGGGGGGTTTATAGGATTGGTTTTGATGACCCCTTTTCTTTATCTCCAGTTCATCCCCTTTTATTAATAAAACCTAGTGACGATTCCCATGACACTATAATCTTTTTTATGATTGTTCAGGGGGTTTATCTCTCTGCTTCTATTTTATCCCATGCTATTTATATTATTGTTTGGAACATGTTTTCTTGTTGTTTTCCCAATACTGTGTGACTTGACATAGTGTTTCTTAAACATGTGCTTTCTTCCTTATTGGTATGGTTTTCTTTTTCTGATTATTTGAAAAGGGATTGTGAATGGTTTTCAAAGAAGGAAGAAAATGAAAGCGTGATTTTCAACTATTTTCAAACTATATTAATATTAAGTCTTAAATTTTTTCTCATATGATAAACGTAAGAAAGGTTTGTATTTTAAAATCCAAGAATGTGTGAGTTTTGAAAATGTGGTTTTAGGCCACTATGCCTAGTTTTATGGAAATGGTTAGTTTTGAAACATGTTTTAGAAAACTATATATAAGTTGGAAACCCATTTTAGTTTTTAAATGTGTTTTTCAAAAATGGGTGTTTATTAAATAATATTAAGTCAAATTTTTAAAAGTTGATTTGACTAAGAGGTTTTGGTCGATGATTTTTTTTCCAAGATATTGTATTCATTTAATGAAAATCATAGAAAAGGAGTTTTAGCACACTTTTATGTGTTACAAAATATTTTGTAAAACATTATAGAAATTTATTATTTTTCTAATTTATTTAAATTTTTTTTAGGATGTTATAAAAAGTGATCTCTTAGATTTGGTAGGTTGTGGTGACCTAACATACTTTTAGATCATGCCTATATTTTATTGGTTCAATTTTTTTCTAGATTGTTTCGCTTCCTTTGGATCTTATGAGAGGGATATATGGTTGGATGGTGACCCTAATTGAACAGTTTTTGTGTATTTATTTTTTAAAATATTAATATTTTCAAATCAAATATGATGGATATGAATAAAGAATGGATGGATGCAAATTTTCTGGAAAATAGTATGAAGTTGGAGTCAAATAGTTCATCAAGTTTGAAAAATATCATGCATATAACCCTTCTCAAATACATTGTATGTGTTTATGTTGTTTTTATTCAATACTAATTAGACAATAGGAGTAGGAAATACACTTTATCTATCATGTAATAGATCTATGTTATAAATGATGGGATAAACAAATAGAAATGGAAAATGTAGCTATTGGATGGTATAACACTCAGTTTTATATATCATCTGATATGATTACAAGTGTGTACAATGAAGAATACTATATTGAGGATGTGATTACATATTTGAATGATGATAAAGATAATAATGGGGAAATGACAAGGATAGTTGAAGATGAACTTCTTGATTATCCAAAATTGTTTGAGAAGTTAATGAGTTGGGTAAAGACATTATTGTATGTTTGTAGCATTAACTATATAGAATTGTCAGTCATACTGAAGCTATATGATTTTAAGGTAGGAAATAGATGGATTGACACTAGTTTTACAGAACTAATTTCTCTCTTGAATGACGTGATTCCAAAATATAATGAGCTCCCTAGATGAATATATGATGTTAAAAAATGCTATTATTTATGTGTATGATCTCTAAAAGAATATATTTCTGACTGAATGAATGTATACTGTTTCCCAAGGAACAAATATCACATACAGAATTCTCAATGTGTGGTGATTCTCTATAAAATAAAAATGAATCTGGTCCTATGAAAGTTTTATTGTAATTTCCAATCATTCCATGGTTTATGTTCCTATATAGAAGTTAGGAGACTTTAGGGAAATTTATGTGGCACACAGATACAAGAAATAAATATGGGAAACAAAATCACCCAACAAACTCTCCTTAGTGAAAGAAAATTAATAATGAGTATCCTGAATTTGGAAACGATATTAGAATCTTTCTTCTTGCATTATCTATAGAAGGAGTGAATCCTTTTGTTTTTTCAAGATTCACTCACAGTACATGGCCGGTTATGTTGGAAAATTATAAATTACCACTGTGGTTATACATGAAATGAAAATACATCATGTATCTATGCTTATATCATGACCAAAATAACCGAGTAAAGATATTGATTTTTATTTGGATCCACTGATCGAGGATTTTAATTTAATGTGGGATTCAAGTGTTATGTTAAATGATGATTAATTAAATAAAGATTTCATGTTGAGAGCCATTTTGTATGGGATGATAAATGACTTTACTTCTTATGGAAATTTTTCAAGATATATAATTAAAGGAACTCAAGGGTGTCATAATTATGAACAAGGTATATAGTTTATTATGTTGAAACATTCATCAACGATTCATTTTCTATGATATCACAGATTTCTTCCATGATGGAATAAGTGTCGATCTTGGACGACATCATTCGATGGAAGTTCAAGAGAATTTACAACAGTGTATCCACTAACATGTGATCAACTATTTGAGAAAGTAAAATATGTGGAAACTAGTTTTGATAAAATATTTTCAAAAAACCTTATGAAAATATATTGGGAAAATAGATTAGTTTTTTGAATGACCATACTATAATTTAATGTACATCAAACATTTTATTGATATTATTCATGTTGAAAAAATGAATATGATAGTGTTATCGTCACTGTATCAAACCGAATATGGTCGCCACCAATACTGACCCCAAACCTGGCTTATGACAAGGCCCAAAGGGAATTCCCTATCTCCATGGGTTGGAACAAGTTCCTGGGTATCATTTATCTTGGTTTGGGAATGATTTACCCGAATATGTATACATAAAACATCAAAAACATATGATAAACTGAATCAAAAAAATTAATACCAAAAAAGGTTTATACAAAAATCCATAACTAAATACATAAGTTAAATTTCACTACAAAAGGTCCAAATAAAAAAATAATCAAAAGAAAAATAGACCCAAGGACTCCACATGACATGAGGTCAACACCCACAAGCCGTCTCCACAACTCCACACCAAGGATGAGAACTAACACCCTGAACTGCCATCACCCTTAGCCTTCCCTTCCTGAGTGAAGCATAATAAATTCTACTTACACCCAAGGGGTGTAAGTATGGTGTGATCCTAATCCCAATAGGATACCACCCAATGATTCCAAATAGCATGCAATACAATGTGAAAAAGCAAGCAGTTTTAATACGAAATGAAAAGAAGTGATAACTTCTAAGAAATGCAACTTTCAATTGAAAACAGCATTCAAGATAAAATTTTCAGAATGTTAAAATGTTTAAATATAAATGTTATATACTATAAATTACTTCCAAAAACACCCCAATAAAAGAGAAAATACCACAAATACAATGAGAATCAAAATCGGGAACACCCCTAGGCACTAGATAGTCTCAGGCCCTATGTAACTCATACCTCGGTGTAAAGTAACCATGGTAAAATCTATTTTCGTGCACAAGCCACTAGTAGGGAACATACCCATAACCTAGTGGTCCAAAATCATCATCCACATAGATTATTTAGAGATGTCGTTATCAAAATTCAAGGTGAAACATTGACAAAACCCATCTGGTCCACTAGTCGTACTAGTACACATCCACCCATCCTAGGTACCTGAGCTTCCCCCTTTGTGCTCAAAAAAATTAATCGTGATAAAGATATCCATTTTCATGTAAAATAGCACTACTTTTCACATACACCCAGTATATTAGCTATCAAATTTTATTCCACTTAAAACACAAAACAAACATTTTGATTTTTAATGAAACAATTTCTCAAAATCTCTCATTGTTTTGCACAAAAAACCCCTTAAGAACCCCACTTGTACACTATGTGCACACCTATAAGTTACCAAAAAAGTAAAGGTAGCCCAATAAATTTCAATTAAAATTAAAAATAAATTTTAGGGAATCCCCATGTTAAACAAGAAGTGATAACTTTGTAAAACCTCCATTTTCACACAAAAGTGTCACCAAAACATCACTTTCTTGACAAGAACCATTAAAACCCATTTTTGTAGAAACAAAAAAAAGAGATAAACATTATAAACAATATTTTCAGACATATTAAAGTTCAATAAAAACAACTAATTATTTATAGGGCAGACCCAAATAAACTAATAAAACATTTCTTGGGAAAACCCTCAATTTCACACCAAATTGGCATTTTAAATTCAATTGCAATAAAACAACCAATAAAACTAATTTTTGAATAAATAATAAAATGAGATAAACCTTATAATATGATAAATACATCATGATAATACACAAAGATTTCATAAACATCGGATTCACCTACCAAATCAAAGGAAACCCTTGAATCACCGTACGAAAATCAAGTTGCACAACCATCGCACCAATAGGGACTTATATCGAACCTAAAACCACAATAATTTACCAATAAAACCCAAGGTTAGACCCTAGGTTCAAAACCCTACCCCTTTTTCATTTGGTACTTCAATGAAATTGAAATAAACATCATGGAAATGGGAGAAACTAAGGAGGAGAGATACTTACTTGAGATTCTATGATGTTCCTCCACCAAACCCCCCTTAAAATGGAGTTCCAAAGAGGTTTTGAGCTACTTGGAGAGATTAAATGGACCTTAGGTTCGAAGAAGATGAGGAAGGGTCGAATTAGGAACTATAATGGAGGAAAAAGAGTAATAATTGAGAGAGTTAAGAAAGAAAAAAATTTACATATTCAAATATTGTTGATTTGAGAAACCCTATGATGTTCCATACTAAATCACGATGGACATGAGCTTAAAAGTGGGGGGAAAGAGGAGGAGCATTTTTATGGGTTCAATGGATTTGGGTGACACTTGGAATCACCAAAAAATCCTTAAAATTGAATAAGTTATTAATTAAACAATTGTTTTTAAAACTGGAAACGGGCTTCCGGGCAGGCCCAATTCCTTAAATAAAAACCCAAATCCACCATTATTAAGGATTCCTAAAGGGTCCAAATTGAAATGGTGGTGTTAATAGGTCAGGGGAGTAAATTTAGGAATTGTAATGGATGAAAAATATTAAAAATGAAAATGTTAAAAAAGAAACAAAATTGGTTTTTAAATCTGGAAATGGGCTCACGGTTTGGCCCAAATCATGAAAACTCACCCTTTCCTCAGAAAAAGTTTGGGAAACCCAAAAAACCAATAAATAATGGAAATTAAATGAAATATAAATTTAAAATCAGTCCTGGATGTTACAATTCTCCCCAACATCAAAAAATTTCATCCTAGAAAGCCACAAGAAGGCCAAATACCAAAACCAAACTGAACTGATAAACCAAAATATACTTCTTTGCCAAGCTTCACCCCCAAAGGCCAACACACATCCATTGATCAATTGAGGAAGGATTACTCTCAAAACCAAAAATTACACCACTTTCCTAAAATGATCAATCACATTCATTATTTATCCCAATATAAAACTCCTCAAACTCTATCCGAACAAGACTCAAAAATTTCCCCCAAACAAACAACAACTTCGAACATGGTTACACTTACCTTACTTTAACTAAACCATTGGGCGCTCTCCAAACCCAACGTTCACTCAAGGATGATGTTGGTAGATAGATAGATCAGAAATATACTACCTACCACCAATAAAAGACCATGGATAAATCTAAGTTATTGGTATGGGGGGACACAAACAGGCCCCCCACCATAAGAGACAACCTGTATTTTTCCCGAGACAGAATCAAGACACTAACAGGGGGAGGCCTGAACGAACTCCCCAGTACAAAGGGTAGACTTCCATTGAAAATTTACGAAGTAACATACATGAGAATCATAGTGGGTCCCCCACCATATGAACGGACTATCTTAACCGACCAGCATGGGCTAACAAAAAAAGACTAAAAAATTTTAAGATTTGGGAAGGTTGCACGATTAGTCTGCACAATTTCAGAAATCATGCACTAACTGTGAATATCATTCTTTCGGCATGGCTTCCAGGAACACAATCACTACTAATCGTGCACAAACCATGTGCTCGGCCTATCTATCCAAATGTCCAACCATTCTCCAAAGACTCAATGGAAACCAAAGGGGAAGGAAATAACACTGGATGTTGAAATGGGTATAAGGCCCTCCGCCTATTTCCACCGTACGAAAACAACAAAAGAACAATGATGACACTAGAGGTTTAAACACTTCCTCTCTTTCATATAGAGGATATTACTTTTTAAAAAGGTTTAAATGACCCTGGGATTTCCAATAACTATGAGCCAACATCTCTTCGAGACCGATGGATAGAGATCAAATGATTGAATCATCTAAAACCTCACAGTTAGGCTTTGGAAACCCCCTAAATGAGAATTCTTCTTTTGGTGCCACCTACAACTACAATGAAATACTTGATAACATTTCCAAGACATAAAACATTACAAATTTACTTTACCCTAACCTGATATTTCACTGATACAAGGTCTTAGAAGATAAATACAAATCACACCTTGTTTCTTCGGGTGAGAAACAATAGATGTAAAGAAAACCTATACTCACCTTCCCCTAAAATAAAAGATTTTGATGTTTTTCAAAGAAAGTAATTATCCAAACAAAATAGAAACTCCCAAAGTATTGAATGAATTTCACATTTATGGATAATAAAGCACATAAAATTACAAGGTGTCACCAAACATGACCATTCGAAAGATATAAACAATTCATGGAGATTGACATTATACAACATCCCCAAACAACACACAATTCTAGAAAGTGGCCACAATATCCTCTCATGACCAGATTTCCCACATTGGTAATTTAATGTGAACTCCTTCTTCAAAGAGACTACAAAGGACCGAGAGGACCTCTTAGACACCATCCAGATACTCATCCATGCTAACAACCCCAAACCACTTCTAACTTCAGCAAATTAGAAAACTTAAGAAGCAAAGTTTTCTTTCAACCATCCAAAATCACTCTCCCTCTACAAGAGGATACACAAAACCAAGAAAGGAATGGGTTTAGAATCAATCTACAAATCTCAAGAAAAATATTCCTTATATTGATCAACTGGAAGGTCTTCAAATGGTGAAACAATCTAGGTTTCACTTCAGTTGTGCACTAACCCTTAATGGGGCATACCTTATCCAATGATTGAACCCAAAGATCCAAAAAATATTATCCATTGGTCAAGATATTACAAAAACCATATCCACACACATTAAGGTAACCACCGTAAAGGTTTCCCCAAACATTTTTTAGAAGAGACCACTAACCGGCCCTTCAACACAGCTTACCGACCAAACAAAAACCCAAAACACAGTTCAACAGGAGGGGTTCTTGGACTCAAAACATCCAAAAACATCATAATTTTCAAAAAATATATACAAACCATCTGAAACTAGTCATCAAGACATCATGTTTTTTCTTTGAAATCATATTTTTTAAAATAAACGGGTCAACGGTTTGTGTATCCACCAATGGTACCCCATGGGCCTCACACATGCATGTTTCTATGCCACACCAGACACCCTCCTCATATCCATCCTAGAACTCATCCAACCACGCCATAAATCATCCATAATCACATATAACTCCATGAATTTGGTCACTCACATAAATAAAAATGGTTATAATAAAAATTCTTTCCACATTTCAAAACCTAAACAGTCAACCAATACCTCCTTTTTCTCAAAACCACTTACCATGAAATCAAACCAAAATTACAGCTTGGAGAAATTTTTAGAAATGAACAATAATTTAAATGAAAAATCACTTTCAAGTCATATAAATTAATTTCAAAACATCTCATACCATTAAAACACCTCTCAGTAGTTTAGAAAACTATATTGTAAGCACTTTTTCAAAACCAACTTTAACACAATTTTCTGCTTTCAAAAGTGGTGTAAACACACAAATTTACATTTCAAAAAAATTCTGGAAACATAGTTCCCCCATTTCGCAATTAAAACCCTTCCATTTTTTTATAGCGAAAAGCGGTAACATGAATTGGTCTCCCAATTCAAATTAAAACCCTTCCATATTTATTAGAAAACCATTTCAAAAAAAACATAATCTTCTTAAAACCATGTCATTTTTTTTAAAACCTAACTTCCAAGATTTGAAAACTAAAGGAAACAAGACAATGCAAGGGGAAAGTAGCTTCAGTGGGTGACTTGTACATATGGTTGGTATCCATAATTCAATAAATTCACCATCAAAGTGAGACTTCTAGGGAAATATCACCGGCTCCACATGGTTTTCCAGACCCAGCGAGCTCACTAAGACCATTAACCCAACTCTCTTTTCATTTCCCCTAATAATCATCAAACCAAGAAAACCAAAGGACTTAGAAAAGTCCCGACATCCCCTAAAGAAATGAATCAATTCTTGATGTGTGGTGATCAAACACACTACTCATAACCATAAATCCAGGTCCCAACAATCCTAAATCCATACTATCCCGACTATTTCCTAAATAACATGACCCAAAGAGAGTGAACCTCCTTCGATACTGTTTTGTCACCAAATGAATCTGGTCCCCACCAATAATGGAACCAAACCCAAACCGTGACAAGGATATAAGGGATTTCCATATCCCCATGGTCTTTCAAAAGTTCCCAGGTATCATTTATCATGGTTTGGGAATGATTTACCCAAATATGTAGACATAAAATATCAAAAACATTTGATAAACTGAATCTGAAAAAATTCATACCAAACAAGGTTTATAAAAAAATACATAAATGAAAACAAAAGTTAAAATGGAATAAAAAAGGCTCAAATACACAAATAAACAATATAAAAACACACCCAAGGACACCACACGACATGGGGTCGTCACCTAGAAGTCGTCTCCACAACTCTGCACCAAGGATGAGAACTAACACCCTGGACTGCCATCACCCATAGCCTTCCCTTCCGGAGTTAAGAATAATAAATTATACTTACAACCAAGGGGTTTAAGTAGGGTGTGATCCTATTACCAATATGATACCACCCAATGATTCCAAAGATCATACAATACAATGTTGAAAAGCAAAGATTTTTAATACGCAATGAAAAGAAGTGATAACTTCCATGAAATGAAACTTTCAATTGAAAACGGTTTTCAAGATAAAAATTTTAGAATGTTAACACATTTAAATAGAAAGGTTATCTATAGAAATTTAATTCAAAAAACACCCCAATAAAAGGTAAAATACCACAAATACAAAGAGCAACAAAATCAGGAAAACCCATAGGCACCAGATAGTCTCGGGCCCCATGTACCTCATACATCGGTGCAAAGTAACCATAGTAAAATCTGTTCTCATACACAATACACTAGTATGGAACATACCCATAACCTAGTGGTCTACAATCATAATTATCATAGTTTAATTATAGTTTTCATTATCCAAATTCTAGTTGAAACAGAGAAAAAACCCATCCGGTCCACAAGTTGTACTAGTACACATTTGCCCCACCTAGGTACCCAGGCTCCCCCCTTTGTGATCAAAAAATTTAAGCATGCAACACATATACATTTTCATGTAAAATAAAACTACTGGTCACATACACCCAGTATAGTATCTACGACATTTTATACCACTTAAAGCACAAAACAAACACTTTTATTTTTAATGATACAATTTCTCAAAATCCCACATTGTTTTGCACAAAAAAACCCCTTAAGAACCCCACTTGTAAACTATGTGCACACTTGTAAGTTACCAAAACAGTAAAGGAAGCCCAATAAATTTAAATTAAAATAAAAAATCAATTTTAGGGAAGCCCCATGTTAAAAAATAAGTGATAACTTTTAAAACCTCCATTTTCACAGAAAAGTGTCACCAAAACATCACTTTCTTTACAAACACCATTATAATCCATTTTTTCAGAAACAACAAAAGGGGATAAAAATTATAAACATAATTTTAATCCCTATTATAGTTCAATAAAAAACTAAGTATTTAGAGGGTAGCCCCAAATAATCCAATAAAACATTTCTTTGGAAAACTATCAATTTCACACCAAATTGGCATTTAAAATTCAATTGCAATAAAAACACCAATAAAACTAATTTTTGCAGAAATCATAAAATTATATAAACCTAAAAATATTATAAATACATAATTATAATACATAATGATTTCATAAACATTGGAATCACCTACCAAATCAAATGAAACCCTTGAATAACCGTGCGAAAATCAAGTCGCACCACCATCACACTGATATGGACTAATATCGAACCTAAATCCCCAATAATTGACCAATAAAACCCAATGTTAAACCCTAGGTTTTAAATCCTACCCATTGGTCATTTGTATCATCAAGGAAATTTAAATAAACTTCATGGAAATGGGAGGAACTAAAGAGAAGAGACACTTAATTGAGATTCTTTGAAGTTTGTCCACCAAATCCCCCATAAAATGGAGTTCCAAAGAGGTTTATAGAGCCTTGGAGGTATTCCATGGATTTTAGGTTCTAAGAGGATGAGTAAGGGTCGAATTGGGAACTAGAATGGTGGAAAAAGAGTATGAATTGAGAGATTTATGAAATAAAGAATGTACCTCTTCAAATATGGTTGATTTGAAAATCCTATGATGTTCTATACTAAATTACAATGGAAACGAGATCCAAAGAGGGGTAAAAGATGAGGGGTGCGTGGCTGGGTTCAGTGGGATTGGGTGGAACTTAGAATTACCGAAAAATTCTTAAAATTAAATAAGTTATTAATTAAACAAATTTTCTTTAAAAAATTGGAAATGGGATTTCAGGCCAGCTCAATTCATTAAATAAAAACCAAAATCCACAATTATTATGGACTCCTAAAGGTTCAAAATTTAAATGGTGGTGTTAATAGGTCTGGGGAGTCCATTTATTAATTTAAATGTGTGAAAAATATTAAAAAATGAAAATGTAATAAAAGAAACAAAATTGGTTTTAAAATCTAGAAATGAGCTGATGGCTTGGCCCAAATCATGAAAACTCACCCTTTCATCAAAAAAAGCTTGGGAAACCACCAAAACTGTAGACACCCAAAGCTTGATGTACATTGAAATTACATTACTTTTTCGGAATACTTAATACATAACAAAAACAGACACACAAGGACCGTAATAGTTTAGTGTCTTTGGATACTCGGAACATAATCTTCTAATCGTGGTGAAAGATTTTCAACATCTCCCATAAAGATCTTCCCCATTGTTTTCTTATATAAAACTTTTATTTAAATCTTGGGGAAAAGAAAAACATATAAAGGGTGAGATAAAAAGCTCATTAATGGTATTCATGGATAAAATACATTTGAACTTAAAAAAAACATGAACAAAATGTTTAAATATCAAAATCTTTAGAAATAAATCTTGGCAGTACATAAGGCATAGATCATAAAGGAACATTAATAATGATAAAATAGCATGGGAATAAAACATGTAATCGTGGAAACCATTAATCACATGTTATTATTTCCATAGTAGCCAAGGAATTTCTGCCAAGACCATCTTAGTGGACAAAGTCCCTTTCTAAAACAAGTTCACTCCTCGTTCCAGTCCTGTATCACTGAACCGGATTAACTTACCATTCCAGCCATGTCTTTCTCATGAGATATAAATATTTACCCAATGCATTGTTGGGAGATATAGGTCCCACCCATCTCATAATGAAATCATTCTTACTTGTTCCACAACATAAACATAAATCAATCATTATAACCCAAAGAATAAAAATGGGTTTCATAAACATCATCCCATCATATCATAATCCATATAAAACAAATGGATATCATTTCATCATAAGAAAAGTAAAACCATGTAAATCATAGAGACATTTTACTTGAACCATACACATATGAAATAATTTCATCTTAGATGAAAAATGGTTTTGATAAAATACTTGAAATGAATTCTTGAGGAAAATATCATTTCTTCTTCAAAATCATTTTCTTTTCACAAAATGCCATGAAATTTTCAAAGAAAAGGATGTTGTTGAATATAGTAATTAAATATTGTAGAGTAATCCTCATGAAAATAAGGTGTTATAAAACTGTAAAAATCCATTCAAGTCGTATAAGTTAAAAAAACATTCTTCTCGTACATTTGCCGGAAAAGTCAAAAAAGTACATCGTAATGTAAACAAAAGAAAGATTCCTTACATACCATATAGTAAAAGTAAAAAATGGGTAAAAAGTAATTTAAACATACATGAAAACATTTTTATAAAACAGGTACATGGATGATAAATATAACCCCATTAAATACTTACGAATAAATAATCACGGATAAAAACGAGATTGGAAAGGTTATCCCTTACAAAGATCTTTTTGTAAATAAAATAAATCACTTATGTGTATTCACTATAAGGTCACATAAAGAAAGTATAAATACATGATAAGATATAAAAATTTATTTCAAACATAATCAAATAATGACATAAACAAGAAAGAAAAGATAAACCCAAAGAACGGAAATTGGGTTAAGAAGTTCCCTTACCTCGTGTCCGATTTGACTCGATCGTTCTTTAATATCCTTTAATTTGGGTAACTTAATTTGGTTTGAACCAAAAGGACTTATTGAAGTTCCTTCTTCCTAAGGTAAGGCTTCTAGGGGGAGGAGAGGTATGTAGGGAGCTTAATTGGGCAGATGTTGGACAAGTCAAATGGCTTGAGAGGTGTGAGGAATTGGATAGAAATGGTCTCCTTTTATAAGGGGGAGGAGGGGATCTTTTGGAAAGTGTGAAAATATTAATTTATTATAAACTTATCTTCGATTTAAAATGGTCGAAAAATAATTAAAGGTGAAGATAAGATGACTCATGGTCAAAATAAAATCATCCAATCATAATTGGACATGTTTTGGATAATATTTTAATCATTATAATCTAATTTATTTAAATTATTTATTAATGAGGTAAATACTGAATCATTACTGTGTCATAAATAATTTAATTTATTTGAGGTCTAAATTTTTTTTAAAAAATACCATCAGGTAGGAAATATTTTTAGCTTTCCAATGTATATTTATAGTATAAAAGATAATTTATATAACCCTTTATAAAAATTAATTTCTAAAAGATTTTTGTTAATGTCTATTTTGTCTTTACATTAAATTAATTAATCCAAAGAGTCATTATCACTACCAAGTGGGTCAATGGGGTCCCAAAATCGACCCAAGGATGCCCATTGTCGGCCAATAATCATCCAATAAGGTTAGGACAAGTGTTAAGGTAGTTTTGAATTGTTATAATATTCTTTTAACTTTGAATTACCCTATTTACTTTTAACCATAGTAAATAAAAGTCAAAAGTTACTATTCAAAAAAAATTATTTTCATCTTATTGAACCACATTTTAGTTCTTGGTAACAACCATGTATGTTGGATTTTTGAAATTCAATTCACAGAAGTGGTAAATTTTCATTTAACTGAAAGAGTCAGTTTTTTAACTACCACTAAGTGGTTTCACTATTAATCAAAAATTGATGTTTTTTAGAAAAATACCAAAAATTCAGCCTAAGCTATATTTGATATTCCAAATTAAAAAATGATGTCTATTTTTCAAAATTCATAACATATAAGTGGAATTAATAAATTTTAAAATTAATTCCCGTTATCAAAACTAATAGCGTGTTTTTAAGAAACAATAAATCTCAAAAGTTCGACACTTGTTTATGTCCAAATTCAAAGTGAAAAAAATTACAATGACCAAATTAGATTAAATGGTAAAAATTTATTCTAATTACAATTTAAAACCAATTAAAAAGATAATATAACCATATAAATTATTTTGATGAAAAAAGTTGTTTTTAATTAAAATATAGCGTGTTTTTATGATTCATTAAAATATGAAAGTTATCAGAATAATATGAAAAATTTATCCAAATTAAATTTTTATATCCTGATTCCAAAGAGGAATTTTATTTTTTTAAATTGAACTTATAAACATGTCAAAAATTATATTTAAAGTAGGCGCGCCTTCAAAAGGCGTCAAAACTGCATTTTTTTAAAAAAAAACTTATTTTACACGAAAAATTTATTTATTTCTCATACCATGTTCTAGAAAATATGTAAGATGAATAATAATGTTATAAAATTAGAAATTTATTTAATACTATTCATAAAGAATAGTCCTTAATAATATTATAACAATATATTGTTGTTTAGTGAAACCTGGTATTGCGTACTACACACGCTATCGAGGAAGGTCGTGATTGCCTGTAATGCAAGCCAAGTCAGGGTGGTGTGTAGTGAATGACTCCTTTGTTGTTGCGTATAAAAAAATAAAACCATATTTCATTTATACATTAAAAAAATATATACTTAATGTTGTGTAGAATAATTTCTACAAAACAAACTTGAAATTGTGTGTAACACGAGCCAAGAATAGTGTTGCGTATACTGCAAGCTAATACAGTGTTGCGTTTAGTGCAAGATAATCTTGGTGTAGTGTACAATAGAAGATATGAAGGAAATTAGAAAGAATATATCTTATAAAATTTCGGGGTGTTACATTCTACCCCCCTTAAAATGAATTTTTCCCTCGAAATTCGTCGGGGTTATAAATGGTTTACTATTTGAATGTTTCTTTCATAGAAACCCACATCGTAAAAAGGAATACTAAAACATAATTTTAAAAATTGAATTATGAAAAATAACGGTTACCCAAATTAACTAATCATTGGGTTTCCACAAAGGAGAACATAGGTAAAAATATGGATATGAAATAGAAATCTAACCATAAAGTTCTGATGGAGAGTGGTAGAGAACATGGCTATGAAAAATCCAACAATCACAAAGCCATAAATTTGTGACGATCTATGGTACCATCTGATTAATTAGATATAAGAGAACTAGGAAAACATTTTTGGTTTTCAAGATCATTTTTCTAATGTTGAAGAATTATTTTTTGAATTTCAAGAAATAATTACTTGATTTTGGTACAATCTCACTATTGTTCGTGCCTTGGACAATTTCCACTTCATCTCTTAAAGAAATAAAGTTGAATTTGTCTTCTGTGAAGTGTTATCAAATCATGCGATAGAATGATTGGTCATTCCATCTATCTCAAACAAAAGGATAGAAAAGGTTATTAAATATACATAAGTCCATATATAGTGAGATTAATCATATATAGTTCCTAAAATGGACTTATACATCATATATCATACTGCTTAATATAATAAAACTAGTTTCTACTAACCAGGGACTTTTTGTGGGCCAGTGGTAGGCGATAAAGGCCTGTCGCACTTCAGTTGTGGGTTCGATTCCCACAGCCTTGTCTGACGCGATGGTTTTTCGCCCGCCTTGCAGGTTGTCCATTTTTCTAAAACTACATTATCATAACACTCCTGCAATAATATCAAAAAAAAGTTCTAGCCTTAAACAATTCTATATGATGTCCAAAATAATACATTTCAATCTTTAGGCTTATCCAAAATACATATGTCCAATCTCATAGTATAAAGAAAACGATTACTTGAAATGTCACATAACAAGCATGTGAATACCATAATTTATCCCCCATATATCATAAGATATATCTTTTTGGTCTCATTCAAAATATGTGAATACCTTAATCATGTTTTCTTCTGAAAAATGAATACCCATTGAACCTTAGTGAACACATAAATGCTGTCAAAAGTTAACTCTTTCAACATACCAAAATCCCAAATTTTGTATATACTCAAACCATGATATAACTTTGTCCTTATTATTAATGAGCTCATGAATACTATCAAACATATTATTTTCTCTTTATCCCTTTATTATGCGCATATCATCTGCTATCCAAAAATATTTCAATCGCTTTTCATGGTTACCGATGCCATATTCTTATGGAAAACCACAATGGACCAATATATAGGTATTCCAATATACCATAAAAGTACCTGAACAACATTTTTCTTGAATACCAATAAATAAACACTTGAAACCATACTCTTCAATGATTTTCATGGAATAAGTCCTTGCTTGATTTAGAAGTAATGTCTTAGGTCAGGGCATTGAGTTGGGTAATGCCCATGTTCTCCACAGATAAGACATTGAACTCCATAACAGTCTGTCACTCTATGACCCTTATCTCTACACAGATAACATATTCCCCTCCATTTGATGTATTCATCAAGGTTCTTCTTCCATTATTTAGAAATATCAATCTTACTTTCTCTATGCTCCTCCACATGTGAACATGCATAAAAGTCCATCATCCTCTTATTTTATGAATTGGGAATACCACTAAATTTCACCATGTTAATCATATATCGTGATGTCTGATTCAGCATAATCATAATATCTTTCCCTCTAGGCATTACGCAATTTCACTGCTCATATTCACCAATTTTTCCATCGGATTCAATGCCAACCCAATTCCTTCTGGTTCCCTCCATTAACTAAAACCAGAAACCATTGTGTAAGAAACAGTTAAAATAATGAGGTACCACATAATCATAAAAAGTCACTTATTGGTTGTATAACTTATGACACTTTCTTTAACCTATGATATCTTAGGTTTACCCTAGGTTATTCATGATCATCAACATAATTCTAGGACTATAACCTATAGTTATACTAAACCTTAGAGACATTACTAAACCTTAGGTACATCCCTAGACATACCATAGAAATATCTATAGGGATCTCACTAAAGTTTTCGCGTCCTAGTTTCCAAAGGTTAACTAAACCTTTCCTCTGATACCAACTATAGAGACCCAAAGCATGAAGTACATGGACATTACATTACTTTTGAAGAATACTTAATACATAAAAAAATAGACATACATGGACCGTAATAGTTTAGTGTCTTTGGAAACTCAGAACATAATCTTCTAATCGTGGTGAAAGATCTTCAACATCTCCCATAAAGATCATCCCCTTTGTTTTCTTACCTAAAACCTTTCTTTAAATATTGGGGAAATGAAAACATATAAAGGGTGATCTCAAATGCTCAGTAAGGGTAAGCATGGATAATATACATTTGAACTTAAAAAAAACATAAACATAAATTTTAAATATCAAAATCTTGAGAAATAAATCTTGGCAGTACATAAGGCACAGACCATAAAGGAACATTAATAATGATAAAATAGAATGAGAATAAAACATGTAATTGTGGAAACCATTAATCACATGTTATTATTTCCATAGTATCCAAGGCATTTCTGCCAAGACCATCTTAGTGGATAAAGTCCCTTTCTGAAACAAGTTCACTACTTGTTCCAGTCCGGCATCACTGAACCGGATTAACTTACCATTCCTGCCATGTCTATCTCATGAGATATAAATCTTTACCCAATGAATTGGAGGGAGATATAGGTCCCACCCATCTCATAATTAAATCATTATTACTTGTGCCACAACATAAACATACATCATTCATTATAACCCAAAGAATAAAAATGGGTTTCATAAACATCATCCCATCATAACATAATCCATATAAAACAAATGGATATCATTTCATCATAAGAAACATGAAACCATGTAAATAATAGAGAAATTATACTTGAAACATACACATATGAAATAATTTCATCTTATATGGAAAATGGTTTTGATAAAACACTTGAAATGAATTCTTGAGGAAAATATCCTTTCTTCTTCAAAATCATTTTCTTTTCACAAAATGCCATGAAATTTTCAACGAAAAGGATTTTGTTGAAAATAGACATTAAATCTTGTAGAGTAAGCTTATTGAAAATAAGGTGTTATGAAACTGTAAAAATCCATTCAAGTCATATAAGTTAAAAAATCATTCTTCTCGTACTTTTGCTAGAAAAGTCAAAAAAGTGCCTCGTAACGTAAACAAAAGAAAGGTTCCTTACATACCATGTAGTAAAAGTAAAAAATGGGTAAAAAGGACTTTAAACATACATGAAACCATTTTTATAAAACATGGTAATGGATGATAAATATAATCCCAGTAAATACTTACGAATAAATAATCTCAGATATAAATGAGATTGGAAAGGTTATCCCTTACAAAGATCTTTTTGTAAATAAAATAAATCACTTATGTGTATTCACTATAAGGTCACATAAAGAAAGTATAAATACATGATAATATATAAAAATTAATTTCAAACATAATCAAATAATGACATAAACAAGAAAGATAAGATCAACCCAAAGAGCGGAAATTGGGTTAAGAAGTTCCCTTACCTCGTGTCCGACTTGACTCTATCGTTCTGTAATCTCCTTTAATTTGGGTAACTTCATTTGGTTTTAACCAAAAGTACTTCTCGAAGTTCCTTCTGCCTAAGTTAAGGATTCTAGGGGAGGAGAGGTATGTAGGGAGTTTAATTGGTTATAGGTTGGACGAGCCAAATGGCTTGAGAGGTGTGAGGAATTTTATAGAAATGGTCTCCTTTTATAAGGGGGAGGATGAGCTCTTTTGGAAAGTGTGAAAATATTATTTTATTATAAACTTATCATCAGTTTCAAAAGTTAGAAAAAAAAATTAAAGATGATGATAAGATGACTCATGGTATAAATAAAATCATCCAATCATAATTGGACATGTTTTGGATAATATTTTAATCATTATAATCTAATTTATTTAAATCATTTATTAATGAGGTAAATACTGCATCATTATTGTGTCATAAATAATTTAATTTATTTGATGTCTAAAAATTATAAAACAAATACCATCATGTAGGAAATCTTTTTATATTTCCAATGAATATTTATAGTCAAAAAGATAATTTATATAACCCCTTATAAAAATTAATTACTAAAAGTTTTTTTGTTAATGTTGATTTTTTCTTTACAATAAATTAATTAATCCAAATAGTCATTATCACTACCAAGTGGCTCAATGGGGTCCCAAAATCGACCCATGGATGCCCAGGGATAGCCACTACTCATCCAATATGGTTAGCACAAGTGTTAAGGTAATTTTTAATTATTATAATATTCTTTTAACTTTGAATTACCATATTTACCTTTAACCACAGTAAATAAATGTCAAAAGTAACTATTCACAAAAAATTATTTTCATCTTATTGAACAACATTTTACTTATTGATAACAACCATGTATGTCAGATTTTTGAAATTCAATTCATAGAAGATGTAAAATTCCATTTAACTGAAAGAGTCGGTTTTTTTAACTACCACTAAGTTGTTTCACTATTCATCAAAAATTGAAGCTTTTCAGAAAAAATACCAAAAATTCAGCCTAAGATATATTTGATATTCTGAATTCACAAATGATGTATATTTTTACAAATTCAAAACATAGAAGTATAATTAATTAATTTTAAAATTAATTACCGTTATCAAAACAAATAGCGTGTTTTTAAGAAACAGTAACTATCAAAAGATCGACACTTGTTTATGTCCAAATTCAAAGTGAAATTAATTACAATGACCAAAATTGGATTAAATAGTAAAAATATATTATAATTACACTTTAAAACCAATTAAAAAGATAATCTAACCATATAAATTATTGCGATGAGAAAATTTGTTTTTAATTAAAATATAGCGTGTTTTTACTATTTATTAAAATATGAAAGTTATCAGAATAATATGAAAAATTTATCCAAATTAAATTTTTATATCCTGATTCCAAAGAAAAATTTATTTTGTCAAATTTAACTTATAAACATTTCAAAAACTAGATTTAAAGTAGGTGCGCCATCAAAAGGTGGAAAAACTGCATTTTTTGAAAAAAAAACTTATTTTACCCGAAAAAAATTATATTTTTCACATACCATGTTCTAGAAAATATGTAAGATGAATAATATTGTTATAAAATTCGAAATTTATTTAATAATATTCATAAAATCTAGTCCATAATAATATTATAACAATATATCGCAGTTTAGTGAAACCCGGTATTGCGTACTACACACGCTATCGAGGAAAGTCGCGTTTGTGTGTAATGCAAGCCAAGTCAGGGTGGCGTGTAGTGAAAGAATCCTTTGTTGTTGCATATAACAAAATACAACCATATTTCTTTTATACATTAAACAAAATCTATACTTAATGTTGCGTAGAATAATTTCTACAAAACCAACTTGAAATTGTGTGTAACACGAGCCAAGAATAGTGTTGCGTATACTGCAGGCTAATACGGTGTTGTGTATAGCTCAAGATAATCTTGGTGTAGCGTACAACAAAAGATATGAAATAAATTAAAAATAATATATCTTATAAAATGTCGGGGTGTTACAAAAAAAGAATGGAAATTAAATGAAAAATAAATTTAAAATAAATAATGGATGTGCCAGAAACTTTTCTAAATACACCCGAAAAATGGATGGAATTTAGGATATGTTGGACATGGTAATACGAGAAGAGTTGGCACCATTAAAAAGTGAAAACAAACTTTTCTTTCTCTAGCTGCTTCCAATTTTTCCATGCATGAGAGATATCAATTTTGAATATTATTGAATGACATAAAGGTTACATAGGGGTATTCATCAAATATCAAGAATATCGTGACAATGAACGGTTTGAAGTCAAAGGGTATGAAATCATATGAATGTCATGTTTTGATTCATTATTTAATTCCTATAGCTTTATGTTGAATTTCACCCAAGAATGTACATCATAAATTAAACAAGCTCTATTTATTCTTCAAATCTATATGCAACATAGTTATAGATCTTGAGAAATTTCTGACTATGGAAAGAGAGTATACTATGTGGTCATGTACACTATAGATGTATGTACCCCATTGAATGGTATAGGAATATTTTGAAAGTGCATGTCAAAAATAAAATTTGGCCAGAGGGTTGTATTGTAGAGTGAGATATTGTTGATGAAGACATTGAATTCTCTACAGAATACATGTCTAATGTAGAAAGAATTGGTCTATGTAAGATCCTAGATTTTTCTTGAGGAATATATATTTTATTTTCTGGTTAATTGTGTTTAATTTCCTTTTTTATACCTTAAACCGAGATGTGGGTCGGTTGGGTTGTTTTTGGGAAAGAAGGGGGAAAAGAGGCTGAAGGTTGGTCATAGGCTAGGTACACATTGTAAACTCCCAGTTCACAGTGTTTAGTGGAAGTTCTCAATGTGTATGGGTTTTTTTAGAGAAATAAAATCGTGAAGTAGAAATCATATACTGTAGGTACATGTCATGTACTTTCCCACTGGGGTTTTTAAAAAGAGAGGCAGTAGCCTCTTATTTTTCTTACGTAAAATGTTTTCCACTCATTTTTGGTACCCAAAAACCATCTATTATGGTTTTTTAGATCTAGAATATTTACAGACTTTGATTCGAGTGTGGTTTGTCTCATTGGAACCACATCATTAAGTAATCGATTCATTTTTAGTTTTTCTTGATTCTTCGAAACAACAACTATGCCATTTGGATTTAGGCTCATATGCACTAATATTTGGTTCTTCATACATTCTTCAGATTTCTTAAAAACCAATATGAATAAAAACTTGATACTAGATGATCCATCTATGACTAAGGCATGGTATGTGTTCTATACATTCTTTCTTCTTTTCAGGTTCTTTTCGGGAGTTCGTCCCTTTCGATATCCATTAGACTTTTTGGTGAGGTGTCATTCTTGATCGAGTTTCCTATCGTAGTTGTAGTCAGACCTAGTGAGGATTCTCATCGGTTCTGTTTAGGTGTGTTGGCACCCGTTGCACGATTCAAGGTCACCCAAGGGGTGAGCCTTAAGGAAATACCCTATTTATACTTTTTAAAACCACCCAAGGGGAATGGATTTTTGATCTCCTAGCTAGAGGAAACCATTAAGATACCCGAATGGTTTGATTTATCTGCTTAGGATATGTACTGCCTCCTTTCTTAGTGGTATCTGGATATTCTATTCTTGTTTAATTTAACTAGGATTGTTAAATGGATAATATGGGTTGGTATACCTATATAAATAACCAATGGAATGTTGAATGAATTATATGGGAGGGTAGGCCCGTATGATTTGTAGTTTATTAATGGTTAGCATGAGTGGGTATACTCATGGCTTGTGCATGTTTAGCTGAGTGGGTATAATCACTTTGAATGAATTTTAAAACCGAATGCTTTGATTGAATGGTTTTATAGATGCCATGGAATACTCTCTAGGAATCTATAATGCAGTATTTGACACCTTGGGTTAACTCTTCCCCTTGATTCTTCATTCCATGGGATGCATTGGGCCTTGCAACCCCATGGATCCGGCTTGTTTGGGCTCACATGGGTAATGTCATTTCCATGATCCTTTAACCCCAAACAGTTCCTAGACGAAGTTTTCACTAGGATTCCCATGGGAATCGATGTGGATTCCTTGGATGAGTTAATTATATCCAGACCGTCATGGTATAGATTAATTACATAGACACCCTGGTACATGATACGTTGGATTTGGACCTTCGGGGTCTACTTTTCACTATACGACATGGCTGTGGGATTTTTCACATCACTATACAGCATGGCCATGGAATTTTCTTTACTATTTATACAGTACGGTAGTGGTTTATTTGACATAAATAGATGTACAATGTGGGTGGGTGACTTATTTAATTTTTTATAGCTTCATTTTTAGGAGATGACCCTTTTTTAGGTAGCCTTGAGGGGTTGTTTAGCATTACTTATGATAGTAGACTTATCCCATGGGAATACACACTCACAATACTATTTTCTTTACACTTTATCACATGTTGTATATTGTCGTTGAACTGTTTAGAAATGGGTGGATTCATACTATGATGATTATATCACACCCTGTTTAAGCCTCCTCGGGGACCCAAATAGATTATATGGTTATAGGTGATGATAGGGGAAAGAGCCCTAGTACAGGTTGTTGATAGCTGTTTTTGAGTAGGGGGCATAAGACCAAGTTGAGGATTGTGATGATGGGATGCCTTTTTGTTCTTTTGTTCTTTATGGTACATGTAATGTATTGTATTTCCATGCACTATTATAGCTTATTTCTAGATACTTATATAATCTTTATCATTTTGTATAAGTGACACTTCATGTTATTTTTATATATTCTTGTTTATTATTACTTTCAGTTGACTATTGTTTCTTTCACTTCTGATATTTATTATATGTTTTACTTCTGATGTGATACTGTGGTAATGATGGAATAGTCTCCCCAATGACTCACCTTGGCCCTCTATACAAGTCATCAGCCTCTAATGTTTGGGGATATGTGTTTGAGGCCTTGTGTCCAACTGGGTTCAGAGCACCGTTTTGGGTGGCATCCAGGTCTCGGACGTTACAATGTGGTATCAGAGGAGGTCATTTCTAGTTTACCTTACTATTTGGAAATAATAGACAAGGATATGAAGGAAATGGACTTTGGTAATAAATTATGCCTGGGAGTAGCTACCCCGCATACATGGAAAATCCAAATTACGTCGAATGGATTTATATTTTTTCGGATTTTGATGGTTACCGTTGTTTTGATTTCACTGTTGGGTGCCACCCTTGATTTCTGCTATTACTACTAATGAAACTGTGGGTTTTATTTGTATTGAAACCCTATGAGATGAGGGTATTTCATATCATGCATCATATATGCACTTTTTAGAGAATAACAAGTTATGCATTTTTCCATGCAATTTAGGATGTATTAGTTATTGCATACTATTGTGATAGTTAACGCGATAGTTATTCTTTCTACTATGTCAGGTGGTTGTAGTAGATAAAGGAGTGACATCATCATTCAATCCATAAGGTGTATGAGCCCTTATGAATAGGGAAATGACACAAAAATGAAATGAAAAGGATTAAATGAATTTGTTATATGTATGGTTTTAATGGGATCCAAGTATTGGATTCATGAGGTGTTATGGGCCCTCCAGGATTCAGAATTGATAAACCCATGGTAAAATTTCCTAGATAACTTAATGTGAAATTGAAATGGAAACTAGAAATGATAAATAGATACTTGACCTAGACTTGGATTTTGAGTGGGAAAGTGGAATAGTTTCTAGTGGTTCGGTGACTATTATTTATATAGTCTTAGATTTTGGAGTAGTCTATATGATGAATTAGCTTTTAGGAGGGTTTTGACATATGCTATGCTTTTTTCCTGGGTGATTTGATGTTTTTATTTTCTAAGGCATGTGATTGGCATTGTAGAGACATTCCACCATGACGACCTCCAGTGGTATTCCGCGCAGAAGGTGATAACTATACTTTGGAGATGGTGGGCCATGGGCTACCAGTTGATCCTCATTTAGTTCCAGCTGCAATAGTAGGATTTGTTTCAAACATAGGTGTTGAGGTACATTTCCAAAAGGGGTTTCTTTGTTATATGCAGACAATTCAAGGATAACTGTAGCTATCCTTGACTATGATTGAGCCGATATAGGTGTTCCAGTAGCAACAATATTCTAGGTTTTTAGGGGATGGTGGTCCACAGGCTACAACGCTGTGGATTGATACCACGTTAGAAATTTTTGAGCATCTGGAGATTAATTTGGAGTGGAGAGTCAATCTCGTGACTTATATGCTATGTGGGGTGGAAAAGTGCTGGTGCGGTGTTTTGAGCCTTGCTTATGGGCTACAGAATATGGTTTGGGATGAATTCAAAACCCACTTTTTTCATACTTTTACCATGTGACTCTACGAGCAGAGTTGGAGAGTGGGTTTATGAATCCAGATTATGGTACAATGATAATTATGGAATACTTGACACACTTTATAGAGAGGTAGCATTTTGCGTCAATGTATCTTACTGATGAGCTGTTGAGAGAGAGACACTTTGAGGAAGGTCTAAGAGATGATATCAAATATTATATCAATGTGTTTAGGTTTAATTCTATCATTGAGATTGTGAATCATGAACTGATTATAGAGCAGAACCTGAGGGAAGTTGGGGGTATAGAACATGGGAGTGTTGTTTCTTTCAGAAGTGGATCTACGTCTTCTGGCCGGAAGCACAGTTTTGAGGCTTTCCACAATGTTGGTGCGGGTCAGGTTGTAGGTGCATGCAACTTGGTGTTTTTTCATTAGTGTGGTAGGTGGGGCCACATGAAGAATTAGTGTGACCGCGACCCAGTTGAGTATTGATATTGTGGAAGGATGGGTAACATGGAGTGGTTTTTGAGGACCTTCCCTATATCTACGAGTGGTAGGGTTCATCTCCGACATCAAGTTCAAGAGCAGGTTCCTGAGATCCGTGTCAGGCTAGGACTTGTAGCAGTGTTGGATGGTTAGGGCAAGGTAGTGGTGGTTGTGGCTGTGGTATCCAACCACTAGGTTCCCAGAGAATGTAGGGTGGATCAGTATAGGGTAGTCAGGTATAGTCATAGGGCCATGGTATATGCCTGAAATATGTAATACAATAGACCCAACATGATCAGGATCCCAAAAATTCTATGGTGAGAGGTACAATCTTAGTATATTATATGATTACATTTGTTCTTTTCGATACAAGATCCTCTAACAATTTTATCTCTGCATGATTGGTTAAAATCCTTGGGCTTGTGGTTTTTTTATGAAGGAGTTTTGAAGCTAGACACACTGTTGTGGTGTGCACTAGTGTATGAAGTGTCCCCATGAGGTTGTATGGCATCACATCGCTTGGAATCTGTATGTCCTCAAGATGATAGGGTTTTACATCATTCTTGGGATTGACTAGGTAGTATCTTATCAAGAATACATTGGTTTCTATAGCTATATGGTGAATTTCACATAACTAGAGGTTGTCGTGTTTATTCAAAAGGATGAAGGGTATGTACAGGAAAGAAAAAGATGATCCCGAGCATCGTGGGATGGGCAAGATGATGACCCAGATCAGTATTTTTTATATGGATGACCAGGGAGTGTGTCAGGAAGACTTTACTCTAGTGGTTGAGTGCTTTTGGGATGTCTTTGCTCATAACTTTTCCGGGTTTCCTAATGAGAGAGAGGTGGGTTTCTCCATCAGGATAGTGTCAGGAGCTGCGTCGATATCCATTCCTCCTTTCAGGATAGCTATGATGGAGTTTCATGAGATCAATAGGTAGTTACAGGATTTAGAGGCGAAGGGGTTTATCATACCCAATACTTCCCTATGGGGTTCACCGGTCCTTTTTGTGAAAATGGAAGAGAAAAATCCTAGGATATGTGTGGACTATCATTAAATGAACCAATTGATGGTTAAAAACTGATATTGTTTTCCATGGATAGATGATCTATTTTATCATCTTAGAGGTGATCGAGTTTTCTCGAAGACTGACATGTGTTCTGTATATCACCATGTTCATGTTCAAACTACAGAAATACCTCCTACAACATTTTTTAGCAGGTATGGGTTATACAAGTATATGGTTATGTCATTCAGTCTCACAAATGTTCCATTAGTTTTCATGGCGTTCATGAACCGAGTGTTCCATCCTAAGTTGGATTCTTTTGTGGTGGTTTTCATGGATGATATCTTGTAGTATTATCATGATCGACACCACCATTCCAACCGTCTTGATATCGTTTTGAATACACTAATATAACTTCAATAATATGCTAACCTCACAACGTTCCACTTTTGGATGGATAAGATTCACTTCCTGGGTCACATCATCTCAGATATTGGAGTTTCAGTGGACCCAGAGAAGGTGGGAGCAGTAGATTCCTAGGAATAGTCCAAGAAAATTTTTGACAAATGGAGTTTCATGGGGATAGTTGGTTTCTACATGCATTTTATACAGGACATCTCATTCTTAGAAGCACCATTTATGTGATTGACTAAGAAGGGTGTGAAGTTTTTTGGTCAGATTCTTATGAGACAGCCTTTCTGGAGTTGAAAGGGAGGTTGAACTCAACGCCAGTCCTGATAATACTATAGTAGGGAAAGATTTACATGGTCTACTATGATGCTTCAATAATTGGTCTGGGGGAAGTGCTGATGTAGGGAGATCAATTCGTGGTGTATGAGTCTCAGCAGTTGAGGCCTCATGAAAAGATTACCCTACACATGATTTGGAGTTAGTTGAAGTTGGTCATGATTTATGCTGTTAGAGACACTATTTACTAGGAGAAAATTTTGTGGTGTAAACAGACCACAAAATCCGCAAGTATATATATATGTAGTGTGACCTAAATCTGAGTAAGCAAATATGGGTGGAGTACCTGCAGTCCTTTAATTTTGATCATGCCTACATGCCTGGTAAATGCAATGAAGTGGTCGATGCACTGAGTAGGAGGACTCAAATAAAAGTGGTGCAACATGCCATTAGTGAGTGGAAGCTTATGGAATTATTCTCTGAGATGCATCTGGAGGTTCATGAAATATAGGGGAAGACTTGTCTTTCACCTTTAATTGTAACCTCTACCCTATTGGACAAAGTTAAGATGAGGTAGCAATTTGATTCCAAATGCCTAGTTCTATAAGAATGTGTGACAGGTGAGGACCCTCCTCCTAGTTGGATGGTAGGGGATGATGAGATATTGCATATCCATGGACGTGTTTGGGTTCCAGTGGTTATACGTGAGGATCTGATGTTTTAGATTTGTGCTTCAACTTGGTTAGTGCATCCCGAGGTCACCAATATGTACCATGACATGCAACATCACTACTAGCGGCCGAGAATGAAGTGTGAGGTGGATGGTTTTTTTATGAGGTGTTCTACCTATTAGCATTTAAAGGAATAAAATCAGCGATCAGTTGGGATATTACAGTAACAACCTATCCCAAAGTGGAAATGGGATGATGTCACGAAGGATCCATAACGGGTTTACTGAGGTCACCTTGAGGTAACGATGTTGTTTGGGTTGTTGTTGGTAGGGTTTCAAAATTTGATCACTTCTTACTGATCAAGGATTACTTTAGTGTGGATGATATCAGAAGGTTGTATATTTGAGAGGTGGTACGACTTCATGGGGTCTCTCACACTATAGTTTCATATAGAGATTACCTCCTTACGTCTCATTTGTGGTGGTGTTTTCAAAGGGCGTTTGGTGCATAGGTGCTTCTGAGAACAACATACCACCCTTAGACTGATGGAAGGTTAGATCATATGATACATGTGCTAGTATAAATTTTGCGTGCATGCACCCTAGATTTTGTGTGATCTTGGGAGAGGCATATTCCCCTGGTCGATTCCACCTGCAATAACAGTTATCAAGAGACAAAATAGATGGAACCTTATGAGGCTTTATATGGTAGGACATGTCGTTTTCTGCTGTTCTTGTTAGAGGAAGGTGAGGCAGCTTTTCTGGGATCATAACTTGTATATGAGACTTCTCAGTGGGTCTAGTTGATTCAGAAGAGGAAGGCTACTATACAGTCTCGTCATAAATCATACGTTGATCATCGCAGATGACCTCTAGAGTTCAAGGTTTGGGATCGAGTTTTATTTAATGTTTCACTGTGGTTGGGACACAAAGAGATTAGGAGACAAGGTAAACATTCAGTGAGATATGTCGAGCTGTTTGAGATTATATAGAGAGTCAGTTCGGTTTCCTATTTGTTATAGTTACCTTAGAGGTATCGATCCATGCATGAACTCTTCCATGTATCCCATCTACGCCGCTATCACTTAGACTTGTCTAATATTTTTTATCCTAATGAGGATGAGCTTTAGGTTGATGTTTGCTTTGTGGAGAATCTGATTCATATCGTTGATTGGAGCATGAAGGTTTTCTGAAACCCGTTAGTTCCTCTAGTATGGGTGTTATGGAAGCATGACCATTTACAGAATGAGACTTGGGAGCGGGAGGCTGAGGTATGTTCTCAGTGGACAGATTTGTTCGCAGATGAACCTTGACCACCCATAGAGAGAAATTCAGGGATAAATTAATATAAGGGGTAAGATTGTAAGATCTTGGGTTTTTTTGAGGTACATATCTTTTATTTTTGGGTTAAATGAGTTTACTTTCCTTTTTTCTTACATCCTAAGCCAGACCATGGTCTGTTTGGGTTGTTTTGGGGAATGAAGGGGGGAAAGAGGTTGAAGACTGGTTACAGGCCAAGTACACCTCATGTACTGGAAGTACACATCGTTTACTAGAAGTACACGTCATGTATTCCCAATTCACACTGTGTAGTGGAATTTCATGACGTGTATGGGTTTATCTTCAAAATATTAAAATTGAGAAGTACAAGTTGTGTACTGGAGGTACACGTTGTGTACTGGAGGCACACGTTGTGTACTTACCCTCCTGGGTTTTTAAAAAGAGTGGCTGTAGCCTCTTATTTTTCTTATGTAAAATGTTTTCCTCTCATTTTTTGAACCCAAAAACCACATGTTATGGTTTTTTGGATATAAAATCTATCCAGACTCTAATTCAATCATGGTTTGTCTCGTTGGAACTGCATCAGTAAGTACTTGATTTCTTTTTATAAATTATTAATTCTTAGAAACAAAGACTATACTATTTGGATTTAGGTTCATATTCCCTAATATTCTATTCCTCATCTATTATTAATATTTCTTTCAAACCTGGATGAATCAGGACATGATATTGGATGATATCTCTACCATAGAGTTGAGGTAGGTGGTCTATACTTTATTTTGGATTTTTGGGTGTTTGTATTTTTCTCCATTTGTTGGACATTCCTGTGTGGGCTCATTTTTTAGAGAGTATCCTATAGTAGTTGTAGTCAGACATAGTGAGGAGTCCCATAGGTTCCGTTTATGTGCGTTGGCACCAGTTTCTCAATTCAAGGTCACCCAAGGTTTTCACCTTAATGAAATACCCAATTTATGCATGTTAAAACCACTAAAGGGGTGTGTGCTTGTGGTTTAGTAGTTAGAGAAAGACCTTGAGATAACTAAATGGTTTGATATATCTGATTATGAGATATAGTGCCTCATTTCTTAGTGGTATCTGGATATTCCATGCTTGTTTAATTTAACTGGTATTGTTAAATTAATAATATGGGTGGGTATACCTATATAAATGATTAATGGAATGTGAATGAATTATATGGGAGGGTTGTCCCGTATGCTTTATAGTTGATAAATGGTCAGCATGATTGGGTTTACTCATGTATTGTGCATATTTAGGTGAGTGGGTATACTCACTTGGAATTAATGTTTAAATTGAATGCTTTGATTGAATGGTTTGATAGATTCCATGGACTGATCTCCATGGATTTGGAATGCTGTAGTGGATGCCTTGGGTTGAATCTAACCTTTGGGTCTTGATTTAGTAGGATGCCTCATGCCTTGCTACCATGTGGATCCATCTTGATTTGTCTTGTGTAGGACATGCCATTACCATGATCCTTGGACCCCAACCGGTTCCTAGAGTGAGTTTCCACTAGGATTCCCATGAGACACAATGTGGATTCCTTGGATAGGTTCCTTGGATCCGGACTTTCATTGTCTAGAATAATTCCATGGATGACCAGGTACATGACACCTTGGATCAGGCCCTTGGGGTCTACTTTTCACTATACAACGTGGCCATGGGATTCTTCACTTTACAATATGGTGTGGCTGTGGGATTTTATTGACCTCTTTATAGAGTGTGGTTGTTTTTTATTTGATAGAGATGGATGTAAGACATGGCCTTGTGACTTTTTTACTTTGTTATAGATGCCTTATTAGGAGATTACTCTTTTTCACGTATCCTTAAGGGTTTGTTTAGTATTAATTATGATATTAGACTTATAACATGGGAATACATAATTACTTTACTATTTTCTTTATACTTTCTAGAACTTTGTATATTTCTATTAGAACTTTATAGACCTGGGTGGTTTCCTATTGGGATTTTTATCTCATACCCTATTTGGAACTCCTCATGGAACCAAATAGATTATATGGATGCATGTGATGATAGAGGAAATCTCCATAGTACAGGTTGTTGATAGTAGTTTTTGAACAAGGGAGCATATGACCAAGATAAGACTAGCAATGGTGGGATACCTTTTTGGTCTATTTTTATTTATGGGACTTGTACTGTGTTGTATTTTCATGTACACTTCTAGATTATTTCTAGATACCTATATCATGTGCATAATTTTTTATAAGTGACACTTCTGGTTATTTTTATATATTCATTTTTTGTCTTTATTTATGTTCATTGTTGTTTATTTCACTTCCTCTATTTATTTTATGTTAGAAATTCGCTATGATACAAATTTAATGAGGTCATTATCTCCCCACTGACTCACATAGGCCCTTTATACTATTCAAAACCCTCTGGCATTTGGGGATATTCTCTTGAGGCCATGTGTCCCACTGGTTTCGAAGCACCGTTTTGGGTGGCATCCGGGTATGGGATGTTATAGTCTACCAAAATAACATCACACTGAGTGGCTTTTCAGTGAAGGAATTTATAGAAGAGATGTTTTTATAATCAATATTACAGATTCGGAGTAGGGACACCGTTAAATTTTTAATAATATTATGGAGGTTTCTCCGTATGTTGAAACCCACAAAGATATTCTTAGGAATTTGAATCAATCAAGGACTAAAAGATGGATATCAAATACACATAATTAATAGTTTAAATGATGGTTTAAAGACCTTATATTTATGGAGTCTGATGATAATCCACATTAAATTTCATAATGACTTCGATGGAAAGGTGTAGGACCATGTGTGTATGTATTATCTTACACTAGTTGTGTAATTAATGGTTATATGTTCTATAAAAATGAACATGAGGAAGATTGTACCATGAAAAATAGTGGATTTACGCTTGTGGATGATGCGTTGAAAGTTTCGGAAACTAAGTATAGAAATCAAATTTAAATGAATATGTTATACATTTTTATTATCAAAAAAATATGGGAGTTCTATTATAAAAAATTCTAAGTGATGGTTTTCAATAAAAGTTGGTTGATAACATTAGTGATGTAAATATAGAATAATTGGGATTTGTGAAAGTGGATTTTAGTAAGTAGAGGTAAAAAGAAGAACCTTTTACAATGGAATCATATACAGTACAAGTATTTTATGTTCTAGATCCCGCAAATCAAAGGTGTTCAATTTCACTGTTGTCGACCAAAACCAACAAAGGGTCAGATGAAAATTCAACTGCGGATGACCCTTTCATTGGGATGTCGCAATCATTTCATAGCGGTCCTAATGTAGATTGCATCTTTTATGTCATAGGATACCACAATGAATGTACTTGGATAGTCTATAGAGGGATCAAATCCCTTTATCCATTAAAAAAAGAGTTCAATAATCTGGTTATATTTTTTTGTAATATACATTTTTTTACCTCTTGTTACTATTTGTTCGCTGCTACATTTATGTAATCTAAATTATCTATTAAACCAATTCTATAGATAATGAATTATGTACATAATGGTTCCCCCAATTCTAAGGAACAATAGGTCTCTCAACCTACAGCTGCTCGCAGTGTAGAGGAACAATGACCTTATGCACGTGTTTGTGAACCCAATATTGAGGAATAACAGGTTTCTCAACCTGTTTCTGCTCCATCTATATAGGAAAAATGACCATTTTCACACACTGATTCTACCTATAAAAAATAAAAACATATTGATGTTGTTGACTCTGAAAAAATGGGATGCGACGAAGTAATGACAATGCAGAAAAAACAGGAGCATCGTAGTTTGATGGTGTTAGCAAAAATATTTTAGGATAAAATCAATGGCATCAAATATGAGGCTGGATAGAATGTGAGGGGTCATCATTTTTACCAAAAAAAGTCCATTTTCAGTATTTACATTAGAACAATCACTTGGAAATTCATGTCGATTGATGTGGATTCATGGAACCATGTTGTTCTCGTGCTTAAGACACTAATGAGGGAAGAGATTACCATAACATTATGATAAAATTTATTTATTTTACCCAAAAAATAAAGTAATAAAACCTTGAGTTACTCTTCATCATCCCCTGCAGACTGAATTTATATTAGATGACTCCCATAATAAATATGTATTAATTCATTATGGAAGTATTTATCGAGTATTTGGCACAATTCTAATGATAAATCATATTAATTATGCTGAAGGGAAAATAAATCCGCACCCGATACTTATCTATGCACACCTGATAACCTTAGAAGCATGAGATTTGTTTACTGGTTGTTGTGCAGATGTGTATTTTCAGGAACATCGTGGCTAGTAATATGTTGTTTGATGATATGTGTATTCATCACTTTAATTGATAATTTTCTATTTATGAAACAACAACTTAGTGCTGAAAATAAGGAACGGGAAGAAAAACCAACGCATCCCTTCCTTAAAGCCAGGTTGGGGTATGCTTCACTTGAAAAATAATTGGTACATATTTTAAATCTACCGTAATAATTTTATGTAACATGAAACAATAGCATAATTATGTTCCTCTATTTATATTATGATGGATGACTCCAAATTAAAACACAATTCCATCCCATGCCATATGTTATGGAAGGAGGAAATTGTAAATAAATATGGGGTATTAATAGATGAAAACATGCAAAAAATGTGGGAAACATGTGTAAGTATGAAATAAATAATATTTATTCAAATCACTATTAGATAAAAATTATTAATTATTTTACTATTTTTTTTATTTGACATTGTCAGATGAATCAGAAACACCTATACCAGATGAACACATACTATTGGTGTCCTTAAAGCAATTAAAACAATATTATTGCATCAGAGGTGCGGGTTTTGGAGTGACACCCAGAATATATTTTAATAAAAAAAACAAGAGGAGGGTAAAGATAAATAAATGAAACAGATGAAGAATGACTATCTACTATTGAATAAAAATTTTAATGGAAGAGAGAGTTACTAGAAACATTAATGGGGAGGGGGATGAAAATAGAATAAATGGATCAAGAACAACCATTGTGTGAATATCCCACCCCACCCCACCATATTTGAGGTGATCCATTCCACTCAAAGAACATTCTTAGTCATGGTAACAAATATTCTAATAATTTTTTATATGAAATGTGAATCAGATAGACATTGATAACTTTTCTATACTGATATTATATAGGTTTTAAATGACTGTGATTCATATCTATTAACACCCACCCATCACCTTTTAGTGAGGTATACAATGTTAAATATCCATGATGATAGTCTATACAGTAGACCACTTCTAATAGGTCATGTGAGAGTGTTGATTAGAATATATCACAAGACGAGTGCTGAGATACCTGTTCCACTTGATGATGACGATATTCATACATTTGACTGATCTATTTTAATATTTGTCTTCTGGCCTTCAAATATTGTAAAAAAACATCTCGACAATGAGGTATTCATTTAAAATTTATTTTCAAGATAATTCTTTAACAATTAATGAAATAGGTATGAACCAATGAATGTTATTACTGATGGAAAATGAAAATATGGTGAAATAAAAGATAGACTCAAAATCATCAAAAGGACCAACTAATCGATCACAATGATACTCTGAAAGCACTTTTACCTCATCCGTTTCGTATTTACTAACATTGATGGTTCATGTGGATACAAAGTTTAAAAATGGTAGTAGTCACATAATTGATTTTGAAGAAAATATGTATAGAGAGGAAGGTGAAGACTACATTGGTGTTGGGAATGTGAATGAAATCCTTAACAATGATTGGTTAGCCTTCTCAGTTTTAAATGTATACATGAGGTATGTTTTAAGTATTTGATTTTCCAAAAGCTGATAAATTATGTTAATTATGACTAAATTCATTTCATATTTTTGGAATATGTATATATGAAAAATAATTAAATGGATTTCCCCATGAAAAAAATGTGGACTCATTATTCCTCACACCATGTCTACAAAAAATAAATAAAAAAATGATGAAATAGTGGCATGAATAGTCAAATTATTTGAAATAAAACTTTCAAATAAAAGAAACTTATTCATATGAATGATGCATGGGTAAAAATCTATAATTTAATCATATAAATTATAGTTTCATTTATTTCCATACATATACTTTTTTTTGTGTTTTTAGGCGACATTGAATGCTCATTTTAGTCAATTTGGATACTCCGATGATTTATTTGATGGATTCACTGCATGGATACCCAAAAAACCGACCACAGATGATGGAATTTTTAAATTTTTAATACACTACATTCAAATTTTTTAAAATAAATTGAAATTTATATTATTTATATTATTTTTTAAGGATTATTTTGTTATAATAGGGCGGTGTATCAATATCATGGAAAATAAGGAATGTGGCCATGGGTTGAGAATAGGGACCCTGACATGTTCTACAACATAATAAGAATCAGGGTATATATAATTATATTTCACTATCCAAATGCATATAAAAAAATTACCTATTCTCATCAATGTTTTGTTAGTGTCCAAAACAAAAAATAGAAAATATTTTGGTTATTATGTTTGTAAATTTATGAGAGATATCATATTTCATAAACAAACTAGCATCCCTGGGGAGGTATTTTCAAAGATAATTACTATTTCATTAAAATATTCATTAATAATTTGTGTATTTTAATTTTTTCAGTACTACTATTACTATTGAAAAGACTCATATTCACAAGAAGATATTGATTTTCTTAGGACTGAATGGGGAACTTACCTAATGGAAAAATGTACACAAATAGGATGAATATGTGGCTTCCATAAAAGTTGTGTATTTTTTTATATTTATGTTTAATTTACTTCTTGTTAGTATTAATCAAATAATAATTTATTTCTTATACAGGTGTATTCCTTTGTTCGAGTTGTGGTGGTTTTTTTGAAGCTGCTCATGCCCCTGAGAGATTGGGCTTTGAGGATGAAATTGAGAGAATAATAACAAAGAAATGGGTCACGAATCTATAAAACCATCATGAAAATGTGAATTAATAAAACTTATTTGATAAACGTAAGAATCATACACACCTAAATTTGATACATTATGTGCCTGATATGACTCAAAGTGTCTCTCTTTATTTAAAATTGACATTAATTTTTGTAAAAAGAACAAGTGACATAATGATAACCAAGAAAACATATTATAATTATTTTGATACTTTAGGAAAATGATCTATAAGTCATTTAAGACATGTAAGAATCAGACACACCTCAATCGGAAGCACGGGGTGACCTCTATAACTCAAAGTGTGTCAATAATTGTCATTAATTTTAGAAAAAATAAAAAGTGAAATACTAAAAATTATGAAAACACAATAATGTTTTTATGATACTTTAGTAAAATTATCTATAAGTAATTTTGAACATTTAGGAATCAACGGAACCTCAATCATATGTACAGTGTGACCACTATAACTCTAAGTGTGTTTATTTATTTAAAATTGACATTTATTTTAGTAAAATGAACACGTGACCTACTAAAAAATGATCAAATTCATTCAGATTGTTTTGATAATTTAGGAAAATGATCCATGAGTCATTTGTGACATGTAGGAGTCAATAAAACATCAATCTGATTCACATTGTTACTATTATGACTCAAAGTGTGTCTTTTTATTTAAATTTTACATTAATTTAAGTAAAAATAACAAGTGACATACTGAAATGAGAAAAAACATTCAGATTGTTTTAATACTTTTGGAAAATGAACCATGACTCATTTTTGAATAGTAGGAATCAAACACACCTCAATCTAATACACAGTGTGTCTGTATGACTAAAAGTGTCTGTTATCAGTTTAAAATTGACATTTTAGATGAAAATGTGTCACTCACTGAAAACCGAGAAAACACACTCTTATTGTCATGATAATTTATGATAGTGATTCATAAGTCATTTTTCACTTGTATGAAGTATTCTCACATCAAACCAATGCACAATTTGACTGATATGAATCATAATGCATGTTTCCTGTTTGAAAAGACATTTTAGTAAAAAAAAGCTAGCATACTGAAAACCAAGAAAATACATTCGTATTTTTTGATACATTAGGACAACATCATTAATTTGTAACATGTAGGAATCATATACACCTCAATCAGATGCATGGTGTGAATCATATAACCCCAAAGGTTTCATTATTTAAAGTAAACATTAATTTTAGTCAAAGAACAAGTGTCATACTCAAAATCGAGAAAACACATTTGGATTGTTTTGATATTTTAGTACAATAATATAAAACTGATTTTTGACATGTAGGAGTCAACCCAACCTCAATATGACACTTTCTGTGACTGGTATAACTCCAAATGTGTCTTTTTAATTAAAAATTGACATTTTATTAATATATTATTTCATATTAATGTTTAATTCAATTATTTATAGTATTAGTAACTTAAAATTTATTTTCTTATATAGGTATAATCTTTTTCTCAGGTTCAGATGATTTGTTTAGCAGCTGATACAATGGGTGTACATTTTTTAGAGGGGATCACAGGTGTGAAATGATGAAACATTAATGTTTTTAAATGTTTATTAGATAATTGTAAATGTAATTTTATAAAACATTATTTCAAATCTACATAGAATTGTTTTTTGTATTCATTATTTCAACATTATTTCAACTAAATTATATACTTTTTGTTAACAAATTACTAGTTTTTTCTGCTGGGTGTGCTGTTATATTAACAACACACTCTAGCAATCTCATCCTTTCTCAGCACTTAAAATATAACTAATAAAGGGTCGAATTTATCAATGACTAAATAGAACTGATAAAGGGGGGTGGGGGTCTTTTTCAGACTTTTTTTCCACAGATGAAGGACTCCCTTTATCAATGCTTTTTTAGTGCGGATAAAGGGGACCCCCTATAAGTGGGGTAATTAACAGTGCTTTTTAGTGCTGTTAAAAAGCGTTTTGCATGCTGTAAAAGGGTATATATGTAGTAGTTAAAATTATATTACATAGTCATAAAAATTATCTTAATACCTGCACATTGAAAATAAAAAATACCCTAATTATAGATAATAATTAACTAAAAATAATTATTTATAGTTTCAAAACAATATATTATTACTAATTGAAACCAATTTACATCAAATAATAAACTGATTAATTAATAACTAAAAGGGAAAAATTATGAAAAAATTTAATTAAAATTAAAATGATACAAATTATTTAATTATTATTTAAATAAAAAAAATTAAAATTAGAAAAAAATTATTTATTTTATAAATTTAAACTAAAAAAACAAAATAAAATAAAAAAAAGTACAGATAATATAAATCAAAAGAAAACTCAATGAAATAATAAATTTAAACATTTAATCAATTGGGTAACAAAAAAACACTAATATATAATTAAAATAATGAACAATTGAATGATTTAAAAATTAAATCGAATAATAAAATTAATTATTTAATTAATATTAAAACTTCATTTTATAATAACTAAAAACTGATAATTAACCTAAATATTTTCATTTCATCATTAAATACAAAGTAAAACCCCCCAAAAGGCTATAGTAAAATGTAATGAATGAAGGCGACACCATTAATCATGGATGTGATATTCTAGGAGTCCATAAATATATAGATTTTCAAATTCAACTCATTTAAGTAATCTTTTATTGTTCCGTTTTTCTATATTTAATTTACGGGAATACATTTATCCGTCATATATAATGTCCCATAATTCTGAAATGAAGTAGTGTTTGTTTTTTCAGGTCGATCATGTAATTTATACAATATAGTATTTCACATGTGTATGTTTAGAAGGAAATTTGTCATATTGAAAAGTAACAGTTGTTACCTTTTTACCCCCTTTAGAAATTCCTCCCTAAAATTTTCAATTTTTATTTATAGTTATGAATATATATGGTATTTCTATTTTATTTCATCATTATGATCCCATATTATTACACTATACTTATGGATTTTCTAAATTAAATTAACTAGGTGAGTAGTATTGTTACATAGAACATTGTATCTATAATAAATTATCTTCACAAACCAATTCCTATAAGAGACAAAATCTATTATTTGTAACACCTCCAGATGTAGTACATATAAAAAATCAAGTATGTATAAATGGAAAATATTATTCACTTGAGATATGTTTTGTGAAAGTTCTAGTAATTTTTCACATACACTAGGTAATCATGGATCTCAAAGGGGCCAGTGTAACTAGGTAAAAAGTTTAACTTCCATATAATTATAATGAGTCTCTAATAGTGACATATTTAATGGAATAATTTATCAATAATATTGCACTCTTAGAAACCAGTCTTTTTTAGTGTAGATCATTGATTTATGTTATTTCATTTTAATCTATTTCTTCATTTCATAAAACATATCAATAATTTATTTGAAAATATCAACTCCCGACAGCATTTTTTCACCAAAATAAGCTCATAATGTTGGAGTTCTGTATATCTTCCCATATAAAGAAATATATTGTTCAATATACCTACATGAATAAATCTTTTTTTCATATAAGAAGTTATGTGGTGGAATATTTTGGTCCCAATATCCTTTTAGGTCTACCATGATTGCTATTAGCTTGTATTCATGTTTCCAAATTGTCTATATATATTGAACAATGAAGAGAGTTTATATTTCCAAATTTTATGAAAACATTTCCCGGTAATCTAAAAACTTATCTAATATAAACCTTGAGTGATTAATTCATTTTAGTTACTTTTGGATATCAATAAAAAAATTATTAATGGATCATTAATATGTTTTTTTTAAATCATTGATTATTTTTTATTTGAATAAATCCTAAAATGAAATTTTTATTTACATGATTTTTGGTACATGGATGTAATCAACATAGGCATGATCCTATCATATAATTTTAGTGGATTTATCATATGAAATTACTATGAGGGTTAGGCTTCCATAATTTTATAACTTCTACATTATATTTCTTTCATTTTACAAATTCATATGACATTACCTAGATTTTGTATCTAGTTACTTATTTTTATGACTTCCTCTCCATTTTCAGACTTTGGTATTATTCCAAACATGTTAGTCACAGGTAAAAAAACTGCTAGAATGATTACTAAAATACCATTTGAGTGTTTTTATCACATGGATGTGTGATGTGATGGTACCTGACACAGAGTTGAAACACTGAAAATCAGAAATTTAAAATATTTCATCAGTGATCGATGTGAATACATCATCAGCGGTGAAGCGCTTCTCGATTGAAACCCCGGGATCTTGTGTGAATAATTTAAGCACAAGATTAAATAGATGAAATAAATATTTCAGTATGGAGGGAAAATAAACATCTTCTATCCACCAAAAATATTTTCTCCAAGGATAAGAATTCAAATCACTCTAAATTTTCCTAACACGCTTTAAAATCCTACCTGAGTGTCAATCGTTGGAATCTGGGTGGTAATGTAGAGTTTTAATACTACCTTCAACGTATTAATGATCCTATTTATTTCTCTCCATTGAACTCTGAAGAAGAACCGCGATCGGGGTCTTAGAATGAGATCATTTTTCTTTATGAATCAGGAGAGTGGGGAGATAGAGGACCTCAACAATTGAAGTGTGAATAGTTATTAGGTTGAGATCCTCTCCTCATTTACATAGTGTGGTTTGAAAATATCTAGAATCCACTCTCCTAACCCAAAATATTTATTACCCCTACATATGTCATAAATGACATCGTACGACTGACTTACTAAGTAATTAATGTCATTTATATTTCTATTACTTACTTATAATATAAAAAATATATTATCAGATAAAATCAATCCATTAACTCAACTCACTAGTCCCACAAATATTTAACGAATATTGAATATTAAAAAGAAATTTGTTTATATAAAAATTTCCCTATGTTTATCTTAATACTTGTAAATACATTTAATTTAAAAATTCAATACTAATTATTCTAATGTTGAATTATATTAATTTATTTATTTTTTGGAGATCTTATAATCTCATATGACTTTTCACTACTATGGTGGGACCACCATTTCATAATCAAGTATTCATCAGAATATGGAAGACATTTGAATATTATATTGTGTGTGAAACTCTATGCTCTTGTCTCGATAGGATTGATTACTATTCAAAAACTAGTAGCGGAGCCTAGAATCCCATCGAGGCCCCTAATGATATAATGAATAGTCATAGAAACCAACACCTTCTTACGAACACACGCCATGTGATATAATTCCTTTATCTCATGATATTTCATAAACAAGGACACACAATTGTGTCATTATAATTTCTTAATTTATATTTCATTGACATTACTAGTTGGATTTCCCATCTTTTTCCATGACCATTGATTTAGTAAACATATTACCATCCTAATCAACTGGGCTCTAGATATCAATTCCTCATATTTAAATGGAAAATTTACATCCTGATAATTCAACCAATTCCATTCCACAAGGAAGAAACCCAACATAAGGTACCTATACAGGAAATAAATTTCATGGTTTTTTCCATACATCAAAGTATGCAGTCAAATGGAACACTTTGATAATGATCCCAAGTTAGGAGATGAATACACATATTCATAGATAGGAATAACCAATGACACCTGAAACATGTGGTGTTCCTATTGGGAGGTATGTTCTAATGATTTTATCTACTAAAGAACACCAAGTATAATCATCATGAGAAGATGTGTCAATGCTTATGATCCCCTATCCCCTGATAGTCAGATATCATCTGTTCCCAGTTAGTATGACTTATCTCGAAAATATGAAATTTCTATAAAGTTAATGTCACAATATCTTTATGTTATAATTATATCATAGGATTTTCTATAACCTTTTGATACGAAAAATAGTATATGGACATTACCATTTAAATAGTGGATGTAGAAATATCATCAAAATAATAGTTGGTGTACATCATGATAAATCATTGTATACATTATACAATAATCCAAAAGCACTGATAAAGTTGGGACTAGGGACCCCACTTTTACAACACTCCAACGTTCACTGGAGTCTACTTGCTTACCAACCTCATTATAACTGACCTGAAAAGATCATCTTTCCACTAAGGCATGGCTTTAGTCACGTGTCTTCCACATCTCTGTTGTGTGACTATTTTTTTATCTACAACCTCACCTTCTTGAGTATGACTCTTCAAGAGATATAAACCCCAATTATATATACAACCAAGACAAATTTTCTAGTACCTGTAATATAATTATCATAATTTATATGAAGATAAATCTTTACTTTCAAGGTTTGATTCCAAGAACTAGAACAAATCGATGCATGTTCTTTACTAGCTATTTATCTCCTTTAGAATCCTCAAAAAAATAGATATTTTTAGATATATATAGAACTATCTTGAATGAGTTTTTCGTTCTCATTACCTTAGCCTAAGAATGATATGAGATCATGTAGGAACCCAAAAATGGATAGCCTAGAGCTGGTGTCTTCTACTAAATACATTATCATGAGTACAAGGATTCAAATCTCGAAGGACCTATCAGTTTAGTATTCTAGGAACACCATATACATAAATGAGAAGTTTATTCCAAATGGATACACTAATTACAAGATTTTTTTCTTATTAAAAAATAAACTACATTGAGGATAACTCTAATCTATCTAGTAAATCCATTCATATCATTCATGTTACACTTCATGGATTCCTAGGGAAAGAAACATAATAAGGGTGATATCAAATTCTTAGTAAGGGAAAATATAGTGGAAGAAATAATGAATCAATGAGAATAGTCAATATGGAAATGTAAATAAATAGAAATACATTCCATTCAAATAATTAGATAAGGAAAAATAAATATAGAAAGGTATGAAACTAAAACACATGCCATTACTCAATGAACTGGAAATGAAACGCATCCATAAATATTTCAATGAAAAATCTCAAGGATGAATAATAACTAAAACTAATATGAGAGTAATGAATAATTATTGGATTCCATGTTCCCTAAGTATATGGATCTATTACCATCATGTCCTTTCACAAGACAATTTAGCTATCAGTTAAAAACTCATCTAAGGCAGCTAGCCAACTATTTCATCTCATGAGACTACCGATGCATGAAGGGGATTTCATTCACTAGTTCCCAACACGCGTCTACAAGTCCAAATAATTATTCATATTGAATAATCAAATAAATAATATTCCATATCAAATAACATTATTGAATGAGAAATACAGATTTATCAATAATTCATGAATTAATAAAATAACTTTCAAAGTAGGCACTGCATGTAAAATGGTATATGGTTTAGGTAATAGTAATATCCATGATAAATGATATGGATAATTAGGATAAATTCAAAGCTCAATGATCATATGATGATAAATATTTCAAGAGTACTTCATGAATAAATCGAGGAAGTGAATTTGAAGACTATCCTTGACCAAATCCATCATGAACTATCTAGAAGAAGAATATAGATTATATCAATACAACCAATCCCAAGTGGATTAAAATAGAGGGTTGTTGTTGGTGATGAAATAGAAGAATAAAAAATATTTTTGAGGAAAATATATTTTTCTTTCAAAAAAACATTTGAAAATATTTTTCAATGAAAATATGTTTTAAATTTTTTTTAATAATAAACCTTTTAAACATGAGAAGGAGGATTGAATGAAATGACAGTGGATAAATCCACACAAGTCGTACTGGGTAAAAAGAATATTGCTTTTGTATATTAAGAGGGTAGAAAATTCCTCGTTTGGAAAGAAAAAAAAATATACCATTGAAGATATTCGTAAAAGACAAAAAGGGTTAAAATTTATTATAAATATTATAAGGGAATGGAATAATATTCTTGGAAACCATTTTTGTTAAACAAGGTTTTGGATATATTTACGACCGAAAAGAGGGTAATGTGGGGCCTTCTTAGAAACAATTTATTAACTATCGTATGTACTAAGTAGTATAAAATGGTAAAAATTCATGATTAAATCATGAAATAATATATGAGAAGGAAACTCATGAGTGTTCTTGAGATATGTATAATAAGTTTTCATCAAAGGAATCGTAAACATAAACAATCTCGAAAAAGTGATGGGGTTGTCTCAATAAACTCCTATAACTTGGTAACATGGGATTATACTCTCAAAAAATGAACATACATTAAGATTATAATGTCATGAAAATATTGAGATTCATGATCATTAAAACTTAATTATATACAAATTGAATAGAGATTTTAGGTGCATAACGAAACATGAGTCTCAAAGAAGTCAAATTGAGACAAAACAATTTTCCAATCAGGTAAATTTTGAAACTTAAACCCCATGAAAGAAGGATAATTAAATGTAATTTTGAATACCCATTAATTTAACTATAATATACATATATTACAATCATGTTATGTATATAAAATACACATAAATAAAGAGTGTAGAACATAACATGATCTCACGAAAATTAAAAGTGAGACGAAATCCTTACCTTGAGTTTCCTTTCAGGTGAACGTAATTTAAATTCATGTATAATAAATTTATCTTAATTTGATAAATTCTTTATAACCTTTTTCATGTTTATAATTAATTTTATGTCACTTATTATCATTTTGTGCACAATTACAGAAACAATTATGTTGGCATCGAGTGTTTTTTTTACCAAAATTGGTTTATGTGTCAAAAAACTATTATTGATCAAAAATGGTCAATGGGGTCATTATATAACATCTCCTGAATAATAAACATGTCGAAATTATCTTATATATTCAGTACATATGTATTTAGAATAGTCCATAATATTTGGAGATTATAAATGAAGTGCATCGTTCATGGAGACGGTAGGTCGTACATACACATGAATGCTACTTTCATTTCATTGTTTGGATTAAAAGAATTAAAACTAAATGATAAATATGTATATTATAATTCCAGTATCATATATATGTTATATATGTTACATAGTTTTATTAAAACTGTCATTTATACATGCCACATATGGCATGAATGAGTCATATCGTTTTGAGGGGGCGGTAGTCCATACTTCCTCAAACGAAAGTAGGTATTTACCCAACTTGGAAAGAATAAAAGTATGTTTGAAATAAAAATTATAGAATCACAGAGTTAATATAAATATAGTAAATATAATATATAAATATATTTTCCATCATAATATCCACCATGATAGGTGGTAAATGAGAATTGAACAATCATCATTTCGTGAGGCAATAATTCATCGTGCACATAAACGGTATATCTGTTACCCATTAGATGGGGGTGCGAGTAATAGTTGTTATAAAAAATAGCATAGAAAATCCCCATATATTTTGGATGATATTTTTTAAGAAATCATAGAAAAATAAGATATTAGGTTGTGGATAATGGAAATGAAACTAAAAATCATGAGAGAAGACGTGACTTTTTAATCGGGTAACTTCTTTTGGTTTATACCAAAATGCTTATTGGGAGGTGTTATTCCATAATAGAGGATTCAAGGTATAGGGGAGGATTTTTGGGAATCTATTTGGGCAGATTTTGGCTGAACTTAAGTGGTGTGAGTGGTCTGAGGAATGGGAAGGGTTGGTGGCCTTTCATAGTGGCAAAGGAGTGGCACTCTTGTAATATATTCACAAGGTAATTCCATGCACTTTTTTCATGTTTCAAGTGGATCCCATAATGATACCAATTCTAGAAAAGTGGATATAGGGTAGAAATATGTTTAGAAAATGGATTTTGGACAATTTTATAGGTCGATTTAGGCCTTAAATTTATGGTTTACACTCACATTAAGATTTTTTTAACCTTAATCATTATATTTAATTTTAATTACCTTTACTGATATTTTTTGTCAAAAAATATGTTGACATTATTAGAAATTATAAATTATGATTATTCTAATCATTTAATAAGTTTTTCCAAATTCCAATCACAGAAGTTTCAGAAAGTAAATTAAAATTCATCCTGTAAGTGGGACGACTGTCACGACCCACCTTCACCAAGATGAGAGAAGGGACAAAAGATTTAAAAACCCTTCCTTCTTCAAGTTTAAGGAGAGATAATGACCCCTGATACCCACCTTCACTAGGTCCCGGAGTGGCGACTAACACCAAGGGTATAGAATCACTCATAAGATTGAAGGCATTACCCTTTTTATTTAGTAGGATCAGGAGAGAAGATAGTAAATCCCAACAAAACAAAAACTGGAGGTAAAAGTTAAGCCAAAAGAAAACCATTCCCATATGAATTTCAAAAATTAGATGCAACAAAGTACAAGGAAACCCCAAAGGAAAGTACCAAAGACAATAAAAACAACAACAGCAACTGTCCAAACGTTCGAACTAGTGTGGTCCCGCACGATCCCCAAAGTCCTCCTAGAAACCTAAAAATAGTTTTATATATGTAGGGTGAGTATACAAGTATACTCAGTAGGGAAAAACAAAAGCTCTCATGCACAAGTGGGGAGCCATTCTGTTGCCCCATGAGAAAATGAGAAAACTGAAGCACCTAGTAAAGATTCTATCCACCCAACCTCACCAAGGCACACTCCCCAAATAATTCAAGTCATGTAAATTAATAGTAGTAGCACGTAGAAATTTGGGTACCCCACACCACATTTCCACTAGTTATTGAAGGCATCCTACACATCAAACCACTCCCTCCATTCTCACCACAGTCCCACTACCATCCCCCACTCGCACACACTTGTGATACACAACCACACATCCTGCCCGCAAACATCTAGGCTATCATTACCACACATCTCTCCCATAAACAGCTGGGCCACAAAAACCACACGTAACCACGCCCGCAAATACATAGGCCAGAACAACTTTCGCCACGCCCGAAGACACCTAGGCCTTATTCCAGAGACACATGGTAAACAACCTGCCCGCACACACCTAGTCCAACCATCACAACTACCCTACTCGATGAATCTTGGGATATAATGGACCTCAGGCCATCATGGCCTACTCGAAGGATCTTGGTCTATGTGGGAAAGGGAGCAGAAAAGGAGCTAATAACCAGCCACTCATAAGAGTGTTGGGAAAAACACCCTCCCCCACGAAATGGATGTGTTCGGCACAAAGTGCTCAACTTGGGTGGGGTGAGAATAGAAAACATAAGAACTAAATTATACATATAGGTAACAAGAACTAATCCCAACCTAGGGGTTCCAAAACTAGCCCAACCACAAACTCCCTCATTACTACTAATTAATAAGAAACACCACATCCACAACCATGTCACAACTCATTCTCGGAAAACAATTCCACATTGAACCCATTCTCAGTTTCATGTTCATGTGATTCCATTTAAATTAATTATTCACTACTGGGAAATTAACAGGCATATGAACAAGGAATGGAAAGGAAAATATACAAAAATCAATTTAAGAATTCACACTTGGTTCTATTGTAACGTCGCAACAACAAAAGGTATTCGTGAGATCCCTCAAAGTGTTGGAACCAGACCAAGTCCCCACCATACGGTCCCACACGGCCTCAGATCCAAAATCCAACAATTGTACCACAACAGAGCATCACATCCCCATCCACATCACTCCCCAAGCATCAATTGTAAACATCACTAGAATAGGGAAAGGGAGTTTTCAAATTGAATATGCCATTCATTTAGTTATGTATTTCCATTTGGTTAACTGGGGTGACCACACAAGGATTCTTATTCATTGAAAATCCATTTAAATGAACCAAGTTTACGTGATTAAACATTTTCCATGTTATAAACATTCAATCATAGAATTAACTAGAAAAACATAGGTTCATTAATGCGTAAGAAAATACCACAAACAGCCATGATTTTCAGTGGGCATAAGCCCATACAATTCACAACACATAATAAATGATAAAGAGTAAAATAGAAACATCGAGAACACCCCCTTCATTCTTTAAAAGTCTACTTATTATCTTCATTAAGGTTTGGTTTTGTCCTTCCTCATTGAAAAAATAGAATAACCACCCCACATGATACACAGTAAAGAGAGATGAAGGAAAAACCCTACTTGGATGATAAAATATCAACATTTTTCTCCACGCACCAAGAACTGGGGACGCGTGACTTATAGGGGAGGAACTTCGTGGAATCCAAGAATGAGCAGGAAAGGCTCCAAAAAAGGCACACCACTCTCCTCGGAAAAGGGGAACTCCAAACGCACCAAGGGAAAGAATGAAACCATCCAAGAAGAAGATGAAAGGAATTCTAGTAAGATATAATGATGAGATCCTATAGTTAGAGAATATGAATATCTTGAATGACTTTAAAGGAGGATTGTGGCTTCACCTCATGGATAGATAGTTACAAATGATAGAATTAAATGTTATTTAATAATTCTCATCATAGGGGTGGCCAAAATAGTTGTGCATTAAAGTATTTCATTTAAAGATAAGAAAACGGGTCCATTGAGGGTCTTCCCACTCCTAGGGGATTTAAAACGTTGTTTATGGGGCTAAAAACAGCTTTAAAACACTTAAATAGGTTAAAAGACATAAAAGTGGCATTACAGGAAACATGGGGAAGGAAACCCCGACACCCCTCTGTGGCCAATTGGTGAGACTGATAGGTGAAACCGATCGGTGGAGTTGATCGGGTTAAGAAGATCCCATGAAGCTGATCCCATGAAGCTCATCAATGAAATCGATATGTGAAACTGATTGGGTGAAACCGATCTGTGAAACCGATTTGGTGAAACCAATCTGTGAAACTGATTTGGTGAAACCGATCTATGAAACCAATTGGGTGAAACCGATATATTAAACAAATTCGGTGAAATCGATCTGTGAATTCGATTCCGTAAAACTGATCTGTGAAACCAATTTGGTGAAACCAATCTGTGAATCCGATTTGGTGAAACCAATATGTGAAACCTATCTGTGAAACCGATTTGGTGAAACAGATCTGTGAAACCGGTTTGGTGAAACCGATATATGAAACCGGTTTGGTGAAATCACTCTGTGAAACCGCTTTGGTGAAATCGATCTGTGAAACGGATATGGTGAAACCAATCTGTGAAATTGATTTTGTGAAACCGATCTGTGAAGATGATCTATAAAGCTGATTAGTGAAGCTGATCAGTGAAGTTGATCAGTTAAGCTTATCGGTGGGACTTATCGATGAGTCCAGGACACCCCAGCACATATAATTTGGCCATGTAATGGACCAGGAGGGTCTGGGACATTACATCATATACCTCTCAAAATTGTTCTCGCCCTCGAGAATACAAGAGTAACCCAAAAAACCCCTCCATAAGATACCTATCAGGGAAAAACCACCCCAAAAAGCCATATGAATCCCAAGGATCACATTGTACAGACACATGAGTCGGGGAGTTCTTTCCTCCATGTCAAGATACTATCCTCTTTGGGAGGCACTGACTCGCCCGCACTGGTTTAATCACATCCACCATAATGTGTCTTGATTAGGGATAAGGTCCTCCCTTCCCCACATATCATGACTTTTCATAAAAATTCACAAGGTAAGGAAACAAAACAACTTATAAACCAACAAGGTTAGCATTACATCACAGAAGGTCAGAAAAACAAGAACAACAAAGAAGGCTCAGAACGATAAATCAAAATAGCTTTGGGTAATGGGCACACATTTGAGCTTCTCACTCCCAAGTACTCTCCTCGAGGCAACCGTGCCTCCACAACACACGAACCAAAGGGATGGTTCATCCACGAAGCACTTTATCCTTTCGATCCTCGATCATCACTGGTCGCTCCATGACCATATCATCTTCCCTTATATCCAATTATCCCCAGTCAATGATATGGGAATCATCATGTAGATATCGACGAAGCTGGGAGATGTGGAAAACTTCGAGGATCTTTTCCAACTGAGGTGGCAATGAAAGCTGGTATGCCACCTCACCGACTCGCCCCAACACTTTAAAAGGCCCAATGAACCCAAGAGAGAGATTTCTCCCCTTGCCTAACCTTTTCTTCCCACGTCAAGGGGAAACCTTCAGGAACACATGGTCTCCAACCTCGAACTCCAAGGGACTCCACCTCCAATCGATATACAACTTATTCTGGTCCAGGGTTTCCTTCATCTTCTCACGCACGAGCTAAACTTTCTCTATTGTTCTCTACACTACCTCTGGGCCAAGAACCCCTACCTCCCCAACCTCAGTCCAGCACACAGGCGAACGACACGACCTTCAGTACAAGGCTTAAAACGGTGTCAAGCCAATAGAAGATTGATAGCTATTATTTTAGCCAAACTCTACTAAGGTAAAATGTCATCCCCATGATCCCCCGAAGTCCAAAACACATGCTCATAGCATATCCTTCAATGTATGGATGGTTCTCTCTATTTTCCATTCTTTCTCGGGGTGGAAAGCAATGCTAAGACGTAGCTGGGTGCCAAAAGCATGCTTCAATCCCCTCCAGACTCATTTGGTAAACCATGTATATCTATCCGAGACTATGAACCTTAGAAATCCATGAAACCTTACTACCTCATCTATGTATCTCCGTGCTAAGGAATCCACCACACTTGATTCCTTGATCGCCAGAAAGTGAGCTGATTTCATCAGCTGGTCTTCCACAACCCAGATAGCATCATATCCCCCTGAAAACCTGGGTATTATTGTGAAGAAATCCATCGATATGTCATCCCACATACACTCGAGTACATCTAAAGGATTCAACAAACCTCTTGGGACACGATGTTCAGCCTTCACCTGCTAACACACCGGGCACCTTGCCACGAACTCTGCCACTGCCCGTTTCACCCCGGGCCACCAAAATTATTCCCTCAGGCCTCAGTACATCTTGGACATTCCAGCGTGTACTGCTATTAGTGAGTTATGGAACTCACGGAGAACTCATTTTCACATCCTCTCTAGGACAAACATCTTCCTTCAGAAGAGCATCCAAATTTACCATCCTCCGACCACCCTTCTGAAGCATTGCCTTGGATAACACAATCGCGCATCAATTAACTCTCTATGTCCCCACCCTGAGACTCCTCCACCTATTGTAATAGAGAGGACTGCATAGTCATCTGAAATAGACACCCTCTACCATCATCCACCCTTTCATCCAGGTGTAGGGAATTCAACTCTTCCAGTGCCTTCCAAGCATCCACAGATTCTTAAACAGCTTCCCGTTGTGACTTCTTTCTCAAGGAATCAGCCACAACGTTCCCCTTACGTTCAGTGTAATATATCTTGAAGTTGTAGTCCTGAAGAAACTCCAACTACCTTAATTGTCACATGTTTAGGTCCTGCTGGGTAAATATATGCCTCAAACTCTTATGATCTATGAATACCACAAATTTCTCTCTGATGAGGTAATGCCACCAAAACTTCAACGCGAACACTTTTACTCCAAGCTCTAGGTCATGGGTGGCATAGTTAGGTTCATGAGGACATGACTTCTTAGACACATAATATAAAACTCCTCATTTCTGTATCAGCACACACCCCAAGCCAATTCCAGAAGAATCACAAAACACCTCAAACAATAGCCCTTCTTCTGGTTACCTTAGCACTGGGGCACTAACCAACTTCCCATTAAGATAATTGAAGGCTTCCTAGAACTGCTCACTCCACACGAAGGCCTAGTCCATTTTGGTCAAAGGTGTCAAAGGTGATAAAACTCGAGAGAATTCGGGTACAAGCCTCTGATAATAGCCTGCCAAACCCAGAAAACTACGAACCTCCATCACATTCTTGGGTGCTTCCCAAGAAACAACCGCTTCAACCTTTGACAAATCAACCACTACCCCTTGCTGAGACACCACATGTCCATGGAAATGAACTTCTCATGTCATGAACTTACACTTGGACAATTTCCCATAGATCTAGTGGTTTCAAATGATTTCCAAGACCATCCTGAGGTGATTAATATGATCCTCCTCTGATCTTGAGTAGATCAAAATTTCATTGATGAAAACAATGATGAAATGGTCCAGAATTTCATGGAAAATAGAGTTCATGATCCCCATGAACACAACAGGTGCATTCGTAACACCGAACGGAATGAATACGAACTCAAAGTACCCATACCTTCACCTGAAAGCAGTCTTCAGGATAGCACTATCCTTTACCCTTAACTGGTGATACCCAGACTGCAGATCGATCTTAGTGAACCAACACCTTCCCCATAGCTGGTCAAAGAGATCGTCTATCCTTAGGAGAGGGTAATGGTTCTTGACCATTACCTGATTCAGTCTTCGGTAGACTATGCACAACATGAGACCACCATCTAAAATCTTCGCAAACAAGACCGGATCACCCCATGGTGACACGCTAGGTCGGAAAAACCCCTTCTTCATCAATTAGTCAATCTAAATCTGCAACTCCTGCAACATAGAAGGCACTATCTGATAAAGATACATAGAAATCAGATAGGAACTGGGTTGTATGTCTAACCTTAACTCAATGTCACGTCGAGGGGGTAGAGTCGCAACCTCCTCTAGAAAAACTTCTAGGAACTCTCTAACAACTCTCGGAACATCCCTCATCTCAGCCTCCAATGATTCTATCGAAAGCTCTGCCAACATAGAAAGAAGTGGCTCCACATGTCGTCTCCCTACCTAATAACTCCGTTCTCCAACAAAAGCCACATGCTGGCCACACTCATCAGAGAACATGACTCTTCTTCGGAAACAATTGATAACAGCGTGCATAGAAACAGCCAGTCGATGCATAGGATGACATCATATGGTTGTATATGCAATATTAGAAGATCCTTGCTAGACGGATGTGGCCCTATCATCATTCTACACCCTCGGAAAACAAAAAACAAGTCGGCCTGACCTCTGATTGGCGTACTCAGCACCAGGGGCACTAGAAGTTTCTCAGCATCTAAACCCAGAGCACGAGGTATACTGGGTGAAACAAAGGAGTGCGACGCTCCTGTATCAAACATGGCATAGACAAGAGTACTAAACAGGATAATTGTGCCTCATAAGACCTTTAGACCCGCTGGTACTACTAACTCTATAGCGAGTAACTGTCCACGCCTGGCTCCTCTGCCCTTCTACTATTGGACACCTCCCAGACCACTCCCTGGTCAAGGTCCCTAAGGATTAACCTTAGGCCGACCTCCTCCTATATCATCTTCCCTCAGAGGAGTGGGAGCTCGCTATCCCTTCTTCTAAAAGGGCCATGCTGGAAGATGCTGCTGCTGAGGTGGGCGTTGAACCTACCCATCCACACAATATTGTGTGCAGTCCGGGAACTGATTTTGATGGTGCCCATGGCTTAAAAAAATAAATAATCTCAGTCCTGGGCCCGTGAGGAAAGGGAGAGGACCGGGAGATTGAAGCTGGATTTGTCGGGGCCTTCTACCCACTGGTCGAAACCTAGAAAGCCCTGATGCTGGAGGCCTACTGCTGACGACCTTCCCCTTTTTTGAGCCCAACTGGCTCCCCTCTCATGGCACATCTCCCAGTGTTTTCATCCTTTCTAGAACTTCATCCTTCTTCTGGACCTCTATGTACGTCGGTAGGGTGAAGGGAGTAACAACGTACTAAAGATAAGGCCAGTGTGCCTCCTCTAAACGTCTCGCCCGAGACTTCTCATCTGGAAAATGGTCTAGGGAAAAACGAAGGAGATCCTTGAACTTGATCCCCAAATCCCTCACTAACATGCTACCCTACCGAAGGGAGAGAAGCTCCTGCCTCTTCTCAGCCTTCATCGTGGAAGAGTGGAATTCTGCTCGGAACTCCTTCTCGAAGTCCATCCAAACAACCTCAGCCTCCATCTTCCCCCCATGATAGAGAGTCCACCACTGACGCGCCACTCCCCACATCTGGCTTACAGCCAGAGGAACCCAGTACTCCATCGGAGCCTGAATCAAGCAGAATGTTATCACCAGCTCCTCGAGCCAGATCTCTATTTCCATGTCTGAGGTGCTTCCCTATTATTTCTGGAGGGTCTCCTGCTAAATGGCACGAAGCATCCTTTTCCACTGGTCATCCTCCTCATCTCGGTCTATCCTCTTCCGATCATTCAAGTCAACCTCCTTGGCATTGATCGCCTACACTACTCATGGTCGTCATCTAGGTTCCATAACTGCAAGGTAAACAAGGAATTCCAAACCCCGAGTAGTGCAGATTATTGATTTTAAATTTTTCTAAGAATTCTTATTTATTTTAAATCACAAAAAATACCCAGGACATACACTTTCCCAAGTCATTATAGTGTATGTACCTTTCTTAGGGTCTCTACCCTGCAATCAGTGTAGCCTCATTTTGTCGTTCGGTAGGCCCAGAGTCCTTGCATTGGATCATGGGGGCCCTAAAATATGGTGTCCTAGTCGGTCTTCCCAGGCCAATTTCACACACCAAGATTTCCTAGCACTGTTTCCCTACCACCCCCATTCAATCCTCATTGTGCCTAACCCTGAGCTCCAACATATCTCTCAACCACACCTCTGATAACATTCTGTCACGACCCGCCTCACCAAGATGAGCGAAGGGAGAACAGATTTCCAGACCCTTCCATATTCAAGTTGAAGGAGAGATAATGACCCCCGAGACCCGCCTTCAATAGTTCATGGAGTGGAGACTAGAACCAAGGGTATAGAATCACACAGAAGATGGAAGGCATTACCCTTTTTATTTAGTTGGATCGGGAGATAAGATAGTAAATCCCAAAAACATCAATACTCTAGGTAAAAGTAAATCCAAAATAAAACCATTCCCATATGCATGTCCAAAAGTAGATGCTACAAAGTACAAGGAAACCCCAAAGGAAAGTAACAAATAAAAGAAAAACAACAACATCAATTTTCCCAACGTCTGAACTATTATGGTCTCGCACGATCCCCGAAGTCCTCCTGGAAACCTGAAAATAGTTTTATATATATAGGGTGAGTATATAGGTATACTCAATAGGGAAAACCAAAATATCTCATGCACAAGTGGGGAGGCATTCTAATGCCCCGTGAGAAAGGGAGAAAACTGAAGTACCTAGAAAGTATTATATCCACCCAACCTCACCAAGGCACACTCCCCAAATAACACAAGTCAAGTAAAGTAATAGTAATAGAACATCGATATTTGGGTACCCCGTTCCACTTTCCCACTAGTTATTAAAGACATCCTACATGTCAAACCTCTCTCGCCATTCTCACCGTAGTCCCACTACCATCCCCCGCCCGCACACACCATGGATACCACAACCACACAACCCACCGGAAAACACCTAGGCTATCACTACCACACATCCCGCCCACAAAAAACTGCTGCACAACAACAACACGTAACCACACCCACAAACACCCAGGCCAGAATAACTACCTCCACGCCTGAAGACACCTGGGCCTTATCCTGATGACACTTGGGCAACAACCTTCCCGCACACACCTGGGCTAACCACCACAACTACCCTGCCCAAAGAATCTTGGGAAATAATAGACCTCAGGCCATCACAGCCTACCCGAAGGATATTGGGATACTCAAGAAAGGGAGTATAAAAAGATATAATAACCATCCACTCATAAAAGTGTAGGAAAAAATACCCTCCCCCATGAAATGGGGGTGTTCGGCACAAAGTTCTAAACTTGGGTGGGGTGCGAATAGAAAACATAAGAACTAAATTATACATATAGGTAACAAGAACTCATCTCAACCTAGGGTTTCGAAAACCATCCCAACCACAAACACCCTATTTACTATTCATTCATAAGAATCACCACAGCCACAACTATGTCACAACTCATTCCCGGAAAACAATTCCCTATTAAAACCATTCTCGTTTTCATATTCAAGAGATTCCATTTAAATTATGTCTTCACTACTAGGAAGTTAACAGGCATAACCACAAGGAAAGGAAGGGAAAACAACCAAACATCAATTTAAGCATTCACACCCGGTTCTCTTGTAAAGTCACAACAACAAAAGGGATCAATGAGATCCCTCAATGTACTTGAACCAAACCAAGCCCCCACCATATGGCCCCGCACGACCTTTGATCCCAAAACCAACAATTGTACCACAACAGAGGATCCCTTCCCTAAACACATCACTCCCCAACCATCAACCATAAACATCACCAGAACAGAAAAAGGGAGTTTTCAAATAGAATATGCCATTCGTTTAGTTATGTCTTTCCATTTGGTTAACCGGGGTGACCACACAAGGATTCTTATTCATTGGGAATCCATTTAAATCAATCGAGTTTATATGATTAACCAGATTCCATGTTACAACCATTTAATCATAGAATTAACAAGAAAACATGGGATCATTAGTGCGCAAGATAAGACCACCAACGACCATGTTTTTTAGTGGACATAATCCCGTACAATTCACAACACATAATCAAGGATAAAGAGAACAATGGAAACATCTAGCACACCCCATTAATTCTTTAAAAGTATTCTAATTATCTTCATTATGGTTTGGTTTTTTCTGTCCTCATATAAACAATAGTATACCCGCCCCGAATGATACAGAGTAAAGAGAGACAAAGGAAAAACCATACCTTGATGATCAAATATTGACATTTTTCTCTGTGTGCTAAGAACTGATGATTCGTGACTTGAAGGGGAGGAACTTCGTGCACTCCAAGAATGACCAGGAAAGGCTCCAATATAGGCACACTACTCTCCTCGAGAAAGGGGAACTCCGAACGCACCAAGGGAATGAACGAACCAAACCATGAAGAAGAATAAAGAAATTCTTGGGTGATATAATGGTGAGATCTTGTAGTTACGGGATATGAAGATCTTGACCAGCGTTAAAGGCGGACCGTGGTTTCACCTCGTGGTTAGACGGTTACACACGATGGAAACAATTTTTATTTAATAATTCTCATCAGAGGGGAGTCCAAAATAGATGTGCATAAAAGTATTTCATTTAAAGGGAGGAAAATAGTTCCGTTGAGGGTATCCCCACTCCTAGGGGATTTAAAACATTGTTTATGGCACTAAAAACGACTTTAAACCACTTAAAAAGGTTAAAAGACTTAAAAGTGAAATTACAGGAAAAATGGGGAAGGAAACCCAGAAACCCCTATGTGACCGATTGGTTAGACTGATAGGTGAAACCGATCAGGTGAAGATGATCCCATGAATCTTATCCCATGAAGATGATTAGTGAAACTGATCTGTGAAACCGATTGCGTGAAACCGATCTGTGAAACCGATGGGGTGAAACTGATCTGTGAAACGAATTTGGTGAAAATGATATGTGAAACCGATCTATGAAACCAATTCCATGAAACCGGTCTGTGAAACCGATTCCGTGAAAACGATTTGGTGGAACCGATCTGTGAGACTGATTTGGTGGATCCGATATCTGAAACTGATTTGGTGAAACCGATCTTTGAAACCAATTTGCTGAAACCAATCTGTAGAACCAATTTGGTGAAACCGATCTGTGAAACCAATTTGGTGAAATTGATCTTTGAAACTGATTTTGTGAAACAGATCTGTGAAACCGATTTTCTGAAACTGATCTATCAAACAGATTTGGTGAAACCGATCTGTGAAACTGATTTGGTGAAACCGATCTGTGAAGCTGATCTCTGAAGTTGATCTGTGAATCTGATCAGTGAAGCTGGTTAGTGAAGCTGATCAGTGATGTTGATCTGCGAAGTTGATGGGTTGGACTAATCGATGAGTCTAGGACACCACAACACGTATAATTTTGCAAAGAAATGGACCAGGAGGGTCTGGTCCATTACATCAGATACCTCTCAAATTTATTATCTCCCTCGAGAATAAAAGGGTAACCCAAACAGCCCCTCCAGAAGATAACTCTTGGGGAAAACCCACCCCAAACAGCCATACAAATCCCAATGATCACATTGTCCCGACACATGGGTTGGGGATTTCTTTCTTCCATGTCAAGATACTATTTGCTTTGTGTGGCACAGACTCACCCACATGGGTTTAATCGCATCCACCTTAATGTGTCTTGATTAGGGATCAGGTCCTCCCTTCCACACATATCATGACTTTTCAAAAACATTCACAAAGTAAGGAATCAAAATATCTCATAAACCAACAAGGTTAGAATTATATCATAGTAGGTCACAAAAACATGAACAAAAAGGAAGGCTCGGAATGGAAATTGAAAACAACTTTGGGTTTTGGGCACGCATTTGAGCTTCTTGCTCCCAAGTACTCTCCTAGAGGCCACTGTGCCTCCACAACACATGAACGAAAGGGATGGTTCATACACAATTCAATTTCTCCTCTCGATCCTCGATCCTCAATGGTTTCTCCAAAAACATCGCATGTTCCCCTCTATCCAATTATCCCTAGTAAATAACCTGGGAATCATCATGTAGATATCGACGAAGCAGTGAGACGTGGAAAACATCGTGGATCCTTTCCAACTGAGGTGGCAATGCCAGCTAATATTCCACCTCACCAAATCGCCCCGACACTTTGAAAGGCCCAATGAACCTAGGAGAGAGATTGATCCCCTTGCTAAACCATTGCTGCCAACATCGAGGGGAAACTTCAAGAACACATGGTCTCCAACATCCAACTCCACGGGCCTCCTCCTCTGGCCAGCATATGACTTCTGCCGGTCCTGGGATGCCTTCATCTTCTCACACACATGCTGAACCTTCTCCGTTGTGATCTGCACTACCTCTGGTCCAAGAACACCTACCTCCCCAACCTCGGTCTGGCACACAGGAGAACGACACGACCTTCCATACAAGGATTCAAACGGTTCCATTCCAATAGTAGAGTGATAGCTATTATTGTAGGAAAACTATAATAATGTAAAACATTGTTCCCATGATCCCTCGATGTCCAAAACACATGCTCGTAGCATATCCTCCAATGTTTGGATGGTTCTCTTTGTTTTCCCGTCTGTCTGGGGGTGGAAAGCAGTGCTAAGACGTAGCTGGGTGCCAAAAGCATGCTGCAATCCCCTCCAGACTCGTGAGGTAAACCATGCATCCCTATTCAAAACTATGGACCTGGAAACAACATGCAACCATACTACGTCATCTACGTATCTCCTTGCTAAGTAATCCACCACACTTGATTCCTTGATCTCCAGAATGTGAGATGATTTCGTCAGTCGGTCTACCACTACCCAGATAGCATCATATCCCCCTTTAATCCTGGGTATTCCTATGACAAAATCCATCGATATGTCATCCAACATCCACTCGGGGACATCTAAAGGTTTCAACAACCCTCATGGGACACGATTTTCAGCCTTCACCTATTGACACACCAGGAACCTTTCCATGAACTCTGCCACTGCCCATTTCACCCCGGGCCACCAAAATTGTTCCCTCAGGCCTCGGTACATCTTGAAAATTCTAGGGTGTATCGCTACTAGTGACTTATGAAACTCACGAAGAACTCCTTCATGCATCCTCTCAGGGACAAAAAACTTCCTTTGGAAAAGAATCTGATTTTCACTATCCTATGGCCACCCTTCCAGAGCATTGCCTTGGTTAACCCAATCGCGCATCACTTCACTCTCTATGTCTCCCCACTGAGACTCCTCCACCTATCATAATAGAGATGACCACACTGTCATCTAAAACATATAACCTCTACCACCATCCACCCTTGCATCTGGATGTAGGGAAGCCAACTCTTCCATTGTCTTCCAAGCATCCACAAATTTTTGAACATCTTCCCTCTATGACTTTCTACTGAAGGAATCAGCCACAATGTTCCCCTTACCTTCAGTGTAAGAGATCTCGAAGTTATAGTCCTGAAGAAACTCCACCCACCTTCGTTGTCGCAAGTTCAGGTCCCACTGGTTAAAGATATGCCTCAAACTCCTCTGATCTGTGAAGACTACAAATTTATCCCCGATGAGGTAATGCCTCCACAACTTCAATGAAAACATTACTACTATAAGTACTAGGTCATGGGTGGCATAGTTACTCTCATGAGGATGTAACTTCCCAGAACCATAATATATCACTCCCCATTGCTGCGTTAGTACACTCCCCAGGCCATGTCTAGAAGCATCACAAAACACCTCAAACAACTGCCCTTCTTCTGGTAACCTCAGCACTGGGGCACTAACCAACATACCCATTAGATGATTGAAGGCTTCATGTCACTGCTCACTCCACACAAAGGCCTGGTCTTTTCTAGTCAAAGATGTCAAAGGAGCTGCAACTCGAGAGAAGTCAGGTACAAACCTCGGATAATATCCAACCAAACCTAGAAAATTGTGAACCTCCATCACATTCATGTGTGCTTCCCAAGAAACAACAACTTCAACCTTTGATGAATCAACTGCTACGCCATTATGAGACACCACGTGTCCAAGGAAATGCACTTCTCGTATGATGAACTTACACTTGGATAATTTCCCAGAGAGTTGGTGGTGTCGAAGGATTTTTAAGGCCATCCTAAGGTGATTAGAATGATCCCCCTCTGATTTTGAGTAGATCAAAATGTAATTGATGAACACAATGATGAACTGGTCCCGAAACTCACAAGAAACAGAGTTCATGAGCCCCATGAACACTACAGGTGCATTCGTAACACCTAACGACATGACTACAAACTAAAAGTTCCCATACCTGCACCTAAAAGCAGTCTTCAGGATATCACTATCCTTTACCCTTAAATGGTGATACCTAGACCGCAGATCGATCTTAGAGAACCGAATTGCTCCCCTTAGCTGGTCAAATAGATATTCTATCCTCAGGAGAGGGTAACTATTCTTGACCGTTACCTGATTCAGTCTCCGGTAGTCTATGCACATAATGAGACCACCATCTGCCTTCTTCGTGACAAGACCGGAGCACCACATGGTGACACTCTAGGTCAGAAAAAAACCCTTCTTTATCAATTTGCCAATCTGAATCCGCAACTCTCACAACATAGAAGGAGACATCTGATAAGGATCCATAGAAATCGGATGGGCATCGGGTTGTAAGTCTATCTTGAACTCATTGTCACGTCGAGGGGGTAGAGTCGCAACCTCCTTTGAAAAAACGTCCAGGAACTCTCTAACAACTCTCAAAACATCCATCATCTCATCATCCACTGATTCTGTCGAATGCTCGGCAAACTTATAAAGAAGTGGCTCCACACTCTATCTCCCCACCTGATAACTCTGTTTGAAAACAAAAGCCGCACATGGGCCACAATCATCAGAGAACATGACTATTTTTTGGAAACAGTTGATAACAACATTCATAGAAAACAGCCATTCAATGCATGGGATGACATCATATGGATGTATCTGCAATAGTAGAAGATCCCCGCTAGAATGATGTGTCCCTATCATCAGTCTACATCCTCGGAAAACATAAAACAAGTCAGTATGACCTCTGATTGGTATACTCAGCACCAGGGGAACTAGAAATTTCTCAATGCCAAAACCCAGAGCACGGGCTGTACTGGGTTCAACAAAGGTGTGAGAAGATCTTGTATCAATAAAGGCATAGAAAAGAGTACTAAACAGTCTAATCGTACATCGGACATCTTGTGGACCCTCTGGTACTGCTAACTCTACAGCGTGCAACTTTTCACGCCTGGATCCTCTGCCCCTTTGTTGTCGGTCGCCTCCACGACCATTCCCTAGTAGAGGTCCCTGAGGATCGCCATGAGGTTGGCCTCCTCCTAAAACTTCTGCCCTCGGAAGAGAGAGAGCTTGTTGTCCCTACTGTTGCTGCTGCTGAAAGGGCCTGGCTGGAAGCTGTTGCTGCTGAGGTGGGTGATGAACCTGCTCAACCACACAATTCTGTGCTCAGTATAGGCATTGATTCTGAAGGTTATAATGGATGGCACATATGAATCATCTCGGTCCTGGGCCCGCGCGGATAGGGTGAGGATAGGGAGATCAAACTGGAACTTTTGGGGCCTTCTCCCCACTAGTCGAAACCTGGAAGGCCCTGACGCTGGAGGACTACTGCTGACAGCATTCCCCTTTGTTGAGACCAACTGGATCCCCTCTCATGGCTCCCCTCTCATGGTACACCTCCCTGTGTGTGCATCCTTTCTACCACTTCTGCCTTCTTCTGGACCTCCAAGTACATTGGTAGGGTGAAGGTAGTAACATCATACTGAAGAGAAGGTCAGAGTGCCTCCTCTAAACATCTCTCCTGAGAATCGTCATCCAAAAAAAGGTCTGGAGAAAAATGAAGGAGATCCTTGAACTTGATCCCTAAATGCCTCACTGACATGCTCCCCTGCTGGAGGGAGAGAAGCTCCTGACTCTTCTTAGCCTTCATCATGGAATAGAGGAATTACGCCCGAAACTCCTTCTTGAAGTTATCCCACACAACCTCAGCCTCCCTCTTCTCCCCAAGATAGAGATTCCACCACTGACACACCGCTCCCTGCATCTGGCTGACAGAAAGAGGAACCCAATACTCTTTCAAAGCCCAAATCAAGGAGAAATCTATTACCAACTCCTCGAGACAGCTCTCCATTTCCATGTCTGAGGTGCTGCCTTCATATTTCCCGAAGGTATGGAGCTGAAAGGCACGAAACGTCCTCTACCACTGATCATACTCCTCCTCTCGGTCAGTCCTTTGCCGATCATCCAAGTCAACCTCCTAGATCGCGATCTCCTGCACTACTCGTGGCCGTCATCTGGGTGCCATAGTTGCAAGGTAAATAAGGAATGGCTAATCCCAGGTATTATAGAATATTGATTTGAAATTTTTCATAGACTTATTATTCATTTTAAATCCCCAAAAATATCCAAGACATATAAGAACACAATTCATTATGATTCATGTACATTTATTAGGGTATCTACCCTATAATCAGTGTAGCCTCACTTGGTCTTTCGGTAGGACCAGAGTCCTTTCTTCGGATCACAGGGGCCTAAAATCCCATGTCTTATCGAGTCATCCCTTGACTATTTCACGCACTAAGATTTCCTAGCATTGTTTCCCTACCATCTCATGAAATCCTCACTTTGCCTAACTCCGAGATCCATCCTATCTCTCAACCACACCTCTGATACCATTATATCATGACCCGCCTTCACCAAGAAGTGAGTGGACAATAAATTTCCATACCCTTCCTTCTTCATGTTGAAGGAGAGACACTACTAGAAATTTAGGCTATAGCCATGGTTCTAAACCATTTTTATAGGCTCAAAAACCATGGCTATAGGTTATATCCACAGTTTCACGAACCGTGTCTTGTATTTGTGTGGATATAGGTCGGAGCCTATAGCCTCAGTTTCAAACCGTGACAATATACCTATAGCCATGGTTCGAACCGTGGCTATATCCCTAAAGCCATGGCTCCAACCGTAGTTATATCCCTATAGCCACGGTTTTCAAACTGTGGCTATAAGGTCAACACTATATCCATGCCAATGAATTCCACGACACTATGAACTGTGGATAAAGATCTATAGACACAGTTCAAATTGTGGCTATAGGGCTGTAGCCACAGTTTAAAACTGTGGCTATAGGCCTTTCTACTGCATAAAAAAACCATCACGGTGAACCATGCTAGCTGTTGGGAGGACACTACCAACTCCCCCCTCCCACCACCCAGAGCTCCCCCACCCTACACCAGTACCCCCACCCCCTTCTCCTTCACACCTCCCCTACCCCACCCCCATGCACCTTTCACCCCACCCCCCTCCTCACTGCACACCCCCCTACAGTGCTTGAAGTCCACAAGCATTTGTCCTGACCGGATCGGACAACACCACCCTATTAGTGTACTCTGAAAAAAAAAGGGATGGCATCAAAGAGATGAGAATTACTCCTTGGGTAACCCTCAAGAATGAAGGTGTTTGAGTCACCCAAAATAAACTGTAAGTTGGTAACATCAAGGCCTCAAACATAATTTTGATCAGCCATAAAGTATCCATATTATTGGATTATGTTGGGCCTAGTATGGTGGTGGGTATCTTTAATGCATGAATGAAAAATTGTAGAGTTTTTCCTTCTCCAGAATCCATTTAATCGGATCCCATTCCTGAGAAAGAAATTCCGTTTCTAGAAGGAAGACCAACAAATCATTATTCATTGAGATCAAATGACTAAACATGTCATTATCACAATAGTACAACATTTGTGTTTCTAAAAAGATAACATCTGCACAAAAGTTATCTGTGTCTTGACGTCACAGAAGTGGGTTCTTTAACCATGCTTGAAGATCATGTTGAAGTTCCCTCACCCTGTTATGAAGACCAATCCATAGGTTATCATGAACTGGCATGGACTAGGACTCAGAAACCGTGTTGAGAAAACATGGGTCAGAGATCTATATGTGAGAAAAGATGAAGCGATCACCTCTATTATCATCCTAACATAGGGTCACAAGAATCATTGAATGGTCTGAAAGATCACAAGAAAGGTGATAAAATTAACACTTAGTATGAAATAAATTGAATTCAATTTTTCTAGGTAGCGGTCAAACCAACTCCATGCATGGGGTTCCCCCCTTTGGTTGTTAAACCATGTGAATTGGACTCGAGAATAACCAATGTCAATTTAACCCTGTTGAGAGAGGAATGAAGAAAATTAATCACTCTCCCTCCATGGTAAAACTCTACCACCTTTCTTTTCAGATGGACCAACTATAACATTGAAGTCACCTCCCATGATCCATGGAATTTCTCTAGGATCAGTGGAATGAATGTCTCACCAAAGGGTTTCTCAAGAAATCATCTCACATTTTTTATAGAAAATATTTACCAAGAGTTTTCGGTTATCAACATAAATAATTAAGGTGATTAATTGATCATTGGAACACAAAAGGTCTATAGAAATGATATAATGATAGAACATCCAAATATGAATGTTTTTGAGGTCAGCATGCATGATGTTGAGCACCCTGATCCTATGATCAAACCCCAAAATGCGAGAGGAGGTTTGTACAGGCTCAAGGTAGTAATTTAATGAATGGATGAGATGATAAAGTTCATGAACAAGGATGATAGTATTATCACAGGTGATGAGGCCCTAGGAATTCCAATGTAAGAGGGATGTCATTAATGAAGGGTGGGGGTGCTAGCAAAGAGGAAACTCTACTGCAGAACTTGGAATCCTAAAGGATCCTGGACTAAGATTTGGTATACGTCCCTCATGTGGGGGAGATTCATTAATATAGAGAGATATCTATTTCCCATTCTAGATAATTTGGAGGAGTAATAAATAAAGTGAAACAATTTTAGATATAAGGGGGAGAAACTTGAGGAACCCGGATCAATCACCTGAATGGGGGGGAGGCAGGGAGATGAGCACCTATATACCATTGTGAAAATGAAGTATTCCACTAGGTGGAGGGAAATTTGTTGGATAAACATTCAAATGAGGCCTGAACACCACAAAAGAAATGTATGATGTAGAATCAGAGGGTGGGACACAGCCGAGGTGGAGGGGTAGTGGAGGCTCCAAAGGCCACACATCCGGAAGAGTGGGAAGATCCCTTGGACCAGGTATGTAATGTGGGGGAAGAAAGACAATAGGAACTAGGGGAGGCACTGTAGGAAGCAGAAGGACCACTGGGGAAACAGCAGGAGGTGAATTAGAAGTGGGGGAAAACGAAGACGCATCCTTGTCATGAGAATCCATGGAAACATGAGGCTGCATTGAAGGGATATGAAGAGTATAAACACCATTGTGGGTGCCTAAGGACCAACATGAATTTGTTTTCACAGATATGCTAAGTTTCCTTGCAATAGGAAGTGGGAGATTAAATTCATTAGGAATTGATGGAAGAGATTTTTCCACAAGGAGAAAGTCCCTTCCATGAGGAGGATGGAGTTAGGGAAGGGTTGGAGAGATCCATATCCACACAGATCTGGGAAGAGGAAGCATCAAGAAGCTAATAAATGTGATTGTCCACAAAAAAATATCCAACCACATCACTGATAAAATGATGGAAATCCAGGTTATGAAAGGGAAAGGGGAGACCTAGGGGAAGAAACCACACCGCAGCCTAGGAGAATCTACAACCCATGTGAAAAATGAGTTTCCACCGAAAGAGTTGGAATAAATAGTTTTCACATGAACAATAGGAAGAAGACCAATATAAGGTGAATTACTCCCATGAAGAAATAACCACACAAAAATCCAACGATTAAATAATTGAATTCCTCACTGTTCCATTTAGTGAGCACAAAGCAAACAGATTCTGAAATTATGGGAGAAGAGTCCAATTTTAAAAAGACTCAATCTATATTACATGTGGGTAAATACCATTATAAAAGACTCAATATAGAATGGATTTTGTGGAAAATGCGGAGTTGAAGAAAAAACTACAAAATAATCTAAACAATTTTTTCCTACACCGACCTTCTTCACCATACAGTGCACCATTCCTCTTTATCAAAAAAAGATGGGTAAATGCACCATTGGACAGCCCTTGGACACCCCATCTTGCACCCTCCACCTGCCCTGTAGATCCCCCATCACCCCGGACAGCACTTGGACACCCCACCTACACCCTGCCCTGCAGACCCCCCCAGACAACCCTTATACACCCCCCTAGATAGCCCCTCCTGGACACCCCACCTGCACCCTCCCCCTGCACTGTAGACCCCCCAACACCCCCCCCCCCAGACAGCCCTTGGAAACCCCACCTGGACACCCCCTTCTAGAAAATTCTATAGCCATCAGTACCTTCACTTCAATATGAAATAATTATAAATGAACAATGCCTTGAAACTTTTCCAAGAATAGTCTTTGTCTCGCTTAGTCTGAATAATAGACTTCCACCACTTATAACTCGGACCCTCTAGTGAGATGGTTACAAAAATAACCATAAGAGACTCATAAATCTAAAGATGGATAAAAATATCCTTAACCTTCAGTACCAAAACCAATTCATCCTAAGAATCTTGTTACCCATGAATTATTGTGAGGCTACCATCTTGATTCTAGGGGGCTTTTGCAGGCTGAAATGAAGGTGGAAGGGGGCTGGTGTGGACTGGATGTGGCTGGAGCAGGGCCAAATCACAGCATAAACACAGCGTGACTGCGGCGTGACCGTGACGTGACCGCGGCATGACCGCAGCATGACCATGGTGTGACCACGGTGTTTTGGCCCGGTCCAGCGACATTTGCGGGGCAGCATCTTCAGACCAGGAGCGAAGGGAGCGGGAGGAGGCAAGAATTATGGTGGAAGGGGGCTGGTTGCAAGTGATGGGGGGATGGTGCGGGCTGATTCAAAGGTGGAAGGGGGCTGTTGTGGGCTAGAATGCTGGTGGCAGCGGACTGAAATGAAGGTGGAATGGGGATGGTGTGGGCTGGATGTGGTTGGAGCAAGGAAAAATCACGGCATTAACATGTCGTGGCTGCGGCGTGACCGTGGCGTGACCACAGCGTGACCGCAGCATGACCGCGTTGTGTTGGCCCGGTCCAGCAACATCCGCAGGGCAGCATCTTCCGGCCAGGAACAAAGGGAGCGGGAGGAGGCAGGAATGCTGGTGGAAGGGGGCTGGTTCCAGGTGTTGGGGAGAAGGTGTGGGCTGATTCGAAGGTGGAAGGGGGGCTGTAGCGGGCTGGAATGTTGGTGGTAGCAGGCTGAAATTAAGGTAGATGGGGGCTGGTGTGGGTTGGATGTGGCCGGAGCAGGGCTAAATCATGGCGTGACTGCGGCGTGACCGCGGCGTGACCGTTGCGTGACCGCAGCATGTTGGCTCGGTCCTGCGACATCCGGGGGGCAGCATCTTCCGGCCAAGAGTGAAGGGAGCGGGAGGAGGCTGGAATGCTGGTGGAAGGGGGCTGGTTGCAAGTGTTGGAGAGATGGTGCGGGCTGATTTGAAGGTGGCAGGGGGGTTGTTGTGGGCTGGAATGCTGGTGGCAGTGGGCTGAAATGATGTTGGAAGAGGGCATGTGTGGGCTGGATGTGGCCAGAGCAGGGCCAAATCATGACATTACCATGGCGTGACCGCGGCGTGACCACGGAATGACCGCAGCGTGACCGCGGCGTGACCACGGCGTGTTGGAGATTTCTAACTAAAAGTTGTTGCTCCCCCACTGGTTATACGCACCTTTACACATTAAATGTATTTTACAGAAACCTTCAAATTAAATGGTCAATGTCACACATACAATTTAAAGAGGATGGTGGAAAACATAAAAAAAAATTTAAAACACAGTAGAAACACGAACCTGTATGTTTGTTTATGCTTCCAACAACAGTATGATTCGATCTTCAATAGGAGCATGAGGTGTTGTCCAGCTTTTTTCGTTCCCAGAAAACACAATAAAAATGTTATTAAATAGTAAAATAACTAAAGGAAATAAAATAAAAAAAAGGGAAAAGAATTTTTAGGTTCAAAACCCAGAACATGGGATTTTGTTAACCTGTCCATAGCTGCACCCCTCCACCCTCCCCCCTACCCCCTGACCCTGCCCCCTGCCCCCTATCCCCGCCCCCTGCCCCCTCCAACCTGCCCCCCTTCCCCCTCCAACCTTCCCCCTGCCCCCTCCAACCTACCCCCCTTCCCCCCTGCACCCCTGCCCCCTGCCCCCTGCCCCCTGCCCCCTGCCCCCTGCCCCCTGCCCCCTGCCCCTACCCCTGCCCCCCTCCAACCTGCCCCCATTCCCCCTGCCCCCCTCTAACCTGCCCCCCTGCCCCTGCCCCCCTGCCCCTTGCCCCATGCCCCCTAACCCTTGCCCCCCTCCAACTTGCCCCCATGCAACCTGCCCCCTGCCCCCTACAACCTGCCCCCTACCCCCTCCAAACTGCCCCCCTCCAACCTGCCCCCTGCCCCCCTCCACCCTGCACCCTGCCCACTGCCCGCTGCCCCCCCTCCACCCTCCCCCTGCCCCCTGCCCCCTGCCCCCCACCCTGCCCCCAGCACCCCTCCACCCTGCACCCTGCACCCTGCCCCATGCCCCCCTCCACTCAGCCCCCTAGCATGCACAGCACCCCCTGCACCCCCTGCACACCCCACCCTCGACCACGGCCCCCTCCACCCTCCCCACAGCCCCTGCCCCCTACCCCATGCCCCCTCCACCCTGCCCCCCTGCCCCCTGCCCCACTCCACCCTACCCCCTGCCCCCTGCCCCTTTCCCCCCACCACCCATCCCCCAAGCCTGCACAGCCCACCCTGCCCCCCTCCATCCATTCCCAGTTTCCAAATAATGTTTTTGTATTATGTACAAGTGTATTATGAACCTAATTTTCCAATGATACTAAACATTTAGATCCTTGAATGTATTATTCTATCAAAGGACCCTTGGTATCCAGTGACTCACTAGATAGAGAAGCATAAAACACATGTTCCCCATCAAGATGAGTGCTATATTAAGCATTGAATATACCTTTGGACCGTGACTCTAGCAGTTCACTATGGAATTGCCTCTTTTTCCTAGACAATTTGTTGTTTAACTTTGAACTATTTTTCATCATAGAACCAAATAAACTCTAGATGTTTCTCAGACAGGTCAATCTCTATAAACAAAAAATAATTAATGAGATGTTTTCCTCTAATAATATTCTGATCGACCTCAAATATTTCCAAGAATGTTGCTGCAAATAGTATGAAAAGAAGGATTTTTAAAAGGCAGATGTAATCTGATAATCTAATTCCATTGGGATGAAAACCGAGAGTCTCTCCTAGAGTGAAAATTTTGGTTCCACTGGTAGAGGAAACATGGTTAACAGTTGAAAGAACATGAATATTTGGACAATGAAAAATCCAGATCCACCACTTCATGCAACCTGAGAAAGAATCAATGAGAAATCAGTTCAGTACACCTGTGGTGGATCAATTATTCTATTAGGTAAGTAAAGAATTAGAAAATTTTAGGGAATAATGTTCGGCTACTGGAAAACATTTGAAAAATACTGAAACATTCTGGTTAACCTAAATACTAGTGATCGATCTTGAAAGAAGTGATTTCAAAATTGATGCACGTTTAACCCCAGGAAAAAAGACGTAAAGTAAATGAGACTTAAAGGTACCGAATAATAGATAAGGTGAAGGATGGGAAACTATGAAGGGAAGGAGTAAGCTCAAAGGTAGCTCCAAACTCCTGAAACCTCAAGTCACCAGTGATGCTTAATAATGTTTCTTATGGACTAGAAGTTGTATAGTGGATAGTTTGTAATGACTATGGATTTCTTTTTTGGGTTAATTGAAATTTTATATTTCAGGTGGATGGATTTAGTAAAGGGTGGAAGAAGTATGTGGTGTTCCTAAAAAACAGTAGATGGGGCCACCAGTTAGCTATTATAAAGCACCATGAACATATTAATAGTGATAGTGGCGGAGGGTTGGCTCTAGACTAACTACTGGATGGTTGATGGTTGGAACCAAAAAATTTGTGGCCATTGGTCGGATGGTGGTTTTCCACTAGGTAATCAGTGCCTTCCATGACCTTGTTTTCCATAAGGGCAATTTATGTCATTTTTATTATGGATTTTGGAGGTGGATTAGAATGGAATTGGAGTATTTGTTCCACTTATTTTCAAATAGGATGATATGGATGGCATGAGAGGATGTTTTCTCAGAAGATTTAAATAAATGAATGCTAATCTGTGATGACTAGAGGATTGGATGACCCCTGATATACCTAATTTGGTGAGGTTTGGAAATCTAGCAATGTGTAGGAATACCCCATGGGATCAGGAAAATCACAGGTTACATAACATGTAATCTGACATTACTGGTTCTGTGGGACCCCTGGGCTATGGAACTAGGCTTTTTGTTGGATTTGAATATCACATGCCATATGACATGGTCACACAACATGGGACCCATCTTAAAAGTCTAATAGCACTTAAAGAGTGTCTTGGTTCAAACAATTTTTTTAATAAAAAGAGGGAAACCCCCTACAGGGATATAAAAAGGGTCAAGTATGATGTGTGCTTTATGAATAACAAAGACATCATGTATAAGGAAAACATCAATGCAATAATGTTAAGCAAGGTATACCATTGTGAGTATTAGTAGACAGCGCACCTCTATTGGAGGGGTTTTATTATAAAACCATAACTTATTTATCAAAAGAAACAATTATATTAACTAACACTTATTCAAGAATTGCAATTTAATATAAACATGCAAAATTAATAAGGCAACTAAATGCAATTTAAAACATTCTTGAATTAAATAGGCTAGGAGAGGGACCCTACCTCAACCTCAAGGCGCGTTTGCTTTTGACGACGACAACTCGAATCTTCCTTTTTACCGCTTGCATGCATATGCAACTTAACATATATATAAGGAAACTTAGCCCCTATGTACATATTTTCATGGCCAAATATGCACATGGGGGTCCTTTGATATATGTTTATACTTGCATATACCCCTTTACACTTACACGCGTATGCATTTTTCATATCTATATATAACCACACCTAGCCCCAATATATATATTCATACTGCCATGAGTGGATATATATAAAGGGGGAACTTATATATGCATATGCGTACCTATGAATACACATGTAAGCCTTTTTCAACAGGGACTCAAATCCACCTCAACGAAATCCAAAACACACAACAAAAATATAAGGAACCCAAAAATCAAAAAAAGACCTAATTAAAATTGGTCCAAAGAATAAAAATGGAATAAACCTTACCCAAATATTGAACTCGTTGTCTTCGATTGTGGTTGATAGAACCAGTCTTATCATAAGAAACCACCTATAAGAAAATAGTTGGAAAAGAAATGAGATATAACAACTTCTTATATATAAGTGATCAGTGTGTCAACTGTACATGATAAATGATACATGAATCCATAACCAACAATTAACAAATAATATTCAAATTGATATGTACATCCCAATACTAAATAACATGATCATTAATAAAGCTCTTTATTTTTCAAACATCACCTTCAATTTCCTATTCAAAAATCAAAAATCACCAAAATATGAGAATAAAGTAAACCTCCATCATCACTTAAAAGTGAGAAATAGGGATTACACTTTGTTCTAAACCTATAAAATCCATTCCTTGAATGTATAAAATACCTAAAACACTTCATGCCTATATCCTTATTAATTTTCTAGATTGAAACCTCATTTTTTAGCATGTTCTTCTTCTGGAATTCACCTTTATTTGTAGTTTATATAGGTTTATCAATTTTCTAAAGTAGAGAATTTTCCTTCTTTTATTCTTACTCAATCCACTTGGATTTTTCAAACCAGATTACTAATATGACTAGACAATATTTTGGTGCATGATCTTCCTTCTTCTTGATTGTATATTCCTTCTTTATAGAAACAATTTTCGAACATTCGATAATTGGTTCTTTCCTTTTATCTTTCAACAATTATTATTATTATGGAATATATGTCATAAATTCTTAACAATTTGGACTACTTGGTTTCCCTTCCACACACACTTTCAACAACCTTTAGAGTACCCTTTTTAGGCTCCCTTTCAAACTCCACACTAGAATTGTCAATAACTAACCCACTACAATATCAAATATTGATACTTAACCCAACACATTGATCTGAATGACATCTTAGAAATACAAAAGCTCTAAATAGAATGTTTACCAATATAAACTCCTCATAATTAACAGAACACACTGACTATACCAACCACTATAGGTAAATAATTTATTTTCGTGTGGTCTTGGAACCAAATATGGTTCATCCAACATCCATCTCCAGACACTAAATTTATCCATTTACTGTCTAAGTTCATACATTTCACAACCTTGATAATGACCACCATCCCTTGATATGGATTTCACTCAAAAAGGACAAGTATGAATCTCCCCACTATAGTATTATCGATACCATCATCAATCCTACATTCACATGTCTAGTGCCTCATATCAAATTATGATCAGTACATAAGATCATAGCCCAATAATCTCAACAAGATTTATTCATTTAATATCTATCATCTTTCAAACACATGTTATATCCAACAAAAATAATACATTAAATGATATTAGATAGAGAAATCCAAATTATAGAAAAAAATAATAAATTTAGGAATACCTCATTAAGTATGGTACTAAAATTCACTTCACCCAGGATGGCTTATCTGATTAAAATATTATAGAAACCCACATCTCGACACATACATGAAACCTATTTTTCTCATCCCAATACTAAGGGAATGCACGCACATTCTTCATACATGAGAAATAGACCAGGGTTCAATTATTTTTCTAATATTGAGCTGAGATATTACTCATTTAATTTACTCCATCACCCTACTGAGGCTCACCAACCAACATTCATTCCTACCTAGTTTTCATCCTTCTCTATGTACCTTCCTATGAAATGGATGTATCAACATAGATAGCTTAGTCTTTCTTGAATATTTCATAGTAGGTGTCCAGATAAAAGTAAGCTACTCATGCCCATAATGAGTACATAAGACCATTTAAAAACTAGAATTCTGTTATGAATAAATTTCATTTGAAGGATGGCATGAAATGAATAAACTTTCAAATTTAGTGTCATACTCCATTACTAATTCCCATAATGATATAGCTCCATGAATCCCCAAAACATGCTCTTATTCTGTAAATCTGCCATAGCCTCTCATAGAAGAGGGAATGAAACTCGATCCATAAAACCTCCTCATTCCTTCTTTTATGATCAAATGTATTTATCCATTCTGATTCATCTCCTTTGAATTTAGAAACTTCTAGTTTCACCCATATATCCTCTATAGTTTCAACCCTTTCAAATAGGAACTAAACTTTCTTCAACATATTCTAAAAATCCTACGATCCCATGTCACTACTGAAAATTAGATACTGCTACTCCTAGAACTCATGGATAACATAGAAAACCATTGGTTTTCCTTTTCAAAGTCCCTGGTCAATGGATCAAAGTAGTTGTAACATAATATGAGGGAAACAACCACTTGAGAATATTTCCCATGAGAACACAATGCCATCCTAATTAGATGCTTTGTTGATGAATTTTGACTCAACATCATCTCGTAATAACAACATTACTAATTAGAAACCCATCTCGCCATAATCCTAAGCATGAATTATTACCACAAAAATCATGAAACTACCTTTAATACTTACTTCATAACAAAATATCATTTCCAAAACACCAAACCCTAAGGTTTATCATAATAATCTAAGGGTTACTCTCCTACACACCAATAATAAAAACCAAACCCCACACATTCACCCTTGATAATAAGAAACCCTCCACCCCCTTAACTGGTCTAACAAGAAACTTCTTAATAAAAATACACAATCAAATCACCCAGAAATCACCAAAGTTTCCTATATCAAGAGTTTTACATAAAAAATCAAGAAAAACCCCAAAAAGATCCACCAACTTGAGGGATTACCACCAAACCAAACCCCCAAAGACAAATCCAAACCATACCCAAAACATAACTATAATACTCCAAATGCCACCCTAACACCCGAACTCACCTGATTTGAATAACACAAATGTATCTAGTTTTTCATCCATCATCTGATATTTTAAACCACCTAAAATACCATAAACATATAAATTCCAACCATTGGAGAAAATACATGAGTGAAATTTGAGGGGTTAAAACCCTAAATACCTGGATCTTGTTGAGAACATCATAATATGTTTTAAGGAGTTCACTTCAAAGCTGACCACCACTTTTGGAGTTGATGAAAACCAAAATAGGATAGGTTGGTGAGTGGGAATCATTTCTGACCATGGATCTGAGTAAAAAAATATAATTAGTAATGAAAAAAACCTTCACATTGGTATTGTTTTTAGTTTCTCCCATGATAACTTTTCAAATGAACGCTCAAATCAGATCGGTATGGCACTATAGAATCAAAGGTTTTGAATGTAGTTAACAAAGACATAGAAGAATATCCCCTCAGTTTTCATCAGGAAAACACCACATGCTTACTCAATGACAAGAATTAGCAGCCACATACATAAAATTTTGAACTCCTTCAAATTTGAACCACAAGACATGCTAACAAGCTTATTAATGCAAAAATTATAATTTAAGAAAATAAATAGAGAACATCATATGAGGATAAATAAAACCCATAATCCCCAATTACTTTGAACACAAGACAAAGGGGGCTTTCATTTAATGCACCATGCAAGCATAGGTTCTCCGAGAAAAAAGATAAGCAAGTGATAAATAAAATAATCATGGGATGTAAAAGGAAAATCGAATACAAATTAACAAACTGCTTCCAGCAAGTAACATCACCTGACAAGAAATGAATCAATAAGGAAAATACAGAGGTGCGTGGAAAATATAAAGAAGCCATCGAGTCTACTACCACATGAATCCAAAAAAACCAGCCCAAGCAGATAAAATTTCTTTGAACAAACAAAAACTAAAGGCAACTGCCAATGACTAAATAAATTGAAACGATGATCATAAATTCCCAAATGTACAGGAAGTAAAAACCTAATCCACTCTGTATACCTCCCCCAACTCTCCATAGTCATCCGGACCATGTGATTATCATTCCATAATGAAAATAAAAAAAAGAAGAACACTATCCACGGGAGGAGGATTCTTCGATCGGAAAAACATAAGAGGTTTATAGTGGGAGGGAAATAGAAGGGGGAGATTCAGAAAGTACATAGAAATTGCAAGTTGAAGTGCCAGTGGATTCCTACTTCTGAAGGGATGCTATGAACAGTGTGAAAGAGTTCGTGAGAGAGGTCGATGGTTCATAGTGGAGGGTCGCGGTGAGAGAGGTAGACGACAGCGTGAGAGACCGCGTTGATTGGGAGCGTCGGGAGGAGGGCTCCGTGGTGAGAGCTGTAGACAGTTTGGAGAGTAGGGTCGCAGATCGGGGGAGGAGGAGAGGAGAGGCCGTTGTGGATTGGGGGAGGAGGAGAGGAGAGGCTGACGAAATCTAAAGAAAAAAAAGAAATGTAGATGTTTAGAAGTTTAGCCATGGATGTTTAATTAACGTGTGGCTATAAACAGTCTATAGCCACGGACCTATAAAACTGTGGCTATAGGTCCGTGGATATAGCTTAAATTTCTAGTAGTGAGATAATGACCCCAGAGACCCGCCATCAATAGGTCCCGGAGTGGAGCCAATCACTCAGGGTATAAAATTAGACATAATATGGAAAGCACTACCCTTTTTATTTAGTAGGATCGGGAGATAAGATAGTAAATCCCAAAAACACAAAAACATGAGTTAAAAGTAAATCCAAAATAAAACCATTCCAATATGCATGTCCAAAAGTAGATGCTACAAAGTACAAGGAAACCCCAAAGTAAATTACCAATGAAAAGAAAAACAACAACATCAATTTTCCCAACATCTAAACTAGTATGGTCCCACACAATCCCCAAAGTCCTCCTGGAAACCTAAAAATAGTTTTATATATGTAGGGTGAGTATACAGGTAAACTCAGTAGGGAAAACCAAAAGCTCCCATGCACAAGTGGGGAGGCATTCTAATGCCCCATGAGAAAAGGAGAAAACTGAAGCACCTAGCAACGAATTCTATCCACCCAACCTCACCGAGGCACACTCCCCAAATAACGCAACTCAAGTAAAGTAATAGTAATAGAACGTTTATATTTGGGTACCCCACGCTACTTTCCCACTTGTTATTGAAGAAATCCTATGCGTCAAACCTCTCTCACCATTCTCACTGTAGTCCCACTGCCATCCCCCGCTCGCACACACCGGGGATACCCCAACCACACATCCCGCCCGCAAACACCTGAGAAATCACTTACACACATCTCACCCGCAAAGACCTGGGCACAACAACCACACATAACCAATCCCACAAACACCTAGGCCAGAACAACTACCGCCACATCTGAAGAAACATGGGCCTCAACCCAAAGACACTTGGAAAACAACCTTCTCACACACACCTGGGCCAACCACCACAACTACCCTACCCAATTAATCTTGGGATATAATGGACCTCAGGTCATCACAGACTACCCAAAGTATTTTGGTCTACTTGAGAAAGGGAGTAAAAAAGGAGCTAATAACCAGCCACTCATTATAGTGTTGTAAAAAACCCCATCCCCCATGAAATGGGGGTGTTCGGGACAAAGTGCTCAACTTGGGTGGGGAGCGAATAGAAAACATAAGAACTAAATTATACATATAGGTAACAAGAACTCATCCTAACCTAGGGGTTCCAAAACTAGCCCAACCACAAATACCATCACTACTATTCATTCATAAGAAACACCACAACCACAACATTGTCACAACTCATTCCTAGGAAACAATTCCCCATTAATCCCATTATTTTTTTCATATTCAAGTGATTCCATTTAAATAAATTCTTCACTAATAGGCTGTTAATAGTCGTAGACACAAGGCAAGGAATGGAAAATAGCCAAACATCAATTTAAGCATTCACACCCGATCCTCTTGTAAAATCACAACAAGAAAAGGGGTCTGTGAGATCCCTCAAAGTACTGGAACCAAATCAAGCCCCCACCATACGACCCAACACGACCTCAGATCCAAAAACCAACAACTATACCACAAAATAGGATCCCATCGCCTTCAACGTCACCCCCAAGCATCAACAGTAAACATATCCAGAAAAGAGAAAGGGAGTTTTCAAATTGAATATTCTATTCATTTAGTTCTGTCTTTCCGTTTGGTTAACTGGGGTGACCACACATGGATTCTTATTCATTGGGAATATATTTAATCAACAGAGTTTACGTGATTAACCAGATTCCATGTTACAACCATTCAATCATAGAATTAACTAGAAAAATATAGGATCATTAGTGCACACGAAAAGACCACAAACGACCATGATTTTCAGTGGACATAAGCTCGTACAATTCACAACACATAATCAAGGATAAAGAGTACAACAGAAAAATAGAGCACACCCCCTTCTTTCTTTAAAATTATACTTATTATCTTCATTAATGGTTGGTTTCATCCATCCTCATAGAAACAATAGGATACCCGCCCCCACATGATATAAAGTAAAGAGAGACGAAGGAAAAAACCTACTTGGATAATCAAAGATTGACGTTTTTCTCCACGCGCCAAGAACTAGGGACGCACGACTTCTAGGGGAGGAACTTTGTGGACTCCAAGAATGAGTAGGAAAGGATCCAGCACAATAGCACAACTCGGCTCAGGAAAGGGGAACTCTAAACGCACCAAGGGAAATAACGAACCCCACCAAGAAAAAGAAGAACGGAATTATAGTGTGATATAAAGATGATATCCTATAGTCATGGGATATGAAGATCTTGATCGGATTTAAAGGAGGACCGTGGTTTCACCTCATGGTTAGACGGTTACACATGATGGGATTAATTGTTATTTAACAATTCTCATTATAGGGGTGTCCAAAATACATGTGCACTAAAGGATTTCATTTAAAGAGAGGAAAATGGGTCCGTTGAGGGTCTCCTCAATCCTAGGGGATTTGAAATGTTGTTTATGGTGCTAAAAACAGCTTTAAACCACTTAAAAAGGTTAAAATACATAAAAGTGGTGTTATGGGAAAAATGTGGAAGGAAAACTTGACACCCCTTTGTGGCCTATTGGTGAGACTGATAGGTGAAACCAATAAGTGGAGCTGATCAGGTGAAGTTGATCCCATGAAGCTGATCAGTGAAACCAATCTGTGAAACCGATTGGGTGAAACTGATCTGTGAAACCAATTTGGTGAAACAGATATGTGAAATATATTTGGTGAAACTAATCTGTGAAACCTATTTGGTGAAATCGATCTGTGAAACTGATTTGGTGAAAGCGATCTTTGAAACTAATTCCTTGAAACCGATCTATGAAACCAATTTGGTGGAACCGATCTGTGAAATCGATTTGGTGAAAGCGATCTGTGAAACCTATTTGGTGAAACCAATCTGTGAAAATGATATGGTGAAACTTATATGTGAAAATGATTTGGTGAAACCAATATGTGAATCCTATTTGGTGAAATTGATCTGTGAAACCAATTTGGTGAAACCGATTTGGTGAAACCGATTAGTGAAACAGATTTGATGAAACCTATCTCTGAAGCTAATTTGTGAAGCTAATAAGTGAAGCTGATCAGTGAAGCTGATATGTTAAGATGATATGTGATGCTGATGGGTGGGACTGATCGATGAGTCCAGGACACCCCAACACTTATAATTTGGCAAAGTAATGGACCAGAAGGGTCTTGGCCATTACAACAACAATTCGGGTTTTTAAAGTAAAAACGTCCTAATTTTTTCTATGTTTTTATAGTCAATTTCAATGTGAAATTGATTCTAATGAACAAAATTGGATTTATTGATAAAAATATAACCTAATTAAAATTTTAAACTAATTACAATTACAATTTAACATCATACATAAATTAGATGAAAAAGCAGTTTTGAACCAAAATTCAGTATATTTAACTTTTCATTAAAAAATGAAATCTCTTAGAAAAATATCATGAATTCACCCTAACCTAATTATTATGTTTCTCTTTCAAATATGAATTTTATTTTGACATAAAATCAATTAATTTGTAAAAATTTATGTTTAAAATTGGTTCCCTATTAAAAAGAGGTAAAATTTCCTATATAAAAATATCAGTTTTATGTGTAAAATAGGGTTTTTTTCTTAAATTATGCATATAAAACTTAATGGATGAATTTTAAAAAATATTTTATTTCATATATATCATATATATTTCATTATAATAATTAATTAATTTTAATTAATATTATTTATCAGGAAAAAAATGTTTCGTGAGCATAAAAATTGTTTTATATAAAAACATTCTATTTATATTCAATTGTTTCATATATTAATTTATAATTAAATTTTTTAACCTATGAATTTATATTATATTATTATAAACTATATATTTTCATAATTTATTTAATACTATTCTTAACCTCTAACATAATAGCTATGTTATATCATATTATATTAAATAATAATATTTTAATAATACATTTTTATGTGGTGAAACTCAGTCTTGCCTGTAACGCACACTGTTGAGGAAGGTCTATCTTACGTGTAACACACGATAGCTCAGTGTTTCATACATTAAAATATATAGAATATATTTTAAATATTAAATATATTATAAAGTATCTAGATATTATATTACCGTACGCACTTGTTGTCACATGTCATACACGCTATCGAATACAAGGTCCTTACTTCAGTTTTTCAGGGCGTCACAGATCATATTGATCCAAAATTATGACTAGTGGATGTCCCCTAAAAACTATTTTCCATTACTCTCTACATTACTATTATATATCCTTAATATTTTCTCTAATACAATTAGATAGTTATGATTTCATCCCTTGTAGTTCACCAAGATATAACTTATTTTTGGGTACGGTAAAATATTTTTTGGCAATATCATATTTGGTACATGCCATGGAATATGTGATTGATCTATCATATTAGATTATATAATTATACAAATAACATTAATCTCCTCCCATGTATTTTACATGACTTCATGGATATATTTTTGACACATGAAATTTTAAAAAAATTCTCTCGAATTATTCCAAATAGTATTTTTTTTAAAAATTGTCAAAATTTGTACTATTGACTAGCAGAAATAAATCATTAGATCTACCATAGTTGATATTTTTACCTTGAACATAGGTCACTACTAAAATTAAATTAGTATAGATTTACTTTCTTTATGAGGACAAAAAAATATAATACCAATATATATTTTTATATTTTATCAAACATATTTTTTCAAGGGAAACTCTGATGCTCCCACTAACCTCATGTTGTCACATGGAAGAAATTAATTCCCGATAAATATTATATGATATTTTATTAATTAATTCCTAAATAATATTTTAGTAACTTTCACCACATTATGGAATTCTATGGTTTCACCATCATTTTCAAGTTCCATCATATAGACACCTTCAACGATTAGTGGTTTTGAAACATAATTCAAAATTTAATGATCACAAAAAGTAAATATGATAAGTAAAATTCTAATGGATTTATGCATAAAAATTTTGTATTTCCATTCAAGAATTATTGTTACCATGCTTTTACTATCCATGTATAGTCTCACTTTAATACCCATCATAGTTTTCAATTATAATATTCCCATATACATTGAAACATGGAATCCTTTATTGAATTTTAATTTATCTTTTTAGTAAATGATATTTTCCGTTTACTTATTACATGTAGAATCTATTATTCACATTGATTAATGTATCATTGACCATGTTTAATGTTAGAAAATTACTACAATTCCATCATTCCAATGCATCATTTTCTATGGAACATTCTATTTCCAAAATCTCTTATGGATCTTATTCCAATGCCAAATATTTATACATCTTCGACACTAACTAAATCCCAGCAATTTTTTCTCCCACTATCACAAATATAGGTGTTCACCCTTTATAGAAATATAGTCTAGCACATGACTATAAATTTTCTATCTCATCTATTTCTATAATATCGATAGAATGCTTTAGGCTAATTTCTATAGATTCATATTGTGTTTCGATTGATGTAAGATTTTTTATATCCTTAACAAAAACTTTGTATCTAAACTCATGTTTTTATGGCATGATGGATTTATATCATATTATAAATCATATGATATCCATTTGTCAATAAAGTTGGCATATGGTTATGTGATAATTTTGTTATTTGTGAATAATGTTTGGAAGTATCTACAATGGATATAAGTCTCTACGTTGATGATCCTTTTACATTCATAATGACTCTAATGTCTATAAGGATATGTCCATTTAGGAACTACACAACACAATATTTTAATGATTATTGTTAACATTTAATACACATCATCGGTACTCCTTAAAAACATCATAACTTTGATGTGGATAAGGTATTGTCCATTTTAGAATTAATCCATACAACATTATTATGATCGAGGAATGCTTGGTCAAGATATTGTTCTCCACACGGGGTTGTTGCAACTTATATATTCTGACCATGCATATACCATATTTTTCTTTTTCATTCCTCTATAACACATAAAGGAAACTTATGAATTATATTTACCATTATCTAAACTTTGTAATAGTTACACTCTCTAGATGAACTAATCCTAAAAGATTTAAGTATTATGTTTAGTTCTAAAGGTTTCATTATCAAAAAGAAAATAACAAAATTTGTAAATAATAACTAAATACTTTTAACTCCATAGAGTCTAAAACCATACTAGGTATATCTTTGATAACCAATTGGTTTTTCTTGATAAAGAATCATCTTTCCACAACTGGGTATTAGAGTCTTACATTTTATATTCATCATATGTTTCCAATGATTCAATCATTAATGAAATATTAGTTGAGTATTTTACACCATAAAAAAATTCATTCTTTAATGCAATAATTTCTCCTTGGGTACACCATAATTGATAGATGTTTTTGTTGTCAATTAAGAATGTATAAACTATAATAATTTAAACTTAGAAATTTTAAGTTTTACAATTCTCATCTCTAACATAGGAACCACACATTCTCAGTCACTTAGAGAATAATTTATTTCATCTTACATTTCATTTCATACATGGTTACTATATTTAAATTCACATATGTGATAGGTATATTTTATTTAATATTAAATAAGCGAAAAATTATATATAGTAATGATTTTATGTGAATAAAAATTGAATACATACTTCTGAAATTCAATTCACTGCATTTAAATTTCAATAGAATTGGGTTAAGAAAATAACCATCCTATTTTCATCAAAGGAGGTAATGGAGGTTCCTTTGGAGTCACACATTCCGTTATCCCTTTCACCTTGACTTTCATGTTTTTCACCATAAGAACTAAAGATTCAACCTTTTTTATGTTCATATTTTATTAGTGGACATTATTCAAAATGTAATTAATCATTTTCTCCATCATGATCATTTTTTTAATCTTAGATAAAATTGAAGTAAATGTGTGATAAAGATATATGAATGAGATATATTAAAATATCATGATCAATATTTCATATTTACTTGCCTCTAGTGAAATCATTCCTCATTTATATCTCACTTCACCTTCTCCTCATAAGACTCATAGAGATGAGAAAATAGGTGAAATCATGTATTCCTAATGTTGTATCCATAGCCCACATCATATGTTGATGATAGAGATATGACGTAATAATCATATGGGCCATACATGGGTCTCTTTTAAACACCTTTCACGCCCTCTCTTCTTGAGGTATCTCAATAGGTAGTTCGGACATCGACATCCTGAATTTCCATTAACGTAATACCTTGTGAAAGTGATTGTAAAACTCTTGGAATATCATGCTTGAGAGGAAATTGACTTTGAAAAAAATTAATCACTAGGTAGTTTTTGTATTATTATCCATTTTCTACAAAATGAAAATCTTGTAGATTAGTACTTTTATCTTGATTACTGATTAGAAATTACTGATTAAATAATTAAATATTTATATGTCTCCAACTATTTTATCAAACTCTATTAGCCTTTTTTAATAGACTTGAAATAGTTTGTTACTTGAGTATTCTTGTATCATGTTTCCTTGAAACCTCTCATTATAGTCTACAATCTATCGATATTTCATTACTTGGAGAGTTTCATGGTTGGAGTTTGACTAGCCAATTGCATTATCTTACAGCTTCATGATTTGTTGAATGATGTCCCATAATCTAAAATCATAAATTTATTTTCTCAATGCATGCCTATGAGGATGAAATAAACTAAATATGGCTATATATTTTCAGCCATCGATAGTAAATTCATCCCATTTCTCTCATAAAAAATTCCCAGTATATGAGGAACCATTAAATAGGGTTGATGAGTACCATATACAACTGATTTTTTTCAAATTCAAATAAAGGTATGAGTTTCCAGCAAATTATTTATTTTAGGGGTTTTAAATATTTTGATGAATGTAATCATTTTATATCAAATATTTTCAAACTATGTTTTCACACTCATAATTGAACATTAATAATAGAATTCATTCATTATGCCATTATGAATTTTTCTATTTATTATTTTATGTGTTTTCCAAAGTAAATAAAATGTATAAAATGTAAAAAAAATTATAAAAGAAATAAATTACTCAACTCATATTGAGTATCTAATATTGGTAGATCCATTTCAACTAAATAGATAAAATGTGATCTAGAGGTATCATACAAAGGATGGGTCTCGAGTCATGATGCTTCTCTCCCTAGTCCATTGTTTTCACTTCTCGTCATGAGTACCACCTCGTATTGGTGTAATGCACATATTATATCATCATTTTCAATAGTATAAACGTACTCACATGCAGATGAGGGGTCCCATGTAGCATAATATACATACATATATGAATGGATGTTTAGATCCATTATATATTGAATAAATAGTTACTATTCACAGACTATCATTAAATAAATTATTATTACTAACATTACAAATAGATGTAATAAAAATTTAAATAAAAATTACCTAGAAAAACCCAGGTTATGTCACTGCCCAAGGCTAGTCGAAAAAATAATGTAGAATAAAAATTAAAATGTAATAAATTTAAATTTGATGGAATTTCATAAATTAAATGAATTATTTAAAATTCAAATATCATAATTTTTTTGGTCCCTCAATAAATTTATTTTTTTTATAGAAGTTCAATTAATCAATCAATTTCATTTTATATCAAAAATTAATTATTTATTCAAAAAATAAAATCATTATTCTTTTAACAAAATAATAATAATTTATTTTATAATTTAATTATAATTTTATTGTGATCCTGAAACACTGACCCCATGAACTTCTGATTCGTTTTTATATTTTAAAACATTCTATACCTATTAATTTATGCATTATAATTTTTTTTTAAATTCCACGATTTTTGGAATAATCCACATCATCTGTAATTTACCGTTTCGGTCACCCGAATTCCAACCGGTGTACTAGTTCACTATAAAATGTATAAATCTTCTGTGATGAATTCCTTGTCATATTTTTACAAATAAATAAATATATATGTTTATTTATTTAATACCCAAAAACATTTATTTTTACCAGTATTAAATAATCAGATGATTGCAACTTTGCCATCCAAGATCAGATTAAAATGCAGTTTTTGGATTTTGACCCCTAGTGCTTCCCTCTTCAAAATTTAACGAAAATTTAATTTTTCATTAGCTTAAAATTTTCATGCACTTCCTCTAATTCCAATTTATGGTACCATGCATATAGTGGATGCCCAAAAAATTCATAAATTTAAATTTTCACCAGCTATCAACGTAAATACACCATTTTTAGTAGAGGACTACTCGATTACTGATATGACCAGTTTGTGTATACTTTTTCATATATATTTAAAAGAATAAAAACTTGTTTTTCACCAAATATCAATCATTTTGAGGATCAAATTATTTATATTAATGATTATGCTGATTTTCAATTGTTTTCCATTCAAAGTCATAAATCTGGAAAGGACAGAAAAAAATTCAAATATACAAGGAGTGTACTTTCTATAAACACAGTGTACTATTTCCACAACACGGATCAGGAAGACACGATACACGCCCATGTTTCCAGCCAAATCATAAACACCGTGTACTTCTCATATACACACCGTGTGGCCCTGCTAGAAGAATTTGGTGGATGATGAATGATATTACACACCATATATGGCATCCCTACACGTCATGTACTTCTAACCTACCAGGCAGCACCATGTTCCTAGTCAAAGATGGCGTGTTAGCTCACCTTCCGATGAAGAAAAGATGGCCAAAACATGTTGACCAGGGTACACGCCGTGGACTTTGTGGTACACACTATGTACTTATAAAACCTATAAATAGGAGGTAGACCCTTCATGTTCAAGAGTGATTCAAAATTCACACATTCAATGATATTCCATGGGGGGCACTCTAGAGATGACGAAGAAGAGAAGAAGAGAGAGAAATAAGAGGCGAAAAGATAGGAGAGAAGGTGCTTCCATTCTACCTTCCCAATGACCTTCACTATAAATATTTCAAGAGGATTTATTCAGGTATTGTAAGTTGTTTAGTTATTAGCTACTTCACGAGTAGAAAAATCCCCTTTGTGTTGGGGCTATAGATGATTATGTGTTGTATTTTGTTAATTGTGATATTGTAATCATGTTATTTATTATTCTCTTATAATTCCACAATAATCCTTTCTAAATTTCACTAGAAATATTATATTAGACCAAGAACGAGATTTATTGATATCTTAGAAGGAATTATAATCAAGAACATCCATGATCATTGGATGTGCTTATCGTCTCAAGAAGTGTTTCAATTAATAAAAATAAAAGAAATAAAATTCCAGACCAAAGAATTGAACTCTATTGATTTAAAAAAAAACTCCCCAGCCCAAGGGGGTTATGTTACATTCATAACCCAGAGATTTGAGTTATCATGAACAACAAAACCTCATAATCAAATTGATTTAGCAACAATCTTTAAAATCCACATCCCTGACACATTCTTCCCATTTCTCATCAGAAATAATGTTTTTGCATTTTTCTTTGTCTTTAATGTAATTTTTTAGAGCAATAAAAATTTAATCACCCTATTATTAAAACAAAAAAGTCGACTCTAAATTTCCTCAAGATTCACAAAATTAATTTAAAACTAGAAAATTAAAAAAAACAATAGCTCTCTTTCCCTGTTGATTGATCCCTTACTTTCACTATACTTGTTTTGGTAATTTAATTTTGATTGTCGAAAGTAATGTTTCAGCAGGAACGATACAAAATTTTGGCTCTGTTTCCAGGGAGCAAAGTTAACGGTGTTTTGATTCATCAAGTTTGTATTAATTAAAGTGAAAATAAAAAATAAAAAATAAAAAATCTAAAAATTTCTGTTATTAATCTCATTTCGGTTTTTCAATATTTTATTTTTCTTCTTTTACGTTTTGTATTTTGTATAGTGCTGTGCAGATTCAAATATACAAGAGTGGTCGAATCACGCGTTCCAAGAGAGTTGAATCCTCAAACATCCTTCTGCTTGATCTAGAGATCAAATTAATGATCTTGTGGCAATGAAGTGTACTTATGGACGAGCGCAACCAGAACACTACCATGGAAAATATAGAAGAGGGTGATCTAACTGTTGTCCAAGGATCTGGACAATTGTTTTGCCCGGATGACAATCAGAATCAGAAGGCTATATTTGTTCTACGGTATGGCCTACAGAAACTCCAAAAATTCCAACCATAGCGGTTTCCATAGCTACAGCTAGGTCGGGGTCCTTATCTTTCTCCTCAGCAATAATTTTTTCCCTCACCTCCTCGAGATCAACTTCCCCACGCCGTACCCATATGGAGTATGGTCCTCCCTCTATCCAAGGGGAATATATGAGAATTCTCAGTTCACCAGTGTAGGCCCAAAATTTAAAAATCAAGCTGAACATCATGCAACTCATACAAAACACAGTTCTATTTGGATGATTACCTAGTGTAGATCCCAAAGCTCATCTCTCCAATTTTTGGTAGATCTGAGATACCTTTCGTTACCATGGGGTGTTCAAGGACACCATTATCCTTCACTTATTTCCCTTATCCTTAAGGGATAAAGCGAAGGACTGGATCAAAGGACTTCCTCAGCGATCCCTCCTCTCCTGGGAGGCGTTATCCTAGGAATTTATGTCCTAATATTTCCCACCTTCCAAATGATAACATTGAGGAACAACTTTCACAACTATCAGCAAACATGATTATGAATCCTTATACGAGTATTGGGAGAATTTTAAATAAATGATAAGTGCCCTCATCATGGAGTTACACTATGGATGAAAGTCCAAAACATTTATGGTGGTCTCACAACGAACACCAAATCCATGGTGGATGCAGCTACAAGTGGAATCGACAGGAGGAAATCACTGGAGGAACTCTTCGACTTTCTCAAAGACATGTCTGCCAATAGCTTCCAATGGGATTCAGAGTGGGGAACATAAAAGAGAGGCATGCATAAAATTGATTCCACAATGATGCTTTCCGCTCAACTTGATGTTGTTTCCAAAAATATTGATGTGTTAAATCTGTATAATGCCTCTCAAGCTCAAACGATGAATCATCCAGCATGCAGTGATTGTGAGGACAATCAAATCATGGGAGAATGCCTAGGAACATGTTCTGGTACCTCGACTAGTGAGTTAAATTTCGTCTCCCAGAACTAAGGGCCAAATATGTACCCTCAGTACAAAAACCATTCATGGAATGATAACTCAAATCTAGGCTGGGGAAAACTAAATCAAAATTCTCAACCCCACCCCTAAAGGCTAACTATTTGTGGGAAACAAAAATAGCATAATCCCTATCCAAGACAACAACAACATGGATATTTCCAATAACAATGGTATCAAAACCCTTGTCTGGAACAACAGATGAGGTAGACCCAACCTCAATTGTTTGCACGACAAACTCAGAAGGAACCTCTATCAAAGCTGGAAGAAATGATGACATAATTCACAATAACTACTGAAACAAGATTTCAAAATCAATAGGCATCCATTCGAGGCCTTGAGAATCAGGTTGAGAAACTTTACAATCTTATTTTATCAATGAAACCTGGTACTCTTCTAGGTAATAACAAGATGAAGACAAATGAAGAAGCCAATGCTGTCATATTATGAAGTGGAAAGGAGCTACCTTAGAATACAAATGAAATTCAAGGTGAAAATCCAGCTCTACAAATATCCTCTTCTATAAAAGAAGTAAAAGTTTAGGAGTCTCCCTCAACTCAAAAAACTACCAAAAATCATAAATGGTAAGGGGAAAGAAGTGTTTAAATCTTTTGAATGACCCTTTCCATTTCATGCATGAATGAAGTAAGGAAGTTGGACTAGAAATTCGTGAAATTCATGGAGGTATTCTGAAGACATCATATCATCATTCCTTTTTGACAAGGAATTAACTCAAATGACAACATAAAAAAAGTTTATTAAATAGATAATCTATAATAAGAGGATGAAGAATGATTTGGGGACAATTCCTCTTACTAAAGAATTCTCAGTAGTGGTACCACATTCTCTTCCTCCCAAACTTAAAGATCCTGTAAGTTTCACAATACCATGCATAATTGGATCTTGTGAGTTTGGGAAAGCCCTTTGTGACTTGGGGGAAAGTGTTAACCTTATTCCCTATGGTTTCTTGAATAATTTGGGGCTAAATGTTCTCCAAATAACTCAAGTATCCCTTAAACTAGCAGATCAATCCCTCAAATATCCTAAAGGGCTACTTGATGATGTTCTCATGAAAGTGGGACGTCTTATTATTCCTACGGACCTCATCATCCTCAACATGGAATAAGATCAAGAGGAACCTATCATTCGTGGTCGAACCTTCTTGTACAATGGGAAGGTGTTGATTGATGTATATCAAGGAGAGTTGATCTTTCAAGTGGGAGATGAAAAAGTATCCTACAACGTCCTCAATGTAGTGAAGCATGTATCAATGATGTATAATGAGGATTGTTTTGCCTTGATGAAATTGAACAATCCATTGGGTTATATGGTCGATGACATGAAATATTCTTCTATAACCACTAATATAGTCACCAATGACATCCATTATGATGTTTAACCAGAAGAGTTTCAATTCATCATCATCCAGGGTAGTCATTTTTGGAAACGAGAAATCATTCCAGATATCCTAGATTAGGCCAAGGTAGATCCCATGGTGCCCTCAGTTCTAAAGGCTCCTCAACTTTTACTCAAGACTCTCCCATCAACCTTAAAATATGGGTAACTAGGTGATGAGAATACTCTTCCAGTAATACTCAATGCTTCACTCATAAAAGATCAAAGGGATGCACTACTACAATTTCTGAGGAGAAGAAAACATGCCATTGGGTGGATAATTGCTGATCTGAAAGGGATCATCCCCACCATTTGAACTCATAAAGTGTTACTTGAAGTAGGAGGCATGCCCTCTCGGAAACCACAATTATGGTAAAATCCTCCCATGAAGAAGTTAGTGAAGAAGGAGGTAATCATGATCTTAGATGCGGGGATCATCTACCCGATCTCCGATAGCACAAGGGTAATTCCTCTGCAAGTGGTACCTAAAAATGGGGGTATCACCATAATCACAAATGATAAAAATGAACTTATCCCAACCAGAATAGTATAAGGATGGTGAGTATGTGTGTATTACCGAAAAATAAATGATTCCACATGAAAAGACCACCTCCCACTCCCTTTCATGGATCAAACGATGGAGCGCTTATCAGGGCCTGAATTTTATTTCTTCTTAGACGGTTATTCTGGTTACAACCAAATATCTATCTCCCTTTAAGACCAAGAAAAATGCACCTTCACATTCCCTTACATCAATTTTTTCTATCGGAGGATGTCATTTGGCATGTGTAATTTTCCATCCACCTTTCAGCGCTTCATGTTGGCCATCTTCGAATATATGGTAGAAACAATTCTGGAAGTCTTCATGGATGATTTTTCTGTCTATGAGAAATCATTCAACACTTTCTTGTGAAATCTGGAATTAATTCTGGAACGCTGTGAACACACGAATACAGTTTTAAACTAAGAAGAGTGCCACTGCATGGTACAACATGGCATCATCTTAGGCCATCAAATTTCTAAGATGGGCATTGAAGTTGATCCATTCAAGATTCAAATCATCTCACAATTTCCTATTCCCACATCTGTCTAGGAAATTTAAAGCTTTCTTGGGAATTCTAGTTTCTATAGGATATTTTTTCATGATTTTTCAAATATTTCTCTACCATTAAACAATATTCTTAAAAAAGACTCTATCTTTGAATTTTACGAACAATGCACCATAGCTTTCCAAATTATGAATAAAAAATTAGTATAGGCCCCTATCATGATTTCCCCAAATTGGGAGGAGTAGTTTGAGGATATTTGTGATGCAAGTGACTATGCAGTGGGGGCAGTTCTTGGGAAGAGACTCAATCAAATCTTTAGACTGATCTATTATTCTATTAGATCCTTAAATGAAGTACAGATCAACTACAATACAACTAAGAAAGAGATACACGCCGTGGTTTTTTCATTCGACAGGTTCCGTTCTTATTTAGTTCTTTCCAATGTAATTGTATACACTGACCATGCAACACTTAAATACTTGCTGAACAAGAAGGATGCAAAACCACGACTCATCCTTTGGGTTCTTCTTCTCCAAGAATTTGACTTGGATATCCATGACAAGAAGGTACGCGAAAATTTTGTGGCTGATCATCTCTCCAGGATATAATTTCCTCATCTTCAAAGAGAAGAAGTTAAAGACATCAAGGAAGACTTTCTAGATGAGTATCTTTTCTCTGTTGAAGCTTCACCTCGTCCATGGGATGTTGACATAGCCAATTACATGGATACAGGATCCATTCACCCTGATTTCACATTCCACCAATTAAAGAGATTTCTATCAGATGTGAAAATATATTTTTGGGAACACCCTATGCTCTTCCGCTCATGTGGATATGGAGTGATCTGACACTGTATCATGGAAGAAGAAATTAAAGAAATTCTAGAATTATGTCATTCCTCCCTAGTTGGAGGACATCATGGGCCAGACTAAACAATAGCCAAAATTATCCAATATGGGTTTCTATAGCCTACTATGCATAAGGATGGCTGAAATTTTTTGACACACTGTGATCGATGCCAGCTGACAGGTAACTTGGGGAGAAGAGATGAAATGCATCAATACCACATACTTGAGTTCGAGCTCATTGACGTATGGGGTATTGACTCCATGGGCCCATATCCTCCATCTTTTTGAAATTATTACATAGTAGTTTGTGTGTACTATATTTCAAAATTGGTGGAAGAAGCTGACACAACACACAACATTATGAAGGTCGTTGTGGCCTTCTTGAAGAAGAACATTTTCAACAGGTTTGGTGTGCCATGGGTGTTGTTCAGTGATAGAGGAATTAATTTTGACAATGCATTGATGAGAAATGTGCTTCTGAAGTACAACATGAGATATAACTAGGGGACACCTTACCATTCCCAGTCTAGTGGCCAAATGGAGGTCTCAAACTATGAATTAGAGTTGACCCTAGAGAAGACAGTGGGAGCTTTAAGGAAGGACTGGTCCAAGAAACTTGATAATTACTTATGGGTATACAAGACCTCCTTCAAGACACCTCTAGGGATGTCCCCATTCTAGATAATCTATGGGAAGCAATGTCATTTACCTATGGATCTTGAGTATAAAGCTTATTGGGCTGTGAAATCCATGAAGTATGATCTTAAAGATGCAGTGGAAAAGCGCTAGTTTGAACTGATGAAACATGATGAGATTCGGCCAGAGACATATGAGAATTCCTGACTATATAAGGAGAAGAAAAAGGCATCCCATGACCACATGATCTCTCGAAAATAATTCCATCTAGATGATGAGGTAATTTTATTTAACTCCCATTTGAGATTGTTCCCAGGTAAACTCAAGTCTCGGTGGTCGGGGCCTTTCAAAGTTATCAAGGTTTTTCCCCATGGTGCGGCGGAAGTGGCTGGGGAGGATGATCAACAATTCAAGGTAAATGGGAAGAATTTGAAACCATATTTTCAAATGGAAGATATGGTGGGTACACATTCCACCATTCAATTAGGATAACAAAACGTTTAGGTAAGGTCGAGACAACAATTTAAATCGAAGGCACTGCCTGGGAGGCAACACAGAGGTTACACATCGTGTACCATCTATACACATGGTGTGTATATATTTTTTAGTGTCTATTCTAATATTATATATAGATATTAAATATGTTAATAAATAGGGATGATGTCGGTACTGATGGTAAGGTCACTGGAGTATACCCGATCCATCGTCAGTTCGAATCCCTCCATATCTACCTTCACCATGAGATTCATCCTTTTTATACCTGAAAGAGCGCTTTTGTGGGCGCCCTCAAATGATTAATGTGATTTTGGGGTACTTAGGTGCAGCAGAGTGGCTGACCAAGGTCATCTCTCAAAGGAGGAACTGAATTTAACAACTTATTAAAGGTATTCTAAAAATAAAATAAAAGAGAATAAAATAAAAACACTACTATAAAGGATTGGGGTTTTTTATAGTTTATGAATCTAGAAGAAGTTTTCTGGGAGAAGATTGTATATATTTTTTTGTTTTTAGTTTTGAAATGAATTTCGATTAAAATGACACAATAAGAAGATGATTTTTTAGAAATCTATTTTAAAAGGCGTAATCGATCTAACTCTACCTCTTCATTCACTTATTAATCATTTTCATTTAAATCAATATCCACTTAATTATGATCCCCTAATTTGTTATCCCTCGAACCCTATGAGAGTTAACTTAACCACAAAGATGAAATTACTTAAACCCTAGGCTAGCTTCGGAACACGCAATCGCAGCACCCTGCTTTGATTGTTGTTCTAAAGATAGATTATGGTCAGTGGTTAATTAGAGAACATATCCATTCTGTAAATGAGGATGAATTGTGTTTAGGGATTATATTTGAACTCTACAATTTTATCCCGTGTGGTCTTGTATTACCGATTAAGATTACGCTCTCATAATTTACACAAAATCCCGACCTCGCGTGTTTTTGTGTTAATTGTTCAATTTCTTGCTTAGTTTATTGTAATTTAAAAAAAACAATTCATGGATCATATTATGTGAATTAAAGTATCTCATTGATTCAAAATAATTAAATGAAGAAGGTGAGAGGTAGATCGATTACTAAAAGACTACTCTTCCATGGGTGGCGTAATCATCGTAGAAGCATTTTGCATGTGCAAAGGTTTATAATGGGAATAACCCAATAATGCTTCTACTCAAGAATTCCAAAAAAATTAGGAAGATTAATAGAAGAATAAATTTAAACAAAACATAAGTAAAGAGAATAAATAAAAGAATAACAAAGAAGTTTATTACACAAATGAAAACATTACAAAATGAAGAAGAGAAGGAGGCTTCGATGAGGGGATCCTTGCTTCAAGAGCTACCCCTCTTACAATGGTTGGATAATTTGGGTGAAACAAATTCTCCTCTTCCTAAAATCTCCTAATGAACATCCCAACCCCTCCAAATGAGAAAAACTCCAATTTATAGAGGGGAGGGGAGGAGAGGTTACAAGTGGTTTCAAGTGTGAATGTGGAAATTCGGCCAAATATTTTATGCCAACTTTCACCTCCAATTTGACCACCAAAACGCGTGAATTGGCAGGACTTCCATAAGGATAAAATATGAGTATATGGGTCCTCTATCTCCTCTCCAAATTTGGGCTCAATATAGGCCCATATGAAGGAGTTATGGCCGAAATACAGAAGCTCCACCATTCTGGTGAGCCCCGCCCAACTTTGATTTCATGGCCCATTTTCAACAACCAAATGAACTCTTTAGCTCTAGTGTAATTAATACAAGTTGTATATAATTAAGTTATAAACACTGTTACAAAATTTCAAATTAAAATAATAAATTTAAAAATATTTATCTTCGAAATACTACAGTGAACTATAAAGGGTAAAACTGGAATTTTCATCAAATATTCAAATGAATGATCTAATCCCAAATACTTTTTAATTAAACATATTTAACACAATGTGAGGAAATTATATCATTTATTATCAATAAAATATTCAATAAAATAGTGTTTTATCAACTCCCCCACACTTACCCTTTTGCAATCCTGGGCAAAACCTCATATCAAGTAAACATTAATATCAAATCAAAACCAATTTTAAAACACTTATCCTTGAGATCAAAAAATTACACCCCAAGAAACAAAAGATATCATGACTCATAAAAAACCATTATTTCAATTTCTTCATTTATATCATTCAATATATTTCCACTTTATTTATCCTCTCATGCACAAAACACTTACCTCGCTTGAATTTTCTCTCATCAGTCAAATATCAATTTTTTTTTGCAATGTCTTTCTCATCCAAACTCATACAAGGGTCACCATAGGCTTGATAGATTCCTACATCGCTACCCGATGTGAGTCAAGGACATATTTTTATCATGAGTAATTTTTATAGTTGTTCTGTGGCTTTCGGTTGGTAGGATTTAGATGTGAAAAATTCTGAGGCTGAATAAGGAGGGCTTGACTCTTTTTGAAGCAAAATTGCATTAATCTAATTTTCACTTAAATATGGTCTTCTCCTCAATACCTATAGTATCAATTCAGCTCCATCATCATGAAAAGTCATGAAAGGTTTACACCATTCATCATTTCAGCATCAAAAATTTCAATCATGATTTCTTGAAAGCTCCAGATGGGCACAGCTTTCCACCTCAATTAGAAGCTCCAAAAAAGGCACAAATTCACTTGTCATGAAAGCTCCAGATAGGAACAGCTTTCAATATAATGACTTTCTTCAGTAGCAAACACATCTCTTCATAAATTAATTTTCCACCCAAAGTATCACAGAATGTGGTGGCACAACATAAGATAGATTCCCCCACACTTAAGCTCAACTAGATTATGCAATTTCACTTCAAGAGTTGGTTGGATAGGAAAAATTGGATGGTAATGTGGCTAACCTAACAGGCTGTGCATGGATTCTAAGGGATAAAAGGATTAAATGTTCAAGGTAGGCCATTATAAAAAAAGGATTCTTTGAAATAGGGGCTTTAATACCAAACAAATGCCTCAATCATTTAAACATAAGTACCTCAAAACCTCAAGTTTTGACAGGAATAAATCAAATTCTGGTTAAATCAAGCATGGTTTGGTTCTCTCAAGAAGTGAGGTGAATGTAAAGAATATGAAAATAATGGTTCAGAAGCCTCACAAGAAAGTGATTTCAAATATAAAGACAGTGAGATGTGGAATGGGATTCAAAATTCGGTGTAATTTTCATGAAATTACTAAATATTTGAACTTGAAACAAAGTCATTTTAGCATTCATTTAAGCTTAGTTTCAAGGGGTAAATTTTTTCACTTATTGATATGGATTTAAAAATGGTTATGAGAATCATTTCAGCTCAAAAGTTTCAAAAACACACAAAATTTGAAAAACACGCAATTTTTTTTTTGGTTTTTTTTTTGAACAAGAAAGCAATTGAAATTACTAAACTAAAAGGTTCCCTCCCCCACACTTAAAATATTGCATTGTCCTCAATGTGAACCTATGAGATGATATATGCACATGAAATGTAGAATTTTTAAATAGGAAAAATAATATAAAAGTGAAAGGGTTAGGAACAGCCTGATGTGCTCAAGTGATGATGGGGTCATGCAATGTGATAAAATCCACTGCATCAGTAGGAAGTCACTCAATGTATCTCTTCAAACATTTCCCATTGACTATAAAGCTCCTTCCAGTGTCCTCTTGTGTGATCTCCACTGCACCATAAGGAAAAACATTAGACACAATATAAGGACCTAACCATCTGGAACGCAACTTACTAGGCATCAACTTCAGTCGTGAACTATAGAGAAGGACTTTCTCTCCAACATGAAACTCCCTTTGTTGGATCATTTTGTCATGAGCTGATTTTGATCTTTCCTTGTAGAGCCTTGAGTTCTCATATGATGACAGTCGAATCTCCTCAAGCTCTTGAATTTTCAACTTCCTTTGAATTCCAGCTTGGGCCAAATCCATGTTGCATTTCTTTATAGCCCAATATGCCTGATGCTCGACTTCCACGGGGAGATGACACGCTTTCCCAAAAACAATCCGAAATGGGGACATACCAATGGGGGTCTTGTATGCTGTCCTATAAGCCCACAATGAATCATCCAAGCGCTTGCTCCAATCCTTCCTATTTGGCTGCACGGTTTTCTCCAAGATTTGTTTCAACTCACGATTTGAAACATCGGCCTGGCCATTTGTTTGGGGGTGGTATGGTGTTGATGTTTTGTGTGTCACCCCATACATTCGAAGGAGGTAAGCAAAATTACTATTGCAAAAGTGTGTCCCTTGGTCACTGATGATGGCCTTTGGTACTCCAAACCTGCAGAAAATTTGAGCCTTGACAAAATCCACTACAACATGAGAATCGTCAGTCCTGGTGGCCTTGGCCTCAACCCATTTACTCACATAATCAAAAGTAACCAAAATATACAAAAATACAAATGAACTAGGAAAAGGACCCATAAAATCAATGCCCCATACATCAAAAATCTCACAGAATAGTATGGGTTGTTGGGGCATCTCATGTCTCTTAGAAATGTTCCCAGTGAGTTGGCAACGAGAGCATGACTTACAAAACACATGGGCATCATGGAATAATCTAGGACAATATAATCCAGAGTCCAAAACCTTCCTAGCTGTCTTTTGGGGTCCAAAGTGTCAACCACAAGCAAGTGTACAAAACAGACTCAAACTCATGATCGGGAACACACCTCCTAATGACTTGGTCACTACACATGCGCCAGAGGTAAGGATCATCCCACACATAAAACCTAGACTCACTTTTTAATTTTTGGACTTGATGTTTCTTTAAATTTGACCTGATTTCATAGGCAACAATGTAGTTCACTAAATCAGCATACCAAGGATGCATACCTGAGATGGAATAAAGATGCTCATCGGGAAAAGTGTCTCGAAGTGGTACCTGGTCCAAGGTGTCATCCTCTAGTGTGTGAGTAATCCTACTCATGTGGTCCGCCACAAAATTCTCTGACCCCTTCTTGTACTTTATCTCAAGGTCAAACTCTTGAAGAAGGAGCATCCAACGGATAAGTCATGGATTTGCATCTGGCTTCTTCAGGAGGTACCTCAAAGCTGCATGGTCAGAAAAAACAACTACTTTAGAGACCAATAAATATGAACATAATTTATCTAAAGCAAATATGACAGCAAGAAACTCCTTTTCTGTGGTAGTGTAGTTTTATTGGGATGAATCCAATGTCCTTGATGTATAGGCAATCACATGTGAACGTCCTTCCACCCTCTGAGATAAGACAGCTCCAACCGCGAAGTTGGAGGCGTCACACATAAGCTCAAATGGAAGGTCCCACCGTGGGGGCTGTATGATAGGTGGAGTGGTCATACACTTCTTTAGCTCATCAAAGGAAGTCCTACAAGAATCCTCAAACAAAAAATCATAATCTTTTTGAAGTAATCGTGACATAGGAAGAGAGATCTTACTAAAATCTTTGATGAAGCGCCGATAAAATCCTTCATGCCCTAGGAAATATCTAACATCACGCACACATGAAGGATATGGTAAGGATGAAATAATATCTACCTTTGATCTATCAACCTATATACCATGTTTTGACACTACATTCCCTAAGACAATTCCATGCTCTACCATGAAATGACACTTTTCAAAGTTTAGGACCAGATTCTTCTCAATACAACGATTCAACACCTTTCCCAAACTAATTAGACATTCATCAAATGAAGACCCATACACTGTAAAATCATCCATAAATACCTCCATGCAGGTCTCAATAAAATCAGAAAAAATACTCACCATGCATCTCTGGAAGGTACCTGGGGCGTTGCAAAGTCCAAATGGCATCCTCCGGTAGGAAAATGTGCTAAAGGGACAGGTTAATGTAGTCTTCTCCTGATCCTTTGGAGCTATAGGAACCTGAAAATATCCAGAAAATCCATCCAAGAAACAATAGTGTGTTTTCCCAGCTAGTCTCTCGAGCATTTGATCAATAAATGGGAGGGGGAAATGGTCCTTGCGAGTGGTCTGATTTAGTTTCCTATAATAAATACACACACGCCAACTGTTTTTCACCCTCATTGGAACTAAATCATCTTTCTCATTTTTAACAATAGTAAAACCAGTTTTCTTAGGCACAACCTGAATTGGACTTACCCACTGAGAATCTGAAATGGGAAAGATTATACCTTCCTCGAGCAATTTCTCAACTTCTTTTTTAACAACTTCCAGGAGGGTGGGATTGAGTCTCATTTGTGGCTGTCTCACCGGTTTAGCCCCATCCTCCAAGAGAATCCTATGCATGAAAATGGAGGGGCTAATACCTGATATGTCAGCCAAGGTCCACCCAATCGCCCTGATGTTCTCCCTCAAAATATTCAAAAGCTTTTCTTCATGTTCAAAAGGGAGATTGTTAGAAATGATAATAGGTAATCTCTTACCACTCAACAAGTATGAGTATTTCATATTTGGTGGCAATGGCTTGAGTTCTAATGAAGGAGGGTGTAGTATGGATGGAGACATTGAAGGAACCGAAATATGTGCACAAAGAGCATCGGTATCAGAATATACATCATCAAAATCATAGAATAAAGCATCAAATCCATCAGCATACTCTATATCCATGTCATAATCAGAGTTCACATGAACAAGATCAGAATATGAATCGATTTCAAAATCAAATCTTAGAGAGTCTTGTTCATTAGAAACAGGTTTGGAAGTTCTCTTAGACATTAAACCAGAACCAATACTCATAATCTCCCTAAGCATAGGACAATCAAAATCCATGGAGTTTTTACTTGGTGGTTCAAAATGGGAGATAACAAAAGCAGAATGGTCCTCATAGGGGTACTTCATGGAATCCATAACATTAAATATCACAACTTCATCCCAAAATTCCATAGAAAGTGTACCCTCATTGACATTTATGATAGTTTTTTGCAGTTTTGAGGAAGGTCCTACCTAAGATAATGGGGGCATGAGAACTTACCTGATCATCCTCCATGTTAAGAACATAGAAATCCGCTGTAAAGATCATGTATCTTACCCGGACAAGTACATCCTCAAGGACTCCCGCTGGATATGTCGTAGCTCTATTCGCTAATTGCACCACTACTCTTGTTGGCTTCAACTCACCAACCTTCAAGGAAGAGAATACAGAGTGAGGCATCACATTTATTGAAGCTCCTAAATCACAAAGAGCATCAGAGAAGTGCAACTCCCCTATGGTACATGGGATGGTGAATTTCCCGGGATCCTTGTACTTTGTTGGCATTGCTAGAGTTGGTGTAATGAGTGCTGAGACATTCCTTCCAAGTACGATCCTCTCATTTCCCTTGAGCCCTCTTCGATTGGTAAAAAGTTCTTTTAATAATTTTGCATACCTTGGAATTTGCTTAATGGCTTCAAGTAGAGGAATGTTGATCTCCACATGCTTGAATGTATCCAAAACATCCTTTTGCATTGCTTCTTCAGCCATCTTCTTTGTTTGAACAACCCTGTTGGGAAAAGGAAGGGGTTTAGGAGGAACATCATCAATATTTTTCTTACCTTTAACTTTTTCCTTGGATTGCTCATCAGTTGGTATGGAATGCGGCTTCTCTGGAGTAGAGGTGAATCCCGGTGGAATGGTAGGTACAGATGTATCGATCATTTGCTTCCCACTTCTCAATGTGATGGCACTAACATTCCCCTTTGGATTTGGAGTGGGTTGGGAAGGTAGATTTCCAGAATTCTTACTTACAAGTTTATGGAGGGCGGTGGCAATCTGGCTCATTTGAGTCTTTAACTCCCTCAGATCCGAACCTTGACTCTTTAGCTCATTCTGTTGATTAAGAACAATTTGTTTCAAAAGATCATCAGTGTTAGAGTCTACCTTTGGTGGAGGATTCCCTTGTTGCTGACTTGTTGATGGTTGAGCTTCAAATCCCCTTTGGGGTTGTTGGAAACCCTGTTGGTAAGGTGGAGGCTGCTGGAAGTTTGGTTGAAAAGGGGGTCTTTGTTGTTGTCCAGAGCCATACCTCATGTCCGGTTGATCTTTCCACCCTTGTTTGTATGTTGGAGCAAATGAATCAAGCTTTTTTTGGGGATATGGTTGTTGTTGCTGCTGAAATGGTCTCCCTGGGAATACTGCTGTGCAATCATCTGACTCTTGTAGTTGTGGGCAACAGTCAGTTGGGTGGCTTGTCTCAGTGCAAATGCCACAAGGCCTTGAAGGAGGGGGTAGAGATTTCTTTTGTGCCGAATCAACTTTCCTCACCATAGTGGTCAATTCGTCTAACTTGGTATTAATCAAATGACTCTCAAGAGAAGAAGGACTTACCTGATGTACTCCCCTGACATGTGGTGTACCTCTATCGCCAAATTGTTGGGAGTTTTAGGCCATTTTGTCGATCAATGCTCATGCGGCTGCTGGTGTCTTGTCCACCAATGCTCCTCCAGCTGTAGCATCAACCATGCTCCTCTCCGTGGGTGTGAGTCCTTTGTAGGAGTATTGGATGAGGAGTTGCTCATTGATTTGGTGATGCGGACAGCTTGCGCATAACTTCTTGAATCTCTCCCAATACTCATACATTGACTCCCCTTGTGCTTGCTTGATCCCCGAGATCTCCTTACGAATGGAAGTGGTCCTTGATGCTGGAAAAAATCTCTCAAAGAAAAGACATTTCAAATCGTTCCAACAAGTTACATCTTCGGGTTGTAAATAATACATCCAATCCTTCGTAGCTCCATCAAGTGAGAATGGGAATGCTCTTAATTTGATTTGGTCTTCAGATACATTTCTTGGTTTCAAGGTTGAGCAAACCACATTAAATTCTTTCAAATGTTTATTGGGATCCTCACCAGAGAGGCCATGAAAATTTGGAAGTAAGTGAATTAACCCAGATTTTAGTTCAAAGTCCGATTCGAGATTTGGGTATGCAATACAATTTCGTTGATAGTTAATATCAGGTGCAGCCAATTCTTGAATGGTTATATTAAGTTCATTTCCATTTTTTTCATCCATTGGTTCCTCTTTTATGTTTGAATTTGAATATATTCCAATTTCAATGTTTCCAGAAGAGAGGAATTCACCAACTGGTTGAATATTGAAACTTCCTGTAGACTGAGAATTTCTGATTCGAGCCCTAAGGCTACGTTCAATCTCAGGGTCAAGATCTAAGAGATCTTCGGGATTAGTTCGTGTCATAGATCAAATAAAAATGAAAAGAAATAAAGTGTACCATAGTAAAATAAAAATGAGAAGTTTTATTTGATGGTCCAAAAAGAAGTAGAAGAAAATAAAAGAAGAAGAAGAAAAATCAGATTGGGTAAAGAAGGAAGAAAGAAGAGAGGAAGAGAATAAAATGTAAAATAAAATAAATACCTCTAATTGGTTGAAATAATTACTTACCTCCCCGGAAACGGCGCCAATTTGAAAGAGCGCTGTCGTGGGTGCCCTCAAATGATTAATGTGATTTTGGGGTACTTAGGTGCAGCAGAGTGGCTGACCAAGGTCGTCTCTCAAAGGAGGAAGTGAATTTAACAACTTATTAAAGGTATTATAAAAATAAAATAAAAGAGAATAAAATAAAAACACTACTTTAAATGATTGGGGTTTTTTTATAGTTTAGGAATCTAGAATAAGTTTGCTGGAAGAATATTGTATATTTATTTTTGTTTTTAGTTTTGAAATGAATTTCGATTAAAATTACACAATAAGAAGATGTTTTTTTAGAAATCTATTTTAAAAGGCATAATCGATCTAACTCTACCTCTTCATTCAATTATTAATCATTATCATTTAAATAAATATCCACTTAATTATGATCCTCTAATTTGTTATCCCTCGAACCCTACGAGAGTTAACTTAACCACAAAGATGAAATTACTTAAACCCTAGGCTAGCTTCGGAACACGCAATCGCAGCACCCTGCTTTGATTGTTGTTCTAAAGATAGCTTATGGTCAGTGGTTAATTAGTGCACGTTTCCATTATGGAAATGAGGATGAATTGTGTTTAGAGATTTTATTTTAACTCTACAATTTTATCCTGTGTGGTCTTGTATTACCGATTAAGATTACGCTCTCACAATTTACACAAAATCCCGACCTCGCGTGTTTTTGTGTTAATTGTTCAATTGCTTGCTTAGTTTCTTGTAATTTAAAAAACACAATTCATGGGTCATATTATGTGAATTACAGTATCTCATTGATTCAATATAATTAAATGAAGAAGGTGAGAGGTAGATCGATTACTAAAAGACTACTCTTCCATGGGTGGCGTAATCATCGTAGAAGCGTTTTGCATGTGCAAAGGTTTATAATGGGCATAACCCAATAACGCTTCTACTCAAGAATTAAAAACCAATTAGGAAGATTAATAGAAGAATAAATTTAAACAAAACAGAAGTAAAGAGAAGAAATAAAATAATAACAAAGAAGTTTATTACACAAATGAAAACATTACAAAATGAAGAAGAGAAGGAGGCTTCGATGAGGGAATCCTTGCTTCAAGAGCTACCCCTATTACAATGGTTGGAGAATTTGGGTGAAACAAATTCTCCTCTGCCTCCAATCTCCTAATTCACGTCCCAACCCCTCCAAATGAGAAAAAATCCAATTTATAGAGGGGAGGGGAGGAGAGGTTACAAGTGGTTTCAAGTGTGAATGTGGAAATTCGGCCAAATATTTTATGCCAATTTCCACCACCCATTTGACCACCAAAACGCATGAATTGGCCGGCCTTCCAGAAGGATCAAATGTGAGGATATTGGTTCTATATCTCCTCTCCAAATGTTGGCTCAATACAGGACGATATGAAGGAGTTATGGCCGAAATACACAAGCTCCTCCATTCTGGCAAGCCCATCCCAACTTTGACTTCATGGCCCATTTTAAACAACCAAATAAACTCTTTATCTCTAGTGTCCTGAATAAAAGTTGTAGATAATTAAGTTAGGAACACTGTTAAAAAATTTCAAATTCAAATAATAAATATAAAAATATTTATATTCGAAATACTACAGTGAACTATAAAGGGTAAAACTGGAATTTTCATCAAATATTCAAATGAATGATCTAATCCCAAATACTTTCTAATTAAACATATTTAACACAATGTGAGGAAATTATATCATTTATTATCAATAAAATATTCAATAAAATAGTGTTTTATCAATACCCATATTAAATTACACAGCATGTGTTGTATTTTTTATAATACACAAAGTTTTTTAAATAAAAGAAAACCCATGATGGATATGGACCGGTTGGATAGGGTTGTAAACCGGTTCCAAAAGCCCAGGGTTCGAATCCTGAAAACCTTCCAATTTCCATCATCTTAAAATTTAATAAAACCACTTGAAATGCATTTAGAAATATATTGTGTGAGACATGTTTTCATTAAATAATTCAAATTATTTTCAGATCAAAAGAATACATGCTGGTGAAGCTGGAAGATTGGAAGATTCTCAGTCCTGGAGTCAAAAGACCTAGGTTTGAACTCGGCTAATCACTTTGCTTCATCCATTTTATTCAAATTAAAATCACACATCATGAATTTTATTCATCCTATGTATAATTATACCTTCTCATTAAATAATAAAATTAATTATAAATTGGAAGCACTACAACCTTTTATCCAGTGGTTGAGGTCTTATGTTCATAATAGTCGATCACCGGTTCGAATCTCTCCCTATGCACTGGACCAAAGGTTGTAATTCTCTGTTTCCATTTTTAGAACACATGGCGTGTATTTCCCGATACATTACGTGTATAGAATTATTTTTAAGTAAATAATATATATATATATATATTTTTTTTCTTTGACATTTTTAAATATTAATATTAATTATTATATTATTTAATTTATTTATACAGAAAAAACACTTATACGGATTGTACACTTTATGACACGCCGTGTACTCCGGCTATAAAGGTCGGCCGCAACTAAGCCTCAGTCCGCATTGCATGGCCCCACTCTCCTTTTTCTTCTCTCGCACGCCCTCTAGCCTCCTCGATTTCAATCCATCGATTTAGGGTGTTTTACGGCATGATTTCTACTGCATTGTGATCCTCAGACAAGGTGTGCCATTCTACGATCTTTGTTTCATTTATTTCATCAAATTTAGGTCGATTTCACAATCGACCGACCGATTAGCTTCCCACGCAGCACATGAGGTTCGCGAAGAACAATGGCTCTATATAAATCTTGTACACTGACACACATGGAAAATTTTCACCATTTGGTCGATACATGGCATGTATGTTCATTAAACGCCATGTACCGTACCTCCCCCAGCCTTCTGGCTCAGACCATGTCTTCTGGGGCACAACACCTTCCCATGTGCCTATACATGGCTTTTCTGTTTGGGACATGTCATGTGATCCAACCTTTTGGATGACTCCGTGTGGATAGTGTACACGCCTCACATACCATGTTTACATACATGACTTGTACCACTTTCCACACGGCATGTATATGGTCTTATTCCATGCCTTCGTCGAACCGTGTTTGGCCACCTACACGGGCACCACTCCATTTTGTATATACGTCATATAATTTGTATACACGTTGTGTATCGGGTTTTTTCCAAACACATGCCCTCAAATCATTTCTATCCAGAGTACACGGGTTCTTATATAGATCCTATTGCACACTGTGTACACTGGATCTTCATGATGTGTTCTATTATATTTTTAGTTTTCTCAAATTTTCTTATTTTTTAATCATTTTATTTTGTTTTATTTTATCTTATTATTATATGTATGGACGATATAGGTCATAATAGTGGGAAGAGGCCCACTTCCACTGCTGAGGGTGAGCATCCTCCTCGCTGTCGGTTTTTTCTTCTAAATTCTGGGTGGCCTATTTTGGATTTCCGTGTTTTCCAGCCCCCAGTGTTGTCCGCTCTGCCTCCTCTTCTGACGCCGCCTCCATCTATGCCATCTACCAATACAGATATTCCTATGGAACCTTCTACTGCTACCACTAATCCTCTAGTAGTGGAATCCACTCCATCCATTGGGGTAGTGAGCTCCTCTACCGTAACTCCATCTTCTAGCTCCACCCCCTCCGAGCTACCCTCCATGCTCGCGGTGGACCCGACCGAGCCGACACCTCCACCATCTTATAGACAACCCTCTGAGCTAGCTACGATATGCACATATCTACCTCCTACAATTAAGGTATGCCCATCTGCTCCGGCCCCAACCGATCCACCATGGAATGCATCAGCTACTGTCCTCCATCCACTATATCCTTGCCTTATATTTCCTCGGGGTCATCCTACAGTCGAGTGATTATGGTGATTCTCTCGCTGCACTATCCAGTTGAGTGGCCCCTACCTGGACGTCAGTGTTTCTTAGAATCTGGGCATTTGGGAGGATATTGAGGTGCTTTTGGACCATACTCATCTGATGAACGCACTATAGGGAATCACTCCTACTTTTCGAGATTTATTTTTGGTGTTCATGGCCACTTTCGAGTATGATGGTGTAGGATCTAAATAGTAATGTAGATGCTCAATATACAAGAGGGGGGTGAATTGTATACTTTAAAAAATCCTTTGGAACCTTTAAAGTTAATTAAGAATAACTATGTTTTCCTTAAGCAAAGGAAAGGGATAAATTTAACAAAGTTAAACTAAGCTAATTCACAACACCTCTTAACACCGAATGTAAACTAGGAAAGAGATTCCGAATGAGGGTTCCGGAAATATGGTTCCGGAAATTGAATCTTAACAAAAGATTACAATATGAGATTCTACCTCAAAGCGTATAGAATCTAAATGAAACAGAATACAAATAAGGAAGTATAAGAAAGTTATACTTTCCTTATAATACAAAATGCAGCGGAATAGAAACAAGTATTAGAACTACTAGTAACAAGATATAAGTCTTTTAACCCAAAGAGAAGGGTATCCAACAACCTTGGATAAAGGTCCCTTGATTTATACTTTCAAGCAAGTCTGTCTTACCCACACCAGGGTAAGCCCTCGATACGAAGATCGGAGTCTCTGTCTTGCTATCCCCGCAAGCCCTCAACTTCAAGGTAGTTGGCAACCTCTGTCTTCCTCAGCAAGGAAGCCCTCGAACTTTAAGGTAGTCGGCACCTCTGTCTTCCTATCCCTGGAAGCCCTCGAATGTAATCACCAACATTCGGAGTCGCACGAAGCTTTTGAGAGTTAATAAGAGCCTCTCTCTCTAGAAATCACTTCAACAGCATGTAGGCACAAAACCAAGTTGTTCATCTGTCATTAGTTCCGAGCTCTTTCAAATTAGCTCCTATTTATAGGTAAGGTCGGCTCCTTCTCCAACTTTCATATTTTCCTTAAAGATCGGAGGGACATGTACACGTGTCACTTAGACAACGGTTAGTTTATAATAAAACAGACGACATCATTTTATAACAAAACAAATGTAACAGAATGTACGACACCGTTTTAAACTCTAACATAAAAGTTCGGAATGAAAACTTCGGAGTGAAGGTTCGGAGTGTAAGAACAATAGTAAAGAGTAGAAAAATTTTAGATGTGTAAGCAATATAAAATAACGGAGTCAAAAAAAATATTATTCGGAGTCTGAATTAATTCAGAGTGTATAAAACAAAGATACTCAAATTCTGTTAAATAGGTGAATTCGGAATGATAATTCGGAATAGGAATTCGTCATCAGAAATCGTAATGAGAATTCATCATCAGGATTCGTAATGAGAATCCGTCATCAGAATTCGTAATGAGAATTCATCATCAGAATTCGTAATGAGAATTCATCATCAGAATTCGTAATGAGAATTCATCATCAGAATTCGTAATGAGAATTCATCATCAGAATTCGTAATGAGAATTCATCATCAGAATTTGTAATGAGAATTCATCATCAGAATTTGTAATGAGAATTCATCATCAGAATTCATAATGAGAATTCCTCATCAGAATTCGTAATGAGAATTCTTCATCAGAATTCGTAATGGGAATTCGGAATGAGATTTCTTCATTAGAACTCGTAATGAGAATTCTTCATTGGAATTCGTAATGAGAATTCTTCTTCAGAATTCGTATCCTGAATCTAGAATAGAACTTAGTCAGAGTTCATATCCGGAATTCGGAATGAAACTTCCTTATAGTTCTTGTCCAGAATCCAAACCTTAAAATAGAATGCTTTATATCAAAGTTTCAACAATTCCGAGAAAATGAATCCGAATCTCATACTTAAGAAAAAATATGGGTGAAAATATGATAAGGATAATTTTTCTTATAAAAGCGATTTTCCTTAAGAAAGCAATTTTCCTTAAGAAAGCAATTTTCCTTATAAAAGTGATTTTCTTAAAGATAAGGTGTTTGTGATTTTCAAAACAAGAAGGAATGGAAAAGTCATAAGGAAAACCTTATTGACTCAACAATCTCCCCCTTTTTGGAAATCACAAACATCCTTACGAAAAAAAATTCTAAGAAGAAAGAAAAACATTAAGGCTTATCTTCCTTTGTTTTAAGGATATTGATGAATACGACTAACTCCCCCTTAGGCTTTGAAACTCTAAGGATCGTATTCAGATTTCTGGAGTGATGAATAGGAATGTCTTCTTTAATGAAAAAGCTCCCCCTTAAACAAACTCTTATTAGAGTTTTTCTTTTTCTTAAGGATATTTTTCTTCTCCCCCTTTGATAAACCCTTATTAGAGTTCTTCTTTTTCTTAAGGATCTTTTCCTTCTCCCCCTTTGTGATTTTCAAAAAGAATTAGAGGGAATGGAAAAAATAACAAAGTACCTGAAAAATTAGTAATGACAACAATAGAAACGACAAGCAAAACTTTCATTAATTTTGAAATCTCAACAACAAAAAGAATACAACAAAAATATCGGATTAGGTTATTTCGGATCTTTTTCCTTTGACATGAGCCCCTTTAGAATAGTCTTGATCTTCTTTAAGTCTTTATGATCTTCTTCAGCTTGCTTCTCTAAGACCACTATTCTTGCGGATTGAGCTTCAATTTTTTCTTCCTGGGCTTTCAGCTTTTCTTCCTGAGCTTTGATCTTTTCGTCCTGAGCCTTCATCCTTTCTTCAAAAACGATCCGATGATCCCTTTCAAATTTCCAGTTCTGAGAAACAGAATTCAGTTTTCCATTCAGATCCATGACTTCTTGGATCCGGAAGTTCTTTTCTTCAGTCAGCTTTTCTTCAAAGGAGGAAGTCAGCTCATTTATCTTCTTGTCCTCGGTCTCAAAGTCATCTCTAACATTGTCTTGAAACTCATCAAGAAACCTCATTTCTTCCACAGTCTTCTTCGACCAGCTTGTCATCCTTTTGCAAGATCTTTTATGAGCTTCGTAACCAACAAAGAAGGTTTTGAACTGAGCCTCAATCTCAACGCACTTATCCATAACCATAGATACGGAGTCGGTTTTCTGATTCAACGCATGTTGGAGCATCTGGCATCTTGAGTCAATACTAGAGAAGGTCGGAATGGTTCCCACCAACTTCTTTAAGGACTGAACAACAAAGTCATGCCCCAACGAGGATGACTCTGAATCCGAAACTTTTCTAGGAGAAATTTCTTCTTCAACAAGCTCCAACTTTCTCTTTGAAGAACTACCAGCTTCCTTTCTCTTCCTTTCTTCTGAGCTCAAAGTATCAGCAAGAATTTTCTTCCCCTTATCTTTTTTCGGAATTGAATCCTTTTCCGGAGTTCTCTTCTCACTATCAGAAACTTGAACGACATTATCTTCATCAGCGACTTCCTGAACCCCTATGATTTCCTTCTGAGCAACATCAAGTAAGAGATGTTCTTCTTCTCCATGATAAGAAACTTCTTCTTCTCCTTTCTCTTCTTCCATTGCTGGAGTAACTAGCTTCGAAGATTCTGCTTCAGAAGATCGGAGTGATAAGTGTTCCGAAGGTGTTCCCTTGTAATCATCTACTTGTTTCAGCACATCTCCGGTTTCACCACTTCCTTCAGCACCCTCTTCTACTTGTTCCACTTGCTCAACTTCCTCAGAATTCTTAGCAACAGCCTCTTCCGGAGCAGCGAAATTCCTTCCTGGAGTCTCAGGTAGAGATTCCAGGGAGAAAGATCTTGGAACTGGAATAGTTGCTGAAACCATTTCATTGAATTTTAACAAGGCCTGAGCTACCTCATCCTCGGACATCTTCTTCTTGAGCTTCTTTTGTTTTGCTTGTTTTTCAATCTCATCAGTAGTTTTCTCCTTCAAAGCCTTAGCCTCCGCAGGGTCCAATCCGAACTGTGGATCCCCTTCTTTCCTTTTCTCTTTATCAGCTCTCCACTTTGTAACAACCTCATTAGGATAGGCTTTCTTCCTCTTAGGCTTTGGAGGTGCGGAAAGGACTTCCTTAGACTTAGGATTCTCTGCTTGTACTTCCACTTCTTTCAGCTTTCTCTTCCTTACTGGCTTAGATGATTCCGGTTCAGCTGCTTTCGGAGCCGTTTCTTCTTGACTTGGCAAATCGAAGAATTCACCAGTTTCCTTGTTGAAAGCCACATCCATTCTCTTAAGAGTACCATCGCTGACCAGCATGATCTTGCAAACTCTTGGCTTAGATTTGCAAGCCTCCTTGAAAGACTCAAGGCACCGAACAATCAACTTGGAGAGGATTGCTGGATACATAATAATCTGAGCTCTCAGATTCCCCTTCTTCAAATTTTCAATAGTAATAAGAATATGCTTCATCAAGTTAAACTTCCTTAGATTTATCAATAAATATAAGATATAGATCTCACTTTTCTTCAAGCTATCTTTATCACCTTTCCTCGGTACGATAAGTCCTTGCACCCATAACTCCAGAATCCGGAAGTTTGTAGATAGACTTTCAATCTTCGGAGCCTTGTCATCGGCCAGTCCGAGAGTTTCTAAGGCCTTTTCCTTGTTGAAGCTACCCTTAGAGTCTGGCAACACATGCGAAATAAACTCGTCTTCTCCTTCATAAGACAGCCCTACCAAGCTTGCAGACTTGGTGTGAGAAAGCTTGTAAGTCTTGCCATAAGACTTAAAAGAGAAATTCTCCCTATTATCTTCCTTGAAGAAAGAAACTGACTCATAAAACTCGACAAGTAAGTCTGAATATACTTCATCTTGGTTCCTGGTTTTTGATACCGCAACATCTTCCCAGCCATTTAACTTGATATTCTTTGAAATTATAGAATCGTAGTTGCTGAAGAAAACCGGATGGAGTAATCTTTCTCTGTAAACTAACCATTGAGAAATAGGCTTGGTTGAAGACATTTCTTGAGACGCTAACTCCGCAGACATTCGGATCTGTAATCCTCTGAGAAGTTCGGAACGGAGACAACTGTAGTTCGGAACGGCCTTAAAACAGAGGGTCAGAGCTTCAGGACTCAAGTGCTTGAAACCGATGTGGGACGAGAAATTGGGTCCCCTTTATATAGGCTATGAGATGACGGTTCACCTTCTATGGTTGATCTAACGGTTTAGAAAGAGCTGCGATCAGATCTGACGGTTGAAAGCTTGAATCCGATCTTTTTGAGGTTTTTATTAAAACAAAGAATTAAGAAAACTATAATCCGAAAACATAGTACAAGAAAATGCCAGCAAGTAAATTATGACTACGAAAAGTTGAGTAGGGAAATCATACCTTTCGGATTGGCTTAGGAGGATTATTCGTAATGGCAGATTTCGCAAAAATTTTACTATGAAAAATAAACTTAGTTAAGAAAAACTCATTACGGAAAACTCAGTATGAAAAACAAGCTTAAGAAGAAAAATAGTACGAAGAACTTAGTACGAAAAATACATTACGAAAAATACATTATGGGTAAAAATCGGTACAAAAACCTGGTTAAGAAACTGCCAGTACGTAATTTTCATTCCGGAAATTTTCAATACGAATACTTCCATTTCATAAGTATTCTGTACGAGAATGTCCAATCGGAAAAATTTTAGTTCCGGAAATTCTATTCCGGAAATCTTCGTTCCGAAAAGTTTTGAAAATAAATTTTGAAAAACTTTGTTAAACAAACAATCAAATGTACTCCCCCTATGAAAAGGAGTTTATTACTGTAAGGAGATTTTTTCAACAGAAAGTTAATTAAGAAAGATTACCTTACGGTTATCATTCCTAACTTATATTTAATATATTCAAATCTATCAGAAGGCAAATATTTTGTGAAAATATCAGCAAGTTGATCTTGCGTTCCGATAAACTGAAGAATAATATCCCCTTTAAGTGTGTGATCCCTAAGAAAGTGATGCCTAATATCTATGTGTTTTGCACGAGAGTGATGTGCAGGGTTTTTACTAAGGGAAATGGCACTTGTGTTATCACACAAAATTTGAGTTTTGGTAAAACTCAAGCCATAGTCTGTGAGTGTGTGTTGCATCCACAACACTTGTGCACAACAACTTCCAACTGCTACATATTCAGCTTCAGCAGTGGAGAGTGCCATAGAATGTTGCTTCTTGCATGACCAAGAAACTAAAGAATCTCCTAAGAAATGACAAGTTCTGGATGTACTTTTTCTATCCATTCTACATCCACCAAAGTCAGCATCAGAAAAGCTTTTTAGAACAAAATCATTTCCAGAAGTATAAAATAATCCTAGATCCATGGTTCCCTTAAGGTAGCGAAAAATTCTTTTTACTGCCTTTAAGTGAGATTCCTTAGGATTGGATTGATATCTTGCACATAAGCATACTGAAAACATTAAGTCTGGTTGACTAGCTGTTAAGTAAAGTAGACTTCCAATCAAACCTCTAAAAGATGTTTGATCTACTGGTTTCCCAGCTTCATCAAGATCTAAAGAGTTTGAGGTACCAATGGGAGTACTTATACTCTTAGTGTTGTCATAACCATACTTTTTAAGAAGATCTTTAATATACTTATGTTGAGATATGTAGGTTCCTTCTGGTTTTTGAGAAATTTGAAAACCAAGGAAAAATGTTAACTCACCCATCATACTCATTTCAAACTTAGATTTCATTTGACTAGAAAAAGAGTCAGTCAAAGATTGCTGAGTTGAACCAAATATAATGTCATCAACATAAATTTGAACAATCAAAACATTTTTCTTATCTTTCTTTATAAAAAGGGTTGGATCTGCATTTCCCTTAACATAGTTATTTTGAAGCAAAAATCCAGTGAGTCTATCATACCATGCTCGTGGAGCTTGTTTAAGGCCATACAAAGCTTTGGTAAGTCTAAAAACATGATCAGGATGTTTTGTATCTTCAAAGACAGGAGGTTGTTCAACAAAAACTTCCTCTTGAACATAACCGTTAAGAAAAGCACATTTCACATCCATTTGGAAAAGTTTGAAATTAAAGAATTCTGCAAAGGCAAGTAGAATACGAATAGATTCAAGTCTAGCTACTGGAGCATAGGTTTCTTCATAGTCTATTCCTTCTTGTTGATTATAGCCTTTAGCAACAAGTCTAGCTTTATTTCTAACAATGACTCCATTTTCATCACATTTATTTCTGAAAACCCATTTTACTCCAATAATAGAAGTTTCCTTAGGTCTTTCAACCAAGGTCCAGACTTTATTCCTTTCGAATTCATTTAGTTCATCTTGCATGGCTTTAATCCAATCATCATCACCTAAAGCTTCATCAGTGCTTTTAGGTTCTAATTGGGAAAGAAATGCTAGATGTTCTACTTCATTTCTTAAGGAACTTCTAGTCCTTACAGGTAGGTTTACATCACCAATGATACTATCACTGGGATGATTCTTAAGAAACACCTGACTTGGGTTTTGTAAAACCTGTTCATCAACATAGGGTAGAAAGTCTTCTGGGGTAAATGTTTCAGAAGTATATTCTAGAACAATTTCCTTATCAGAAGGTTCTTTTATCAAAGGTTGACAATCAGTTTTTGAAAATACATCCGAAGACGTAAGTTGAGATGGTTTAAAAACAAAAGGATCTGACTCATCAAATTTTACATGTATTGTTTCCTCAACAGTGCAGGTATTTTTATTAAAAACTCTATAAGCCTTAGAAGTTGTGGAATAACCTAAGAAAATTCCTTCATCAGATTTTGGTGCGAATTTATGTAAGTTATCTTTAGTATTCAAAATGAATACTTTGCAACCAAAAACCTTGAAGTAGGATAGTCTTGGTTTTCTACCATTCCATAACTCATAAGGAGTTTTATTAAGAAAAGGTCTAACCAAAACTCGATTTATAGTATAGCAAGCAGTACTTACAGCTTCAGCCCAGAAATGTCTAGCAATAGAATATTCACTCAACATGGTTCTAGTTATCTCTTGAAGAATTCTATTTCTTCTTTCAACTACACCATTCTGTTGAGGAGTTATAGGTGCTGAAAAATTGTGAGTAATACCTTTCTTACTTCAAAAAGTTTCAAAATCATAATTTTGATATTCTCCTCCATGATCACTATGAATAGTTTTCAATGGAAGGTTTTTCTCATTTTTAACTTGAGCTCTAAAACTTTTGAAATAAGAAAAAGCTTCATATTTCTTTGCTAGAAAATAGACCCAAGTAAATCTAGTGTAATCATCAACTAGAACAAACACATAGTATTTGCCTCCAATACTTCCAGTTTGTGTTGGACCAAAAAGATCCATGTTCACTAACTGTAATGCATCAGTTGTTGAGACTTCACCGATTGACTTAAAACTAGATTTATGTTGCTTTCCATATTGACAAGGATCACAAACTTTAGAAGAATCAAATCTAAGCTCCGGTAGATCCTTAACTAGTTTCTTCTTAGAGAGTTTACATAGGTTCCTAAGGTTACAGTGTCCTAATCTTCTATGCCATAACCAGGAATGATCTTTTATTGCACTTAGGCAAGGTAGATCTTGGCTTCTTAGGTCTTCTAAGTTTAAGGTGTAAACATTCTCTTGCCTGTTGGCTGAGAGAATAAATTCTTCCTTGGAATTGTGAACTAAACACTTATCATTCCTAAAATTCACAAGGTAACATTCATCACATAACTGACTTATGCTAATGAGGTTGTGCTTAAGCCCCTTAACAAAAAGAACATTTGAAATCAAGGTTATACCTAAAAGAACAATATTACCAATACCAACAATCTCTCCCTTAGCATTGTCTCCGAAAGTTACCTTTCCTCCTTTCGTTTTGATAATCTTTTCAAAAAAGCTTTTGTTACCAGTCATGTGCCGGGAACATCCACTATCCATGTACCATGTATTGTTGCTGGTAATTTCTTTATTATCCTGAAATCAAGAAGAAAATTAGAATTTCGGAATCCAAACTTGTTTGGATCCGAGATTTCCAGACAATAAAATTTTAGGAACCCACATCTTCTTAGAAAAGTAAGCTTTGTGAAATCCTAGAGATTGGGTTTTGTTTAAGGAACAATTCTTTGCCTAGTGACCACCACATTGACACTTGGTACAAAATGGGGCACTTTGAGGAACAAAATAATTGTTACTGAAAATAGGTTTTGCATGGGTATAACCAAATCCGGATTTATTTCTTAAAGGTCGTATTTGGGAATACATCTTATCAAAATTTTCCTTACCATGGGTAAAGTTTGATAAACACTTCTTTAAGGAAAAAAATTCGGACTTGAGTTTTACAACCAAGTTTTTATCCTCAAAATCATTAGTTTTAGAACTAGAGTTAGGCTCGAAAACATTTTTCTTAGAAATTACTTTTTCTAATTCTTTAGAAAGTTTGTTCTTCTCAGAACTTACTTCCTCAAGATTTTTTGAAATACTTTCAAAATCAGCATTTTTCTTATCAAGATCTTTAGAAAGATCTGATATCTCTTTTGTAAGAATAGAATTCCTAGAGTTTGCCTTATCAAGTTTCTTGTTAAGTTTGGAATTCTCAATTTCAAGAAGTTCAGCAAACCTAGAGAATTATTCATAAGTAGGTAAAGTATTTTCCTCATCAGAAGATGATTCTTCATCAGAAGAGTTATAGTACTTACTATCATTAGAATTTAAAGAAACATTGGTCAATGATTCAGCATTTCTTACCTTAGCCATAAGACAATGATTATCAATAGGTAATCTGGCTATAAGACCAAGATTCTTCTGTCCTGAAGATTCATAATCAGAAGATTCATATGAAGAGTCACCACCACTGGCACTCCAGGTGTCATTAGCTTTCAGAACTTTCTTAGCTTTAGCTTTATAATACTTCTTTATGTTCCTGTCTGAATGTCTTTCCTTCCTTTCTTTCTTTTTGAGCATAGGGCAATCTGGTCTAATATGTCCAGCTCTCTTACATTCATAACAAGTAACTTCTCCATCTTTCTTATCTTTCCTTTCCTTTTTCTTATACTTAGATTGAAAATTTCTCTGCCCAGCTATCTTGTTCATCCTTCGAGCAAGATTTGCTAATTCATTTTCTGAGACTTCACTCTCACTTGATTCGGATTGGAAAATAACTTTCTTAGACTTGGATCTGGTTACTCTCTCAGGAGTATTAGCTTTCATCTGATTTGAAGTTGTAGTAAAAGCAACGGTACCATTTCCATTCTTATTCTTGATGTTGTCATCATCTCTCTTCATTCTAGTTTCGTGTTGTAGAAGAGTTCCAAATAATTCATCAAGAGTAATTTGAGTTACCTTCCTGTTCTCATCTATAGCTGTTCTCTTGGATTCCCACTCATTGGGCATATTATCAATTATCTTGTCCACAAGAGCATCATCTAAACCTTTCTCTCCCATAGATTGTAGACTGTTGACGATAGTCATAAATCTTTGTTGAACTTTACAGATAGGTTCTCCATAAGGAAAATTGAATCCATGATATTCAGCCCTAAGCATAGCTCTTCTAGTCTCAATCACCTTGGAAGTCCCAAAGTGTGTAACTTCTAACTTCTTCCATATACAGTTAGCTGCTTCACAAGAAGAAATTTGGCTATATATGTTTCTGGTCATTGAACATAGTAAAGTATTGCGTACCTTATAGTTGAGTTGATATTCTTGCTTTTCCTGGTTAGTGAAAGTTCTGACTTCCTTGTCAGGAATTTTATAATCACCAGTAAGCATAACAAAGTTGTCTACTCCGGTATTAATAACAAAAGTCTTCATACGATCTCTCCAGTATTCATAGTCATTACCATCAAATATAGGTGGTCTTGTCGGATTTAGATTGTCAATTGAACTGACATTAATTCCTGTCATACTAGAAATAACTTTGCACACAAACTTGTTAGTAGCAAAGAATCGTAATAACAAAGTTTGGAATGAGAAAAGTTCTGAATGGGAAAAGTTTCGGAATGAAAAGTGAGCAAGAAAAACTTGTATGTGAGTACAAGTATTTCAGAGACCTCCTCTGATACCAAATGTAAGATTGGTATAGAGTAAGAGGTTTCCAACCTCTGATACCAATTGTAGGATCAAAATAGTAATGTAGATGCTCAATATACAAGAGGGGGGTGAATTGTATACTTTAAAAATTCCTTTGGAACCTTTAAAGTTAATTAAGAATAACTATGTTTTCCTTAAGAAAAGGAAAATGCTAAATTTAACAAAGTTAAACTAAGCTAATTCACAACACCTCTTAACACCGAATGTAAACTAGGAAAGAGATTCCGAATGAGGGTTCCGGAAATATGGTTCCAGAAATTGAATCTTAACAAAAGATTACAATATGAGATTCTACCTCAAAGCGTATAGAATCTAAATGAAACAGAATACAAATAAGGAAGTATAAGAAAGTTATATTTTCCTTATAATACAAAATGCAGCGGAATAGAAACAAGTAGTAGAACTACTAGTAACAAGATATAAGTCTTTTAACCCAAAGAGAAGGGTATCCAACAACCTTGGATAAAGGTCCCTTGATTTATACTTTCAAGCAAGTCTGTCTTACCCACACCAGGGTAAGCCCTCGATACGAAGATCAGAGTCTCTGTCTTGCTATCCCCGCAAGCCCTCAACTTCAAGGTAGTTGGCAACCTCTGTCTTCCTCAGCAAGGAAGCCCTCGAACTTTAAGGTAGTCGGCACCTCTGTCTTCCTATCCCCGGAAGCCCTCGAATGTATTCACCAACATTCGGAGTCGCACGAAGCTTTTGAGAGTTAATAAGAGCCTCTCTCTCTAGAAATCACTTCAATAGCATGTAGGCACAAAACCAAGTTGTTCATCTGTCATCAGTTCTGAGCTCTTTCAAATGAGCTCCTATTTATAGGTAAGGTCGGCTCCTTCTCCAACGGTCATATTTTCCTTAAAGATCGGAGGGACCTGTACACGTGTCACTTAGACAACGGTTAGTTTATAATAAAACAGATGACATCGTTTTATAACAAAACAAATGTAACAGAATGTACGACACCGTTTTAAACTCTAACATAAAAGTTCGGAATGAAAACTTCGGAGTGAAGGTTCATAGTGTAAGAACAATAGTAAAGAGTAGACAAATTTTAGATGTGTAAGCAATATAAAAGAACGGAGTCAAAAAAAATATTATTCGGAGTCTGAATTAATTCAGAGTGTATAAAACAAAGATACTCAAATTCTGTTAAATATGTGAATTCGGAATGATAATTCGGAATAGGAATTTGTCATCAGAAATCATAATGAGAATTCATCATCAGGATTCGTAATGAGAATCCGTCATCAGAATTCGTAATGAGAATTCATCATCAGAATTCGTAATGAGAATTCATCATCAGAATTCGTAATGAGAATTCATCATCAGAATTCATAATGATAATTCCTCATCAGAATTCGTAATGAGAATTCATCATCAGAATTCGTAATGAGAATTAATCATCAGAATTCGTAATGAGAATTCATCATCAGAATTCGTAATGAGAATTTATCATCAGAATTCGTAATGAGAATTCTTCATCAGAATTCGTAATGGGAATTCGGAATGAGATTTCTTCATTAGAACTCATAATGAGAATTCTTCATTGGAATTCGTAATGAGAATTCTTCTTCAGAATTCGTATCCTGAATCTAGAATAGAACTTAGTCAGAGTTCATATCCGGAATTCGGAATGAAACTTCCTTATAGTTCTTGTCCAGAATCCGAACCTTAAAACCGAATTCTTTATATCAAAGTTTCAACGATTCTGAGAAAATGAATCTGAATCTCATACTTTAGAAAAAATATGGGTGAAAATATGATAAGGATAATTTTTCTTATAAAAGCGATTTTCCTTAAGAAAGAAATTTTTCTTAAGAAAGCAATTTTCCTTATAAAATCGATTTTCTTAAAGATAAGGTGTTTGTGATTTTCAAAACAAGAAGGAATGGAAAAGTCATAAGGAAAACCTTATTGACTCAACAGATGGGATTTCCTACCATCAGACACCCACCAATACCACCCTACTGGTTTGCTTCCAGATGGGGGGATGCCCATTTTCCAATACTATGGAAGAGTTTGGAAGGGTGTGGCTTCTACCCCCATCGATCCACCCCACCTCACGTTCCACCCTTACCTTACCCAAGCGCTCTGACCTTGTTTTCATGTGGTGGGAGCTTTCTGGGATTGACCATAGTTATACCTCCACATCACAATAGATAACTATCATCATTCACCCTCCCCTTCATTTCATTTAATGGTTATTTATCCCTAATATTTTTACTCACCATGAGGATATGGGTGTCATGTCCTGTCATTACATGGAGATCCTTTCTTGTTTTTTCTGGCACCACTACCCTGACCTCCCCTGCCTTGCCACCACCTACTTCCACTCTATGATTCACACCCATCAAGGAAACCTAAATGGTGGGTCTTATGCCACCCTCCTGGAACACTATTTGGGAGTTTTTGAGCCATCTCTCCATCATGCCCTCTTAGGATCACCTTAGTATCTCGAGTTCCTCATACTTATCCGCATGTAGATGGTTGAGCGTTTGGGTGATGGCTATAGGCTTGTGTAGGACGCCCCATATCCTGCAGGGGCGAGATTTGACCCAGTTTCTCATGCTGGTGTTCCTGAACAGGATCCACCACAGCCACCTGTGGATGTTCCCTCCCCACTTCATCCATGTACATCAAGCCTTCCTTCTTCTTCTACCATCCCCTCTTCTCCTATGCCTTCCACCTCCTCACCTCCTACTGCACCCTCGACTGATCATTCCTTCACCCTCAGCCTCACTAAGCTGGAGTGCCACCAAGATGCTATGACACATACACTTGGATGGATCGAGGAGATTTTGGGGATTCTTATTCACCACCATGGCCTTTCACTACTGGAAACCTCTTCGGATCTGGAAAAACCCTATGCTCTTCAGCGTTCTGCCGCACAGCCTCCGCTGATAGCTATGGACATGGATTCCATTCTACTGTCTACTAATGGACTGGCTGCTACCTCCTCTACTGAGGATGTGGTTCACCCTGTGCCTACCACTCAGAGTGCTGAGCCCGTCCCTTCGATATCTGTTGCAGCTGCTTCACCATTGCCAGATTCTTCTATAACAGATGATGCCTCTTCTGAGGCGACCCAATGACTGGTTTTTGGGAACATTTATTTCCTTTATATATATATTTTTTGTGCTCTTATTGGGATGTGATGATGTATGTATTTTCATAATTGTTTTTTCCTTTCCCTCAACAGTCACATGTACTCTAGATAAACATGGGAATCCTTATTTTGAATGCTTCCCCATTTTGTCGATTCACCACGAGGAAAGTATTTTTCATGGTATCTTTTTTGCTTTCTATTTTGGATTTACATCTTTAATTTTTTCCCTCGTTTTACTCCTTTTATTTCCCCATATTACATCCTCTTCCTTGGTATTACACTTGGGGGACCACGTGCTATATTAAGTTGGGGTAGGGTGTCTGATTACACTAGTATTTTCTTTAACTGATTTAGGAGACATCATTAATAGTTGAAATATTTTTAATTTTGAATTTTTTTTAATTATAATTATAAATAATAAAGGCATAAAAGGGAATTTTAAAAGTTACATACATATTTCAATTTTCAATGAATTTTAAAATGTTGATATAGTTTGATTCTAGATTTTAATCCTTGGACATTTACATTTATTAGACAAATCATTTTATAATCATGTCATGACCTGATTGACCCCTGTATTGTTCCCATTCCTGAAAGTTATTCTAATGCTTTTTTACATATTCTTTCTTATACCACCTTTCTTGATAGATTCATTGGATATGCATAACTACCAGAACATTCTAGTTTTTCTCTTCAAGACATGATGATTTTTAAATCACATTAAAATGATTGAGGCATTTTATTATTTTTCATCCCATTTGACCTTGAGACCTACCCTTTATATGATCTTCGTAAACCCTTAAAAACCATGAACTTACTTGATAGGAAACCAAATTACAAGCATACATTCCCTTCCTACCCCAATTCTTTTATAATTTAGCATGATTATTCACTTCAGATTTAGAGAGGGTTTTTGTCCACTCAAGATATATGATGGTGAGAAACCATGAATTTAAGTGTGAGGGAGTTTATCTCTTGTTCATCTAGGCAGAAGGATTCCAAAACCACTATTCATTGTATTCTTAGTGGTCCTCCTTTAAAAAATAAAAAAAATAAAAAATACAAAAGATGGACTTGATTATTTATTACCTATTATTGATGGTTTATGGGACCATATTATTAAGGGTATATCATGGTGATGATACCTTTGAGAGTTCTTGATTGGGAGTTCATTTTTAATTAAGATTTATCTTGAATATTATGCATTATTGTTTAAAAATTCATCCTACTTTTCAAGACTCTGCAATTAATTTTTATCATTACTTACCAACCCTTAGCCTCTGAAACATTTGAACCATATTGAAAGCCCTCATGATTTTTGTGATTTGATTTCAAAAGTGTAGAATGAGAACACATACAAGCCTATGGATAGAGTTCATATACTTATTATTGAGGATAACTCTAATTAAATAATCTTTAGTATTGAGTGTGGTACTTTTTGGTGAGGTAAATCATCAAGTGGCATGATTATTTTTGAAAAGTTAAAAAATGTGGATGAAAGAGGATAAAATGTTTTAATTAAATTATATACGAGGCTTGATTATAATATCTTTGTACTTAAAATATGTTTTGTTCCTTTTTAAATCTTTTTCTATGGATATATTATTTACAATTATAATTAGTTAAATGTGTCCCTTTTTAGATTATGGATTCTATTTATTTGATGTTGAGATCTTACTTAAGGACAATAAAATGACTAAGTGTGGGGGAATTGATATTCCCCATTTGTGTATACTTTTTCATATATATATTAATGAGTATAAAAACCATTTTTTCCAAATATGAATAGTTTTGAGGATCAAATTATTTATATTAATGATTATGTTGATTTTTAAGCATTTTCCATACAAAGTCATAAATTGGGAAAGGACAGAAAAAAATTCAAATATACCTGGAATGTACTCTGTATACATGCCATGTACTATCTCCACAACATGGATTGGGAATACTGGATACATGCCCATGTTGCCGGCTAAAGAATACATGTCGTGTAGTTCCCATATACACACTGTGTGGCCCATCTAGAAGCATTTGGTGGCTTATGAATGATATTACACACCATTTTTGGCGATGCTACATGATATGTACATTTACCTACTAGGGGGCTCCATGTTCCAAGTCAAATATGGAATGTTACCTCACCCACCAGAGGAGAAAAGATAGCCAAAACAGGTTGACTAGGGTACACACCGTGTACTTTATGGTATACAATGGGTACTAATAAAACATATAAATAGGAGGCATTCCCTCCAAGATTGAGAGTGATTCATAATTCATTCATTCCAAGATATTCCAATGGGGAGAACTCTGGGGATGACCAAGAAGAGAAGAAGATAGAGAAATAAGAGGAGAGAATAGAGGAGAGAAGGTGCTTCTGTGATACCTTTAAAATGACCTTCACTCCATTGCTTTCAAGAGGTTGAATCCAAGTATTGTAAGTAGTGTAGTTATTAGTTAATCCATGAGTAGCTAAATCCCCTATGTGTTGGGGATATGGATGATTATCTGTTGTATTTCGTCAACTGTGATATTGTATTTGTCTTATTTATTCCTCTCTTATAATTCCTTAATAATCCTTTCTAAATTTAACTATAAATCTCGTATCAGACCAAGAACGGGATTCCTAGAGATCTTATAAGGAATTATGATCTCGAACATCTATGATCATTGGATGTTCCTGTCATCTCAAGAAGGGTTTCAATTAATAAAATTAAAAGAAATAAAATTCCACAACAAGGAATTTATCTCTATTGATTTGAACAAAAATCACTAGACCAAGGTGGTTCTGTTACATTCATAACCTTGATATGTGAGTTATCATGAACAACACAACATCATAAGAAAATTAATTTAAAAATAACCATTAAAATACACAGCCTCGATGCATTCTTCCCATTTATCATCAAAAATCATGTTTTTGAGTTTTTCCTTATCATTAAAGTAATTTTTTATAGAAACTAAAATTTAATCACTCTGTTATTAAAACAAAAATATCAACTCTAAATTTCATCAAACTTCACTAAATTAATTACAAACTAGAAAATAAAAACACAGTAACTCTATTAACCTATTGATCGATCCCTTACTTTCACTATACTTGTTTGGGTAATTTAATTTGTATTGTAGAAAGTAACGCTTTAGTAGGAACGATAACAATTACCACATGCAGTTCACCACATTAATAATTTTAGCAAAAAAATACACTAAATAAATACATATTTAATTTTTAATCTATGAACAAAATCTATTTTTAACTTATAATAATTTTAAAAATGATCCAACATATAATCCTTTTTGATCATCAACACACTCTTTGAATGTTGGGGGGCTATCGATCATTGGAATTCGAGTTCTAATGTGGAGTTCTGACAACACAATCAAAATCCAAAAAATGACCTTTTCTCCATTCCACCGATCATCATAGAAGAACTACAATAGAGATCTTGGAATGATATAAACTCTATATATATATAGGTAGAGAGTGGATAGAGATTCTCTCGCTATTTGAGCAGTGAATAGAATATTGGATGAGAGCCTCTCCCTATTTATATTATGCTATTAAAAATTATCATGAATTTTCTCATTTGAAAATAAATATTTATTACACAATACAAAATTCAGAAATGACATTTTATGACTTAATTATTGAGTCATAAATATCATTTATATTTTTATCACTAAATTGAAATATAATTAAAATATTTAATAATGAAAGTGAATAATTATTTCGACTCATTGTTCCCAAAAATTTTAAAAGACCCTTGAATATTAAATAATGTGTATTCATATAATAGTTTCCATTTATTTATTTTAATACTTGTAAATAAATTTAATAAAAAAATTCCATTTATTTATTCTAAACTCGACTAATAATAAAATAGTCATTAATTGGAGATCGTATAATCTTGGAAATTTATTAGACCTCATCAGCGAGTCCCACCATGTCCTAAACTCATATTCACCACAGTTGGGAAGACATTTGAATAATCTATTGTGTGTAACCCTCTAGGGCATTATCTTGATTGTAGTGAATACTATTCATAGACCATGAGCAATGTCGAAAAACCCATCAATCCCCCTAAATATGCAAGGACTTATCATAGAAATGACAACAATCCTACTTACTCACATTGTGTAATATAATCTCTTTGTCTCACAATATCTCATAATATAGTATTCATAATTGTATCATCATACATTTTTTCTTTATTATTCCATGACATTATAGATGAACCTATATTCTTCTAACATAATATTAGTAAATCTATTACAATCCTGATCAACTAGGTCCGAGATATTAATTCCCCAACTCAAAAGTGACAAATTATTTCTTAATCATTTCACAAATTCCATACCACTTGTGATGCGCCATACAAAAGATATCTCACCATGACATCACTGCCATGGTTACTTTCTTTAAGTAATTAATGAAATGAAATAACACACATTGATATAGTTCTCAAGCATGGAGACCAAACTACATGTTCATAGATAAAAACAATAAATGATACCCAAAACATGTGTTGTTCAGGTTAGCATGCCTATCCTCACGAACACATATACTAGATATCACCATGTATGAAATTCATGTGAAGAAATATCAATACTTATGAGCACTCTACACCTGATAATAAGATATCATCTCTTTCTATCCAGTGTGACGTATCTAGACAATATGAAATTTGTTTAATATTAAAATCCTAGTATCTCAAGGATATAATTATAGCCTAGAAACTAATATAAAATTTTGATATGAAAAATAATATATATTTAAATTTACATTTAAATAGTAGATGCCTAAATATCAACACTATTATGGTATGTGTACATAATGTATAACTCACTATATACATGGTATGGTAATCGAAAAGTACTGATAGACTTGGGTATGGGAACCAACTGTTACAATACGAAGGTTGAAATGGTTAATGCCCCAACATAGTAGATAGTATAAAATTAGGTTTATGGGTAATATGTTTTATTATAATGGAAACAATTGGTGAAAATATATAGGATATAGTGATATGTAATGTTTGAGGTTCAAGTTATGTGCATGACCAAGCATTAAAGATCCACTAAAAGGTCTTTCCTTGTTGCATTACCAATATGGAAAGGTAACCTTATACCTATATAAAGGTGATGTTGATTAAAAATAATATCTATAAAGTCCATTAAACAATATTTAATGGTAAATTATATGGGTGAGATCAACGTATGGGAACCTTTGCAGATTTCACATGCCATGTAAGAGTAACTTCTATGTGCGAGGGATACATAAAGGTACTGTTGGGCCACACATCTATAGAAAATCAATAATATTACATCAAGGTAATAAATAATCTAATTAAGGGTCTCTATAAAACCATGTAAAGGTAATCGTCATATTAAATGTATTTCATATGGGTACACCCTTGAAAAATTATGTAGTAAAACAGAAGATGTGTCTATCTGATCTAGTCCCACATAAACTCTATGCATGAAACCATCATACAGAAAATATATTCCCATTTATGAAGAAGTCATTAATCACAAACTAATTGTGTAAGATTTATTTTAGATCACATATATCCAAAAAGTGAACCAAGGATTGTGAAATCATCATGAAAAGTGGGAGAACAAAAACAATCGAATATGGAACCAACTGGTCACTGGTGATGTGGTCCAAATTAAAACCTACTTGTCGAGAGATCATTTGATTCCAGAGTTGATGTGATGCATTTAAAATGAAGAAGAAGGTAATTTTTTTTGGGATTTTGGTCTCACGCTGAAACTTAGTTAAGATCAAAATAATTTTTGGTATATTTATTTTTGAAGCTCTAATGATGGAACTATAGGTCACTATGGACTATCCAAGGAGAAATTCCACCTCATTTCTATTTAATTTTAATGAATTATTATTTTATAGTTATCCCACACACATTGTAAAATGATTCCAAACATACATAATAATATAAGATGATCATCATTGTAAAATTATATTTCATCTCTATCCCTACTCTTAATTTGGTTTACACAATATTCTCACCTCAATATTATTTTTTTCTCATATAATGAAGGGGAGTTAGGATCAATCTAAGAATTATGGAGCATCCTATGTTATCATGGATATGAGAAATAAGTGATGAAATGGTCATTTTTAAACTACCAAATTTAAAATTTCATAATGGGAGTGAGTGACATTAGATTTCGAGAGACATGTTATGATTGGGTTTGGAAGTGAATTTGTTTATAAGTGATTATAATAGAGTGGATGAGATAATTATTGGAGGCCTATCCATGAATTTATTCCATCCAAATTTCAACTATTGTATTTATTTCAACTATTGGAGGCCTGAGATCATTTTTGCTATTCAGGATTTTTATCGTGGGGGTCTCATCCCTAGGGTTGCTGGAGACATGCCTTTGGTCATGCTTCCTAAGGTAAAGAACCCTTCCTCTATTCAAGATTACAGACCAGTTAGTATGTGCAATATTTCTTATAAAATTCTGTCGAGCATTGTTAATTCATGGCTGTCCAGATTTATACCCAAATGGGATACTCTTGAGCAGCATGGGTTTGTAAAGGGTCGATCTATTCAGGGTGATATTGCTTTGGCCCACGAGATGATTCAGGATATCAATTTTAAAACTCATGGGTCTAACTTGGCTGTTAGGTTGGACATGAATAAGTCTTACGATCGTATGGAGTGGGGTTTTATTAATAAGGTTTTGAGAGTTATGGGTTTATCTTCATGGGTTGTGGATGTTGTTTTTAGACGATTTAGCTCATCTTGGATGGCGGTCTCCTTCATGGGTAAGTCTCATGGTTTTTTCAAAATAGCTCGGGGTCTGAGGCAGGTTGACCCTATTTCTTTGACCTTGTTTATCCTTATACAGGGCCCGCTTAGTAGGCTGATCAATAAGAAGGTCTCCATGGGGTTTTTTCTTCCTTTACGGAGGCCTTTGAACCAAAAGGTGGTTTCTCATATTATGTTTTCTGATGATACTTTAATTTTTACAAATGGTAGTGCCCACTCAATCAAGGGGATTATGGATATTTTGGAAGAGTATTTCTCTTGTAGTGGTCAGATTGTGAATAGGATGAAAAGAAATTTTTTTATCTCCAACAAATGTGGGGTCAGACAAATGGATTTATTATGTAGGAATCTAAATATGCAAGAGGGGGTTTTTCCAATGACATATTTGGGCTCTCCTTTATCTCTTTTCCGAGTTCGTATTTCTGATTTTGATGGTATAATGAACCTGATTGTCACTCGAATTCTAAATTGGAAGAACATTTACCTGTCTTTTGGAGGATGGATCATGTTAATTAATAGTGTTCTTACTGCTATTCTTATTCATGTGCTTTTTGGATGTAGTGTACCAAAGGGCGTGCTGTATTTTATTGATAAAAGGCTAGAAAGATTTATATGGCATTTTCAGGATGAGGGGAAGCATCATTGGTCCTCTTGGGGTAAGATGGAATGGTCTGTACAGGAGGGAGGGATTAATGTAAGAAGTCTAGCTGAGACCATTCCTGGGCTGCATGCTAGATTGGCCTGGGAAATTGTGGAAGGTCACACGCTGTGGGGGAAATCCATGTCTGGATGTTCGGTTCCTCATGGGTCTGCTTTGTGGACTTCAGTTCAAGACTTGATCCATATCATTAGAATGAACTCCTGATGGATTATTGGAAAGGGTAATATTTATTTTTGGTAGGATAACTGGGCTGGAACACGCATTGGATTCCTTGGGTGTCCTGCTCCCCTGATAACCTTCAAAGAGGCTAGTGGTTTTCCTGGTTTTAGCAGTGTTGTCCTTAGAAGAGAAGAAAGAGAGGTGTTTGATCTGCTTGATCTGAGTAATGATCCAGAAAAATGTGTTTTTTCTGCCTCTAAATCTGGTAATTTTTTGATTAAAGATTTCCAGCGTATGGTGTTGCCTATGGGTATGCAGGACAAATGGTGTGGTATCTTGTGGTGTAACAAGGTTCCAATTAATTATAACATTCTATTATGGAGGATTATAAACCAAGCCATCCCTACGGATGATAATGTGAAGAGGCTGGGCATTTGTGTTGTCTCAAAATGATTTTGTTGCAGGGTTCATAAGGAGGAGAGTGTTGGGCACTTGTTTTTCGAAGGAGATTGGGCCATGGCGGTCTGGGGGGTGTTTGGTGTGTTTACTGGGTGGTTTTCAGCAGATCTTCGAGGTTCCTATTTCTTTGAAAGATGGTTTCATGGATGTAATGAAGCATGGGCTGAAAGATATGATCGCTCAGTGATCCTTAAAATAGGTTGTTGGTGCATATGGAATACTAGAAATAATGCTATGTTTGAGGGTCGTGGGGCGACGTGGTAATACATTGTTACTAAAATTAAAATCCCCTTTCTTGACTTGATTAGTGGAGTCAACGGTTGGCACAATACCCCATATTTTTGCACCCTGCAGATGAATGGGAGGTGTGTAGTGGGTTCTGTTGACAGAGGAAGGTGGGTGCGCTGGATCCCGCCGATCAGAGGTTTTAAATTGAATATTGATGGATCATGTGTTATGGGTGATATGAGAGGGGGAGGGGTGGTTAGAGACAGTAAGGGAGACCTCATTCTAGCTTATGAATCCTTTTTTGGGAAAGGCAACTCCCTCCAAGCCGAGGCCTTGGCGATGATGGCTGGGATTTCTCAGTGTGAACAGATGGACATTTCTATTGATTCTATAGAAACTGATTCTATGATTGTCTATGGTTGTATGCAGGGGAATTGTTCCACACCTTTGGCGATTACTTATATCATTATAGGATGTTGTTCCAAGCTGCGGAATCAAGGTATACAGGTGTATCATACGTGGAGGGAGGGGAATATGGTTGCTGACTTCTTTGCCTCCATTGCAGATGAGGGCCAAGGTAATGGTGTGTCTTGTTTTCTGGATTTACAGTCATTGAATCCTGAGGGTGTGCGTCTAATTAAGAGTGATCAATTGGGACTCCATTACTATAGGCCTCCTTGAGGTGTTGTTGTTTTTCCCCACTGTTTTGTGGGTTTCTCTTTTATAAAAATGCAGTGTGAGTAGTATTTATTTTATTCCCACACTATTTCATCTCAAATTCCTTTTAAAAGAAAATAATACTATTACAATTTTCAGGAGACAAACATGAGTGAATACCCCCTTCCTCAGCATAACAACCCCTGACTAGCTTACCTAGATACATTTAAAGGTCTAAACAAATTTGATTGATGATCCCAATTCTAATAGAATAGTTCACATAACTGGTGTTGTTTCCATGAAATATTGATACCTCATTTGATTTTTTTGACCTTATATTCATTCATTTTCCTCTTTATTTTTATTGAATTTAATTCTATTTTATTTCTATTACGGTGATGACCAAAATGAATTTATGCATTTATCTCATAATGGATTACCATTAATAATATTTCATAGAAATTTATAGTGAAATTATTTTCATGGTTAAAAAATTACTAGATAATACTATTAACCAACAACATTATTTGTTATAGATGAAAGAAATGGAGAAGAAATATCCCAAAATGGATGAACTAAAAGAATTTATCAATCAAGTCACATCCAAATATCAAATTTCTATGGAAGATGATGAAGTGGAAGAGGAAGAAATGAAATTTCCTACCTATAATGAAGAAGATTAATTATAATCTCCCATCTAATCAACAATTGGTGTAATATGTCCTTAAAAAATAGACACCACCATTTTTTTATATCGTTCTTATCTAACCTTTGACCATTAATTTTAAGAAGAGTTAAAAGTTGTTAAATATGAGGGAGATATTATTTCATTTAACTTATTATTTATTAATTTTATTAAATATAATTTGATTACTTATTCTACTTATGTTTTAAATTTAGATTCAACACCAACCTTGTAAAACATTGATGGTGAAGACATAGATGAAATGGATGAGATGTTATTTAATGAAAAGCTATAAGATTAACTATTTCCCAAATCTATACTAGGATACATACAAGATGAATTGAACTAAGAGAGTGAACTACATATTGAATATAATGAAGGATATAATCTAAATCATAGTTCATTTCATTCATATTTTATTCATACTTCGTGAAAATATGAACTCCCATGTACTAAAATAGTAGAAGAAGCTAAAATTTTTCCTATCATGGATGATGATGAATATAAGTTGAATGGATTCTATTTTGAGAAAATAATTTTAAAAAACCTAACCTCCAATCAGATTAAATGAATTTTAATTAATATTGAATTAATAACAAGATCTTAAAAATGGAGTGCATGAGGGAGAGGATCAATCCTTTATATTATTCCATTTTGATTTAAAACAACCTACTTTACATGTTGACCCCCATGAATTTTATTTTCAGAAACAATACCATTAACACTGACCCTCATTTTAGAAGGAAGGAAAGAACCATTATGGTTACCTACTAAGGATGAAGTGTGAAATGAATCAAATGAGTACATCCATGATAAATAAAAGGTTCAAGTTGTATCAGATGATGAGATAATTAAAGGTGCTGGATTCACACACTCAATGGCTATAAAATTGAACTGATAGTTGATGAGAATTTATATGTGTAATTTTTTGAAAATTTTCTATAGTATTATTTATTATAATTTCAATAATTCACCATAATATAAGTGGAGGGAAATCAAGGACATGGAGATTTTCTCTTTGAAGAGACCCATTAATAATAACAATATAAATATATGGATGGATCCATAATATAAAAAGAGTCTATAGTGGTATCTCATGATGAAATAGAAGTACAAACAACTACATATGAGGGGGGATAACATTAATTTGAAATATTCTTGTTTTAATTTTATTTAGTATTAATTTTTGAATGACATCCCATTGTCATAAACTTCTAAAAAAACACCATTTTAGTATCCACTAGAAGAAGAATACACAAGATTTATGGTTGATGAGAACCTATACATAATCATTCACCCCCACTTTTCAGTACACACTACACTGATTAGGGGTGTACATTAAGAACTCAATCAAAGGGGACCTCTAAGTAGAAGTAATTATGTGTAGCTATGAAAGGAATAAAATATGTTGGTCTGCATCAAATAAACAATATCGTCTAGTAGATTAGGGATAATCACAAGGTAGTCCTACTATTTAAATACAAAATAATACCCAATTGGGAGGAAATAACCCTATATTATTTCCCTTTTTCCTCTCTTTATTAATTTTCATTAGTTTCTAATAAAATTACTCATATTTTTAATTAGTTTTATAAGGATCTAATAATGTGGAAAACATCGATAATTCTATCTAAAATCTATCAACAATAAATCATGGGAGATGCTAACTCAGTCCTCTGGGATCCATAAGCACCAGGTTGTTTCTAACATTTTACTATTATTACATCACTAAAATATTTTTGAATTTTTTCTGAACATAAATAGTGTAGCATTGAAATAGTGGGGGGGGGGAGCTCTCAAAACTATTTATGAATATCATATCTCCTATTTTGTAATATTTTATGAAAATTCTATGAAATATTTTTATATTTTTAAAAAAATTGTACATGTTGTTTTCTTTTCGAATTTAGTTTTAGAGTGTTTTAATTTTAGGTAAGTTGAAGTTCAATGATGTCCTACCTAGTTGAATATTTCATGTAAGTTTATAAGAATACATGAATTATTAAATTATTGGAGTTTCATTAATAATGAGGTAATTTTAATTCTATATTCATTACAACTCTATTATATTACTCAAAAAAAGTGTGTGATTGAAAATGTTGAAGTGAAATTTAAATCATAACATGTGAAAATGATATTTTTTAACATTAACCTATGAAAATTATCCTTTGTGAGAATGAACATCTCTGGGATAAAAATAAAATTAAAGTTTCATACATCCTTAAAAAATGAGGGTAAATAGGGTGATTAGGATCCCATAATGATGATCTCAGATAGTTAGGCACTGGGTGTTGATTAATAAATTCCTATTTACATTCAATAAGTTATTTTCCCAAAAATTGATTGGAAAAATTTAACAAAGTTCCAAATTATAAAAATTTTATTGATTAAGGTGAAGGGAATTTCAAAACCCAAATGAATAAGGGGTAATTAACTTATAAAAATATCATTTGAGTTGTATCAGGAAAGTGTAAAATGGACCATCAATAAAAGGAATACAGAGGGAGTGACAATTGAAAGTGGTTCATGTTAAATGTTTTAATTAACCTAAATTGTATTTTTCATTCCAATTATAATTTGAACATTAAATTGAATTGGATTGGATATAGTGAGATATATTCAAATTGGATTCATAAAATTTAAAACAATTGATGATTTTTTTCAATTACATTCATGGGTTGTGTATTTTATCCTTGGAGTAAAACTTATTTTAATTGGTCAAATGATTTTCATATAATATAAGTGTTATAATGAAAGTTTGTGGGATTGAAGAGATCTAATATTTCCCAGATTTTTTACTTCTTTTCATTATAATATTTTCTCATAACTGATATAAAACCCTAATAATTAATTTATGTTACATAATATTTGAAATCTGTAGTGTAATTTTAAAACAACATTAATTTGGATTTCATTATTTTGAATCATTTTTTATTTTTATTTAAATAAACCATACATTAAATATTTTTAATTTCATTATTTCAGGTTCGATGATGCAATCAAAAAATGGAAAGATTCAAATGTAATACTTCAATGACTTGATCATATGACATTTCTCGTAGCATCAGACATCTAGCATCATATGACTTCTTCATCATATGAATTTTCATTGATCATTACATATAAAATGTATTATATTTCATATGAATTTAGTTTCTATGATGTTTTTCTTTCTTCCCTTTATATGAAATTGTCTGTGTTGTAGGTATTATATTCATAATAAAAAGGTCACCACCACAATCATTGAAATTCCATGCGAGGGAATTTGAAACATGTAACAGCAAAGGATGAAATAGTGAATGATTAAATTTACTAGATGGTGTGGACTAATATTTAAGGGAGATATTTTTTATTATGTTGTAAACATCCAGTGAAATGATTGAGGAAATGGTGTTATGTAGTGGTTGAGGTAAAAGAGGCGTGCATGGTTCAGCTTCAAGTAAATGAATATTATAAAGATTTTACGATTAAATAATATATATTTAGGTATGTAACTTTATGATTGATTAATGTTATTTGGAGATAAATTTTAACTTGATCTCAGAATATTATTTGATCAAATATTTCCGATTCTTTTTGGGACAAAAATTTAGTTATGCATATTATTATGATAATTAAGGCTAGTTATTTATGGAATGATTAAATTTTATCTTTGGTTATTATTTTTGTGGATTTGGAGATTAATATACTATTTATATAATTGAATTCTTATTAATATTTTATATTAAAATATTTTTTGGTAAGAATTTTTCTGTTAATGGATATAAAAACGGAATAAATTTTTATCATTTTATAGATTTTGTGATCCCTTTAATGTTAATTTTAGTTATTTAGGTATGAAATATTTGTTCTTGAATATTCATTCCATTGAGGGAGGGCAGATATAGAAGTTAAAACTACTAGAAAAAAACCAAATTACAAAATCATGCTTATGAAAATGAATAAAATCATGTATGTATGGTTTATTATATTCACTCTCTCAATGGTAACAGAATTCCTAATCTAACAAAAGAGGAAGATAAGTCTGTCATGTTTCATCAATCATCTTTCATGGTATGTATTTAGAAACTATACGAAATGATCTAGTGTCAACATGGTACATATATAGTTTAATAAATATTTTGGAAATGTTATGTTTTATTTTAATAATGTATACATTATATTATTTTCAGAATGAAATGTTATTGATGTAGATTAAAAGAAAACTCTTTCCACTTATTTATATTTTATTCACTTCCTTAGAATTGATTCTGAATATGTTTTAAACCTATTCTATCATAAATGAGGTTAAATTTAGAGGAAAAAACATCCTTAAGGGGGAAGAATATAACACCAGAATATTTTAGAATGTATTTTATTTAAATAATATTATTTTTCATCGAATTCAGTATATGCAAAAATTATCTTAAATGAATGAAGATAAAGAAAATAAATATTATTATTTAAATATGACAATTAGAACATATGAATTATTTTGGTGAGTATGAATATGAATAATCATATTATAGAATATATGTAGAAATATTTTCCTTAATAAAATGAATAAAAATCATAGCTTTATTTTTAGTTGGATAGAAATAATGATACAATCTTCTAAGATAAATGATATAGTTTTTATAAAACTATTTATACGTTCCTAATGTATTTTTATCATAATAGATTAAATTAAAAACTTTACATTAATTATTATAATAAAATGAGTTGATAATGTATCCAATAAAATGAATTAACATTAATTTAATTATGGTTATTTTAATGGCTCGGACCTCTCTGGTCTATTACTTTGTGAAAATTAGGGTTAGGAAGAGGCCGCGTGAGTATCGTGGGAGAAGGATTTAATTGATGGGAGAGAGGGAGTAATTATAAGATAATCATGGGAATACAATTTAATGAGAGGATCTATTTGGACTTCGGATACATTGTGCGTGAATCTCATATGATATTGGAGAGAGATTACAAGGTGATGAAATAATAAAGAAAAGGGGTGACACAATGGGCCTCAATAATAATAATAATTATTAATGTTAATGATGGAGACCTAATGATGAAATTGAAGGAAGATTTATTACTATTATATTAAATAATAATGGTAATGGTGGATTTTAGTGTGTGATTAATTAAATGGAATGTTTTTAATTTAATATGAGAATAACCTTGATAAACAAATTTAATGGGATTAAATTAGAACATTAATGATGGGTGTTATTAATATTAATTTTATTAATAATAACATTGAAGTGAGAAAAGAGATGAGGAGTGATGGACATGGAGTAAAGGCAAGGGGAGGCGCCACTTTTGCTGGAGCATGAGGAAATCATGGAAGATTGGAAAGAGATTGGAGAGAGAAAGAGTTTAAAGGAAATACAAATTTAAAATTTTAAGCAATAAAATAAATAAGTTAAAAAAATGAAATCAATAAAGGTGGAATGGGGTGATGCACTCTAAATTAGAGAGGTTTTGTGCGTGGATTTTGAATGTGAGAATTTAAGGAATTAAATTAAATTAAATAATATAATAATATAATAATTAATTTTGTTGGGAAAACCATGTTTAGTCCATAACTTCTTCGTGCGACCTCGGTTTCATGAACTGTCTATGACATTGTGACCCAGACTTCGAGACGGAATTTTGGAGTCCAATATTAGATGTCTTTTTTGGGTTTTCGGATTGGGTACCCGAAAATCTTGTGAATTAATAGAGTTAATATTCTTATTAAATCATCGACCCGCCATAACTCCCGCGTTGGACGTCCAATTGAATTCCCATCAGTGGCGATGCGATCCTATCATTAATACGATCGATTAAAGTCTAATGTTGGATATTAAATTATGGTTCAGGGCTTGGGTCCACAAAACACCCAATAATAATAATAATATTACGGGATCTTGTATCCAACATATCTCCCTCATACGGTGTTGGAATGGTGAACTATCTGTGACGTTGCAACCCTGAAATTAAGAAGGATGATTCAAAGACCATAAATCCTATATTAATTATTCCTATGGATTGGGATGTTTTTACTTGGTCAAACCACATGGGTTAATGCGATCTGCTTTTAATGGGGAATTAATAATATCTTAAACCGTCACCCCATTAAATATTCAAAAGGGACAAGATATCATCCTCCCTTGTTCTTCCTCTTTGTTCTCGGCTATGAGATGCCAGAACCTTTTAATACTTCCCATAGGGGTTGCATAATCAATCTTTACTCCTCAGATTGGTTCCGTTCTATTTTGATGCAACTGAGCTATATCGGTCAATCTTCGATATATGGTATATTTATAGTCGTTCCTTTGGGGATCATATCCTCCTATTTCTCCTTTCCATTTTATAGCTTGTAATCTCCATGCATATAATGGAGTTTTTCTTGGGGGGTTTTTGGTGTTGTCTTACCTTGGCATCCTCGGGTAGCTGCAGTTGTCACGAGAGGAGGATCGTGACCCGTTGTGTGGATAAAGAATGTGAGGAACTGTTTGAGGTAGGGTATTCATTGCTTCTCTTTTCTTTTACGTTCAACTGTATTTTTAGAATGTTTAATCTCACTGGATGACAATGGAATTGAAATAATAAATATTTTAACCAGATAAATAAATTGATATCGATCAGATGTTATTGCCTCATGTTTTTCTAGATAGTGTGATATCTATTCTTACTTTGATTAGCTATTCGTTCATGATGGAAATTGGTAAAGAACATAAATTGGGATTAATTGATAATTGTTTGGATAAAGATAAATAGGCATGTAAACAAATATGGCTCTAATTTTCATTCGAGGTTAATTAAATAGGCACAGTAAGAATGTTTAATTATTTGTGATAGATTACTGATTAGGTTTCCTGAATTTGGAACCTACGAATAATAAATCTCTTAATTCAAGATGGATTAAATAACTGATTGTTTGATAATTCCTTAAAGGGTTCTAAGTTACCCTCTTGATTGTTAAAGGGTCAAAGGCCCAATTAAATGTGGTGTTTGTTTTCCTACTATTTGTGTTTTGATGTGATCATGGATGGATGTTGTGATATGTGGGGGCATGGAGGCTTTTGTTTATGGCAGCTTATGATTCCTAGAGTGGCGAGATGCATCAGTTTATGCATGTGGGTGTCAGGGAGGACACCAGGGATGATGGAATGGAGTGGATGTGATTGTTGGATGCTTGGTAATTTTAATTGGTTGTTTATCTTCTTTAATTTTCCCCACTACTCAAGGCAGCCGGTCTTACTTACCCTTCTTCCGAAAGAGGCGATGACATGCGGGGTATGCTACGTGCCTTCCGTGTTTTTCTTCTCACAGAAGGATGGGTATATTCTCATGCTATAAGCAGCAAAGACTCGACGGGTAGTACATCTACTCACCGTGTTGAGCCCCCTTGTGTTTAGTAGTATATAATGTTTTTCTAGAATGCCTGGGATTATGGGAAAGTATTTATATAATGAATAATTGAATAAATTGTGTTAACCCAAGGGGATAGAGATGCTGGAACATAATGATGAGGTCGTAATTTTTGAAGGAACAATTGACTTTGGGTGTGATGCTAATGAAATTTAATGTGGAAATGTTCATGGTTAATTAATGTAAATTGAAACTAATAAAAATGGAATGAAGTAATCTAATAAATCTCTTTAAATGGTTTTATGCTTACAGGATACCTAGTCTTAGAAGTAGCAGCCCGGAGTCTGAGAGATGTTAGTTGCAGTTGTGTCTAAGACTAGGTTATGCCCATAGTGTTGTTGTGAGATATAATATATCTTGTAATGTTTTTGTTTCTATATGCTACACCACCCAATCTGTAAGGGAAACTGACACCTCGGGGATTCTGGGCCCTGGGGGTGTTTTCCCCAACATTCCGGTGGGAGGATGGATGGCTGACTACCCCCTGTGGCCCCACTCTCTTCTCTTCGTAGTTACTGGTGATGGCAGGAACATTGGTTAGTTTTCCCCATATATGTGTGTAGAGGGATGTAATGGCTTGTGGTTATTCAAATACATATATTCTGGATATATTTTTCTATGTACTACTATAGGTGTAACGTGTATAGGCTGTGATGGGTTGAGGATCCTTACTCGTTGTATGGGATGTAATGGCTTGAGGTATAATACACGACGTATGATACACATTATGTGAGCTGTGGTGGCTCCTAGAAACTACCTGGTTACATTGGTGTGTGGATGTGGGGGTTTTTTTGCACGAGGTGAATATTGTGGTGCTTCGCCCAGGCGTCTGTGAGAAAGCCTTTTTGAAGAGAGATGCTCAGGACATGCGACGTTGGGGAAAAGCGGAAAACTAGTGGGGAAGTAGTATTGAGGTACCCTTGATATTCTTTTTTATATGACATATTATTTTATGTGTTACTTGGTGAGAGTATCCATGGTGAGGTTGGGAACTTAGTATACCTATTTAGGTGACGAGTTAGTTTCACTTGTTGTTCACTGTGTTTTAGCATGCTTTCTCTACTTTTGCACGAGAAGTTTCGGGGAGGATCCTACTGAGTATACTGTTATACTCACCCTATGTATATAAAAACTGTTTTTAGGTCACTTGGAGCAAGTTGGAGATCATGATGGTTTCTACTAGCTTGGGGTTACACGAACTATTCGGGCTTGTGGATGATGTTGTTTTTACTTTCTTTTGGGTACTTGCAGTTTTCCCCTTTCAGTTGTAGAACTTCTTCATGACATTTCATATGTGTACTTGGGTTTCCGTTTATATTTCAGTCTGAGTTGGAGTTTATTGGTGTCAATCTTATCTCTCTCTTACGTATGTGTTCTCTTATAGGGTAATGCCTTCCATTTTGTGTGTTACTATACCCTCGGTTCTAGTCGCCAAGCCGGGGCCTACTAGAGGCAGGACTCGGGGGTCATTATCTCCCTTCTCGCATTGCTGGATGAGGAGGGGTACACTTTGTGGGGAGGGGGTCGTGATAGAGCGGTATCGGAGGTCTGGTTTGAGGGATAGAATTATGTTTGGAGTTAGGCACAGGTGAGGTTTCATGGGTTGGTAGGGAAACCGTTTCATTCACGTTTAGCAAGTGAGGTAAACACTGTAGACCAGCTGAGACATAGTCATTTAGGGACCCCTATGATCTGATGTATAGACCTTTAGGTTTACAATGGCTACTAAACAAGGTGATTCTAGTTGCAGGGTAGAGACCTAGGAAAGGATCATGCATCATTCTTCCTTGTTCCTGTGTTTGAATGGGTAGAACTTGGGATTCGTTAACCTAAAATGAATAAATGAAAACAATTAATTAATTAATGTTGAGTCTTCTAAATTCCAGGTTCAGGAGCCACACACTCCTTTATATCACCTAACCTTGTCCATGCTTTGGGACTTGAGGTAGAGAGGCTTCCAGTGCCCTTGGCGTTGACTACGCCAGTTGGAGGTCAAGCTGACTTGTTTGAAGTATGCAGAGATTGTGAGATAGTGTTGGGGAAACACCGCTCTTAGGGAGATTTCCTATGTTTACGAATACAACCATATGATGTCATCCTCGACATGGATTGGTTGTATTCGGTGCAGGCTATCATGGATTACTTCAGAAAAAAGGTCGTCTTCCTTGGTGCGGATGGAGAGCAAGTGGTGTTTGTTGGTGAGAGAGATCCTTAGATGGGTCATAGGCGTGTTCCATCCTTTTCATCCATTATGGCTGAGATGATTATTAGTTCTTCAGAGGTTCAGCGGTTTGTGTTTCCTAGGGTCATAGAGGAGTACCCTGATGTCTTTCCAAAAGAGGTTGTAGCATTACCCCCTCGACGAGAGATCGAGTTTGGGATCGAGCCACATCCAGAAGCGTCTCCTATCTCTATGTATCCATATAGGAGGGGCCCTTCTGAGTTACGAGTGCTACGTATACAGCTTGATGGTCTGTTGTAGTGCGGTTTTGTTCGTCCAAGTGTTTCGCCATGGGGTGCACCAGTCTTGTTTGTGAATAAGGCCAACGACAATTTGTCATTCTGTTTCGATTATCATCTCTTAATCAAAGTGACAATAAAGAATCGCTATCCTCTTCTGAGAATTGATGATTTATTCAATCAACTAAAGGGTGCAAGTTGGTTCTCAAAGATCGACTTGCGGTTAGGATATCATCAGATGCGTGTGAAGTATGAGGATATCCCGAAGACTAATTTTCGTTGTCATCATGGAAATTATGAGTTATTTGTAATGCCATTTGGCGTGACCAATGCTCCAGCTGTATTAATGGGATTGATGAATTCTGTGTTCCATGAGTTTCTGGAAAAGTTCATGGTAGTTTCCATCGATGACATCCTTGTGAACTCCACATATGAAGAGGAGCGTGCAAAACATCTACAAGTCGTTTTGGGAGTTCTTCACCAACATCAGTTGTTCGAGAAGTTGTCAAAGTGTGAGTTTTGGGCTCGAGAAGTACATATTTTGGTGCATGTTGTGTCCCAATAGGGAGTAGTTGTGGATGAATCGAAGATAGAGGCAGTTGTGTCTTGGGGAGCCCCCAAGACAGTGTCAGAGGTGCGATGTTTCCTTGGTCTCGTAAGCTACTATAGGAGGTTCGTAGACAATTTCTCACAAGTTGCGACTCCTATAACAGATTTGACTAGGAAGGATCAGACATTCATATAGACTGATCAGTGTCAGTAATCTTTTGAGTATCTAAAGGAGAAGTTAGTAAGTGCTCCAGTCCTTTGTATTCCAGTTGAGAGAGTTCAGTTTGATGTTTTCTGCGATGCTTCACATATGGGTTTAGGCTATGTTCTCATGCAACATAGTTCAGTTGTTTCTTATGGGTCTCGGCAGTTGTGTCACCATTAACGCAACTATACCACCCATGATCTTGAGTTGGAAACCGTGGTGTTTGCTCTGAAGTTGTGGAGACATTACCTCATTGGTGAGAACTTGTGGTTTTCACTGATCATAATAGTTTGAGGTATGTTTTCTCCCAGCGTGACTTGAACTTGTGACAACATAGGTGGATGGATTTCTTACAGGAATAAGACTTCTAAATATCATATACACCTATAAAAGGGAATGTTGTAGCTGATGCACTGAGCCGAAAGTCACGTAGTGATGCTGTGCATGAATCCGGTGATTCCTGGAGAGTAATGGAAGAACTATCATCATTACATCTTGATATGGGAGAAGTTGGGGGTAGAGGTTTTCTTTTTCAGATGATGGTATAGTCATCCCTGGTGCAGAAGGTGGAAGATTCCCAGTTGGGGGATCTTGATGTGGAGGTCTGGAGATACCGAGTTGTTTGTGGTGAGGCCCCTAATGGTTGGTCGAAGGACGAACAACACTGAATGTTGTATCGGGGAAGGATTTTTGTTCCCTTGACGATGCAAGAGATAGTTCTCAGAGAGTTCCATAGTTCACCCTTAGCAGTACATCCTGGCGTGACAAAGATTTACTGATCCTGTAGGAGTCAGTTTTGGTGGCATGGGCTGAAGCGTGCGGTTGCAGAGTTTGTGTCTCATGTTTAGTATGCCAGAAGGTGAAGGTCGAACACCGTGTTCCTAGTGCTCTTCTACAGACATTAGAGATTCCTCAGTGGAATTGGGAGAACATTTCAATGGACTTTGTTACAGGTTTACCTCGAGCTCCGGGAGGACATGATGCTATTTGGGTGGTAGTGTATCGTTTAAAAAAATCGGCCCACTTCATAGAGATCAAGGAGTCGAGCACAGTGGATGTTTTTTCGAGGCGGTATCTAGAGGAGGTGGTGAGAATTCATGGAGTCCCAAGGACAATCATTTCTGATCGAGATCCTCGTGTTACCTCCAGGGTGTGGAGAGGTCTCCAACATGATTTTGGTTCTCAACTATTCCTTAGCACTCCTTTTCATCCTCAAACAGATGGTCAGACAGAGCAAACCATCCAGAATCTTGAAGACATGTTACGCTCTTGTGTTCTTGATTTTGGAGGTTCATGGATGAGCCACATACCCTTGGTGGAGTTATGTTACAATAATAGTTTTCACTCCACCATCGGTATGGAACCATTTGAATCCTTGTAAGTTCGACCCTGACATTCTCCATTGTGCTAGACTGGGGTCGGAGAGTCAGCAATTCTCGGATTGGAACTAGTGCAGAATAAAACAGAGATGGTTCAGGTGATTCGTGAGAGAATGGAGATAGCGCAAGATCATCAGAAATCATATGTTGATCAAAGAATGAGGCCCGTAGAGTTTAATTTTGTGGATCATGTGTTTCTGAAGGTGACTCCCCGTCGTGGGAAACAAAGGTTTGGTCTTGGAAGTAAGCTTTCTCCCCGGTTTGTTGGGAATTTCGAGGTGTTAGCTCATGTTGGAGTTGTGGCGTATCAAGTAGAACCTCCCCTACAGATGAGTCGGATACATGATGTTTTCCATTTATCTCAGCTTCGTCATTATCTTCATGATGAATCTCACATCATCAATTGGGGAGAGATCGATGTTGATGATGATGCAATGTTCAAGGAGCGACCTGTGGAGATCCAAGACCGCAAGGAGAAGGTGTTGCGTGGGTGTTCTATCCCCTTAGTTCGTATCTTGTGGAGACACGGTGGCATGGAGGAGAGTACCTGGGAACGTGAGTCATAGATACGTGCTCAGTACCCAGAGTTTTTTGATGTTTAACTCTTTCCATGTAATGATGTTCCCTTTGTGGTCAGACCTTTCATGTTTTATTTATGAATTTCTTTTTTTTCTTTTGTGGCTTGCTTTATTTTGAGAGGTATCTCGATGGGTGGTTGTTCGAACCCTATTTCTTTGTTTCTTCTCTCTTTAGGTTGGTTTTGAATTCTCAAGGATGAGAATGTTTTGAGAGGTATATGATGCAATGACCCAGAACTCTCTTGTCCATTACTTTGTGAAAATAAGGGTTAAGAAGAGGCCGCGTGAGTATCGTGGGAGAAAGATTTAATTTCTGGGAGAGAGGGAGTAATTATAAAATAATAATGGGAATAAAATTTAATGATAGGCTCTATTTGGACTTCGGATACCTTGTTCCTGAATCTCAAATGAGATTGGAGAGAGATTACAAGGTGATGAAATAATAAAGAAAAGGGCGACACGACGAGCGTCAATAAAAATAATAATTATTAATGATAATGATGGAGACCCATTGATGAAATTGAAGGAAGATTTATTACTATTATATTAAATAATAATGGTAATGGTGGCTTTTAGTGTGTGATTAATTAAATGGAATGGTTTTAATTTAATATGAGAATAACCATGATAAAAAAATTTAATGGGATTAAATTAGAACATTAATGATGGGTGTTATTATTATTAATTTTGTTAATAATAACACTGAAGTGAGAAAAGAGATGGGGCATGATGGACATAGAGTAAAGGCAAGGGGAGGTGCCACTTTTGCTGGAGCATGAGGAAATCATGGAAGATTGGAAAGAGATTGGAGATAGAAAGAGTTTAAAGGAAATAATGATTTAAAATTTAAAGCAATAAAATAAATAAGTTAAAAAAAGGAAATCAATCAAGGTGGAATGGGGCAATGAACACCAAACTGGAGAGATTTTGTGTGTGGATTTTAAATGTGAGAATTTAAGGAATTAAATTAAATTAAATAATATAATAATGTAATTATTAATTTTTTTGGGAAAACCATGTTTAGTCCATAATTTCTTCGTGCGACCTTGGTTTCATGAACCGTCTACGGTAGTGTGACCCACACTTTGAGACGAAATTTATGAGTCCAATATTGGATGTCTTTTTTGGGTTTTTAGATCGGTTACCCGAAATGCTCGTGAATTAATAGATTTAATATTATTATTAAATCTTCGACCCGCCATAACTCCCGCGTGAGACGTCCAATTGACTTCTCGTCAATGGCGATGTGATCCTGTCATTAATACGATCGATTCAAGTCTAATGTTGGATATTAAATTATGGTACGTTGCTTAGGTCCACAAAATACACAATAATAATAATAATAATACGGGATCTTGTATCCAACATATCTCCCTCATACGGTGTAGGAATAGCGAACCATCTGTGAAGTTGCAACCTTGAAATTAAGACGGATGATTAAAAGACCATAAATCCTATATTAATTATTATTATGGCTCAGGATGCTTTTACTTGGTCAAACCGCGTGGGTTAATGCGATCTGCTTTTAATTGGGAATTAATCGTATCTTAAACCATCGCCCCATTAAATCTTCAAAAGGGACAAGATATCATCCTCCCTTATTCTTCCTCTTTGTTCTCGGCTATGAGATGCTTGAACCATTCAATCCTTCCCACAGGAGTTGCACAGTCAAACTTTACGCCTTGGATTGGTTCCGCTCTATTTTGATGAAACCGAGCTATATTGGTAAATCTTCTATATAAGGTATGCTTTATAGTCATTCCTTTGGGGATCATATCCTCCTGTTTCTCCTTTCCATTTTATATCATGTAATCTCCATGCATATAATGGGGGTTTTCGTGGGGTTTTTTTGGTTCTGTCGTACATTGGCATCCTCGGGTGGCTGCAGTTGTCACGAGAGGAGGATCGTGACCCGTTGTGTGGATAAAGAATGTGAGGAACTATTTGAGGTAGGGGATTTTTTGCTTCTCTTTTCTTTTACGTACAACTGTATTTTTAGCATGTTTAATCTCACTGGATGACAATGGAATTGACATAATAAATATTTTAACCAGACAAATAAATTGATATTGATCATATGTTATTGCCTCATGTTTTTCTAGATAGTGTGATATCTATGCTTTCTTGGATTAGCATTTCGTTCTTGATGGAAATCTGTATGGAACGTAAATTGGAATTAATTGATAATTATTTGGCTAAAGATAAAGAGGCATGTAAACGAATCTGGTTCTCATTGTAATTGGATGTTAATTAAATTGGCGCAGTAAACATGTTTAATTATTTCTGATAGCTTATTGATTAGGTTTCTTGAATTTGGAACCTATAAATAATAAATATGTTAATTCAAGATGGATTAAAGAACTGATTGTTTTGATAATTCCTTAAAGGGTTTTGAGTTATCATCTTGATTGTTAAAGGACCAAGAGACCAATTAAATGTGGAGTTTGTTTTCTTGTTGTTTGTGGCATGATGTGATCCTAGATGGCTGTTGTGATTTTTGGGGGAATGAAGGCTTTTGGTTGTGGCAGCAGATGACACCTAGAGTGGTGAGATGCATCAGTTTATGCATGTGGGTGTCAGGGAGGACACCTGGGATGATGGAATGGAGTGGATGTGATTTTTGGATGCTTGGTAATTTTTATTGGTTGTTTATCTGCTTTACTTTTCCCCACTACTCAAGGCAGCTGGTCTTACTTACCCTTCTTCCGAAAGAGGTGAAGACACGTGGGGTATGCCACATGCTTTCCGTGTTTATCTTATCAAGGAAGGATGGGTATGTGCTCTTACTATAAGCGACAATGACTTGACAAGTAGTACATCTACTCACCGCGTTGATCCCCCTTTTGTTTAGTAACATATAATGCTTTTCTAGAATGCCTATGAATGTGGGAAAGTATTTTTATAATGAATAATTGAATAAATTGTGTTAACCCATGGGGATGGATATGATGGAACATAATGATGAGGTTGTAATTTTTGAAGGAAAATTTGACTTTGGGTGTGATGCTAATGAAATTTAATGTGGAACTATTCATGGTTAATTAATGTTTGAAGAGTTAATTAACATAAATTGGAACTGATAAAAACGGAATGAAGTAATCTAATAAATCTCTTTAAATGGTTGTATTCTTATAGGATACCTAGTCTTAGAAGTAGCAGCCCAGAGTCTGAGATACGTTAGATGCAGTTGTGTTTAAGACTAGGTTATGCCCATAGTGTGGTTGTGAGATATAATATATCCTGTATTTTTTGTGTTTATATATGATACTCCACCCAGTCTGTAAGGGGAACTGACACACCGTGGATTCTGAGCCCTGGGGGGTGTTTTCCCCAACATTCCAGTGGGAGGATGGATGGCTGACTACCCCCTTTGGCCCCGCTCTCTTCTCTTGGTAGTTACTGGAGCTGGCAGGAACATTGGTTAGTTTTCCCCATATATGTGTGTAGAGGGCTGTAATGGCTTGGGGTTATTCACACACATATATTCAGGATATAGTTTTCTATGTACTACTATAGGTGTAACGTGTATAGGTTGTGATGGCTTGAGGATCCTTACTCGGTGTATGGGCTATAATGGCTTGAGGTATAATACCCGACGTATGATACACGTTATGCGAGCTATGGAGGCTCCGAGAAACTACTTGGTTACATTGGTGTGTGGATGTGGTGGTTTTGTTGCACGAGGAGCATATTGTGGTGCTTCGCCCAGGTGTTTGCGTTCAAGTCTTTTTGGAGAGAGATGCTCAGGATGTACGACATTGGGGAAAAGCGGAAAAGTAGTGGGGAAGTAGTAGCCGGGTACCCTTTATATTCATTATTATATGATATATTCTTGTATGCGTTACTTAGTGAGAGTATCCATGGTGATGTTGGGAACTTAGTATACCTGTTTAGGTGACGAGTTAGTTTCACTTTTTGTTCACTGTTCTTTAGCATGCTTTATCTACTTTTTCACAAGAGGCATCGGGGAGGATCCTACTGAGTATACTGTTACACTAACCCTATGTATATATAAACTATTTTTCAGGTCACTTGGAGAAGGTTGGAGATCAAGCTCGTTTCTACGAGCTTGGGGTTGCAGGAGCTGTTCGGGCTTGTGGTTGCTGTTGTTTTTACTTTCTTTTGGGTACTTGCGGTTTTTCCCCTTTCTGTTGTAGTACTTCTGTATGACATTTCATATGTGTACTTCGGTTTTTGTTTATATTTCAGTCTGAGTTGGAGTTGATTGGTTTCTATCTTATCTATCTCTTTCGCATTTGTTCTCTTAGAGGGTAATGCCTCCCATTTTTGTGTGTTACTATACCCTCGGTGCTAGTCGCCAACCCGGGGCCTACTGGAGGCGGGACATGGGGGTCATTATCTCCCTTATCGCATTGCCGGCCTAGGAGGGGCACACTTTGTGGGGAGGGGGTTGTGACTGTTATTAGGCATGAAATATGGAAAATGTCATTTTCTTCTTTAAAACTATAATTTCATAAGAAATGTCGATCATTGAATTTTGCATGTGGATATTATGATTAATTTCTACAACTATTAGAAATTTTATTTGATTTAGTAAAATTAGTTTTTTATATCAAGATATCAATTTTATCTAAGGCTGATTGTTGGTATTTTTATGAAGAGATTTATTATCGAGTGAATAGTTGAAAATGCAAAATTTTACAAAAAAATCATTTCTTTCTTTTAAATCATGCAATTTAAAAGTAAAATTATATTTTCGGAAATTTTATCATAATATAAGACAATGTTAATTAAAAACAATCTAATTAATTCTATATGAATCAATATTATATTTTTATGACATATGTTCATTTTAATGGATAAAAAAGTTTTTCACTAAAAAAGGGATTTCATTGATTGTTGCAATCTTATTTTAAAAGTAATTTTTCCACTTCAATAAATTTAATCATATAAAATGGATTTCATATTATAGATGAGTATGTTCTATTTTTTTATAATTAATGTTTCTTTTGTTGTTCAAAATGATTAGTAATGAAGGTAAAATTTATCACTATAGAAAAAGGTAAAATGGGTTAATATGGATTAAAAACTAATAGATAAGGTCTTAAAATCAATCCAAAACTTGACATTATTTTATTGGATAATTTTATTTGGACTAGAACCATCCTATATTCTAAACTATAGAAATTTTTTATCATTTTAATGATACCCTCCAAGTTTTGGTACACTCCCCTTTTAATTTTCAAGGGTTGTTACCTCATGTTTAGGGGGTTTAGAGGTAATTTTAAATGTTTACAAGGGATTTGGAAATGAATGTGGGTGGATATGGTGTGGAGAGGATTTTTGTTTCCTGGATTTGATGCCTATGATGTGGAGTACTGGAAGTAGAATTTTACTACCACTTCTATTTTTATCCAGGCTATTACATGGAGCATGGATGTGACAGAGGAAAGTAGTGTGTTGCAGCATGAAGAAAAAGGGTATGTCATAGTTCTCAGAGGGAATGGTGTGGGTGGATCAACCAAATTTAGTACAGTAATGAGAATTATGATGTGGTGCAACTACCTTTTCATAGCGGGGTTATGCGGTGAGGTGATCTCGCCTACTGATGTGGCCTTAAAAACACATGTTTTGCCACATCTTTTTAATTAATTTTTATGAATTTAATTACTTATTTTAACACTTTTTATTAAATAATTGTTCTTTTGTATTTTTATTATTAATTTTAATAGTCAATCAATTTTTATAATTAATAGTGTATTTTAAGTCTAAAAATAATTAATTTATTTGTTACTTTAATTTTATAGTTTAAATAACTATTTATTTAGATTGTTGTTTTTGTCTGCATATCTAATAATTAAACATTAATTAACTAATTGGGTCTGATTTTGTTTATAATTAATGAACTCTTAATCTAACATTGCATGTACTAAAAATTTAATAATATAACCTAATTAGTAGATGTATTTCAATAACTCATTAATTAAAATAAAAGATTATAGACCTGCTTTAATTATTAAGTCACTTTAAATTATTTTTCATTAATTAACATAATGGTTTAATTAAACAATAATTATATGTCCACTTTAAATTAATTTAATTTGTTACAGTACCCTTTTTGAACAATTTTTACTTTGGTATATAAATGTTTTATTTTATAATTTAGTGCTTTTAATCTCTAATTTTAGCTTTAGTATTGTGTCAATTTTAAGTTTATTAATTGAAGTTTTTAATAATCTAACTTAGGTTTAATTGGTTTTATAAATTTATCTAAGTTTACTTTTTAATTAAGTTTTATTTTCAAATTATTTTTCTCGGTTTATTATGCTCGTTAACGGTGGCACCGTAAACACTTAACACGGTCTCACCGGTTTGTCACGATCTCACCGGTTTGCCACGGTCTCACCGTGACACTTCCTTCACAGACGCACCGTATCCTCATCCACCGTGTCACCTCACTCCGTTTTAGTCATGGTGGCACCGTGACTCTTATGTCATTGTAACCTCTTCACACTGTTTCACCGCCCTGCCACCAGTTGTTCACGGTCTCAACGTAACTCTCATACCGTTTCCAAATTTTAGCACTGTATCATTTCAACCATGAAAGCTATTTACGCACCGTTTGTGTTTTTCCACTGCCACTGCACACACCGGTTTATGGCACCGTGAATCCTACTTCACTGTCTCACTGTTTCCAGGAGAAACGGTGGCATCGTTTAACTCCTCACGGACTCACAGTGTGCTGTCTCATCTGACTGGAAGCGGAGGAGCTTTGCGCAGTGTTTACAGAGAGCCATCACTGAATAAGATCGCTGCCGGTGAGAACTGTTGAGTCTGAGCTGTGCTGTTTCATCAAGCCATTCCATATCCGCATACCCACTGCTGCTGTTGAGGGTTGTCTTCTGCCGAGCATACCCATCGTTGCAAGATTGGCGAACCGAAGCCGCTGATCAGAGGGATGCATCGCACCACCCGCTGTGTAGCCAAGCTGGAGATCGCCGGGCCTGCTGGATGCCACCAGAGGAAGAATGGTGAACCGTTGTTGAAGTCTAGAGTATGCCGCGCCACACTGCCCGCTGCTGGAGGGCCGCCGAGGAGGAGGAGCACGCTGCCATGGTTGTGCGGTGCTGCAAGCCGAGGGAAGCTGGACCTGTAGCGCTGTGGAGCAGGAGGAGTCCGCAGATGTCCAGGAGGAAGAAGCCCCAGTTGCTGTGCGCCGACGCTAGAAGGCGGAGGAGAGGTATCCTACTGGTCGCCGCTGGACCGCATCACGAGCATGCCTCTTCAAACTGCACTGGTCCACTGAACAGAAACCTTGCACAATCTGGAGGAGGAACTGCGGAATCCTTTTAGTGTGGAAAATCTGGTTCGAGCCGCAACTCGGAAGAGTTCGAAGCCGTCGTCATGGGTGTTCTTTGGTGAAGCTGACCCGCCTTACTGCTGGAGCCGCGGGTTGCAGTGCGCCGCTGCGGAGTTGCAGGGAGTATCAGGAGGAAGAAGAAGTTAACAGAAAAATAGATAAAAGTATAATTAAAGTAAAGTAAAAAACAAAAAGAGAAAAACAAAAAGAAAATAAATGTAAATAATAAAAGTAAAGTTAAAGTAATAAAACTTTACATAAAATTTAAGTAAACTTTTATAAGTCAAGTTAATTTAATTAAATTTGTAAAAGTTATGAATTAAATCAAATAAAACTTTAACAAATAGATTAATCATAAATTAAAATATAAAACTAAATTAATAATAAATGATAATAATAAATTAATTTACTTTTAATAGTATAAATATATAAGTATAAATAATTATAAATAAACTATAAATTTACTTAATAAATTAAAAATGCTTAAAAATTAAGTAATAACATTAATTACTAAATTAAAATTAATTAATAAATTAATTAATCTAACAATTTAATTTCTTTATTAGTAATAATTAAATCTTAAATATTATCTTAATTATTTATTTATGTTCTTAATTTGTAATAACTTAGTTTAAAAAAATGGATAAAATTAATTACTTAGTATTTATATTTATTAGCTTAATTAAATTAATAACTTTCTACCTTATGTTTTATCATAGTTAATACTTGTATAAATAATATAAAAGTAAATAATAATTATTAACTTAAATATTTATTAATTATCTTTAGTTAACTTTAGTCTTTGAGTTTTAACTGCTTTATTTCGTTAATATTTTGTGCAGGTTCATTCAAAAGTCAGAAACACGTCTATGTGCACGCAACTAACTCATCCAGAGTTAGTTATGTAAGGAAAACTCGTGTGACGTGCCTGTCGCGGATTAAATGCACGTGTACGGTACGTTTGTGAAGGACAATTAAAGTCGGTGGAAGTGATCGGTGACAAGCAGCAGATGACGGGGGATATAAAACAGAGTAGCAACAGAATTTTAGTGGGGGGACATTTACTCGAAAAAAGGCTGGACTGGAGAGCAGAGAACTTGGAGCGACTATCGGAGAACCAATCCGTGGAGACTCGAGGGCCTGGAGCAGCAGAAATTCATGCGAGCAGAGGGAGTTTTCTTCCTCTTTTTTCTTCTAATTTTCTTCCTCTGTAAATGAATGTTTTAGAATAAGTAATGGAAGCAATGTTTGGATAAATAATTACAGTTCGGGGGGAAAATTGAGTCTATTGGTTACCGTTCTTTTCTTTTCTCACTATCCTGATAATGTGATCGGAATTGATTGGCGAGATCAGTTCTGATTACATTCAATTGCAACGTACCACTTGTGCTTAATCTAATATTTCCACATTTATACTGTGAGTTTAAATGTGGATTGATTTTCTTGAACATTTAAATAGAAATAAAACACTACAGGACATACGTCGAGTTAGTTCTGTGTTCTTTTCAAACATGATTTTTTTAAGTTGGTTAATCTAGGGGTGGCGAACTCTGAAATTGGCAGTCCTGAGTGATTATCTGCTAGTGAGGGAAATAAATCACTCCATTTTAGTGGTATTAGTTGTAATCAATATCGTGAGAAAGTATACCTTCAAAAAAAGTAGAGTTGATATACTCCCTGGATGTTTTTCTCCAGATTGTTTACTTTTCAGTGCACTGCTTCTCTGTTACTTACTGTTTTGAGCCTTTTCCTTGTTTTGATACAGTTTAGAACAAAAACTAAAAAAAATGTGTTGTTTCATTTGCGCTTTATAGTAAAAATAAAAAAAATAGAAAGATTAGAAATTCAACCTCACTGCTGACAACAGTGGGTCTTTAGTTATTTATTTTTTTGGGAATAGTGGCCAAAATAGCTTTCCCTGTGGGTTCGAACCTGCTTGCCACATATACTGTAGTTAGTAGGAATAAAAATATTAAACTTTGACCGGCCTCAACAATGGTTCAGGTCAATTTTTTGGCGCCGTTTCCGAAGGCATGAGCCATTTCTTCTTAAAAAATACAAAAAAAATACATAAAAAAGACACCAAACAAATTGAAAAAAAAATTAAAACTGAAAAAAAAATCTGCTTCATTTACTACTGTATTGCTACTGTTTCTTTTATTGCTGAACTCATGATAGTTCTACTGTTGTGCTGTTTTGAACTGTTTTACACTTTTCTTGAGCACAAGAGAATTCATTATTACATTAAAGCCACTGATCTTTGAACTAGACAAACATTTAGTTGCTCCTAAAAAAACTTTGTAATGGAGAATCAGGATAATAGAGTTGATCAAAACATGAATGTGTCGTAGCCCGTAGTTCCAGCCCATCAGTTACCTAGACTTAGGGAGTTTCAAATTCCAATTGTATCAAGTAACCCATCTTGCATTAGGTTGACACCTAGGTCTAGGAATTATGAAATTAAGCAGTCTCACCTTTCTCAACTTCCTTCATTCAATGGTCTTCCAGGATAGGATTCGCTTGAGTTCATTAGAGAGTTTTATAGTTCTGTACAAAAAAATACCTCTGAGAGAGCTTTGCGAGGAGGAGTTGAGATTGAGGTTGTTTCCATTTTGTCTGAAGGGGAAGGCTAGGACTTGGTTTCAGAACTTAGATGAAGAAATTTTTGAGACCTGGGAAGAGGTGTTTACTGCCTTTATATCAAAATTCTATCCTAGAAATACCACCTCTGCGGTTAGGCACAAAATTATTGGGTTTGTCCAGGATGAGGGAGAGTTATTTCATGAGGCATGGGATAGGTTTAGAAGTCTCCTTAGACAAAGTCCCAATCATCAGTTTTCTCCCCATTTACTCATGGAAACCTTCTATAATTCTCTCACCCCTTACAACCAAAATTTAGTTGACCAATTCAGTGAGGGTGATTTTTCTCACTCCACTGCTGATGAGCTAAAACTTCTGTATGACAAGCTTGCTCAAAAATCTCATCACAAGTGTTCTAGGAAGAGAGTTGTCCATAGAGGTGAAGAAAATCCTCAGGCAGCTGTTGTTAGTGATGGGGTCTTAAGGGAGCAATGTAATCATTGTGGGATGTTCGGTCACACTCATACATGTTGTCCTATTTTTGATCTCCCTGTCCAGTTTGATGAGAGCACCAAATTTGTAGATTTTAGAATTAGGAACCAAGGTAAAAATGATAAATTCTCTAATCAGTACACTTCTGGTTATCAAAATCACCCAAACTTGTCCTGGAAATAACAAGGTGTCATAAAACAGACCATTGCCCCTAACTACCAATCATACCCTAAAATTTATAACTCAAACCAATATGGGGCTGAATCTTCTAATTCTCAAGGGGAGTTAAAGGGGATATTACAATAAGTTTTGGGAGAAACCAGTTCATTTAGGAAGGAAACAGATGGTAAGATTCTCAATTTAGAACATCAAATAATTCAAATAGCTAATGATCAAGGTGATAAGGGAAAGGGAAAGCTGCCCAACACTTCAATTCTTAATCCAAGAGAGAATATCATGGCTATAACCACTAGATCTTGCTTTCAAACCGAAGAACAAGTTAACAAACACTCTGGGAATACTAAAACTGTTGAAGAAACTGAATCTGGAAAGAAAAATATTCTTGAAAAAGAATCTGGGAATTTGGACAGCTTTGTTCAACCTGAACAGAATGTTGAAATTGCACCTGAAAAAGTTCAAGAACCCAGGAAAATGAAGTGGGAGTTAATTAAATAAGAAAAGAAAAACAATTGAATTGAGGAGAAGGAGAATAAGCAATTTGTTCTTAAAAATTATGCCCCCACTACTGGAAATCTGACCTTTCCCAACGCTTCTATACCAACGGTTCATAAAAACCGTTGGTATAGGTTCCCTTTCCCAACGGTTTGGCCAAACCGTTGGGAAATCCCACTTTGATGCCACCTTTCCCAACGGTTTGGGCAAACCGTTGGGAAAGCCCACATTTTGGGGACCTTTCCCAACGGTTTTGGGCAAACCGTTGGGAAAACCCACATTGTGGGGACCTTTCCCAACGGTTTTGGGCAAACCGTTGGGAAAACCCACATTGTGGGGACCTTTCCCAACGGTTTTGGCAAACCGTTGGGAAAGGTATACCCTTTCCCAACGGTTTTGGCCAAACCGTTGGGAAAGGTCCAATTTGTGGACATCTTTCCCAACGGTTTGGCCAAAACCGTTGGGAAAGGGTATATCTTTCCCAACGGTTTGCCAAAACCGTTGGGAAAGGTCACCCATGAATCAACCTTCACCCAGAATCAAATCCAGGCTCAAAATCTATTCCAACGGTTGTCAAAACCGTTGGTATAGACCTATACCAACGGTTTTGACAACCGTTGGTATAGATCCTTTGATTTTTTATCATTTCTTCTTACCCAGAACATTATATAAATCAAAATTTAATATAATTATGAGAATACATATATATATTTATGTAATTATATACACAAAAGTCATGTTAGGTTAGTGGTTAAGTCGTTCAATAATAAACTAGGGGTACTGGGATCAAATCCCAGCGAATGTTTTTTTTTGAAATACATATACCAACGGTTCCACAACCGTTGGTAAAGATTTTCATATTAATTATACCAACGGTTTCCAAAACCGTTGGGATAGGTCTATACCAACGGTTTGGGGAAAACCGTTGGTATAGACCTATCCCAACGGCTTACTTGGCCACGGTTCTCCAAACCGTTGGTATAGGATATACCAACGGTTTGGAGGCATATACCAACAGTTCCAAACCGTTGGTATATGTTAGTTTTCCAGTAGTGCCCTCCCATTCCCTTCCCTGAAAGAGTGAAGAAGAATAATGAACCTGATTATTTAAGGTTTCTTAAAATGATTCGAAACTTTAGTATCAGCATGCCATTTGTAGAAGCTTTAGATAAAATCCCTTCATATGTAGCTTTTACCAAAAGGTTTCTAAAACATAAAAATGATTGGAAGAAGTTGGACAAAGTTAAACTCAATGAGGAATATAGTGCGATCTTGTTAAAGAAGTTGCCTCCAAAATTGAAAGATCCTGGCAGCTTTATTGTTCAATGCAAAATAGGAACAAGTGAGCAACTTAATTGTTTGTGCGATTTAGGAGAAAGCATAAATATTATGCCTTACTCCCTATTTAGAAGGTTGGGTCTCAGGGATTTGAAACCAACTTCGGTTTGTCTTCAACTTGCTGACAGGTCACTCACACACCCTTCAGGGAGGGTGGATGATCTATTAGTAAATGTAGGAAAACTAACACTACCCACAAAATTCATTATCTTAGATATGTAGTGTGATGAAAAAGTCCCAATCATCATAGGGAGACATTTCCTTGCTACAGCTGGTGCTGTCATAGATGTGTCCAAGGGGAAAATCACTCTCCAAGCCATTGATGACGTGGAGGAGTTTTTAGTGTTCGAAAAGCCCCAACATGTGGTTGGTTGTGATTTGATAGATTTTTGCTAAGAATCAATGTTTTAAAATTGAGGTCTGAGCTAAGTATGATTCTTTTCCTCTTGAGGTCACAGAGATTTTGATTCCCCAACCTATTGAAACTTTTCTTCAAGTTTCTATTCCTATCCCACTCTTTCCTCTAGATGAACAAAATATTTCTTTTGAACCCATTCTAGAGAGTGAGTCACAATTTTTTCCTGAACTGTGTCAACTAGTTTTTGAAAGTTTTCCTTATTAAGTTGACTGTTTAAGGGTTATTGATGTTGGAGAATGATCTGGTCTGAGTCCTGATGAAAAACTAAATTGTACCCATTATGAGCAAGTGTATTTTCTGGGAACTTTGTTTCTTGATCAGTTTGATGTTGTTTGTGATGACTTCCAACCGGAACTTGAAAAATTCACATCATTTGAGACATCTGTGGACATTGGGTACCACCTGGTTGAACCTGAATATGATTCATTCTTCCTTGAGTTTTCTGAATTATCTTTTGTGCAAGCTGTGCTGGGAATATTCGATGAAAATACTGAACAGTTTGTTGAATGTTTTTCTTCTGATTCTGGGTTGGAGTTGACTTCTGAGTGTGGGGGAATCCATGTCAGTATTACTGGTCAAATTGGTGAATTTCTTAAGAAGCTGTGGAACATTTTTAGAACTGAGGATGTGGTCTTTAGAGCCCAAAATGGGATGGACAGTATATTAGAAACCGTTACATTGAAAGAACTTTTGAGAATATTTTTTGATACTATAGATGAGAATGTATTGGTCAATCCTATTTTTGAATCATTAGATAATAGTGAAGTTCACATAATTAATAATTCATTTCCATTAAATGATCATGGATAGAAATATCTAGAAAAATTGAGTCTGGCTGGGGACTTTAAACCTAGCGCTGCATGGGAGGCAACCCATGGTCTTATTTGTGTTAATAAATAAATTTTTTTAATTAAATAAAGTCTAACTGAAGACTTAAAAATCAGTGCTTCTTGGGAGTCAACCCATGTTCTTTCTTTTGTGTTACTTTTATTTCTGTTCTTATTTTACTTTTAATAAAGTCATGTTGTGTTGCTTCTTGTATGCATTGTCTCTACTGGATCTTTGTTCCTGTCTTACATACTCGGTATCTTTAGGATGCTGCTGATGTGCCAATAAATGTAGTGGAATTCCCATGCTTATAGAGTAATGGAAAACTTAGTCAGGGATGTATCTTACTGTTATTTCTTATTTCATTTTTTCTGCTCCTTACCACTTTAAAAAAAATATGATGCTTGTCTTGCATAGAAAAATCTTCTTTAATAAATTCTATTTGTTTTAAAAAAATTCTGCTGCATGTCACTGTATTAGAGAGAGAAAAAATTCTGTTTGTACCTCATTTTTAGAATCTGTAGCTCATTGATAAAATCATTCCACTGTTTGAATTTGAGTGTGGGGGGGTATATGTAGAGTGTAAATTTAGTTTCATTGAAATTGTTTTGACTGATGGGTGTTTAGCATGCATCATTCTACTTTATTTGAAACACATTTGAACCCAATTTGCTAAACTTTCTACACCCTTGTCATTGTTCACCCACAAAAGTTATATTAAACTGTTTGAACTGCATTGAAAATTTTTATCACTGGATTTGAATGGTAATGCATGTACTTGTAAAATGAACCTGATGTAAATTAATTTTTGTGGAAAATATACTTGTTGAAATATAATGATACCCTTTATACATGTCATAAATCTACTTAATTGAAAATCAGTTTTGAACTTTAATTGATTAATTGTTTTTCTCCATATTTAGAAGTCAACTTTGGGGACAAAGTTGTGTTTTAAGTGTGGGGGAGGGGGTCAATTCTTGACTGTGCTAAATTGTGCTTTAATGTAAGCCCATCAATTTCCACTTCAATTTCAAACTTTTTGTAAAAAATGAATAATTTTTTTCAAAATTCTTGCATAATTTTAGGATTTGCACTGTACTCAATTAGGTCTTGCCTTAGGAAAAGTTCCTTGTTGGTAGTTAAGAGTTGCTTTGAGTCATAAATTAATGATAATGGATGATTGCTGAGTGGTCTTGCTTAGTGATTTGATGGAAATTCGGTTTGGGAACTACCTCTGGAAGTGATATGGGTTACATTTTTTGTGGAATTATGATCATACACTTTGGAACTGGAAATTTGATTCTGATTCTAGGGTCCTCATTCATTTCCTTTTATTTATTAAAGGTAATTGCTTTAATGAGCCAATGTAAATGATTTTTGATATAAATATTTTGAAACTGGAGTAATTTGGGCATCTGGGATCCCACGGTGAGTCTCTGAGACCCTAGATGCTGGGTGCGTTTCTGTTAACTAAAAGCCTTCTGTACACTTTGAAAAAGTGCATTGCACAGTACTTAGCACAATGATACATGACTTGGGAAAAAATAAAATAAAGTGTCTAGGGTAAAAAATGAGCTCATTAAGGTGAGGGGAATGATGAACGTCAGATGAAGAAGGGGTCAATTGATTTATATGGAAATCATTTAGGTTGTATCATTAAGGTGATTCACAAAAAAAATTATTCATTGTTGGAACCTAAGTGATGAGTCAAATGCAAGGTTCCTTCTGTTATGTTCTTAATTGCACATAAATTTTATCTAATGTCATTCTTGAATTTAGAACCTGAGTTCAGATTGAAATGAGTCACTAAACAGTATCACATATGAGGCATGACACTTTCATTTCTTGTAGATTCATTGCACTTTTTGACTACCATTGAGTATTTGTAATAAGCAAGATTCATTTGAGCAATTTATTTTCCAAGCCTAGTGACATGGTTTTGTCCTTTATTACAAATTGATGGACATGTTACATTTTGATCAAAATCATGAATATCATACTTTTGTTTTCAAGGATAATAAACACATGGATTGTTTGAGGACAAACAATGTTTAAGTGTGGGGGGGATTTGATTTGGCCTTAAAAACACATGTTTTTCCACATCTTTTTAATTAATTTTTATTAATTTAATTACTTATTTTAACACTTTTTATTAAATACTGGTTCTTTTGTGTTTTTATTATTAATTTTAGTAATCAATCAATTTTTATAATAAATAGTGTATTTTAAGTCTTAAAATAATTAATTTATTTGTTACTTTAATTTTATAGTTTAAATAGCTATTTATTTAAATTGTTGTTTTTGTCTGCATATCTAATAATTTACCATTAATTAACTAATTAGGTATGCTTTTGCATATAATTAATGAACTCTTAATCTAACATTGCGTGTACTAAAATTTAAATAATATAACCTAATTAGTAGATGTATTTCAATAACTCATTAATTAAAATAAATGATTATAGACCTACTTCAATTATTAAGACTCTTTAAATTCTTTTTCATTAATTAACATAATGGTTTAATTAAACAATAATTATATGTCCACTTTAAATTAATTTAATTTGTTACAGTACCCTTTTTGAACAATTTTTACTTTGGTATATAAATGTTTTATTTTATAATTTAGTGCTTTTAATCTTTAATTTTAGCTTTAGTATTGTGTCAATTTTAAGTTTATTAATTGATGTTTTTAATAATATAACTTAGGTTTAATTGGTTTTATAAATTTATCTAAGTTTACTTTTTAATTATGTTTTATTTTCAATTTTTTTATTATTTTTATTATGCAGTTTAACGGTGGCACCGTAAACAATTAACACAGTCTCACCGGTTTGTCACGGTCTCACCCTGACACTTCCTTCACAGATACACTGTATCCTCGTCCACCACTGTGACTTATTGGCACCGTGACTCTTATTTCATTGTAACCTCTTCACACTGTTTCACCGCCCTGCCACCGGTTGTTCACGGTCTCACCGTAACTCTCGTACCGTTTCCCTATTTTAGCACTGTATCATCTCAATCATGACAGCTATTTACGCACCGTTTCTGTTTTTCCACTGCCACTGCACACACCGGTTTATGCACCGTGAATCCTACTTCACTGTCTCACCGTTTCTAGGAGAAATAGTGGCATCGTTTAACTCCTCACGGACTCACCGTGTCCTGTCTCATCTGACCGGAAGCGGAGGAGCTTTGGGCAGTGTTTACAGAGAGCCGTCACTGAATGAGATGGCCGCCGGTGAGGACTGTTGAGTCCAAGTTATGCTGTTTCATCAAGCCATTCTATATCCGCATACCCACTGATTCTGTTGAGGGTTGTCTTCTGCCGAGCATACCCATCGTTGCAAGATTGAGGAACCGAAGCTGCTGATCAGAGGGATGCATCGCACCACCCGCTGTGTAGCCGATCTGGAGATCGCCGCTCCTACTGGATGCCACCAGAGGAAGAAGGGAGAACCGTTGTTGAAGTCTAGAGCAGGCCGCGCCACACTGCCCGCTGCTCTAGCGCCGCCGAGGAGGAGGAGCACGCTGCCGTGGTTGTGCAGTGCTGCAAGCCGAGGGAAGCTGGACCTGTAGCGCTGTGGAGCAGGAGGAGTCCGCCGATGTCCAGGAGGAAGAAGCTCCAGTTGCTGTGCACCGGCGCTGGAAGGAGGAAGAGAGGTAGCCTGCTGGTCGCCGCTGGACCGCATCACGAGCATGCCTCTTCAAACCGCACTGGTCCGCTGAACAGAAACCTTGCGCAATCTGAAGGAGGAACTGTGGAATCCTTTCAGTGTTGCAAATCTGGTTCGAGCCGCCGCTGGGAAGAGTTCGAAGCCGTCATCATGGGTCTTCTTTGGTGAAGCCGAGCCGCCTTACTTTAATTGTCCTCCAGCAGTAAGGCGGCTCGGAGATGACGGGGATATAAAACAGAGTAGCAACATAATTTTAGCGTGGGGACATTCACTTGAAAAAAGGCTGAACTAGAGAGCAGAGAACTTGGAGCGACTCGGAAAACCAATCTTGGAGACTCGAGGGCCTGGAGAGCAGAGGAAGTTTTTTTCCTCTGTTCTCTTCTAATTTTCATCCTCTGTAAATTAATGTTTTAGAATACGTAACGGAAGCAATGTTTGGCTAAATAATTACAGTTCAGGGGAAAAATTGAGTCTACTGGTTATCGTTCTTTTCTTTTCTCACTATCCTAAAAATGTGATCGGAATTGATTGGCGAGATCAGTTCTTATTACATTCAATTGTAACGTACCACTTGTGCTTAATCAAAGATTTCCACATTTATACGGTGAGTTTAAATGTGGTTTGATTTTCTTGAACATTTAAATGAAAATAAAAGACTACAGGACATACGGCGAGTTAGTTCTGTGTTCTTTTCAAACTTGATTTTTTTATGTTGGTTAATCTAAGGGTGGAGAACTCTGAAATTGGCCGGATTGAGTGATTATCTCCTGGCGAGGGAAATAAATCACTCCATTTCAGCGGTATTAGTTGTAATCAATGTCGTGAGAAAGTATACCTTCAAAACCAGTAGAGTTGATATACTCCCTGGACGTTTTTCTCCAGATTGTTTGCTTTTCAGTGCACTGCTTCTCTGTTACTTGCTGTTTTGAGCATTTTCCTTTTTTTGATACAGTTTAGAACAAAAACTAAAAAAAATGTGTTGTTTCATTTGTGCCTTATAGTAAAAATAAAAAATTATAAAGATTAGAAATTCAACCTCACTGCTGACAACAGTGGGTCTTTAGTTAGTTTTTTTATAGAATAGTGGCCAAAATAGTCTTCCCTGTGGGTTTGAACCTGCTTGACACATACTGTAGTTAGTAGGAATAAAAATATTAAACTTTGACCGGCCTCAACGACGGTTCATATAGCATCCCACCATTTTAAAACATAAACTTTCATTACATTACACAAAACTGAGGATCTTTAAGGTCTAGTGTCTTGGAAACCAGGAACATAATACATGAAAACAACATAAAACATTCTTCTTAAACACTTGAAAGGCGTCTCCTTAAGTTCATTCTAGGTTCATTACTGCATCTCATAACCTGGGGACATACATCAAAAGAAATGGTGAGCAGAAGGTCCAGTAAGGGAAACAAGAGGAACATTTTACATGTGAACTTGAGATACTTCAATAAGGACATGAAAAGAACTTTAAGGCATGAGAAAGAAATCATGAGGCATTTCATAATAAAAATAACATTTTCCATAACTTGAAGATGTGACTACATCATTTAACATAGACAATCATGAACATATCTTCAAGGTCCATCCCCATGGTGTCATTTGAAAATTACCAAGGTTATTCACCAAGGTATCGTGAAAATTGTAATCTCTAGTGGTTACATCATTACCCAATGCATTGGAGTGCTATCATGGCGCACCCTTAAATTTGCCTTTATCATCATGTGAGCCACATATATCATCATCAAACATTTCATAAATAACCCACATAGCATAAAATAAATGGGTTTCATTTCATAATCATAACGTTTTAAAAACTGCTTTAAAGACATGATCTTTACGTCACTTTAAACCCACGGAAAGGGAAAGCGGGTCTCATGTATGTAAATCCCAGAATTTAAAATAGAACATTTTGATATATATGTGAATAACCTTGTAGAAATAAGTGATTTGAGTATTCACTTTATAACATAAAATAATTTTGAGAAAAGAGAGAGGCATTTTGAGACGAAAATTCTGCAACATAACGGCTATGTTACAAGGTTTTAGAAAACAATGAAAAGAGAGGGGACATGGGTCACCCACTCATAAATGATCCATAAAACAGTAGGGGGAGAGAATAAGATGGATATATGGACATGGTAATGAAATTTTAAGGACATACCATTTGAAATGAAAAACATGGAAGGAAGAAAAAAATTAGATTTCTCTTATGAAAATTCGGCAGCCTAACGGCGTCACTTAAACTTCAATAAAAATGAATTGACAAGATCAGATAGGGTCTCTCATCATATGATCATAAGAGATCAGTATGATAGATATAGAGATCATACCCCAACATAATAAAAAGGAACTTGAAATACTTGACATGAAAATCGAACTTGAAAAATGAGAAGGGTGAAAGAATCCCTTAAAAATTCGGCAGCCTAACGGCATCACTTAAACATTCATCAAATGAAATGATGAGAGTAAGAGGGGATCTCTCATCATATAAGAATGAAAAGGGCAGTAAGAGGAATATAAAAGAACATCCTCTCACATAAGAACATGGAGCATAAAAGGAATGACATAAAAGAGATTACATGAAAAGAAAGAGAGGGGTCGGATCCCTTACCTTAAAACGCGACTCTTGAAACTCAAAGGTTTGGACCTTGAGGGCTTGGGGGAACCTTGGAAGGACTCCTTGGGAGGTAAGAAGACCATAACTTCGTTGGAGGAGAGTTGGGAGTGAAAACTAAAGGAGGAATGGGTGAGTATTTATAGGGAAAGTGAGGGGACAAGGCATTAATGGCCAAGGGACACCTCACAAGTGCTTTTCTCAAACCCATGTGCTCTCTCATGATATTTTTCATAAAGTTAGGCCACATGGGGCCCCCAAAATAATAATTCATCACCCTTGGCCGGCCAACCCTTGAAATATCTCATGACATCATCATGACACAGTTATGATGTCATTAAATATACCGAAACCCTAAAACTGTATTTTTACTATTCACTGAAAATTCAACTTTCTCAGAATAATCCCAAAATTTCACCTTAACCAAATATCAATGCTCTGATTTCAAAAATTAAATCCATTTTATAAAAATAATTTTCTAAATATTTTTAATTTAATTTTTAAATAAAAACACAATTCATCGAAAATTCATTTTTTTCAGAAAAATCCCCAAACATTACCTTAACATAATATCGATGCTCTGAGTTCAAAAATAAATTCCTTTTTATAAAAATAATTTTCTAATTATTTTTAATTAAATTTTTAATTAAAAAACACTATTCATCCGAAAAAACTAATACTTGACTAATAATTTATGAAACCGTTATTTACCCATTTTATTGAATCAAATTACTTAATCTAGGTGTCTAAATTATATTAAAACTTTCTTTGAGTGAAATTACTAATCCATTTGGTCATATTACTAATCCTAAGCGTAAAATCACTATTCATAATTTACTATTCATCAAAAATTAAGTTGATCTTATTAGACTCCAAATTCCTTACTGAACACTTTTGTAGAAGACCATTTTTTGAAAATCATTACACATCATTAGTTATTTAGGGTTTACATAAATGTTTTAAAATATCCATTTTTCAAAAATTCATCAATAAAATATATCCTAAAATTATCCGGACAAAAGAAAATCCACAAACATCACTAAAGGAAGATATCTCAATTTATTCACCCGAAAGGATTACACAAGGAAGCTAGGGTCTCATCACATAGCCCCTTATAACACCGTCATAAGACCTAAGTGTAAGGTGTGCTATGGTGAGAGAATCTGAGGGAGGCTCATATAACATTGCCCTAGTAGTAATCTCTACTAACTTGAACTTATCCTGTAGGCGTTTCCGTTCAAGCTTGACATGCTGGAGTTTGGCTTGGGATTGGTCCAAAGCGAAGCCCACAGATGCTACCTCCTTCCCAAGCTCTGATAAGTGGGCTTCATAAGGGTCGAGTCTACTGGATGAAGCCATCGACTCCTCTTTCTGCATTGACCATTAACATCTTATTAAATCATTAAGAGTAAGTTAATATACTACTCAAAAATATTGGGTCGTTACATTCTTCCCCCCTTAAGAAATTTCGTCCCCGAAATTTACACTTGAGGCCTAGTCGAAAAGGTAAGGGTACTTTTGCTTCATTGTTTCCCCAGGCTCCCAAGTCGCTTCTTCATATTTGTGATTCCTCCACAACACTTTCACAAGGTGGGTAGTCTTGTTTCGTAGGACCTTGTCTCTACGGTCCAAGATCTCCACTGGATGCTCCTCATAAGAGAGGTCATGTTCCAGTTGTACCACCTCTGGGTTCAGTACATGCGAAGGGTCGGGTATGTACTTCCTCAAGAGAGATACATGGAAGACATCATGAACTTGAGCTAGGTTCGGTGGAAGTGCTAGACGATAGGCCACTGCTCCTATGCGATCAAGGATTTCATAGGGGCCAATGTACCTAGGGCTGAGCTTCCCTTTCTTCCCAAACCGCATGACTCTCTTCCATGGAGAAATTCGAAGGAAGACTTTGTCGCCAACACCAAACTCCAAGTCCCTTTGACGATTGTCAGCATAGCTCTTCTGCCGACTTTGAGCAGCTTTTATGTGTTGTTGGATGGCATGAACCTGTTCCGTCATCTCTTGCACGAGATCAGGCCCAAGAAGCTTCCTCTCACCAGTTTCATCCCAACAAGTAGGAGTTCTACATCGCTTTCCATACAGAGCTTCATAGGGTGCCATCTGAATACTCGAATGGTAGCTGTTGTTATAGGAGAACTCAACTAATGGGAGGTGTTGATCCCATCCACCTTTAAATTCCATTGAGCATAATCTCAGCATGTCTTCGAGTGTCTGAATAGTCCTTTCAGATTGGCCATCAGTTTGAGGATGATAGGCCGTACTAAAATTCAATTCAGTATTTAGAGCATGTTGAAGACTTCTCCAGAATTTTGATGTGAATCTTGGGTCACAATCAGATACGATGGATAGTGGTACCCCATGCAGCCTTACCACTTCCTTCATGTATATCTTGGCAAGCTGATCCAGAGATAAATCTTCCCGAATAGAGATAAAATGGGCTGTCTTGGTGAGACGGTCCACAATAACCCATATCGCATTGTTTCCTTTGGATGTTTTCGGGAGACCAGTTACAAAGTCCAAAGTGATATTATCCCACTTCCATACTGGTATGGGTAGCGGTTGTAATACCCCCTTAGGAAGTTGTCATTCTGCCTTTACTTTCTGACACACCAGGCACCTTGTAGTGTAATCAGCAATCTCCCTCTTCATGTTATCCCACTAATAATGACCACGAAGGCCTCTATACATCTTAGTGCTTCCCGGATGTATAGAGAAAGTAGAGCTATGAGCTTCATCCATCAGTTCTTTCTTTATCTCCGGAATAGATGGAACACATAGTCTTGTACGAAATTTCAATACACCTTCTTGATCAACATTGAAATCAGGGAACTTACCATCCTTTACAGCCTCGAACTTCTCCTGCAGCAAAGGATCTTCTTTTTGAGCCTTCTTGATCTTCTCTAGTAATGAAGGTTGAGAAATAATTTGGGATAGGGTTGATGATGTCCCTTTCCTTATAATTCCCATGTCCAGTTTTACTAGATCTTTAATCAAGGGATCTCCTAAGATCCTCATTGTTGCCAGAACAATAGGATCTTTCCTGCTTAACGCATCCGCGACTTTGTTTGCTCTTCCAGGTTGATAATGAATTGAACAATCATAGTCTTTAATAAGCTCCAACCATCTCCTTTGTCTCATGTTCAATTCTTTCTGTGTGAAAATATACTTTAGACTTTGGTGGTCAGTGTATATATCACATTTCTCCCCATAAAGATAGTGCCTCCATATCTTTAGAGAAAAAACAACTGCCGCTAGCTCTAGATCATGCGTAGGATAATTCTGCTCATGAATCTTCAACTGTCGAGATACATAAGAAATTACCTTATCATTTTGCATGAGGACGTACCCAAGCCCTTTCAGAGATTCATCGCTAAAAATAACGAATCCTTCTCCGATAGAGGGTAGTGTTAACACAGGTGCCGTAACCAATCTCTTCTTCAGCTCTTGGAAACTTTCCTCGCATTCCTTTGTCCAGATGAACTTAACCCCTTTTCGAGTCAACTTGGTTAGTGGATTAGAAAGCCATGAAAAGTTTTTCACAAACCTCCTATAATATCCCGCTAAACCAAGGAAACTACGAATCTCAGTTACTGTTGTGGGTTGAGGCCACTCCTCCACAACCATTGTCTTTGCAGGGTCAACCGAGATTCCTTCATTGGTTACGATGTGCCCTAAGAAAGCCACTTGTTGTAACCAAAACTCACACTTGCTGAACTTCCCAAAGAGCCTCTCCTTCCGTAGAGTTTTCAAAATAACCCTCAAATGATCTTTATGCTCCTCACGACTTTTTGAATATATCAAAATATCATCAATAAAAACTACCACAAAGTTATCAAGGTAGTCCTTAAAGACTCTATTCATCAAATCCATGAAAATAGCAGGAGCATTAGTCAAGCCGAAAGGCATAACAGTAAACTCATAATGCCCATATCTTGATCGGAAGGCAGTCTTTGGAATATCTTCCTTCTTCACCCTCAGTTGATGATAACCAGATCGAAGGTCAATCTTAGAGAAGAATTGAGCCCCGCGAAGTTGGTCAAATAAATCATCAATTCTTGGAAGAGGATATCTGTTCTTCACTGTGATCCCATTCAGTTCTCTATAATCAATGCATAGCCGCATTGATCCATCCTTCTTCTTCACAAAGAGAACTGGTGCTCCCCAAGGAGACACACTCGGTCGGATAAACCCCTTCTCCAACAAGTCTTGGAGTTGTTTCTTTAACTCTTCTAGCTCCACATTTTCCATTCTATACGGAGTCTTTGATATCGGTTGGGACCCAGGTACGAGTTCAATGGAGAACTCTACCTCTCTTTCTAGGGGAGGTCCAGGTAACTCCTCAGGAAATACATCCATGTACTCCTGAAAAATTGGAACATCTTCAATTTGTATGCTCCCTTTCCCTTCTTCATCATCACCGATTAAATCCATAAAGAAAACTATGGGAGGTGCTTCTAGATAGGGATCAGTTCGGGATATCTCTCCTTGGAAGATAACTGTAGGTCGTTCATTCAAGACTACTGAGATTTCCTTACTTCTGCATTTGATCTTAGCATTATACTTTGAGAGCTAGTCCATCCCTAGTATAATGTCGAATTCCATCATGGGAATGACTACTATATTTGCGATAAGATTTTGCTCACCAAAGTAAACACTAGAGTCTCTAAATACTTTTGATGCAAGGATAATCCCACTTGGAGTCTTGAATGACAACTCTACCTCTAGCAGTTCGGGGATTGATTCTATATTCCTTGCAAACTTGGAGGAAATAAAGGAATGCGTAGAACCAGAATCAAATAAAGTGCTTGCTAGTTTTGAGAGGACAAAAATAGTACCTGCTACCACATCGTTCGGAACTTCAACTTCAGTTGTTGTGATAGCGAAAGCACGACCTTGCTCCCTTGGCCTCTGCTGAGGTTGATGGTGATTCCCCTCCACCGCCCTCGGATTTGGACATTGATTAGCAAAGTGCCCAAGCTGTCCACACTTGAAGCATGTGACTTCGGGTAGGGCCAGAACCATCATTCCTCTGTCGTTAGTGTTGGGAAGTTGAGGCTTCACATCACTACGACATTTCCGAGAAATATGGCCTTCTTTTCCACACCTATAGCACTTACCACTTCCGATCAAGCAGTTCCCCGAATGCTTCTTCCCACATTTATTGCATGTGGCATGTTGCATATGATTTCCACCTCTTTCCTGATCAAAACTTCTTCCCAGGATTGGTTCTAGAGTTCTCTTCTTCTCATTAGATTTGTGAGACCACTGTGTCTCCCCAAACTCTAGTTCAACTTTCATAGCACTTCGAACAATTTCTTCATTGCTATCATAGTCCCTGTTGGATAGATTCTTCCGCAGATGAGGTCGTAGTCCACCGAAGAATCTATCAACCTTCCCATTAGGGTCCATGACGAAGCTTGAGGTATAACGGGAAAGCCTTGTGAAGTTCATCTCGTAGTTTCCAACTGATTCATTCTCCTTTTGCTTCAGCTCGAGAAATTCTTTCTCCATTCTCGTTCTCATCGAACGAGGGAAATACTTATTAAAGAATATTCCCCGGAACTCTTCCCACTCCATAGCTTCCATCTCTCCTCGTGGCTTTGTGTTTTTGATCAGTGACCACCACTGATCAGCTTCTCCCTATAGGCGGTAAACAACAAGGGTGACTTTTTCTTGTTCCGAACAATGAAGTACAGAAAAGATCTTTTCAATGGAGCTTATCCATTGTTCCGCAACCAATGGGTCAGTAGATCCACTGAATGTTGGTGGTCTTTGACGCATGAAGGACTCAACAGAAAGTTGTTCCCTTCGTGGTGAGGTCGGCCTCTCAGCTTGATTCAAGTTATTACTCATAACTTGAGTCAGTTGGTTCATCATTCGCATGAATGTTTCCATTCCGGCTTCCATCGGAGGGCCGTCAGCACATGGTGCATTGCGGTCACCATCAGCACGGTTCCTCCTATTGCCCGCCATTTTCTAAAAGAATAAAACCTTAGTGAGAAACTTATTTCATTTATGGATCTTTTAACTAAGACTTCATGCTTATACAATTACACTTTTCTACAATTCCTTCATAATGATTCATAAAAAGCTTGTGATTAACCAAACATATCCCCCGGGAGTGTCGTAACCAAGAGTGCAGCAAGGCCCGTTATCGTGCACCAGTTCCCGTTCGAGTCTAGCTCAAAGCGGTGTTTTCGGGTTTTACCCCTATGTACATCTGTGCCAGAGCCGCCTCTACCTGTTCGTATCCAGACAAGGATGTATTTGTTTGATAAACCACTTACTCAATACTTACCAAAACACCAGGAAGTTTTCCTATATTTAAACTTTTCTATAGGGTTCTTCCTAAAGTTTTTATATCCTAATTTCCACAAATAACTAAACCATCCTTTGATACCAACTATAGAATCCCGCCATTTTAAAACATAAACTTTCATTACATTACACAAAACTGAGGATCTTTAAGGACTAGTGTCTTGGAAACCAGGAACATAATACATGAAAACAACATAAAACATTCTTCTTAAACACTTGAAAGGTGTCTCCTTAAGTTCATTCTATGTTCATTACTGCATCTCATAACCTGGGGACATACATCAAAAGAAAGGGTGAGCAGAAGGCCTAGTAAGGGAAACAAGAGGAACATTTTACATGTGAACTTGAGATACTTCAATAAGGACATGAAAAGAACTTTAAGGCATGAGAAAGAAATCATGAGGCATTTCATAATAAAAATAACATTTTCCATAACTTGAAGATGTGGCTACATAATTTAACATAGACAATCATGAACATATCACCAAGGTCCATCCCCAAGGTGTCATTTTAAAATTACCAAGGTTATTCACCAAGGTATCGTGAAAATTGTAATCTCTAGTGGTTACATCATTACCCAATGCATTGGAGAGCTATCAGGGTGCACCCTTAAATTTTCATTTATTATCATGTGAGCCACATATATCATCATCAAACATTTCATAAATAACCCACATAGAATAAAATAAATGGGTTTCATTTCATAATCATAATGTTTTAAAAACTGCTTTAAAGACATGATCTTTACGTCACTTTAAACCCACGGAAAGGGAAAGCGGGTCTCATGTATGTAAATCCCAGAATTTAAAATAGAACATTTTGATATATATGTGAATACCCTTATAGAAATAAGAGATTTGAGTATTCACTTTATAACATAATATAATTTTGAGAAAAGAGAGAGGCATTTTGAGACGAAAATTCTGCAACATAACGGCTATGTTACAAGGTTTTAGAAAACAATGAAAAGAGAGGGGACATGGGTCACCCAATCATAAATGATACATAAAATAGTAGGGTGAGAGAATAAGATGGATATATGGACATGGTAATGAAATTTTAAGGACATACCATTTGAAATGAAAAACATGGAAGGAAGAAAAAAATTAGATTTCTCTTATGAAAATTCGGCAGCCTAACGACGTCACTTAAAATTCAATAAAAATGAATTGACAAGATCAAATAGGGTCTCTCATCATATGATCATAAGAGATCAGTATGATAGATATAGAGATCATAACCCAACATAATAAAAAGGAACTTGAAATACTTGACATGAAAATCGAACTTGAAAAATGAGAAGGGTGAAAGAATCCCTTAAAAATTCGGCAGCCTAACGGCATCACTTAAACATTCATCAAATGAAATGATGAGAGTAAGAGGGGATCTCTCATCATATAATAATGAAAAGGGCAGTAAAAATAATATAAAATAACATCCTCTCACATAATAACATGGAGCATAAAAGGAATGACATAAAAGAGATTACATGAAAAGAAAGAGAGGGGTCCGATCCCTTACCTTAAAACGTGACGCTTGAAACTCAAAGGTTTGGACCTTGAGGGCTTGGAGGAACCTTGGAAGGACTCCTTGGGAGGTAAGGAGACCAGAACTTCGTTGGGGGAGAGTTGGGAGTGAAAACTAAAGGAGGAAAGGGTGGGTATTTATAGGGAAAGTGAGGGGACAAGGCATTAATGGCCAAGGGACACCTCACAAGTGCTTTTCTCAAACCCATGTGCTCTCTCATGATATTTTTCATAAAGTTAGGCCACATGGGGCCCCCAAAACAATAATTCATCACCCTTGGCCGGCCAACCCTTGAAATATCTCATGACATCATCATGACACAGTTATGATGTCATTAAACATACCGAAACCCTAAAACTGTATTTTTACTATTCACTGGAAATTCAACTTTCTCAGAATAATCCCAAAATTTCACCTTAACCAAATATCAATGCTCTGATTTCAAAAATTAAATCCATTTTATAAAAATAATTTTCTAAATATTTTTAATTTAATTTTTAAATAAAAACACTATTCATCGAAAATTCATTTTTTTCAGAAAAATACCCAAAAATTACCTTAACATAATATCGATGCTCTGAGTTCAAAAATAAAGTCCTTTTTATAAAAATAATTTTCTAATTATTTTTAATTAAATTTTTAATTAAAAAACACTATTCATCTGAAAAAACTAATACTTGACTAATAATTTATGAAACTGTTATTTACCCATTTTATTGAATCACATTACTTAATCTAGGTGTCTAAATTATATTAAAACTTTCTTTGAGTGAAATTACTAATCCATTTGGTCATATTACTAATCCTAAGCGTAAAATCACTATTCATAATTTACTATTCATCAAAAATTAAGTTGATCTTATTAGACTCCAAATTCCTTACTGAACACTTTTGTAGAAGACCATTTTTTGAAAATCATTACACATCATTAGTTATTTAGGGTTTACATAAATGTTTTAAAATATCCCTTTTTCAAAAATTCATCAATAAAATATATCCTAAAATTATCCGGACAAAAGAAAATCCACAAACATCACTAAAGGAAGATATCTCAATTTATTCACCCGAAAGGATTATACAAGGAAGCTAGGGTCTCGTCACATAGCCCCTTATAACACCGGCATAAGACCTAAGTGTAAGGTGTGCTATGGTGAGAGAATCTGAGGGAGGCTCAGATAACATTGCCCTAGTAGTAATCTCTACAAACTTGAACTTCTCCTGTAGGAGTTTCCGTTCAAGCTTGACACGCTGGAGTTTGGCTTGGGCTTGGTTCAAAGCGAAGCCCACAGATGCTACCTCCTTCCCAAGCTCTGATAAGTGGGCTTCATAAGGGTCGAGTCTACTGGATGAAGCCATCGACTCCTCTTTCTGCATTGACCATTAACATCTTATTAAATCATTAAGAGTAAGTTAATATACTACTCAAAAAGATTGGGTCGTTACATTCTTCCCCCCTTAAGAAATTTCGTCCCCGAAATTTACACTTGAGGCCTAGTCGAAAAGGTGAGGGTACTTTTGCTTCATTGTTTCCTCAGGCTCCCAAGCCGCTTCTTCATATTTGTGATTCCTCCACAACACTTTCACAAGGTGGGTAGTCTTGTTTCGTAGGACCTTGTCTCTACGGTCCAAGATCTCCACTGGATGCTCCTCATAAGAGAGGTCATGTTCCAGTTGTACCACCTCTGGGTTCAGTACATGCGAAGGGTCGGGTATGTACTTCCTCAAGAGAGATACATGGAAGACATCATGAACTTGAGCTAGGTTCGGTGGAAGTGCTAGACGATATGCCACTGCTCCTATGCGATCAAGGATTTCATAGGGGCCAATGTACCTAGGGATGATCTTCCCTTTCTTCCCAAACCGCATGACTCTCTTCCATGGAGAAATTCGAAGGAAGTCTTTGTCGCCAACACCAAACTCCAAGTCCCTTCGATGATTGTCAGCATAGCTCTTCTGCCAACATTGAGCAGCTTTTATGTGTTGTTGGATGGCATGAACCTGTTCCGTCATCTCTTGCACGAGATCAGGCCCAAGAAGCTTCCTCTCACCAGTTTCATCCCAACAAGTAGGAGTTCTACATCGCTTTCCATACAGAGCTTCATAGGGTGCCATCTGAATACTCGAATGGTAGCTGTTGTTATAGGAGAACTCAACTAATGGGAGGTGTTGATCCCATCCACCTTTAAATTCCATTGAGCATAATCTCAGCATGTCTTCGAGTGTCTGAATAGTCCTTTCAGATTGGCCATCAGTTTGAGGATGATAGGCCGTACTAAAATTCAATTCAGTATTCAGAGCATGTTGAAGACTTCTCCAGAATTTTGATGTGAATCTTGGGTCACGATCAGATACGACGGATAGTGGTACCCCATGCAGCCTTACCACTTCCTTCACGTATATCTTGGCAAGCTGATCCAGAGATAAATCTTCCCGAATAGTGATAAAATGGGCTGTCTTGGTGAGACGGTCCACAATAACCCATATCGCATTGTTTCCTTTGGATGTTTTCGGGAGACCAGTTACAATGTCCATAGTGATATTATCCCACTTCCATACTGGTATGGGTAGTGGTTGTAATACCCCCTTAGGAAGTTGTCGTTCTGCCTTTACTTTCTGACACACCAGGCACCTTGTAGTGTAATCAGCAATCTCCCTCTTCATGTTATCCCACCAATAATGATCACGAAGGTCTCTATACATCTTAGTGCTTCCTGGATGTATAGAGAAAGTAGAGCTATGAGCTTCATCCATCAGTTCTTTATTTATCTCCGGAATAGATGGAACACATAGTCTTGTACGAAATTTCAATACACCTTCTTGATCAACATTGAAATCAGGGAACTTACCATCCTTTACAGCCTCAAACTTCTCCTGCAGCAAAGGATCTTCTTTTTGAGCCTTCTTGATCTTCTCTAGTAATGAAGGTTGAGAAATCATTTGGGATAGGGTTGATGATGTCCCTTTCCTTATAATTCCCATGTCCAGTTTTACTAGATCTTTAATCAAGGGATCTCCTAAGATCCTCATTGTTGCCAGAACAACAGGATCTTTCCTGCTTAACGCATCCGCGACTTTGTTTGCTCTTCCAGGGTGATAATGAATTGAACAATCATAGTCTTTAATAAGCTCCAACCATCTCCTTTATCTCATGTTCAATTCTTTCTGTGTGAAAATATACTTTAGACTTTGGTGGTCAGTGTATATATCACATTTCTCCCCATAAAGATAGTGCCTCCATATCTTTAGAGCAAAAACAACTGCCGCTAGCTCTAGATCATGCGTAGGATAATTCTGCTCATGAATCTTCAACTGTCGAGATGCATAAGAAATTACCTTGTCATTTTTCATGAGGACGCACCCAAGACCTTTCAGAGATGCATCGCTAAAAATAACGAATCCTTCTCCGATAGAGGGTAGTGTTAACACAGGTGCAGTAACCAATCTCTTCTTCAGCTCTTGGAAACTTTCCTCGCATTCCTTTGTCCAGATGAACTTAACCCCTTTTCGAGTCAACTTGGTTAGTGGATTAGAAAGCCGTGAAAAGTTTTTCACAAACCTCCTATAATATCCCGCTAAACCAAGGAAACTACGAATCTCAGTTACTGTTGTGGGTTGAGGCCACTCCTCCACAACCATTGTCTTTGCAGGGTCAACCGAGATTCCTTCATTGGTTACGATGTGCCCCAAGAAAGCCACTTGTTGTAACCAAAACTCACACTTGATGAACTTCCCAAAGAGCCTCTCCTTCCGTAGAGTTTTCAAAATAACCCTCAAATGATCTTCATGCTCCTCATGACTTTTTTAATATATGAAAATATCATCAATAAAAACTACCACAAAGTTATCAAGGTAGTCCTTAAAGACTCTATTCATCAAATCCATGAAAATAGCAGGAGCATTAGTCAAGCCGAAAGACATAACAGTAAACTCATAATGCCCATATCTTGATCGGAAGGCAGTCTTTGGAATATCTTCCTTCTTCACCCTCAGTTGATGATAACCAGATCGAAGGTCAATCTTAGAGAAGAATTGAGCCCCGCGAAGTTGGTCAAATAAATCATCAATTCTTGGAAGAGGATATCTGTTCTTCACTGTGATCCCGTTCAGTTCTCTATAATCAATGCATAGCCGCGTTGATCCATCCTTCTTCTTCACAAAGAGAACTGGTGATCCCCAAGGAGATACACTCGGTCGGATAAAACCCTTCTCCAACAAGTCTTGGAGTTGTTTCTTTAACTCTTCTAGCTCCACATTTTCCATTATATACGGAGTTTTTGATATCGGTTGGGACCCAGGTACGAGTTCAATGGAGAACTCTACCTCTCTTTCTGGGGGAGGTCCAGGTAACTCCTCAGGAAATACATCCATGTACTCCAGAACAATTGGAACATCTTCAATTTGTATACTCCCTTTCCCTTCTTCATCATCACCGATTAACTCCATAAAGAAAGCTATGGGAGGTGCTTCTAGATAGGGACCAGTTCGGGATATCTCTCCTTGGAAGATAACTGTAGGTCGTTCATTCAAGACTACTGAGATTTCCTTACTTCTACATTTGATCTTAGCATTATACTTTGAGAGCCAGTCCATCCCTAGTATAATGTCGAATTCCATCATGGGAATGACTACTAGATTTGCGATAAGATTTTTCTCACCAAAGTAAACACTAGAGTCTCTAAATACTTTTGATGCAAGGATAATCCCACTTGGAGTCTTGACTGACAACTCTACCTCTAGAAGTTCGGGGATTGATTCTATATTCCTTGGAAACTTGGAGGAAATAAAGGAATGCGTAGAACCAGAATCAAATAAAGTGCTTGCTAGTTTAGAGAGGAAAACAAGAGTACCTGCTACCACATCGTTCGGAACTTCAACTTCAGTTGTTGTGATAGCGAAAGCACGACCTTCCTCCCTTGGCCTCTGCTGAGGTTGATGGTGATTCCCCTCCACCGCCCTCGGATTTGGACATTGATTAGCAAAGTGACCAAGCTGTCCACACTTGAAGCATGTGACTTTGGGTAGGGCCAGAACCATCTTTCATCTGTCGTTAGTGTTGGGAAGTTGAGGCTTCACATCACTACGACAATTCCGAGAAATATGGCCTTCTTTTCCACACCTATAGCACTTACCACTTCCGATCAAGCAGTTCCCCGAATGCTTCTTCCCACATTTATTGCATGTGGCATGTTGCATATGCTTTCCACCTCTTTCCTGATCAAAACTTCTTCCCAGGCTTGGTTCTAGAGTTCTCTTCTTCTCATTAGATTTGTGAGACCACTGTGTCTCCCCAAACTCTAGTTCAACTTTCATAGCACTTCGAACAATTTAATCATAGCTATCATAGTCCCTGTTGGCTAGATTCTTCCGTAGATGAGGTCGTAGTCCACCGAAGAATCTATCAACCTTCCCATTAGGGTCCATGACGAAGCTTGAGGTATAACGGGAAAGCCTTGTGAAGTTCATCTCGTAGGTTCCAACTGATTCATTCTCCTTTTGCTTCATCTCGAGAAATTCTTTCTCCATTCTCGTTCTCATCGAACGAGGGAAATACTTATTAAAGAATATTCCCCAGAACTCTTCCCACTCCATAGCTTCCATCTCTCCTCGTGGCTTTGTGTTTTTGATCAGTGACCACCACTGATCAGATTCTCCCTCTAGGCAGTAAACAGCAAGGTTGACTTTTTCTTGTTCCGAACAATGAAGTACAAAAAAGATCTTTTCAATGGAGCTTATACATTGTTCCGCAACCAATGGGTCAGTAGATCCACTGAATGTTGGTGGTCGTTGACGCATGAAGGACTCAACAAAAAGTTGTTCCCTTCGTGGTGAGGTCGGCCTCTCAGCTTGATTCAAGTTATTACTCATAACTTGAGTCAGTTGGTTCATCATTCACATGAATGTTTCCATTCCGGCTTCCATCGGAGGGCCGTCAGCACATGGTGCATTGCGGTCACCATCGGCACGGTTCCTCCTATTTCCCGCCATTTTCTAAAAGAATAAAACCTTAGTGAGAAACTTATTTCATTTATGGATCTTTTAACTAAGACTTCATGCTTATACAATTACACTTTTCTATAATTCCTTCATAATGATTCATAAAAAGCTTGTGATTAACCAAACATATCCCCCGGGAGTGTCGTAACCAAGAGTGCAGCAAGGCCCGTTATCGTGCACCAGTTCCCGTTCGAGTCTAGATCAAAGCGGTGTTTTTGGGTTTTACCCCTATGTACATCTGTGCCAGAGCCGCCTCTACCTGCTCGTATCCAGACAGGGATGTATTTGTTTGATAAACCACTTACTCAATACTTACCAAAATACCAGGAAGTTTTTCTATATTTAAACTTTTCTATAGGGTTATTCCTAAAGTTTTTATATCCTAATTTACACAAATAACTAAACCATCCTTTTATAACAACTATAGCATCCCGCCATTTTAAAACATAAACTTTCATTACATTACACAAAACTGAGGATCTTTAAGGTCTAGTGTCTTGGAAACCAGGAACATAATACATGAAAACAACATAAAACATTCTTCTTAAACACTTGAAAGGAGTCTCCTTAAGTTAATTCTAGGTTCATTACTGCATCTCATAACCTGGGGACATACATCAAAAGAAAGGGTGAGCAGAAGGCCCAGTAAGGGAAACAAGAGGAACATTTTACATGTGAACTTGAGATACTTCAATAAGGACATGAAAAGAACTTTAAGGCATGAGAAAGAAATCATGAGGCATTTCATAATAAAAATAACATTTTCCATAACTTGAAGATGTGACTACATCATTTAACATATACAATAATGAACATATCACCAAGGTCCATCCCCAAGGTGTCATTTGAAAATTACCTAGGTTATTCACCAAGGTATTGTGAAAATTGTAATCTCTAGTGGTTACATCATTACCCAATGCATTGGAGCGCTATCAGGGCGCACCGTTAAATTTGCCTTTATTATCATGTGAGCCACATATATCATCATCAAAAATTTCATAAATAACCCACATAGCATAAAATAAATGGGTTTCATTTCATAATCATAACGTTTTAAAAACTGCTTTAAAGACACGATCTTTACGTCACTTTAAACCCACGGAAAGGGAAAGCGGATCTCATGTATGTAAATCCCAAAATTTAAAATAGAACATTTTGATATATATGTGAATACCCTTGTAGAAATAAGAGATTTGAGTATTCACTTTATAACATAAAATAATTTTGAGAAAAGAGAGAGGCATTTTGAGACGAAAATTCTGCAACATAACGGCTATGTTACAAGGTTTTAGAAAACAATGAAAAGAGAGGGGACATGGGTCACCCAATCATAAATGATCCATAAAACAGTAGGGGGAGAGAATAATATGTATATATGGACATGGTAATGAAATTTTAAGGACATACCATTTGAAATGAAAAACATGGATTGAAGAAAAAAATTAGATTTCTCTTATGAAAATTCGGCAGCCTAACGACGTCACTTAAACTTAAATAAAAATGAATTGACAAGATCAAAAAGGGTCTCTCATCATATTATCATAAGAGATCAGTATGATAGATATAGAGATCATACCCCAACATAATAAAAAGGAACTTGAAATACTTGACATGAAAATCGAACTTGAAAAATGAGAAGGGTGAAAGAATCCCTTAAAAATTCAGCAGCCTAACGGCATCACTTAAACATTCATCAAATGAAATGATGAGAGTAAGAGGGGATCTCTCATCATATAAGAATGAAAAGGGCAGTAAGGTGAATATAAAAGAACATCCTCTCACATAAGAACATGGAGCATAAAAGGAATGACATAAAAGAGATTACATGAAAAGAAAGAGAGGGGTCGGATCCCTTACCTTAAAACGTGACTCTTGAAACTCAAAGGTTTGGACCTTGAGGTCTTGGGGGCACCTTGGAAGGACTCCTTGGGAGGTAAGGAGACCATAACTTCGTTGGGGGAGAGTTGGGAGTGAAAACTAAAGGAGGAAAGGGTGGGTATTTATAGGGAAAGTGAGGGGACAAGGCATTAATGGCCAAGGGACACCTCACAAGTGCTTTTCTCAAACCCATGTGCTCTCTCATGATATTTTTCATAAAGTTAGGCCAATGGGCCCCCCAAAACAATAATTCATCACCTTTGGCCGGCCAACCCTTGAAATATCTCATGACATCATCATGACACAGTTATGATGTCATTAAACATACCGAAACCCTAAAACTGTATTTTTACTATTCACTGAAAATTCAACTTTCTCAGAATAATCCCTAAATTTCACCTTAACCAAATATCAATGCTCTGATTTCAAAAATTAAATCCATTTTATAAAAATAATTTTCTAAATATTTTTAATTTAATTTTTAAATAAAAACACTATTCATCAAAAATTCATTTTTTTCAGAAAAATCCCCAAAAATTACCTTAACATAATATCGATGCTCTGAGTTCAAAAATAAAGTCCTTTTTATAAAAATAATTTTCTAATTATTTTTAATTAAATTTTTAATTAAAAAACACTATTCATCCGAAAAAACTAATACTTGACTAATAATTTATGAAACCGTTATTTACCCATTTTATTGAATCACATTACTTAATCTAGGTGTCTAAATTATATTAAAACTTTCTTTGAGTGAAATTACTAATCCATTTGGTCATGTTACTAATCCTAAGCGTAAAATCACTATTCATAATTTACTATTCATCAAAAATTAAGTTGATCTTATTAGACTCCAAATTCCTTACTGAACACTTTTGTAGAAGACCATTTTTTGAAAATCATTACACATCATTAGTTATTTAGGGTTTACATAAATGTTTTAAAATATCACTTTTTCAAAAATTCATTAATAAAATATATCCTAAAATTATCCGGACAAAAGAAAATCCACAAACATCACTAAAGGAAGATATCTCAATTTATTCACCCGAAAGGATTACACAAGGAAGCTAGGGTCTCGTCACATAGCCCCTTATAACACCAGCATAAGACCAAAGTGTAAGGTGTGCTATGGTGAGAGAATCTGAGGGAGGCTCAGATAACATTGCCCTAGTAGTAATCTCTACTAACTTGAACTTCTCCTGTAGGTGTTTCCGTTCAAGCTTGACACGCTGGAGTTTGGCTTGGGCTTGGTCCAAAGCGAAGCCCACAGATGCTACCTCCTTCCCAAGCTCTGATAAGTGGGCTTCATAAGGGTCGAGTCTACTGGATGAAGCCATCGACTCCTCTTTCTACATTGACCATTAACATCTTATTAAATCATTAAGAGTAAGTTAATATACTACTCAAAAAGATTGGGTCGTTACAGTTCAGGTCACCTACGTTGTAGTACCCTATACTAAAATATTGGATGTATGACACAGACCGCACAATTGTTCTCATAAATTATTTGAACAGATCGATTGTGGTGTGGTCTCTAACACTATGCCATGGTCTGGCCCTATTTCAGTAGTCCTACATTTCCGTGCATTGGGCTACATCATGGGCTTATAAATTTGTGATTTCATATAAATAATCGAAGCCCATTGAACCATTCACTCTTCCATCATTATCTATCGAACACTTGGTGCCTAAGAGAGCCTCTCAAAGGTCTTTTAATCCCCGTTTGATCTTCTTTCATACCATGGGAGATAATTTATTGGTGGTTTAACTCTGTTCTTAAGGTAGGTGTCTCTATAAATTTTTTCTAATTCATGATTTTCTTAATTATGTTATAAAATTCCATGGATTTGTTTTATTAAAATTATGGATTTGATATCAAGGAGGATTTTATTTATGAAATATGTTATTTTCATGGGATCACTTTTAAAATGTATTTTTTTTACACTACGTACTTTGATGAAATTTTGTAAAGGAGTTTTTGATTAAAAAATGGATATTCAAGAATTGAAATAGTAATTTAATGCTGTGAAAATGTTTTATAAATGATGAGTATGGTTTTGAAATGGTTTTTGGGAATCCTAGCATATTGTTGACCTTTGGTACGTCGAGCAATTTACTTGTCACTTTCTTGTGTGTAATACCACTAGAGGTTTTTGGTATCAGAAAACATCAAATGGACTTGATATCTTTTTGATTTACATGATTCCGGGTTTTAATTTTTCATTATATGATTCAATATGTATTACAAAAGGTTATATCCTTAATCTTGTACTTTTTCATTTATGATTGGTTTTACACAAGATGTTATCATTCCTGGTTGGTTTCTCACTTAGTTACATATTTTCATAACCATGGTTGGGTTTCAACACACTATATTTCTCTCTATCATGTGAATTTCATATTATATTTTATATGAATATGGACATATTTTATGAAAAATAATGTATATTTTACAAAATGGTTTCAATTTCCAAAAAAATTTATAAAATAGAGTTTGTTTTAAAGATAGATATAATGTTTTATAAGTATCATAATTTTTATAGATTCATTAGTGAAATCATATAGGGAATTATCCTCACACCATAATTTTCTTTGGGAATTTGTAAATGTGGTTTTGAAATATTCAGGTAATATGTTCAGAGTCATATTGTTCATTGGATTCTCTTAGTGATCATAGCCTTCGAAGTGTGATATTTTGGTGAAACCATATGGTCAAATAGAGTTTTAGATTATGTATTATCTTCTTTTATGTTCATTTTTTCCCTTTAGGCTTGTCATTGTATGTCTCATGAAACTTGTATTTTTTTGTTGGACATCACCTCGTGGGGGACCCTCATGGGAGACATGTCTAGTTAAATTGGTCTAGTTCATTACTAAATGGCATCAAAGAGATCACCCAACCAAAACTATTATGAAGGTTACAAGGTTTTGTTCATTGTATTGGGAAGGTATAAATTAGGACCGTTAGAATTTATTTAGTATGTATGGGAGGTTGTATGACCTGCTCACTTCTATTTATGAAACAAGTTTCCATGCGTGGTCATGAATTTTTTTTCCAAGCATAAGACATGATGTTTGAGGTTATTTGAATGAAATAAATGTAGAGTTTATTTAGATGAATCTTTTATATTATAATGTTTTTTATTTCATTAATAGAATCCTATAATTCTTTAAAAAAATTTAATGCATCAATGTGAATTCTTGAAGTTTGTTATTGATTTTGGGATTTCTCTCAAACTAATAATTTATTGTATTTATTATTATATTTTTTCTACTGGAAGAGCTCTTCTAAATCCAAGAGTGGAATCTATGAGAAAAGTTCCATAGGAGAATCTTCCAGTCAACCATTTTCTAATGAAATATATTATATGAACTATTATGACTATGTGTCAAGAGTGTATTACACATCACAGATGAATGGTTGATAATAAATAATAATTTTCTATGTAGAAACCATGAAAATTCTATAGTGACAATGGTCCATCATATTTTTAATTGTGTCTCGAAAATATTTGGATGACCATCAATTTTATGTAGACACGAGAGGAATCTATGGTAAGTTTTTCTGATTCATTTTTGAATTATTAGGATTGAGATGGTGGTTCTCTATCATGAAAGCTATGTTAAACATATATCTTACTTGGAATTCATTCAAGAAAATATTTTTCTAGATATTTTATTGTAAGAAGTTACATGTTGAATAGAATTGGAAATTTATGACCCTAGATAAAGTGGAGGGTATGGTTCTAGAGTATTCCACCCATTTATCTCAGTTGTTAAACTTAGTACCCAAGCTAGTTACTAATGAATACTTAAAAAATAAGAGGATTCAAATGGTGTTGAGGGACAATATCTAGTCAATGATAATTCCATTATTCCTTTTGAATTTTTAGAAGTGGTTGATAAATTGGTTGTGGATGAGGTAGAAAAATCTTGGAAAATGGATCTAGGTGGACCTTATTTTGCAGTATTTTTTATAAGTGGTGTACCTTTTTTCTAGAAAGGGAAATGCGATGACGATCAATTTTCCCTTGGATCATTTTCAATGGATTTGTCTAGATAGGAGTATGTTTTTTCTACCAGCATAGAAGGCCTTATTATACAAAAAATGTATGGTAGCACACTGAACATGTATCCATTATATATGATCTAGTTATCTCAGGGATATTTTGGTAGGATATTCCAAGGTAGTTTGTCTGGATACCCTCTAAAAAAGGGTTCACAGTTTTGTTCAGATACTTCCAGATGTGGTGGATTTAATCCTCATGCCAAAGGGATGTTCATACAACTAATAAATTTCAGTGTGGATCTAAGACCAGATTCCATTATATAATAGAGTGTGTACTAGATTAATCTATGGTATGTCTAGAAAATGTTAGGGTTATAGTGTTTATTTCATCATATTTGGTTAAATATTTATTTGATACCGTTTTTAATAATTCTTTTATATCATAAAAGTTTATTTACTCATTGGGATTTCATTTAGAGATTATATCATACTTTTCTAATCATTACACACCTTTTGGAATGAGGTCTGATTATGGATTCAAATTTTTCATATGTTAGGTAATAATAACTAATTTCAAAGAGGCGTGAGACTTCATAGTTCTTGACATTGATATCTTCAACATAATTATTGGATTGGATTGGATGATCAGTGTGAATTCCTAAATAGATTGTTATCATTTTAGAGTTTAGTTTTATCTAAAAATGTTCACTATCATGTCCTTTAGGATGAGTGGGATTCCAAATGTTGGATATGTTTTCTATTATTCTTTATTTCTGAATAATATCATGATAATTTTCAAATATGGCTATTGATATTGTGTAATTTCATTTGTGTAGTCCACTTTTTAAAGTGGATAGTGCATACCCTGAGGTCTTTATTGATTCTTTTTAATGGGTAACCATAGTAGAGAGAGGTAATGTTTATTATTGAACTTCTCCCTGGTATAGTGAACATTTTAATTCTATCATAACACAACCTCTTGAGTCAATTTAACTTAATTTATAGAATGTGGACCATGAGGTCAAGAGATTTATTCATTATAGCATGTCACCATGGGATTCTTTGATCTTTTTTTCCAAGAAGGAAGATCGAGGCTTCATACTTTATGTTCATTATCAAAATCTAAATCAAGTAACCATTACAAAAACCTACACTTTCTAATAATTGATGATATATTTGATCAACTCAGGGGGTTACATTGGTTTTCAATTATTGACTTTTGTTGGGGTACCACTAGCCAATAGTCTGAGAAGAGGACATACATATGATAGAATTTGGGATCATGTAAGGGAATTTCATATTTCTGGTTATTCCATTTAGTCTCACTAACACTCTTGCGATATTTATGTCATTGTTGAATTGGTTCATTCTTTAGATATTTGATATTTTAATAATTGTGTTTGTGGAGGATATTTTGGTATACTACATTCTAGATGAAGATTATAGGGAACAATTATTTATCACCCTCATAACCTTGAGAAAACATCAATTGAATGATAAGATTTCCCAGCCTGAATTTCAGAACCACGAAGTGATGTTTTTGGGTAATGTTATATTTGGGAGGGGAGTCTTAGTGGATCCTAAAGAGATATATGTTGTAATGTATTGGTTGTATCCCAAAAATGTGTTAGAGAAAAGGTGTTTAATGGGGGTTTCTTGTTATTATAGTCAATTTGTTTAATATTTCTCTAAGATTTCATCTCCAATGATAGCTTTGAATATTAAGTTTCTTATGATTTTATGGAATGAAAAAAGTCATAGGTATTTTTAGGAATAAAAGGTGAGGTTGAATTCATCTCCCATCATGACACTTCTAGAACAGAATTTGGGTTTTGATGTTTACTATGACACTTTAGGTATGGGTTTGGGGTATTTCATGATGCAGGGTAAAAGGTTGGTGGCCTAAGGCTATAAAAAACAAACTCATTAGAAGAACTACCCTACCCATGATCTTTAGTGGGTATAAGTCATTAATACACTAAAAAATGTGACATAAAAACTCTTTGTGGAGCGATTTATTGTATATTCTAATCATAAGAGCCTGAAGTATATTTTTACTTGGAGGAATTTGAATATACTATAGAGACACTCAGTTTAGTATCATTAAACTATCAATTTGGATCATGATTATACTCATGGAAAAGGAATGTGGTGGATGAAACTAGGAGGATAAATTTATCGACTCAACCATTAAAGGAACAAGTAGAGGAATGGTCTGTGATATGTTTGTTCACTAAAATATGTTTTCCCATGGAATATACTGATGGGTAGGTGTTCTTAGCCTCTATAAAGGATTAATTATTGTTTGATTATTGGATTCATCCTAAAAAGAAAACTAACATTGATTTCCATCATTTTAGTAAAATTATATATTATTGGGAGACCTATGGTGAGTGGTCTTGATCTCCTATTGGTACATTGATTTTCTGGGCTAGGTAGGTTGTTCCTTATTCTTTGAGGAAGGAATCGATGGATGGTGGTCAATAGTCTTGTTGGTTCATACACCTTGGGACTTACAAGATGTATCATTATATGAGACATTGGTATTGGTTGCTAGAGATGAGGTGGTTGATTTCAAACTTAGTTTCTTTATGCCTTACTTATCAGTGGATTAATGTGGAACACCAAAGACCATTATGATTTTTTAGGCTTTTCCCATTATAACATGGGAGTGTGAAGATATTTCTATAAACAAATTTTTTTACTTTACCATGAACTCAAAGTGGGAAGGATGCGATTTGAGTGATAACTTTTTAGATTATGAAACCAGCTATTTTATTCCAATTCAAGAGATGTTAAAGGTAGAGAAGTTTATACACCAATACATCTAATATGTTGTGATAAATCATGGGTTTCCTTCTGTGATACTTTATGTCATGGACCCATGGTTCACATGAATCATTTTTACTATTTTTCAAGAGGTGATAGCTTCTCAATTGAAATAAATAATGAAATATCATCAAAAAATTAATAGATATACAGAGTGAGCTATCTAGGTTCTAATGGATTTTCACCAAGCATGTGTTCATCATTTTGGTCGTTCTTTGGAAAAGAAAATTTCCATATTAAAATATTACAATAATAATTGTGATCATTCATTTATTAGTATGGTTCCCTTATAATAGTTTAATGGGAGACCATTTAGATCTCCATTATTTTGGGAAGAGGTGGGAAGATAATCCTTGGTTGTTCTAATATTTGTTTAATAGATTACAATATGATGATGTTGATGCATAAGAGATTGTACGAAATATGGATTCATCAAAAAAATAAATTCTTACCATCATCAACATCCTATTGAGTTTGAGGATGGTGAGGGGTTTTTTCATATAGTTTCACTTCACTTAGGAAACCGTACTAGGGTATGTGGGGTATGTTTTCATAATGGTTTTTTGGAACCATATATATTAAGGATCAATATTGAAAGGTGTCTTATGGGTTTAAATTTCAATATTTTTTTAAATTAATTCAAGATGTGTTTCATGTTTCCCATTGTGAGAGGTAAGTACAAAAATATTCCAAAGTTATTGAATGGGTAGATGTTAATCATGATACAACTACCACAATGGTTGAGAAACAAGTTTAGTTTGTGAATCACCATGAAAAATTAATAAACTGTAAAAAAATTCTTTTTGTCTATGTATTGAGGTAGTGTATGTGGGATAGCCCCATGACATGGGAGAGATAATATATTTGTAGGTAGGATTGGAATTCTCTATTGAAGAGTCCAGAACCATAAATACTTTCTAGGGATAAAAATATTTCACATTCAGGAGAATTGTGACACCCTACAGGTTTTGGTACACTCTCATTTAAATGTTCAAGAGTTAGTACATCATTTTTAGGGGGTTTAGAGGAAATATTATGTTCTTAAAGGGGGATATTCCATATATGGAAACAAATATACCGTGTAGAGTATAGTAGTGGCATGGATGAGATAACTACAATGTGGAGTCTAGGAGGTGGAATTTTGGTTCGATTAAAATTTTTGGCATGGTTTCACTGTGGTGAATGGATGTGATGTAGGTAGGTAGAGTTCTATAATGTGGGTAAGAAGGATTCACCATATTTCACCAAGGGGTATGATTGGGTGCTTCTCAAAATTTATGGTAACTACACCATGGAGAGTAGGCTGTGGTATAGCTCCCTTTAGGTCGTGGGGATTTATGGGGTCACGATCTAAGCACTGCCTTAGAAACTTATCATAAAATATAGGATATTTGGAATGGTTTATGTCTTGGTTAATGTGAATTATTTTACCAATAAGTCCATGTTGTGGTCTCCTATATTATAGTATGATCAAGCACTATTTGAGTAGTCCTGCACTAGGGTGCTTTTTGATGCACTATGGTCTTCTAAATTCTATAATTCTTAAAAATAGACAAACCCATCTCAACTATGCATTATTATAAAATTAACCCTTGAACACTATGAATCATAGATATATTTTTTAAGGACATTTATTCCCCTCTTCATTGCCTTTCAACCCCAGGCTTTGGAGATAAATTCATGGTAGTTTCTGTCTATTCATGAGGTAAGTGTCCCTAAATTTTTTTAACTCATGTATTTCTTAATGATCATTTATAATTCCACGAGTTAATTTTATTAAAATGAAGGATTTGATATCAAGGTGGGGTTTCTGTTTGAAATCTATTTTTATGGGGTTTTAATTTAAAAATTGATTTGTACACACTATGTACATTGATGAAATTCCATAAAGGTGGTTCTTATTACCAAACTAATTTTCAGGAATGAAATATGTAATGATATGGTTTAAAAATATTTTATAATTGGTGATAATTATTTTAAAATGGTTTTTTAGAAAATATGCACATTGGAAACCATTAGTGTTTTAGGAAATATACTTTTCACTATAGTATGTGTAATACCACTACTGTTTTTTGATATAAAAATACAATGATTGGATTTGATATTTGTTTGATTGACGTGATCATCACTTAATGTTTTCAATACGTGACAAATTATTTCTTCCTATAGGTTGTAGAATCTTTTTTCTTTTTCATTTATGCCTAGTTTTACACATAATGGTATCTTTTATGCTTAGTTTCTCACATAGTTACCTTACGTTGTATACCTAGTCTATTATTTATACACTATCAAGATTTCAATAATGTACTTTCCTTATTACTTATTGATGAAAATATGAAATAATTCTTCTAAAACCATAGGATGTTTTAAAAAATGGATTCACATTAAAAAATGAATTATAAATAAAACTTTTTTTGAAATCTAGAATTTTTTTTACTTGGAATTAGACTTTGTATAGATTCATTTGTGAAATCCATCTGGAAATTGTGGTCATACCCTAATTTTTCCATCGACTATTTTTAGATGTGGTTTTAATGGACTAAAGTGAAGATAAGGGTTTCATATACTTCTATAAATTCTCTTAGAGGGTCTCTCATTCATAGTGGGACATTTTTTTCATGATATATGGTCACATAGCATTTCAATTTATGGATTGCCTTGTTTTAGTTAAAGGTTTAGTCATTTGGGTTTGACCTTGTATGTATCATATATATGTAATATATTTCATATTTTTACCCTAGATATTATTCAGATATACATTATAATTGTGTTGTTCTATTACACCTAACCTTATAGAAGACCCTATTGGGTGACTTGTCTAGTCGACTCGGGTTGGTTAATTAAAATTTTTATTTGATAATGACTGTAATAATATTTTATAGAAAATTTAAAAAATGTCACTCTATTTTTTTGATATCTCTAATATTTTTTCCTATGCATAAAAATATGGTACGAATGGATCTAAAATGTTATTTTTATTATGAATATATTATTTTTATTACAATAATTTTTTTTTTAATTTTCATTGATTGTATAATTACCTTGAACTCTTATGCAACACCGATACCTAAATTATATATATAGTATAAAATGAAAGTAAATTACTTCAGAAAAATTAATATGTAATATATTTTGGATTAATCATGGTTTTTTATGAATTTATTGGCTAATTATTATGTTAATTTTTTTGAAGTGTTTATTTTAAAATTACATAGTTTAATGGTTATGTTTAAAGACAATTTTTTTGAATAGTCCTGAAAATGACTCTACATGGCATTTAATGATAAAAAATTATTTTTAAATCATTAAAAAATATCATAAAATAATATAATAACTCAATTGTATGAATATTTCAAGTATTTCATTAATTTATTATTTATGTTCCACATAGAATTTTAAAAATCACTTTCATGGCCCTTAATGATTGAAATACATGTTACAAATAGTTAATGTTGAAGAAAGTTAATGCGAGGTTAAACTAAATTGTATATTTTAAAATTAAAATTAAGCTTATATAAAATTTAATTAATTAATTTATTTTAAAAATATCAGATTTATATAAGAATTTATAACACTTTGGATTAATTTGAAATGATTTAATAAAATGATATTTGTTTTTATTTCTTATATTTACAAGATTTCCTCCCACCTCACTTATAAAATGGAACCACCTATCCTATATTACTCAAACTTATATAGCCATTTTTATCAATCAATAGCTAACTTAATATATTAAAAATCACCCCCACATGTCCTAGAGGTTTTTGTATTACCAATGACCAACCTATAAAGCTTAAGCTGTATACCAAATTCAGGTTACCTAATGAAGAGGTATAACTTTTAACCGAGTGATTTCATGTTTATTTATTCTTCCACCCCTTAAAATATTTTTTAAAAATGTTAATAAAATAATATAAATATATTAAATATACTACAATTTTATTATTTTTATGAAATAACCCTTTTTCATCTCCTTTTCCATCATATAGGAAATGAAAAAATTGCTCATGCGTAAGTGTGGACTACGACCTCCAGGAAGTTAAGTGTTCAATTCTCATCACCATCTCATATGGTTGGTTAAAATAATGTATAAATTGAATATATATTATATTTATGACATATTTATTATTATAGAAAAAGTAAAAAATTATCTATTTTATTTAATTTAATCTTTTTATAAAAATGAAAACATTGCACATGTGTACGAACGGACTACCGTCTACATGAACCTATATGCATCATTTTTTAGGAAATCTTGACATACTAGGGTTTTAAAGTTTATTTAATGTATATAATTTATAATTATAAAATATATATGTTTTTTGAGATTATGGAACCATGAAACCTTTTACCATTGTTATTATACCGAAGTTACATTGGAGATTATGGGCCGAATGCCCACATAACATTCAACTTATTCTTAACTTATTAATAAGGAAATAAAAAATCATAATAAATGAAATAAAAGGAATAGTAGTAAATAAATTATCATGAATAAGTATATTAATTATATATAAAATTATTTGAATTTTATTATTTATGTTATTAAATTATGTATGTGGTGAGTCAGGATACAAGGTAAGGGATTTCTCAGCCTAGTTTCATTTCATTGCGATTATACCATGTTCACTACATGTTCTCTTATTGCGGTGTATAATATTTCATATTTATATATTTTATAATTAATTTATTTAAATTTATGTGGATTATGAATACATTTCCTATTATCTTATTGAAGTGTCTTTTCATGAAAAAATTAATATAATGGTTAGTGATTTTTCTTTAAAACCGTGTTTTAAAGTATTACTTTAAAATTATTTTCCACCATATACATGTTCCATTAAAATATTCAAGAGTGATTTTATTTATACTTGAAATTATAAAAAAACTAATTTTCAGATAATTTTTATTTTTTTATAAGTGTTTAAAGAGTAATTTTTAAAACATTTTTTGTAAGGTCCACTTTTGAATCTTTTTAGAAAAGTACAAAAGAATTTCCTTTTAATGTATACAGAAAGAATTTCCTTTATTTTTTATTTATATTATTCTATATTTTTTCATAGTTTTCCAATTTAACATAAATTCCCAATATTTTGGAGTTTTTCATTTTAATGATTTCTCAAAAGAAAAGGGATATTTCTCAACATTTTATGAAAATATGAAATTTTATTTGATATTGGTTCCAACTAAATTTTTGATGTGATTTATGATGAAAAAGTGAAATATTATCAGTTTTTTCCTGATATATCCCTGTGAAATTATTGATAGGGAAAAGTGGGCTTGATATAGCTCATGAAACTTGGTGAGACTCATATATCCCACCAATGCATTGGGTAATGATTAATCTTAGAAGAAAAAAGTGGGATATACCATTGTAGGTTACAAAAATGAAATTTATTATGAATTAGTTCATCCCACACGGGTAAAAACCATGTGAATATAGTTTTTAACATTATACTCTAGGAGAAATATTTTTTTGTTATAATTATTTTTATGGATATATTTTTATTTAATAAGGTGTAGATTTTGTTTTGAATTTTTACATGTGAAAGTATAGTTTTAAAAAAAATCACGATTATTCCATAGTCATCCTATGCTTGATATGGTTTTCGATGGATTTCTTTGCGAAAACTATGATTTTATCATGCATATTATTTTTATTTAGGTGCTAAAAATATTATCATAAAAAAGGTAAAAAATATAATTAGTTTTCATATATTCCACTTGATTATTGGGATTCCATTATTTTTATATCCTTTACTGGTATTTGTTTTCTCATCTAATGTTTTCAAATATTTTTCATAGGATCAAAGGATGTGAGAGATCTATATCAAGGTTAATCATTCCAATCCTTTGAAAAATTATAAAATATAAATAAGTTCGTTGAATGAAACACGATTTTATATTTATGAATATTGTCTTTTCAAAAAATGATAATTGAGTGTAAGTGTCAACATTATATTGTAATAGTTCGATATATAACCATTTTTCCGAATTCTCCAAAAATGAAAACCTAAATGATAATTGAATTTAAATAAATTAAAACCCTTATTATAAATCATGTAGTCATGGGTTGATTTTGAGTTGAAGAAAGATATTTTTTATCTCATGTTTCCACATTCATATGTTTTATTCTTATGTTAAGAAAAAAAAATTATTCCATGATTCATGTTTTTTATCTATGTTTAATTTAGCATGATTTCCTTATATTATGTTTATATACATTGATTATGTTCTCATATCCATACACTCATCTTATTCTCAATTATGATCTTATTTATTTTCGCCTATGCTAACTTGATTGATATTTCTTATGTTTACACTTACCGAGTGTTAAGGATCACCCCTTCAACATGTCTATACACTAAAACCTCCCCACCCCCTATTCTATTACCTATATTATTCACTGGTTTAAATGAATTCCTCCCAAAAGAGTGAATCTCCTTTATTCCTTGAGGGAATGTTACAAAGTGGTGGACTTTCTCATGGTTAGGAGCAGCAAGGAAAATCCATGTATGATCTTCTCTAGCTTGGGGTCCCTTCACTCCAAGTGCACTAATCATTTTTATATAGACACTCTTAGTCTAAATTATTTTTGAACTCCCCAATACTTGTTTGTTGTGTTTTGTGTTGTATTGTGTTTTTTGACCTTTTTCTACCCTGCGTATTTATTAATAAAATATGTAATCTTTTATTTGATATCAAATTTCCTATAACCACATGTTTTTAGGTTGGATTTATTATAATATGTAATATCTATTCAAATTAAATGATGTATTATGTATATATGTTATGGTTTGGTAATATTAGTTGGTAATAGATTAGGGTTTAGGAATTTTTAGAGTTTAAATAATAAATAATAAGAGTATAAAACCAAAAATAGAAAATTTTGTACCAAAATTGTTATTGGATAAACAAATAATGTCATATATTGAACATAATATGTTATAGGTTAAAATTATGGTTCCATGATTTATGTAATATTATGATTGAATTTCATTATAATATTATTTTCACTATGGATATTAGTTTTTAATAATCAATTTAAACACTTTGATTTTATTCAATGAATGTATCTTGTTGTAACCAAGTAAACAACTAGTATGATGGAAAAATCATAGAGAGTCTCAATGTGAGACACAACTAGATGGGATATTAGGTAAAACAATTAATGGCTATGATCATCTAACTCTCTCATGTTTAATAATAACATGAACAAAATTAAATTTCCATACACAAAAAGGAAGGAATAACTGATCATTGAGTCATTAATATGACAATGACCACCCTCCATTATTGGTTTGTCTCATATACTAATTATTGGGAAATGTATTAACAAAAACATAAAGAGATTCTCTATTATTCTATTTTTAGAGCATGAACACTAATAAGAACCTTGATAAATTTTTAATTGTTCTAAGTAAGTAATAACTCATCAATGATTAATTCGTGCGACAATGTACACTATCCATTAGGGGGTGCTCTGATCTACTATTTTCTAAAAAATGTATCCACATAAGTGAGAATTGATTTTTTACTTCTTCAATGATCCCAGAATGATATGTTTGATATGACTATTTATCATTTGGATGGTGGAACAAATAATTTATGAAATATAATAAATAATACGAGGAAGAAGGATGAAATTGACTACATGGATGAGATTAATTTCAGAAGAGGTAAATATTTTAGAACATAGTTTGAAAAAATCTTGAGTCTTACTGGTCATACTTATGGTTTTACCATTAACGGTGAAAGAAAAATTGATAACTTCATTAGTGTTTGAAAACCAAGTCTATAAAAATTGTTAGCTATAGGGATATTTGTTAGATGAAAATAAATAGTTTTAAGTGATATTAGGGTTAAAATGAAAAATAGATACACTTATAGTAATGGTTATGGGTAAAAAACTGAAAAATGGAGTTTTGTGGAAACATAATTTATAAAAAGAATATTAAACCTCATACATATCAAATATGTGGTAAGAAAAATAGGGGTAAGTTTCCCTATAGAACATTAAAATTATTCCAGTGTTGAAAATAATACCAACCATAACATGAAATTTAAAGACATATTAAGAGGATAACTAACAAAATCCCAGAAAATAAATCCCCACCTAATGCACCAAAAAACTGTTCAATGCTTAAAATATAAATAATTTGGCACTATACTGATAAATGAACTAACCGAAAGGTTAATGAGTTAAAATAACATTAAAAACCTCCATGAAAAATGGATAAGGGGAAAGATTACTCCATCACTACCATTGAGGTGGATCATGTGATTTTTAACGTCCCATCCTTGGTTCACTATGAACAAAAATCAAACAAGGTTCTACATGAGATCTCATGTGCACTTCCCCATATGCTAGAGGATACCGATTGGATGCGAAGGACTATAATGGTACTGTAGTGAGACTATAAACCCTATATCAGTGTGTGAAATAAATATAATAAGTCTAAATACAATCCACAGATGGAAATAATCAGAAGGAAGAGGAAATAAATGTAATAAAAACACATTAAATAAGGAAATTCTATAAAGTTCTAAACAACCATGCCATACACACATTAAAATATCCACCAGGATAGTTACACATTCATTCCAATAGTACAATAAAATAAATATATCAGTTCCTCAAGAAACACCAAGACATAATACATCCCAAGATCCATGAACACATGTAAGCCATACCGCTCGATCAGACCTAGGCATCAACCCAACCTATCCTAGAAACAAATGGAATATCTCAGCAGTTATCCACCTAAAGTGGTGGAATGAGAATTGTTTTAGTATATAAATAAGTATGTAACCACCAATATGGTCCCATACTAACCAGAATTTGTCCTGATATTTGCATGTGACATGATTAACTAATATAAATAAATAAAATTGACAAAATATACAACCATAAAACCTTCTTCATACTAATGCTAGAGTGTGTCTTATCATGTCATTAAATCAATACAAACATAAAATCTTGAACAAATAATAGGGTGTGTTCCATAACAACATCATTGACCTCCAATATGGTAGTATTCTATAGTCATCATCCTCATGGAACCAATACCACCTCAGTATATTAGACTAGCCATGCCTTGGATAATATAAAACCTTCGATAGTTTGTAGGCTCTAAGCCTCCACCACAGTTAACCCTTCATTCAAGCATAGGACGTTCCACCAGATCATCTCATCTCCAAATACATGTAATCCCAACTGTATCTGATCCAAAACTATATTGAAGCTCGACTAATATCCAACTCTAAAACCATGACAACCCATCCGGTTTCATATTCCTCCCCAATGGAGTTTTCTTATTTGGGGCATAATCCCTATTGGATTGTCATACAACATCCTCTAAAAGAGTGTCCACATATGAGGTATAATCCCCATAAGAATATCATATTCCTTCATTATGGGAGGGTTCATGTATGGGGAATAATCCCTATAAGAATATCAACATATTCTCATTTTGGAGTGTCTATATCTAGGGCTTAAGACCTATAAGCATATCAATATCTTCACCAATGGGAGTTACATCTAATTATCACAAATCTCTATGGAGGATACCATATCAAACATCAAAATAAAATATTAAACGCAGGTATCCATATTCTCCACCCACTAGGAAACACATCGGAAAATTTCCCAGGGCATGACCCATGATATCATATCCTAAAATGGTTCAAAATATCTATATGGGTTCTAATGTGACACTAGTGATCATCACAATGATTTCCCATAACAACCCACTCATTAGGGTCACATGTCACAAGGTGATTAATAGGGTCCCCACATGCTTAGTACTATAGATTCGAGGATTCATGGGTCCTAATACATAGTAATGGTCAGCACCCAATGCCCATCGGGGTACTACACCCTTCGACATCAACATTGATGTATCACAACCATGCCAAAAACATGAGTATCATGAAACTAACATCAGTAAAGAGATAGTTGATGGACCATCTAACTTGAATAGTCTCACACTAGGTTAGTCCACTCACCAATGTCGGTCTTGGTTAGCCTAAATCTATCCACCTATTCTTGGTCAAAGAATACAGGTGATAATAGATTATCATTCCCTCATCATAATAATCCCAAATTTCTCGCATCACAAAAAAGATTTTCTAATGGATACACAATGTAAGATCTCTAGCCCACCCCCACATCCATCTTGAAGGTGAAACATTCTCCAAGCACAAGGAAAGGTGTATAGTCATGTATGTCCTAATCCCCTAGGAATTATGGAGGCCATCTAATTCCCTAGTGGCCCCAAAAATGGCCATCAGTTGCCAATGCATTGAGTTAACACCCAATGATTATTCAAGACCCTTGTATATCAATAATTTTCATTTGGAAATTTAGTTTAAATTAAGAATAAATTATTTATTTAAATTTAACATGGGGAATCAACATCAGTGGAATTCCCGAGCATCCATATGTATACTAAAAAGAAAAATAATCCGTAGGACTAGGTCATGAGAACAACTAATTTTAATAAGGCTATTCCAAACAATTCTAATGGTTAGATTTTATTTCCAAAAACCATACAAGCTCATATAGAGTCATCTTGGATAAAAATAGACAATCTATATGACTGAAGCCTCTAACTTAAGACATAAATCCACAACATATTAATTATAAAAATTATTATTATTTTTTAAATTAATTTAAAACATTTAATAAATTCGGATAACTCATCATATCATTTCATCATGCAAGAAATGAAACCAAAATTTCACTAAAAAGATATGGATTTCTCCCATACTCTAATTGAGAAAAATACCTAACCAATGAAATTAAAACAAAATTCATTACCATTTTATTTAAAAAAATGAATTAAATTTCCTAGAACATTTAACAATTATATAATCAGCAAGTCCCCACATGCATATGGATTCCCATGTCACCCTCTCCCTAAGAATAGTGAAATATACTTCATTATTTTCCAATTCAACGATGCTCTAATGGGATTAGAACTGAATCACTAAACATGGAAATCAAATTTAGAATGGAAGGGAGAAGAAAAGAAATACTGATTACTAGATTCAATGAAGAACCATAAATCACTAAAAACCAGCTTCAAAATCCACTAAAAACCATGGGAGAGGAGGAAACCATAGGGGGATGGCACATTGGATGCATGCAAGAGAGGGAGAAAAAATGAGGGGGATTGTATTTTAAAAACCATAGGGGAAAATAGTAAAGTAAATGTTTTAATGGGATTCCATGTTTTTCTACAGGGTTTGAAAAACCATTATGTAACCATGTTGTAGGTACTGCCCATATGGAACCCCCTCATAGTCTTAGGAAACATGGTTCCCCAAACTGTGCACCAACTATGTGAATTAGAACTATATTTATATGTAATATTTCATACGATTTGTCTATAACTATTCACCAACTATACACCAAGCCCCATGTCCAAGTCTCTCCACACAAGTTTGTCAATTGTTCATAGAGCTTTCCCGAAGCTAACCACGAACCATGATCCTAGAATTTATGAAATTAATAATGAAATGAAACCCACCAGATTGTTAGGGTGTCACATAGTTTCCTTTAAACCATTTTCCCTAAACCATGCACCCTGGAAAGAAATATCCTAATTTCCCAAAACATTGACCAAAGCCCTATGAAATCCACCCATGATGTAACATGACATGATTTTATGAAATGTATTTTTTTTAAATTTAATATCTTTCATAGCTTATGTTGCATGCAACACTGATCTTAAATGTACCATGATATAATATTAATATTAATATTAATATTTAAGATGAAATAATCTCCTAAAAATTAAATTTTTTATTATGAATAAGAATAAATAACTTATGAAAATATATTATTAAACTCATTGGTAACCAATTAATTAGAAATAAATATAAAAACCAATTTAACATAAAGGAAATGTTTTTAAAAAAATCTATTTAAATACACACAAGTGTGTTTTATACCAATAAAATAAACAGATAACACTTTTTTGGATTATATTAATGAAATATATGTATATAATATTTTAAATATAATGTTTAACATTTAAACTATGTTATTTATAGACTTGAAATAAGAATAAAACTAGTTTTATGCATAAATGATGTATTTTTTTTATAAAAAGTTATTTTTCCCACCATTTGATGGAACACTCCTTTTAAATCCATTTTTTGACACATTTATAAATTATATTTGAAAAAATAATCTCCTTCTTTTAAATTTTGGTATTAAAATTTACATTGGTTGAATTTTCAGTATTTTTCTGTTAAAGTTTTATGTTTTAATGAATACTGATAAAAAATTATATTTTAATTGAAAACATCATTTTCATCTAAATAATTATTAGAGTTAAATTAAAATTTTAATTGGTTTTAAGTATAATTAGATCAATTTTTTATAATTTAATCTAATTTAGGTAATTATAAAAAATTTCACATTGAATATACATATGAAAACATTTAAATCTTTTGAATTTTTTCACTTTTAAAACTCGTTTTCTCATTCTGTCATCATGATTAATTTTAAATTAATTACTCTAACTTATATGTATTTAATTTTGAAAAATAGATTCCATATTTAGAATTAGTGGGTCCAAATTATGTATATATGATTCTTTTTTTAAATTATGAATATTATCATTATTAATTTTTTATTTACATAGTTATAGGTAAATAAAGAAATTAAGGGAAAACTTATTATAATAAATATTAGGATATTACCCTAAATTTTTTCCATATATTATTTTATGATAGATTTTAGAAAAAAAATATTATTTGGGAAGATTTTATGTCCACTTGTAGCCACATGGAATAATTTATTTCTTTTTATTATTTTATTATAGGGAAACTCCAATTTGTTAAACTCATGTTTCTAAAAAGTATTAAAATTTTCACATGTTATTATTCAAAATATATCCTCAACTATAAATAGTAATTTGAAATATAAAATGTTTATATTAATCATTTTAATTTTTTATGTTTTAGGAAATAAAAAATTACCTTAATGGCTTACATAATTATGATGCAGTAATTGTTTAATAAATGGAAATTTCAAATAAATGATATTAAAAATATTAAAATAAATACATTTATAGATAATTAATGGTATACAAACATTTTATAGATTAAATGGAAATATTAGGTATGTATTGAATGAGTTTTTTATGTTATACTGTTTATATATATTTTTTAAAAAGTTATTCAATGAATAATGTCAAAATTAACATTAATGATATTTTAAAATAAGTAATATTTTATTAAATGATATAAAATTGATAAAATTATAAAAATTTACCAAATTATTGAGATAATGTTTAGAAATACATACATGACTCACATATGGTTTTTTTTAATTTTATATTAACCAATTTAGCCTTCAAAGAGTAAAAGTAGTTATTGTCGCAGTTAGAGTTAAAGGGTTTGAATAAAGGTTAAAACTAAAAGATATGGTTAATAATGTGGCCTAAAATTGTGTAAAAATTATAGGATGAAGAGGATTCATCCATTATCACCTTAATATATAATTTTAGTTGTTTAATAAAATTGGTTACTAGAAAATAACTTATATATTATTTAAATCAAAGATAGTTACAAAATGTCACTCTCTTTTTATTTAATATCATTTAAGTGTCCACATAGAAAAATATTGAAGATATGAACTAAATTAAATATATATTGTGATCCTAATAAAATTAGTTTAATTATATAATATTATTTTGAATTTTTATAAACTATTTAATTACTATAAATGATTCTGCAATGCTGATACAATATTTATTTAATGAATAGAAAAAATAATCTATTTTAAAAGTAGATCTTTTGATATATTTTTGGTGAGTTAATGTGTATAATTAATTTTATAGGTGTATAAGATAAATTAGATATGTGTGAAAGAATTATATTCTAATTACTGTTTTGTATTGATGTATTTAATTTCAAAATAAATGAATAGTATCAAATTTGAAAAAATGATATTTTATTGAATTAATATTTTATTAAAATATTTTAAAATCTCAAAAATGTTAGATAATAAAAAAGTGATAATACATGGTCTAAAATTTCTTCACTAATTAATTTATTTACAATTTATAATTCTTTGGATCTAGAACAACATTATTATATTTTAATATATTAATGATTTCTGAAAGTACCCCTCACATCAATTATAAAAGGGAACTTCCTCCCTCACTTCCTCACTCCAATTAGAGCCATCTATATCGAACAAAAACTTCCCATTTATCTTATAATAATCCTTATTTATGTTCTATAGGTTCTTTTACTTAAAAAATATCTACCCTAGATCATATTAGAGTAGATTAGAGGATGTCCGTAGAAGAATAGGTAATCGTCTTTATCAACTCTTCCAAGTTAATTTCTTATTCCACTTTCTATTCATATATTGTTTCTAGGATAAAGTAATAAATACAGTATCATATATATTCCAAGTTGTTATTATGATTATGGTAAAACTATATTCCATCTTTTATCCATCCTATGAATAATGAAAACAGCGTGTATGCATACGTACAACTTACCATCTCCATGTTGTGGTGTAATCTGTTTTTCATCACCACTATACATGGATGGGTATAATGATAGAAGTATTAGATATATATGATAATAATGACATGTGTTTTTTCTGTAATAATTAATATACCATCCAATTCCTTACCCTTTCACCATTATGGTAACGATATCGCCCATTGTGCATACGTACGACATACCGACTCCACAATGCGATGTGATTAATTTTCCAGGTTAACCATTCAAGAAGGATTATAAAAATGTATATAATGAGTAAATATGGATATATTAACTTAATATAATTATATATATAAAATAAATATATCCTATTCATAAAAACATGAAGTACATTACAAAACATGACTAGGAAAATGAAGTAATTAACACCCAAAACAAGGGTAATAACGAAAGATTATCAATAAACCGGTGATAAAATAACATAATAAGATCATATATGACATCATAAAAAGGAATAAGGTTATTATATAAGTAAATAAAATTATTAAAACTATTATAAATGAGGATAAAGGATGTTCAACTAAAGGAATTGCAAGGTAATGGATATCATCACAATTTCATTTCATTGAGACATATTGTAATGATTTGTACCTAGATTCTTTTATATGGAGTATATAATTCCCATTTAAATGTTATATCATGAATCACTTTATTATAATCATATTTTATATTTCATTTAATATTATTTCTTTAGTGTTATTATGATTCAAATATTTCGAAGTCCTCTCGGATACTTTGGAATGTTTAAATATTATTTTCCTCGAGATTGTTATTAATGATATTTCAATAGTATTTTCATTCATCAAAGTCAAAAAACCTTATTTTTACTTATCCTCCCACGGTGAATTATTGATAAATCCATATTATTTATTCAATATAGATATTTTATGACAAGTCAAATTTTTTATTAATTAAATCTATTATTCGATATATGAGGAATGCTTTGGAATGATAGACAAAGATGGTGCATGGGTATAGATAACCCTTCGATGTATCGGTAGTCTCATGGGATGAAATAGTTTATCCCTATAAATGTATGTTAAAATGTCTTAAGATTATTTCTTGATAGTATAGTGGTTTATGTTCCATATACATGATGTAGAATGTTAAAGCATTCCCTTCATTCAGAATTTATTTCAGTTAATATCTAGATGATTTTAATTATGAAAAAAATCTATGGAGGAATTTAATTTTTATACCATTGATTAAATGGTTTGTGTTTTCAGTTATTTAACTTTTCATATAGATTTATTTTCATAAATTCATGATATTTTCTACTATACTTAACCCTTATTGAGCATTTGATCTGACCCTTTTTTTCCTTTCCCCATTTTATGATGATGATATCTTTGAATGTGTTTTCAATGATACAGTTTATTATAATTTTTTATATATTATGTTTTATTTTATTTTCCCAATTTAAAATTGGTATCAAGTATATGTATAGTCTCCAAAACTTCAAACTGATTAGTCCTTTGGGATTCGAGTATTGTATCTATTACAATGTAATAAAGTAATGCACCGAGTCCAGTCTTCTGGGATCTGGGCGTTATAGTTGGTACCAAATAAAGTTTAGTAGATACCTTGGGAACACGATTTAGGATATAATAGATTAGGGAATACAATCAAATGGATTAATTTGAGAGTAATACTAAATATAGGATATCATAATATTGATTGGTAATGACAATGAATAACCTTGGTTAATCCTATGGATTCATAGATTAAGAAAGTTTTATGATTTAGATATACATTAAATGGTTCTTCATGAATATATTACTATGATGAGTGTTTCTCACATTGTGATTTGGTTTTTGGTCAATGGTTAGAATCAAAAGGTTTTGAAATTAATGGTTATACTAGTGATTATGAATATACTACCAAGGTAAAATGAAAGGAAGAAAGTATTAAGGAATAAATGATGAAGTACAGTTTAAGAATGAATTTTAATTATTAAATATAATGTGTATTTGGATTCAAGAATTATTTCATCAATGGTGCTCTGGTTATAAGATTAATGATATATATAAGGATTCTACTACAATACTTATTCTTTAAGGATTTTTAACTATGAAAATTTTCATTAATGTTTTTAAAGTGATCATATATTTGGTATGTGATAATAAGAGCTACATTATGATGTTTGGGAAATATAATGTTATGTTAATTTTGGAAATTTAGTGAACTTATAAATTTTTGGGCATTGAATTTAGAAATAATTATTTTGAATGAGTCTTAAGGTAACTAAATATGGAATGGATTAAGTTGATCTTTGGATAGTATGGTTTGAGGTTAAGTTATAATTTATCATATTAGATATTATGTGCTATTATTTTTGGATTCAGTAATTATTTTGAGGATGAAGGAATTACTTATTGAAGTTATGATTTGTTAAAATTTATTCAGGTATAAAAGTATGCCTTGAATAACACTTTCTATATGTGAGAATTTAAGTATAAAAATATGAAATACAAACCAAAGGATGGGATTATTGTTATCATATAGAAATAAATCAAGTAACAATATTTTCACAAGTGATTATATGGATATTAATATATTTCTTCTACTATGGGAGAGGAATTTGGAACTAAAAATGCTATTCGTTTAATTTTCTTACCCAGAAACAAATGGACACTTTAACCCATAAAAAATTTATGGTTTTGTGATGGTAGACTTTTTGATGGACATTTTATCAATAAAACTCCATTAAAACATGATGTTTTGATTTCTGTTATATGTACCAGTTTTCACATTCCACTAATGTTATCATATTGAAAACCCTAATTTTATGTAAACATTTACATTTCCCTTTCCCTCTTATTAAGAAGATGTTTTTTAACTTTATATTCAATGTGGGTTTCCCACAAAAGAAAATTTCAAGCATCAGCCTTTGATTTTTGAAGTCCAGTTTGAAATTACAAGGAATAATTGTTTGAAGGAGGGGAAAATGTAACACCCAACAATTTTATGGTATGTATTTTTTTAAATTTAATCTCTTTAATAACTTAAGATGCACATAAAACCGAGCTTAAACTAACCACCATATGATATTAATAATATTATTTTAAATGAAACCATCTTCTATCAGTTATGTTTCTAGTAATGAATAGGATTTAATAACTTATAAAAATATTTTATTGAATTCATTGGTTACCATGTAATTATAAATAAATATAAAATCCAATTTAACATAAAAGAATTTTTTTATAAAAACTTTTTAAATTTTCACAAGTGTATTTTATACTAATAAAATAATCAAAGCCCAATTTATTGGATTATATTAAGGAAATTTATATATAATATTAAATATAATGTTTAACATTAAACCTATCTATTTTATAGATATTATAAAATAAAAAATTCCAATTTTATGCATAAAAGATATATTTTTATGAAAATATAGTTTACCACCTTTTAATGGAACACTTATATTAAATCTAATTATTGAATCTTTTATAAATTATATTTGAAAAAAATCAACATCTTATTTTAATGAAGGTTATAAAACTTTACTTTGGTTTAATTTTTTGTAATTTTCTGATAAACATTCATGTTTTGATGAATAGTGATAAAATATTTCATTTTAATTGAAAACGAATATTTTTTCTAAATAAATTAAAGTGTTAAATTATATTTTTAATTATTTTTAAAGTATAATTATATAAATTTATTATAATTAAATCTAACTTAGGGCATCATAATCCATTTCACATTTAATTTTTATATGAAAGCATTTCAATCTTTTGAATGTTTTCACTTTAAAAACTCATTTTATCATTCTGTAAACATGATTAATTTTAAATTAATTACTCCAAATTATGATTTTTTTATTTTGAAAAATGGATTCCATATTTGGAATTAGTGGTTCTGAATTATCTAAATAGATTTCTTTTATTTTTGGAAATTATGAATAGAAACATTAGTATTTTTTTTATAAACATGATTAAAGTTAAATCGAGTAATTACGCGTAAACATATTTTTTTAAATATTATAAAACAACCCTAACAGTTTTCATAATTTTAATAGATAAGTGATTGTAAAGAAAAATAATTTTTTGGTCAATTTAATGGCCGCTTGGAGCGACTTGTATGAAATTATTCCTTTTTAGTATTTTATTATAGGGAAAGACCAATATGTTATACTTATATTTTTAATAAGTATGGAATTTCAAATATGTTGTAATTCAGATGATATATTTGATAATAAATAGTCATTTGAAAGATAAAATTTATATATTCATCATGGTTATTTTTTTAATTTCTATTAAATAAATAATTATCTTAAAGTATTACATAATGATGATGCAATAATTGTTTAATTAATGGAAATATCAAATAAATGATTTAAAAAATATGAAAATAAATATAATTTGAGATAATTACTATCATACATGAATTTCATAGATGACCTAGAAATATTAAGGATTTATTAAAGGTTTTTTCGATGTTATCTTATGTATTGATATTTTTTAAAAAGGTATGTAATGAATAATGTCAAAATTGACATTAATGATATTTTTAAAAAAATAATATTTTATTAAATGATATAAAATTCATGAAAATAAAAAATTTGAAAAATTATTTGTATAGAGTTAGATATTTCATCCATGACTCATTTATGGTTCATTAGGCGTTTTATATAAACAATATTATCCTTCAATGTGTAAAGTCCCATATTATCATGGTAAGAATTAAAGGGTTTAAATAAAGGTTAAAACCAAAAGAAAAGCATAATAATGTGACATAAAATCATGTTAAAATTATTGGATGAATATATTTACTCCCTGATCACATTAATATTTAATTCAAGTTTTTTAATGGACACGTTTCCCTAATAATCACTTATATATTATTTAAATTAATGATAGTCACAAAATGTCACTCTCTTTGTATTTAATATCATTTATGTGTTCATATGGTGAAAAATTAAAGATATTCAGGATAATAAATTTATATTTTGATCATCATGATATTATATTAATTATAAAAATTTATTCTGAATTTTTATAAATTAAATAATTACCTTAACTGCTACGGTAATGATAATACAATATTTATTTAATTAACGATGAAATAATCGATTTTAAAAGTATTAATTTTTATATATTTTGAATTAGTCAATTTTTATAATTAATTATATTTATATAGGATAGATTATATATGTTTAAAATAATTTTATTTGAATTCCTAGTTTTTTATGTATTTAATGTCAAATTAAATGAATAGTATCAAATTAGAAAAAAATAATATTTTAAGGAATTAATATTGTTTTAATATATTTTAAAATAAAAAAATGTTAAATAATCACAAAGGGATAAAATATTGTCTAAAATAAATTCCCCTATTAATTTATACTCCATTTATAAGTCTTTGGATCAAGAATTACCTTATTAACATTAATATTTTGAGGATTTCCAAAAGTTCCCCTCACCTCAATTATAAATGGTCACCTCCTCCCTCACTTACCCACACCAATTGGAGAAATATAAATTGAAAAAAACCTACCAATTTCTATTATAAAAATCCTTATTTATGTTCTAGAGGTTATATTCCTTCCATAAAACCTACCCTAGATCATTTAAATAGAAATTAAAAGATGTCCACCGAAGAAGACGTAATCATTTTTTATCGATACTTTCAAGTTTGTTTCTTCTTCCACTTTATCATCATATGTTGCTTCCATGATAAAATAATAAATCTAATATAATCTATATTATGATATGTTATTATGATTATGATACAATCATATTTCACCATTTATTTATCCTAGGAAAAATGAAAACATCATGCATGCATACGTACGACTTACCATCTCCACTCCATGGTGTAATATGTTTTTCATCACCCATTTACAGGGATGGGTAAAATGATGGAAATAATAGATATGTAAGATAATTATCACATGATTTTGATTTTTAAATAATTAATCTACCATATACTTACATACCCCTTCACCATTAAGGGAAATGATATCGTCGCTCGTGCGTACGTACGACCTATCGTCTCCACGATGTGATATGATTCATTTTCCATGTTATTCATTAAAGAATTAATATAATATTATATATAATGAATAAATATTATATTTATATGAACTTAAATAATTTTTTAGATTAAATAAATATATCCTATTCATAATAAACAAGGCATACATGACATAACATGCATAGGGAAATGAAGCTGTTAACACCCGAAACAAGGGTAATAACGCAATATTATCAACAAATGGGTGATAAATTAATATAAGAAGATATTATATGATATCATGAATATGAATAAGTTTATGATATAAGTTAATAACAATATTAATACCAAGGAGGTTAATTCATGTTTGAGTAAAGGAAGCCCAAGGTAAGGGATATCATCACAATTTCATTTCAATGACACATATTGTAAAGTTTTGCACCTATTTTATTTTATATGGTGTATATAATTACCTTTTACATGTTATATCATGAATATAATTTTTCTAATAATATTATATATTTTATTTAATGTTATTTCTTCATGGAGATAATGATTCAAATGTTTCAATGTTTTATAAGACACTTAGGAATGTTTAAAGATAATTTCCCTCAAACATGTTTTTAATGATCATTCAATGGTATTTCCATTCATCAATGAAAAAACCCATTTTTGTTGCTTATCATACACTGTGGAATTATTAATAAATATATATTATTAATTCAATATGTATATTTCATTACAAGGTTCATTTTTATTTAATTAAATTGATTATTCGATATATGAGGAATGCTTTGGACTGTAAAACAGAGATGGGGCCCAGTTATGGATATCCCCTCGACATATCGGTAGACTCATTGGATGAATTAGTTATAAAAATCATATTAGTTTAAAATTTCTTGAGAATATATCTTTATGGTATAGTGGTTCATGTTACTGATACATGACGTTCAATATAAAATCATTTCCTTTATTTAGAATTCATTTCTGTTATTATACAGATGAATTTAACGATGAAAACAAATCTATGGATGTATTTAATTTTCAAACTATTGATTAAATGGAATATGTTCCTAGTTACTTACCTTTCCATGTTGATTTATTCTCACCGATTCATGATATCTCCACTATACTTAACCAATACTGAGCATTTTAGCTCACCCATATTTTTTTCCTTTATCTAGGTTAGGAAGAAGAGATGATTGAATGATTTTTCAATGATGTTATTTATTATAATTTGTTAGGTATTATGTTTTATTTTCATTTCCCAATGTAAAATGGGTATCATGTATGTATATGGTTTCTAAAAATACTAAACTGATCATTCATTTGGGATTCAAGTCATGTATCTATACTAATGTAATAAAGGAAGGCACCAGCTCCAGGATTCTAGGGTTGTGGAATAACATAAAAACCAAATACACCCTCTATATGAGCCTCATTCATGTTCTAAAACCAATAAATTAAGATAATATAACTCTTATAATTCTATTCCAACCCTCTAATAAAAATACAACACTAAAAGTAATTGAAAATTTAAATTTCTTCTAAAATTTTCATCTCATACATATACAGGATCTTATAATCTCCCCACTATAATAAATCTCCTCCTAGAGAAGCCTCAATGGTCATCAATAAAAAAACATCCCAACCTTCCTCAATAATTAATTCCCACTCAAATGTCCATGAAACATCTCTAAATTTCCAAAGCGCTTCCCAACTACAAATTGAACACATCGTGCTTAAACCATCAAAACCTAATCCAATGCATTAAACCACTACTATAACATCATGATGATACATAAACATGATATATTAAAACAAAAATGGTTGTGTAATTATGTAAATCATCACCTAGACCATGACACTTTCCACCATTGGTTCTAGGCCTCAACAATAAATTCTGAATCTCTGGTGCTTCTACCTCTAGAATCTCTATTAAACATGCCTATAAATGTATAATGACATAACCAACATGGTTCTCAACTACCACACCTAACCACACATGAGAACACTAATACAAATTCTCAATTCCAAATTCCATTATAGAATATATACACCACTATCATTCATTCATAACATGAGCATGCCATCCTTTCCATGAAATGACCTATCCAGTACCCAAAATGCCCCGTTCACATCCCAAAAGACATTACCAATTTGGCTTCCAGCCAACCACATATAATTATATGTGAGAAAATAGATATAACCACCCCTTTCTAACAAACCAAGAATATTTTTGGCTTAAGATATTGAAATTATACCAAAATATGATACTGATTCCTTCATCCTGGGACACATCCCAGGATCTCCAACCACACTCACTGAATCCTATACCCAATTTCTAATTAAATTTCCTTTTCAAACCATACAATAATTTTTTTCATGGTAACCTCCCATGAATACTGAAACATCACTTATACTATCACCTATGAATAATCACAAACCAACTCGAGCGAGAGGACATTGCTCAAATCACAACCGACATCCTATTCACCACATTAGGACAATCCTTGTCATTTCACTATCAAAATGAGTTTTCAATCCCAACAATCCATGCCCAGTTCATCACCATAAATAAAAAGTTGACTGCTAGAAACCCATTCATTCCTATGTGGAAAAACACAATGGGTACCATAGCCAACCATGTGTGATGCTCCTTCCAATCCATTCTCATCACGTTCTTGAGAAACCAAGACCACACAAAAATCAATAAGATTCCATTGTTCTATTCCCTAATAATGACCATATCTGATATTTATAGCTAACTCATGCACTTGTGAGTTATACCATATAAAATAAAATAGACCGTGCTCTATGGAACGTTAGCCTTGATATGTCAGAGGCTCCCATGGAGCATCCCATTCAAATTTGAGATCATCACCTATTCCATGATTCATCTCAAGAACACTTAATAATATGAATCATCCTATAAAAATAGGTTATAATTCTTGTTACATGACTTTATAACCGAATCTACACATCTAGATACCATTGAGAACCATTTTTTTTAATGTCTATCCACCAACTCCCAGACCATACTTCTAAAATTTATCCAACACATATGTCTAGTTACCAATTTTGTCCAACCCTTGATACAAAAATTTGATATATAAATCAACAAACTCAAAGTTTCTTATCACCCAAAAACTAAGAACATCCTAGGCATTATTATCTTACATCAAAGAACCTACCCATGATTCCATATTTAAAGAAAACACCATTACCAAGATAAAACCACTCATGTGTAGCACTATATCAAACAAAACACTAACCCACTAGGGAATAAAAAAATAAAATCCTCTATGTATCCAACCTAGACCAACCAGAGATGTATTAAAAGGACACAATTACCAAGGTGAAATCAATACCCACATTTCAGATATATAATGACATCAAAATTCCAAACTACCTAGCCACACAGTCTCTCATGTGATGATATCACATGTAGACCACCAGAAACAACTAGGAAACCTATCCTCATGATAATTCACTAATGGTATGGATCCCTTAAGGCTCACATCTCATCGATCCACTCTTACCATATCCAATGACATATTCCTATATGACCCATTATAAGGGAACCCTAACACCTAGTTCAGTTAAGTAGAGTTACATTCTAATATATATGGGAAAACAACATAGAGGTTTTCCCTAAAACATTAAATAAATAAACATAAAATAAAATGTCCTAAAAGGGGTTGATAGATAGGCATCTAATTCCATACTTACCCAACAAGGTCACTATAACACATATGTATGATGACCATGTCATCATCCTCAACATCAAGCATATCACCATAGATCCACACAACCTTATATGAAAAGGAAATCCATATACAAGACTTACCATCTTGGAATAATTCCACCAAGTGTATTTATTGGAAAAATATGAATGATAAGTTTTTGATACTTTAAACAAATTATCTTGAGACAACAGTTATAAAAAATCACACTAACAGGAAAATATGTCATGTAAATCATATGTGCCTCATATGGTGAATGAGATGACTCTTGGATCTATATGATAATAGTAAAATCCTATTATTTTTTTATTTCTAATGGGAGAAGAGACCAAAATACACAATAAACAATTAAAACCAAATGACACATGTTTCACTAAAAGAGAAAATAATATCCAATCATAAAATGAAAAACCAAAAAATAAATCCCATAACCCTAGTAAAATTGAATTCATAAAAGAATATATATTCATGGTGAATTCATCCAATATCCATAAAAATATTTGAAACATTCCCAAGTCTCCATTGTACTTTATCTTGAAGTAGTAAGACAAAGTATAATGAACTATCTAGTACCAATTTGTAACATCCATGTCTCGGTTAACTATGAATAGTAACTAGATAGAGTTCTCAATTTTACCTCAGGTTCCCCTACCCGTATTCCAGTGGATTCAAAATAGAAGCTAGGGTCTATGTTGGTAATATAGGGAGATCAACCCCTTGTATAAGATCACATAATAAAAATAAAGTAAAAAAATACCATCTGTGGTAGTGAATAATTATTATCTAGAATAAATAAAATTAATCAAAACTAAATATATAATTATATTCCATAAATTTTGGAACAACCAATCCATAAAAACATCATACCACCTACTAGGGTTATTACATATACATTACAAGTCCAATGAATAAGTTACCCAACGATCTGTCATGTCATAAGGGTTCCAACACAACAGACGACGCGTCAATTTGTGTAGACTCGTAATGATCCCAAATGATTTAAAAAAATTATATTGAATTTTTTGGGTCTTTACATTCTCCCCACCTTAGGTATTTTCATCCCAAAAATATACCACAAATATGGGGAAACAAATGGGGGTACTGAACATGTATCTGATCCTCCCGCTCCTATGTTCTCTCTTGGATATCCTCATGCTGCCAATGAACTCGCACTAGAGGAATCGAATGACCATGAAGGACCCGCTCATGTCGATCCTCTATCTCCATCGGAAACTCCGCAAAGTCTTCCCAATCATCAATGCACAAATCAATCCAGTTGATAATGTGAAATGGATCATAAACGTACCTCATTATCTACAACACATGGAAAACATTATGCACCCGGTGTATCTATGGGGGAAGAGCTAGATGTTAAGCCACCTCGCCTATTTTGCTGAGGATCTGGAAAGGTCTGATAAACCTCAGATATATCTTGCTGCCCCAACCAAACCTACACAATCCTTGATGGGGTGAGACCCGTAGGAAGACATGGTCTCATTCCTCAAACTCTAAGGGTCTCTATCTCCTATTGGAATAAGACTTATGCCAGCTATGTGTAGTCTTCATCCTCTCCTAGATGATGTGAACCATCTCCGTGGTAGCATGCACCATCTCTGGTCCCATAAGTTCTGACTCCCCAGGGTCTATCTAACATAGTGGTGACCTTCTAGGTCACTCATACATGGACTCAAATTGATCCATACTGATGGTGGTGTGATAGATATGGTTTTATGCAAACTCCACTAGTGGCAGGTGGTCCTCCCAACTGTGGCCAAAATCAAGGAAACAAGAACAAAGCATGTCCAGAAGTGTCTGTATGGTCTACTCCGTCTAACCATCTTTCTGAGGATGAAATGTGGTGCTTAAGCATAGCTGAGTCCCAAACACCTTCTGTAATCCCTTCCATAAGAGGGATGTAAAAGGAACATCACGATATGAGACAATCGTCGATGGTACCCTGTGAAGTCATAAAAACTTCTGTACATAGAGACGTCCCAAGATCTCCTCTGATCCCTACTCTTTGATGGGTAGGAAGTGGTCCGACTTGGTGAGTCAGTCAACAATCGCCAAAATGGAATAGTGGCCCCTGGATGTACGTGGTATCTCCATCATGAATTCCATGGATATACAATCCAACTTCCACTCTGGTACCTCAAGTGGCTGAGCTAAGCCTGCTGGTACCTCATGCTCAACCTTCACTTGATGGAAAGTGAGGCATCATGATACAAACTCCACCACCACTTTCTTCATCCCTACTCACTTGTACTAATGCTGGAGGTCCCAGTACATCTTCAACACTCTATTATGTACCACCAAAGGGGATGTGTGGAACTCCCTCAACACCTCCTCTCGAAGCATTACTGGTAACATTGTGCATCTTATGAAGAGGATGACATGATCCCCACCTTCATAAAATCCATTCAAAGCCTATCCTGAAAATATCTGAGCATGTCGGGCCTCATAGTATATGTCCCCATGTTGTGCCTCCCTGACTTGATGGATGATTGGGGGAGTAACTATCATATACTGGAGATAAGCGGCTCGATCACTATCCACAAAGGAAAACTGCAACATGGATATTTGCTTTGTCACCTCACTCAGTAGCTATAAACCAGACCTCATGCTGAGTGCATCTGCTACTACATTCACCTTCATGGGAGTGCAGACTATTTCAATATCATAGTCCTGGAGGAACTCTAGCCATCTTCTTTGTCTCAGGTTCAGGTCCTTCTAAGAGAAGATATACTTGAGACTCTTATGATCAGAGTGGACTATAAAATGTTATCCCATCAAGTAGTGCCACTACAAATTTAGTGAAAAGACCACTACTGTTAACTCCATGTCATGGGTAGAATAGTTCTATTCTGGATGTCTCATATTTCGTGAACCGTTGGTGATCACCTATTACTTCTTCATCAGGAAAAAAACCTAGTCCGGTCCCTGATGCATCATAGTAGACAACATACCCAATACACTCTTATGGTAGCCTCAAGATGGGGGAACTCGTCAGCCTCTGCATTAGCTTCTGAATCTTCTAGCATCTCTCTATCAACACAAAAGGTTATCCCATTTTATTAAAAGATTATAAGGGTGTCAAAACTCTGGAAAATTCAGGTACGAATCTCAGGAAGTACCTTGCTAATTCTAGGAAACTCCACACCATGGTCACACTCCTGGGAGGATCCTAAGCAGGCACTGCATCTATCTTCGCCGGATCCTCTGCAACTCCAGCATATGAGATAACGTTCCCCAGGAAGTGGAATTCTCGTATCCAGAACTGGAACATCATGAACTTTCCATAAATCTGGTGAACTCGGATGGTATCCAGAACTATCCACTGGTGCATGGGGTGCTCCTCATCCGATGCCAAGTATATCTAGATGTCGTCAATGAAGACCACTACGGTGCGATTGCGTTATGGTTAGAATATCATGTTCATGATCCCCATGAACACCTCTGGAGCATTGGTCATGCCAAAAGGCATCACCAAGAACCCATAGTGGCCATACCAGAAAATGAAGGCCATCTTTGGTACATCTTCGTCCCATACCATGAGTTTATGATAGCCTGATCTAAGGTCTATATTCGAAAACCATCGAGCTCCCTTCAGCTATTCAAAGAGATCATCGATCCTTGGAAGTGTATAATTGTTCTTCACATTCACCTAGTTTAGGCACTTATAGTCTAAAAAATTTTGAAGCTACCATCTTCCTTCTTAGAAAACAAAATCAAGGCTTCCCAAGTAGAAACACTGGGCCATATGAACCCCTTTATCTCCAAGTCCTCCAACTGTACCCTCATCTCACAAATCTCCTTGTGAGCCATCCGATATTTTGGTGCAGATATCGTTGCCATCCCAAGGTACAGTTCCATGTAAAATTCTACCTCTCTGCAAGGAGGTAGTCCCGGAACATCATTAGGAAAGTGACCAACATACTGGTCTACCACTACAAAATTACCCGAACTCCCCATGTCAACTGCACCTAGGGTGAGGCTTTCCAACTGGTGAGTGATTGGCTGAACCCTCCTCCGAGAAATCCATTCCTGTGATACAAAGGACTCATTATCACTGGTGAAGGAAAACATGATCCCATCCTCGCGGACAGACCACCCTTTATGCCTCAAATAGCCGGACTGAGCATGGACTGTGGATAGCCAGTCCATACCCAAGATAACATGGTAAGGCCTCGACGCTGCAACTAGGAGATCCCAGTAGAAGATCTCGCCTCCTACAGTGATCTAACATTGTATTCACGAGTGCGTAATCGTCTAATCCTCTCCTGTAGGAGTCACTAATCTTAAGGATCAAGACAACAACTCCATCATAATCTCTGAGCTCCGAACAAGTGCTACATTAATAAAAGAGTGACTGGAACCTGTGTCTATAAGTACTGCAGCTAGGGTGGAATATACATAGATCATAACTCTAATCATATCAGGAGAGTCATGGTCATAGGCCTTTGCCTCCTGTAGTTGAGCTCGTCCCTATACACTTGCTCCTTGTGGTTAGGGTGGACCACCTAGGGGTGGTGGTGGTAGAACCTCGAACCGTAGTCCACCACCTATTGCACGACCTGCTCCTCTTCCACGTCCTCCACCCTACGGACCTCCTCGCTCAAACCTCGGCCAATGCCTCAGAGGTTCCTCAACTGTCTTCAGATCATTAGTACTTTGGGTCTAGCAGTCACAAGCTATGTGGCCCTACAGACCGCACGTGAATCACATTATTCATCCCTGTTGACCACCTCTACCTTGGGATATTCCCACCTCCGACCTTACATAATAGGGTCTCCCTATAAAAGTTATGGTTTTTTTGGACCTCTGCATCATCCACCTAATTACTTCTATAGATGACTCAGATACCTGTCGTCGATTGGTGGCTCTCACCATTTGTGCTTGCTTAGCTAAGAAGCTCTACACCAACAATGCTCACTTGGGCACTCCAATCTGCATCAGGATGTGGATCGATATCATCGACTCTCTGATCTCTCTCCAAAGACCCTGCTAAAAGGTCTAGGCCCTGAATAATGGGTCATGCACTATGGCGGTGGAGTAGCGTGAGAGGTCAGTGAATCTTGCGGAGTATTGCGCCACTGATAATATACCCTGCTGTAAGTACAACAACTCCTGGATACACACAGAGCGTAGTGTCGCTGGAACGAACTTTGTTCTGAATAGGCTATCAAAGTCCTTCTAGGTGAGGGTCACCTCTTCATGTAACTAGAGAGTCAGGCTACACCATCTTCCTGCTGTGCCCAGGAAAATACTAGAATCGATGATCACCATCTGCTCCGCTGGTGTCCCAACTAGGTGAAAAACTCTAGCCATAACCTCCAGCTAGTCTTCAACTATCTGGGGATCTATCTCACCTCAAAACTGCAGAGGCCTCTACCACTGGTACTTATGAAACACACTCATTCGGTGTGATCCATATGCGAGTGGGGCTAGTGGAAAATGATTCCCAAGGGGTGGTGGTACTGCTGGTTCACCACCTGAAGGTGATAACACTATAAGAGGGCCCTGCAGCGAAGCCTCATTCCTCGTTGGGCCTACATCATGTACTCTCTCAAGAATCCTCGATGGCTGTCTACCCAGAGACATCCTGAAAAGAAATAGGTGAACCATGGTCAATAAGTTATACCTGGTGAGATGAATCAATAGATATCAAAAGTAAAACATTTCCAAAACACACGCAATCAGTGTTTTCGTGCACCGAGTCAGAAATCCGAATTCTAGGTCCTGGTGTATGGATATATTATCCACCACACAAACAATGGAATACCCGAACTGAAAAACACACTCAAAAAACTTAATACAATTGCTCCTATGGATATATCAGTGTCCTAGTTCTTTGGTAGAACCAAATCCTCTGATACCATTTTGTCACGACCCGTCCCCCGGGGCCCATGCCCTGACTACCCCATGCCTGGCTTCCATAGGCCAGGGGTTGGAGACTGGCACCAGAATGGAGTATCACTAAAACGGGAAGTCATTTCCTTTAAATCTTAAGAAACACAAAATCCATGAACACAAAAAGATTCACCCGCGAAGTAAAACTACAGTAGTAAAAGTGTGTACTGAATGTGAAGGGGACGAAATACAATCCCAACTGAAAAGATACAACTAAAACAAAAAACAAAAAACATCTCATGGGATCGTCCCATGAGGATCCTACTGAAAGGGTAGGTACAACTAGTCTCCATAGCTCTCCATGTCAACCATCACCGCCATCCACCGTCTGGTCCTTACTCCCCGAGTCTTAGTTAAGGCTGTCTGTTGTCTGTACAAGACAAAATAAGGTTCGGGTGAAGCCCATGTAGGGGTGAGTATAAAAATACTCATTAGGGACCTTGAGACCCCCGAAGGTCTCTCAAAATTACAAAAAGGAAACCCACAATGCATGATCTCAATAAAAAAAGCACAAAGAAAAAGACGCAGCTCAAACCAGGTATAACTAAAGTACATAAGTACACATGATTAGTCATAAATCAAGGTCATCTTATTATGTCAAGAGACACTACAGCTGACCCACACATGATCGATAGGTACTAACCCAGGAAAGACCCAGACAAGATCGTTAGGTTCTGATCCACATTAGATCGCTAGGTGCTGATTGGCACATAATCTCTAGGTGCCGATTCACATAGAATCCCACAATGCTGATTCACACAGAATCTCTAGGTGTTTATTCACATAGAATCGCTTGGTGATAATTCACACAGAATCGCTATGTGATGATTCACACTGAATCGTTGGGTGCTGATTAACACAGAATCACTCAGTGCTGATTCACATAGAATCGCTATGTACTGATTCACACAGAATCTCTCAGTGATGATTCACACAGAATCGAAAGGTGCTGATCCACAGAGGATCAATCTTCATTCTTCACGTCTCATCCAACCAAAGGATTCCCGCTCATAGTACATTTTTTTCTAGGATAAACTTCACCTCAATCCATTAGTTGTATTTCAACCGGCATGAAGTCCCCTGAAGAAGTTACCCAATGATCCATCATGTCATAAGGGTTACAACACAATAGACAGTGCATCAATTTTCGCAGACTCGTAATAATTCCAAATATATATTTTTTAAATAAATTACATGGAATTTTCTAGGTCATTACATTCAAAGATCCATTTACATGTATGAACCATCTCACTAAATTATCTATAATCTTTATCCCAACCTTTATCTGCAATTAAGTGACATATTTTTGGTAATCAAGGTTGGTGGTGATCTGAGAATGGTGTGAGTAAATAACTTATTAGGGAACTGCAAGAATTGTCAAATAATAACCATCATATGTAATTATATTTTCATTTGAAAATATCATTTGAATTTGGTAAATAAACTTCCAAAAATGAACCACCATACATCCCATATTGAATCAATGAAAGAGCATCTCTTAGCACGTTGCAAAATCATACCAAATATATCCTCTCAAACCACTCATACAATGTGTTGAATAATAGTATAACAAACCTCACATATTTTTTTATTCTACAAAAATAATAGACATAAATCCATGATCACCAATATATAGTAGACTCTCCATGAATTTAGAGTCATAAATCCCTTATAAGATCAAATGCTCCAAGTACGTAAAAAAATCCCCCACTGGACTCGCACATGATGGTACAACAGATCATCCTAGCTTTAAATCCATGGTTTCAATATCATATCTTATCCATAACAATGTGTTTAATCCCTCAATATCTGGATCTAAATCCATGATAGCTAATCCCTTATCACAAACCTCCCCTACGAGGGATTTATCATTTGAGGGAATTTCATCCAACCTCCCCAATGAGTGTGTCCACATTCAATGCATAATCCATATAATAATATCAATATTCTCCCATATTGGAGTTCCATCATGTTATTCATACACCATTTAGGTATATCAAAATCCTCATGTGTGGGAGTTTCTATGGTTGGGGAATTATACCTATATGCATATAAGTATCCCCCCTATGGGAGTTCCATCCAATCATCATGATTCCCTAAAATTTATACCATATCAAAAAAAATTATAAACATAGGAGGACTATTAAAAAACATGTAGGAAACCCATGGATTGACTCCTCGGATCACGAACCAACACATCACCACATAAACATGCTCAAAAAATTGATAGAGGTTCCAAAGTTACACATGTGATCATCTAAACCCTTACCCATAACCTTCTCTCACTAGGGTTAGAAGTAAAAGGGTTCATACTATGAACCTATAGGTCTCAGTACAGTAGAGTCACCCCACATGGGTTGTAGGCCTCAGTCACATTCAACACTTGATTACCTTGGGATACCATATCCCATGGCATCATCATCGAGGAATCATGGCCTTGTCAGTTACATGGATCTCTATATATTGACATCAGTTGTAACACCCCAGGTAAATAAGGAATATGACATTTTCATATTTATCCATATTTTTGAATAAAATATTAATATGACTTTAAAGGGGATGCTATGCTCTATGGCGTACCCAACATGCAACAACAAGTTTCTTGGGAATCTTACGTTGCACTCTAATAATAAAATAATATTATTTTAAATGGTAGTTAACATGTAGCCATTGTAATGGAGGGAATGGATAGAAATAACTAAAATATGATTATATATGTTCTTAAATATTTTTACATTTATACAATAAAAGATAAAGGCTTAAAATATGGAAAGAATTCAATTTTAGGCGTATATGCCCTAGTTTTCACTAAAGGTTCACTTATCGCCTTTGAATGGAGAACTGTCATTAAATATAGTTTTGTTCACTCTTAAACATTCTTTTGGACCAAATAAAACTCTTATTAAGAATCGGGACATCAAATTTTACTTTGTGTAATTTTTTGGTATTTTTCCGATAAAGTTCATTTTTTTAATGAATAGTGTAAAATGTTGTATTTTAATTCAAAACCTCTTTTTAATCTAATTTATTTATATGATTAGATTATCTTTTGAATTGGTTTTAAAGTGAAATTAGAAAATATTTTTACCATTAAATCCAATAGTGGTCGTTGGAATTAATTTCACTTTGAAATCAGACTTAAACTAGTGTCAATCTTTTGATACTTATTGTTTTATAAAAACACGCTATTTGCTCTGAAAACGGGAATTAATTATTAAATTAATTAATGTGACTAATATGTTCTGAATTTTTTAAAACGGACTTCATTTTTGAATTCAGAATATCAAATATATCTTAGGGTGAATTTTTGGGATTTTTCTGAAAAACTTCAATTTTTGATGAATAGTGAAACCACTAAGTGGTACTTATAAAAACTGATTTTCCGTTTAAATGAAATTTTTCCATCATTGTGTTTTGATTTTCAAAAATAAGACATACATGGTTGTCATTAAGAAGTAAAATGTGGTTCAATGAGATTATAATAATTTTTTGGTGAATAGTAACTTATTAAGTTCTTAATCACGATTAGAGGTAATTAGTGTAATTTAAGGTAAAAATGATATTATAAGAATGTGAAAACACCATGAAACTTGTCCTACACCTATTGGGTGAGTCATGGACGACCAAGACAAGCCATGGGACAACTTGGGTACCCCATGGAGACACTTTGGTTGGGAAATGACATAAATAAATTTTTATTTAATGTTAAAATTAAATTGACACAAACATGAGTTGTTTTACTAAAACAATTTTTAAGTAGTGTTACACAGGTCCAAATTTTGATTATAAATATTCATTGGAAAGATAAAAAGATTTAATACATCATAGTATTTTTTTTATAATTTTTAGACATTAAATAAATTAAATTATTTATGACATAATAATGATGCAGCGATGACATCATTATTTGACGATTTAAATAAAATGGAAAGATAATGTAAAATCTATGAACTAAACATGTCCAAAACCAATTGTATGAGTGTATTTCGAAGCCTTATCACCTTATCCACTAATTATATCAATGTGGGACCTTTTGAAACCGAAACACATTTTCAAGTAAAGTAATATTTCTCTACTTTCCAAAAGTGCCCCTCCTCTCCTCTTATAAAAGGCCCCCACCTCTACCTCATTTAACACACTCCTCAAGCCTTTGGCTCGGCCAACCCCTGCCCATTTACTCTATACACATCCCTCTACTCATCCTAGAGGATTCACTTTGGGCATAATCCTTTCAAAGGAATCCCTTAGGCTCAAATCAAAAGGAGTTATACTTTTAAAGGTAATTCACTCTCTCATGTTCATTTGTATTATTTTGCTTATCCAACCCCCTAAACTCTTTTTATTTACTTATTTTGTAACAAAACCAGTATCTTCAATATACTAGGATGTTTTTATAAGATTTATTCGAGCTACACTCTCACACAACTACATCAAATGGTTAAAGAACATACGGTTTCCGTGGATGGTGAAATTCTGCTTCCCGAAACGATGATTGTTCAATACTCATTTAACACCTTCAAAGGTGGCCATTATTATGTCACTATTTTTATATATGATATATAATATGTTTATGTTTTATTTATTCTTCTGTATTTTTCATTTTTGTCTTACCTTTATGGCTTCCATTATGGGTATACGCGATATCTTCATTTAAGGAAGTGCGGACTACCTCCCCCTCAAAGTGATTTGATTCGTTAAATACCATATGTAGGATGTATAAAGGATGTAAATATGATATTATATATTATATTATACTGTAATTATAATATACCTTTATATAATTATTATTCCATTCTATAAAATACGAAATAGAAATGAAAGTAGCGTTCATGCGTACGTACGGCTTACCGTCTCCATGAACGGTGCATTTCATTTCTTACCTCTAAATGATTATGTAATGTTATAAATGCATGCATGTACTGGATATATATGAAATATATGATATCTACATAATGAATACAATTCTGGATATAATAAAAATTTGGCCACACGAACAACATGTAATTGTAAGAAGTCCACTTTCGACTTAAGAACCAAATATTGGCAAAACAAATATTATTAACTTAAATGATTAAATAATGTTTATGACATGGTAATAAGTGGTATAAAAGTAATAATGAACTTGAAAAAGGTTCTTAAGGAATTAGAAATTAACTCAAGTTTATTATTCAGGAGATTAAAGAACGATCGAGTCAAGTCGGACCCGAGGTAAGGGATCCTACAACTCTCTTTCTTTTTAAGTACACTCTTTTATGTCATTTCTTTTAAGCTCATATTTCTTATGATTGGGATGTTATTTTATATTAATCCTACTGTAATTTTTATGTTCATGTGATGAGAGACCCTATTATCTCTCATCAATCCATTTTGGAAGTTTTGAGTGGCGCCGTTAGGCTGCCGAACTTTCGTAACAGATCTAACCTCTCTCTTTCTTTTTAAGTACTCTCCTTTATGTCACTTCTTTTAAACTCCTCCTTGAAATGTTGGGGGATTTTCTTTTATATTCCAATTTCTGTAAATTATATTGTAATATGATGGGATACTCTATTTTATCTCATCAATCCATATTCGGAAGTTTTATGTGGCGCCGTTAGGCTGCCGAGTTTTCGTAAGGGATTTTTCATCTCACTTTTATTCCCGTGAGATTTATGCAACATTTGCCACAAATTCCATTGAGTGGTGTATGTACTGCCCATTATTCTACTCTTTGTGTAATATACTTTTGTTTATGAGTATTTACATCAATGACCTATTGTCTTTCTTCATGGGGTGTATGTTTTGAAAGATACCCAAGTCGGTAAGGGAACCTTTCACCCTCCTCTTTTTTAAAAGACTTCTTTTATTGGGTATTTTAATTTACATATTTTTATGTTGGGATATGTTCTCATACATCCTTATTGAAGTAAATTTTATTTCCAAGTGATGAGATACACTTTTTATCTCTCATCAACTCATTTTGATGTGATGCCGTTAGGCTGTCAAGGGAACTTTTTACCCAATTTCGATTTCTTTGGGTTCAACTTGTAGTCATTGAATATGTCATCCATTGAATATGTGTGAATGACCTTTTATTGTTTTACACTTAATATCCACTTATATTGGGTGTATATATATTTTTCACACATATTTTTGAGATTTATTTGTCTTTAATTTAAGGATACATTCTTTATAAGGGATTTCATCACATTTGACATTTCTATTGAGGGTTCATTGTTGTTATGCACCAATTCACTCTTATATGGTGTATATACTGTCCTTTGGAGTATTATATCATGAATCCTTTTATTCTCATGATATTATAAAGTTCTGACTAAATGTTATTCCTCGATTATTGTATTCAAGTGTCTCTAATTTTGGTAAAACCCCTTTAACCAAAATATCGTTTTAAATGTTTTAATTATTTGTTCTTATTAATATCCATGTTTTCAAAATGGTTTTAAGGATTTATTTATATGGATATTAATGGTTTAAAATTTTAAAAGCTTCAAGGTGGTATGGGACACTTTGATTCAAAAATCTCTTTATTAAATGTTTTATATGGTTTTGGAAATGGTTTCTTTTTGAATGGATTCATTATTTCAATATCCTAAAATGTTATATTGTGATTGAATTGTGGAAATGTTATGTTTCCTTTATTCATGTTTATGTGATACGATTATGTTATGGTTCTTGGGCATTGTTATGAAGAACGGGTGGTTCCGTGATAAACTATGGGTGGGTGAGCCCGATATAGCTCTCCAATGCATTGGGTAACGCGAAGGAGTGAAACGTTAAGGTTTCTCCGAAGAGATTTAGGGAATATACTGTGATGGGTATTCCAAACATAACCAAGAGGGTTACTCCCTACGTAAGAATGTTATGAATGCCTCAAGTTACCTTTATGTCTTATGTTTTCTATGATTTATTCATGATTTGATATGCCTTTGTTTTATGGGTAAAGTGTGATTTCATTCTAATGTATATATGAACTCATGTTTCCTTTCCATATTTTTTATAACTCTTACTGAGATTTTTATGCTCATCCCATGTTTTTGAAATGTTTTTCACAGGTCAAGGGAAAGGTACATGATGTGATGATAGTGTCAAGGATGTGTCAAGAAAGAATCCGTGTTATAATTTAAATATGATTCCGTTGATGGGAAGAATGAATGCTGTCTTTTATGTAACCACTTTGTTTAAATGTGGAATGTAATGCAAGTTTCATGATCTAATTCTCTAAAACTCTAAACCTGAAAATATCCTCAATGTGTAATCTTTTAATAACTCAAGATTAAGTAAGGTTATAAGGCTGGGGCCTTATAGTTGGTATCAAAGGTCGGTTTAGATAACTTTAGAGGTTAGGGTATTCTTTAAGCATAAGTGACATTACCATAATGGTTAGGATTTCAGAAAGAGTCCTAGTTTTAGATAAAGTGAATGAGTAAGTGTATCTTAGTGTTTACCTTCCTCATTAGTACATGATGGTTTTGTTGATATACTCACACTGACATTTCTATTTTTAGTGAATGGATGGATCTAGCAGGCACCAAAGAGACAACAGGTTTGAAGGAAACTGTGGTGGTTCTCTGATTAAGATACTAGATAAAATGGAGGATTCAATAAGGAAACTCGTGGTTGTTCTAAACCAAATATCAAGGAGTCATGATCAACCACTTAAACCTTGGTGAGTTATCTAATGCATCATGTACGAGATGGCCAAATCGATGTGGAAATTCAGGTAATAATTATTAAGGTAACCATTAGGGTTTATATGATACTTAATTTTTAGGTAATTATGGGTTACTATATGATATGATGGAAAATGAAAGGAATGAGATAAACTTGAGGTTAAAATATGTTATGATTATTCTTGAAGATTTTATCTCATTTTGGGGAATGTTTTAAGAATTATATAGTTTTGAAAAAAGGACAACACACAGACCGTGTGACAACCCGTCGCGTCGGACAAAGCTGCGGGAATCGAACCCACAACCAAAGTGTGACTGGTATTTATCGCCTACCACTGGACTACGTGAAGTCCCTGGTTAGTTTGACTGATTCTTTTTAGTTATATTATTTTATGAATTAAGAGTAAGTTGATTTTGGAGGATATGTGATTAGGATAATTACTTTTCAATGTGAGGCTTTAGGAGCGACTAATGTTGTTTGGAGATAAATGTTACGATTTAACATGGAAGACTATGTGACTAAATCCTTCAAATATTTGGGTTTCAATCTTATATTGGTTTACTTTGAAGAATTTTATGGACAAATTGTTTATCGGATGGTCCTCGTTGAACTTTGGGTTTTGTTGGACAAATTTTGGAGATTAAGAATAGATTTTCTTTTTTATAAGGGGTTATCCTTTTCTGGATTATCTGATCTTGTACTAACCTTTTTGGTTTTGGTTTAGGTTAAAGCCTAAATACATGGGATGTATATAGTTCTCTTTTGGGGATTAGGTGGTTCTCTAGAAGTTTATTATAGTACTCTTAATGCGAACAAGTCTCCCTAAATACTCGTCTTTTGGAAAAAATATGATTTTGACTAAGGAATCTAGTAAAAGTTGAAAGTCAACATGATAAGTGATTATGCTCCCTTATGAATAAATTCCTCAATAAAAAGTAACTTAAAACAAAAATGTTGTCTATTAACTTTTCTTACTGGGGAATCGAATACCGTTTAACCCATCACAAGTTTGTGATTTTCTCATGGTTAACTTTCTCCTAAACATGTTTTCTATCACTCTCCATGAGAACATGAACCTATGTTTTCTCCTCCATGTCCATATTTTCATACTTGGAATCCTAGTATGGGTTAACTCGGGTGACCTTTGTACTTATCTTTCTTTATTTTTTTTACCGAATTTTGTTCCGATGTGGGACTTTCAAGGATGTTTCCAAGCGCAATTTTAAAATTGCGAGGACGCAATTCCCAAAAGGGGGGAAGGATGTAACACCCCAGGTAAATAAGGAATATGACATTTTCATATTTATCCATATTTGTGAATAAAATATTAATATGACTTTAAGGGGGACGCTATGCTCGATGGCATACCCAACACGCAACAACAAGTTTCTTGGGAATCTTACGTTGCACTCTAATAATAAAATAATATTATTTTATATGGTAGTTAACATGTAGCCGTTGTAATGGTGGGAATGGATAGAAACAACTAAAATATGATTATATATATTCTTAAATATTTTTACATTTATACAATAAAAGATAAAGGCTTAAAATATGGAAAGAATTCAATTTTAGGCGTATATGCCCTAGTTTTCACTAAAGGTTCACTTATCGCCTTTTAATGGAGAACTGTCATTAAATATAGTTTTTTTCACTCTTAAACATTCTTTTGGACCAAATAAAACTCTTATTAAGAATCGGGACATCAAATTTTACTTTGTGTAATTTTTTGGTATTTTTCCGATAAAGTTCATTTTTTTTAATGAATAGTGTAAAATGTTGTATTTTAATTCAAAACCTCTTTTTAATCTAATTTATTTATATGATTAGATTATCTTTTGAATTGGTTTTAAAGTGAAATTAGAAAATATTTTTACCATTAAATCCAATAGTGGTCGTTGGAATTAATTTCACTTTGAAATCAGACTTAAACTAGTGTCAATCTTTTGATACTTATTGTTTTATAAAAACACGCTATTTGCTCTGACAATGGGAATTAATTATTAAATTAATTAATGTGACTAATATTCTCTGAATTTTGTAAAACGGACTTCATTTTTGAATTCATAATATCAAATATATCTTAGGGTGAATTTTTGGGATTTTTCTGAAAAACTTCAATTTTTGATGAATAGTGAAACCACTAAGTGGTACTTATAAAAACTGATTTTCCGTTTAAATGAAATTTTGCCATCATTGTGTTTTGATTTTCAAAAATCCGACATACATGGTTCTCATTAAGAAGTAAAATGTGGTTCAATGAGATTATAATAATTTTTTGGTGAATAGTAACTTATTAAGTTCTTAATCGCGATTAGAGGTAATTAGTGTAATTTAAGGTAAAAATGATATTATAAGAATGTGAAAACACCATGACACTTGTCCTACACCTATTGGGTGAGTCATGGCCGACCAATACAAGCCATGGGCCAACTTGGGGACCCCATGGAGACACTTTGGTTGGGAAATGACATAAATAACTGTTTATTTAATGTTAAAATTAAATTGACACAAACATGAGTTGTTTTACTAAAACAATTTTTAAGTAGGGTTAAACAGGTCCAAATTTTGATTATAAATAGTCATTGGAAAGATATAAAGATATACTACATCATAGTATTTTTTTTATAATTTTTAGACATTAAATAAATTAAATTATTTATGACATAATAATGATGCAGCGATGACATCATTATTTGACGATTTAAATAAAATGGAAAGATAATGTAAAATTTATGAACTACACATGTACAAAACCAATTGGATGAGTGGATTTCGAATCCTTATCACCTTATCCACTAATTATATCAATTTGGGACCTTTTTAAACCGAAACAAATTTTCAAATAAAGTAATATTTCTTTACTTTCCAAAAGTGTCCCTCCTCTCCTCTTATAAAAGGCCCCCACCTCTACCTCATTTAACACACTACTCAAGCCTTTGGCTCGGCCAAACCCTGCCCATTTACTCTCTCCACATACCTCTCCTCATCCAAGAGGATTACCTTTTGGAAGAATCCTTTCAAAGGAAGCCTTTAGGATCAAATCAAAAGGAGTTACACTTTTAAAGGTAATTCACTCTCTCATGTTCATTTGTATTATTTTGCTTCTCCAACCCCCTAAAATCTTTTTATTTACTTCTTTTGTAACAACACCAGTATCTTCAATATACTAGGATGTTGTTATAAGATTTATTCGAGTTACACTCTCACCCAACTACATCAAATGGTTAAAGAACATACGGTTTCCGTGGATGGTGAAATTCTGCCTCCCGAAACGATGATTGTTCAATACTCATTTAACACCTTCAAAGGTGGCCATTATGATGTCACTATTTTTATATATGATATATAATATGTTTATGTTTTATTTATTCTTCTGTATTTTTCATTTTTGTCTTACCTTTATGGCTTCCATTATGGGTATACGCGATATCTTCATTTAAGGAAGTGTGGACTACCGCCCCCTCAAAGTGATTTGATTCGTTAAATACCATATGTGGTATGTATAAAGGATGGAAATATGATATTATATATTATATTATACTGGAATTATAATATACCTTTATATAATTATTATTCCATTCTATAAAATACGAAATAGAAATGAAAGTAGCGTTCATGCGTACGTACGGCTTACCGTCTCCATGAACGGTACATTTCATTTCTTACCTCTAAATGATTATGTAATGTTATAAATGCATGAATGTACTGGATATATATGACATATATGATATCTACATAATGAATACAATTCTGGATATAATAAACATTTGGCCACACGAACAACATGTAATTGTAAGAAGTCCACTTTCGACTTAAGAACCAAATATCGGCAAAACAAATATTATTAACTTAAATGATTAAATAATGTTTATGGCATGGTAATAAGTGGTATAAAAGTAATAACTAACTTGAAAAAGGTTCTTAAGGAATTAGAAATTAACTCAAGTTTATTATTCAGGAGATTAAAGAACGATCGAGTCAAGTCGGACCCGAGGTAAGGGATCCTACAACTCTCTTTCTTTTTAAGTACACTCTTTTATGTCATTTCTTTTAAGCTCATCTTTCTTATGATTGAGATGTTCTTTTATATTAATACTACTGTAATTTTTATGTTCATGTGATGAGAGACCCTATTCTCTCTCATCAATCCATTTTGGAAGTTTTGAGTGGCGCTGTTAGGCTGCCGAACTTTCGTAAGAGATCTAACCTCTCTCTTTCTTTTTAAGTACTCTCCTTTATGTCACTTCTTTTAAACTCCTCCTTGCAATGTTGGGGGATTTTCTTTTATATTCCACTTTCTGTAAATTCTATTGTAATATGATGGGATACTCTATTTGATCTCATCAATCCATATTCGGAAGTTTTATGTGGAGCCGTTAGGCTGCCGAGTTTTCATAAGGGATTTTTCATCTCACTTTTATTCCCGTGAGATTTATGCTACATTTTCCACAAATTCCATTGAGTGGTGTATGTACTACCCATTATTCTACTATTTGTGTAATATACTTTCGTTTATGAGTATTTACATCAATGACCTATTGTCTTTCTTCATGGGGTGTATGTTTTGAAAGATACCCAAGTCGGTAAGGGAACCTTTAACCCTCCTCTTTTTTAAAAGACTTCTTTTATTGGGTCTTTTAATTTACATATTTTTATGTTGGGATATGTTCTCATACATCCTTATTGAAGTAAATTTTATTTCCAAGTGATGAGATACACTTTTTATCTCTCATCAACTCATTTTGATGTGATGCCGTTAGGCTGTCAAGGGAACTTTTTACCCAATTTCGATTTCTTTGGGTTCAACTTGTAGTCATTGAATATGTCATTCATTGAATATGTGTGAATGAAATTTTATTGTTTTACACTTAATATCCACTTATATTGGGTGTATATATATTTGTCACACATATTTTTGAGATTTATTTGTCCTTAATTTAAGGATACCTTCTTTATAAGGGATTTCATCACATTTGACATTTCTATTGAGGGTTCATTGTTGTTATGCACCAATTCACTCTTATATGGTGTATATACTGTCCTTTGGAGTATTATATCATGAATCCTTTTATTCTCATGATATTATAAAGTTCTGACTAAATGTTATTCCTCGATTATTGTATTCAAGTGTCTCTAATTTTGGTAAAACCCCTTTAACCAAAATATCGTTTTAAATGTTTTAATTATTTGTTCTTATTAATATCCATGTTTTCAAAATGGTTTTAAGGATTTATTTATATGGATATTAATGGTTTAAAATTTTAAAATCTTCAAGGTGGTATGGGACACTTTGATTCAAAAATCTCTTTATTAAATGTTTTAAATGGTTTTGGAAATGGTTTCTTTTTGAATGGATTCATTATTTCAATATCCTAAAATGTTATATTGTGATTGAAATGTGGAAATGTTATGTTTCCTTTATTCATGTTTATGTGATACGATTATGTTATGGTTCTTGGGCATTTTCATGAAGAACGGGTGGTTCCGTGATAAACTAAGGGCGGGTGAGCCCGATATAGCTCTCCAATGCATTGGGTAACGCGAAGGAGTGAAATGTTAAGGTTTCTCCGAAGAGATTTAGGGAATATACTGTGATAGGTATTCCAAACGTAACCAAGAGGGTTACTCCCTACGTAAGAATGTTATGAATTCCTCAAGTTACCTTTATGTCTTATATTTTCTATGATTTATTCATGATTTGATATGCCTATGTTTTATGGGTAAAGTGTGATTTCATTCTAATGTATATATGAACTCATGTTTCCTTTCCATATTTTTTATAACTCTTACTGAGCTTTTTATGCTCATCCCATGTTTTTGAAATGTTTTTCACAGGTCAAGGGAAAGGTACATGATGTGATGATAGTGTCAAGGATGTGTCAAGAAAGAATCCATGTTATAATTTAAATATGATTCCGTTGATGGGAAGAATGAATGCTGTCTTTTATGTAACCACTTTGTTTAAATGTGGAATGTAATGCAAGTTTCATGATCTAATTCTCTAAAACTCTAAACCTGAAAAGATCCTCAATGTGTAATCTTTTAATAACTCAAGATTAAGTAAGGTTATAAGGCTGGGGCCTTATATCAGTCAAAGAGATGGAACATGGAATATCTTAATCTTAAAGTCTCACTTTGGGTCGGTCCACTCACCTAACCTGATCTCAACTATCCTAAGGTCTCTAAACATACATATGGTCAAAATAGATTGGTGGTAATAACTTATTCCATACCCATATTGACAATCCCTAATAACTCATAGAACAATAAGGGTCCTCTAGGGCCTATATGACTGAGGATCTATATACCAACCCCTCATATGACTTAGAGGTGACACAATCCACAATCATGGGTTAAAGTGTCTCAATAGTTCCATCCTCACATCTCAGGAGGTTAAGAGGTATTATGATGACCTAATAGTCTAATCCTTAGCCATCATCAACTAGGGATATCGGTTAGCACCCATGTGTTGTTCATGATCCTTAGATCTCATTCATTTTAATTAGAAAATTTAATTTACATTAATTAAAACATTATATTTAATAAAATTTTACCTGGGGATTCATACTCCATAGAATTCTTGAGCATTAATATGCAACATAAAAGAGAAACAAAAGCTCGAGGGATAACTCATGAGACAACCTACCATTTACCTATAATTATCAAACATTTACAAAGCTAGAAAATAGTTTCCAAGCCACAACCAATCACACCCAACCACATTACCAATTGAGCACATATTCAAAACTATAGCCCCTATCACAATCCATACATCTAAAATTGATTAATTATCATAATTAATATTAATTAATAAATTTATTTTCATCTCATATAAAAGGTGAATTCAAAACTGAATTATATCTTCATTCTTAACATGAAAAAATATCTCACTAACAACCCCTTGTATACCCTTGACAACAAACCATTAAATATCCCGAACCTATAGTGTAAACATAATAGAAATTTCAATTTAATTATTTCCAAAAAATAATATGATCCATCAAAACCTGGTCCAATTGATAGGCCACCACAAGTAGATAGTATATTATGATATTTAATCATTATAAAGAGTAAAATACCCTTCCAACTCATCCGATTCCACCATTCTCTATATTAATAAAAATTAAATCCCTAAAAAAGAAAATCAAAATTTAGAATTTAAGGGAGAATAAAATGAACAGAGGTTACTAGATTGAATGATGCATAAAAAATTGTAGTAAAATGGAACCAAAATACACCCTATACCATGGAATAAGATGAAACCAAAGAGGGAGGATCACCTTGTCCATGCATGAGAGAGGAAGGGAAAGGGAGGGGGCTTCCATATTAATAATCATAGGGGTAAAAGGGTAAAATCATTATTTTAATGGGTTCCATATTATGTTCTCATGGTTTGACAAACCATGTGCCTAAATTATGGTAGGAAATAACCATGTGAATCCCATTTATGTGGTTAGGATTCATTGTTTTTCAAATCATGTGCTAATTGTACTAATTGGAAATGTCTTAGTCAATAATATTTCATATGTTGTTTTTGCAACCATGCACCGAGCCCTAGGTCTAAGACTATTAGTTTGGTTTACTCTGTTGTTTTTCACAATTTTTACAAAACCATACACTAAAAGTGGATGTGGAACATTAAATATAGATAGATAAATGAAACACTATTAAAAAACATGGTGTTGTATGGTTTCATCTAAATAGTGTTCTTAAACAGTGTTCGCTAGCCATAAATCCCTAGAATTCATAAATATTAACCCAACGAATTTGAACCTCATCAGAGCACCCAAGACACCCAGTAATCCTTATTAAATATCTAAAAACAACTCTTTAATATGATTCAAATATTTATGTTACATTTGGTCCTATGATCAAGATTTGATCTGTCTAGTTATTGAAAATTATGATTCCTTCTGAAATTTTCAACTCTTACAAACAAATAATAATGAAATTCTGAAGTCATTAATGATACACACCTCATCTAATAAATAAAATTTAAATTTCTTATATCTATATTCTTATATATAACCCTTTATATAGTCAAATTATTTTAAATAATTATTTCACCATACCAATAATTGAATATTGAATATTTTTTGAAACAAATGATGGTACGATGATTTTAAATCAAATATAAAAATCCTTTCCAATTAATTTTTTTAGGAATGAGACTTCTATAAATATTGATATTTTTTAATTGGTGTAATTTTATTTCATTTTGTTGATCGAAAACATATCTCTCATAGATATTATATTGAGTTTCTAGGCAGGAAAATAATTTTTTTATTTCAAATAATCCTAGGGTCAAATATCGATATAGTGATGATTATGAACTCCCATTGAAAAATATGCTTTAATATGGGTCTTAATGCCAACTAATAAAAGATATTAAATTAAAAATATTATGGGTAAAATAAATATTTATGAAAATCCAATTTTTTGGTTATTTGATGGTGTATTTACTAATTACTAACATGGAATTTCCCCAGAACATGTGGTTGAGTTCTTAACTGAACCCATACCTAGACTAATGCCTATATTGAAGTATCCTTTTCATGTTTACCCCATTGAGATAGAAAAATTGAAGAAGAAACTTAAAATTATTTTGATCAAGGGTTTTATAGTACCAAATACTTTGCTATAGGGTGACCCATGCTTCTTGGTCAAGTAGAATGATTAATCAATGTGTCTCTACATTGATGACTATGAACTTAATAAGAATAATATTATGTAAAAGAAAACTATACCCCATATTAATTACTTCTTTAGTCACATTTTTGGGGATTAATACTACTAAATAGTTGATATTAAATGCATATATTATTAATTAAGGGTGAAAATGGGGGGTAAACCAAATAAAACATTCCACACAAGGTATAAACACGATGAATTTATAGTGATTTTTATAGACTTAATAATTCCCTACTATCATCATTTATTAGATAGATAGATTATTAATAATTTATCTTGGTCAATTTGTTGTAGTATTTATATATGATATTATCATTTATTTCATGTGTACTAAAGAGCATGAAGGACATTTTTATATTGTTTTGAAGAACTTTAGAATAGAAAAGATGTATGAATAATTTAGAATGTCTGAATTATAGATATAAAAAGTATCATTCCTGGGTTATACAATCACAATAGTAGTTGAATTTATGGATCATTGAAATATATAGGTGATTGGATAATTTATTAGATAAAACACTATAACATTGATATGTATTTTTCTTCGATTTGATAGACACTATTGATCTATCATTAGAAACTTATCATGATTATCAAATTCACTAAAAATGTTAAATTATAATGAAGATTTGTTTCTATATGATTGAAGAATGTGAAGATAGTTATTAGAATAATTATATAAGGATACTCACTACACTTATAAGCATAATACCCTATAGTAGAGAATATTTTGTGACATATAATGATGATTTAATGAAGTAATTGGTATATTTCCTAATTGAAAATGACATTTTGGTGGAATTTGACTTTTTCAATTAAATGTTTAAGAGAAAAATTACACGAACCGTCATTTGGTGCGAGAATGCTAATATCTTTTTAATAATATGGAGGCATTACGTCAAATTTGAAATGATTCATATATATATATATACATAATGATCATAAGATGTTATTGTATATATTCACATATATATAAATAAAAAATAGACAATGGTGTTAGTTGATGTTGATCAAGGAATGTGACTACTCAATACATTACCACTATGGGAAGAAGAATAAGGTGAATGATTCTCTGAGTAGTGAGGATCGTGATACCTTAATCACGATGAAGATTAATAGAGACCCTATGCTTATAGATTTGTAAATGATATACCTAGAAATCATAATGGAAGGGGAGAAATATAATCTCCCCTATATGATTACTCATCCATACAAAAATTTAAATATAAGGGAATAAAATAAGGATGTCATTAAACTATTGAATAAGGTAAGGAATATTCCAAATTTCAACCTTTAAATTGATCAATTTATAATATTTAGGAAGTGAACACGAGTCCCTTTAAAACATTAATTCAAGAAGGTGTTTTTGGATGATTCACATCATTCCTCATTCTCTATCCATCTAGAATGAACAATTATGTATAGAGTTTTCTTAGAGATTATTTTGTGTGACAAAAAAGGATATATTTTTCATTATATATCTCAATTATTTGTTTTACATAATGATAAGGATGAATTCTATAATTTTAAGGGGTTGAATCAACAATTACTTATACCAATATGAAAATGGAATAAAATCTCCATAGAATTATTTATATAAAATTTAAAAAATTCTAAAAACTATAAATTTTTATTTCATTTGATCAGCTAATGAAGATGACACATTTCATTTTAATTCTATAATATCTCTTTCTTGATAAACAATCAAAGATATAAATATTGGATGCAGTAAGACATCATGGAGTGCCACTTTTAAATATATTCAATAAAGATCTATGGTTTAGCTCGATATTCTTGAGAATACTTATAAAAAAATTGAATACATAGATAAAACTCGGTATTGGTTATCATCTTTAGCAGATTGATAAATCTAGAAAACAATTAAAAAATTGTAAGATATGCAAAGATAATTCATGAAGGATTTATATATAAGTTGAGATCAAAACCTTATTCTGGAAGTGTTATCATATGAAAAAAATATCTATTCTATTATTAAAATGGCCCAATATGGGGATGTTTATTCGAATAGAGATACAATTACAATATTTTTTGATGATGAAGAAGAGTGAAAGATAATGGGAAAATATTTTTTTCATGATTTGATAGATAATTTTTAAACCATTTAGTGATATATTAAAACCCAAAAAAGTATAGAAAAGATATAAATTAATGATCACTGGTTATATGGGGAGTTAAAAATTAGATACATGGTATTATTTTTAAGACTAACATGGTATAGGGTTATAATATTCAGTAAATAGAGAATATTGATCCCTAAATACATTAGCCCCTTTAAAATCCATGATCAGATGGGGACTGCATCTTATTTCCACTCATATCCACTAAACCTCTCTTGAGTGCATGATGTGTTTCATGTATCAATATTGAGGAATTAAATACCTAATAAATATCATTTTTTCATTTAATAGGATGAACTACTAGAAAATGATATTTTTTATTAGGAAAAACTGGTAGAGTTCTTGGGTCGTAGAAATAAAATTCTTTGAAACAATAGAACTTTCTTGGTAAAGGTTCAGAGATAAATCATATGTTTTAGGAAATGATGTGGGAACCCAAATATTTAATCAGATAAAAGAACCTGATCGATTTTTATGCTATTAAATAATTTAATAGGAAAATAATTATTTTAATTGGGTAGAATGTAACACACCACACTTTTATTCATTTAATAAATTCCACATTTTTTTGAACGTAGAACCAAAATAAAGAAAACCATGATATATTTTATTAACACAAAGAGTTAGATTACATGAAAAATATTAATAAATTATTAGAACGCAATATGATACATCATTTTGAACATTACTATTGGAATAAAACCATATGTAAATAAAAAGTCTAAGAATGTGATATCTTTATCCTGATAATTTTCCTTGAAGAGAATACAACTAATTAAAACTATATAAAGAAGGAAAGTCAATAGAAATATAATAAAAATTTAGAGGGGGAAATAATAAAAATATATGAATTAATATTATATAATCATGTGAGGTTATATATATGGATTAATTTGGTAAATGTGACAATTATATTGTTTTCTGATATATAACCAATGGATATATGGTTGTTGGATACATGATCATCAAATATATAGTTCTGGGGTATGCATGTATCCAATTGGGATGTTGAATATTTTTTTTAAGTGAATAATTTTTAAAAATGATATTTTTTATAAATAGTTAATAAAATATAAATAACATTGGAATAAAATAAAAATAGAATAAATCATTTATGAAAATATTTGTTTTTAAATGAAACTGTTTTATGAATTTTTTAATTAAATTTATTAAATTTAAATAACTATTTGAGATTAAAAAAATAAATTAAGGATTAGTAAAATATGTAAATAACATAACATAAATAATTATAGTGTTATAAGTAAGAATTTTTTTTATGATTCATAGTTAAAGAAAAATGTTATTTAAATCAATGTTTTTATATATTTTATTTTTTATCAAAGGATAAATTTATCATAATTGGAAATATACTACAATATTATATATATTTTTTATTAGAAATATTAGACTAATTATAAAGTAGTTATAAATAAGAATAAAATTACTTAATGTTTAAAATTATACTTTTTATAAAATATGTTTTTATACATTTTGTGGCCCTACGATTTTTTAACAAAAAAATATATCAATATTTAAATATAAGTTATTAAAAGAAATTTTTTTGGGTATGAAAAATGTTTTCACTCGTGTGATTATTAGTAGCTTATTTGAAATAATAATAAAAATAAATAATATTTAAAAGTATTTTTTTTCTAAAACAAACTTTTTTAATTTTGTTTTATATTTTAATTTAAAAGATAAATTTCAAACAATTTAAAATTTAATTTAATTTAATTTATTTAATTTTTATAATCAATTAATATAAATTACTTAAGTGGTTCAATTTAATTTTTTTGAAAAAAATAAGTTACAGGGTTAAAAATTGATTTTCCATTTTACAAGTGAAATGAGGTAAAAGGGGATAAACTAAGGGATAAAGGATTAAGTATCTATAATACATTATATAAATTATATTAATTAGGGTATTTATAAAAAATATAATTTATTATTACATTTTGGATAACATTTTCATTTAAAATGGAATTCCTCACACATTAAGGAATGGGTTATTACAACCATACAACCCAAACCCATATATAAAATTACTCCTCCTATACTCAAATTAAACCATTATTTACATTTTATTTTCAATTGAATATATGTAAAAAATTGAATATCCAAAATACTTTTTACATGTTTAGTAGCTTCTAGTCTCATTAATGAGTCCTATATTCATTATTATGAAGGAACATGTTTCAAGATGTAGGGAATTCATCAAAGTAAGCATCTAATATTTAACAACATTTTTATGTTAATTTATCATATAAACTCATTATAAATATTATTCACCATTATAATGATGTAATTTTAATATCAATATTATTTGGTGAAAATTATATTATTATAATATGAATCTATATAGTTATTCATTCATTATTAAATCATGGTCTTGTATAGATCAGTTCAACCACCATCACGAACGATGGTATACTATATTAATAGTTTCTAACATGAATGAATATGAAAATATAAATTCCCATAATATATGGTATTTAAGAGTAATTTATGCAATGCATATGTTTTTCTAACAATGACACATAAATAACTGTTTATTATAATACAACTCACAGTTATCAATAAATTACACAAAATATGATCGACATGAATTTTATTTTAACAAAACATACACATATCATATATTAAATAAATATTAAACTACATAAATCTTAGTGAAACATTGATTCCAATACCTTTAATACTATTAGAATGGTGAAATTTTTATCGGATTTTGAGGATTTAAATCACAGGTATCAAACTTTTATGAAATAATCAAAATAACTAACATACGATGATGTAAACGAATAATATTTAACTAATACATCGTAGGATCGAAATATAGATGTTGATGATCAATTAGAAGGTGGGGGGGGGGGGTGAAGTGTAGGTTTAAAAAAATTTCTTTTAACTTTAAGGAAATAAATGTTAACAATGTAAAACAAGGTAAATTCATAAACCCTCTTTGGTTATTACATAAAATGATAATTAGAAGGGCCCAAATAAAATTATAAGAAACCTAATCTTAATCAATTTAAACCTAGGTAATCTTAAACAAGTTTACCTTTTTGTAAATATTCAACCTTAAATCATATAGAATCTTATTTATCAGTATTTAATAGTATAATAAAATATAAAAAAGATATACGTTATTTATTTAACAAAATAAAGAGAAAATAAAACATGTAACAATAAAAAAGTAAATAAGTATGAAATATTTTAACCCAAATAGAATGGTATCCAGCAGCCTTGGATAATGGTATCTTGATTTATACTTTCAAGAAAGTTTTTCTTACCCACATCAGGGTAATCCCTTGACAAGAATATTAGAATCGGTCTTGCAATCCCTGTAGGCCCTCAAACATTAAGGTAGTTGACAACTCTATATTCCTATCCCTGGAAGCCCTCGATTGTACACAACAACAATCAAAGTCACACGAAGTTGAAAAAAATTTCACGGTTGAATAAGATGTTCATAGATAACACAAGGCACAATAGTATCTCTATCTAGAAATAACATCATGGCATGAAATATATTGGATTATCAATCGATATTGAGCTCTTTAAAATGAGCTCCTATTAATATGAATGGACTCCAATGGTCGGCTCCCCCCTCCAATAGTCATATTTTTCCTTAAATATCAGAGGGACCAGTACACGTGTCACTCAACCAACGATTAGTTGAAAACAAATTGTACAAATTTTTTTTATGTAGGAATGACTTGAGAAACATTATAATGCTTAAGAACCACTAATAATTTCGTGATTAAGGAATTACAATCCTAGAAATTTGAAAAAATATGTTAGTAAAGTAAATTAGCTTAAACAGATGTTAATAATCAGAATCTAGGAAATATAGAATTCAGTGAGTAAATATATGAACAATAAGATTCTTGAAAAAATGATATTTGGAGTCTGAATTCTGATGAATTCGTAGTATGAATTTTGAGGAATTCAGAGTCTAAATTATGATGAATTCAGAGACTAAATTATGAGCAATTAAGATTCTGAATTTAAGATAATTTGGAGTCATAATTTTAGATAATTTGGTGTTTGAATTTTACAAAATTAGGAGTCTAAATGTTAGTGAATTTTGAGTCTGAATTTCATTGATTTTGGAGTCATAATTTTAGACAATTCAGAGTCTGAATTTCAGAGAATTCAGAGTGTGAATTTTAGAGAATTTGGAGTCTTAAAACAATAAGACTCAGTAGCTAATGAAAATTACGATTCTGAGGTTTTTGATAAGAATCCGAATTTCTGGCTTAATAATAAAATGGTAAGACTTGTTTTTGAGAAGAAGTTAAAAAAAATATTGATAACCAAGATGAGGGAAAAAAATTTATTAGAGAAAGAAAATTTTCCTTAAGAAAATAATTCTTTGAGAAAGATAAATTTACTTAAGAAAATTTGTTTCTGATTTTCAAAACATAGAGAAATGGAAAATTCATTAGGAACCCATATTGAGTCAACAATATCCCCCTTTCTGGAAAACACAAAAAACCTTTCAAAAAATAATATAAAAAATAAGGATTTTTCTTTTGGAATTTTAAAAGAAAAACTCATCTCCCTATACTTATGACTTATGATGAATACGAATAACCCCCCTAGGTTTTGAAATCCCTAAAGATCATATTCTAGTCTTTCTTAGAGAATTTACGTTTTCTCGCTTAGTAATATATTTTTTAAGTAATCTATCCTAGTTAATATCCCCCTTTCTTAGGGAATTATATTTTTTACATGATATTATTTTGATCATTATTTTACCCCCATCTTGATTTTCAAATAGTAATTGAAGGAATGAAAAAAATTGTACCTGAAAGGTTAGTTATATAAAAGAAAAATCAATTAAAGGATAATTTTTTTTTCATTATAATAGGAAAAAATGTTACAAGAAGAATACAACAAAATATCAGAGTCATATGAAAATTATTCATCCTTATTTTCCTTCAGCATGAGTTTTCTGAAGGTTGAATTTAATTTCTTTAGTACATTGTGATAATCCTCAAATCTCTTGAGAAAATGATCACGATCACAATTCTTCTTTTTGAGAGCCTTCATACTTTCTTCTTGAGACATTATAATTTCTTCTTGAGACTTTACCACCTATTCTTCCAATTTTAATTTTTATTCTAATTCTTCCCCGAGTTCTATTTCTCTCTTTAAAATTAACGAAACCGAATTGATATTTCCATTTAGGTATTTATCCTCTTGAATCTGGTCTACATTATCTTGATTCAACTTTTCTGAATTATTTGATATAAGTTTATTCACAATGTCATATGACTGATCAAAGGAATATTTTATTGAGTCACAAAAATAATCTATAATTTTCAGATCAGAAATTGATAACTAAGAACATTTGGTTATTTCCATACATGATCTTCTATGAGCATCATAACCAATATGAAAATTCATGATATCTATTTCAGGATTGAAATTTTTTTCAATGATCATACTTTTTGAATCCAAATTTTGATTAATAGAATGCTAGAGAAACTAACAGATCAAATCGATACTTGCAAATATGGGTATTGTGTTCACTAAATTATTCAATAATTGAACAACAAAATCTTATCCCAGGGAAGATGTAGATTCTAAAGATGATTTTTTACTGGAGAGGACAATTTTTCTAGCTCTTCAGCTTTCCACTTGGATGTTCCACCAACATATTTCTTATATTTCACAACCATAGCCTTTCTAGGTGAGTCAAAAACCACATATTTTACTTTATCAAATTTAGAAATAACCTTCTCATATCTCAGAGACTCATGCACACTATTAGAGACTTATATTATCTTGTCTTTAACAATATATTATTTCTCAACATCTCCCTTAATATCTTCAAGATGAATGAAATCATTGTTACTGATCACATCATCAGAAGGTTTATTAACCTCACTCTATTCATCATCATCTTTCTATTTAGATATTTTCTTTTTTGATTCAACCTAGGATGTTCTGATTGATAACTTGTATGAAGTACATTACTTATCGTGATATTTTTCGACATATTTGATTAAATCTTCACTCTCTTCCTCTTCATTGAGTTCTAATTATTCTTGTTGAACTATCCATTCTTCTACAATAGGTTCTAGAATTGAAATTTTCTTTCATGGAGTTTATAAAGGAACTGATTCATGATGGAAATATTCTGATACATGGATCTATTCGGATGATTTATCAGTATCATTGAGAAAATATTGTACATGATCAGCTTATGAAAACATCTTCTTCATTTTATTTTCATTAGATTATTTCTCAAGATCTTATACTAAATGAATCTTAAATGACTTTTCCTCAGTAGGGTCTAAACCAAATCATGCATCTCCTTCCTTCTAATTCATCTTCATATCTCTCCACTTTTCTACACTTTATCAGAAACAGTCTTTTACATTTTCGAATTGGGTGGAGTTTACTGGGCTTCCATAATGGGTTCTTTTTATTTTGATTCTAGTTCTTTCTCTTTTATCTTCTTCTAAGTTTTCTTGGATGTTTCTCCTAATTCTCCTTTCATGATTAAAGATTGAAAATTCCTTTTATAAGGATCATAAAACTCTCCTGACTTGACAATGAAACAAACTTTAATCCTCCTTAGAGTGTGATCACTCAACCACATGGTCTTAAAGGTTATGGTTTTTGAACTTTAGGAAATTCTAAATGTTTCTAAACAGAGAACAATGATCCTATAAAAGATTACTGGATACATGATTATCTGAAAATCGAGCGTTCCCTTATTTATGTTACTCATGGTTAGAAGATTTTATTTGATCAGGTTTACCTTTATTAGATTATAAAAGAAGTCCATCATAATGATATCACTATTCTTAAGAGATTCCTTTTATCCCTTTATCTGAATAAGAAATCCCTACATCCCCAATTTGAAGAAATGATATTTTGTTTTAAGATGATTTATCTTCAGAGAGTTTACTCATTTGTGTCCAGGGAACTCTATTTCCTTTTCCATCTCGAAGCTTCCTTCCTTTTCTAGCATCTTGTGAGAACAAAATATTTCTTCACCTACATAAGGAATTCCAAGAATATTTACAACCGTGTTGAAGGAAAATGAATAGGTCTTCCCATAGCTCTTAAAAGAAAACTTTTCCATTCCACATTCTTCATAAAATTGTACAAAATCATAAAATTCTATGAGAATATCAGGATAAACTGGACCCTAATTCATCATCATATCTACACAAATACTTTCCCAACAATTCTTCTTTTTAATTTTCCAAATCAGGGAATTATTCTTTAGAAATAAAATTGGTTCAACCAACATTTCTTTATGATTTTCCAATATTTTATTTAATTTTTTAATATCATTTGATTTCTAGAGGAAATTTAGAGTGACATCTGAAATGATAGGAAACTAAGAAATCTAAACGACTGATTTGTAGGGTAGAATATATTTGTTGAAAAAACTATTGAAAAAACTAAATTGGGACACGAATATGGGGGGCCTTTAAATAGGCTTTGTGACAAAGGTTTAAATTCAAGACTCAATCCAATGGTTAAGAATAACTTGATCTAATCTGATGGTTGAAATGAATACTGAAAAAGGATTTGGTAGGTTATGATCTTTTGAGGTTTTAAGAAAAAAAATCAGATTTAATGAAAGTAAATCCAATAGAGTTTCCTTGAAACATGATATAAACACCAACAAGTAAAAAATAAAATTACAAGGATTTAACTAAGGAAACATACCTTCTGGACTAATTAGAAAGAATTTTCTCTATTGAAATAGTTCTTCTTGAAGAAAATAGATTCCGAACAATATTATTAAGGAAAGGAAATTTTAGGTTCTGAAAAATTGGGTTTCAAAAACATTTATTAAAAATATTAGGTTAAAAAAAAACAAAGATTTTTTTTTGAAAATGTACTCCAACTATGAAAAAGAGCTTGTTTCAAGAAAAGCCAATATGGAAGATTACCTTACGGTTATCATTCCTATTTTTTTTAATATATTCAAATCTATCAGAGCGTAAATATTTTGTAAAAATGTCAGCAAATTCATCTTGTGTTATGATTAATTGAATAATGATATCTCTTTTATGTGTGTGATCCCTAAGGAAGTGATTTCTAATATCAATGTGATTTTCAAGAGAGTGATGTGAAGGGTTTTCTCTTAGGGAAAAGAAACTTGTATTATCACACAATATCTGTGTTTTGGTAAAACTCATGCCACAGTCTGGGAGTGTGTGTTGCATCCATAACACATGAGCACAACAACTTCTAGCTACTACATATTCAGACTCTACAGTGGATAGTTCTGTTGAGTGTTTCTTCATGCATGAACAAGAATCTAATTAGTCTCCTATGAAATGAAACGTTCCAAATTTACTTTTCCTATCCATTCTAAATCCAAAAAAATCAGTATTCGAAAATATTTTTTAAAATAAATTCAATTCCAGAAGAATAAAAAAGTTTTAAATCCATGGTTCCCTTTAAATAGTGAATAATTATCTTCACTGATTTAAAATGAGATTTCTTTTAATTAGATTGATATCTTGGACATAAGCATACTGAAAACATTACATCTGGATGACTAGATGTTAAGTATAATAAACATCATATCACACCTCTAAATGATGTTTGATCTATTGGTTTCCCTGATTCATCATGATCAAGAGAATTTGAGGTACCGATTTGAGTGCTTATACTTTTAGTGTTGTCATATCCATACTTCTTAAGAATAACATTAATATACTCATGTTTAGTTATATAAGTTCCTTCTAGTTTTTGAGAAATTTGAAAACCAAGGAAAAATGTTTACTCACACATCATACTCTTTTTAAACTCATATTTCATGAGATTAGAAAATGAATCAGTTAAGGATTTCTAAGTTGATCCAAATATAATTTCATCAAAATAAATTTGAACAATCAATATTTTTTCTTATCTTTCTTTATAGAAAATAGATGGATCAATAGTTCCCTTTACATAATTGTTTTGTAACAAAAATCCTTCAATTATATCATACCAGGATCTAGGCACTTGTTTATGTCCATATAAATATTTGGTATGTTTAAAAACATTTTCAGGATGTTTTGTGTCTTCAAAACCAGGAGGTAGTTAAACATAAACTTCTTACTGAACATATCCATTAAGGAAATAACATTTGATGTCAACTTAAAAAAGTTTGAAATTAAAGAATGCTGAAAAGGAATGTAAAATATTAATAGATTCAAGCCTAGATACTAGAGTGTAGGTCTATTCATAGTATATTCCTTCTTATTGATTATATCCATTAAAAACTACTCTTCCTTTATTTCTTACTATTATTCCATTTTCAACTCATTTATTCCTGAAGAACCATTTTTCTATAATTTCAGATGTATTCATAGGTCTTTCAACCATGGTCCAGACTTTATTCCTTTCGAATTCATTTAGTTCATCTTACATAGATTTAATCCAATCATCATCAGTTAAAGTTTCACCAGTGATTTTTTTGTTCTAATTGGGACAGAAATGCTAGATTTTCTACTTCCATTCTTAAATAACTTCTAGTCCTTAGGGGTTTATTTACATTACCAATGATACTATAACTGTGATGATTCTTAAAATATAACTGATTGGGGTTTTTTTAAACCTATTCATCAACATAAGGTAGAATGTCTTCTGGGGTAAATACTTCAGAAACATTTTCTTGAGTATTTTCTTTATTAGAAAAATCTTCTATCAAAGGTTGATAATAAGTTTTTCAAAGACACATATGAGGATATAGGTTGGAATTGTTTAAAAATTAAAGGATCAGTTTTATCAAATGCAACATGAAATGTTTCCTCAACAGTTTATGTATTTTTGTTAAAAACACTATAATCCTTATATGTGGTGGAGTAGCTTATGAAAATTCCTTCATAGGATTAGGGTGAGAATTTATGTATGTTATATTTAGTATTAAAGGTGAATACATTTCATCCAAATACATTGAAGTAATATACTTTAGGTTTTATCAAGTCCACAATTCATAAGGTGTTTTATTAAGAAAATGTCTTATTAAAACTCAATTTATAGTGTAGAAAGTCACACTAAGAGCTTCAAAAAAAATGTTTTGAAATATAATATTCACTAAACATGGTTCTTTTTATATATTGAAAAATGTGATTTCTTTTTTCAATAACACTATTTTGTTGATGAATTTTTGGATCTGAGAAGTTACGAGTAATGCCTTTCTTACCAAAAAAAGTTTCAAAATCGGAATTTTGAAATTCTCCCCCATGAACACTATGAATATTTATCAATGGATGTTTTTTTATCATTTTTAACATTGGATGAAAATGATTTTAAATAATAAAAAACATGAAATTTATTTTCTAAAAAATATACCCATGTAAATCAGGTGTAATCATCAACTAAAATAAATACATAGTATTTTTCGCCAATACTTCCAATTTGTTTTGGAATGGATATATCCATATGAACTAGATGGAATGTATTAAAAGTTTAGAATTCACCAATTGATTTACATATTGATTTATGTGTCTTTACATATTGACAAAGATCACAAACTTTTGAAGAATCAAATCTATGCTTGGATAGATCCTTAAAAATCATTTTATTTGAGTGTTTTCATAGGTTCATAAGGTTACAATGTCCTAGTATTCTATACCATAACCAAGATTGATCGTCCAATACACTAATACAAGGTAGATATTGGCTCTTAAGGTCTTCTATATTACATGTATAAACATTCTCATGCCTATGGGAAGAAAAGACAAAATCTTCCATGGAATTGTGTACTAAGAATTTATCATTTCTAAAATTCAGAAGGTAACCTTCATCACATAATTGGATTATGCTTATAAGGTTGTTTCTAAGACCTTTAACAAGTAAAACATTTGAAATTAATTCTTTTCCTAGAAGATCAATGTTACCAATACCAAAAATTTCTCTCTGAGCATTATCTATGAAAGTTACTTTTCCTCCTTTACTATTGATAATGTTTTTAAAGAAGTTTTTGTTACTAGTAATGTTCCGTGAACATCCAATATCTATGTAATATATATTTTTGTTAGTTGTTCCTTTATTTTCATGAAAATAAAAGAGTTCGAATTTATGAATACAAACTTTCTTGGATCCAGAAATTTCAGAAAGTAAAATATTAGGAATCCACAGTTTCGTTGAAAAATAATCCTTATGAAAACCTAAGGACTGGTTTATATTTAAAGAAATTTTTTTTCTCCCAATGTCCACCATAGTGACACTTGGTGAAAAAAGGATAACATTTGGGAACACAATATTTATTACTAAAAACAATATTTTAGTGAGTATAACCAAATCATGAAAAATTACTAAGTGGAAAAAGTTGTGAATGCAATTTATCAAATTCCTTCCTTCCTAAAGTAAAATTTGATAAAAGTTCATTTAGGAAAAAATCTCAGATTTTAGTAAGTTCTTTAAATTCTTATCCTCATAGTCATTAATTTTAGAACATGAGTTATTCTCTAAAATATTGTTCATAGAAATAATATTTTCAAGATCCTTAGAATGTTTAACCTTTTTAGAATTAACTTCCTCAAGTTTTTTAGTAACACTTTCAAAATAAAGAGTTTTTTTATCAATATGTTTATAAAGATCTGATACATCTTTTGATAAAAAAGAAATTCTAGAATTTTCTTTCTCTAACGTCTTTTTTATCTTACAGTTATCATTATCAAGTAATTTATAAAATATAGAAACTTATTCAAGTGAAGGTAAAGTATTATCTTCTAATGAGTAAGATTCATCATCTAAAGATTAATAATATTATTCATTAAGAAAATTAACATTTAATGAAATATTGGTTAAGGATTCAAAATTGTTTACCTTAGACATAAGACAATGTCTTTTAATTGGTACTCCAGATATAAGACCAATATTCTTCTGACCAGAAGATTTATATTCCAAGGATTCATCTGAAGAGTCACCAAAACTGGCACTCCAGGTTTCATTAGCTTTCAATACTTCCTTAGCCTTAGATTTTCAGTACTACTTTCTGTTCCTTTTAGAATGACTTTCCTTTATGTATTTTCTCTTAATCATAGGATAACTTGATCTGATGTATCCATACCAATTTCATTCATAACAAGTTACTCCAAAATATTTTTTTTATTTCTATATTTCTTCTTATATCTGTATAGAAGATCTTTAGTTACCATAATCATGGCCATCCTTCAAGAAAGAATGGTTAATTCATTTTTACAGTATTCACTGTCACTTGATTCATATATGACAACATATTTCTTAGTTTTTGATCTTTTTAATCTTTCGGGAGTCTTGGATTTATATTTAGTAGTGAAATCTACAATTCAATTTCAATTATTCTTTTTTTAAATCAACATCTCTCTCAAATGTTTTTTTATGATGAATAAGATTTATAAATAACACATCAAGAGTAATTTTTGATAAAATATGATTTCATCAATAGTTTTCCTTTTCAATTCCCACTCATTTGGAATGATATCAATTATCTTTTTCACAAGAACTTTGTAATCAATACCTTTTTCTCCGATAGATTGAAGAATTTTAACAATGTTCATAAATCTTTGTTGTACTTTGCAAATAATTTCTCTATAATGAAATAAGAATCTATGATATTATACTCTTAATATAGCTCTTATAGTTTCTATCACTTTAGAAGTTTGAAAGTGTGTAACTTCAAGTTTTTTCTAAATACAGTTGGTAGCTTCAAAAGAAGACATTTGAATTTATATATTCCTGGTCATAGATCTCAACAAATTATTCCATACATTGTAATTTAATTTATATTCTTGTTTTTTATAGTTGGTGAATGTTTTGACTTCTTTTTCAGGAATCTTGTAATCTCTAGTGAGCATAACAAAATTTTCCACTCCAGTGTTAATGATTTTTTTTCATCCTATCTCTCTAGTACTCATAATTATTTCCATCAAAGATTGGTGGTCTGGTAGGATTAATTTTGTCTATATAAACAACATTTATACATTCCATTCTATAATAAAAATATTCCCATAAAAACATGTTAGTAGTGAAAATTTATAAAAAAGGAAAATTTTAAGTAAAACATGAGAAAGGAAAAATTTTAATGAAGAAAAGTTAATCAAGAAAACATATATGCAAATATAAGTATTTCATATACCTCCTCTGATACCAATTATAGGATCAGAATATAAATGTAGATGCTCAATTACAAGAGGGGGGTGAATTATAGGTTTACAAAACAGTCACTTTTAAATGAAGGAAATATTTTTTTAACAATGTTAAACAAGGTAAATTCACAAAACCATCTTTGGTTATTACATAAAGGGATAATTGGAAGGGACCATATCCAATTATAAGAAACCTAATCTTAAACAAGTTAGAATTAGTTAAACTTAAGCATGTTTATCTTAGGTAAAGATTCTACCTTAAAGCGTATAGAGTCTTATTTACTAGAGTATACAAGTATAAGAATATAGAATAAAGATATAATTTATTTCTTTAACAATATACTGTGTGAATAAAAATTGTGACAATCAACATGTAAACAATTTGGAAATATTTTAACCCAAAGATAAGGGTATCCAAAAACCTTGGATAAAGGCCTCTTGATTTATACATTCAAGATATTATATCTTACCCACACTAGGGTAATAACTTGATAAGAATATTGGAATATGTCTTGTTATCCCTGAAAACCCCCAAACATGAAGGTAGTCAGCACCTCTGTCTTCCTATCCCTGGAAGCCCTCGATTGTACACAACAACAATCAGAGTTGCACTAAGCTGAACAAGTTGTTCACGGTTTAACAAGTTGTTCATAGATCACACAAGGCATGATAGTTTCTCTCTCTAGAAATCAATTCATAACATGTAATCTCTAGGATCCTCAATCGATATTGATCTTGTTCAAATGAGATCTTATTTATAGGCAAGGATTCCAATAGTCGGCTCCTACCTCCGATGGTCATATTTTTCATTAAATCATAGAGGGACCTGTACATGTGTTACTCGACCAATGGTTAGTTAGAATAAAATTGTACGACATAATTTTATATAGGAAAAACATGAAAAACATTTTCATTCTTAGGAACCAATAATAATGTCATGTTTAAGGAATTAGAATCCGATAAAGTTGAACCAATATGTTAGGAAATTAAAGTCTCTTAAAAAGATGTGAATAATTAAAATCATGGAAATATTGAATTCAGAGTCTAAATATATGAAAATTTTTATTCTGAAAAAATGGATATTTAGAGTCTCAATTATGATGAATTCAAAGTAAGAATTCTGAGGAATTTGGAGTCTGAATTCTGATTAATTCAATGTCTAAATTCCAAGGAATACAGAGTCTGAATTTTGAGGATTTGGGGGTCATAATTCTGAGAAATACAGAGTCTAAACTCTAAATAATTTGGATTCTGAATTTTGAGGAATTTAGAGTCCAAATTTCATGAAATTTTATTTCTGAATTTCAGATAATTCAGAGTCTGAATTTTAAAGAATTTGGAGTCTAAGTTTCAGGGAATTCATAGTCTGAATCTTAGAGAATTAGGAGTTTGAAATTTAGAGAATTCGGAGTCTGAATTTCAGAGAATTAGGAGTATGAATTTTAAAGAATTAATTTTCTGATTTTCATAGAATTCAGAGTCCGAATCTTAGAGAATTAGGAGTTTGATATTCAGAGAATTCGGAGTCTGAATTTTAGAGAATTCAGAGTATGAATTTCAAAGAATTCATTTTCTAAATTTCAGAGAATTTAGTGTCTGAATTTCAGAGAATTTTGAATCTAAAAATAGTAATACTTGGTTTCTATGAAACTTTATGATTCCATGATTTTTGATAAGTATCTTATTTTTTGTCTTAATTAAAAAATTGTTAGACTTGGTTTTGATAAGACATTAAATATTACATTAAAAAACAAGGTAAGTACAAAAATTTTCATAGATAAAAAAAAGTCATTAATATAATAATACTTAGAGAATGATAATTTTACATAAGAAAATGTGTTTTTAATTTTCAAAACACAGAGAAATGGAAAAGTCATAAGTAATCCTTATTAAATAAATATATATTTTTTAATGAATTATTATTGATGAATACTATAATATGTCATATATTTTTTTATTGTTCTTAAATAGGTGATTAATATTGTTGTGTTTACTTAATAGGAGGTTAATTTTCTTTTTATAGAGTAAAGAGTAAAGGTAAGGGTTATTTGTCTCAATTTACATTCCATGAGTTGAAAAATATTTTAATTTTATTTTATATGGTTTTTTGAATAATATATTGAATTCATTTATTTTTAAATAATTCATTTCATTTATATTTCCATTTCATTTCTTCTCCCTTAATTTATTTTTATTCTAACCTTACAGAAGTATTAAGGTTTTATTTTATCAATTTAAATTGATTTAGATATGTTTCATATTCAACAAAAAATTTCCTTTATCATGTGTATTCTTAACCATCTATAAATTTTATCACAATTTTTCTGTAAATCATCTGATTTAAAATACCATCTCAAATTCTATCTTTAAATTTATTTTCTTTAAATGTTTTCATAGAAATAAGGTTTTATTTTTCAAATCACACTTTAGAATCGTGATTATCATATCTAAATTTTAATGGGGGGGGGGATTTTATATACATGCTATATGAAATAATATATATTTAGTTATCTTCTGTTTTTAGGGTTTAAATATATTAATTCCATTTACAATCTCATTGGTTTATACATCATCCAAAATTATTCTTATAAGTGGAAATTACCTTATCTATTAATTTATGTTGAGAATATTTGTCTTCCATGTACATATTTTATATACTGTATCAAGGTTTTCCTTATATCAACATTTTTTATTATTTAAGTTCACATTCTTATGAATTTTAATTTATTTTAAAAAAATCATATTTGGATTCTATTAATTCAATTTTTATTATTTTAATCACGGTTACTTTCACACATAGTTCTATTTTACATTCATTAAAAATATTCCCTTGAGAAAAATCATATAATTCAATGGATTTTTTTTATGTTAAAATATTTTTTAAAAATTAAATTATAAATTAGTTGGTTTTAATATAAAAGTTAAAAAATATAATGGATACTTATTCATATTTTTAAAACGTTTTTTTCTAATTTATTTCTAAATTATTCTTCATATATTCCAAAATAATATAATTTTTATTATGTTTCACCATGGATATGTATAATTGATAAAATCCACTTTCTTTCATTGGATGATTTATTCATTCAATGTTGAAATTTTCATCACCCCTATTTAATTATTTGAGGGTATTTATGATATGATTTATTTTTGAATGTGGCCATGTTCTTTTAGAACATGTATGTATTATTATATTTGTTTTATGAGTGAGTTAGATATAACCCTCCAATTAATTAGGTAGTTCTTTATATATTCTGAGATAATTATGCTATGAGACATGGGTGTTTAACCCTAGAACAATATGTTATTTTATATATTATTCTTTCATGATTCATCTATGTTATGGCGAGATAATTATCTTAGTTATTTATGATAATAATTTCTAGGTGGTTAACATTGAAATATGTTATGATTTTCATTGCTTATTTCTATTCCACATTGTTATATTTTTTAAACATAATTCACATTTATTGAATCCATATTATTTTGTTATGTTTCACATATAATGATTATTTTTTCATGTTTTTATATTTCTATCACCTGTAGAATAAAGGGTTATGGTTAGGTGATATGTCCATGGATGTATCCTTAATTTTAATGGCTATATGTCATGTCCAAAATCATTGAATCCATTTTTAATAAACACATCGAGATAACCTTGGGGATATTTAAATGGTTATTTACTGTGGAAAATTCACTGGGCTATAGCCTTGGGGCTCTTAAAACTAAGAATATAGACATCATAATCTCACCCCTGATCATAAAATGATCTATGAGAAGACTTCAACCATAAGAAAAGAACTGAGGTCATAGGCTAGTCCCCGAGGACCATATTTCCATGAGTGTATACCCACGATTGTATATTGAACATAGGCTATATGGATTATATATTTATATATTTCCTATATATGGGCATATATCTTGAAAAACTAATACTATATTGCTCTACTATGTTTAGATACCAAATTTCTGGTGTTAAACACTAATGTGCAAACTACTCCATTACAATAACTATTATTTATATAAGTATATATATATATATATATATATATATAAATATTAAAATAGATTTTTTTATTTTTTTATTCCTTATAATATTTTGTATTTATTTCCCGGTAGAAAATTCTTATTACCAAGTTCCCAATATTGTATTAGAATGAATATATAGTGATGAGAAAGGCGTTTGTGCCAATTATCTACCTCGTGACACACCTACTAAAAAAGGATCCCCTAAAGATCAGAAAAGCCTCACCTAAGAAAAAATTGTACTTCCATGGAATATCGTGATTGTAGAAAAAATTTCATATGAGAAAAACCTACTTCCATGGAATCCATTTCTCATGGAAGTGTCCTCAACCGATACACCCCTACTTCCATGTGCTCCTATGCTCTTTCTTGAAGCCTCACTCCAAACACCATATAACACCTCGAGTTTTCATGGTAATATTTATTCGAATAAATTAAATTTTTCACTAATATCTTTCAATTAACTAAGTAAAAATTTCTTTAACATAGAACTGACTCGGTATATATTATACACAACACCAACTTGTCATATGTTCCATGCAACACTGAATTTTCGTACCATGCACACAACATTGAGTCAGCATGCGATACACACAACAATGAGTTTCTAAGAAATATATCTTTTTATTGTTTTAATTATTTAAATAAGATAATTATAACCTAGTGGATAAGCCTAGTAATATGAATAGTAATAAATATTTTTCAAATATTTTTTTATAATTATTTTATATAAACAAAACATATTGTTAATAAATGATATGATTTTTCGTAAACCCGTTTTGATGTTTACAAACATCATTATCTTGAATAAACTGATTTTAATAATAAAAGTAATTTAGGTCACATTTAATAATTTAATTGGATTAAAAAAATTCATTTTTGAATTCATAACATTGAAATTAACCTAGGGTTAATTTTTTGGATTTTTCTGAGAAACGTCATTTTTTAATAAATAGTGAAAATATTGTTTTTTAGTTAAAAATGCATTTTTTATAATTAATTACTAATGTTAAATGATGTTATAAATATGTTTTAAGATCAAATTAGATGAATATTAAATCTATTAATACAATATGATCAATTTCACTTTGAAAGTGAATATAAAATCTTATCAAACATTTGAACTTTTTCCTCCTTTAAAACCCTGTTTTTTCGACCCATCTGCGGGATTAGCACTAATCTTAAATTTATAGCTTCTAGGAAGTGAATTTCAAAAATTTTACATACAATATTTTATTAAGTCTAATATTAAGTGTCTAATTATAAAATGTTAATTTTTTTCCAAAATGATTAGTAAAAGCGATTAAAATTAATCATAACAATTATGGCCAAATTAAGCATAATTAGGGACTAGACATTAAAATTAAGGACCCAAATGACCTATACACTTGTCCAAAACCCATTGGATATAAATAGTTCTTCCATACACCTTTAATTATTGAGTTTGGTTGTTTGGTAAAACTTGTTTTAGGTAAGAACATGTGCACAACTAATTTGTTTCTAAAAATTCCATGTGAGTCCTTTCCTTCCATATAAAAGGCCACCATCTCTACCCATTCCTCACACCTCCCAATACTCTTATGTTAATCTAATCCCTACCAAAATTTCCTCCCAATAATATTACCTTCAACATTGAATAATCCCTTTCGATAGTAACCCTCTCAAGGAATCCTTTTGGTACAAACCAAAAGGAGTTACCCGATTTAGAGGAAGCTTGCACAAGTACATAGAGTGTCAAGATAGAAGGTAAGGGGATTTCATATCACTTTTAATTACTGTGAGATACAAGATATATTCGACACTATTTCCTTTTTTTGGTGTATTTACTACTAATCATTGTATTATATGTATCTTTTACTTAATATTTTTCTTATTCACATTCCCATTTGACGACCCTTATTCCATGGGGATTAGCTTTCAAAAGTAACCAAACCGGTAAAACTGTTTGGTCTCAATTTTCCTTCTGTGAGATTCATGTTTTTTTATGAACCTAAAAATTCACTTGAGGTTTATATAATTACATTTTACATGTCATACCATGAATCTACTTCTTTTTATGATATATTAAGCTTCATGTAATTTCCTTTTTAACATGTAGAGGATGATCCCAAGTTACTGAGTTATATGTGTTTATTGAGACAATCTCATGGATTTCCAAGATTATTTATTTTATTACTTACATTGATGAAATATTATGATTCATATCTCATTAATATTCATTTGTTTCTTTATCCTATGATATTTCATGATATACTCATGTGTTGGTACTATTTTCTACTCATTGGTACGTATGTTAGTTAAGAAAGTGTTTTTAGGATAGCCTGAATTTACCCTCTCTTCGGTCAAAAATTTTTGTTTCCTAAAAAGAGTTTCAAAAAATATTATACCATTCCCCTATAGTATATAAAATAAATTTTTACCCTTTTTTTATTTTACCAATCTCTTCAAGGGAATCTTCTTATCGTTTTCCAAACAACGTATTCCTTCTAAACATTTTACCATCCAAAAGAAATGTTCTTTTTTTACTTCGTAAGACATGTACAGATTTACTCATCATCATTCCATTAAATATTTATTTTCATTAATAAAAGGTTAATCTTAGGAAATTTTTTTAAAAGTAATTTTCAAGGAAAAATATTTTCAAAATGGTTTCAAGTCTTCATTATATGTTTTCAAGGTATTTTCCGAGAAAATTATTTTTAAATGGTTTTATGTATTAAAAATACTTTTTCAAATATGAAAGGATATTTTTATGAAGAAATATTTTGTAACGATATTTCAAAACTATTTATTATCTACGATTACATCCATGGATGTTACCAATTCATTTTTCTGGAAATTCTATAAATGATCCATTCATATCCTCTCTATGAATTGGTTATGCTTAATTTCATGGTATTTATGAAACCTATTTCTCTTTCACAGGTTATATTTTTATGAAATATGTTACTCTTTCAAAATTTATGCTTCAATGAAATGGTTATGAAACCTATATATTTTCCATGGGTTATTATTTGATTAAATGTTAATTATACCCATTTCTTTTTATTGGTTATGATTTGATGTTTATAAGACCTATATGTTTTCGTGGGTCATTATATGATGAATGTTTTATTATCTTTTGGAACACATGTGAATGACCTTACTATGAGATAGTTGGGAACTATATTTACCCAAAATGCATTTGGTAATGATATGTTTTAAATGAGCTCAAATGGTACATGGGTTGTATCCTACTCCTGAAAATAAAGAGTGTTTATGGGTTATATCCCAAGCCTAAATGAAAGAGGGTACACTGGTAGTAGCCCAAGCCCAAAAAAAAGAAGGTACACAGGTTGTAGCCCAATCTTAAAAGAAAGAGGGTACACAAGTGATAGCCCAAGAGAAAATATTGGAAAGTACATGTGTTTTATCCCAAGCCATAAATAAAGTGGGTACAAGGGTTACTAGCCCAAGACCAAGTAGGTATAGGTGTCTTATCCCAAGCATATCATGTTATAAAAGTCTTGGTAGGTAGCTCTGATATAAATGTTTGTATTCTTATATGTATTCCACAAATCCTATCTCTTATTCCTTAGTTATGATTTCATGTCTCATGATTTTTATTTCCTTATGATTAATGTCTTATGAATTGCCAAGCAATATCTCATAGCTCATGTTTATGACCTTTGATATACTTGGTATGATCTCCTAATGTTATGACCAAGTTATCATACTAATATGTTCATGTTTTTGATTACATGTCTCCCTTGTTTACCCTTACTGAGAATCCGAGCTCACCCCTTTCTTATGTTTCCTTTTTCCAGGTTATGAAGAAGGGTTTTAGGTATAAGTTCTAATGGTGTAAATCTTTATAGGATATTTTGAAGATCTTTTACCAGGATAGAATATTTTGTTTCCAAGTTTCAAAAGACACTAAACTATCACGGTACTTGTGAATGTATTTTTTCAATTTAAAAAATATTCATCTAAAATGATGTAATATCCCTGTATGTTAATCTTGGGTTTCCATAGTTGGTATCAAAGGAATGGTTTAGTGAACTATTGGAAAATAGGATGACAAAACCTTAGTCAGATCCCGAGATTTATTTCTAAGGATATGTCTTGGTATGTATATAAGTATAAGTATAAGGATGAGTTAACATTTAGGAAAATGTATCAGGATTTTGGTAATGGATTGAGTGATTATTTCCTAGAAATACATAACTATCTAGACACTAAAAGTGGATGTGGCTATGGAACAGATTTACCTTAGGGTAAAAACTATGATAAGATGTCCTAGGCTGGACTTGTGGTAATCTGATACACGACAATGGGCCATGTTGTACACCTGGTTTGACATTCCCAAGGGATATTCTTTGGGAATTCAAATACTCTTCATAAAAAATCACAAATGATTTAGATATAAGTTAGCCATGAATAACTTAGGATAAACCCAAGGTGTCATAGATTGTTTAAGGTGTCATGATTTAGACATCCTATAAGTGATTATTTTAATGCCTCTGTGGTTTTATGCTATGATAAGTAATGATCACACTATGCTTTTGGTTTTAGTAAATGCCAAGAACCAGAAGGAACATGATTATTGTTGAATGTGATAGGCGATTTTCTAATGATTAGTCAAGTGGGATGATCACTGAGTGAAAGATGTCATGATCATGCCTAATCAGTTTTCAAAGAATTTGATTAACAATGTATACCTTAACCAACTATTAGACTCACCAAGGAAGATAAAGAAGGAGTTTTCTCAGAGTTCAGGTAATGGAGACCATAGTGGAATGAAGATTCAGTTTACTTTGTGTCATGAATATGGAAATAGACACCTACGTGAATTTCTTAGTGGAACAATAGGATGTTTTGACTATGGAAAATAAGGACACAAAGCAAGTGAATGAAAAGGGAAAAAATGAAGAGTTCAGTTAACGGAATGGATGGTAATTTTGGCCTCCCTATGTCATTATCTAAGGTTATGTGTTTTAAATGTGGATAAAATTTTCATTATGAAACCCAATGTCACAAAAAGAATTATCCTAAAGATAATCATAAAGGTGGTGAGAGTAATGGATACATTGGGGATGATGATGAAACTGTGGATTAAATGTGAAAGGAAAGAGGTATTATCATTAATGGATTAACGATGAAGTATTCAAAGTATTTATGTTTTTGGATTCCAGAATTAAGAATGGTGAATTATGTATAGATTGTTCAGTTTATGTTTTGACAAGGATTTACATGAATAAGTTTAATGGTCATGATGGACTAGAATGGTTATCTCATGAATGTTACCATTTTGACTAAGGGAAGGTGACCCTTAACATGTTCTTTATGTTAAGATAATTTTGTATTGATAAAGATACATGGGATATGAATAATTAAATCAGATAGTACTGATTACCATGGAACTAAGTAAAGGCCTATTTATAGGTGGATTATGCTACCACTAATGAATTTTACTACATTTTTTGATTTAAGGAGTAAATCTAATATACTCTGGAATGAGGAAGCATGCATGTTTTCCAAAAGGATTTACGGTAATTCATGTTGTTACCTTCTTTAAAGGGAAAATAAAATAAGGTTATTCACAAGTTTGGAATGTTACAACCAAGATATACATTCGTATATAGGGGAATAAATGTTAATATGATTTTTTTACTCTCTTTATATGTTTTTTTATTTCCATCTTTTTGAATGGTTATAAGGTTATCCGTTCATGAACAGTTAATGATAAACTTTAGAGGAAGTATTTGTGCACTAATTTAGTGATGGAAACCTTGGTTAAAAGTCTAATCAGTGATTAACCTTATTTCAAGTATTTCCATATTATATATTATATTAATTTAGTTTAAAAAAAAGGACATCATGTATGTCGAGTGACAATATATCATGTCGGATAAGGTCATGGGTCTTGAACCCATGACCGAAGGGAGATAAGCTTTTCACACCTTCCATTGGACTACACGATGCATGGTTAATGTGTATTTATTTTTAATGAATAAATATTTATGATGAGAAATTATTATTACTTTTTATAGATTAATTCAAGTTTTTTAGGGAAAAATATTTAGACCTTTTATTATTTTATGGGACTTAAGATCCGTTAAAGGAAAATTTTAGGGATTTATTCCTCAAAGTAATATTCTAAACCTTCATTCCCCGAGATAATGGATGTATTATAAATTTTTCAAATCAATACATAATAATAAAATTTTGTTTATATAAATTTATAATGAATTACTCAATGTTTTGAAACTGATACAAAACAATGTCATCCTAATACCTTAAATTCTATTGATCCAATGGCTTCTGGAATCCTCATAGATTTATGACATTAAGGCCGTCAACATTCCATTAATCATTCACTTGTTTATGATTGATGACCTCAATCACTCACTATAAATATTTACGTTTTCCCTCAATGTCCAATCTTCACTTCCAACCTATGTTCTCCTATGTGGAAATCCAGTTATATGTTACTTTGGGTAAGATTTGTGGTTCCAAATTTCCCTTTTTACGGGAAGTTTTAGTATTAATTTTTATGATGTGTGTTTATATGAATTTTTCTTTCAAATATTAAAAAATTTATACCATAGCATAATTTAGAGGGAGAAATTCATTTCAAGGGGGTAGAATGTACTACCCCAAGTTTTTATGGACCTATTTTTTTGAATAAATTTAAATTTTCATTTAAATATTAAAAATGAACTAAGTCAAAGATTCCTTTCTCATATAACTGTCTTGGTGTACATTACACGCAGCACCGACTAGGTGTACGTTCCATGCAACACCGAATTGGTGTACGATGCACACAACATTGAGTTGGCATGCGATACAGTCAACAATGAGTTTCTACAAAGTATCTATTTTTATTGTTTTAATTATTTAAATAAGATAATTATTACCTATTAGTTAGAATTATTAATATGAATAGTAATAACATCTTTTAAAATATTTTTTTTAAATTTTTTATATAAGTAAAACATGTTGCTAATATAAGATATGATTTTTGAAAAAGCCCTTTTTATGTTTAAAAAAATTGTTCTCTCAAATGAACTGGTTTTAATAATAAAATTAATATTAGACACATTTATATAATAAATTGGATTAAATTAAATTCATATTTTAATTCATTACATAAAAATTATCCTAGGTTGAATTTTGGGGATTTTTCTGAGAATCTTTACTTTTTGACGAATAGTGAAAAATACTGCTTTTAGTTAAAACTGCCATTTTTCAAAATAATTATTAATGGTAAATGATATTATAAATATTTTTAAGGTCACATTATATTAAGATAAGATATATTAATACAATATGATCAATTTAGCTTTGAAAATGAATATAAAATCTTATAAAACCTTTGAACGTTTTCATACTTTTAAACCCCATTATTTCCACCCTTCTATGGGATTAGCACTAATCGTAATTTTTACAAATCTATGAAATGAATTTAAAAAATCCTAAATAAAAAATTTTATTCAGTCTAATATTTAGATTCTAACGAGACCATGTGAATTTTTTACCAAAATGATTATTAAAAGTGATTAAAACTATTCCCCACAATTAAGGCCAAATTAATCTTAATTAGGGCCCAACCCTTAAAATTAAGGGCCCAAATAACCATGAAACTTGTCCAACACCCATTTTATGTCCAATTTTCATCCATAAAACTTTCATTATTGAGTTTTTTTTTTGTTTTTTAATACTTTTTAGGTAATAAAATGTGCACATCCTATTTGTTTCAAAATATTCCATGTGAGTCCTTTTCCTTCCCTATAAAAGGCCACCACCTCTACCCATTCCTCACACATATCAAACCTCTTATGTTCAGCCAATCCCTAGCCAAATTGCCTAAAAAAAATACTCCCTTAGATATTTATGCCTCAATTTGGTAAAAACCCTCTCAAGGATGCCTTTTGGCGCAAACCAAAATGAGTTACCCCATTAAGAGGATTCTTGTATGTGTATAGAGAGAGTCACAAAACAAGGTTAGGGGATTTCATATCTTTTTTAATTTATATGAGATACAAGATATGTTCACCACTCGTTCCTTATTTGTGGTGTATGTACTTCCCATGATTTTATTATATGTATCTTTTACGTAAAATATGTGTATTCACATTCCCCTTTGATGATCCTTCTTCCATGGGGTTTAACATTAAAATGTTACCAAATCGATAAAATAGTTTTGTCTCAATTTTCCTTCATTTATATTCATGTTTTTATGAACCTAAAATCCTCTTAGATGTGTATATACTTACATTTTACATGTTATACCATTAATATAATTCTTTTCTTGATATATTAAGCTTCATGTAATTTCCTTTTTTTACATAGATAGTATGATCCAAAGTTACTGAGTTATAAGTGTTTATTAAGACAATCTCATCGCTTTCCGAGATTATTCATGTTATTGAATCCCTTGATGAAATATTATGATCCATATATCAATAATATTCATGAGATTCCATATCCTCTTTTATTTCATGATATACTCATGTATTGGTACTATTTTCTACTCTTTTGTACATATGTTAGTTTAGAATGTGTTTTTAGGAAATATTGACATTACCCTCTCATCAGTTAGAAATCTATGTTTTTGAAAAATACTTTCCAAGAATATCGTACCATTCCCCTATAATATATGAAAGAAAATTTTACCTTTTTTTCTTTTACCATTATCTTCAGGGAAATATTCTTGTCACTTTCTCAACACCTCATTCCTTCTAACCGTTTTACAGTGCAAAAGGAAAGTTCCTTTTTTTACTTCATACGACATGTACAGATTTACCCATCATCATTCCTTTGAAGAATCCATTTTAAAATATTTTTAAAGGAAAAATATTTTCAAAATGGTTTCATGTCTTATCTATATGTTTTCAAGTTATTTTATGAGAAAATCATTTTTAAATGGTTTTATGTATTAGCAAGCCCTTTTCAAAGAACAAAGGATATTTTCCTGATGAAATGTTTTTGAAATATATTTCAAATTTATTTTTCATCTAATATGAAATCCTTGGATGTTAATCATTACCTTTTTGGAAATTATCAAATGGTTCCATTCAAATCATTTTAATGAATGGGTTACACTTAATGTCCTGGTCTTTATGAAACCTATTTCTCTTCCATAGGTTATATGTTTATGAAACCCATTTCTCTTTCCTAGTTTATTCTTTGATTATATGGTTATGAAACCTATAAATTTTCCATAGGTTATGATGTGATGAAATGTTAATGATACCCATTCCATTTTTTGGGTTATTATTTAATGTTTATAAGACCTATATCCTTTTATGGGTCATGATACAATGAATGTTTTATTATCTTTTGGCACACACGTTAATGATACCCATTTCATACTACTATGTTCATGTTTATTCATACATGTCTCCCTTGTTTACCGTTACTAATCATCTTAGCTCACCCCTTTCTTATGTTTCATTTCTCCGGGTTATAAAGAATGGTTTTAGGTAGAAGTGCTAAGGTTGTAGATCTTTATGGGAGATGTTGAAAATCTTTCACACGATAGAATATTTTGTTTCCATGTTTCAAATGACACTGAACTATTAAGATAATTGGGAATATATTTTGGAAATGTACTAAATATTCATCTATAATGATGTAATATCCATGTATGATAAGCTTGGGTCCTTATACACCCCCAGTTCCATAATCTTATGTTCCCATCATGGTTGCCTCTCTTGAGACACCCTTACATACATGGGATCTCATTCCTATGGATATAGGATTTTCTAGACCAAATTCTACACTAATTAATTCACCTAACACCTATTCCTATGAAAACATTTCCAATGTGAAAAAATAAAAATCATAGTAGGCTTTTCATGTTCATTCCATTCACTAAAATAGATTACTTATACCAATTACCACACATAGTATGAAGAAAAGAAAAAATTCATATAGATGAATCCAACCTATATCTATGGGAAGAATTTTTCTATGGCAGTATATCATCTTACAACCACAAATGGTCTAACCTTTTCTATAGCCCCTTGGTTATAGGTGTTCTTTCTAGTATTGAATACATCATTATAGTGTTATTATAAAATAATTATGATCATAAAAAATTACTATGTTCTCACACCCACATGTTCATCAGATTATCTCATATGATCTTCTTTATGTTAACCCAATCCAAATAAATTTATATCTCTTATATTTACACTTTCTAGGTATCTGATCTCCCACCATTCTTATGTTTTCATTCCCAAGGTAAAGAAGAGGTATAGTATTTATTGTATTTCTAAAAGGATATCATGTGTGAGGAATTTATTTCATGATATTGAATATTTATTATAAAATATAACATTAATATAATTAATCTAAAATGAAACTAAAACATTAATTTCAAGAGTGTGGTTTTTGATTAAATGTAATGGATATTCAGGTAAAATGATTTATCAGATATTCCTGATATAAATGGGTCATGTTAATGATAATGTTGGGTTGTAAAATTTTATCTCAATATAATATTGAATTTGATTTTTATTGAATTGTTTTTCATATTAAAAAAGTAATACATCATATTCAAGGAATGAATATTTGTGATTTCTTAATCTCATTAACAAACCAATCACTGATACAACCACCAAAAGGAATACCATTTAAAAATGAATCTATAATATCCCATGATTCACACTCTCAGATCCTTTAAAAATAACATTAACATAAAATTTTTGTCTTTGATATCAATAAACATTACATAAATGATTTCTATAAGAAACATAAAACATAAAAATGAAACATGGGATCACATACATACCCATGGAACTTTTAAATTTATAGTTTTATATAAATATTAAAATCTCTAAAAAAATTCATATCCTCAAAAACTGATTCATAATGATCAAAATTAACTCCCACTATACTCTACTTTTGATATTCCCTATTAATTCTTCATCATCTCCCATTAAATTCTGTGCATATAATCATTTCTAAACTAAATTCATTTAGCATCATTATTCATAATATGGGGAAAAAGAAACACAAGCAATGGTGAGCTCAGATGCTTAGTAAGTGTATGCATGAGAGATATCAATCGATGATCATATGAAATCATAACATAATAATAAGTGTATAAGATCATGAAAATTACATAAAATGTATATATAAAATCTCATAATGATAGAAAACATGAGATATAGAATAAAAAATAATCATTTTAAAAGGCATGGACCGTACGAATGAGAAATCATTATAACTCATTCATGAACAATAATTTCATGTCATGAATGTGTGTAGAATCATAATAAGTGTTAGAAAAATTTCATATGTAATGGTTTACTAGAAATGAAATTGGTTCAGGCATCAAAACCCAATTCCTATTATGTGTCAATCACATCTACTTATTTCCCATAACCGAACATACACTTTGACATGTTTCCCATAATGGATCAATAACATCAAATTTTTTGGATAACTATTTCCAAAGATATAATACTTCAAAAAATTAATTGGTGGTAGATAAAGTCCCAAAAAATCATATAATGGTAATAAAACATATGTGTTCCACAATATCATAAAACATTCATCATATTTGAAATATTGAAAAGAATTGGGTTTCATAATGGTTTCATATTTTCTTCACAAACATTAACCATAAAGAGAATGAATAAAGTTCGTATCCATGGATTATATCATAGTAAAGATTATGTGACATAAAATGATTTAATCTTATATTTTAAAATTATTTCAAAATATTCCTTGGAATATTTTTTTAGGAAAATAACCATTCTATTTTGGAATTATTCTGTTTAAAATGTTTCACAATTATAATGTAAAACATTATATTTGAAAAAACAATGGGAAATTGTATATAAATATTTAATTTGTTTTCATAACTAATGTAAAATACACTCATTACATATAAGTTAATGAGAAAAACTCCTTTAATAAAGTCACAATGTACATCATTCTAAAAATGAGAAAATGTTTTATTTTAAATTAATTTGTAAAAACTAATACATGGGTAAAAATTAAACTAAACATTAATTGGGTAATGGGAAAATATTTAATGGAAACATATTTATAAACCATCTATATTGATTAGATATATCAAATAATTCTCCCAATGAATATTTAAATATAAAAAATCCCAAATATCGGTGAGATTGTGAAAGAAACTCTTTACCTCCTTGGTATCATTTGAATCATAAGCACCCTTAAAGGAAAAAAGATATATTAATGAGTATATTTAAAAATTTTCTTGATAAGAATCATAAAATACATTAACATTTTATATATAATCCACACAAAAGGATCATGTGTTTTATAATACATGTGTCCCACATAAATAAAATTGAGATTAACATTTCATTCCTCGAGTATGCCTTTCCCAGAATGTACTCTAAACACCAGTATAATAAATTTAAATTTATTTTGCATCTATAATATAGTAATTTTCATACTAATAATATCATATATTATCCATTTAAAAACTTTAAACACCCCCTTTTATCAATAATTCATTATTAAATGTTTTATTTCAAGGATTTAACTATTTCGTTTATCATGAGTATTTTAGTTCAGTTTTTCTGATCCTTATACAAATATCATAGTTCTAGAACGTCCATGATGTTAATAATGATATAAATATAATATTAATTAATTATATATATATATTAATCTACAAAAACATAGATAAAAAAAGTAATTTCACCTTTCATGGAGATCGTAGGCCGTAAGTACACATGAATGCTGTTTTCATTTTCCGGTAGATAAAAGAAAAGAATGTTAAATATTAATTCACCTTTATAATATCATTAGTATATTTTATATATTATATATATTAATTAAATTATTCCTCATTAATATCTAAATAAAATATAAATTAATAACGAATCACATCTCTTCGTGGAAGTGGTATTCCACACGTACACATGAACGTCGTTATCATTTCCCAACAGATTGGATGATAAGTAGATAGATATTATATTATAATTCCAGAAGTATAATGATTTAATAGATATAATATATAAGAATTAAACCCATCATAACACCCATCATTACAATATACTAAATAAAATTTAATAGTATATCCATGTGAAAATGGTATGTCGTACGTACGCCTGAAAAATTATTTAACATCTCATTTAATGGGTAAATGGTGTATAATTGTGCTTTAATAATAATAATAACATTTAAGAATATTTAGGATGATTAAATTTTTATTTTATGCTAAATAAAATATATTTATATGAGTTAAATAATATTAGAAATAGAAAGTGATCAGGTAGGGTGAGAACCACTTCTTTAGAACGACTTCTTTAGATATCCTAAAAAGGGCTCTATGGTTGGTCTTATGGGATGAGAAAAATCTATAGGATGTTGATAAGAAATTTCAGAAGAGAAATTTATAGATTTTGGTTGATCTATAAGGCTTAATGTGGTGTTAATAATTTAGGTAGGAGGTTCCCATTTAAAGTTTATGTGTGGGGATCTTATGGAATTTCTATAGTGATTAAATAATAATAAATATATTCTTAATAAATATGGTTCCAAATGGAAAATAAATAGAAAAGGTGTGAAATTTTTGACCCCATATTATACCCTTTGTCTTTTTATTAATATTTTTATCATTTTTAATTAATTAATAAAATATTATTCTCATAAAATTCCATTACTTTCAATTTAGACAGTAATGCCTTAATTTGGCATTAAATACATATGTAACATCTTTAAATTTCAACTATAATTCTTTAAAAGATAATAATTATTTATATTATATTATAAAATTCATTTCACCAATTAACTAACTCAAAATATATTTCATTTAATAATTTTAAACAATTTTATTATATTTTTTATTAATTGAATAAATAATACACTTGATCTTCCTCGGCGTGGCTTGACCCGATATTAAAGCGACCTATCCTAGATTGGCTCTTCCTTGGAATTTCATAGCATCAGCATTGTGCGGTGGGCCTCAGGTGAGGTTGGCGTTCTCTCCAGTTCATATTGGTGCAGCATTTCTCAGCCCTTCGGCATCGTTGTGGCTTCTCGTGCCTCTGTTCTCGGCTTGACCTGAGCGGCATAGTCACACCATCATCCGTTCTTCAAGTGTGGATTGATACAGATTGGTCGGGACAAAGTTCTTAGAGTGGATCTAGTGGTTTGGTCCGGTGCGGCTAGATGATTCCTTCAACAGGCTTTCGGTGCACCTCAGCGATGGATATAGAGTGGTTAGGAGGGGGGAGGTCCTGGACTTCGATATTCTTTGTGTTTTTGTAGGTTTTTTGATTTGGTTAATCCGTAGTTTTCTGGATTAGATGTGAAATTGGTTGGATGTGAAATTGGTGCTCTGGTTGGTTTATTGTCATTGGTGGTGCAAGGGATTTTCTATTGGGGAACCCATATAGTCTACAAGGATCTTCTTCAGATGAGGATAGATCTGGTCATCTCCACCATGAAAGAATTTTCAGATATGGAAGATTGAGATGGTATTGGGTAGCCATCAGTACCAGGACCGTGCTTTATTGTACGAGACAACTTGTTGAGTATCCATGCTCTGGTGGAGGTGTTCCTTAATGATGTTGATGTTGGGAGGATGTACTTCTATGTAGTCTTGTTATGGGTTTTAACCCTCTTTTTTTCTATTTTTGTTTATTTATTGATGTCCTTGAAGTCTTGGGTCACCCCCCTTTACCCTTAAATGGGGGATTATCCAAAATCATTAAAAATATTGGCCTTGAGGCCATTCAGTAAGACAAGAGAGTGATAATTTGTAATATTCATCGAATTAAATAACATATAAGTCATTTTAAAATAAAATTGTCCATTAAACAACTCAAATTAAAACCTAAGGTGATAAGGGTATAAATAAATTTACCCAATAATTTTTTTTCAATTTTTTAATATTTTTACCCTTATATTCTGGTTTTAACCCTTCATGAATGCTTTTCAAACTTACCATTATAAAAAAGTTTTTACTCATTGAGGGTGTATATAGTTACTATAAATGAAAAAATGGACCATTAATTTAACATGGATAAAATTATCTACTATATCATAGTTAATTTTACGAATATAATATTTATATTTATTTTATATCATTTAATAAAATATTATTTATTTTAAAATATCATTAATCTCGATTTTTTAACAATCCATGTCATTGACATTAATATAATGAAGAAAAAAAAGTATAATTTGACCCAATTATTTTACAATATCTATAACATGTTATCTTAAAATATTTAATTTGGGTATCATGATAATTATCTCAAATTATATTTCTTTTAGTATTTTTAATATAATTTTTTTTAATTTTTCCATTTATTATACAATTACTACGTCCACATTTTGTATGAATTTAAGAAAACTTTTTATTCACTAAAAATTAAATATAAATAAAATTGAATAATATAATCCTCCTAATTTAAAAATAATATTTATAAATGAACATATCCTCTAGTTATCCCCATGATAAAATAAATCATAGTTATTAAAAACTAGAGTGTGAAATTTTTTTATTTTCGTTAAGTTAAATATTATAAATGTTATAATCAAATAAAAAAGGAAAAATGCCATATAATAGAATCATGGATGATTATGGATGAAATTTAATATTCAATTAAAATTAATTTATTTTTTAGAATCATTTTATAATCCCTATCATTTTATTTTTAATGTTTAATTACCCAATTTACTGTTTACCATGTAAAAAAAAATTACTAAGGATATTATTATTATTGAACAAAAAAAAGTTTCATATTTATCAAATTTGGAACAAATGTATTAAAATTTGGAATATATTTTTCAAAATTTTAATGACACAGATATAAAAGTTTATTTTAAAATTAAACTATAAAAACATCAACACACATGGTTTTTGAGAAAAATTAATTTCTTAAATACAAAATGGATTACACTAAATTCAAGTATAAAATTCATTTAAAAAACATAATAGGATCATTTTAAATAAAAACTAATAAAATTTAAAAAATAATCCAAAATATAACTTTAATTTGTAAATAATTTAAAATAAAAAATAATTTTCCATAAAAATCAGTATTTTTCCTATTCAATGATAGATCAATCATTTAAGAATAATTATAAAATTTTAAGGAAATTTTTTTTTGTTTTATTATTATAAAAAATTTATTTGTTTAATAAACTAAATTTTTATATCTTCCAAAAATTAATTATAATAATCACTTAAAACACAATAAAAATCATTTTTAAAGAGAACATATTTTTGAAGAATAAAATGAATTTACTAAAAAAATTGAGTTCTTATTTACTATGTATTAACTAAAAAATTTATATTGATTAGAACCATTAGATATATATATTTTTAAATTTATCTAATCCCATTTCTACCCAAAAATTTAACAATAATCTTATAACAACCATATAATAATATTTTTTTCATTTGATTGCGCTCATTGTTTCAAATTATATATGCTGTCGAACATAGTCTTTATTTGAAAAATATTGGGTTATTAAATTCTATCCAGTTAATAAATTATTTCTTATAATTTGAATATTATCTCAATTAGAGGGGGTTTTATTATTCAAAATACATTTATTGAAATCCCATATCATAAAAATTGTTAATAAAACTTCCATATGAAAATAGAGAAAGTGAAGTACGTAGGTCCTCTAAAATTTCACAAAAATAGGATTCTGTATAGAAGAAAATTAGTGGGATGTGAAAACATGGATATAAAAGAAAATACTATCTCCCAAGGTCTATTAGATAGTGATAGAGAACATGGTCAGGAGAAAGTTATCTATCACAAAACTATAAATTTATGAGGGTATAAAAGGATGTTGATTTCTTGTTAAGGAACGGAAATGGATAATTTTTTATTTAATGACTGATTTCAATGATTTTAGAATTACTTTAGTATATATACTAAAATCATAAGGAACATATACATACTTTTCAATATTTATTTCAAATTTTAATCATTTTCGACATCAAACTCATCTTATTTGTTCCAAATAACGAGTTTGGAATATGATTTTTTATGATTTAAGAACTAGAATCAACTTATAATGGATCATATAATCCAAAAAAAGTTAATAATATATTATTCTTATATATTCACATTACTAATAAATAAAATGTTTTGTAATAGATAAAATAATTCCCAAAATGAATAATCATTTAAATGAAGAAAAACTACTATAATTTCAGAAAATTTATTAGTAATACACAATGTTTAACATAGAGCCTTTTATTAATAACTATCCTTAAAATTAATCTAATTAATATTGATTATGATTGATACCTATAAATAAGAAGGATTTGATCACATAGTTTTCCTTGATTTATTTAAAAATTATCTAAAAATAACATGAATCACTCTTGATGTCTCATTCCAAAAATGTCATTTCTCTAATAAGATAATCTCTAAGATATAGTTATCATTTTATAAATAACATGATTAAATTATTATTCCAAAAGAGAATTAAACCATTGTTCTTAAAATAAAATGTAATAATATTTTTTTACCTAAATCATATAAGTTTCCTTAAATAGTAAACTTTTTCCTAAATAACATTTATCACATAATCACCAAATCACATTCAATATCATGGTTATATATAAAATAAGACATATGTTCTATCACAAACCAACCCAGGTACCTGGGAAACCTGATAAGTGGGCTTTCCCAGACATATCCTGGATGGAGTTCTCGATTATCAATGATCAACGACCAGCAACTGGCATCATAAAACATACAAGTGGGAATGATTTTTTCAAAATTAATTCGGATGAAAAAGATGACAAGAAAATATTCTTATCAATGGAAAACCTCGCTGGGGGTAAAGTACTAGAAAAAAAGCATTAAATATCAAAGTACTACAACCCAAAGTACTAAAAGGAGAATAAAAAACCAAGGTCCCTTAGGACACGACTCACCACGACCATGGTTCATCAGCTGAATCCACCTCCAAGATATCATTTCCCTTTTATCGAACCAAGAAGAAGAACGTCTATAAACACCTGACAGAAAAAGTAGGGTGTGAGCCTAAGCCTAGTAGGATACCACCAAAGATTCCATAACATATACTAACAATTGATTGACCAATGTAAATGATTTCAATTTTTAAAATAAACAAGCTTGGAATTTTAAAAGCACATTTAAAAAAAAATACTTATATACATTTTCAAATGATGTAAAATAATTTTAAATATCATTTTTTACTTTAAAAATATGGAATTTTTATAAAACAATTGATTATGTAAAAAAATATTTATAAGAAAGTTTTTATAAATTTAGAAGGCATGAAAATCAGTTCAAAAAACATTAACATACATTTATATCTCAAATATAAATAAACAAGAAAGAAGCATGGTAATTTTCCAAATGGTAAAATAGTATTAACTAGATATAAGATTACAAACTCTCTAAGTGATATCAGAACAATGAGTATACTCACGTCCCCCTAACACTAGAAAGAGGTTACTTGCCACCCTCCCATTAATGATGTGACCTGTCATAGGTTAGTTTTATACCATTTTCATAGTGCAGAGTGTATCCAAATAACTCACCAACTACCTAAGGATTTCATGTTATCTTACATGATGGAAAATTTATTTTTAGACTTCTTAAAATACAATAAATCACATTCCTCCATTCAAAAAAAATGCCAATTTATTTTTATTTAAATCCAAAGTAGATTTTATTAAAAAACATGCCTCTATCACAAGATAAAACCAATGGGTTTCTATCAAATCATTTTAATCCATTTTTATGAGTTTGAATTCCATTCAAAACCAATTTCATCCTTCCACAATTCATTTTCACAATTAAATTCAAAAAAAATAATTGAAAATATTTCCATCAAATTCACAATTTAAATTCAACAATTTAAAAAAACCACATTCCAAAAACCCACCACAACTCAATTGAATTGTGGGTTTACTAAATTTCCATGCCAATGAAATTTAATATATCCCAACTCACTGGAATTGGGTTTTATCAATGAAATTTAAATAATGTTTAATAAATTTAATTTAAATCATTAGTTGAAATAAATCAAGCAATACAATGGTAATCAATTTGGAAAATTTAGGACAAAAAAACCTACCTCAAAGCTTGGGTCGCACACACCCACAATGGAAAAACCAAAATCAATGATACCCAATTCCATCAATGAAGGCCCTAGAATCAAATATACATCAATATATATTGAATTTAGAAGGAAAGGGGTTGAAATATCACAGAAAAACCATGTACCTCCAGATCATATGTCCCCCATACGAAAAATAATGAAGGAAAATTCCTCTGGAATGACACCTTAGAAAAGATATAGAATAATATAATTTTAATCCTCCAACATATATATGAAAATAAGGTAATGAAATGATAAGGATCTATCAAGATTAACTGTAAGGAAGAACCAGAAATAACACTTACCCGGAGAGTCACACCTCAGACGCAACGACGATCCATATACGATCAAATCAATCTGGAAGGAGGGGGGCCTCTGAAATTTTTTTAGAAAGGCTCTAGGGTCGAGAGAAACAATAGTTCTATGAAAGGAATGAAACAAAATAGCTGCACACATGACTTAACTCTACACATGGGATGAGTCCTGACATGTACCCCTTGGTCATGTCATGTATGCCAAACTGCATAAGTACGCTGTAAAATTTGTAGAATCGGGATATTTAAACCCTACAAAATGTGTAACTTAGGTACAAGACATGTACCTAATCATAACGTGATCCCCCCCTCACTACGTCTACACAACAACTAATACACGATGTGTACCTTCCCTATAGCCTATAGAAATTCCATAAAATCACTTCTAAGGACATTATTCCAAAAGGGAAATTATATAAAGGGAAAACAAAACTGATTAAGGTAATAGGATGTTATAACCTCCCCACCATAAGAACTTTCTACCCCAAAAAACCGATATTGTTTATTCCATGCCAAAGAGATGAGGCCATTTCTCTCTCATCAGTTACTCGCGTTCCCATGACTTGGGACTATCAGAGGCATGCTACCATAGTACATGTACCAAAGGCATAATTCTCCCACAAAGTACCTTTATCTATGAATCAACTATCCCGACTGGTTTCTTAGTAAATTATAAATTAGGCTTGATCTCAAGATCACTCAAGCTCAAAATGTTAGATGGGATAGATAGATACTTTCTCAGCTGTGATACATGTAACATGTTTGGTATCAACATCAACTTCGGTGGAAGTTAAAAATGGTACACAACCATCCCTGCATACTCAAAAACCTTGAAAGGTACCATAATGCAAGGATCAAGCTTACCTTGTCTCCTAAGCCATCTATGACCCAACCGGGGTAAAAATTTATGAACACCTGATCACCAACTGAAAAATCCAAAGGTCTATGATGTAGACCAACATAAGAATCACATTGTCTTTGTGAAATCAACATCCTCTAATTAATCAGCTGAATATTAGCTATTGTCTCTTACACCAAGCTTGGTCCAACCAAGGAACTTTCACCAACCTATGACCAACATTATAGAGATTTACAAGGATGGACATACAAGGCCCCAAAATGTTCCATTTTGATCGTGGACTGGTAACTATTGTTGTAAGAAAAATAAACCAGCCCTATGTGATCATACCAAGACCCACCGAAGTCGATAACATAGGTACAAAGTAAATCCTCAAAAATATTTATAGAAATTTCCATCTACCATCCATTAGTGGACCGTAGGGATAACATAGAGGTGGGTTTGGTCTAGCTTGGTGCAAGTGGATCCCTGAAAAATTTAACTTTCTATCATGGAGGATATAGAATAGTTACTTCCAGCCATTGAGAACATCGAGAGACTCAGAATTAGCAAGGATTCCTACTATCATTATTGTGTGTTTAAGTGTGAAGAGATCATATCTCATATCGTCTTCAAGGGTGATTGGGCCCGCCAAGTTTGGGGGGTCTTCGAGGAGTTTACAGTGTACTCCCCCACTACGTTGAACTTCGAAGCCTTCATGGGATGCTGGTTCTAGGGGACTGACAGACCAAGAATAGAATGGAAGGAAAGATCCATCATTTTCAATGTGGGTTATTGGTGTTTATGGAAAGAAAGGAATCAGGATAGGTTTGAGGGCCTCACATCTACAGGGAGATCCATTACCGCCAGAGTATGGTTTATTATAGTAGACTTGTGCATCATCGATGATGACTGGAAGTAGACCCCCTCTCTTCACAAGATGTACATGACCCAAAACGCATCTCAACAGTCAGATATCTGTCAATAGGGGAACTAGGTTCCATGGAGACCTCCTAATGTTGGCCTCAAATTGAATATTGATAGATCTTGTGTTCTCAGTGAAGTGCGTGGTAGAGGTTTGGTAGTATACTTCATGGGAATCTTGGTATTAAAATTCTCAGATTATTATGGTAATGGAAATTCTCTTCGGGTAGAGGAAAAAGAGGCCCTTACATGTATTACCATTTGTAGGCAGAGGGCGCTTCACATCACCCAAGTGGAGACTAACTCCATGGTTATTCACAATTCCTTTTATGGTATGGATATCATTCCCTTGTCTATATTTTACAAAATTTGGAATTGAAAAGTAATCCTTGATAGTAGCACTAGAGTCACTCACACGTGGAGGGAGGGAAACAAGGTTGTAGATCACTTGGCCTCTATGGAGACCCTTGGAATCATGGTCAGTTGTCTTTCCCATGTTTCTCATTTCAATCTTGACGGGGTGAACTAGATTCATGGTGATTCCCTTGGACTTCATTATTTCAGGCCCCCCTAAACACTAGTTATCTCCCTCTTTGTACTTGTTTGTTTGAATAAAAATATTAATGTTTATGTTGATGTAGTTCATGATAAAACATACCTGAGATCCCAGTGCATCCCGAAGTCCTCTCCAAAAGAGAGAAGTAAACTGAGGATCCCTATCAGATAATATATCATATGGAACTCTGTGCAAGAGAACAATATCCTTCACATAGAGACTTACCAAATCCTCAAACTTCATTGTATATTGAATCAGTATGATGTGAGTTAAATTTGTAACCTATCAATCAAAACCCATATAACATTATTCTTTCTATGGGTATGAGGAATCCTAACCACAAAGTCAATAGAGATCTCATCCCACTTCAATATAGGGACTGGAATTGGCTGATGTAAACCTGAAGGTTTATAATTAACATCCTTAACATGTTGGCATGTATAGAAATGAGAGACAAACTTATAAATGTCCCTTCTCATTCCTAAACACCAAAACTAACGTCTTACATAATATAACATCTTAGTGGTCCCTTGGTGCACTGTCCACTGAGAGTTATGGAAAACTCCCATAGCATCCTTCCTTTTTGTTAATAGAACAATGAAGCGGTTCCTATAACATAGAATACCCTATTTAGAGAATGAAAATAGGGAAAATTTCTCCCCACCATATTGGGACTCTCTAATTCTATGGAACTCATCATCAATCTGTTGATCTTGAATAATCATCTCGAGAAGAGAAGAATTCAACTGAACACTGGCCAAGGAAATCTCATCCCCTTCTTCCTGAACTCCAACATGAAACTATGCAACGAGGCCCATAAAATTACACTCTTCTTAGGATTATTTCACTGGCTGGATTGGATGTTTCTTTCTCAACACATCTGAAATGACATTCCATTTCCCTATGGTATAGGTGATGTCAATGTTGAATGAACTCCCATCAACCCTAAAATACATGCTAGGTCCATCTTGACCATCATCGCTTTATCTATCAAATCAGAATAAGTGGGTATCTTCAACAAGAAAGCCTAAGAATAGATATATGATCAAATTCACAATTCAAACCATCGATCCTTCACCATCTCATTAGATACAATCTGAAGGGAAAACTAGACCAGCTTAGTAAAGCAATCTGAATACTAAGTCACAGTCATTTCAGCCTGATCACACTTAAAGAACTCAATAGCCATAGCCAAAACCATTGACGCTGGATAGAACTGGTTGGTGAAAAGAACCTTGAAGTCTGTCCACTCTAAGACTTTGTGTTTACATGCTGTCCCCATCATGTCCCACCATCTCAGTCTCAGTCCTTAATTCCTGAAGGTGGTACACTTCACCTTGATTGCGTCAGGTGACTCGAAGAACTCAAACATATGTTATATCTTGATCAACCATTACCCGGAAAGCTAAGGGTCCATGAAGACCATAAATACTGGTTGATTATAGTGAAGCGACTTATAAGAATGAATCTGAAGAACATCCCCATGAGGATCCATAGGTAGAACCTGATCCTGAACTAGAGGTGGTGCCAGTCCCAAAGCATGGATAGTGCGCCCAATCACCTCAATTAGATTCGAATCAACAATAGGGTTTTCTTGCCGATGTTTAGTAGTAGACTCTACCTGTATCTTATTTACACATCATCTGGATGGCATGATGCTACAAAAAATCATCAGATAAAAGGAAAACATTAGATTAACACTTAAAATAAGTAACAAGATAGAATAAAAATTCCCAAAATATGGACAAAACAAGATTTTGATTTCTCTCTATCAAAATATCAATAGAGAAAAGACTACAACTAATACAGAAGACCTATTTACCTAACCACACCTGGTGACATAAGATTCATTATGGTGAGAGTTGGTCAGAAACTCAATCGTAACTACCTCCTTTGTCCCAGAAAGATACTCAAATGCATACTGTCATCAGGGTAAGATGCATAACAACCTCCCTATGATAAAAATTTGTCACAAACCGGCCTGGGTACCCTTGTAACCTGGTAATCGATCCGAACCTAACATTTCCCGAAGGCTGTTCTTGATCCCCACAGGATGGTGACTCAGACCTGGAATCATAAAACATATGACTTTGCATGATTTTTTTTCACAAGATTGCGAAATAAAAAGATGAAAAGAAAATATGAATATCGATGGAAAACCCCACTGGTGGTAATGTACTAGAAAACACCAAGGAATAAAACCCAAAGTACTATAACCCAAAGTAATAAAATGGGAAAACAAGACCTAGGTTCCTAAGGACACAACTCACCAATAACACAATTCAACAACTATATCCACCTCCAAGAGATCCTTCTTCATTTGCTCGAACCTGCGTGAAGAAAGTATGCTAACACCCAAAGGAAAAAGCAGGGTGTGAGCCTAATCCCAGTAGCATACCAAAAAATATTACATAACAGATTCCAACAATTGATTAATCAAAGGAAATTATTTCATTTTTTCAATTAATAGGTTTGGTATTTTTAAATAACATTTAATCAAAACATTCTATACATTTTCAGATGATGGAAAATAATTTCAAACCACACACATTACTTTACATGAGATTGAATATTTCTAGAACACTGTCTTAATTAAAATTTTTATATAAAATTGATTAGATAAATTCACCATGTATGTAAATCAGTTAAAATAACATTTGAATACATTTATATCTCAAAGATAAATAAAAAAGAGAGAAAAATGGTCATCGAAAAAATGGTATGATAGTATTAACCACCTATAGGATTCCACAAATGCTATGTGATCATAAAAAAATGAGTATACTCATGTATCCCCCCGGACACTGGCCTGAGGTGACTTGTCACCCTCCAATCGGGGATGTGACCCACCACATGTATTTTTTAAAATGCTCTCATAATATAGAGTGTATCAAAATAACTCAACAACTACTTAAGTCTTTCATGTGTTCTTACATGATGAGAAATTTATTTTAATACTTCTTAAAATAAAATAATTCCCATTATTTTATTTAAAAAATTACAATTTATTTCCATTTAAAACCAAAATAGGTTTTATTCAAAAACAAGACTCATTCAGAAGAAAAAACTATTGATTTTCTATCAAATCATTTTAATAAATTTTCATGAGTTTGGATTCCATTGAAAACTAATTCCAACATTTTTACAATTCATTTTTCACAATTAAATTCACCAATTTAATTGAAAACATTTCCATCAAATGCACAATTTAAATTCACCAATTTAAATCAGCAACTTTCCAAAAACCCTCCCACTCTCAATGGAATTGGGGATTTTTCAAATTTCCATGCCAAAACCATTTAAAATATCACAATTAACTGGTATTGGGTTTTATCAATGAAATTGAAAACAAGTTAAAGAAATTTAATTTAAATCATCAATTTAAATAAATCAAGAAATTCAATGGTAATCAATTTGGATAAATTGGGATGGATCCACATACCTCAAAGCTCAATCCGCACACACCTACAATGGAAAAATCAATAGCAATGAAACCCAATGCCATAAATCATGTCCCCTGAATAAAATCAACATCAAGATTCATTCAATTTAGAAGACAAGGGGTTGGCATATAGAAGAAAAACAACATACCTCAAGAACAGACGTCCGCTTCACCACAACTAATGAAGGAAAAGACATCCAGAATGAGATATCACAAAGGACCTTGAAGAAGACAACAAGAATCCTCTAACATAGATTAGAAGATATGATAGCGCAAAGATAGGGTGCTATCATGATTAACTAAAAGGAATAACAAAAAAGAACACTTACACAGAGAGTCACATCGCAGACGCAACAACAATCCAAAGACGATCGAATCAATCCAAAGGGAGGGGTGCCTATGAAAAACACCTAGGAAGGGTTTAGGGCTGAGTGCGATGAAGATCTGATGAATAGAATGAAACAAAACAGCCTCACGTGTGACTTAAAACTAGGCACATGACGAGTCACGGCATATACCCCGGGTCACGTCATGTATGCGACGTTGGATATGTATGCTGAGGAACCCGTAATCTCGAGTAAAGTTAAATGGTATTTAAACCATACATGATGTGTACCTTAGGCACACGACATATAATATCCTGGATCCGGGTGCCACCCAAAGGTGCCCTATACCCAGTTGGTCACATGGCCTCAAGAACATTTTTCCCCAAACTCCAGAGGCAGCTGACTTGCAGCGAGGGCCTTGGGTGTGATAGTGGGGATACTATGCCCTCATTGAAAGAGTAACCCAACAAAATAGTAAATAATAAACAACAACGAAAGCCATAATATCATACAACAAGAAAACAATAGAAGAAGGATATTAAATAAACAACTGGAGCACATATATTAATGATTCATGTCACATATGTCTATAAAAATAGCCAAAAAAGTCACAATGCTGGAAATACAGTACTATGAAAATGTAAAAAAGAAAACAAGTAAAATCCAATAGCATCACAAGCCTTATATTGGTCCCATGCTCTCTAGATCCACAATAATCATGTAACTGAAGTAGAAGGGAGATTTCCCTTATCTATACCTGCAACCATATAATCTATTTGGGTCTAATAACTTGACCCAAACAGGGTGTTAGACGAATCCCAGTAAGAAACCACCACAAGATCTGTGCCTAATTGTCAGTGAACATATATAGTAGTAATAATGAAAATGATGAAAAAAACTATGAGTACAAAAAATTAAACAATCCAATAGTTTCCATTTACATACATTTTCATCTACTGTTCAATATTTAATCAAGTTAGTATCACAAGAAGGTATCTCAGAAGACTACCTACCAAGACCGAATCCAAGATTGTGCTTTGTCTTAGAAGACGTGTCAAAAATGTTCAATATTTTCATTAACCCTCTGGGTGGCTCACATATTCTAATCCCTATGGCCAAGTAATGAAAAAATGAAAAGATAGTCTGAGGAAGCACTCACCGAAAATTCCCCCGAGAGTCTTTCCATAGTAACTATAGACTCTCTAGGGAAGAACTCAATGCCAATTCCCCCTATGGTATCGTAATGTAAACTTTAGAAACTCTGAAGGAGCACTCACCGTTAATCCCCCATTTGGTCTCATAGCATGAAATATATCCGACACTCTGATGAAGCACTGAATGTCAATTCCCTATGTGGTCTAACCACATTAGGTTATCACAGCCTTGTGTAATTAAATTCTGCATATACTATATCAAAAATCCAAAATTAATCTCACCACTACATGTATAAAAAATTTCAATGAATATTAGAAGCATTTAACAAGAATCAAAAGGCAATCAGTTCCATCCTATCAAGCAAGGCAAGGAAACAAGGTCGACCTCATAGGAAACCTAGACAAAATAGCCCTAAAAATTTAAACATGGAAACAAACCCATGGGGTGTTCCTTCTACATGATATTTTACATAATACCACAACAAAAAACCCATAATACAACAATCCATATACGATATATAAAATAGGGTTCAAATTCCTTAACACAAAATACCCGAATCATGGGTAATTGACACTTTGGCATATAAAACTCAATGAAAAAAAATGAAAGGCAATAAACCACTATCCTAGGCATTGTACAAAGAAAACTCTAGAACATTGGACCCTGAATTGTCTTAGAACATCGTAAATCAATAAAAATTTCAAAAACGTTTAACATCGAATAACTCTCGAATGAGGAAGAATCAAGAGGTGAGGATCTAGAAGAAGAAAAAACTCACCTATAAGGTTTCAATGTAACCCAAATGGTATGATTCGAAGAACAGATGACAGATTGGTGGCTCAGAGAATTATTTGTGATTCTAGATGCTCTTTAATGAGGCACGAACAAAAGAAGAAATTTTTGGGGATTAGATGTTACCCCAGTCTGATTAGTCAATTAAAATAAAAAGTACACGTCATGTACTGTTAATGAACACGCTGTGTATTTGCCTTAACTGGCCCCCGACATTAGCGGTCTTACACATCACCCCACAAAGACATGTTCTCAGCTGTTAAATGGCTAGTACATGACTACCAGCGGAAACCAGGTATATGATGTGTACTCAGGGGTACACAATGTGTAATCAGGGGCACACGATGTGTACTTAGAAAATTTACAAAAAATTCATTTTTTCATAAAAACACTAGAAAACAAGATCCATACCTAAAAATATGACCCATGTTCTTACACGATGTGTACCTGCTCAAAGTTTCATCTTCCCCTTCATGGAATTTACACAACATCCAATACCCAACATGTTGCATATTTACATGGTGCGTACCTGTCCTATAGCCTATAAAAAGTCCAGAAAATCACTTTTATGTGCATTGAACCAAAAGGGATCTTAGAAAAAGGAAAAACTTACCCGATAAATGTAACATGATGTTAAATGTTCCAAAATTAATATTAATTTAATATACAAGATATTTTAAAAAGTAAAAACAATTTCATACTAATGAAGACATCACATAGGTCTGTGGAAGTTAATGAATCCCACTCTCCCTTTATTTGTGGGTTTAATCCTCATGGTCTTGGGGGATATGATGCGTTTTTTCCCATACTTTGGGTATTCATTTTTATAAAATTACATTATTATCATTCTTTTAACATTCCAAAAAATGTTATTAAAATCATAATCAACTAATATTATTATATTAAACATTAATAAACTGTTTAAACCTCAACAGATATCTAATACCTTTCATATTTCATCCCCAAAAATTTAAAACCTATAATCAACTCTAATTCAAAGATTATATATACCCTAATGGTTATCCATACCTTTAAACTAATTTCCATAAAATTAATAGAGAATTATTCCAAAAATAATTTTTTCACATGTTATTCTTAAAGGTTACATATAACTCAAAAATAAATGTCCCTCAAAATATCATTAGTCACCTTGAAATTTAATCACTTAAAAACTTAAAAATAGGGCGGGTATAAAAATTCAAACTTATGAGAAAACTTAAACTTATAAACCCATTACGATATCTATATCTCTTAAGATAACCTCAAATGGAAACACCATAATCTACAATGTCATCTTAACTCTTATTTGAACCAACTGTGACATATTGTGACCCGAACTCCCAATTCCAGTGCTAAAAATAGTTACTTTACATTTCTGGATTTGATACCCATAAATGTGACCCATTTTTTTCCATCCAAATCATACAACCTTAAAAGGAAATTTTTATCATGTACATAAATAAATACTTTTTAGGTTTATTGTTTTATAGAATTAGTACAAACAATTAACAACATGAGTTTATAAACAACTACTAGATAAAGATCAAAATAATTTCCCACTATAACCATATTTTAATATTACATGTTATGTATAAAGAATATCACCAAAAATTCCTTACATATGGAACTTTTCTAAACACAAATAATTTAGCATCATTATCCCTAAACTGTGGAAGAGGAATCAAAAAATGCGGAGAGCTCGAATTCTCATTATGGGTAAGTATGAGATATACCAATTGATGACCACATAAAACAATATAATAATCATAAGTGTATAAGATCAAGACCATAACATAAAACTTTCAAACCCAATATAAAAATATAATAAAACTGAGTTATGTCCTAAAACATTATCATTTCAAAAGACTTGAATCATAAGAATGAGAAATCTTCATAACTAAACATGAACCACAAGGTCATGTAATAAATGTGTTTCACATCATTAAGTATAGAAAATATTTCATATGTCAAGTTTAACATCCAACACCATCATAATAGGAATAAAAACCTATTTCCCATTATAGATCAAGAAGATAGAATTTTTCCCATAATAGATCAAGCACTTGGACTTGTTTCCCATGACAGATCAAGCACATCGATTTGCTTCCCATTACTATGTCATGAGATATAATACAATACCTAATAAAGTAGAGGTATATAGAATCCCAACACATAACATTATTAAATTAATAAATATGTCCCACAAGAACATAAAATATTCATCATATAAGAACCCTTGAATAGAAATGCGTTTCATAATTGTTTTATTATAGTACAACATATGGAAAATAAATGGGGTTCACAATATTTTTCTCTTTTTATTTAAAAAATAAACCATATAGAGAAAAAACCAGGATTGTATCCTTGGATTATATCCCATTAAATATTATATAACATCAAAATATTATATATTAGATAGAAAAAGGATTTTGAATAATTACTAGGAATAATTCATTAGTAAAATAAACTATCTATTTTAAAAACAACTCTTTTTTAAAAGTTTCACAATTATAAATGGAAATATTTTATTTCAAAATAACCATGGTAATATGTAATGGAATATTCCACAAAAAAAATTATTCATTATGGAAGTAAAATATGTTCATTATATATAAGTTAAAAAACATTCTTTTTACATATTTAAAACATACCTCATTCATAAAATGCTAAAAACATTCATTTTAAATTAGTTTGTCAAAAGTAAAACATGTGTAAAAATAACATTAAACAATAATTATAGAATAGAAAGATTTTACTTGGTGTTTTTATAAAAAAATTATATGGAAGATAAATATCATGTAATTCTCACAATGGAGACAAAGAGGTAAATAATCTCAAATATTGATGAGGTCGTGAAATAAAACCCTCACCACTTTGGTATCTTTTGAATAATAAGTCAAATGAAATAAAGAAACTGAGATGGATACAAAAATACCATAATTTTATGAATAAGAATCATAAAATAAATTCATGGGAATTATATACACCACACAAATGTAACAAGTGGTATATAAGGCATATGTCCCACATAAATAAATGTGATATGAACATTCCTTACCCTAAGTTTTCCTAACTTGAAGTGTACTGTAAACTCCTTTATAATCAATATAAATTTATTATAATTATATATAATAGTAATTTTAATACTTATAATTTCATATATGATCCCTTAATAATATTTTTATTCGCCCTTTTATTAACAAGTCATGAATAAATTTTTTATTTCCAGGTGTCAATTGTTTCATTTATGATGAGTATTTCAGTTCTGTTGTTCCGACCATTACACATTTATCTTATATAAATAGACTACGTAATATTAATAATTATATAAATATTATATATTTTTATTGTATACATGTTTTTAGTCATCCATAAAATTTATTGATATAAAAATTTACTACATCGTTCTTGGAGATAATAGGTTATACAGAGACATGAACATTGTTTTTAATTTTGAATAGAGGGAAGGAATTAGATGTAAATGTCAATTGAAATTTATTTGATAATTATTATATTATAAATATCATATCTAATTATAAAATTATTCCTTATTACCATCCAATTTAAATATAAATAAAAAACAAATTACATCTCTTTGTTGAGGTGGTTATCCACACATACACACGAATGACACTATCTTTTTTTACAATTTCCTAGATGGTAATAAGGTAGAAAATTTATTATAATTTAGAAAGTATAATTATGTCATAAATATAATATGTAAAAATTAATCCCACCATAATACCAATCTATACAATATGGTGGTGAAAAATGAATTGAATTTCTATAAGGAGATGGTTTGTCATACTTATACACGAGCAATAATTTTATTTCTCAATTAAAGAGAGTGAGGGTTTGTAATGGTGTTTCAATAATATGAATAACATTTCAGAATATTTAATATTATTAAGTTATTATTTTATTAAATATACCATAAATTTAGAGGAGGTAAAGAAGAGTAGAAAAAGAAAGAGATCAGTTTGGGTGATTACCTCTTCTTTGAAATGACCCTTTTAATTCTCCTTTAAAGGGGTAAAAATTTGGTATTTTAGGAAGAGAAAATATTTTATGGGGATTAGTAAGCTTATAAGGTAAATTTTTATATATTTATTAAGATATAAGGCTTAATGTGGTGTAATGATGTGAGGGAGGAGGTGCTATTTTATAATTGAGGTTAGGGGCACTTTTTTAATTTCTCAAAAGATTAGACTATAGTAAATTTATTCCAAATACAAATGGTTATAAATGAAATGTAAATGGGAAATGGAATAAAATTTCAATCATATATTATCACATTATTATTTTTTACCATTTTTGTGATTTTTATATAATTTAATAAAATATTAATCTCATAAAAAGTCATTATTATCAATTTAGACACTATTCACTAAATTTGACTTAAAATACATAAATTAATAGTTTAAATTAGAATAAAATATTTTAACACAATAATGACATGTTAAATTAACCAATGAAATTAATTTCACACATTAATTAACTCAAAATATATTTATTTTAATATTTTAAATACTTTTATTATATGTTTTATTAATTGATGAAATATTTCATCAGTGTTTCATAAGCAATTAAGATCATTATATAATTTATATAAAATAGAAATAAATATCTAGTAGGGAATTAATTTAATTAATCGTAAAATAAGAACATAATTTAGTTCATAACTGGATTCTTTCCCTATGGGGAGACGTAATATATATTAAAATTATAAGGAGTGATATTTTTAAATTTCTTTGAGTTAAATAATATATAAGTAATATTCCTAGAGAAGTTTCCATTAAAAAAATAAATTTTTATCTCAAGGAGATATGTGTAGAGTTAAATTTATAATTTTTTTTAAAAGTTTTGACAATGTTTTTAACCTTATATTCTATTTTTAACCCTTCATTAACCTTTTTCAAACATAGCGTGACAAAAATGATTTCACTCATTGAGTGTAATTATAGTTTACACAAATAAAAAATGGCCCATAAATGTACCATGGATGATATTATCAAATATATCCTAACAAAATTTTTGAATTTAATATTTTTTTTGGAATTTTATATCATTTGATGAAATTTTATTTATTTTAAAATATCATTAGTGTCAATTTTTAGAACAACTTATCACATTGAGTATATTAACATCATGAAAACAAGTAAAATGTGTGAAAATTATTCTATTATATCCCAACCTTATCATGTTAATCTAAAAAATTTGTGGCTAACAATATTTATCTCAAATTATATATATTTTATAATTTTTTGAATATATTTTAATTCATTTTTCTATTAATTGAATAATTATTGTGTCATCATTGTTTGAGAATTTAAGGTAATTATTTATTAACTAATAATTAAAAATACATTTCAATGATGAGGATAATCTTTTGAAACATAAAAGGAATATTTATAAATAAACATATCCTCTTGTTATCCTCATGTTAAAATTAATTTATTTATTGAACCCAAGTTAGTGACATTTTTTTCTTTTTTTAAATAATTTATTACAATGGTTATAATCACATCAAAATGGAAAAAATCCACATAAATAAATCATGGATGTGTGACTCCATGAGATTTTAAAATAAAAACATCATGTTCAATAAAATATATGATAGAAAAAACCAATCTTATAATAAAATGTAATACCCTGAGATATTATGATATTTATTTTTTAAAATGAAGTTGATTTCATTGATAGCCGGCATAACACACAACACTGAGTTGTAATCAACCACAATATGCTATTAACTTTATTAGTTAAATAATACCATTATTACATAGACCGTAAATTGGTTGGTATGGATTGGATTAATTATTTTCTTATATTTATATGATGATCCTTCCCAATATAAATTTATTTATAAATTAGTTTTAACTATTTAAACAATTTTATGAAATTTCATTTTATTAATAGGAAATGATATTTTTTTTTCATAAAATGAGTTTTACTAATTTCTGTGAGAAAATAATGTAATTTATATTTTTCAAATTTTATAAAATTTATTTTATAAGATGGAATTCATTATTGAAATCATCATATCAATATTTTCTTAGGGTAAAATTTTGGTATTTCTGAAAAATATTACATTTTTACTATATAGTGAAAAATATTAATGATTATAAAATTTACATTTCATTTAATAAATTAAGTTCCATTATTATTTTATTCTATTTCAAGTTAAATAATTATTATATAGTTTTATAGAATCTATTTAATTAAATTTTAGTAGTCTTTATACTATATTTTAGTATATTTTTATTTTTAGGCTTTAAATTTTATAAACTATTTTAAAGTGCATAACATTTCACTATTATAAATAATTAAAATAACTCCAAGTGGGTGATTATTTAATTTAAATTTATAAATTATATATCTATAAATATTAATTTAAATTCATTTAATTATTATTACCTCTCATATAGTTAACAGGAGATCACATTTTCCAGAAAATTGTATTTATTAAAAAACTATTTTTTCGACACGTTTGCGGGTTTAATTTTAAATTTTATTCATCAACTTATATAATATAAACTTATAATAATGGATTCAATATTTGTATTCATAATAATTTATATTATCTAATAAGGTCAACTTAAAATAAATATATCATATACTTTCTTACCTTGTCATCCATTGAATAAATGATAACGTTGTGTGTGTGTACGACAGACTACCGAATCACAAAGCGATGTGATTAATTTCTATTAAGGAATCATAGGGATTTATTCTGTAGGGCTATTTGAAAAAATAATATGATATTTATTATATAATTATAATATTGTAAAAAGAAAATAACACTTACTTTCATTCCATCATAATGTTCAAAAAATGGAATCATTACTCATGAGTACGTACAAGCTTATGTCTCCATGATTGAATCATAGTTCATTTTTCATAACCATATTTCATTATTGTCTTAAAAGGAATAATTTATATATCAAAATTATAATTATTTCAAGGATACCATTGATGATTTTATTAATTAATATTCTAGTTAACCATAGTCGACATACCAACGTGATGTTGTACATATGAGACATTTATCTTCAAAAAATCCGACACAAAATTAATTTTTTTTGCAATTTAATATGTCATGGTAACAATTAAAATAAAAGGAGTAATAAAATTGAAAATGGTTCTTAAAAAATTAAATAATAAATACATTTCTATTATTTATGGAGATCAATAATACACGTGACATATTAGTCTTAAGGTAAGGGATATTTTAATTCCACCCATTTCTTCAGGTTATGACAATTTTCTCTCTAAATCACATACTCTCTCTTCAAAGTTATGGAATGATTTTTGATTCTTTATATATGTTTATCATATATATACCTAGATTATTATCTCTTAATTATATTGGGTAATACATTAATTATGACCATATATCAAATATATTATTTAAGGAATCACCTATGAGTATGTTATGAGAAAAGATTATTCAACCCATTTCATTTCATGGGTAATTATTATTTTTATTCCTTATGATTGATATCCTTATGTGGAACACATATTCATGTACACGAAATGAAAGTGATGGGTGGGATGAAAAATATATATCCCATCAATGCATGTGGTAATGTTTTAGTCTCATGATAGATCGTGCATAAGATTAGATAGTGAATCCAATCCATTATGTGACTCTATCTACCATGTGGTATTATATTGGTAGTTATCCTTGAATTATGTTCATATCATGATTTATGTAATTTCCACTTTCCCAGATTTCCATTATATTATGAAGCTATAATAATTAATTTATTATTTCATATTATTACTCATGTACATTCTATTTTATGAAATATGTTATACCTTTGACTCACATTCTATGATTCCTTATCATGTTTATTCCTCTACTGGGATTTTTTAGATCACCCCATTCATTTTGTATTCCCAAGGTTATCCCATTCAATTTTTGGAGCTCAAATGGATTTTAGAATCTCGCTATAGAGAATAAATTAAGGATTCCACATTTTAGTTTCATTTTATATATCATGAACATAGTCTTCCGATGTCACCCAGCCTTTATAATCCTCGTGTTTTAATTTATAGATATTTATATTTAAGAATCATTTGTTAAAATGAGTAAACATATTGGGTCTCCACAGTTTCTATCATAGGAAATTTTTAATTAACCTTCGGAAGGAATATTAGAAATATTTAGTGTGAAAAATATGGATAGGTATAAGTAACTATTTAAGGACAAGTCTATGTATAGGAAAATATTCTTCAATTTTGGTGATGTTTAGAGTGAGTGGTTTTTGAAAAATTATATTCCAAATAGGATACTACAAGTGGATGTGGTTCTAGAAATGACGTACCTAGGGGTAATAACTCTAAAAAAGGTGTGTCTGGAGTGAATCGAGTGTTATATAGTAAACAACAACGGGCCTTACCGTGCACCTATGTAGTATCCCCAACCCAAACATCCACCCGAATAGTGCTAATGGCCATGGTGCCACTAGACTTAGGCGCACCTCCCAAAACACCAATGGATATTGACCATCAACATGGGTGTAAATAGGTATAGTGGGTAGGATATACCCTCTTGGGATATATAGTACATTGGACTGAGTATAATAGTAACACGTGAAAAAGAAATAAATTACTCACTAGAATCGAACCAGACCTGTAGAGTGGAATCACATCTAATGTCAATAAACAGCTAAAGTAATAAATAAATAGAAATAGTTGTGATAAGTAAACAGATCAACATGCCAAAAAACACATGTAACCACTAATAAAACAAATAAGTCATGTATCCATAGAATTTCATACATGTCAATATCCAAGGTATTTCCCATAGCAGACCACACCAGCTACATATATATAAGCATGATAAAACATGAAGAAGACTGAACAAAAACTCTAGCTAGGCATTACCTCAAGGTCCATGCCAATCTCCATGACAAACATCACTATGATCAAGATCCTGAAGTTTATCCTTTACCTGTATGTAAATTCATAAAGTCTACATGCGTCTCGAAGGTCCCGTGTAGGGTGTGAGAGGAATCTCAGTGGGATACCACCTAATGGTGCATAACTAGCATATGTGTTTAAGCACAAATACATCTCTAATAAAGTAAACTTTATGATGAAATAATAAACAAGCCTCTAATAGTGCTCAATAGCCACCAGGGAGTGTCACCTACTTTGTCCAATGAAAAAATCTCAGAAGCAAAGAGATTCCTTGGCCCATGGACCAAGGTACCCCTGTAGTCATGAAGTCTTGGTGAACCCTCAGGTTCCACCTCAATCACATAGCATGACACCACATGCCTCCTGAAACCTCATGTCTCAAAGTACCAACATCCCGAAGTCACACCCAAACAATAGTATCCCATTTGCATGAACCCCTACTCAATTATCACGACATCCCATGGCACAAAAACTAGATAAATAATGATGTATATCCTAAAAAAAATATCTTGGCCCATGGCCTTATGAACAGAGAGCCTCATCCCCCAACTCGATAGCCTCATCAATATCAACTGAAGGTTCCTCACCTTCCATGTAGATTTCTACAATAAACTCCCCCAAACCTCAAATGCCTAACCCAAAACTATCGAGGTCCTCTACCCATAGGAATATTCAAAACCACCTTATCACAGAGTCTACATGTGTGCACATGAATCAACCAGTGCTTTAGATATCATGGGTGAGCGATAATCACCAAATAAGAACCTAAGCCACAACATATCTGGAACCTCGTGCCCCTACGAACATGTTTCTTGAATATGATGGCCGTTTAATGCATGTATCGTGTGACTTTCCCAACTTGAATGCCTCACTGGCTTATCCCACATCCATAATTCAAAATTTTTATGGCCATTACATCACTATAACATCCTAGGCCATGCCCTTCATTACCCATTGGGTCCCATATCATGAAATTCAAGCAATTTTATACATATAATTTAAATAGGACACATCAAAAGAGAAATTCAATTTAATCGATTAAATTTCATAACTAAAATAACCATCAAAATTTAGATATCAAGGTCTAGAATGCCTATAATTAATTTAACCAATCAAGAATAAATTAAACATAAACATTTAAAGAAAAACAATTCAATTTCAACAATTTTTCCCCCCCGACCAAAATACCCCCCAGATCAATGACCTATAACCTAGCCATGCTAAAAAAATAGGTATTGGACTTTCCCAATAGAGTCTCATAGGTCACACAATCATTTTTATACAAAGTAAGTGGTATAACGTGGTCTCACTAAAAAAACTCAAGAACGTGTTGTAGGCCGCACCACCCAAAAGTAAGAAAAAACACTAAACAAGGTTTGAGCCACCTACCTTACACTCATAGACAAAGGAACATCCAATACAAAAGTAAAATTCAAATAAGATAAATATAGATCTAAGATTCCATCTTAAACCTTGAAATCGGGTCGGTTGAAAACAACAATTCGTAAGATAAAATATTAAAGAGGATGAAGGGTGCATGAGGAAAACCTTACCGAGCCGATCCTATTGCATTTTATGGATCGACGAATGAAGGTCAGATGCAGAAACAAGATCAAATTCCTTAAGAGGAGCAAAGGGGAGTCTCACCCCTACTATGAATAACCATGGAAGAAGAAAAGTGGAGAGAGGAGAGAAATAGAAATATATAAAGTAAAAATATTTTTTTAAAAAAAATACCCAGCACTGGCCGTATGGTTTTCTAAACCCTGTAAAAGGCACTACCTAAGGCCTCCAGCCCTCATAACCAGCCCACATGATTTTCCATATCATGTGAAAACCATGTGTAGTGCTCTGTATCTCTTGCAGTCTAATCCACATGGTTGTGCGCCACCACTTGAACATTTTCCCTAAACAGGGCGCCTACTCCTCTTCCCCATAAACTAGGTCTTCGATGCTCCAAAAACACATCATAACACCTGAGGCACTCTCCTAGCCTCTAAAACAACCCAAAAACACCATTTGTGGCCAACAGAACTCTCATAATTGAGTTCTGCTCAACAAAACAAAAGGGAGTATAAACCCTATTTGAAAAGTTCAAACTAGGTGGGAATTTTGACCTGTTCCAAAAACCCGAGTCATTAAAATCTCCCCAAATTAACATAGATCATCCCCGAGACATAAAAAAATATGGAGAGATTACCAAAAATACCCATCCTTATAAAAGAACCCAAATTCCACAAGTATTAAGGGTCCATGTCAGATTCCTCAAGGGGCTCCCCACCTTACGAATTGTCTAACTATATCTTAACCCAACCAAAAATAAAATCAAACGTAGGTATGTTGACCTATTTCCAGACCCATGGTCCTCCTGTAATGCTTCGTCACTCCCTCACCTCATCAAGTGCTCCCGTGTCACTCTCGACACCAAAGACATCCCGTACCACCTCAGTACTCACCTTGATCCCATGAAACCCATGGGACTATGGGGTCCCTCATCCCATGGATGGTCAAAACAACCCGATGCCTTGCACATCAATCAAGAATAGTATCATTGATGTCCCAATTCTCAGGGCACCTCATCTAACCTACATCCCTCGGTTTCCCCGATTCCTAAGCTCCTCAAAGCACACATCCAATGATGATCCAGATGCTAGCCCCCCCATATATAATCACACACCCAAAGTGGTTCCAACCTACTGAATAGTGTATGGTCAGTCCATATACAACCTTTGAACCTTGTGCACTCAAAATTAAAATGCCTCAATAGTCTATGCCAAAATGGACATGCCTTAACATGCCATACCAAAAAAAAAAGAAAAAAAATCACGACCATGCCAAAATGAACATGCCTTAACATCCCATACCAAACAAAAGAAAAAAAGTAATCACGACCATGACTGAAACATATCTATATATATCATTGGCTCACCAGCCTGCTAAACCCCTGGCATCTTGATGACATCCACATGGCCTGACACATGGATGCTTGAAGCCCAGCCTACCTATAGTGCTGTACCAACCACCAAACACTAACCCCATGACTGATTCCCACTATATCTTCCATGTGCTCTATGTGCAGTTGAAAATCATATACCCTCACATGGTACTGATCCTAATCATATTTATGAAGCCAAAACCTACCTCAATCCCTATCTACTAGATGTCTAATGAGGCTACCTTCAGAACCTCTGAATATTACCAACCTATCCATATGCTCAACACTCTTTTTGAGGCCTATCACACTGATTCCGGACATGATATTGATGCCCACACTGAAATCAAACCACATTTGAGATGCCAAGAGGTGGCCTAGCTGATTATTTAGACTGAAATCCCTATTAGAACTCATAAATACCTCATTTACTTCCATCTAAACTAGAAATTGATGCTGCCACACAACTCAAAAGAGAAATGTCTGTCAGGTTACCCACAGATCTAACCACATGATTCACCGCCGATGAGAACGAGGTTAGACTAAATATGTTTAACTAAACACATATGGTGTGACATAATCCATATTCAATTTTCCTCACCCACAAGGTGTCATCCAATACCATACATGGTGCAAAGCGAGTCAAGTCACTGAAAGTAGCTACATAGTCCATGACAGACATGTCACCCTGCTGAATGATGAAGAACTCCCGATCTCTCTCCCAACTCAGCGTCTATAGGAAAAATTTCTCAAACTACCTATCATTGAAGTCCTTCTAGGATAGTCCCTCATGTCTGAAATCCAGAACCTACACATCCCAGAAGTGCTTAGCTGACCCTCTAATCGTATACGTTACCAGATTGACCTCCTCCTTGGAGGCATCTCGAGCTACTCGAAAATAATATGCATGATTTCTATCTAGTTCTCAGCCACCTATAAACCAACCCACTCTAGAAAAAAGGTGTGTTCTATGATTGGAACTCCCGATTAAGATAGTAAAAGGAGGTATTTGTTCCCTAAGCACTTATGCCGATCCCCTAAAAAACATTTACTAAGATAGATCAAAGCTGCTCATCGAGCCATGACCCAAATAATGTAAATTCTAGAATCTATACTGCCTACACTAGATCCTGAACCTTATCCTACACCTACCCATATACCTACGGTCCATGTTCTTCCTACCCTTTAGGTATTTGAACCCAATAATTCCCCTGAGACACTGTACCATCACCCACCCGATGCTCTATCGGAGCAATCTAGGGGGAACCCTTTGAATACCACAAATGGTAAGATAACCCACATATATATATTTAACTAATGATAGGGAAATGTGTAAAAAATAATAATATAACATCTACCCATTTTATCCTCTATCCCAACCATTCCCATGGAATCTAGACCTCATGGCCTCCTTAGCCGCCCTAAATAGAGACATGTATCACAATATCCCCAGGCCTTGACCGTTCAAACAACCAAAGTTGCCTCAATCTGATGACATAGTCGCAAAATTATTGTGATCAATATCACATTATCCATAAAAAAATTCCTTATCCCATACGAGCCAGAACCATTTCCCATACCACAAGATATTTTATATAAATTTAAATCATGGAATATCTCATTTCATAAAACAAGTAATTATATTAGATCATGGCTATTCAGCTTTTTCACATAGTGATTGGCATATATCACATGGAATTATCACTTCACAAGGTATACATGCATATATAAAATTAAAGTACCCTAGAAATGTGCCTATCAAAAGACAACTACCCTGCATCACCTTATCTAGCCAAGGTTCCAAATCCTCCCTTACCCCATCGGGTCAAGGGTCACATATCACAACCAATAACATCACATAATAAGTGACCAACCATGGTAGAGACCATATAAATTGTAATATGAGAAAGAAAAAAACATCAATTCCCACCCAAGGCAACTTGGTCCATCCATCATACCTGGGGCTGGAGGCACCCAAGCACAAGCTATCAATCTAGTTCCAACTACAACCTATCTCAAATCTACCATATCCCAAATAGTAATCCAACAAAAAAGAAAATGCAGTATTGATCACATTTGTATCCGGTCAATATATGATACTAAATCCTAGTCATGAACCTTATCTAATACCACTTGTATCATCCCCGACTTGAACAACCACCCGAACAGTGCTAACAGGTTGGGTTCCACTGGCCTTAGGCCCACCTCCCCAAACTCCAAAGGATTACGACTTGCAGAGAATGTATAAACATGTATAGTGGGAAGGATAAACCCTCTGAGGATAGATAATACATTGGTATAAGTATAATAATAACACATATAGTAAAAATTAATGACACCTCATACTCAAACCAGACCCACAGAGCGGAAGCACATCCAATATCAATAAACAGAAGAAGTGATAAATAAAAAGAAAAAACAACAAAAAGTAAACAGATCAACATGCCAAACACCACTTGTAAAAATTAATAAAAAAACAAGGCATGAATCCATAGTAGGTCATACATGTCAATATCCAAGGTATTTCCCTCGGAATACCACAATAGCTGTATATATAAGCATGCAGAAATAGGAAGAAAAATGAATAAAAAATCCTACAAGAAATGACCACAAGGTCCATGCCAATATCCATGCCAAAAATAACTATGATCCAGTTCTTGAAGATGATCCTTTACCTATATATAAATTTATAAACTCTATATGTGTCCCAAAGGGCTCGAACAAGGTGTGAGATGAATCTCATTCGGATACCACCCAATGGTGTGTACAAAGAATATGTGTTTAAGTAGACATGCATCTATAAGTAAAATAAATAGTATGATGAAAAAATAAACACAACTTCCAATGGTGCTCAGAAGCCATTAGGGAGGTTCACTTACTTCAGACAACTCCAAAATCTCAGAAGAGAAGAGAGTCCTTGACCCATGGAATAAGGTACCCCTGTAGGCATAAAGTCCTCGCGAACCATCAGGTTCCACCTCAATCACATATCCCAGCACCACGATCCCCCTGATACCTTGTGTCTCAAAGTACTGCTGTCCCAAAGGAATTCCCAAACAATAGTATCCCAGTCCCACAGACCATGGCATGAAGCTCACATTGACCGATGGCATGACAACCGGAGGAAAAATGATGTCTGTCCTCAAATAAATATCTAGGTCCATGGCATTAAGAAAAGTAAGCTTCAACCCCCAACCTGATAGCCTCATCGCTATCAATTTCAGGTTCCTCACCTTACATGTAGATTTCTATGACAATCACCCCCAAACCTCAAATACCTAAACTGCAACTATCGGGGGAATCTACCCATACGAGCGGTAAAAACCACCTTATCACTATGTATACCTATCTTTACATGACTTAATCAGTGCTTCAGCCATCCCAAGTGAGTGGAAATCACCAAATAATAACCTAAGACACACCATCTCTTGTTCCTCGTTCCCCTGAAACCACGTCACTCGAATCCGATGGTCGTTCCATCCTTGTATCACGGGCCTTGGCCAACCTAAAGGCCTCATCGCCTTAGCTGTCATCCTTGATGCCCCACCTCGATAGAAATTCCATCACAATAACATACTGGGCCACATTATTCATGACCCCTTGGGTCCCATCTCATGAAATTCATGTAATTTGATTCATACAATTTAAATATGAAACATTAAAAAAGAAATTCAATTTATTCGATTGAATTTCACAACTCAAAAAATCTTCAGAATTAAGATATAGAGGTCTTTAATGCCTATAATTTTTATAAACAATCTAGATCAAATTAGACAAATAAATTTAAATAAAATCAATTCAAATAAAATAAATTTAATTTAGAAAATTTTGGCTCCCCGTCCAAAATACCCCACAGAGAAATAACCTCTAACCCGACCTTTCTCAAGAAAAATAAGTATTGGGCATGTACAATGACAAGATATAGGCCGCATGATAATTTTGATATGAATAAATATATATAACAAGGTCTCAATCAAAATATCCCAGAACATTCCATAGGTTGCACCACCCAATAGTCCTAAAAAACACAAAACAAGGTTTTAACCACATACCTTAGACTCGTAGGAATAGGCACATCCGATACCGAAGTCCAATTTGAATCGAATCAAAGTAGATATGAGATTCCATTTTAAACCCAAAAATTGGATCATATGGAAACAACGGTCCTTAATATGAATGATCAAAGATGAATAAGGGTAAATATGGTTATCTATACCGAGGTGATCCTATTTCTTTAGACATATTGAACAATGAAGGTCAGATGGAGAGACGAGATCAAAATCCACCAGAGGAGCATAGGGGTGGCTCAACCCTACTGTGCGTGACCGAGGAAGAAGAAAGAGGGAGATATGAGGTAAAAATAAAGAGATAAATTAAATGGAAAATTTTAAAAATATACCCCACACTTGTCGCATGGTTTACAAACATGGTTTACCAAAATGTACGGTAACTATGCGGTAACCATGCAGGAGAAACTGCCTAAGGCTAGAGGCCTGTAGGGCCACCCCACAGGGTTTCCATACCATGCACAAACTGTGCACAACTCCCTATAACTTCTGTAGACGAATCCACATGAATGTTCACCACCAGTCGCATGGTTACCAAACCATGCGGTAACCGGGTGAGATACACTACCTAAGGCTACATGCCCAGAGGGACACCCCGCATAGTTTTCTATATCATGATAAAACCATGCACATCTCTTTGTAACTTCTCCAGAAGAATCTGCATGAATGTGCACTACCACTCATAAGGTTTCCCTAAACAATACACATGCACCTTCTTCCCAAAAACTTGGACTTCAGGCCTCCAATGCTCTCGAAACCTTTCCAAACACTTGAGGAACTATTCTAGCCTATAAACCAACCCAAAAACTCCATTTAAGTCCAACAAAAATCATGAAATTGAGTTCCGATCAATGAACCAAAAATTAGAATAGCCACTAATTGAAAAGTTAAAACCAGGTGGGGATTTTGACCCATTCCAAAAACCTAATTCGTTACAAACTGGTTTTACACTCCCATAGGATATTATTAGCAAATTAAAAAACTTTTTATGAAACATCATGAAGGATTAGAATGTATAAAGGCCATGAATGTCCTAGGATAAACCTAAGGTTTCATAGATTGAAATGATGGTTTCACAATTTTAATATCCTAGAAATTATTATTCATAATCATGTGGTTTGCCACTATTTTATTATTACTTATATAATGTTGTGTTGTTTTAGTCAATCGATAGAACTGGGAGGAATAATGTTAACACTGAATGTGATGGAAAATTTTGTGATTATTAGAAAATAAATTTGATGATCGATAGAGGGAAAGATATTGTGATTCTTCCTATTCATCTGTCATGATATATTATTTACAACATAAACTTAGTTGATATTCTTAACATGTAAAATAATAGGATGATGGAATTTTATGAAAGTTCATGTGGTAATGGACATTGAGGAATGAATATTCAGTTACTTACATGTCAATAAGATGGAAATTAGAACCTAAAATAATATAAAAAATACAGGGTAATATGTTCTCAATGTTTAAATGGAGGTCATATAGAAATGAATTGTAAAAGAATTAGATGCCTTATCTGTGGGGAATTTAGGTATTATTAGAGTCAATTAAATAAACTAAGCGTTATCCTAGAGACCAAAGACAGACCAATGTTATAAAAAAACATTGAATTAAATCGGTTGAAATATTTATGTATTTGGACTCCATAATTATGTTGTATACATATTTATACTAACGGTATTTTAGTTTTATGAATCACAAATCCTCTATGGATTATGTTAATTTTGGAAGAATTTATGTCTTCATGATAGACTAACATAATAATTATGGATACTATCATTTGTTTTTGAGTTCAAAATTGGTAATAAGTTCAATATACTATATACCCCTTAAAGGTATTATGGAATTTGATTTTGAGGTGGCTAATGATATTTTGTGAGAAATTTTTTTAAGTTGAATTATGGATAACATTTTGTTTAAAATAAATTATTTTTGGGAAGAATTATATTATGTTTTTATAGATGCATATTTAAGTGTTTTATGGATATACAATTATATAATGGACTAAGTTGAATGCTGGGAGTCACTATTATGGTATTAGAGATTAATGTATTACATGGAATAAATTGTGCTATCCATTTTGGTTTTATAAAAGACAAGATGAATTACTGGTTATTCCTATGGGATTATGCGATTCATTAAAATTTTATTTTAGTGATTGTGGAAACAAATTCATATCATATATTTATTCCTAAGAATAAGTGGTGAAGTGAAAAGTTATCAAAGCCCCACCAATGGATGAAATTGTTTTTATGAAATAAAAAAGAAACCATGTAATAATTTTTTTGGTATTCTCTATCTTACATGAATCCATAAAATACAAGAAAAGGATCTTGAAACAAAAATGTTTTCCTCTTACGTTAATATCCAATAAATCAATGGTCTTATTACTCATAAATTATTAATGGTTTTGAGGATCATAAATTTATCTAGATAATTCAATTTTTTTGATCTATGATATCTATCACAATCTTAAATTAGTTATGCTTTTATTCCATTTCTATATCATCACATGCCACCAATGTTATCCTTTAGGGAATCCTAGATATGTTGTGACATTAATATTTCTAATTATCACTTTGTATTTGGATGTTTTATTGTCCCATTCTAAATGTGGGTTTTCCATAAACAAGTCCCCAAATTTCAAAACTACGATTACTGAGCATATATTTAAATTTCAAGGATGAAATTGATTTATGGGGTGTATAATGTAACAACAACATAATTTAAAAGTGAAATATCATGTTCAATAGTGTATATGACATAAACACATAAATTGATAGAAAATTTGAAAACCCAATACATTATGATATTTATTAATATTTTTTAAAAATATTCAATTTAATTTATATCTTTAATAATACCCAACATCAATTTATCACAAACTGTAACATAATAATAACATAATTAATCAAATAAGACCGTTATAACCCTGATATTAAATCGAAGGCTATGAATAAGATTAAATAACTTATGAAAAGTATATAATCTTCCTAAAAAATATATATTTATTACTAAATTCTTTTTAAATAATCACTCAATTTCAAGAAAAGTCATTTTATTCATCTAATATTTGTTTTCTTCAAAAATGTTTTTTTTACTTCATTCAGGGAGATTATAATATATATCATTTTTTTTGAAATTTTATAAAATTTAATTCATATAATGGACTTAATTTTTTAAATCATAATTTATTTATTTACTTAGGGTGAAATCTTGGGATTTTTTTAGAAAATATTACTTTTTTTTGTGAATAGTGAAAAATAATGATTTTTATAAAATTAAAATTTATTTTAATAAATTAATTAAAATTATTAAGTTAATTTTATTTAAAATTAACATATTTATTAACAATTTATATTAAATCTAATTAATTATATTTAAATAATCTTTATACTATATTTTAGTATATGAATATTTTTAGTTTCAAAACATTTTTATTTCAATAAATTTTTTTAGTGTATAATGTTTCTACATTTTAAACAAATAAAATAAACCATTTCAAGGAATTATTTAAATGGAATTAATAGAATATTTATATATATAATTATTAATTATAAATAACTTAATTATGATTAATTTTCATATAGTTAATACGAGATCATCTTTTCCATTAAAAATCCATTTCTAGAAAAACCATTTTCGACACATCTGTGAGGTTAATTTTAAATTATATTATTCCACGAAAGATTGATCAATTTAGGAAAATGGATTAAATATATATAATAATAAATATTTATATTATATAATAAGGTATATTTTATTTTTTATCATAATTAATATTGAAAACAGTTACAATTATTTACCACGGTTAAGGAAAAAACAAGTTTTATGAGGGTTAAATTGAAATCACAAATGATAAAAATTACCCAAAACATGTATAATTAATATTTAATTTTAATATTTATTACATGTCACTTATATTATTTAGAAATTATCTATTTTTAGAATTTATTTATTTAGGAAAACATGGGTGAAATTCTTTCTCTTCAAAAATTCCAAGTGTGTCCTCTCTCCCACTTATAAAAGGCCACCCACTCTTTTATCCTTTACACACATCCAAAACCCATTGGTTCATCCAATCACTTACAAAATAAATTCCTTAATTCCATACCCTAATCATATAATCATTTTTAGTCAATAATACAACCAATGATGTATTTTTTTGAAAATCAAAAGAAGTTTTCTGAAGAAGAGGTAACGTCCTTAACCAAAAAATTTATTTGATTTCTTACACCACTTCATAAAATATTGTTAAAAAATTATGATATAAAAACATAATTATATTCCATATAATTATATTTTTTTATGTAAGGTTCATGGCCTATAATAATGTCCTACTCCCTCAAATGGGAAATAAAATCGTTGATCATGTATACATAAGACTACGACCTGATGAAATGATGTAATTCATTTTCCATCACTAATTATCATAGATAGATATAATAAAGTATAAATTATTTATATATTATCTTTATGTTATCATTATTATTATTTATTTCTAATATCATATATAACTTCTTACTTCCCATTCCATAGGGAATACAATAACGTTGCTTGTGAGTATGGTGAACTACCATCTTGTAATGGGATCTGATTTATTTTTCACATAAGAAATATATGGAAGGTAATAAGGTTTAAATTTATGTTTATATATTATATTAATTTCATATTATTAATTCTTTGAAAGAAATTTATCATGTACTGTGTACCTTATCATCCATTGAATAAAGGATATTGTCGTTCATGTGTACAACATAATTCGACCTCGCGAAGTGATGCGATTCGTTTTTATTACTGTATCACAAGGATGGTATGTGTAAGTTTATATAAAGAAATAATACGATATGAATTATAATTTTATCATATTTTAATGATATATTAACACTTACCTTCTTTCCATCATGATCTTCAGAAAATGGGAATGTTACTCATGCGTATGTATGGGCTACCGTCTCTATGATTATAACATAATTAATTTTTCATAACCATATTTCATGGTTGTTTGAAAATTTATAATTTATGAATAAAAAATAAATCTAGGTCATAGTTAACATTATTTATATGATTAATTAATATTCCATTTGTCCATAGTCAACTTACTAAACTGATTTTGGACATATGAGACATGTACCATTAAAATGACCAATGCAAAGCTAATTGGTTAAGTATTTGAGTATGAAAAGGTTGAAATTATAATTAAATAAATAATAAAAATGGAAAATTTTCTTTATAAAGTAAATTATCAAATTATTTTTATTATTTTTAGAGATAAATAATGCATAAGAACAATCAGGCATGAGGTAAGGGATCATTATAAACTACCCATTTTCATTAAGTTATGACCATTGTCTCTCTAACTCACTTTATCCCTCATTAATGTTATGGAATTATTATAAATTATATTAATTATGTCTCTAAAATATATACCTATATTATTACCCATCCATTGGTTGGGTAAAATATGCCTTAGAACTGTCTCTAAAATTCATTCTTTGTGGAATCGCTTTTGATTATGTTATGAGACAAGATTATGAAACCAATTTATATCCATGTATAATTATTATGTCTATTATCTATGATTTATATCATTATTTGGAAGACATATGAGTGTAAATTAAATTAAAATGATTGGTGGGTCCAAAATTATATATCCCTCTAATGTATTGGGTAATGTTTTAGTCTTGTTATACTTCATGTATATGATTTAGGAGTGATCCTAATCCATTACGGGACTCTATATCCCTTGTGATGTTGTCATATATGTTATCCTAGACCTATGTTTATGTAATTTCAACATTCCCATGTTTCCATGATCTTATGATACCATTATCTATATATTATTCTTCCACATAATTAAACATCCACCTTCGCTTTTATTATATCATTTTATACCTTTGACTCACATGTTATGCTGACTAATCATGTTTATTCCCATACAAGGATTTTTTAGAACATAAATTTATATATATATTTACCCAAGTATTTCCCATGTAGTTTCAGGAACGAAAATTTATTTTAAGATCTCAATATAGAGGAAAAATTAAGGATTACATGTTTTTTTGACTTATTATGATCATAGTCTACCAAATTAAAAAGGAATTTATGATCCTTGTTTTGTAATTATTGGATATTTATGTTTAAGATTCATATAATAATATGTATAAAATTATTAGGTTCTACAAAGTTAGTATCATAGGAAAGTTTTAGTTAACCTATAAAACTTGGATGACAAAACTTTTGTGAGTAACCTAGGTATTGGACTAAGTATAATGATAAGTCTACGTGTATAAAAATAACCTAGAATTTTGGTTTTGTTTATAGTGAGTGGTTTATGAGATATTAAATCCTTTTATTGATAATAAAAGTGTACATGGATCTAGCACCAATATATATAAGAAAAAACTCTAAAAAAGACAAGTCAGGCCTTACTCAAGCAATAATTGGAACATGATGATGTTCATTACTATACACATGATTTGAAACTCTTGAAACTATTGAAAAAATAAAATTTTACTTCATTTTTTAAGAAAAATATATAAAGTAGACATTGAAAACAATGTTTTTGAATTCAGTTTTTGAAAAACAAATATTGAAAATGAAGGCGATTGGCCTTCATTTTGATTAAAACGGACTCCAAAAGTTAATGTTTTTAGAAAATTTTGAATATTACACCACAAAATAAATCAAAATATCTATAATAGAACACATAGTATATATCCATAAAAAAATATGTATCATTGAATATTTTTTAAAAGAAAACAAACTTTTAATAAGTTAATCAAAAAACTATCTACACATTCGTATTATAAAAAAGAATTAAAAAACATAGATTGAAAATTTACAACATGATCATTGTCAATTGATGTTGAAGAATTATTTTGAGATCATTAGGATCAAACAACTATTATAATAATTTTTTTTTTCAAACACTAATTATTAGGAAAATGTAATACTAATCATAAGAATTATAATATACATACCTTAAATCGTAATTATACTTAACAAATAGTTCATCAACAAAGATTGAGGATGGGTAAGTTAATCTTACATATAAGACTTTGCATCATTGAATGTATATAATAACATTGAATTATATAAGATTAAAAAATAGAATAATATGACAAAAAATATAAAATAATTAATATAACTAACCCTATCAAATTCAGTAGCTACCTCAGTTGTGATTATATCATACATGAATTGTAGAACATAATAACCTCATTCAGCATGTCCTTATTGATGATAAAACTACGGTATATAAAACATTAACTTGATAATAAAAACCAATATATATATAGAGAGAATAATATCTAATATAAAAAATAGTTACCATTACTTTCACATATGGGATTTCATTTGGGTTCTTTATCGATAAGTGATATTTGTTAAATTTATTACCTGATATTTATTTTCATATATATCATCTAATAATACATGTATATGAAGTAATAATTAAATATAATGAACTTTTAAAAATGAAGAAAACATACCTGTCTAACAAGGTGGTAAATTGATTATAAACATCACATAATAATGTAAAAAACCAAAATAATGATCATTCACATGGGAAGAATATACCGAACATCCAATGCCCTTATAATAAAAATAGTTCACAATTAATGAAATTTTAATCAACATTTGTTCATAATTACTTTTGTGTTATTACCCATCAATAAATGGAAAAAAACCAACACCCAATATCTTTCTTTGATAATCTATCACATATAAATATTACTTTATTAGTTGTCTTCAGATATTTCATATCTGTTTAAATGAATTCATGATATATAAAACCATAAATGTATATGGTATCATTTTTAATAAGAATTGTGTTTAGGTACATAATTAAAAAACTAATATCATTAGTCAATTTAAACCACCTTTAATTAAATAAATAAAAAATGACATGTTAATTTACATACATGGAAAACGACTATTACATAAGAACACTGATATCATTAAAATCAATTAGATCCATGATATATTTTGTGAATATTTTCAATGGATTTTATCATCCAAATATATCAAAAATCCTCCAAAACACACTGATATTATCCATGCAAGAAGAAGCTAGAGATAGTTTTTGGATCCCATCAGAACTATTAGAATTATCTACTATTGTTTATTCCTGAACCTTTTGTTTCCTTTGTACAATTTATTTTGATATGAGATAATCCTATATATGTTAAATTTTAGAATAAAATATAAGTATTTTTTAATTTTTATTTAATTAATATTTAAAAACAATGCAAACCTCGTATGAAAGATAATGAAGAGCGCTATATGGAAAGTGTAAAAAATAACCCTTATAATCCCCAACTCTGGTAACCCACTTAGTAGTAAATGGTATTAGAGTAGTAAAATTAATAATAACATGTACTAATACATTAATCTAACCCATCTGTATAGGCTGGTGATGTACATAATCCCCCAAAAAATACAAGACTGTGAATGATACAATATGTACATAAGGATCTCTAGCATACAACTCACAAAATAAGGTTGGGTCCGAGCGAGGAGGTGGAGGATCTGAGTAGGACGGCTAGGTAGGAATGTCCGGCTGGGAGGGCTGTATAGGCTGTGTAGCTGGTTGAAAAGGCTGGGAAGGCTGTACAGACTATGGCTGTCTCATCAATTGTTCTAATATAGCTTTAGGAGTTGATTGAATTTTTTCTTCAAAGTATTGGTTCATATCTTTCATCTCAACTTTTAAGGATTCTATTTTTGGATATCTTGATTTATTACAATGATGACCAAAAACATTCTGCATACTAACACCCTCTTTATATCCCCTTAAGTGGAAAAGTTGTTCTGTATTTTCTAAAGAAGTGGCTATAATGTCTATCCCACCCCCATGGATAAAAGTTCTCTATGAATATTTCTCATGAAGTTCATCCTGAAATGAGAAAAGAAAATGGTATATAGGTGTTGTTAATTTATAAAATAGAAAAATTCATGAAAAATAAAAAATATTTACCTAAAATTATTTTATATACTTCTTTAGATTGATTAATAAAATACTTTTCAATTTTTCTTTCACTTGATCTTTTTAATTTTTCATGGTGGGTGGGGGGAGATGGAGGACCTAATTGAACCTCATTAGAACAACTAGTTGGATGATCTCTTAATGCTTCAAACATTTTCCCTATAATTTTTTCTCCAATAAATGATACCCTCCATGTGAAAAATTATGAGGTTGTACATTATGTAATTGTAATTATTGATGGGATTTCCTAGAGGCTTGTTATATAAAAAAGTAAACTAATAAGTAATTTGATATATATATATATATATATAATATTTTAAAATATAATATAATTATCATACCTGAAAGGGTTCAATATGTTGGTAGGGAAAATGTTTAATCCATGTCTCTGAATCTAAAAACCCATAATTGAGGCATGGTTTTCCATTTTGTCTCTTTCCAAAAACATATTTTTTGTTAACTTTGTTTTAAAATATCACCATCTAACTACCACTAAAGAATGACATCATTTCTAAATTTCTTTTGTTTCTTAAAAATTTAATGTCATATGTAATTGAATAAGATAAATATTAGTCAATTAAAATAAATCATATTTGAAAAATAAGATAAAATAAATCAATTGAAATATTTTACCATTATGGCCTCCCAAATAAGATTTATCACAATATTATCATTGGACCTCTAATGAGGATATAAAATACTAATCTTGAAATGAATCTACAAGGAGATATAGTAAATAAAATGTGTTTTATTTGGGCTAGTTACATTATTATTATCATAAAAAATAATATGAAATCACTCATCTTCATGAGAAAGTGACAGTTTTGGTAAATGTGTAATGCCATGTTTACCAACTCAAGAACTCAATTTGTTAATTGAAAAAGTAGAAGACTCCACCACTGATGTATCATATGTAGGCTTGCATTTTTTTTGTAAATTAATAGTTTGTTTTTGATAAGTAATTATATAACTGAATATTTAATAATATTAAAAAAAATACCTCAGTATATGTTCCTCTGTCTCTGTATCTGTCATTGAAATAGGAAAATGTAATGAAATTCTTGTGTATGTACATATTTTTAGACAAGTAAATAATTAGAAAATAATAAAATAGAAATATGTAATTATTCAAAGTGGCACACATGTGTATGCTAAAAAAATAACGATGTTATGATTATTAACCAAAAAAATATACATGGTAAACTATTAAATATAAACATTAATTCTAAAATGATAGAAACATTTATAAATTTAAATATCAAAGTTCTAAAATATTTTCTCATATGTGTAATTGTAACCACTATATAATAATGTACATCATGTATTATAATGAAAAAATGTTTAACCATAACCGTAGAATATCAAAATTTAACATAGAAAATCATTTAAAAAATAAAATATATATAATAAAATATATAATAGTTATTAAATAATATAGTTTTTACACATGTAAATTTAAAAAAAAAATATAATGTCAATAATTACCATATTAATTAGGAGAGTAATTTGGTTTTTTCCTAAATCACTTCAGCATGACCATTTCATACTGAATTCACTATGTCTGCGTTATAAGTCATTGATATCAAGAAATCGTGTAATGGATGAAGAAGCCTCATATAAATCAATTACATAATCACCATCCTCATCCTCTTTATAAAAATGGATTATTTTCCCTTGATAAATGACAGAACACTAATCATTAGATAGATCAATGTATAAAATTTTTGTAATCATGTGTATCCATGATAAATGGTTCCTCATTGAAACTAAATATTTTCAAATTAATCATTTTAAACACATATTAATCATGTTTCAAACCACTATTTATTGAAACCCAATTATACTTTAACACTGTGACTCAAAATTTAATATGATAAATTTCCCATATGTCTTCAAGAACTCTAAAATATGGAATTGATCTAGAAATTGGATTTTTTATCTTTTTCACATGAAAAAGGCAGTGCTTCATCGATGACCAGTACACCAATATTTTTAATGGTACTCTTATCATCCATATATTTTGTGTAAAATGTGTACCCACTAATATCAATACCAGACCATGTGTACCCATTAAAATATCATTATTCATTGTATAATATCATCATGACCATTTTATAATTTCATCAAATAAAAAATTAACCAAAATAAACAATTTTTAACAACAGAATTTAAAAATAACAATCAACTATATTAAAATAATTGAAATAATAACTCAAAAATATAACCAAATGATAAATAATTTAACATCATAATTAAAAAACATACAAAATTCAGATTTCAACTTGTAAAATAAATCCTTAATTTAAACCTTCTCCCTTGAATTCGTTAGAATAATAAACACTTCAAGATCTAACAAAAATATATTTATAAATGAAAAATAAACAACAAAAAAGAAATAAAATCAAACTATGGATGATGGTAATCCATAAAACGTTTTCCAAAGAGAAATACTTCTGTGGAAGATGAAATGATGATAGTGGAAGAAGAATAGAGACCAAAGATCATGAAAATATGATAAAAATTGATGAAAATAAATAAGAATAGCTATTGAGGATCAGCGGGTCACTATCGGGGTCACCGGGAGTTAAGAGAAAATTTTTACAAATCCAAAAAATATCTTGTGTTTTTTAATAATTGTTTTGGTGTTAGTTATTATAAAAAAATACACCGAAAACTAATTTTTAGAATCAGTTTTTGTAAAAACTGATGCAGAAATGTAATTTTTTTTAAAAATTTAAGGCGTCAGTTTTGTTTAAAACTATCCCAAAAAACTCAATAAAAAATATTTTTTTGATGGTTTATGTGAAAACCGATTCCAAAAATTCCTACAATTACATTTTTCATTGATTTTTAAAAAATAGATGCCATAACTTTGACATTGAAGCAACTATTTATACTAGCGCAGGGGGATATTATTCAGAAATCCACAAACTCTTTATGGACCATAATAAATATTTTTAATAGATTAAGTAAATGCATAACTTAGGATAAAACTATGGTTTCATAGATTCAAAAGAAGGTGTCATGATTTAGATTTCATAGAACTTATTTTTCTTTATCAAGTCATTACCCACTCTGACAATTATTATACAAACTATGTTTTTTTGGTTTCAGTCAATGGATGGAAATAGAAGGAGTCATGTTAACATATAATGTGATGGACACTTTGGTGATAATTATGCACAAAATTTTATTATTATTTTAGATAAATATATCATGATTACACTTAATTATATTTCATTATATATGATTAAAAACAAGAAATTCATTGAGATTCATAACAACACAAAAAGAGGAGGAAGAAATTTTATTAATGTTTGTTTAATAATGATCATATAACAAATAATATTCTATTTTATTCATGTATAAAAGTAGGGAATAATCACCTAATGGAATATCTCAAATGTTAGGGTGGATATTTTATATGTGGAAATGGAGGTCATGGAAAATGAATTTTCATGGAATTTGATGTGTTATATGTTAGGAACATGTGAATTATCTAAGTAAATTACCTAAAATAAGGGTTAACCTCTAGATCAAGGAAGGAACTATGTTATACAATATCATTTAAGTAATATGGTTGAAGTATTAATGTATTGTGATTCAAGAATTATATAGTAAAATTATTTTTTATAATTGTATTTTAGTTATAAGAATCAGAAAACATCTATGGATTGTGTTAATTATGAATGAATACATGTCATCATGTTATATTAATATAATAATTGTGGAAGAAATCATTGGTTCCTGAGTTCAAGTTTGATCACATTTTCAATGTCTGAGACACCCCTTTGATGTTTCATGTAATTAGATTTTTAGGTAACTAATGATATTTTATGAGACGTTTTACTGAGTTGAAGTATATATAATCTTTTGGTTTTACATGAAAGATTATTTGGGATGAATACTATTACATTTTTAGAGATATATGATGAAGGGTTTTAAGGATTGAAAATTATGGAATGTATTTAGTTGAACTTTAGAAGATAAAACTATGGTGTTAGTGATTAATTTATTATATGGGAAAACTTGTGCTAACTATTTTTATTTTAGTAAATACAAAAGGATTAACTTGTTATTATTTAAGGGTTTTTTTTGATCCATTGGATGATTATTTTAATTCTTAATGAAAAAAAATTCTTAATGGATATTAATTCCATACAGTTTTAAGTGATATGGAAAGTGATATAAATATAAACAAAGGATTAAATTATTATTATGAAATAAAATGATATCAATTATATGTACATTATAGTGTTATCTATATTTCTAGAATCCCTCAACTCTATGAAAAGGATCAAGTAAAACAATATATCCTATTTTAACCATACCCATTTAATAAATGGTATTTTAACTCATCGCATATTTATGGTTTTTAGGTCCTTAACATTCCCTTGATAATTCACATTATTTTTATCAATGATCTCTATAAATCCCCATATTTATATTCTATTTTCATCCATGTCCATATATTCACTTTACACTAATTTTATCCTAATTTGAAACATAGTTATACGGTTACCTTTATAACTCTCTTTCCCTATATTGAAGTGTATGCATTATTGATTATTTTGTGATGTGGGGTTTTCAAAATGAAAATTTCTATTGTCAAACACTTGATTACTGAGCACATAATTTAATCGGGTTGCTGTAATTTCTTTATTATATGTTTAATGTAACTCTCTAATATTTTAAAATAGGGACATAATCTTCGATAGTATAAATGAAATAAAACACCAAACTTATAATAAAATGCAACACCCTGATATTTTATGATATTTCTTTTTTAAAATAATATCAATTTCATTGATAGATTGTGTAACATGCAACACCTAGTTGTTTCGAACCACAATATATTATTAACATAATTATTTAAATAAGGCCAATATAATGTAGCCTTTAAATTGGATGTTATGAATATGATTAAAAAATTTATGAAATTTATATAAATTTTCTACAAAATATTAATTTATTTTTAAATGCATATGATCTAATCACTCAATTTTAAACAACATAAATTTATTCCTCAAAAATATTTTTCTTTAAAAAATGGGTTTTATTACTGTATATGATAAAATAATATAATTATTTATGATATATTTTAATATTGTTTTATTGTTAGGATTTAAATCATTTTTTCCTTCTAAAAACTATATTAATTTGTGTAATGATTCTCTATTTTAAATAATTAAAATATCCCATAATGAAGAATTATTTATCTAAATTTATAGATTATATATATACAAAGATGAATTTTAATTCATTTAATCATGTTTACTTATCATATATTAAATATGAGATCATATTTTCATTAAAAATGAATTTCTTGAATACCAATTTCCTGACACATCTGTGATATAATTATTAATTATATTCTTCCAATTATATGATTTGATTTTGGAAAAATGGATTCCATAATTGGAATCAGAATAATTTATATTATATAATAGGTATAATTTAATTATTTACAATAATGGATTGTTAATGATGTAAAAATTATTTATCGTAGTTAGGTTAAAAATAGGATTATCAAGGGTTAAACTGAAAATATAATGGTTAAATATATAACAAAAATTATATAATGACTATTATGTAGTCATATTTAATCATTATAGGTTACAAGGTTCTAAATTTTCCATTTTTAGCATTGTTAAATGAGAGAATTGAAGGTGGAATTATTTTTTGTCAAAATTTCCTTATGTGTCCTCTCCCACACTTATAAAAGTACACACCCTCTACTCCATTGTACACATTTCCAAAACTCATGGGTTCATAAAATAAAATCACAAATCACTTCATTAATAACCAACCATAATAAAAGAATTTTGTTTTCATAAAACTAACCTTGAAAGGATTTTGTTGAAAATGATAAGAAGTTGTATGAAGAAAACGTAACATCCTTAACCGAGCTTTTTATTTTATTTCTTACACAAAAATTAAAATAATATAAATGAATTTTTATATAATAATATTAGTATATTAAATATACTGAGATGGTATTATGTTATTGTAATTACCAATAACCATATCCCCTCCCTAAAATGGGAAATGAAACCGTTGATGATGCGTACGACAAACTACCGCTGCGCGAACTGACTTAATTCATTTTCGATCAAAATTTTTAATGGTCTGATATAGTAAAGTATCTAATATTTATATATTATATTTATGATATAATTATACTTATTTAATTTTCATATCATATATAACTTCTCACATTTCATTCTGTAGATAATATTATAACACAGATCACGTGGTTAACTTACAAATTATTTGTGAAGAGATGTGATTCATTTTTCAGTTACGCATTACAAGGAATATAATATGGGATAATGTGAAGTTTATATATTATATTTATCAAATTTTAATAACTATTGAAAATAAATATATCATATAATTACATACATTATCATCTATTGAATAAATGATAATTTCGTTCGTGAGTACGGTGGACTACTGCATCACGAAGTGATATGATTCATTTTTATTACCGCATCACAAGGATGGTATTTGGAAAGGTATTTAACTTAATAATATGATAAAAATAATATAATTATGATAATATAAATAATAAACATAACTTTTTTCCCTCTTTATCATCGAAAAATGGAAACATTACTTATGGATATGTACAACATATCATCTCCATGATAATGACATAGTTCATTTTTCATAACCATATTTAATATTTATTTTTAAAAGAATAATTTATTTATAAAAAATATAATAATTTTATTGTTACTATTTTTAAGATAAATAATTAATAATATCTTTGACTATAGTCAACATACCAAATATATTTAGGTAATACAAGAAGTTTATCATTAAAATTCAGACGCAAAAATAATTGGTAAAATAATTGAATATGGCATGGTAATAATTAATATTAAATCAATAATAAAAGTGAAAAAGGCTTTTGAGAAGGTAAATAATTAACTTATTTTTATTATTAAGGGATATAAATAACACACATGCAAAATTAGGCCTGAGGTAAGAGATCTTTCTAACCCAGCCTTTTCATCAGGTTATGACCATTCTTTCTCTTACTCACATTATCTATCTTTAAAGTCATGGAAAGAATTTAAATTTTATATATATCTATCTCACATTATTACCTAAATTATAAACTTATCCATTTAGGGGTTAATAAGTTCATCATTACCAGCTCTCAAATTTCTTATTTAAGGAATCTCTTTTGACTATGTTATGCGACAAGACTATGAAACTCATTTCATTCCATGGGTAATTCTAATGTTTATACCTTCTGATTAATATCCTTATGTGGAACACATATTCATTGACATGGAATTAATTTTATGCATGTAAATGGAATTATATATCCTCCCAATGAATTAGGTAATGTTTTAGTATACTGAGGCATCATTTATGGGATTATGGAATGAACCTAATCTTTTATTGGACTTTGTCCACCATGTGATGTTGACTTAGAAATTATGATTGACTTATGTTTGTTTGATGTTTTATATTATTTAATCATTCCCATGTTTCCTTGATCTTATGAAACAATGTTCTTTATTTTATTCTTCCACTTGATTAAACATTTACATTTTATTTTATGACATCATGTTATACCTTTGAATTAGATGTTATGAAACTTATCATGTTTAATCACTTATTTAGGGTTTTTTAGATCACCCATTTAATTATGTATAGAAAATGTTGTCCCATTAATTTTTAGGGTTTGAAATTACTTTTAATATATAACTATTAAGAATAAATTAATGATTCTATGTTTTAGTTTTTTTGATATGTTATGAACCTAGTCTTCCAAAGACACTAGGCCATTATGATATTTATTTTGAAATGATTGGAAATTTTTGTTAGAATCGTGTGATAATATATATATATGTCTTGGTTATCCATATATGGAGTACAGAGGAAATTTAATAATCTAATAAAATTTATTCAAGTTTTAGGGTCATTTTATAATCCTTGTAATTTTCATTTTATACATTAATTACCTAGATTTACCTTTTACCATGGTAACAAAAATTACTTTGTTTACTATTCATATTGAATTAAAATAAAAGGTTCCTATTTAAAATGTTTTTACCCACTGATTAAAAATTTATAATTGATTGTTAATACTCAAAAACAACGAAATTTTATAGTAAAATTTAATATCTCACTAAAACAATGCGACAATAAATAGTTTTTTTTTGAAAAAATAAAATTTTAAATATAAAATGATTTTATGCCAAATTAAAGCATAAATTCATTTTTTAAACCATAGTTAGATTATTTTTAATAAAATTAACTAATTAAATTTTAGAAATAATCCATAATATAAATAAACTTTTTAAATACATTAATAGAAAATACAGTTTTTAATAAAAATATGTATTTTTAAAAAATCAATGCAAATCAATCATTTCTGAAAAATACCAAAATTTCACCCAAACCTAATTTTGATATTTTTATTTAATATTTATTTCATCAAATAAAATTTCTAAAAGGTCAATGAATGAACTATATTATTCACCCAGAAAAATAAATGAAAAACAAGTTTTCAGAAAACATATTTTTGGTGAAAAAATGGATTTAGTAGAAATAATAAGTGATTATTTCCTACATACTAATCTATAATTTATTTTTGTTATAACCATTATATATATATTTCAAAAACAAAATTAATCCTAGTGATAACCACAAATTTAACCACTAGGTTATAATGGTCATATAATAATATTTCACAGTTAGATAATGCTCAGTGTTGTGTATTTTGTACGCTATCTGATGTAGTTTTTATTTTTAAAATCATCAGATATTAAAAAATACATGTATCCTCAGAGACATTATTTTGGTCCAATATTAATTTTATCCTTACTCAGATCCCTACATTATGAATATATTCATTAATTAGTCAATTCAACCCATGGAAAAACAATTTCTGAATAATCATAAATTCACCCAACCTAGTGAAGAAAATATGTTTTAAATTTAAGTGGATTTATTTAATTTATCCCTCAATTATTTACCCTATCCACCCTTAATCTGGTCACAATGGCTCAAATTCCAATGATCACACACCAAATCATAGAAAAACGTAAATTATTACTTAATATGTATTGGCCCACCAGCCCCATGATCAATAAAGTCAACTAATTCAAAATAGTCTATTGATTCATTCATACACAATTGAAATAAAAGAATTAGTTAAAACATCCCAATTTATTTATTTTTCACTTAAGTACAGGTGATATAGATGATATAGTAATGAAAAAAATATAAAATACTAATGAATTGATGATAATAATTCACATTCAATGATGTATAATTTATTAGATTGAGGAAAATATCTAGTAGAGGGAAGAATAAGATGGATTGGTAGAGAAATTGGTGGTTATAGGCTAACTCTCCAACAAATAATCACTATTTGGAGTTGGTCAATTTATATTTTTAAGGAAATCAATATAAATAAAATTTTAAAAAACCATTTCATTGGCTGAGTGAGTATCTGAGGGCCACCACTATATACATGTTATTCCATACACCTCGTCATTGGTGTCCAAAAGATTATTAATGGACACCCTAGGGATTAAAACCCCATATATCCACCATGTGTATAATAAACCATCATAAGAAACCTAGGATTATTTACTACAAAAAAACTACAAACAGTAGGACCAACCTCCACCAAAACCACATAAAATAAATAAATACCTCGAAAATTCTATAAAGTCAACCTTAAATTAATTCTAAAATAATAAATAGTCAAACCAAATTTCTAAATTTTCGAATTAATTGGGTTCATTTCCATGAGAATTTAGTGTTCATTTGTCTTCAAAAGCTCATTAGGTTGGGGTTATAACTATTTTTTCACCATATTACTCCTTATCCATAAATATTCTTAATCCTCCAACCCAAATACAAGAACCCAATTACACCCCTAACTCCTAATTCCACACTATATTTGACAATTCTACAAATATTCGAAATCCTAGTAAACATTATTTTTCGAAAAATTATCATTTAGAAAAAAATAAGAACCCATTACTGTCCAAAAAATTATTACAATAATAATTCCATGTCCTGATACCCAATTTCATATAAAAAAACTAGTTATTCCTCTACTACATCAACTGGTTCAGAAATATACATAACCCCAGGCATACAAATTCGAATTCATTATCATAATCATAATGTCTTGAGACTAGAAACATTACAAAAACACCAAACAATGTACACCTGAATCCTAATTCATGTTACATTCTGGTAAATTGAAAAACTTTACAATTCAGTAAAATAATCATTGTACTCATTTTAGAGTACTGACACAATCCCAGAATAATTAATACTTAGAACATTCTTTGAATTTTATACAGAATTAATTACGAGTGGAAATAACTATATAATAATGTTATAGATTAATCAATAAATATATTATTTTTTATGAACCTTGTATGATACCTCTAACCAAACCCTCATAATAGTTTTAAATATCAATAAACAATTTTATAGGTAAAATATACATGGAAACCAAGATGATTCCATAACCCACCAACCATGAAGATCATACAAAATGTTATCCTTGTAATACACCCCACCATAATACAATCTTTATCATAATCCTACCAGATCAAATCCCCCAACCTAAGAAAAATTATAAAGTCTGCAACTTCAAATCATTTCATGAAACATCCAAACATATTTATTCTATGATACCTTCTAAAGGATATTTACGATTCACCTCTTTTTTATGGAGTCTCCTTAAGATAGGAGAAATGGTGATTTCATCATGATTTAACTTTTATCCATAGATATTTATATGTTTGATAATAAATGAATCAAAATCATTCTAAATCTGTACAATAAGTAGTAAAAAACAATGTGAGGAAGCCCATTGGAATGGATATTTGTCTCCCAGAAGTCTTGAGAAATAATACCTCACTAGTGAGTGAACACGAGTCTCATGGTTTACACCTATTATGAATATCATTATATTCTAATAAGAAATTATCTATCACTATTATTCAATGGTCTCTTAAGGAATGAATCAAATAACATAGGTTTTCATTAATTGTGTTACTTATACTTGTGAAGGGATAAAAACTAATGAATATAGAGGAATTAAAGAATAAATTTAATTAGAATGGGGTATTAAAAATAAATAAAGATTTTACAATTAGAAAGGGATATTTCATAAGTTTTTTTAATCTAAATTCCAAATATCCATTGCCAAAGACTTTAATTTGTATAAAAATAACCAATTATTTTTAAGGATTTTATAATGAGATATCAATTTTAATCCAAATCATCAGAAAAACACTAATTACCCAATCAAGGATTGTTTTCATTAAATTAGTTGGGTGTTTTGACATCATCAAATACTAAAGGATATTTCTTTCTACATTGGAGTTCCTTTTATGATAGATAAAAAATATATTGGTAAATTATTAATATTTTACTAGGGTTCTGATGAATTTTCATATCTTAAATCTATATCCTAACTATTCTACTCTTCTTGTGAGGGGTGATAAAAGTGTATTTTTTTTATGAATATATAGAAGAATTTTATAAATACTAATAGATTTCATGTCTTGATATATCTAACTAAATTTATGTCCAAAATCTTCAGAACATGAAACCAAATTACACCAAGGAGGTGGTGTGAGTAACTCAGAGGCTGGTTGTAAGGGTGGGGACAAGAAAATCCTCAAAAATAAATATAAACATGAGAATGTCTATGAATAATTATGGGGATACCTCTAGAAAAGGAAGTAATGATAAGGATGAAAATACCCAATAAACTATAATAAAGGGGAAAAGGTCATTATAGATGATTAAAATCTATCAGTTTGTTTTTAATTTCCTGAGAATTATAAAGGTAGGATGGAGAGGAATATTTAGGCTCCTCATCGTTGAATAATGCAGATCTATTTTCAAGGGATGATACTACAGTTAAAAAAGATTGTGTTTTTTCTAGTTAAAGAGAATGATTCTCAAGATGTCACCTCTCTAAATAAATTTGAGTTAATATGAAAAAATATCTTGAGTAAGGTTATAAGGATCGTAGAGAAGAATGATTTTAGATAACCTTTAAGAAGACTTTTATTATATATGAATTAACTATTAATTGTCTAAAATTTAGGATTCTACCATATTATCATCATAGGATTAAACTATAATAAGGAATTTTTAGAATTGATGTCACTATGATTAGTGAGTACAACCATGATCAAAGTGGACATTAGAAGAAAATGGGAATGTTCAAAAAGGGTATCTTAGGAGGAACATTCTCCCCCATATGAACCATCTTCTTCAAAGATTCCTATAACATAAAGGATGGATATAAAAGATAATATTTTAAAATAAATCATCATTTATTTTCAAGAAAACAAGATAAAAACATTGTATGAAATGAATAAGAACTATTGGAATTTTCAAGGGATAGAAAATATTGATACTATTAGAACTCATATGAAATTTATTCCAAATAATCACCATTGGGTGATAAAAAATTAGACTTAAAGACTAAAGTTTTTCTATAAATTTCTTAATATTAAAAATATGGGTTATTCTTCTACTGTTATTAAATAGAATACAACAATAGTGGAATCCCCTTGAGAAATATTATACGGGAATGCGACAAGTATAAATATGTCTCACATAATTAACTAGTTAATTACAACCATGAGTTTTATTCATTATAGAACTTTCTTTTTTTCTTTATATATAACCTCTAAAAATATCTAGGTAGAAGATACCCAAGGAGGAGATTAGGAATATCATGTAGGATATTCATTGTCCATGGGTGCTCATTCTTGATTTGAATGTCGTTTTAGGTGTCATGAAGGTTGGGGAGAACCGAAATTTAGAATTTATAGTATAGAATTTATGGAATGAATTTATTATGGTGATATATTAGAAGTCAATATCCATTGATATAAATAAAACGAGAATATAAAACTAGTGAATATGATTGGGTCCATCTTGGTCAATCAAATCATTGTCAATTTAGTTATACTGAAAAAATAGGTTTATGATCAGTCCCTAAATAATATAAAAAAATATTATAATTAACCCATTATAAGCACCATTATTACTAAAATTTAAAGTGTTATTTTTTCTTATAGACTCATCAATTCATCGATTATGAATCTATAATCAAGGGTAATTTTCCAAGAGGGTCGGGGTAGTATTGGATGAAATAATGATATCTTTGAACATTTTATTAAACTAATACCCACAATTTTTTTTACCTAAATCATGGTGTAAGTAAGTATTAACATCAATGGAAGGGTACATTGTGACCTTCAAAAAGGGTCTAGTGAATATTAATAATAGATATGATGAGGAGTTTGAAATGAATAATTTTAATAGGGTGGTGGAAATTTCTTCATGCTTAAATGAGGGAATCCCCCTAAGGGAGGAAATCATGAAGCAAATTTTCAGGATCAAATGAATTAAAGAAATTGATAGGAACAATGATTATTTTATTAATAATCATATGGTTAAAAAAGATTAAAAATCAACTACATACATGACGAATGTAAATGATATTTAAATTTAGAAGAAGAAAATATTGGAGCACAAGGTTTAATATTACATGGATATTATTAACAATGATTCTCATGATTACTGTACTGATTTTAGAAATTCCATTTCTACGGTTATTGAACACTTGGATAATATGATTCTCACTAGGCTCTTAGATCTAGTGGAATTCAATGATGTCACTTTTTCTCTCAACCTTGGGAGTGTCCATAGATGAAATGGATTCCTAGGCATAATATTCCTTGATTACTGAGATATTATCTATCATAATCCTATTGGGATGATTCATATATTAATTTTTTTATAGAATTATTTTAAAGGGAATGAAATATCAATTTATGATCCATTTACCCAAGTCTAATGCTTCTAAATCCCTAACATATATTAATATTATCATTTAAACTATTGTTTTACAATATGGTCAATAAAATATTGGACACCAGGCTCTCTATCATCATAAAAGGTGGTCTCTTTCATCCTATATGATTTTTTTCAATGAAGAATAATAAATGACCATATCATTTCCACCTATAAGTGGATTAAATTATTGGTAAATTCCATTATAATTGGATGAAATACTCTGAAGCTACATACCTTGAAGTCTTATGGGACTATCATCTAAAATTTTACAATTGAATTCCTTTACTAGTTTAGTTTCTATTAATTGCAAAATGATTTGTTTCTCCCTTTAAATAATTTGTTATAATTTCTATTTTGTTGAATATAATGCATGAATGATATTTCACCTATTTTTTGAAACCTGAAAGTGTGGTTCTTTATCTTTCACAATATATATAATTTCTAAATATTATTTAAGTATCTTCCTTATTAACATGGTTGAAAAAGAAAATAAAAATCCCATTCAATCTGGGTGAGGGTGAGTACAATCACCTCACTTTTTTTATGTTGATGGTATAATTTTTCTTCACCCATGAGATTTAAAAAATTTTGAGGCTATTAAAAAAATAATTGATCATTATGGGTCTATATAAAATTTGAACATAATCTATAATAATTTTAATGTCTTCTTCAGTCATTATTTCAACTCTCACTGGAGGTTGACCATAAAAATATGTGCAAAAATTAAGGATGGAACATTTCACTTCATCTATATGGGAATACACTATTTTGGGGAATGACAAAGTTTAATATCTTTGGGAATATATTTAATATCATAAAATATTATTTATTCTATTGAAAAGGGGAATTTCCTTATCATGTTTATAACAACTCTTCACTTTATTACACACTTAAACATGATTTATTACATAAAATTGCACTTAACAAAACTTTGTGGATCGAGAGGTCTAGTGTCTTGGGAAATTAGGAGCATTACATAAAAATTATAACATAAAACACAACATCTCTATTAAAAACTTCCTTTACATGACCACAACATTCCCTCGTACTTAGCATTGTATGGGATAAACTGAGGACATATATGTCTAAAGGGTTAACTATAAAGCCCAATAAAAGATAAAAAAAGGCATAAAATAAAGAATACACGACATGTTAGGCAATAATAATATCAATGGGGTGAAATAGAAACATGAACATAAGGGAATTATATAGCATGATTATCATAACATGGAAAGGTAGCATCAACATTTAACATGATATTATCATGAGGTAAGGATCATTGAACATGGAGAATGAGTAAACCCTCATTGAAATTGAATTAGCATGAGTAAACCCTCATTTCACTTGATGTATCATGATACTAATCTTTACCCTATGCATTGGAGCACTATTCGAGCACACCCTTCTTAATCATTTCATTTCATGCATAACTGTGCCACATGGATCATAGATTCATTAAACATTATCAGTTATTCCACGATAAAGTAATGTGGAATTAATACATGAAACACATTAATCAATAATTAAATGTTCATAAAGGAGAATAACATTGATAGATAAGTGGACATGGTATTCACTACAAAATGAATTTTTCTAGGAAAATCGCAGTTCAATTTTGATATCATAACGACATGACATAAGAATTCATAGAAATGGTTGATGAGAGAGAAAGGGGTGTTTAATCATATGTACATGAAATTCATAGTAAGGGGTTCATATATATACATGTCCCAACATATTTAATTTAATTTAGATTCATAATATGAAATAATTTCATTAATTTAAATGAGGAGAGATAAATACATTACAAATTTTTTGAATGGTAACAGGTGTACATAGAAGTCACTAATGAGAGATGAAGGGGTATCTCATAATTCAGACATAATGAGGGAAGTATGGGGGATGTATGAAATCATAACCAAACATTTTTAATTGAAAATACAAGGGTATAGCAATAGAAAGAGACTTTTTCAAAAACAAGAGAGGAAGAAATCCCTGTAGGATCGAAATAATGATGTAGATGCTCAATATACAAGAGGGGGGGTGAATTGTATACTTTAGAAATTCCTTTGGAACCTTTAAATTTAGTTATGAATAACTGTGTTTTCCTTAAGCCAAGGAAAGGGCTAAGTTTAACAAAGTTAAACTTAAGAAAATTCACAACACCTCTAATACCAAATGAAAACTTTGGAAAGAGATTCTGAAAGTAGGATCTGGAAATATGGTTCCAGAAATTGAAACTTAACAAAAGATTACAATATGGGATTCTACCTTAAAGCATATATAATCTAAATGGAACAGAGTACAAGTAAGAAAGTATAAGAAAGTTATACTTTCCTTATAATACAAATGCAGCAGAAATAAACAAGTAGTAAAACTACAAGTAACAAGATATAAGTATTTTAACCAAAAGAGAATGGTATCCAACAACCTTGGATAAAGGTCCCTTGATTTATACTTTTAAGAAAGTCTGTCTTACCCACACCAGGGTAAGCCCTCGATACGAATATCAGAATCTCTGTCTTGCTATCCCCGCAAGCCCTCAACTTCATGGTAGTTGGCAACCTCTGTCTTCCTATCCCCGGAAGTCCTCGAATGTAATCACCAACATTCGGAGTCGCACGAAGCAAAAACTGAACGAGTGGTTCAGTACACACAAGGCATGAAAAGCTTTCTCTCTCTAGAAATCACCTTAGCAGCGTGTGGTCTCTAGATTGATCAACTTCATTCTCTATTATGGGCTCTTTCAAATGAGCTCCTATTTATAGGAAAATTCCAACGGTCAACTCCCTCTTCCAATGGTCATATTTTCCATGAAATTCGGAGGGACCTGTACATGCGTAACTTAGCCAATGGTTAGTTTAAAACAGAATAGACGATATCTTTTTATAATAAAATAAGTGAAACAGAATGTACGACATCGTTTTAAGTCTTAAAAAGTTCGGAGTGAATATTCGGAGTGAATGTTCGGAATGAGAAAAATATATTAAAGAGTAGACAGATTATAACAACATAAGAAAAATGAATGTTCGGAGTCTAACCAAAAATAATTTTCGGAGTCTAAATAAATTCGGAGTGTATAAAACAAAGTTGATCAAATTCTGTTTAATAGGTGAATTCAGAATGAGGATTCGGAATGAGAATTCATCATCAGAATTCATAATGAGAATTCCTCATCAGAATCCGTAATGATAATTCCTCATCAGAATTCGTAATGAGAATTCATCATCAGAATTCTTAATGAGAATTCGTTGTCGAATTTCATAAGGATTCGTATCCTGAATCTGGAGTAGAACTTAATCAGAGTTTGTATCCTGAATTCGGAATGAAACTTTATTACAGTTCTTGTCCAGAATTCGGATCCTAAAACAGAATACTTCATATCAAAGTTTCAAACAATTCTGAGAAAATAGAAATGAATCTGAATTTTATACTTAAGAAAAATATGGATAAAAATATGATAAGGATAATTTTTCTTACAAAAGCAATTTTCCTTATAAAAGCAATTTTCCTTATAAAAGCGATTTTCTTAAAGATAAGGTGTTTGTGATTTTCAAAACAAGAAGGAATGGAAAAGTCATAAGGAAAACCTTATTGACTCAACAATATCCCCCATTTTGGAAAGCTCAAACATCCTTACGAAAAAGAAATTCTAAGAAGAAAGAAAAACATAAAGGCTTATCTCCCTTTGCTTTAAGGAAATTGATGATTATGACTAACTCCCCCTTAGGATTTGAAACTCTAAGGATCGTATTCTGGATTTCCGGAATGACATTTAATTACGAATAAGAAAGTATTTTTTATTGAAAAACTCCCCCTTAGATAAGCTCTTATTAGAGTTCTTTTTTCCTTAAGGATCTTTTCCTTCTCCCCCTTTATGATTTTCAAAAAGAATTCGAGGTAATGGAAAAAATAACAAAGTACCTGAAAAATTAGTAATAATAACAAAAGAAACGAGCAAGAAAAAATTTTCATTAAGTTTGAAAAATCTCAACAGTAATGAAATTTAGATACAACAAAAGATCAGATCTCTCTATTTTGGATCTTTTTCCTTCACCATGAGACCCTTAAGAATAGTCTTTATCTTCCTTAAGTCTTTATGATCTTCTTCATCTTTCTTCTCTAACATAACAATTCTTGCATTCTGGGATTCAATCTTTTCTTCCTGGGCTTGAAGCTTTTCTTCCTGAGCTTTCAATTTCTCTTCAAACTCAATCCGATGATCCCTTTCAAACTTCTACTTTTGGGATACAGAATTCATCTTCCCATTAAGATCTCTGACTTCTTGAATCCGGAAGTTCTTTTCATCTGTCAGCTTTTCTTCAAAGGATGAAGTAATCTCATTTATCTTCCTGTCTTCTTTCTCAAAGGCATACTTCACATTGTCTTGTAATTCATCAAAGAATCTCATCTCTTCTACAGTTTTCCTTGACCAATTTTTCATCCTCTTGCAAGATCTTCTATGGGCTTCATACCCGACAAAGAAAGTTTTGAACTAAGCCTCTATTTCAACACACTTTTCCATAACCATAGATACGGAGTCTGTTTTATGATTCAAAGTGTGTTGGAGCATCTGGCATCTTGAATAAATACTTGAGAAAGTCAGAATAGTACCTACCAACTTCTTTAAAGACTGAACAAAAAAGTCATTCCCCAATTAAGATGACTCTGAATCTGAAACTTTGCTTGGAGAATCTTCTTCTTCAAAATTCTCAACCTTCTTCTTGGAAGATTCACCAACTTCCCTTTTCTTTACTACCACAGAGCTCGGGGTATCAACAACAAGTTTCTTTCCCTTATCCTTTTTAGGAATGGATTCCTATTCCGGAGTTCTCTTTTCACTATCAGAAACTTGCACAACATTGTCTTCCTCATCAGAAACTTCCTGAGCACCAACCTCTACTTTCTCCATTTGAGAAATATCATGTAGAAGTTGTTCTTCCTCTGCATGATAAGCTACTTCTTCTTCTCCTTTCTCCTCATTCATCGCTGGAGTGACTAGCTTTGAAGATTCATCTTCTGAAGTTCGTAGCAAAAAATGTTCCGAAGGTGTCCCCTTATAATCATCTACTTGCTTCAACACATCTCCGATTTCACCACTTCCTTCAGCAACAGCTTCTTCTTCTTCCACTTGTTCAATCTGCTCTATTTCCTCAACAGGCTTAGCTACTGCCTCTTCCGGAGCAACAAAGTTCCTTCCTGGGGTCTCAGGTAGGGATTCTAAAGAAAAAGATCTCGGAACATGAATATTTTCTGATACCATCTCATTGAACTTCAACAAATCCTAAGCTACCTCAGCTTCAAACATGTTCTTCTTAAGCTTATTTTCTTTCACTTGTTTTTCTAGCTCATCCGCAGTCCTTTCCTTCAAGGCCTTAGCCTCCACATGATCTAAGCCAAACTGAGGCTCCCCTTGCACTCTCTTCTCTTTCATCTCCCTCCATTTAGCAACTACCTCATCTGGGTAAGATTTCTTCTTCTTAGGTTTTGGGGGTGCGGAATGAACTTCCTTAGACTTAGGATTCTCTGCTTCAACTTCAACTTCTTTCAACTTTCTCTTCCTTACTGGATTAGAGGATTACGGATCAGCAACTCTCGAAACCGCTTCTTCTTGAGAAGGTAAATCATTAAACTGAACAGTCTTCTTGTCAAAAGCTACATCCATTATTTTGAGTGTACCATCACTCACCAGCATAATCTTGAAAACTCTTGGCTTAGACTTGCACGCCTCCTTGAAAGACTCAAGGCACCGAACTATCAACTTTGAGAGGATTGCTGGATACATTATAATCTGAGCTCTCAGATTCCCTTTCTTAACATTCTCAAGAGTAATGAGAATGTGCTTCATCAGGTTAAACTTCCTCAGATTTATCAGAAAATCTAGGATGTAGATTTCACTCTTCTTCAGACTATCTTTTTCACCTTTCCTCGGTATGATAAGACCTTGTACCCACAATTCCAGAATTCGAAAATTCATAGATAAACTAGAAATCTTCGGAGCCTTGTCATCTGCCATTCCGAGAGTTTCTAATGATTTTTCCTTGTCGAAGATACCCTTTGAATCCGGAAACACATGAGATATGAATTCGTCTTCACCTTCATTATTCATCCCTACCAAGCTGGCTGCCTTGGCATATGAAAGCTTACAAGTCTTACCATAAGACTTAAAAGACAATTTCTCCCTTCCATCTTCCTTAATAAAGGAGACTGTTTAATAGAACTCTATAAGAAAATATGAATACACTTCATCTTGATTCCCAGGTTTTGACACCGCAACATCTTCCCATCCATTAAGCTTAATATTTTTGGAAATAAGAGAGTCATACTTGTTGAAGAAATCATGATGGACCAGCCTCTCTCTATATACTAACCACTTCAAAATCGGCTTAGAAGAAGACATGTCTTGAGAAGCTGCTTCCACAGACATTCAGATCTGAAGACCTCTGAGAAGTTCGGAATGGAGAAAGCTGAGGATCGGAACGGTCTTAAAACAGATAGGCAGATCTTCGAGATGTTGGAGCTTGAAAACCGATGTGGGACAACTATTTGGAGTCCCCTTTATATAGGCAACGAGAAAACAGTTCATCTTCCACGGTTGATCGAACGGTTGTGACAAGCTGAGATCAGATCTGACGGTCAAAAACCAATTCTCAAGAAAACTTGAATCCGATCTTTTGAGGTTTTTATTAAAACAAAAAAATAAGAAAACTATAATCCGAAAACAAAATATAAGAAAATTCCAGCAAGTAAAGTATGATTATGAAAACTTGAGTAAGGAAATCATACCTTTCGGATTGTCTTAGGAAGATTATTCATAATTGGTAACATTATTATGAAAACTATGAAAAAATCTTTATTAAAAAAAGACAAAATTCGGAAAACTCACTACGAAAAACAATCTCAGTAAGGAAAACTCAGTACGAAAAACAAACTCAGTAAGGAAAACTCAGTACGAAAATTTCATTCCAAAACATGAAAACAAAAAACTCATTATGAAAGATTCGGTACGAAAATACCGTAATGAAAATACCAGTACGAAATTTTCCATTTCGGATGTTTTCAATACGAAAATTTCCATTCCAGAAGTTTTCTATACGAAAATATCCATTTTGGAAAATTTTAGTTCCAGAAATTCCTATTCCGGAATTTTAGTTCCGAAAAGTTTGAAAAAAAAACTTTGAAAAAAAAAATTAGTTACTGTAACAATCAAATGTACTCCCCCTATGAAAAGGAGTTTATTTCTGTAAGGAGACTTTTTCAACAGAAAGTTAATTAAGGAGTATTACCTTACGGTTATCATTCTTAACTTCTGTTTAATGTATTCAAATCTATCATAAGGAAAATATTTTGTGAAAATATCAGCAAGTTGATCTTGTGTTCCGATAAACTGAAGAATGATATCTCCTTTAAGTGTGTGATCCCTAAGAAAGTGATGCCTAATATCTATGTGTTTTGCATGAGAGTGATGTGCATGGTTCTTACTGAGGGCAATGGCACTTGTGTTGTCACACAAAATTTTAGTTTTAGTAAAACTCAAGCCATAGTCTGTGAGTGTGTGTTGCATCCACAATACTTGAGCACAACAACTTCCAGCTGCTACATATTTGGCTTCAGCAGTGGAGAGTGCTACAGAATGTTGATTCTTGCAAGACCAAGAAACTAATGAATCTCCTAAGAAATGACAAGTTCTGGATGTACTTTTTCTATCCATTCTACATCCACCAAAGTCAGTATCAGAAAATCTTTTTAGAACAAAATCATTTCCAGAAGTATAAAATAATCCTAGATCCATGGTTCCCTTAAGGTAGCGAAAAATTCTTTTTACTGCCTTTAAGTGAGATTCCTTAGGCTTGGATTGATATCTTGCACATAAGCATACTGAAAACATTAAGTCTGGTCGACTAGCTGTTAAGTAAAGTAAACTTCCTATAATACCTCTAAAAGATGTTTGATCTACTTGTTTCCCAGATTCATCAAGATCTAAAGAGTTTGAGGTACCAATAGGAGTACTTATACTCTTTGTATTGTCATAACCATACTTTTTGATAAGATCTTTAATATACTTATGTTGAGATATGTAGGTTCCTTATGGTTTTTGAGAAATTGGAAAACCAAGGAAAAAAGTTAACTCACCCATCATACTCATTTCAAACTCATATTTCATTAGACTTGCAAAAGAGTCGGTCAAAGATTGCTGATTTGAACCAAATATAATGTCATCAACATAAATTTGAACAATCAAAATATTTTTCTTATCTTTCTTTATAAAAAGGGTTGGATCTGCATTTCCATTAACATAGTTATTTTGAAGCAAAAATCCAGTGAGTCTATCATACCATGCTCGTGGAGATTGTTTAAGGCCATACAGAGCTTTGGTAAGTCTAAAAACACAATCAGGATGTTTTGTATCTTCAAAGCCAGGAGGTTTTTCAACAAAAACTTCCTCTTGAACATAACCGTTAATAAAAGCACATTTCACATCCATTTGGAAAAGTTTGAAATTAAAGAATGCTGCAAAGGCAAGTAGAATACAGATAGATTCAAGTCTAGCTACTAGAGCATAGGTTTATTCATAGTCTATTCCCTCTTGCTGATTATATCCTTTAGAAACAAGTTTAGCTTTATTTCTAACTATGACTCCATTTTCATCACATTTATTTCTGAAAACTCATTTTACTCCAATAACAGAAGTTTCCTTAGGTCTTTCAACCAACGTCCAGACTTTATTCCTTTCAAATTCATTTAGTTCATCTTGCATGGCTTTGATCCAATCATCATCACCTAAAGCTTCATCAGTGCTTTTAGGTTCTAATTGGGAAAGAAATGCTAGATGTTCTACTTCATTTCTTAAGGAACTTCTAGTCCTTATAGGTTTATTTACATCACCAATGATACTATCACTAGGATGATTCTTAAGAAATGCTTGATTTGGGTTTTGAAAAGTTTGTTCATCAACATAGGGTAGAATGTCTTCTGGGGTAAATGTTTCAGGAATATCTTCTTGAACATTATCCTTATCAGAAGATTATTCTATCAAAGGTTGACAATCAGTTTTTGAAAACACATCCGAAGATGCAGGCTGGGATGGTTTAAAAACAAAAGGATCAGACTCATCAAATTTTACATGTACTGTTTCTTCAACAGTACAAGTATTTTTATTAAAAAATCTATAAGCATTAGTAGTTGTGGAATAACCTAAGAAAATTCCTTCATCATATTTTGGTGTGAATTTATGTAGATTATCTTTAGTATTTAGAATGAATACTTTGCAACCAAAAACCTTGAAGTAGGCCAGTCTTGGTTTTCTACTATTCCATAACTCATAAAGAGTTTTATTAAGAAAAGGTCTAATCAAAACTCGATTTATAGTATAGCAAGTAGTACTTACAGCTTCAGCCCAGAAATGTCTAGCTATAGAATATTCACTCAACATGGTTCTAGTTATTTCTTGAAGAATTCTATTTCTTCTTTCAACTACACCATTCTGTTGATGAGTTCTCGGTGCTGAAAAATTGTGAGTAATACATTTTTTACTACAAAAAGTTTCAAAATCAGAATTTTGAAATTCTCCTCCATGATCACTATGAATAGTTTTCAATGGAAGGTTTTTCTTATTTTTAACTTGAGCTCTAAAACTTTTGAAATAAGAAAAAGCTTCAGACTTCTTTGCTAGAAAATAGACCCAAGTAAATCTAGTATAATCATCAACTAGTACAAACACATAGCATTTGCCTCTAATACTTCCAGTTTGTGTTGGACCAAAAAGATCCATGTGCACTAACTGTAACACATCGGTTGTTGAGACTTCAACAATTGATTTAAAACTGGATTTATGTTGCTTTCCATATTGACAAGGATCACAAACTTTAGAAGAATCAAATCTAAGCTCCGGTAGATCCTTAACTAGTTTCTTCTTAGAAAGTTTACATAGGTTTCTAAGGTTACAATGTCGTAGTCTTCTATTCCATAACCAGGAATGATCTTCCATTGCACTTAGGCATGGTAAATCTTGGCTTCTAAGGTCTTCTAAGTTCAAAGTGTAAACATTCACTTGCCTATTGGCTGAGAGAATAAATTATTCCTTGGAATTGTGAACTAAGCACTTATCATTCCTAAAATTTACAAGGTAACCTTCATCACATAACTGGCTTATACTAATGAGGTTGTGCTTAAGACCCTTAACAAAAATAACATTTGAAATCAATGTTTTACCTAAAATAACAATATTACCAATACCAACAATCTCTCCCTTAGCATTATCTCTGAAAGTTACCTTTCCTCCTTTCGTTTTGATAATCTTTTCAAAATAGCTTTTGTTACCAGTCATGTTCCGGGAACATCCACAATCCATGTACCATGTATTGTTGCTGGTAATCTCTTTATTTTCCTGAAATCAAGAAAAGAATTAGACTTTCGGAATCCAAACTTGCTTGGATTCGAGATTTCCAGATAATAAAATTTTAGGTACCCACATATTCTTAGAGAAATAAGATTTGTGAAAACCTAAGGATTGGGTTTTGTTTAAGGAACAATTGTTTGCCCAATGACCACCACATTGACACTTGGTACAAAATGGGACACTTTGAGGAACAAAATAATTGTTACTGAAAATTGGTTTTGCATGGGTATAACCAAATCCAGATTTATTTCTTAAAGGTTGTATTTGGGAATACATTTTATCAAAATTTGCTTTACCATGCGTAAAGTTTGATAAACACTTCTTTAAGGAAAAAATTTCGGACTTGAGTTTTATAACCAAGTGTAACACCCCGACCCCAGTTACCCAGAGTTGGTGCATTATTACATAACATTGGCCTGATCACAAGAAAGATCAAGTCTCTAAAGACCGATTAGTTTAGTAGCCTTAGAAACACTAGATACAATCATAAAGTTTTACATTACATAAAAAAACATCTTGTCTTCATATCCCCTCATACTATCCCTGCATGTCATTCATAAATTACTTCTTCATAATCCTGGGAAAAATAAAACATTGAAAGGGGTGAGCTCAGATGCTCAGTAAGGATAACATTATATCAGAAGCTTTCATAGATAAGCATAAACATTTAAGGAAATTTATAATTAAAACAAAAGCCTTTTAAACTTGAACTTCAGCATAATATGGAAAAGATAAAATGAAATAATTCCATTTACTTATTCACATGGATATTCTACTAGTAGAACAATCACATGTAATATCAATAACCACTTTCATAATGATGGAATGCATAATTCCATACTATCATAACCACATAACCAAGGCCTCGTGCCAAGACTACAAATAAGATTTTGCCAAGGCCTTGTGCCAAGACACTAATTTGTCCCATTATACCTACCGATGCATCGAGGAGCTATAGCGGGCTCCACCCGTCACTTATTAAGTCCAATTCATTCCTCATATTAACATGTTTAAACATAACATAAACATTCGTATTAAAACTAGCATACAAAATGTCAATACTTTTACCAAAAACCATGAATGGTATAAAAATAGCATATCCACAGTCAAACATAACTCATTTGATACAATATGGAAGATTGTATTGTATCACATTAACCTCAATCAAGAATAATGAAGGATGTTGACATAGATGAAAATAATCATCAAAACTATTTGAGAGAAATATCCCCCTTTTCTTGAAAACATTTAAAAGTCACTATTTTTCAAGAAGCCATTTAAAAATAGATTTTTGAATCAAAGTGTCCCATACCACTTTGAAACTTTTTAAAAGGAGTTTTAATTTTAAAACTTTAATGTCCATATAAATAAATTCTTAAAACCATTTTTTAAAACATGGACATTAATGAGAAAGATTTAGAAGAATAAGTCTTTAAAACATTTAAAAATGGTATTTTAGTTAGAGATTCTAACCAAAAGAGCGACACTTGAATACAAATAATTGAGGTAATCAAAACTTTGTAATATCATGAGAATAAAGGGATTCATGATATACTATGTCAAAGTACATTATATACACCACATAAACGTGATTTGGTGAATAACAACAAAGAAGTCTCAATGGAATTTAAATTGAGATGAAATCTCTCATAAAGGCCGTATCCTTAGGTTAAGGATAAATCAACGACATAATTTTGTGTGAAAAATATAAATACACTAAATATGATTTTATATTCAGCGTAAAACAATCAAAAGACATTCACACATATTCTTGTAAAAACAACACCAACGAATTGGATGTTTAACTCAACAAATGGAGAATGAGTTAAAATTACTCTTATAAAATTCATATCAATGACATGAAAATTATCAATGGAGTGATTATGTGTATAAAAAGTATATCCACAGGAAAGGGAGTGGAAATTATGACATAATCGAATGAATAGTGATTCCACACATAATCTTGGAGTAATATAATCAATGAAATATGCGTAAAGCCAAATGAGTGGAAATTGAAATTTCGAATTCCCTTATCGATTAGGTAACATACGAAACATAAACCCATGAAATAAGGATCATAAAATTATTATGTATATACCCATTAATTAAAGTATAATATACAATTAATACAATTACGGGTAGCACACATACACCACCTGTAATAAATAAGTGGTGAACAATGGAATTCTCACGAAATTAAGAGTGAGATAAGAAACCCCTTACTTTGTACTTTTTCCTTGGTCGACGGTAGGTTAACCTCATGTATAATGGTGAAATAATTTTTATTTAATTATACAAGAATCATATGCATTAATATTATATCATATATGATCTTTTAACATTGATTTGTTAATAATATCATAGAATTATCGTCATTTTGGGTGTTAAAGGGTTCATTTTACTTTATATTCTTTATTATGTGAGCCATATTTGTTATTAATGGGATGTATATTATTAATATCCATAATGATATCAAGTCTTTAAATATTATTTTTAATTATCAAATGAGAATTATACTTGAATGGATACGATGGAAAATGAATCTCATCGCGTTCGTGGAGACGGTAGTCCGTACGTACGCACGAGCGACAATATCATTCTTTTGATATTAAAATAATATATAATTGGATGGTATATTATATATACAGAATCATTATCATGTTATATTTATTATTTACATGAGTTACACATAATTATTATACCCATACAAATAATAATATATTGAATAACAATTACACCACGACGTGGAGACGGTAAGCCGTACGTACGCACGTGTGGTGACATGTTATTCAAAGGGTGGATAGAATACTAAATATGGTTGTACCGTATTTATAATAACATAAAAACATATATATGATACTGAAGTTATTATTTTAGAATGGTAATAACAAATAATGAAGAAGTGGAAGAATAAAGGAACTTGAAAAGTGGTGGTGAAAACATTACCTCTTATTCGGGTTCTTCCTTTTGATTTGATCAAAAGGGATCCTTAGGATGGCTTTATGATCAAACTAAGGTCTCTAGGTTTTATTGAGGTAATTTTAGAGAGTATTTGGTCTGGGTTTAGCCGAACCAAAAGGCTTTGAAGGTGTGAAGAAATGAGAAGGAGGAGTGCCCTTTTATAAGAGGGGTGAGGGGCACCTTTGGAAAAGCTAGAAATATTAATTTATAATAAATTCATATTCGGTTTCTAATAGCTCAAAAGTTGATTATTTAAAGGTTAAGGTGAGGATGGGTCGAAAACCACTCAAAAAATAGAATTTATACAGGTTTGGGTCATTATATTAACCTTTTCTTTAAGTATTAACTCTTAGTTAATTAGTTTCACTTTTACAATGTCTCTTTGTATTTTTATATTATATGGTTAATAAACTTACCATATACATCCAAGATACCCCCAAGTGGTCCATTAATGATACAAATATCATAATATAAGTCTCTTGAACGAACCTTATATTTTTAGGAATTTAATATCAATTAATAATATAATATTTGTTTTAAAAAACTATTTTATGTCAATTTTGACACTATTCAATAGTTGATTTTTTTGAAACACATAACAGAATGATTACTTCGCAAAAAGTTAACTAAAATAAATCCTAATATGTCATATTAACCTATAAAATTAGTTTAATCCAATAAAAGTCTCAAATTATATTTATTTTGGTATTTATAATATCAATTATTCTAATTTTTCACTATTATGGTAATTACTGCATCACCATTGTGTCATAAATAAATTAACTTATTTAATGTATAAAAATTATAAATAAAATATCATTATGTAGAAAATCTTTTTATATTTCTAATGAATATTTATAGTCTAAAATAAAACATATATAACTATATGTAAAAATTGTTTTTCTAAAAGATATATGCTTGTGTCATTTTTGTAATCATTTTAACTTAATTAAAATAAAGTGTCCCTATCACCTACAAGTGGCTCCATGGGGTCCCAAAATCGACCCAAAGATGCCTATGGTCGAACATGTATCAACCAATAAGGCTAGGACACGTTTTAGGGTAATTTAGTATTATTATAATATTATTTGTTAACCCTTATTTACCGGATTTACCCTTAACCATGATAAATAAAATATTTACCGCAGTAATTATTCAAAATGTCTAAAAATAAAAGTTCCCTATTCACACAATATGAACATCCTGATTACAAATATGGAATCCATTTTTCCAAATTCAAAACACAGAAGTGTCAGAAATTAATTTAAAATTAATTCCCGTTGTTAAAACAAAAAGCGTGTTTTTAAGAGATAATAACTATCAAAAGATTGACACTTGTTTATGTCTGGTTTAAATGTGAAATTATGTTCAATGACCCACATTGTATTACATGGTAAAAATTTATTTTAAATATAATTTAAAACCACTCAAATTCATAATTTATCACTATTAATTATTTCGATTCAAAAAGTTGTTTTTAATTAAAATTTAGTAATTTTTACTATTCATCAAAATATAAAAGTTCTCTGAAAAGTACCAAAATTTCACCCGAGGCTAATTTTGTTATTCCGAATCAAAAAATGAAGTCTATTTTACCAAATTCAAAACATAAAAGTTGCATTTATTAATTTAAAATTGATTCCCGCTTTCGAAACCAAAAGGCGTATTTTTAAGAAATAATAACTATCAAAAGTTTGATACTTGTTTATGTCCAATTTTAAGGTGAATTTACTTAAAATGACCATCATTAGATTAAATAGTAAAAATATAGTCTATTTATACTTACAAACTATTAAAATTTATAATTTAACAGTATAAATTATTTTGATTTAAAAAGTTGTTTTCAGTTAAAATATAGTATTTTCACTATTCACCCAAATATGAAAGTTATCAGAAAGACACCAAAACATTATTGATACTAAATTATTAAATCCAGATTCTAAAGAAGAATTTAATTTTTTCAAATTGAATATATAAAAGTTTCAAATATTGGTTTTAAAAAGGCTTCTCCATTAAAAGGCGGTAAAATTTCATTTTTTGAAAAATACTTCTTTTATCTGAAAAAAATGAATTTATTTATAAATCATGTCTTAGAAACTCATAATATGGATTAAAATTATAAGGATAATATAATATTTAAAATTTAGTTAATACTATTCATAACCTCTTTTGAACGGCTAGTTTGGTAAGTCGTGGTGTAATTAAACTCAGTGTTTCGTACAACACACGCTATTGTATTATTCAAAGAGAAGTATACCGTGGAGGATTGGGGTGTTACACCAAGTTTTTATCCTCAAAATCATTAGTTTTAGAACTAGTGCTAGGCTCGAAAACATTTTTCTTAGAAATTACTTTTTCTAATTCTTTAGAAAGTTGGTTCTTCTCAGAACTTACTTCCTCAAGACTTTTTGAAATACTTTCAAAATCAGAATTTTTCCTATCAAGATCTTTAGAAAGATTTGATATCTCTTTTGTAAGAATAGAATTTCTAGAGTTTGCCTTATAAAGTTTCTTATTGAGTTTAGAATTCTCAATTTCAAGAAGTTCAGCAAACCTAGAGACTTCTTCATATGTAGGTAAAGTATTTTCTTCATCAGAAGAGGATTCTTCATCAGAAGAGTTATAATACTTACTATCATTAGAATTTAAAGAAACATTGGTCAATGATTCATCATTTCGTACCTTAGCCATAAAACAATTATTATCAATAGGTATTCTGGCTATAAGACCAAGATTCTTCTGTCCTGAAGATTCGTAATCAGAAGATCCATCTGAAGAATCACCACCACTGGCACTCCAGGTATCATTAGCTTTCAAAACATTCTTAGCTTTGGATTTATAATACTTCTTTCTGTTCCTGTCTAAATGCATTTCTTTCCTTTATTTCTTTTTAAGCAAAGGGAAATCTGGTCTAATATGTCCAACTCTCTTGCATTCATAACAAGTAACTTCTCCATCTTTCCTATCTTTCCTGTCCTTTTTCTTATACTTGGATTGGAAATTTCTCTAGCCAGCTATCTTGTTCATTCTTCGAGCAAGATTTTATAATTCATTTTCTGATATTTCACTCTCACTAGAATCTGATTGAACTACCATCTTCTTGGACTTGGATCTGGTTACTCTCTCAGGAGTCTTATCTTTCATATGATTTGATTTTGTTGTAAAAGAAACAGTACCATTTCCATTTTTCTTTTTAATGTTGTCAGCATCTCTCTTCATTCTGGTTTCATGTTGGAGAAGAGTTCCAAATAACTCATCAAGAGAAATTTGAGTCACTTTCCTGTTCTCATCTATAGCTGTTCTTTTTGATTCCCACTCATTTGGTATGATATTAGTTATCTTATCCACAAGTGCTTCATCATCCAAACCTTTCTCTCCCATAGATTGTAGGCTGTTGACGATAGTCATAAATCTCTGTTGAACTTTACATATTGGTTCACCATAAGGAAAGTTAAAACCATGATATTCCGCTCTAAGCATAACTCTCCTAGTCTCAATCACCTTAGAAGTTCCAAAGTGTGTAACCTCTAACTTCTTCCAGATACAATTAGCAGCTTCATAAGAAGAAATTTGGCAATATATATTTCTGGTCATTGAACACAGTAATGTATTGCGTACCTTATAATTGAGTTGATACTCTTGCTTTTACTGGTTAGTAAAAGTTTTAACTTCCTTATCAGGAATTTTATAATCACCAGTAAGAATAACAAAATTGTCTACTCCAGTATTGATAACGAAAGTCTTCATTCGATCTCTCCAGTACTCATAGTCATTACCATCAAATATTGATGGTCTTGTAGGAATTAGATTATCAATAGAACCAACATTAATTCCTGCCATACTTATAAACCTTTGACACACAAACTTGTTAGTAGAAAAAGTTCGTAATAACAAAGTTTGGAATGAGAAAGTTCGGAATGGGAAAGTTCGGAATGATAAAGTGAGCAAGAAAAACTTATACGTGAGTACAAGTATTTTAGAGACCTCCTCTGATACCAATTGTAGGATCAAAATAATGATGTAGATGCTCAATATACAAGAGGGGGGGGGGGGTGAATTGTATACTTTAAAAATTCCTTTGGAACCTTTAAATTTAGTTATGAATAACTGTGTTTTCCTTAAGCCAAGGAAAGGGATAAGTTTAACAAAGTTAAACTTAAGAAAATTCACAACACCTCTAATACCAAATGAAAACTTTGGAAAGAGATTCCGAAAGTAGGATCCGGAAATATGGTTCCAGAAATTGAAACTTAACAAAATATTACAATATGAGATTCTACCTTAAAGCGTATAGAATCTAAATGGAACAGAATACAAGTAAGAAAGTATAAGAAAGTTATAGTTTCCTTATAATACAAATACAGCGGAAATAAACAAGTAGTAAAACTACAAGTAACAAGATATAAGTATTTTAACCCAAAGAGAAGGGTATCCAAAAACCTTGGATAAAGTTCCCTTGATTAATACTTTCAAGCAAGTCTGTCTTACCCACACCAGGGTAAGCCCTCGATACGAATATCGGAATCTCTGTCTTGCTATCCCCGCAAGCCCTCAACTTCAAGGTAGTTGGAAACCTCTGTCTTCCTATCCCCGGAAGTCCTAGAATGTAATCACCAACATTCGGAGTTGCACGAAGAAAAAACTGAATGAGCGGTTCAGTACGCACAAGGCATGAAAAGCTTTCTCTCTCTATAAATCACCTTAGCAGCATGTGGTGTCTAGATTGATCAACTTCATTCTCTATTATGAGATCTTTCAAATGAGCTCCTATTTATAGGAAAATTCCAACGGTCTACTCCCTCTTCCAACGGTCATATTTTCCATGAAATTCGGAGGGACCTGTACACGTGTAACTTAGCCAAAATTTAGTTTAAAATAGAATAGACGACATCGTTTTATAACAAAATAAGTGAAACAGAATGTACGACATCGTTTTAAGTCTTAAAAAGTTCGGAGTGAATATTCGGAGTGAATGTTCAGAATGAGAAAAAAATATTAAAGAGTAGACAAATTATAACAACATAAGCAAAATGAAAGTTCGGAGTCTAACCAAAAATAATTTTCGGAGTCTAAATAAATTCAGAGTGTATAAAACAAAGATGATCAGATTCTGTTTAATAGGTGAATTCAGAATGAGGATTCGGAATGAGAATTCGTCATCAGAATTTGTAATGCGAATTCCTCATCAGAATTCGTAATGAGAATTCCTCATCAGAATTCATAATGAGAATTCATCATCAGAATTCGTAATGAGAATTCGTTGTCGAATTTCATAAGGATTCGTATCCTGAATCTGGAGTAGAACTTAATCAGAGTTTGTATCCAGAATTCGGAATGAAACGTTATTACAGTTCTTGTCCATAATTCGCATCCTAAAACAGAATATTTCATATCAAAGTTTCAAACAATTATGAGAAAATAGAAATGAATCCGAATTTTATACTTAAGAAAAATATGGATGAAAATATGATAAGGATAATTTTTCTTACAAAAGCGATTTTCCTTATAAAAGCAATTTTCCTTATAAAAGTGATTTTCTTAAAGATAAGGTGTTTGTGATTTTCAAAACAAGAAGGAATGGAAAAGTCATAAGGAAAACCTTATTGACTCAACAATCCCTTACATGGATGTGTGATAGTGAAAGGTTTGGGAGAGGCTTGAGAGAGGCTTCTTGGGAGCTTGTGGAACCTTGGGAGGATTCTAGAGAGAGGAGGGCAGGGGTTGGTTGAGTTCAAAATTATTTGAGTGGAGAGGAAGTGGGATCTTGGATGGGTTTATGTAGGAAAAGGGAGGTAATTATTTATAGTATTTTATTACATCACTATTGGGTCATTATGATGCTATAAAACACATTATATAATCAAACAGTATTTAATTTTTACCTAGAAATTCGACTGTCTCAGAAAATTAAGAACAATTCACAATTGGATAATTTCAACTCCTGTATTCCAGAAATAATATTAATTCTATCTAAATAATTTTATAAATATGTGATTTTTACTTTAAAAAAAGAAGACATTTATTTAAAATTCATGGGTTTTGATAAAAAAAAATTTCAAAACATAATAAAATTTAAAATTGTATTCATAAAAATTATACAATCATTTTTATTTAATAATAAGTAATTTAGTAAAAATATTTTATTAAAATATTATTTAATTCAAAAATCCCTTAATTCATAAAAATCGATTTCTTAATTTAATATTAACTAAAAAATACTATTTGTTCTTTATAAACAATTTACAAAGTAACAATAATAAAATGAATGTATATTATTTATTCTATACAAAAAAACAATGCACATAATGATAGTGCGGGGGTCTTGCTACATAACCCCTTAAAACACCCACATGAGACCTATGGGTAAAGTGTGCAATGGTGAAAAAATCATGGGGTGTCTTGGATAACAACGCTCAGGTGGTAATCTATATCAACATCAACTTCTATCGTAAGCAGTTCCATTTGAGATGAATGTGTTGAAGCTCAGATATGGGATTGGTTAAGAGCTAATCCTAGTGATGCCACCTCCTTTCCGAGCTCTGACAAATGGGCCCCATACAAAGAAATTCTATTGGATGAGGCCATCTCATCCTTTTTTTGAGTAAGTTGGATTTGTTAAATCCCTATATTTTTACTAATCATGTGATTACTATTCAATGGCTATATTAGCAATGGTATGAATTCTTAACAGTATTTATTAATTCAAAAAAAATAAAACCAAAGAAGTTCATACATTTTATATGATCATTATACATAATATTACATTTAATTAGATCAAGAGTAATTTTCATTAACAAAAGTTTGGGTCAATACCATCATCCCCCCTTATGAAATTTTGTGCTCGAAATTTCCTTTTTCCACACTAAAACAGATGTGGGTAACTCTACCTCATCACATCCTCTGGTTCCCATGTTGCTTCTTCAAACTTGTGGTTTCTCCAGAAGACCTTGATGAAGGGAATTGTCTTATTTCATAGAACCTTTTCCAAACAATCTAAGATCTTCACCAGCTTCTCTTCATAAGAGAGGACATTCTCCTGTAGTACCACCTCTGGATTGAGTACATGTGATGGGTCAGTTAGGTACTTCTTTAAAAGTGATACATGGAATACAACATATACATGAGACATTTTTAGTGGGAGTGCTAGTCGATATGCCACTGCTCCAATGTGATCAAGGATCTCAAAAGAGATTATATACCTTGGACTAAGCATTCAATTCTTCCCATATCTCAAAAATATCTTCCACGATGATATACTAAGAAATACCATGTCTCCGACATCATACTCTAGGTCTCGTCGATGATTATCAACATAGCTCTTTTGTCAACTCTGAGGATATTTAATATGCAGCTGGATGGTCAAAACCTTATCCAAAATTTATTCAATCATTTATGGACCTAGTAGTTTTCACTCCCCAACATCATCCCAACTTGTTAGTGTTCTGAGCCTCTTCCCATAAAGGGATTCATAAGGAGCCATTTGGTTGCTTGAGTGGAAACTGTTGTTTTATGAGAAATGAACTAGAGGAAGATGTTAATACCATCGTCCATTGAATTCCATTTATTATTCTCTCAACATTTCATCTAGTGTATGGATAGTCCACTCATATTGGCCATCAGTTTAGAGGTGATAAGCCATACTAAAGTTCAACTCAGTGTTCAGAGCATGTTGGAGACTCTTCCAGAACATAGAGGTGAATCTTGGATCTTTATTGGATACAATAGATAATGGTACTCTATGAAACCTTACCAATTATATGATATATATCTATGCCTATCGATCCAGTGAGAAATACTCTTAAATTTTAATGATGTGTGTAGTCTTTATAAGACGATCCACAACAACCCCAATGTCATTGTTTACTTTGGATGTCTTCGAATGTTTGTTGACGAAGTCTATGGTGATGTTATCCAAATTCTATGTCAGTATGGGTAATGGTTGAATCATCCCCTTATAATTTTTCCACTCATCCTTCACTTACTGGAATACGAGGAATTTTGATGTAAAACCAATGACCTCCTTGTTCATGTTATCCCACCAACAATTCTCTCAGAGATCTTGATAAATTTTTGTGTTTCCAAGGTGGATGGAGAAATTTTATATTTTTTCATCATCCAAAATTTCATTCTTTAGCTCTAGATTTTATGGAACAAATATTCTTGAACCAAATCTTACAATTCCTTCTTCATTAAAATTTAAATCCAAGGATTTCCATTTTCTGATAGTTTCTACTTTCTTCTGAATTCTTACATCATCCTTTTCAGCATCCTTTAAACATTCCAAAAGATAAAATTGATAAATAATTTGTGAATGGATTGATGATGTTCCCTTATTTATGATTCTGATTTCCATATTCATCAAATCAACAATGATTGGATCCCTTTCAATTCTCATCGATGATAGAATCGATGGGTCCTTTCTACTTAGAGTGTCTTCCACCTTGTTGTCTTTCCCAGGGTGGTAATGGATTGAGCAGTCATTGTCTTTGATAGGCTCTATACATATTTGTTGGCGCATGTTCATCTCTTTCTATGTGAATATATACTTCATGATTTTTTTATCTGTATATATTTCAGACTTCTCCCCAAAGTGGTAATTCCGCCAAATTTTCAATGCAAATATTTCTGCAGCAAACTCCAGATCATGTGTGGGATAGTTTTTCTCATGAACATTCAATTTCCTTGAAGCACATGCAATGACTTTTTCATTTACCATCAATACAGAACCCATGACATTCTTCGAAGAATCACTAAATACCAAATAATGTTCTCCACTAGTGGGTAATGTAATCACGAACACAATGATAAGTCTCCTTTTACACTCCTTGAATCTCTCTTCGCATTCATCACTCCTTGAAAACTTGAATCACTTCCGAGTTATCTCAGTAATAGAGTTTGACATACCTGAGAAATTTCTCACAAATTGGAGATAATATCTAGATAACCCCCAGAAGCTACGAATATCCATCACCAATGTTGACCTCATCCATCCCACAATTGTAGCTCTCCTAGAGGGATCCACAAATATTCCATTTCTTGTGACGATATGACCTAAGAATGATACATCCTTTAACTAGTTCTCACACTTTCTATACATTTCATAGATATTTTCCTTTCTCAAGGTCTCTAGTATAGTTATTAGATGCTCCTCAGGATCATCTTGGTTTTGTAGTGTATTATAATATCTTCTACAAAGACTACACAAAATTTGACTAGGTAATATCTAAAGACCCTATTCATAAATTCCATGAAGATTTCTGGAGAATTAGTTGGTTAGAAAGGCATTACCAAGAATTCATAATTCCTATACCTTGTACGAAATGTATTAAGGTGATATCCTCCTTCTTCACCCTTACATGGTAATATTTTGACCGAAAATCCACCTTGGAGAAGTATTGTTCTCCACATAGCTGATCGAGTGAGTCATCAATTCGAGGAAGTGGATACTTGTTATTTATCGTGGTTTTTTGAGCTCATGATGATCAATGAAAAGGTGCATTGACCCATCTTTCTAATAGACTAAGAGGACTGGTGCACCCCATGGTGAAGCACTTGGGGGTATAAAACCTTTATCCATATTCTCATATATTTCATTCTTCAGCTCCTCAAGCTCCAAAACATCCATTCAATACAGAGTATTGGTTATTGGAAATTCCCCTGGTATAATATCAATTGAGAATTGAACATCTCTTCTAGGAGGAAGACCAGACATTTCCTTGGGAAACACATCATCAAATTACCTCATAATAAGAATGTATTCATGGATGGTTACTTACTTAGATTCATTCATCTGATCCAGATAGGCATGCTCATTGGGTAGTAATATCCACGCTTGATAATATGGTACTAAAGAAGATTTATCCCCCTCCTTTCAATTGTACAGAATCAGGGATAAATTTTCCATATGAATAGTGATTTCCCTCTCATGGAAATTTATGTTGGATCTATACAAGGAAATCCAATACATGACAAGAATTGCATAAAATTACACCAATGGGAGTATGAAGAGGGTCAATGGGAAGTTAAATCCCCAAATTATGACAGGGTAGGAGTTATATTCATGGGATGCAATGATTTCCCCATTTTCTGTTCTCACCAACCTCTTTACTTCCATGATTTTTGGTGGTGTTGGGATCATTCTAATAATCAATCAGGATATAAAAGAATTCATAGAACTAGAATAAAAAAGTACATTCTCTCTTCTTGAATGAATAACTAGAGTACCTATCAGCACTTCATTTTCGGTGTTCACTTCAGATGTAGTGATGGTAAAATATCTCCCTTGCTGCCCTGGAGGTTGTTGGTTGCCTCTAAAAACCCTTAGCATAGGGAAATAGTTTGAACAGTGCCCTGGTTTTTTGCATTTGAAACAATGAAAATTGTACAGAGTGTTGAACAGAGCGTTCCTCTCCTCTGTAGTAGCTGCATGTTTTAGTTGTCAGTAGTTAATAGCAAGGTTCCCTTATCTTCAACACCAAAATTATTTCCTCTTCCCATTCAGGCAATTTATGGGGTGCTTCTTTCAACTCCATTGGAAAGTGGGGTGATGTATTTTCTTAGTACCGTTGGATTTATCCATAGGATAATAAGAATTGAAGTCCACCTTACTATTTTTATCCCCATGATACACTTGAGATTTTATGATCTACATTTCGACTTTGAGGGAAAATCAAAATATTTTCTCATAGCTCTCAATGTCACGGATCACTAAAGCATTCTGTAGGATAGTATTTCGCCCACCAAAGAAGCGGTAAACCTTCTATTGAGGGGCAACGACAAATCTAGAGTCATATCATGCAATCCTTGTGAGGGTTTCCTCGTATTCTATGATAGATTCATTGACTTTTTTCTTGAGGGTAAGGATGTCCCTTTCCATCTTAAGTCAGAGGGTGCACAAAAAATATCTATCAAAAATCATTTTCTAGAAATAAAACCATTACAATGCCTCGATATCTTCCTCATGCTTTATATTTTTGATCAATGTCCACCACTGATCAGCTTCACCTTCCATATGATAATCATCCAAAAGAACCTTCTCTTTCTCAGAACATTGAAGGATGGAGAATATCTTTTCAATGGATTTGATCCATTATTCATCAATTGAGGGATCATATGATCCATTAAATGTTGGAGGCCTTTGTCTCGTGAATCTATCCACTGTGAATTTTTCTTTCTTAGGATGGTTTTAACGTTCTTCTTGACCCACACTTCTTTTAAAAACATGAATTAACTGAGAGAGTATCATGACAAAGTTCACAATCCCCACTCTAATCGAATTGGGAATAACCACAGAACAGTCATAACATTGATCTTTGCATCATTTTTTAGCCCAAGTCCTACTATTACCGGCCATTGGCTAGTATAAACTGAAAGTTATCAGCAACACATAAAGGGTAATCCAAAGAAAAAAAGGAAGAATTATAAATTACTTTTATTTCCCTAACTTAATAATTTACAGGCTTCAATATATTTTATCCATGATCTACTTCCCAAAATATATTCATAGGGGAATTTTTTTATTCCCTTAATAATGGTTCATACTAAGAATGTGATTTTACCAATTCATAGCCACCAGGAGTGTCGTAACCAAGAGTGTATCAAGGCCTGTTATCGTGCACCATTTCCCATTCGAGTCTAGCTCAAAGTGGTGTTTTCGGGTTAAATCCTAGATACATCTATGCCAAAGCCACCTCTACTTACTCATATCCAAACAAGGATGTATTTTCTTGATAAACCATTTACTCAATACCCACCAATATTTTGGGATATTTTTATTATTCTTAGTCTTATCCCTAAGGCTTCCACTAGGGTTTTCTAATCCTAATCCAAAAAATAACTAAACCTCCCTCTCATAAAAACTATAACAACCCCACTCTCTATTACACAAATATACATGATTTATTACATAATGATTCACTTAAGAAAACTCTATGGATTGAAAGGTCTATTGTCATGGGAAATTACGAACAATACATAACTACATAGAACATAAAACACAACATCTTTATCAAAAACATCCTTTACATGACCACAACATTCCCTCGTACTTAGAATTTCATGGGATAACCTGAGGACATACTTGTGAAAAGGGTGAGATATAAAGCCCAATAAGGTAGTACAAAGGAATAACATAAATAATAAAGGACTTGTTAGGAAATAATAAAATCAATGGTGTGCAATAGAAACATGAACATAAGGGAAGGATATAGCATGATTTTCATAACATGGAAATGTGGCATCAATATTTAACATGAAATTAGCATGGCCAATGCTCATTGAACGTGGATCATGAGTTAACCCTCATTGCACTTGATGTATCATGATACTAATATTTACCCAATGCATTGGATCGCTATCAGGGAACCCCCTTCTTAATCATTTCATTTCATTCATAAGTGTTCCACATGGATCATACAACATGGATTCGTTAAAAATAATATTTTATTCCATGATAAAGTAATGTGGAATTAATACATGAAGATATTTAATCAATAAGTAAATGTGCATAATGGTGAATACCCTTGATATAGAAATGGACATGGTATTCACTACACGATGACTTTGTCTTGGAAAATAGCGGTGCAATTTCGGTAGCATAACAGTGTCAAATAAAAATTCATAAAAATGGTTGACGAGAGAGAATGGGGTGCCTCATCACATGTACTTGAAATGGAACGTAAGGGATTTATATAGATACATGTCCCAACACATGTAATGGAATTTAGATTGATAATAAAAAATAATTTCTTGAATGTAAATGAGGAGATAGAAATCCCTTACGGAATTTCAGAATGGTAACATGTGTACATGGGAGACATTAATGAGATATGAAGGGGTATCCCATCATTAAAAAATAAAGAGGTATGTATGGTGGAGGTTTGAAATCATACAACAAAATTTTAATTTGAATTACAAGGGTATATAAACATAATGAAACTTGGACAAAAATAAGAGAGGATGAAATCCCATACTTGGAAGTGTGATCCCAATGGCTTGGGAGAGGTTTCTTGGGAGCTTGGGGATCCTTGGGAGGATTCTAGAGAGAGAAGGGTAGGGGTTGGACGAGCTCCAAAGTCTTTGAGTGAAGATAATTTTGGAGCTTGGGTGGGTTTATATAGTAAAAGGAACAAAATTATTTATTATTTTGGTTTTGGACCCTACAGATTAAACTAATGAAAAACACAAACCATCCCTTGGATTTTGCCTATGGTTTTTTCCAAAGGGGAGTGGAAAAAATTATTTTATAAGGAAAATGGCATAAATTATTAAAATATTAGGCTTGATTATGTGGAGTTGAGTCACATTCTGAAGGAAATCATTTTAAAAATATAAAATGTTTTTTAAGTATTGGAGGGTCCATTATGGTTTTTTTAAAATAAATAAAATTAACCTAAAATAACATTATTTTAATGGTAAAACATATATTAGCCAAATATCTAATTTATAGTATTTTATTACATCACTCTTGGGTAATTATGACGTCATAAAACACATTACATAATTAAACAGTATTTAATTTTTACCCAAATATTTGTCTGCCTAAAAAAATTATGAAAAATTCACTGTGGGATAATTTCGACATCCTGATTTAGAAAATAATATTCATTTTATCTAAATAATTTCCTAAAAATTTTAATTTTTTTACTTTTAATATAAAAACAGATATTTATAAAAAATTCATGGGTTATGATAAAATAGCTTTCGAACATTAAAAAAAATAAAAATTGTATTCATAAAAATTATATGATCATTTATATTTAATAAAATTTAATTTTATAATAATATTTTATGAAATTATTATTTAACTAAAAAATACATTAATTCATAAAAATTGATTTCTTAATTGAATATTAACAAAATATTACTATTTGTGATTTAAAAACTATTTACAAAGTAACAATAATAAAATGAATGTATATTTTTTATTATATACAAAAAAATATAGATAATCATAGTGCTAGGGTCTTGTTACATAACGACTTAGAGCACCTGCATAAGACAAAAGGGTAAGGTGTGCAATGGTGATAGACTCTTGGGGTGGCTTAGATAAATTGATTGGGTGGTAATCTCGATCAACATACACTTCTCCTGTAAGTGGTTCCGTTCGAGCTGAACGTTTTGAAGCTCAGATTGGGCTTGGTCAAAAGTGAAGCTCAGTGATGCCACACCCTTTCTGAGATCTGACAAATGAGCCTCCGTACGGAGAAATTATACTAAATTAGGACATCCATTCCTTTATTTTTGTAAATTGTATTTTTTAAATCCCTATATTTATACAAATCATATGATCACCATTCAACTGCTATATTAGCAATGGTAACTATTCATAACGGTATTTTTAAATCCAAAAAAATAAAAACAAGGATGTGCATATATTTTAATTGACTGTTATACATAATAATACATTTAATTAGATCAAGAGGAATTTTTATTAACAAATGTTTGGGTCGTTACAATGTTGAATAGATCTCATTAAAAAAATAATTTTTATTACAAAATTGTCTACATCGTTATTCCTTACAAATAGAAGTGTTCTTTGACAAGAGACATGAATCAATTATTCATAAAAATCATATGAATTTGAAATATCTATGGGTGGAAATTAATTTTGGTCAAATGGAACACATGATATTAATTATTATTTGAAGGAAACATATGTATTGAATTTTTTTCCATTTTAAATGATTTTATCTAAGATCACTCTTTTTATAGGCTCCTCATGAACAAATAAAATAAAAATAATTTTATGAAGAAGTGAATTCTTAAGTGTATGGAACCTCTAAAGATAATATATCTTCTCCCCTCCATATGGAATTTTAGAAAAAAGTCATGCATAGTAAGGATAATGTATAACAGAAGGCTGATCTTTATAATTTCTAAAAACAAATTCTAAAAAAGAAACTGGATTGACAATCTCTGAATTTATGGATTTCATGGGAAAACTGTAGAACCTGATGTGAGTATTATATATAAAATTTGATCCTAATTGGATAAATTACCATATATTCTCAAGGAAAATATCTATTTTTATCCTTTCACTCATAATAAGGATGACCTAATAGTGGATCTGGTGAGTCATGACAACCTCACCAATAGATTTATTATATTTTAAGAATGAAAATATAAAAAATAAAATCTGTATTGAATCAATTTTGAAATGAATTTACTATTACATATTTATATATCCTTATTGGAAGGGACACTTGAAATAGACTCCCCACACATGTTAGACTTATGAATATATTTTTTGAATCTATACACATTGTGTAGCCCAAGTAGAGTTGTACATGGTTACATCAAACCCATTTTTTCAAATAAAATTTCTAAAACTCTATAGATTATGGTTTCTAACCACATTAATGTGGATAATTCTAATTTATTTGATTTTAGATCTATTTTTTTCCACTATATCATAATGGAATTCTCCTTCCTTCGGAAGAAACTTCTCTGGAATGTTGTTTCTAAAATTGTCCATCTTATATGCTGGAATAGGAATACTAATAGATTTGAAAATCATTACATTGTCCCGAACACAATTATGACTAATATATTATATAAATTCATGGTGTAAGTCAACATTAATTTTTTAATTAATGGGAATTAAATCTGAGAATTACAATTTTTAATTTTTTTGGGAAATATAGGTTATTAAAAAAATTATAATCGCTATATTTATATTTTTAGCAACCACCAATTATAGGATGGTTCAAGATCAAAAAATATGGAGATTCAAAAAGATATCAAGATTCTAATAACTATGGTGAAAAATTTAGGGATATTAAAGGATGTGAACTATCATGGTGCTCTAAATAATATTGAATGGATACTAATTATGTTGTCAAGATGGAAGGAGAAATCATAGAAATCTAGATTGTGAGATTCAATAACTAGAGTAAACATCTACTAGAGGTGGACTCCTTTATTGTTAATGAAATAATATTGAGAATATAATCTACCTATTGGAGGATCACAACATCTTTGTAGTATTTTTTTGATTAATATAGTCAAATTAATTTTTTTTCACATTTCAATTGAGTGGGTAATAGAATAACTGTCTCCTTATCCATATTTAGTGTTGGTTTGGGGAGTTATAACCAGAATCAATCCATGTTGTATCCAATAGAGGATATTTTTTTCCTGGATTCATAAAAATTCATCTTTTTATATTTTTAAATATTTTATCAGATATATAGTTTAATAGCAAGGAGGTCTGTTATTATTATTATTATATTGAGACATTTTGGTGCTCTTTAAAACCACATTTGAAAAATATTAGGTCATCCTTAATTAAACACTAAAAAACTATTCCAGATAATTATTTTAAGAATATAAATTTTATGAAATGGCATATGAATTAAAAACATAAAAAATGAAATTTTGAACTTCCATTAAATTTATATAAAAACCATGATCAAGGTTACTTTACATGCCAACGAAACCTCTATAGATGTACCATATCACTATAGTATTGATACTCACTCTATCTCATTGGATAATGATAATTAACATTCCATTACATTATAAAATCAAATCAATCCAAGTAAATATTCCACTATAATGGTGTTAATGAAGGATTATCCCACTAACTGACTCTAGCACAATCATATACTTATCATCCAACCACTCTCCTTTCCAAAATTCCAGTCAGCTTCATATAGGTACTAAAATATGAAAACCTTTTTCTTAAATTTCAACACATTATATACTAAATATAATTAGGATTCAAGGAAATAATAGTCCCATGATATATTCTTAGTTAAGCAATCATAGATATATTTATAATCCCCCAAGGTATAAAAAATTGGTTAACCTTGAGGATGCCCTCAAGGATAAAATGTGTAAATCCTAGCTATTCCTCATTTTTTTTTCTATTTTTATATATTTTTATAAGATTAAATAAAACAAGAATAAATAGTGTTGTTAATAATATATGAATGAAAATTATATAAAAGGGATAAAAATAAGTGAAACAACAACATGGAAAAGGAAATGAAATTAATAAGAACAAAACCTGCACCATGTTGATCTACTTTACCTGACCTATCATAGATCTACAATTAGAATTTAAACATTAACTATAAATAATATTAATGCATGATCAATACATAAAAATATAAAAATATATCACTCTAATAATTTATACTGATTCATATAATATATTCATACACATGAGAGAAATTCCATGTTGAAAAGAAACACTTAATGAAACTGCCTCACATATAGTGTCTTCAAATAATATGTTATCTTTATGGTAATATTGAAATCACAAAAAATCTTATAAAATACTATTTAATGTGATATATGTGATGGAGTTGAAATTAATGAAGAAATTAATGGTATAAAACCAATCATACAAGTAAGTATATAATTAAAACTCCTAATTTGATATCAGTGTCTTCCATGATTTAAGAATAATGTGTTGATCAATTTGATATTAAATATGTAGGACACATAGAGCTTCAAATTTTTAGGTTATCCCTCTATTTATATAGGTTAGATAACATTTCGAGATAAAAAAAATAATTTATAGAATAGTAGTCAATTTATATAGTTAGAGGAAGAAGAATCGAGGGAGGAGAGTCTGAATTAGTTCTATGAAACAGGGAATATTAAATACATCCATAAATTAATCCTTGTGTTAATGAAATATTGTAAATAGTGTTGAATATATAAAATGATTCATCATTTTTATCTCGATAATTTTAAATACAATTAGAGGTAGAGGGATGGTGAATTAGGGTATGAATGATCCAAAAAACATCCCCTTCATATATTGATTCAACATTAAATAAATCACCCTTCCTTCCCTTTTCCCATAGAAAGGTTTGAGTATAAATGAAATCATGAATGAGTCATAAATTTTTTTCTTATTTCACCCATACTAGGAAATGTTCAAGGAGATGACACAGGAAATGTACCTTCATAAAAAATACACAAAGGCACAAAGTTGTTTCAATTGTTGGAGTAGACTAACTTTTCTTTTTGGTTCGCTACCTTTAAAAATTGGAATTATCACTAATATCTCAACTATAGTGTGCTCTTTGCTACATTATAAGAAAATTTTCATGATCACTTAGATCATTATTGTCTACACATGATTTTGTGTGTCATGCAGCTCCACTTTCATCAACTTGATAAATAACTCATTACATTATAATTTCTAGGAAAACAATAATGGTTCGCGTAATATTTATATCCACAAAACCCCTATCCCAAATTTTAATATACATAAAAAAAATTACGAAACCATTCCCTTTGACATTTTTTTTCCATTCATAAAAAATTTCTCTTTCATGAGACTCACATCCATTCAAAAAACCTTCTCCTCTTTAAAAAAACAAAAATAATTTACAAAACTAAATACTTCCTGCAGAAAATTTCTTATTTTACTCATTCATGAATTTAGAGCTATTGGATGTTTGTTGAGGCATGATCTCATCAAATTAGGTGCATAGACACAAATTTATTGATGTCGCCCCCCTTGAGAATCTATTCAATATCACTACTAACTTTTTGAGAAACTATTCATATTTGATAGTGAAACACCCTGACTTCATGAAACATTAATAAAATTTCCCATTCATCAAACTTCTTATAGTTGCATAACTTACCACATTATTCCTTCATGGAATTGTATTCATTCATGACACATTCCTCCATGAATCTCCAATCCATCCTCACATCAAGCATTATAAAAATATATGTATTTTCTATATTTTTATGAGGTAGTCATAGAAATACATCTATCATGAAGCTTGCCCCATCCATTAAATTTTAGACTCTAGAAATATTTCCAGCACAAATACGTGATTCCACCCTATACATAAAATTTTCTATACCACTTCCAGAGATTCCATACCATTGGAATGAATCATTATCAACACACATTGTTAACAATCATGTTGGAACTCAACAATTGATCTTATTAAACTGGTTTTTGAAGAATCACAATAAACCCCCAAAAAAATACAAAGTTACCTTGAAGTATATTTCCTAGTAATATCCACATTTGGGTTTGATGAAAATTCATCATCCTCTGATACCATTTTAAATCTTCTATTTCTAATATGTTGATAATATGTATTACTCTTAACACTTCTAAAAAAATCCACTTATTTTGATTCTAGATAGTGCTAAAACACTTACTCAACACACACTCTAAGCCCACATGAGTTATGATCGATGCGAGAAATAAGAGTATATTGATAAGTTCAAAAATTATTCACTTCATTCCTGAAATAGGGAACTGATTTCATCCCAAACCTCATTTTTCATGATATATAATATTTTATTGAATATTTTCATTATTTTTAGATTCAAAACACCCCATATTTGACCCATTTATTTCAAGATATTTTATTCCCCTTTTTCAACGGACCAAAATATCACTCTTTTGTGGGTATAAAGTTATAAAAAACTCATATTATAAGATAAAGGGGAAAAGAAACCATTCCTCAAGAATCGGGGGTTCCATATGCACACTTGTTCAAGTGTGGGAAGTTGATTGTAATCCAATATCCACCTGATGACACTAAAACACCAATTTTGGTAAGGCCTTCATTAGAATTTACGATACTTATATTTCTATAGGCACAAAATCTAACATCACATTCCCATGTTCCTCATTCTCCATGATAAAATTACACTTGATTTTAAGGTGCCTCAACCATCTGTTATGGAATGGATTTTTAATATGATTTATTTCACTTCAATTATCATAAGGGATTAAGATCAGGGACTTCACTTAAACTCAAATATCTTTACGATTCTTCTTAATCCATAATGACTATGTAAAAGAATGAGTAACCAAAAAATATTCAAATTTTTTGGTGATCAATTAAATGGAATATTTTTTCGTTCATATACAAAAAAATAAAAAAATTCATGATAGTGTGTCGCACCTAACATTTATTTTATATTATCGACTAAACAAGACCAATCTTCATCCATGTAACTCAATAATTTTTTTTTTGAGATTTTTCTTTATAAAACAAACTGAAACCCACCATGCCATTGATATATTAAAGTATCCTTTTCAATTTAATTAAGTCATTTTTTCATTGGATTTTTATTTGTGACCACAATTATTGGATTGAGGAAATAAAAATATTGGGTTATGTCACTATTATGTATAGTAGACTACCAATGATCTTCTAATATTTTGGGAGATTGTCTATTTTTTCTTCATCATCTTGTGACAATTTTATTTTGGTAGCCATCATAGATGTAGTTTACATAGAATTATCAATGAAAAATATTTTGAGAACCTCCTTGGAATATTGAAATTGGGAAATTAATGTTCACTTGATTTATTAGATCACATATAATCAAATGAAAGAAAGAAGTTCAAAAATCATTTAAATTTAAAACTCAATTTTCAAAAATTATATGATTTTTTTCTCTATGATTAATATAATTCACTAAATATTATTTCATCAATATACACCGTCACTATCATACATTGACTGGTTTCATTATTGAAATTGATACTATAATCAACTCAATCGTGTTTCAAACCAAGATTCTCCAAATTATGATTAATTTATGAATACCATGGTCTTGGTGCCTATTTTAATCCATATAAAAACTTATTTAGGTGAAAAAACTATTCTCATCATCATGGGAAAGAAAACCATCTAGTTGATCAATGTACACATCTTCTCCTAGAACCCCATTTAGAAATGCCGACTTGACATCCATCTAGAATACTTTGAATTTCCTCTACACTCTTATGAATAAGAATAGGGGTATAGTCACAAGGATTTCAACATGGTAAAGTGCATCATCAATATGTATTCCCTTGATATGGGAGTTTAACTTTCTATGTATTCATTCTTTGTTCCAATTCACTAATCCAAATTCATTTTGTTTGTTTCGGAAGTCCCATTTTGGTCTTGATGACACTTTTATATTCCATTCAATAAAAAATCTACCCATTATGGTTCATTCCTATTTGTCCATGATCTTCATTTATTTTGTGATCCAAATTTTTATCTCTAGATGATTCTCCAATAACATGTGTCTAGTTAAGAGAGAAATGTGTATTTCTGTAGAGGCTTCATTCTAATTGATTGAACTAGCATTTCTAGATAACTGATTATATATTTTTTTAAATTTGTTAATGCATTTAGAATTCTGTTAAGACACAGGAGTAACCCCATCCATCTCATCATCATTATATTTATTTGAATAATTATTTTCCACTTATAATACCCATGTATTGAATTCCACCTCATCAATATAATCATGTTACTATTCACTATGTTTCTGAATATTCGATTAATTTTCAACAATAGTGACATCATTACATTCAACCAATTTTAGAAGACTCTTGTTAATGAATTTATATTATTTTCTTGTACCTATGTAACCATGTAATATCCCCTCATATCCATGAGACACAAGATTTATATTTTTCTCCTCATTGAGAATAAAAATGTACTTCTAAAGATTTAATTGTAATTCAATGATGGTTTCTTTTTTTTACCATATCTCATATAAAATAATTTTTTCTTTCAGACACAACATTTCACTATTGGATATATGGATCGATATCAAGACTATTTCCTTTTAGAATTTCTGTTCTAGGTCATTTTCAATAAGTATTGTTCTGGCCATGTTTTTTATGATCATATTTACCCTCTTAACTACCCCATTTTAGTGAGGAGTTATCACTGTATGAATACATTTTCTTATTTCATATTTCTTGAGATACTAATACACTCAAAACACCATAATCTTCTTTCCTAACAGATTTATAACATCCCTGTGAAATTTTTTATTCATATAAACACATTAATCCTATTGGAAATGAATAACATCCATTCCATCCTATTGAAATAATTAATTAATAATTACTAATACCATTTCCCATCAATGATTCTTAGTGAGATAGTTCCATACACATCTGAATGCCCTATTTCAAGAACTATGGATTGATTTTGTTCATTTTACATGAATGTTATTATGATAACCTTCCCTTATTGATAATAATATCATGTATATGTGTGATCATGTGATAGATTGGGGAGATATTGATCTATATAACATTTTACGATTTCCTCTAGAGGTGGTTTACATAGATGGTCATGATGTTTATTCCACACAAACGTTTCTTCCTCTTTGAATAATAATCAAATATATTCTTCTCCACTCATAAGGTATAGTTCAACCTACCTATTATTTACCAGTAAAACCACCGTTTTGTATTTTACCTTGATGATACACAAATTATTGGTGATTCATATACATGACCAGAGTCACACAATTTACAAACACTTAACTAGTTGTGAACGAGACCATAGAGAACCAATACTTCGACACTTCTCATATCTTTTTCCCCAAATTTTCTTTTTTCCAAGATAATAATATTTAGGCCTTGATAATTTACAAATTAAAAAACAACTACCTTATCATATTAAATGTCTATACCATGATATGTATCTCCCATTAGATGGGCTATGCATCCATCGTCAAGGATCCATACACCTGTATAATCTGATGCATTAAATAAATTATCTACAACCAATTCCTACTCTTCTCTTTTATTTTTAATCAACACCATTAAATACATATCTTTTTTTGAATAATATACTTGATATTCTCTAGATTATGACGGAACAACATCAACTTGTAGAGATGAAAATTGATTATGTGTTTTCAGCTCATTTGATGATTCATTGAGATAATACTTATGAACACATTAGTTTTTCTTAAGAACATTCCTAGAAATTTTAAATAAGTAATATCTATCCATGTTTATGAATCCTCCACACTAGAAATAGTGCCCATAAATATCATACTTGGAATATTGAACACCATGTGGCCGTCTTTTCTATTTTGATTACCTTTGATAACTTTTTTCTAGGGAATATACATTTTTGGAAATTGTATATATTTCCACAACAACAACACTTAATATGAGGTGAATTATAGTGACTCATTATTGAAGGAATGGTTCATCCATGGCTTCTATAGTCCTTATGATTCATATTTTGAACCAAATAAAATTTGAACATTGGAGTTCGTGTTTGTGGTCTTACATCAATCCGCACAGATTTATATTTTCAATGAAGAACCTTACCATCATAATCATTTGTATTTTATTGTTTCTTCTATTTTTCATGACATATATTCCACACTTATAAATTTTATGTATCCCGGTTAGTATGATTTCTTGATTTCATACCGAGAGTCCAGAGTCTCTGATGATCTTATGGTTTTATTCAGAGGTTGGAAATTCCCTATTCATGTTCTTGAATATGTTTGATTTGATCTTCTTATGGTTAGTCAAACCATTTAAAATTAATTTTTATAATTAAACATTGAACAAATACTCAATCACCTTTTCTGAGAGTTTTGTAATTGAATACATAGGTTTTTCTATATATTCTTCTAACTCATATTTTTATTCTTCTTACTACTACATATAAGGTTTGGAATAATGATACACTCTATTGTATTTAATTGTTTTAGTTCTCAAGACTTCCATCTCATCAAGAACAACTTCTAATTCAACCTATAGTTTAACTATTCCTTCAACTTATCCTTTATCATTGCAACTTAATTCCCTTTTACAAAAGATACCTATGAATTCCATAATTTAATTTTCTCCATGATCCTTATAGTTCTCCATATCATATCCTCAAATTCTTCTAAACTGTCATTTTATTGGGAAAGAAGATTATTATTTTTGAGAAACTTTCTCTTAAAAATTATCTTACCTTTCACATAGGTTACAAAATTTTTTCTAGTAATTTTAACTTCATCCTCATCATTGAAATAAAACATAATTGGGAACCATGAAGCAAGATGTCGAACCATTCCACATTTAATCCTTGTGAGTGGAAGTTTACCATTGAAATTTATTATTCATCTTTTTATATATTAGGAGAGGATTTATATTAACTCATCCAAATCTTCTAATTACTACTCATCCTATATATTGAGCTTCTTCATGGCCTGGAATTACACCTATTTGGATTTCACTTTTCCACAATCTAATTATCACCATTTACCATCTCATACAAAATATGAGTACTATTTAAAATATCCAATTTCAGTTATTAATGATATTTTTCCTCAAGTGAGATACTTTTAAACTGAACCAAGGTGGTAATATACATAGAATATACTTTAAGATATTTACATAATTTTGGATTTCTCCAAGACCACATGTATCTTCCAAAAAACATTCACCTAGTCAAATAATACATCTATAGGGTCATTGGGGTCCATTCTCAGGCCCTCATATTTTTTCCAATAAAACAAGTAATTTTTCATCTATAACTTCTATATCACCTTTATATATATTAAGCTTCTTTTCCAACATTCCATTCATTAAATTACATGTAATCACCTTTATATATATTTTGTTACATAAAACTACTCCTCTGGATTTGATTACTTTGGAATAAATACAAAATTATCATAAGTATACTTATAATATAACTCCACCATCAATAATAGTATAAATACCATTCATAGTTTCATTAAATACATCTATATATAATGAATAGATATACTACACTGTCTGATTCTTCTGCAGTTAATTTTTTTCCATTATTGATTTGAATCCCTTTGTGTTTAACAACCTCTACTGAGAACCTTGAGAGAGAAAAACTGAGTTTAAACATTTCATATTGTAGAAAATTTTATCCCATATATGTTAGATACCTAAATAGGGGGTGGGGTGAATCAGGTAATGAATGAATAAAATAACTACCTCGTCAGATCATGTTTCACCTGAAGTGTTCCCACTAATCATTTATAATAAACATTTCATTATCACATGAATCAATATTTCTTACACCACCTTTGGTGCATAGTGAATCTTTAAATTCAACCACCTGATAAATAAAACTATAACTAATAATTTTTAAGTATATTATTATAGTTCACATATGATTTAATTTCATAGAATCCTTTCCCTGTATTTTAAAAAACTTCAAAATACTTCACAAAACCTTTATCTTTGATGAAAAATTTCTCTTTCATGAAAAGTTTTTCCACATTAAAACTCACAACCTTTCATAAAACATTATCATCTTTAAAAAACTCTTTATTATTCGTGAAAATAAATGTTTCACATAAGAAACACCTTCACATAAAATTCAGAGCCTTTGGATCTTCTTTAATTCTTTCTCTCCTCAATTTAGGTGGTATCCTCTTATTTATAAATGTTTCCTCCCTTTTTTGAAACATTCAAGCTCACCCAAGTCTTTTAATGAGACTCTTATATTTTTTTGAAAACATAATTGTTTTCATGAAACATTATATAAATTTTCCATTCCTAAATCATTGTCAATATACCTAGTCAAAAATCACACTAGAATATAAAAACTGATACTTTCCAACTTTTTTATAAACAAACACAATAAAAAAAATTACTACAATGTTATCATGAGGTATTGTTTCCCAACATTCACTAATATGGAAAATTCTCCAATGATTTTAATCGTCATTTAGTAAAACACATAGTGACTATAGAATAGAATGTCTAACTGAAAGTTATCATCTAATGTGTGTGGATTAAACTCCAAAAATCATGTATTTGGTCTAGACCCTCAGTATAATTCCATCCTTAGAGTTCTATATAAATCTCATAATGCCTCTATGATTGATGTCAACCACCTCTATGATTTTAATTAGCATTGGTTTTACATTTATAATTTAGGTCTCATGTGTAGCTTAAAATTAACAGAATAATACAACCTTACATTATCAAAAATAAATAAATTTTAAAACTTATTGAAAATTAAATATAGAACCTAAATGATTATGTTCATATAATAAATGTTAAATTAGGAACAATATATTATTATAATATAAACACAAAAATTACTCATTTCTATAAGAATATTCAAATAACAACACTTTCATCATTGTAAAAAAAATTTCAATTATTTCTCATTGAAACGATTTTTGAAATTAAAGAATAAATTATTCCCTAGAAAATCTGTTTAAAATGTACTTAAAATAGGTCATATTTAATTCTCCCACACATAATTTTTATTATTTTCATCGAGCATTCCATTATAAAATATTATTGACCTCTTAAAATTTAATGGTGTTAGTGTAAATTTGAAATCCTATTTTATTAATATGAATTAAATTTTAATTTTTTATAAGAAATAACCCCAATTGAAGTTTCATCCAATTGAATATTATAAACATATTTTTTAATCCATGTGAATAGACACATATAATTTCTGGTTTTGAATAATTTAAAATCACCATTAGGTTATAATGAGTGAATAATTATTGTAATAAATAACCCATCCTAGAATAAAATATTTAAAAAATATAAAGTTCATATATGATTTTTAGTTTGTTTCTTATCCCATATGGATTCATATCCCATGAGTATAATTAAAATTTAAAAGGTATAAATAAATAATAATTATAATAAATACTCCCAAATTTTTTATTGAAGTCATGTTTGTTAAGAGGGAAATAAATATATAAACTTAATTAAATCCATGAGGGTAGTAGAGATTAACCTCCTCAATGTGGTAAAATATCCTTCAATTTTTTTAAAAGGATCCACCTAATAAATGTGATGAAGTTATATTAGATAATATAAAATATTTAGAAAATTTATTATGTTTTGATGTGAATATCAATGAATTAATTTTTCACACATTTAATACCCCTTCCTTATACATAAAAACTAGTATTGTCCCAAATATTTTATCCTATGGGTGGAGAAAATTTTTAGGCAGTCTGTAAGAAAATATAATTTGATATTCATTAATTAAAAATCAATCACAAGATCATAGGTAAGATAAAAAATCATTTTTCCACACAATACAATAATTCAGAAAGATTAAGAACAAAGACAAGGACCCTACCGACCAATATATTAACATATTAGTGAATATTATCTTTTCAAATGATTCATGATAGAGTTTACATAAAACCCCAATGTAATAGGCTGGGTCAAAATTGCATAATGGGGTGGATGGATTTTGAATGTCATGAGGTTCCCGTCCCCTCGGCGGCGATGCCCTAGCGAAGCTGGCTGTGGCTCCGGCCCCCTCCTCCCTTTAGGGGGGAGGGGGAATGATTTCACTTCCTCCGTCAGGGTTCGAAAATTCACCCCTTTCACTAACTCTGCCTTCTTTCCTCCTTTTACATCAATCCCTCTTTTCCCTATGGTTCCCGACCATCATGAAGGATCTCTGCAGCTCACATTTTCTTCAATGGAGTTCAACGTAGCTATGGACCTTCAAAGATCAACGCTGGTGGATCAATTTAGGGATTTATATTCCTAGATTGACAAGTTTGATAGATTTTCTTTGATTCATGGGGTCTACAAGATCGAGCGGTGGTGGGTCTTCTCGGTTGGTTCCAATTGATGATCCGCTTATCCTTAGAGGACGACCTGATCAATGCCTAGTCCAGTGCTCCTCGCATCTTTAATGGATTTGATTTTCATCTCCTTCAATGATCTTCAAAGTTCATCATGAATCATGACCTTCCTTCATCAGCGGTCTTGGTAATCATTCCAAATCTTCCAATCCCTTTCCAGAACCCTTTTATTATATGTATGCTAAGGGATATAATTGGATGATTTTTGTGTTCTAATGATAGCATGATAGCGGTTTTCCACTCTATATTACCTCGTGTATGTGTTGAGTTTGATGTTTCAATACCTTCAGTGGATTGGATGTAGATTTAGGTAGGATAATATTTTATATGGAAACTGAGGGTGGTGTTTGAATTGTGGCCAGCATTCTGTTTGGGATGCCTCAGGCTAGGCCATTTGGTTTCTGGTTGTCGTTGCGGGATCCGGGTTAAGCATACTATGATCAGTACTTCTGAGGGATTTGAGGTGCAAGTTGATCCCATCATCTAAGTGTGGGATATTGATGGTTTGGGTGAGTATAAGGTGGTTCATGAGGATGCTCCATAGGTGATATATCATGCATAATTTCCAGTTGTTGAGTCCATCATCTGGGGCTCTCAGATTCTACAGTGGTGTCACATGGTTTCTTCCGTGGCAACAAAGAGTGAGACGATTAATGAGGTAGAGCCGCAAGTTGTGGATATTTTTTCCCATTTAGAACATGATTTGGGTCTAAATAGAGTTTAAGAGGAGGGTCTCTTAGCAGTGGCTATGGTGGTTTCTCTAGTTACATCCAGCTCAATCTAGGAAGGTGTGGTGATCTTGATAGGGAGTGATTCTAACCCAACTATGGGAACTTGAATGGGCATTGAGGAAGGTCCAAATTCCCCCAAGGCATCTTTTTATTGGGAGTATGTTCTTGCAAGACTTGAGAACAAGGTATTTTCGGGTACCCATGTTGAGCCATATCCAGGGATCAGGTCATTCCCTAGAAGTGTGTTTCCACCTATTAAGCTGTGTAACCACTTTGGGAGCTTGGAGGATGAAGGGAAGAACAAAGAGGCTGATCAGAAAGTACCTCTCATTGAGGAGTAAGGTATCTCATGGTAGGAGTCTGGCGATGAATCTTCTAAGTAGCTTTTAGGAGTCAGTGCTCATGAATTCTATGGTAGCGGCACTTGCAGTCCAAGGAGGAGGAAGGGCTGGCGTGAAGGGAAGAAAGGACACATGGATTGTTCATACCTACCTTCACCAATAGAGACCCACTCTTCTAGAAAGGTGAAGGACCACGTGAGGTAAGGTCATATTAACTTAAATGGAAATGCAATTTGAGTATGGGTTGTGGCCGCTACAGTCGAGGGGAAGTTCCCACCATGGATGTACTACAAAATATATACATGGATGTTGAGAAACCTGTGGAGAAACTACTGCATTCTAGAGAATAAATGGAAGAGGAATCTCTTGTTACCAATTCCTCAATAGACTATGGTGATAAAATGATGGAAATTATCATTCGAGTGGACACCAATAGAGAACATATGAAATGTATTGATATAAATAATCCTATCCTAGTAATAGGTCTCAATACGGGGAAAATCAAACATGAGGAATACAAGAATGTGTGGGACTGACTAGTGCATTGATTTAAAGACCTTATAAAGGATGATCCAAAAACATCGGTAACTTTTTTTCCTGGGAACTTCTTAAGGATGAAAATGTCAATAGGCTTAATTTTTCCTTTAACAACTTTGTTTTTTATTGGGGTTTATCACTTTTTCTATAAAATTGTTTTTGGTTTATACTAGAAAAAATTAAGTTGGATGGAAATGAATCATGCCCACATGGAACTCACAAATTATTTTTGTTGGACTCCTCATGTGTTAATCATGTTTTAATGATCAAAAATCCTATTACTATTAATTAATCTCAATCTTCATTGCACATCTTTCTAATGCTCTTCAAACTCAATAATAACTACACATCATGTTTTAATGATAACAAATATTATGGATGTTAATTACTCTCTTTATTATTTACAAGTCTTATGCATGATCACAAATCCCACATATATTATCAAGCCTTTATATTTTTGATCCAAGTTCTATTAATATCTAAGGATTAAACTTAATCCATATTCTGCATATTACTATCTAAGTCCAAATACATATATTTTTCTAAGTATGGACACACTGTGACCCAGACACCGTGACCCAGACACCGTGACCCAGACACCGTGACCCAGACAACGTGACCCAGACACCGTGAACCAGACACCGTGAAGGACAAACCGTGATCTGGGCACCGTGAGCTATACACCGTGACATGGACATACCATGAACCTCATACCGTGAACCTCATATCGTGAAGACTATACAATGAAGAAGACACCATTTACTTAATCACTGTGACACTGTTTCTTAACTTTTTTTCAATATTATTTAAATAATTCCAACGGTCATATTTGATGTTTTTAATGCAATTAATGTTATTTAATGATAGTTGTTGGCATGTCAGGAAACCGTATCTCATACCTATGAAAAGGGAATCATTAATACTGCCATAACTCAAGGAATATAAGGAAGTTTGAGATGCTGTACATGTGTGGCGTGCAAGTGTGAATATACAACAAGAAGAACTTACATACACTCGAGAGCACTGTGCTGAATGAGAAGAACAATACTGAGCAAGAAAGAGATTGCAAGACTTTCAAAGAACTCTTATGAATGCAATCCAACACCACTGAAGAACACATGACGAATCAAGAGATCATTTTCATTCCTGTAGAATACAATCTTAACTATAACAATCTGTTTTTCAACAGAAAAACCAAAGAAGGACTCAGAAGCATTCCTGATGAATCCAACGAGTCCAGAGCTGCATTGATAATCACTAGAGATTTATAAACTCTTATCTATTCTCTCTAAGTGATTTATTTATTAACTTTCGAGCAGTGTAGTGTAATCTGTATTTCTTATACACACACTGTCTTCTGTATTGAACTGGAGGATATCAAAATCCTTACTCAAAATCTCTTAACTCTTGTTTACCCACGTCAACTCTGGAAGAGGTCCTTGTGTGGCCCGGTCTTTGTTTTATTTACCATGAAGAACAGTGGTAGAGGTCCCTACGTGGCCTGGACAGTTTTGTAAACTATTGTTAACCCCGATCCAGGGTTTGGATAAAATTTATATAAATTTGAGAGGACTAAGTCTTGGCTTGAGACTGAACCTGTTGTTATATCTGCTGTGCATCTTTAGTTTAAGTTCAAAGTATACTAAATATATCTTATTTATTCCACTAATATTACTTTAAAATACAAAAATATTTTAAATCTACTTTGATAGTTAAATTAGAAAGTGTTTACACTTATTGTAAATCAGTAGGTTAGTTTCAAAAGATAGTTTGATCTTCTGGTTAAATTAGCTGAGACCTAATCAATCTTTAAGAAGCTAAGTGAACATTTACAATCTGTATAAATTCACTACAGTTTAACTTATTTTATAAATCAGGGGATTTTAAATTGACAATATTTTAACAAACATTTTAATTGGAACTCAATTCACCCCCCATTTTGAGTATCCACTCCGACCAACATTTGGTATCAGAGGTTTTGTTTTTGTTTAAGGACTTTTTAAATACTCTGTTTTTCAACTGTGATTTTAGTTGCATCATTAAAGATCGTAAATCTATGTTAGTTCTAAATTTTATCTCTTTAAATTATCTTTCTAAAATCTAGTTATGGATAATAGACTAGAGGGTTCTACTACTAACTTGCCACCTTTCTTCAATGGTACAAACTATGCTCAGTGGAAACTTAAAATGAAAATTCATTTAGGAAGCATGGGGTTTGAAATCTTGACCACTATAGAGTCATAATATAAAATTACAGAAACTGAAAGAGTAACTTGGGATGAACCTACAAAGACTGCCTACAATAATAATTGTAATGCCATGAATTCCCTGTACTATGCTCTAGGAGATGAGGAGTTTAACAGAATTTCTGCTTGCAAAACTGATTTTGAAATATGGGATACTTTGGGTGTTTCTCATGAAGGAACAACCAATGTTAATGAAATGAGATTAAATTATTATACTATTAAATATGATAATTTCCAAATGAATACTGATGAACCTATTTCTGATATGCATCTTAGGTTTAATGAGATAGTCAATACAATGAATTCACTCGGAAAGACTGTTCCAGCAAAGGAACAAATTATGAGAATCTTGAGATGTTTACCAGACCAAAGGAGAGGCACATCTGTTTCATTCAGAGAGTCATGTGACATTGCTTCTCTACCTGTCAAAGAACTCATTCGTGAGATTATGATTTATGAGGAAGAACTCATGGTGAATAAAGAGGAAGAAAATGAACCTAATAGAAAATCTGTGGCTTTCAATACTACTGCTTCAAAGAATAAGGGCAAAGAAAAAGCTCAAATACAAACTAACAGTTCAACCTATGAAAATTCAGACTCTGATAGTGATGCTGAAATGGCTCAGATAGCCAGAAGGTTTAATAAATTTTATGTGAAGAAGAAATTTTTTAGAAAATCAAATTACAAAGGAAAGTATGACAATAAGGGACATTGGAAGAAGGATATGAAAAATCTAGATAAAATTGATGAAGTTGTTTGCTATGAGTGAAAAAGGAAAGGACACATTAAAGCAGACTTCCCAAAGCTAAAATTCAAGAAGAAATATGATTACAAGGACAGTAAGTACAAAAATGCTATGAAGGCTACCTGGAGTTCTTCTGAAGACAACATAAGTAAATATGGAATATCTAATTCTGAAAGAAATCATGCCAACATGTGTTTCATGACAAACACATCTGAGGTAACCTCAGATACTCCTGTTTTAAATTCTTATTATTCTGGAGATGATGTAGAATCTGATTTTGATTCTGAAAACATGACTAGTGAGGAATTATTTGAATACTGTAATATGCTGGAAGAGACATGCAATGAACTTAAGGATAAATACAAACAATTAAAGAAACAACATGCTCTCACTACTATTGTAAAAACTGAACTTACTATTGAAAAAGTGAAAAATTCTCAACTGTTAAAGGAGAACACTAAACTGAAAATGTCTAATGATCAATTTAGAAAAGACATAGAGAAGTTCACAAATGGAAAAGATACAATAACTCAAATTCTAGGTAAGAAGGTTTCGCCAAAATACCCTACTAGAATAGGATACAAACCTGGACAGAGACAAATTACTAAGAATAGATTTATTCCTAAATCTGGACAGAATACTACTAGATCTAGTTCTGGACATTCATACACTTCAACTAGTTATTCACATAGTTATAAATCAAATAGAGTTTATCTTTCAAAATATTTTGATTCTGTAAATTATATGATACCCATAAGACAAATGTGGGTACCAAAAGCTTTGATTGCTAACCTGTCTGGACCCAAGAAGATCTGGGTACCAAAATCATTTCCTATCGAAATCCATTTTGTAGGAAACCTTCTTGAAGAGTTCCCATAAGAAGACATGGTATTTGGACAGTGGATGTTCAAGACATATTTCTGGGGATTACTCATGATTCAAGAGTTTAATAAAGGTTGATGGAGGTCTTGTCACCTTTGGTGATAATTCTAAAGGAAAGATCATTGAACTAGGACAAATTGGTAACAATGATTCAGTTTTAATTTCTAAAGTTTTATTTTTTGATGGAATTAAATATAATCTGTTAAGTATTTCTAAATTATGTGATGATGGTTTTAATGTCAAATTTGAAAATGATTCTTGTAATGTTTTTAATTCTAATTTTTTTTTCGTATTTTCTACTCTAAGAAATGAGAATGTTTATGCTGCTGATTTAAATTCCTTAGCTAAGCAAAATGTTACCTGTTTAAATGATTTTCATAAATATTCCTGGTTATGGCATAGAAGATCAGGACACTGCAATATACACTCTCTTAGAAAACTAACTAGGAAGAACTTAGTTAGAGACCTACCTAAACTTGTGTTTCCAAATAAAATAGTTTGTAATCCCTGTCAAATGGGAAAGAAACATAAGGTTTCTTTTAATTCAAATAAAGTAGTTTAAAATTCTCAACCTCTCAAGTTGGTTCACATGGATCTGTGTGGACCATCTTGAGTTTCTAGCTTAAATGGGAAGCACTATGTCTATATCCAAGTAGATGAATTTTCTAGATATACTTGGGTATACTTCTTAGCTCACAAAAGTGATGCTTGTTCGTACTTTGTTAAGTACTCCAAATCTATAGAAAATCTTAGTGGACTTAAGATTAAAACCCTAAAAAGTGATCATGGCCGTGAGTTTGAGAATCCTGAGTTTGAATCCTACTGCTCGCATAATGGCTATATTCATAACTTTTCTGCTCCTAGGACACCACAGCAAAATGGTGTAGTAGAAAGAAGAAATAGAACCCTGCAAGAAATTGCTAGAATTATGATTAATGAATATGACTTGCCTATTTACTTTTGGGATGAAGCTATGAATACAACTTGTTATATTATTAACAGATTCTTAATTAGACCTGTTCTTAAGAAGACCCCATATGAGTTGTGGAACAATAGAAAACATAAAGTTAGTTACTTTAGAGTCTTTGGCTGCAAAGTCTTTATTCTCAATAAAAAAGATAATCTTGATATGTTTGCTTCTAAGAGTGATTAAGGAGTCCTTTTAGGATATTCTTTAACCAATAAGGCTTATAGAGTGTTCAATAAAAGAACCAAGTGTGTGGAAGAATCTGTTCACATCAAATTTGATGAAACTGATCCACATGAGCCTAAAACCTCTCTTGAAAATCTTGAAGAAGATTTATCTGTTCTGGACCTTAATGACAAATCTAATAAACCTGCTATAAAGATAACTAGTTCTGGACTTATTCCAGAATCTGCTCCTAATGAACCTGAACCTAGAGAAGAACCTGAAATTTCTAGTCCTACCTTTACTAGATCAACTAGAATTCTAAAGAATCATCCTTTAGATGCTGTTGTAGGAAATCTTGATAGAGGGACACAGACTAGAGCTTCTCTTAGAAATCAGGTTGAACATCGAGCCTTCCTGTCACATCTTGAAGCTAAAAACATTGATGATGCTATTAATGATGAATTTTGGGTAATTTATATGCAAGAAGAACTCAATCAATTTTAAAGAAATAAAGTTTGGAATCTTGTTGAAAGGCCTAAGGAAACTTTCACAATAGGCACTAAATGGATGTTTAGAAACAAAGTAGATGAATAGGGAAACACAGTTAGAAATAAATATAGGCTAGTTGCACAAGGCTACAGTCAAGAAGAAGGTATTGACTATGAGGATACTTTTTCTCCAGTAGCCAGATTAGAAGCTATTAGGATTTTACTTGCTTATGCTGCACATCTAAATTTCAAACTATATCAAATGGATGTCAAGAGTGCATTCTTGAATGGATATATTGTTGAGGATGTTTTTTTGATCAACCACCTGGATTTTCAAACCCTCATTTTCCAAATCGTATTTTCAAATTATCAAAAGCTTTATATGGTTTAAAGAAAGATCCAAGAGCTTGGTATGATAGATTAAGTACTTTTCTAATTTCCAATAGTTTTACAAAAGGAATATCTGATCCTACTCTGTTTATAAAACGAATTTCTAAAGATTTTTTAGTAGTAAAAATTTATGTAGATGATATTATTTTTGGATCTTCAAGAAATTTCCTATGTACTGATTTTTCTAAAATGATGCAAAATGAGTTTGAAATGAGTTTAATGGGTGAAATTAAATTCTTTTTTGGATTTCAAATGTTTCAAAATGATGATGGAATTATTTTAACTCAAAGTAAATATACTAGAGATCGTTTAAAGCATTTTGGATTGGATAGGAAAAAAAGTAGTGACACTCCCATGAGTACCACCTGTAAGTTGGATCTTGATGAAAATGGTAAATATGTTGATCAAACCACTTATAGAGGAATGATTGGAAGTATACTCTACCTGACTGATAGTCGTCCTGATATTATGTTTAGTGTGTGTATTTGTGCTCATTTTCAAGCAAACCCTAAAGAGTAACATTTAAATGATGTGAAGATAATTTTCAAATACCTCAAGCATACTCCCAATTTAGGACTGTTCTATCCCAAAGGACAATCATTTGAATTAGTTAGTTATTCTGATGCTGATTTTGCTGGATGTGAGTTAGATAGAAAATGCACCTTTGGAACATGTCATCTTTTAGGCAAGTCACTAGTATCACGGTGTAGTAAGAAACAAAATTCTGTTGCATTATCTACTACAGAAGCTGAATACATAGCTGCTTGAAGTTGTTGTACACAAATTTTGTGGATGAAACACACATTACTGGACTATGGATATCAATTCAGACATGTCCCAATAAATTGTGACAACACAAGTGCTATTAATATTTCTAAGAATATTTTTTCTCATTCTAGGACAAAACATATTGATGTAAGACATCACTTTTTGAGGGATCATTATCAAAAAGGTGATATCACTTTGGAATTCATTGGCACTGAATATCAACTTGCTGATATATTCACTAAACCATTAAATTCTGAGAGATTAGATTGCATCATACATAATATTGGTATGATTAATCATTAGTAAATATCTTACTAATCTTAATGTTTAATACTTTTCTGTATTTTACTTTACGGTTTCATGGTCACTATTTCTATGTTACTATTTTATGCTCACAGCCTCACCGTCAAGACTTTATGCTCACGGTCTGTCAACTCACTATCTCACTGTGACTACACAGAATGCTCACTGTCTCACCATGAAGACTACCAACTGTCTCACCGTGATGACTAGTTTTCATCACACCATAATTCCTTATCACGGTCTCTCCGTGAAGATTATTTATATTCTTATTTTAACCCGTATCGTAGTATTTTTTATTTCAACGCTATTTGATTTCCCGTGTTTTTGTTTTTATATCGGTTGACATTCCCAAATGATAAAAATTAAGTGTTTCCATCGATTCCTTACCTGAACTCTCTATTGAACCTTCTCTTCCCTCTCGCCCAAACCTTCAGTGAATGCCAAGGATGAAGAGTCCATCTTCACCCTCGTCTAAGAAGCGCCGCTCTAAGAAACAAAAGAGGATACCGAGGATAGATCCTGAAGGACCTCTAAACCAAAACCTGGTAATCCATACAGTTGTACCTGAAAAAGAGTTTTTCCCAGAGTGGTTGCTGTCTAGCAGATCTTTAGTTTTGAAAATTTTAAGAGAACAAGGATGACTTGAATGGTTCACTGGATAAAATAGACTGATTTACCCGAGATTGGTTTCTCAATTCTATCAGTATGTGAAGTTTTCCTTTGATTTTGGAGAATACTTTATGGTGAAAAGATGGATAAATGGTCAGAAGTGCTCTTTTTCTTCGAGGCTGTGGGCTACATGCCTAGGGATTCCACATGAAGAGGTTTGTGAGGATTACCAGAGGACCCTCCACCAACAACTGACATCTTTGACCTGGAGAATTCTTTGGAATTCCTGACTGGAAATGGCACCAAGAGAAGGGCCATAGCTGCTTAATTAGATGGGGAGACTAGACTTCTATTAAAGTTTGTTCAGAATTTGATTAGTCTAAGAAAATGATATTTTTCTATGATGAAGTATTAGGATGTGTTCCTGATTCACCTATTGAATAATGGCCATAAGATCAACCTTTGTAAGTATGTTATTAACCATATCTGTGAGCTAATCAAAGTAACTTCCAAATCCACCTCCTTGTTTTACTCAAGGATGATTTCAGCTATGTTAGTTGCAAAAGGGATGGTCTTACCATATGAAGAAAAGTTAGAGGACTTTGATTTCTGCCTATGCTTGCCTATCATCATAAGGATGACGATTAGCTAGAACCTCTGGAAGAAGCAGTGGGTTGAGGATAATGATCAACTCTATAAAAAGTTTAATACTGTTGACTATCCAAGAAGGCCTAAAAATATATCTGATCTTGGTTTGGAACCAGATGAAGTGGCTGAGTATTCAGAAGAAGAATAAGAAGAAGAGGAAGTAACAACTGTAGTATCTCCTAGAGAAGAAGCAAGAAGACCTCCAATGGAAACAAATCCTGTTGAAAAAAAGGACTGTTGTCCCTACTATTATCCCTGTTTAAATACCTCAAGGAGAGGAAGTTTCTGTTAGTTTGAGAGAAGAGGAAGCTCCTGATTCTAGTGCGGATGTCAATCCAGAAGCTCATCCTAATTCTGCAAGAAAATTGGGATTTCCTGATTCAGAACAGCAAGCACCCTTAGAGGTAGATCCTGTTGAAGAGGAACTTTCTGTTGAGAAAGAAGCAAGTCTGGAAGGTCAACCAGTGGAACAATCGGTTCCTTAGATTGTTCCCTCTGCTCAAGAGAGGATGGAAATTGCCTTTTAGCTGGTGAGGGAAGATTTTGCTGAAGATATTAAGGATGATCCTGTGGATCTTGATCATGGTGAGCCTATAGTCTCTGAAATGGAAGCACAATTTGAGGGGGAGGAACCTCAAAACCTTGAGAATATAGAAGTTGGATCTAGTGAAGCTTCTCAACATTCTATCACATATTTTGTGTACACTCGGTATGAATTATCAAGCTTTTATGATGTAAACGGGTCACATCAAGTTACTTCAACTAGAATGGATCTTTCTTCTCTATTTCAACTGAAGTCTATAGATCATCCAGAACCAGAACCAGAGCCCCAAATTCAATATGAATCAGAATCTGAGTCTGAAGATGACTCTGAACATCAACCAGAATCTGAACCTCTGTCTTTACCTGCACCCTTACCCGAGAATCACTCCTTTGTGACCAAAGATGATCTAAAATGTTTTGGATAGACTTTGTTAGCTGGAGTTGAGAAAATTGTCTCCACTCAACCTAATCTAGTGACTCAGTTAAGTCAAGAAGATGCATCAATTATCTTGGAAAATATTATCTTGCATATTAAACCAAGGATGATCTGAGAAATTCAAGAATTCAGAGTTGAGAATAAGCTGCTGAGTGATGATGTTGCAAATCTGAAAAATATTATAGAAAACTTGCAGAATGAGTTATCTTTGAGATCAGTGCCTGCTCCTGTTTCTACCCCTGCACCAGTTTCTACTTCTCCTGATCCATCAGATTCCCTCCTTGATAGGGAAATTGTGTCTCAAGTTCATCCACATCTACTTTATTTTGATGAGAAGATTGAAAAAGGACACACCAAAATGCTGGAATGCATGAGGGAGCTTTTAGAAAATTTGAATAAGCTTAGAGATGAATACTCTGGATGCCTGCAAAAAGTTATGAAACATCTCAAAGTTCTAACCGAAGCTGTCAAGGCTTCACCTGCTTCTGGTCAGACCTCCACATCTTCTTTGGATGATTCTATGATGAGATCCATAATCAAGGAAGAACTTCAGAGTGCCTTCAGTGGCTTGGATCTATATTCTTTGTCAAAAGTGGTTAAGAACAGTGATAGAGCATTGGACTTGGTTAGGATTCTTTTTAAGATAGCCAATAACGCTCAACAAGAGATCACCAAGAAAATAGATTTGTATCTCTCCCGGATGTAACGCCCCGACCCCAGCTACCCAGAGTCAGTGCATTACTTCGTAACATTGGCATGATCACAAGAAAGATCAAATCTCGAAAGACCGATTGGTTTAGTAGCCTTGGAAACACTAGATATATTCATAAGTTTTACATTACATCATAAAATGAAAAACTACTACAACAACATAATGTCTCCATAATCCACACTACTATCCCCTCATAATATCCCTGCAGGTCATTCATAATTTACTTCTTCACATCCTGGGGAAAAATAAAACATAGAAAAGGGGTGAGCTCAAATGCCCAGTAAGGATAACAATATAGCGGAAACTTTCATAAATAAGAATAAACATTTAAGGCAATGCATTACTAAAACAAAAGCCTTTTAAAATTGAACTTCAACATGGTATGGCAAAAGTAAAATGAAATAATTCCATTTACTTATTCACATGGATATTCTACTAATCGAATAATCACATGCAAAAATCAATAACCACTTTCATAATGTTGGAATGCATAATGCTAAACGTTAATTTCTTTGTCTAGGCCTCATCCCAAGACCTAGGGGTTACTTCTAACCGGAACCCAACCCGGAGTGCCTCTAATAACCGGACACCAACCCGGAGTGCCTCTAATAACCGGACACCAACCCGGAGTGCCTCTAATAACCGGACACCAACCCGGAGGGCATACTTTTACCAGTCCCTAACCTGGAGGGCTTACTTTAACCAGTCCCCAACCTGGAGGGCTTACTTTTACCGGTCCCCAACCCGGAACATACTTGTTTAGCACATTCATCTGAAGAAAAGTTTGAAATATAACATAAACATTCGGATTAAAACTAGCATACGAAATGTCAATAGTTTCACCATAAACTATGAATGGTATAAAATAGCACATCCACATTCAAACATATCACAAAACCTTCAATACAATATATAAGTTTTGTATTATAATAAATCAACTTCAAATAATATTAAAATCCATCAAAGGATGTTGACATAGATGAAATCAAAATTCTTTTAAAAGAAGTATCTCCTTTTATTTTGAAATCATTTAAGATCCATATAAAATAAAACATTTTCTTTGAAAATATTCTTATAAGCTTGTATGGAAAGCTTCGACGATTTTATAACGGCGGAAAATAACCGCACCCGCCGTATAAGTTAAAAAAAACATTCTTACCTCAATTCTGTCGAAAAGGTTAAAAAGGACATTGTTTTGAAAACGACGGAAAGATTCCTTTATAAACCTCTTATAAAAAGTCAAACAAGGGTATAAATGACTTTAACCCATATTCTTGTAAATAGTAAAAATGTTTTGAAATACATTTTTAAGAAAACATGGATGTGGATGATAAAGAGATCCCAGTAGATTATTACGTATATACAACCTCGGATAATGAAGAGATTGTGAAATAACCCTTACCTTGTACTTTTCCTTGGTTGTGGTAGGTTAACCTCCTGTATAATGGTGAAATAATTGTTATTAAATTATACAAGAATCATATACATTAATATGATATCATATATGATCTTTTAATATTGATTTGATAATAATATCTTAGTATTATCGTTGTTTCGGGTGTTAACTTACTTGTTTTCTTTCATATGTTTTGTTACGTAAGACATGTTTGTAAAGGATAGGTTGTATATTATTCATATCCAGAATGATATCAAGTCCTTAAACATCATTTTTAAATCATAAAATGATAATTATGCTTTAATGGTTACGATGGAGAATGAATCTCATCGCGTTCGTGGAGACGGTAGTCCGTACGTACGCACGAGCGACAATATCATTCTTTTGATATTAAAATAATATATAAATGGATGGTATATCATATATACAGAATCATTAACATGTTATATTTATTATTTACATGAGTTATACATCATTATTATACCCATCCAAATAATATTATATTGAATAACAATTACACCACGACGTGGAGACGGTAAGCCGTACGTACGCACGTATGGTGACATGTTATTCAAAGGGTGGATAGAATACTGAATATGATTGTACCATATTTATAATAACATCACAGTATATGTGATATACTGGAGTTATTATTTCAGAATGGTAAGAACAAAGGAAGAAGAAGTGGAAGAAGAAATGAACTTAGAAAAGGGTGGTGAGATCATTACCTCTTCTTCGGGTTCTTCCTTTTGATTTGATCAAAAGGGCTCCTTAGGTTGGCTTTCTGATCAAACTAAGGCCTCTAGGTTGTATTGAGGGATGTTGGGAGAGTATTTGGGCAGAGTTTGGCCGAACCAAAAGGCTTTAGAGGTGTGAAGAAATGAGAAGGAGGAGTGCCCTTTTATAAGAGGGGTGAGGGGCACCTTTGGAAAAGCTAGAAATATTAATTTATAATAAATTCATATTCGGTTTCTAAAGGCTCCAAAGTTGACTATTAAAAGGATGAGGTGAGGATAGGTCGAAAACAACTCATCCAATAGAATTTAGACAGGTTTGGGTACTTATATTAACCTTATCGTTAAGTATTAACTCTAAGTTAATTAGTTTCACTTTTACAATGTCTCTTTGTATTTTTATATAATATGGTTAATAAACTTACTATATACATCCAAGCGACCCCCAAGTGGTCCATTAATGAGGAACCTATCATAATATAAGTCTCTTGGCCGAACCTTAGATTTTTAGGAATTTAATATCAATTAATAATATAATATTTGTTTTAAGAACTCTTTTATGTCAATTTTGACACTATTCAATAGTTGATTTTTTGAAACTCATAACAGATTGATTACTTCGAAAAAGTCAATTATATCAATCCTAATATATCATATTATCCTAGAAAATTAGTGTAATTCATTAAAAGTTTCATATTATATTTATTTGGGTATTTATAATATCAATTATGTTAATTTTTTACTATTTTAGTAATTACTGCATCATCATTGTGTCATAAATAAAATAAATTATTTAATGTCTAAAAATTATAAATAAAACATCATTATGTAGGAAATCTTTTTAGCTTTCTAATGAATATTTATAATCGAAAATCCAACTTATATAACCCTATGTAACAATTGTTTTGCTAAAAGATATATGCTTGTGTCATTTTTGTATTCATTTTGACTTAATTAAAATAAAGTGTCATTATCACTTACAAGTGGATCCATGAGGTCCCAAAATTGACACAAGGATGCCCATGGTCGACCATGTATCAACCAATAGGGTTAAGACACGTTTTAGGGTAATTTTGTATTATTATAATATTATTTTTTTAACCCTTATTTACCGGATTTACCCTTTAACCATGGTAAATAAAATATTTACCGCAGTAATTATTCAAAATGTGTAAAAATAAAAATTACCTATTTACACAATTTGAACATCCTGATTCCAAATATGTAATCCATTTTCCTAAATTCAAAACACAGAAGTGGCAGAAATTAATTTAAAATTAATTCCCGCTGTCAAAACAAAAAGCGTGTTTTTAAGAGATAATAACTATCAAAAGATTGACACTTGTTTATGTTCGGTTTAATTGTAAAATTATGTCCAATGATAAACATTAAATTGAATGGTAAAAATATATTCTAAATATACTTTAAAACCACTCAAATTCATAATTTATCACTATTAATTATTTTGATTAAAAAAGTTGTTTTTAATTAAAATTTAGTAATTTTCACTATTCATCAAAATATGAAAGTTATCCGAAATGTACCAAAATTTCACCTTAGGCTAAATTCGGTATTCCGAATCCAAAAATGAAGTCCATTTTCAAATATAAAATATATATAATTTCAAAAAGTAGGTATTACTATTCATAACGGCTAGTTTAATTAGTTGTGGTGTGTGTTAGAACTCGAGGTTGCGTACAACACACGCTATCGCATTATTCGAAGGGAAACGTACCGTAGAAGCTTGGGGTGTTACACCGGATTTTCTCTAAAAGTTCTATGACAGATCACTTTAGATATCTTGTGTAAAATTTAGGAATCCCTCCGGTGACTCATGATTTTAAAGCTCAAGTCCAGAAACTTATAGAGTTCACCAGATTGTTGGATAGATTTATGGAGAATAAGGATTATTTTGAAAAGGCTATGAAATATGGTGTTGAAATCATTACTGATTTCATCAATCCTTTGAAGCCGTATCTTCATGTGCAGTGTACTTCTATAGTTGCTCCAGCTGCTGCACCCCTTAGACCTGGTCTACCTACCTTAGCCTCAACTGCCATGATAGTTAGCCAAGCTCTTTCTCAGATCCGGCCAGTCATTATTGACCAACCACATCCTATATCTTATACTGCTCATACTTTGGCTCCATCTATTTTTGAAGGTCTACCCTTACCCTCTTTGTCCACCGCATCTATGCCTTCTTCTACTTCAGAACCATCTCCTGCTGCTAATAAAGGCAAGGAAAAGATGGATCCCTGAAGAGTCTAGGGACTGTTTTCTTTTTGATGGGATGCCATTTCTTTTTTACTGTTTATACTTCTCCTGTATGTTATATTCTGAACCATTTTTTAATGAAAAATGTAGTGTTTCATTTCATTTTCTTTAAATTTTGATAATCCAAAAAGGGGGAGAAAACTACACGTATAAAACGGGGAGAAAAACTACAAGTGTCAGTACTATAATGATTTTTGCTATTATAATATTCTAGTTTCTTTAATGTTACATTTCATTTATATTTTGACTATATATGATTTGTGATCATAAAAAAGGGGGATATTGTTGGAATCCTCATGTGTTAATCATGTTTTAATGATCACAAATCCTATTACGGTTAATTAATCTCAATATTTTTTTTCACATCTTGCTAATGCTATTCAATATCAATAATAACTACACATCATGTTTTAATAATAAAAAATCTTATAGATGTTAATTACTCTCTTTATTATTTACAAGTCTTATGCGTGATCACAAATCTCACATATATTATCAAGCCTTTATATTTATGATTCAACTTATCTTACTCTCTAATGATTAAACTTAATCCATATTCTGCATATTACTGTCTAAGTCCAAATACATATATTTTTCTATGTATGGACGCACCGTGGCCCAGACACCGTGACCCAGCCACCATGACCTAGACACCGTGACCCAGACACCGTGACCCAGACACCATGACCCAGACACCGTGACCCAGACAACGTGACCCAGACACCGTGACCCAGACACCGTGACCCAGACACTGTGAACCAGACACCGTGAAGGACAAACCGTGATCCAGACACTGTGAGGTACACACCGTGACATGGAAATTATGTGAAGCTCATACCGTGAACCTCATACCGTGATGACAATACCGTGAAGAAGACATCGTTTACTTAATCATTGTGACACCCTTTCTTAAATTTTTTTCAATATTATTTAAATAATTCTAACGGTTATATTTTATGTTTTTAATGCAATTAATGTTATTTAATGATAGTTGTTGGCATTTCAGGAAACCGTATCTCGTACCTATGAAAAGGGAATCATTCCTACTGCTAGAACTCGTGGAATATAAGGAAGTTTGAGATGCAGTACACGTGTGGCGTGCAAGTGTGAATATGAAATGAGAAGAACTTACATACACCCGAGAGAACTATGCTGAACGAGAAGAACAATCCTAAGAAAGAAAGAGATTGCAAGACTTTCAAAGAACTATTATGAATGCAATCCAACACCACTGAAGAACAGACGAAGAATCAAGAGATCATTTTCATTCCTGCAGAATACAAGATGAACTACGACACTCTGTTATTCAACAGAAAAACCAGAGTAGGACTCAGAAGCATTCCTGCTGAATCTAATGAGTCCAGAGCTGCATTGATAATCACTAGAACTTTCTAAACTCTTATCTCTTCTCTCTAAGTGATTTATTTATTAACTTTCGAGCAGTGTGGTGTACTCTGTATTTCTTATACACACACTGTCTCCTGCACTGAACTGGAGGATATCAAAATCCTCACTCAAAATCTATTAACTTTTGTTTACCCATGTCAACTGTGGAAGAGGTCCTTGTGTGTCCTGGTCTTTGTTTTTTTCCCACGAAGAACAGTGGTAGAGGTCCCTACATGGCTTGGACAGTTTTTTAAACTGTTGTTAACCCCAATCCAGGGTGTGGATCAAATTTATATAAATTTGAGAGGATTAAGTCTCGGCTTGAGACTGAACCTCTTGTTATATCTACTATGCATCTTTAGTTTAAGTTCAAAGTATACTACATGGGAAAAATACAAATGAATAAATATGACTTCATTAATAAATGAAATAGTTGTATTAGTAGTGACTAGTCAATGATTCTAATATTATAGCATGCAACACAATACGTTAAAAAAACCAGTATAAATAATCATAAAATATAAATTATAATTTTAGAACTGTGATGGGTAGTATTAAAAAATATAATTTAAAACAATTAATTCACTTTTTTGAAGACCATATAATTTAAGAAAATTCAAATTAATCCAACATTTTTTAAGGAGAATAATCATTGCCTGCTCAGTTGTACACAATATACATTTGAAACCGATCAACAATAGAATTCAACAGGTAATTATAAAAGAATATTTTTTTAGTGAAATGGTTTAAAAATATGTTCATGATTATATATATACTATTATCATAGAATAAAAAATAAAATTACTTATGGTAAAATTACTTCCATTGTCAGTACATCTACATTCACATGGTCAATTTGGGGTTCACGTGATATTTCCTTCAATTACTACTATCTACTAACCTGCTATATGTTTATTTGATTCCCATGGTAGCTTTATTCCATTTTATTATAGTTGAATGTCACATGGTTGTTTCACCCATTTTACACTACTTCCCTTTTAATGGTCTACTAAAAATTGAAGTAGTCACTTCAAATCTTCAGAGTGTTACTACTTCCCAAGAATAATAGGTTTATCTCAATAAGTAGTTAATTGACCTACAACATGAAAACTTCATCTCTTGGTTAGTTGTGTTTTAGAATGATTAGTACACAATAATCATATGTAAAAACTCTCATTATAATTGATGGAGTAACTACACATTTTATTCATTAATAGGTCAGTCTATAATTTTTCATATTGTCAAGCCTTCCATCATGTATTTATTTGACTAAACGCATGACCATTTCACCACATAGTCACTTAATCACCTTCTTGATGTCACTCAAGTGTCCGTATTACCAATTTAGTCTTGTTCGATTTCATATCCTCTTTATAGTCATCCCTCCAACTGTTACAATCCCCCATTTAAAATATTCATCATATTAGAACTGGTTAATTAACACTACACGTTGATGTGGATTTACTTCCCATTCATTATATTATAAATTAAGAAAAATAATTTTTTTTTAAAATAAATAAAATAACTAATGAAAAAAATAAAAAAAATAAAAAAATTATTTGGATAACATCTCAAGAGGTGTTTTATTTTTTCCATATATTACAGTATAATCTCATGATCTACTCTAATCTGATAAATAGTAGGTTTTTAATTTAAAAAAAATTCATGACCTTATTTCTAGTGTTGTTGATATTGTAAAACCTATAGAGTTTCCCATGATTAACATTATTCAATTACCCCCATGGAATTATAGATCTTTTGGGGGTAATGTAGCAGGGAACAAAAAATGTGGCTAATTCCCCACTTAACTAACATTAAGAATAGTTTAAATAGGTTATGAACATTAATCTTTTGTAAGGGAATTTTCCACTACTTCATACTGAACTATTAATTCATCAATGGAAAATAATTTTTTAGAAATATCCACTTTTGGATCAACGTATAGTTCTAATAGCTCATATAATACTTTGACTTATCCCAAACATGAATATTTTGAAGAAACTAGGTGTTCAAAAAGCCACTCAGTTGGTGAAATTTCTGTTTACTCTAGGATCTGTAGGACGTATTAATGTCCAGCTACCTCAATAAGATCATAAAATAGTGAATCACTACCATGACTAGTCTTAAGAACATAAAAATCAAATAAAATAACAACTTCTTCCTTAAAGTGATAATCTCTTTAAAAGTGTTCATATTGTTCTTTTTCATGATTAAGCAATTCTTATGGAAGTATGTTTTATCCAAGAGTAAGGTAGTACAACTCATATAGTGTTTCTTCCAAAGAAACTAATTTTATATTATGCACTCTAAGGAAAGTGATAGGGTATCACGAATAGGTTTAATCTATTTATGCATTAAAAAAGAAATAGATAGACAAATGAAATTTAAAAAATCATAATGAAAACTAAAAATAAGTTGATATTTCATATTAGGTTCATATTCATATAATTTTCAGGACCTATCACTTGGATGACCTCAATAAATGTCTCAATATGTGGATGTCACATATTCGGATTTGAATCATGGGGAATTTCAAGCTCAAACATGATAATCCCCACATTATTCTTTCTTTTCATACTTCTTTTCACCTTTTATCATCATTTTTGAAAATAATAAATAATTGGTTTCTAGAGTATTTATTTTCTCATCAATTCATATTATGTTGAGTTGGGATCATAATAGAAATTCATTATCCACTAATTATTTTCCCAAATCATCAACATTAAGTGCCTTAACATATATTGAATTCATCTAAATCTGAAATCATTCCATTGACTCTATATTTTACATCAATTTATAGTATTCTAATAGTGAAAATGATTAAAGAATTTGTTACTCTATCACAATTGATAAAATTAAATGAATCACTAAAAAAAATTCCTACCTAGAAATTGTTTCAAATATTGGTATCACGTCATTTAAACTATCAAAGATATATTTATAAAATCTAATGATTTATAATTGTGGCTAGACTTAGTGTTAGACTCAAAGAAGCATTGTGTCAATAATTTTGATTCCTCTAAAATACATTTTTTATTTTATATATTTTAAATTAGTAAAAATTTTACATTAAGAAAAATTTATGATATAAAAAAATGAAATAAAATGAAATAGATATTGGAAAAATAATGTAAACAACAGTGAGAGAAATGAAAAAAACTACAAGAAAAAAACTAGATCTAGGTTGATCTATATTCTATTTCCTATCACATATCTACAATAAGAATTTAACATTAAAAACTCAACATCACTCATTGAATGATTTGTTCTTAAATCATACACCATTTTCCCCAAACAAATGACACTCATGCATGGAATATTTTTCTTTTAAATGGATGATCTCCCACTATGAAAATAAACACATGATAAAACCAACTGAAATAGAATTCCTTCTTGGAAAAAGTGATATCCATGGGAATATATAAAACAATAACCTATCATAAGACACTATTTTAAGAGAAATATTAAAATAATGGTTGTAGAAGTAATCAAATAAGAGTTGAAAACTAATCCCATGTATTAGTGTCATGACAAAAAATACTAAATCACCATTATAGTCATCTGAGATAAAATAAGATTGTGATGATAAAATTGATATTTAGTATATATAAAACATTTGTATCTCCCTCCTAGAACAAGATTCACACTTTAATCAATCAATTTTGGATATTCAAGAAATCATGTCATGAAGAAATTTCAATTTTATATTCATAAGTGTAGTTAATTTAAACAGAGAGAGAGATGAATCTGGGGGGGATAGTCTAAAATAATTTTTACATACTAGGACTATAAAATAAATCCCTAAACACCTTTGATTTTTTAAAAAAAGAATAGGAAAATATTAATGTCTTGATAATAGTCCATGTTATCCATGTGGTAGGCTACCAGGTGTCCTTCATCTTCTTCGAGTGAAATACCCAGTGATTGTAGCATAGAACCACTAACTAAATGAATTCCTCCAACATTTTTGGCCTTAGATCCAATCATCATGTATTTGATTGGGCATCCAAATCTGGTTTAATCTTCAAAAAAATTCATAAATGTATAGAATATTCCTAGAATGATCTCAGTCCTCTCTTTGATTTCAATTGGATTTTATTTTCCATTTAGAATTTCGGGCTTTCACATGGCTTGAAAATACAAACATAATAAAATAATATAATTTAAAAAATATATAATTATAAAAAGATATAGAAAAAAATATAGAACTGACATAATTATGTTAAAACAATTGATGATAAATCAAGTAATTTTTTTATTTAATCTCCCAGAAATACTTATTTCAATTATTATATTAAAATAATAAAAATTCAATCATAGTAAAAAAATATTCAATAACATCTCACAAAAATCATTTATTTACATTAAAGAGTAATTTACTCCCCATAAAAAAATATGTTATAATGTAATCAAAATAGGATGCATCATCCATATATAACCATATCATGTATTTGATTCCTTTTACAATGTATTATGCTAATATAAATCCATTATCTTTCAAGGATCAAAAGGTGAAAAAATTTCACAAATTTAATAGTATAAATATTTATTGAAATTTTAGTTCTTTGAACTTAATTTTTTTTTCAGGAAATAAAATATCAGGGAAAAACCTATTATAACAGCAGAACTTACCTTGATCAAATGTATTCTAGTATCCTCCCTTTTTAGATCAAGTGTGCTTAAAATTTATATATAGTCCACTAAATTTTGAAAAAGCCTAGCTATTCATATATCTCTCTAGATGTGTCATTCCTTTTAAATGGAATGTTAATATTATCTAATAAGATTTCAGAATCTAGATACATCAATCCATCCCTAATAATTGCATAAAACTATAAATCAAACTCATCAATGGACCATGGATGCATTTTCTATAATTTTTTTAATGCACTTTCCAAATTCTCTAATGACATATAACATACTGATTTGAATGGAATGTCCATAAGCACACTAAATCTAAGAGAATAACATGTTATCTATGCTTGAATATCCCATAATTAATATCGATCAAACATCATAAAATGATAAAAACATCACTAATAATATTATAATTACATTACGATTCCATAATCATAACGAACTAATACATTTAAAATAAAAAATTCACCTTTAACTATATTTTCATGAAATTAATTTTCAAACTCCATAAATGAGATCACAATCATTCTTAATGTATATCCATTTTTATGATTTTCCCTATTAAAATAAACCTAAATTCACCTATTCACCACACATATGATATATTATGCGCTCACATGACTCTTTAGAAAGATACAACCAACTAAACCCCACACTAAAAACACAAACCCAATCACATAAAATGGAATACATGATATCCTTACGACACTAAAAACCCTAATCACACCATTGAGAGTCATATCTCACAGATATACTATAAAATATATTCCACCTCCACCAACATAAGGGGTTTTTACCAACCAACGATTCCCATTACAATTATAAACCATTCACAAGTATTATATTTCCATTATGAATTAATACACAGGGCGTCTACTTACTATACCGACACACTTGGGCTTTCATTATTCCACTTGAATATCATATGCAACATAATATCAAATAAGTAAATATAAGAACATTATTTACATTAGTTTTAATTAATTAATACACTCTATAATAATTTATTTAGTAAAAAATCGATTATTTATTTTTCAATATTTTATTTAATTATATCCTTTTTCTGAGACATCATATCATAACATCTATTTTTTAATAATTTTTTTACAAAACCATTCTTTCAAAAAATTATTTTTCAATCAGATACAGTCATTAATATTTCACAAAAACTATGTTCCATGTATTATTAATGTATATATTCATCTTTTACCCCAATAAAATTTTAAAATAATTTATAAATAAACATAAAATAATAAATTAAAAAATATCTCAAATGTAATTGTACAAAACCATAACCATTATTCGATAAACTTGGTAAATTGAAAATTATCCAGATACATGTTTCATAAGAATAATAATGATTCTAATTTCTAGTTATAAATAATTATATAAATATCTACCATATCCAATAATTGTAAGACAGAAATTAATAGTTCTTTGATATTTTTTAATGTACCTCACATGTTTATTGACTACATAACCATGTCGATTATTATACAAGAACTCATGTTTCCCACTATATACCCCTAAGGTTATTAACTAGAGACAATGTTCAATGATTATTTTTTGGGAGAATATAACCTTTATTTCATAATAAAGAAATAAAAGATAAAAAAATTAATATCCGACAAAGAATATTAGAGTATAACACGGAATTATGTTTAAAAGATACTCATCAACAACATGCTATAAAAAAATGAACCTGAACCAGTGAATGTTTAATATCTCATTAGTCTATTCATATACATCTAAAAATAATGATCTTTTATAAATGTAAGGGGACACAACTACAAAAGATTAATCCATTCACAAAAAATTTCAAGAAAACACAGTGAATCCACATTATCCTGATCACTAATACAAAAACTTTTGATTTTATCTTTATATCATATATACAGTCCCCATGTTCACCTAGATGAATGTGTAAGGTGTGAGTATAAATCACAGTAGGATGTTTCCAATATTATATAGAACCATTCTTTTTAAACATAAATATGCCATCTTATTATATAAGTATTTTTTACATAACATTACAATCCATGCAAAAATTGTAATGGTGTAACATCCTGCCCCTCCTCATTAGCTTGAGTAGAGGCATAAGTGCTACACTGTCTTAGAAATCATCCCCTAAGGCACCATTGGATGAAAATAAATTCTAAGGGATTCAGGAATGGTGGGGGAATATTTTCCCTTTGAAATGAAAACAACCACCAAAACATGCCAATATAAAAAACTACTAGATGATGTATGTTAACCATGTTCTACAATTCAACAATTCCAAAGGAACAATAAAAACAAACCACAATAAATCATAATTATTCTACCAAGTGGAATAATAAGGAAGAAAACCTAAGGAACCTGTGACACAACTCTAAAAATTCACACTAAGATCCATGTTTCAAGAACCACAATACAACATAAGCATCACAATGAACCACTAAGGAAATGAGATTCTTTACCTTTACCTATGTCCTGGAGTATAACATCTATAAAAACCCAGAAGATCCAAAGAACGGGGTGAGTAATAGTAGTCATTAGTTTTTTAAAAAATTAATTCCCTACACATGACACTAGGATAGAACCGTTAGCACATTTATATAAAAGAATTTTACATAAATTATCAAAAAAATTCAACAATTTACAACAAGCCAAAATCACCCTTACCAAAGAATTTTACCCAAATCAACACAGTACCAATGAAAGAAACCAAACACATAATTTATAATTTTCCCAACACATTTTGAAAAAACCCATTCTACTTTTTTAGGCCACATTAATATTACAACCATATTAAAAAGGCCCATTCACACAAAAACACACACACACACATACCTGATCTTGGCATAACCGTGACAGTGGAACATCACATCCAAAACTTCCACCTTTAATTATTTTTGTATGTCATGACCATTTAGAATTTATAGTTATCTTTCATGACCACTATCCATTACCTTTTTATAGTGGTTCTTCACACCCACTATCCATCCATTTAGACACACGATTATACACTTAAGACAACAAACCAGTAAATAGAATTTACCAAAACCACAACAACATGCCAATCACAATTACCAAGATAATATCAACCAAAAAATATGAAGACATACTACCCAACAATTTTGAAACCAAAACATTCCATAAACACATCAAAAATTCCAATAACATGCAAAAACCACTTCATTAAATCCCCCATTTATTGAAAACACCCTTAAACCATTATCCATTCTAACCCACATTTCAATAAAACTATATCTCTATTGAAAACAATTTTTCATAAACCATTTACCATAAATAAACTAACCCACCAATATTAAAGTCAACATTATAAAATCCAACAATAAATAACATTTCACAAAAATAACCCATATTCTCCAAAATAAAAAAAATCATCACATCAAGGGTTTCAATCAAGCTTCACACATCACATTCACAATCAATTTCAAGAAAAATAAACCAATTTGAAATTAATCCTTCTAGTTCTTTCAAAATAGAGTTAATATTTAATCCACCAACCTTAGGGTTTGGAGAAATTGACCTACCACACAACCACACATCAAATCCGATTGAAATATCCACAAAATCACCTTAGATACCTTTCCCTAACATCAATATGACCAAATATTTACAGTATAGGAAATAAAAACCCTAGATATAGATGAAATAGAAGTAGATCTATAAAACTAGGAGAGAGAGAACAAGATATATTGAAATCCAAGAAACAACCAATATTGGAGACTTACTATGGAATAATCACCTTCAATGTACCTTGAAAACCCTTTCATTATCTTTGAAAATGAGTGGGAGAGCCTCCCTAACCCCTTAGTTAAAGAAATACTGATTTGAGATTATATGGTAGTATAAATTCATTACTTAGAGAAAATACTGAGAAACCCTGTTTAAAAAACCACATTTAATTCCTCACACCTCATAGAGTTAGAAAACCTGTATGCTAACCGTGTGACTACTACTACCTCAAGAGAGATCTCACCTAGTTGGACCACACAGTAAGACAAACCATACATTGACTATAACAAAACCCAACATCTAAAGTTTCATGGTTTACCACAGTGGCCACATAGTTTTTTAAATCATACGCCTTAACCACGATCAATCCCATAACCTTATTAATCATATTTCAAATTTTAAAGGAGATTATTCTTGGTTATTACTTTCCGTTCACAAATCAGGAGCCTTTAGAAATGCCACAAAACCTTCCTAAAAACCTTCCAAACACTCCCAAATATAAACCAGACACTTTATATTCATAAAAAGGTATAAAAGTGTTACACACCTCAAACAGGGGTGCTAAATTCACACCACCATTGGAATTTTCATCCTCGAAAAGTACAGAAACATTGCTTTCCTGAAAGTGATTGGTCCATTTCTTGACCATCTCTTTATCTCGCTCCTAAGTATCCTACTGAATCTGACCATGTTTGCATAAAACCCGAAGAGAATGATTATTTTACAAAAAAATACATTTTCTTTCCTATGCACAATTCACACTGGCAGACGCACCAATGAGGCATCCAGCTCTAGCTGAACATGATCCCATCGAGTCACACAATTAGTATCTGAATGAATCTTCTTCAACAGAGAATATTAAAAAAATTATGCACCACACTGAACCATGGTATAAAATTCAACTAATATTACACCTATACAACCTGATCAAATACCACAAAAGTCTAGATATACCTCAGAGATAACTTACCATACTTCCCAAAATATTGATTTATAAGCCTATGATAGATTATCAAGAACACATGATTACCAACCTAGAATGGAAAACGTCATCGACTATAATCTGCATAAAATTTATGATGAATCTAAGCTGTCTCCATTATCTTCCTAATAAAACTAATATTCTCCATAGTATCTTGGTAAAATATTGACCCAACTATGAAATCCTCACATATTTCCACCCAACATAGTAGAGAATTACACTGATTCCCATACAATGCTTTAAATAGAACCATATTTATCGAGGCCTAATAACTGTTGTCATACAAGAACTCCACCAACTGAAAGATATCCTCCCATGAGCCACCAAAATCCATCACACAAGCCCTCAACATAACTTCCAATGTTTGTATCATCCTCTCTAATTTCCCATCCGTCTGGGGATGATAAACTTTAATCATCATCAACTATGTCCCAAGGGATTTTTGTATGGATTTCTACAAACGAGACATGAACCTCGAATAACTATCTGATATGATCAAAACTGGTATATCATTCCTCCTCAAGACCTCATGGATATAGATTCTGGATAGATCCACCATGGTATGAGATTCAAAAATATGGATGAAATGGTCCAAGGTTGTGAAAGGATCTACTATAACCCATATGGCATCAGTTTTCTTAAATATTCTTGGGAGACTAGTAAACAAATAAATCACTATCTGGTCCCACTTCCACATAGGGTTAGGAAATGATGGAACATCCCCACCGACCATTAATGTTCTTTCATGTCTTTCATACAAGTCTGGAATCTTAAAACAAACTCAATCACCTTTCTCTGCATACATGACTACTAAAAGTACCTTTTTAACAACATATAAATTTTATGAATTCCATGATGGATAGCCCATTAATAATGATAATAAGCACTGAGAAGATAACCCTAAAAATCCACTGGTACAACCATATGATTCTGAGAACATAAATCCAAATTCCCATCTAGTTTCAAGCCATTAATGGTCTCCCCATAGTTGATTTTCGACATCATGTCCATACACTTTGAATCAGATATCTGCGCTTCTTCAATCAAACCAACCAAGCGAGGACCAAAAAAATTGGAAAGAAAACTGCTACATCACCCCGGTCATAACATTCCGACCCCATGTTGGCTATAACCAGCATCCACTGCCACTGATCTGATTCCTGTTTCACCACCTAAGCATATAAATTTCTACTTAATGCATTCGCTACCGAATTTCCTTTACCCCGTGTTTACATAAAATATAATTCAAACATTTGGAGATAATATATCCATCTCTTCTACATAAAATTCTATTTTCTTTGTGATAAAACATGTTTCAGACTCTTATGATTAGTAAACACTGTGAATTTACCACCGATGAAATAATGTTTCCATGTTTTCAAAGCATGCACAACAACCTCTAACTAAAAATAATGTGTTGGGTAGTTTTTCTCATGAAAACTCAATTGTTGTGATCTATATGCTACAAAATTATCCCGTTGAATGAGAACCCACCCCAACCCTAATCTCGATGCATCAAAACACACCACATGGCCTTTCCCTGGTTCTGGAAAAACCCAGATTGGTGATGAAGTAAGGAAACTCTTAATATCTTTTAAATAATCTTGACACTGCTCATTCCATTTAAATGGAACATTATTCATTATAAAATCATTCATTGCTGATTATAGTTGTGTGAAATCCCAAACAATGTGTTTGTAGTACCCATATTGACCAAGGAAGCTCTGTATCTCAAAGTCATTGTTTAGCGGTTTCTAAGAGATAACAACCTATATCTTCTATGGATATATAGAAACACCTTTCATAGATATAACATGGCCAAGGAAATGAACCTATTGTATAAAAAAGATCTCACTTTTATGATTTGGAATACAAATGATGATATCTCAAGATCCCCAACATTGTTTACAAGTGTTTCTCATGCTCAACCCTTGTCCTAGAATATACAATTATATCATCACCAAACACCCCTAAAAAAGAATCCAAATATCTCTAAAATATTCAATTCATCAATTATAGAGATATTGATTGTGATTTCTTCAGAATGAAGGGCATAACCACATAATCATATTGGCCACATCTACTTTAGAAATCTATTTTCAGAATATCCTCCTTCCGCACCCACAATAGATGATATCCAGATTGCAACTCAATTTTGTAGAACCACTAAACTCTCCTAAACTGATCTAAGAAAATAATAAATTCATGGGGATGGATATTTATTGTTTATTGAAACTTGGTTAATATTCTGATAATCAACACACAATCATATATTTCTATCCTCCTTTTTAAAAAACCACACCGGTGCTACCCATGTAGACATGCTATGCTGGATAAACCCTTTATTTTCCAGATCATCTAACTTCACATTCATCTCTCTCAGTTATTCTTGTTCTATATGGTAAGATAGAATTGATATAGGAATCATCCATGAAAGGAGATCATTCATAAAATCCACTTCTCTTATGGGTGGAAACCTCAAGAGTTATTTTGGAAAGACATCCAAAAACTAATATAAATGGATGGGAAACTGCCCTTATTGATTTCTTCTATCAATTAAAATGAAAAATATACCAATTGATACAATATACTTCTAACTAAATGTGTCAAAAATCCCATTTCACCCACCATTAAATTTTTCTCTCCTATAAATTTATGTTTGATGCTATCACCCATCATAAAACTAACCATTCATACATAATAGTTGATGTGGGCCTTAAACATATTCAACAAATCCAGACCTCAGATTATATAATAAACATCCATCTCAATCACCGAGAATACCCACATCAACTAAAACCCATCAATAGCTATACAACATGCTCTATAGAGAAACTCTTGACACTCTCTTTAACCTAGATGAGTTTTAGGTTTCAAAATAGAAGGCACCATTTCTAGAATTAAACCCAACAAATCAAAAATATGAGAATAAATTAAAGAATGTAACTAACCCATATCAAACAATGATTTTATAATGGTATAGTTCAAAATAATCACACCTCCCACCATAGATGGTCTTGACTGATTATCCACGAGAACCTGCTCAGCTAAAAACAACAACTTTCTTACCACACTATGCTCTTTAATACCTTACTGAAACATCCCCTACCAAGGATTCATGGTATTCCTAGAATCAATAAGACTATCTTTGACCCTCCGATGTGGGGTATTCTACTACCCCTATCCCGTCAAGGCATATGGTTTCAACAACCCCTGATGAGTGTCACAAACAACCTATCCTAGAAAATTATGTTAATAACGCTGAAGATACCCCATATTCTTGTAGTTATGACATGTTTGAGGATATTTGATACAATACCATATGATGTGGCCTATGAAACTAAACTAAAAACATCATGTCTTACTCTAAAGCTTCATAGGAAGATTCACCAATACTTCCTTTTCATTCTGAGCTATACTCCCACCTTGGAAATAAGTGTCCCTCTTCTACTTGCTTCCCGTGTTAGAGTTCCCACCATTTCCCATGTGCACCAACATGCTTCACCCACCTATATCCCCCAAGATATATATTTCATCCGCTATTTCTCTATTTACCATCTCTGTATAATCTTTTATAAAGTGAACCAAAATCTTGTAATTAATTTCTTTACTCAAACACAATTCATGATTCTCATCTTCAAGGGCACGCTAACCGAAACCCCAGGTGCAAATCGGACTAAGTTCATGAATATAGCCACATTTTCCCTTACCGAGAGGATATCTTGCTTCAAATTGAAGAAAACTGTTCTTCACTGAATTCTAAACATATGAGGATATAATTTTTTGTTAAAAAATATCTAAAAATCCTCAAAGGCCATGCCTTGGTCCCCTTTTTCCTAGACCACTAACTCCCATAACTAACATGCCAGATCATCCAACATAAACACCAATAACATAAATTTTAACTCTAGTTGTGTTCCTAGGAAATCAAAGATTCAATTCATCCTATTTAACCATGCTTTCACCCTTTCCAATCCAAATCACCCCTAATGATGGGTGGATTCTTTCACTGAAATTGTACCGAGTGATCCACATGGTTCGGCTAATCCATTATATTCTCACTTTCCATGTCTTGTAAATATTTTAGTATGCTCTGAACTAGCTTCTGGTTCACCTGGAGCTCAGGTGTGGCCACATTTTCCACAGCTTCCTCTAGTTGCTCTCTATGACACTTACAGAGTGCTATTTATATCAACACAAAAACCACCATAAGTCTCACTCCCTTTAAAATTAAGGCATAAAATTTCAATTTATATCACACTCCATATATCACAACCATTATTTCCAAAATTTCCATTTTTCAATGTTCAACCATTTTTGAGAAATCCATCATGTTTTAGAAATAGACCAATTTTTAAAATACCAAAACAATTCTCTTTTTGAAATTGAAAATTTGGAAACAATTTCCATATTTTTAAAAAATCAACACATTCCTACCACAACATAAATCATTATTCCAAATAAAATATATAATCCTAATGGGAAGTCATTTTAACAATTCATTCCATACTCATCTCATTGGATACACCCACAATAATGGGATCACACTCATATAAGTGACTGTAAAACACTTATTCACCCAACTCACAAGTTAGTTTAATTTTAACATGAAAGGGATCATACCATATTTTTATGTTATACATTTCCTGTTATGACAATCCTACTAATTGCTAAATTAGAAATCAAGGAATAAACCAAGAACAACATCCAACTCAAAGACCTAAAATAGATTCCAATTGACTGAACAAACTACTTTCACTTGTAAATTAAGGACAGAAAAAACTGATACCACTTGTAACATCCCTCCCCTCCTCATTTTATTGAGTTGATACAGAAGAGATACTCAGCCTTAGGAGTCATCCCCATGCCAGGAAATAAATATATAGGGGATCATGGATGGTGGGGGATTATTTTCCATTTTAAATGAAAATAACCAACCAAACGTTACAATACCAAAAAATTACATGATTCATGTTAACCAAGTTTTACAATTCAACAATAAAAAAGGAACATTAGAACAAAACAAAAATATAACATAATTATAGTACCAAGTAGAAGACAGAATAAAAAAACCAATAGAATCCATGAAACAACTCCACATATCCACACTAAGATACATGTTCCAAGCACCACAAGACCACCAAACCATCATGATGAACCACTAATCAAATGAGATAAATTACCTTTACATGTGTCCTAGGGTACAACATACACGAAAGAACTAATGTTCTAAAGCAAGGGGTGAGTAATAATACTATGTAGGTTTTCACAAAATTAATTCCCTACACACACTACTAGGATAGAACCGTTAACACATTTATATAAAATAATGTTATATAAATTATCAAACAATGCAACAATTTCTTTCAATCTCGACAAACCCTTACCGAACAATTTTACAAAAATCATCAAAATACCGAGGAAAGAAACAAAAAATGTCTTTAATCATTTTCCCAACACATATTGGCATAACCCATTCCAATTTTCATGGCCACATTCATATTCCAACCATATTCACACGATCCACACACACACACACACTCGAGCTTTGTGTAACCATAAAGGAGAAACCACACATAAAAAACACATCCCCCTTTAATTATAGTGGTAATTCACTACCACTAATCCATGATAGTGGTACTTCACACCCACCATATGTTCTATATTTATAGTGGTTTTTCACACCCATTATCTATCCGTTTCGACATATGCTTAAACAATGAAGCCATAAAAAATTACATTTACCAGAACCAGAAAAATATACCAATAAAAAATTACCATGATCATATCATCCAACACATACCACCCCATACTAACCGATAATTTCCATACCAAAAAATCCCTTAATAACATCACAAATTAAAAAAAGATTCTAAATACACATCAATAAATCAACCATTTATTGAAAAAATCCTTAAAACATTATCTATTCCAAACCACATTTCAATAAAACCTCATTTTTATTAAAAAACCTGTTTCATAAACCATTTCCCATAAATCAACCAAGCCACCAATTTTAAAATCATCATTTTTAAATCCATAAATAATGACAATTTCACAACAATAAACCATTTCCCTAAAATACACAAATCAAACCATGAAGGTTTTCAATAAATATTCTCACATTACATTCCTAATAAATTTCAAACAAAATCTACCAATTTTAAATTAATCGTCATAGTTATAGAAAAATTTATTTGATAGTGAATCCACCTACATTAGGGTTTGGTGAAACCGACCCACCACACATTATCAAAAAAAAAAATATGAGAGAAACATCCATAAAATTTCATTATACCCCTTTCCCTAAAATCAAAAATACCAAGTCCTACCATTATAGGAAACAATAACCCTATATCTACATGTGATGGAAGTATATTTATAAAATCAAGAGAGAGAGAGAACTAAATATAAGGAAAAGTGTGAAATAACTAAGAAATGAGATTTATTGAGGAAGAATTTCCTACGATATACTATGAAAACACTTCTATTTGCTTCAAAAATTAGTGGGAGAGCCTACCTAACCCCTGAGTTGAAGAAATCCGAAGTTGGGTTCATATGGGAGGAGAAATGGAGTGTTTAGGGAAAATATCAAGCAACCCCATTTTTAAAAAAACCCTCTTTACTGTCGTTCATGGTTAGATCACATTGTTAGACAAACCATGCCCTTATCATGTGCCCACCACTGCTTCACGAGGGACCCTACATGGTTGGCTAGAATTGTTAGAAAAACCATGCACCAACTGTGTGAAATCATACAGTCACAAGTTGCACATTTTACCTGGGTGACCACACAATTTTTAAATAGCGTTCCTTAATTGTGTGCCATCCCCTTGACCTCTAACTCAACATGAAAGGGTTTTTGGAGATTCTGTACAATTTCCACTAATAGTGCTCAAACCGTGTACCCTTAGGAAATCCCTAAAACATTATCAAAAACCCTAAAAACTCTCCAAAAACCTAACCAACCACTTTATACACATAAAAGGCATAAAAATGAATACATACCTCAATATGGTGTGCTACAGAAGGTGTAATATCATTGGAATGATGGATATATAAGCAACATGATAATAACAGATTTACAATATCTGCCACTCAGTTCTTCATAACTTACAGCTTTCATAGACACATCATACATAAATACTTTCATCATATCTTGGCTAAAATAAAGAACAATATTGGGTATCACATATTCTCAATAAAAGTATTCAAGGAAGATATCAATTATTATTTAATCATAACATGATAATAATGTGTATGATAACATGAGATCAACATCTGAAAACCAAACCCTTCATATCATATATCATAATTTTGTTTCATGGAATAATGATCCTAAGTTCATATGACCTGAATTATAAAAGAATTAAATAACAAGATATATGAAATCATAATATTGGCACAAGACCTATTTTTCTGATGTACACATAAGAATAGAAAAACATTTAATTATTATTAAAGTGTTACAACCTGACCCAATGGGGCTCGAGCCTCCACTCCCCAATCCCACCTCCAATAGGCCAGGGGTTGGCGACTAGTGTTGAGTAGGCTATCACACACATGAAGGGAATTATCCTAAGGTACCTGTACACACGAACTAACATACACCTCTATGAAACAGTGTAAAGATACAAAAAAAATGAAAGTAAAATGCATGCATACATTTATCCCAAACGAGAGTGCAACAGAAGTACAAAAAAGGAAAATAAAGGGCCCACCGAAATAAAACTACAAAAGCATCCATTCTACTCAGAAGGATGGGATCACTATCAAAAGCACCCGCAGAAAAGCTCCTCAGATTAGCTCCAGTAAACACCCAGGTCAGTATAGCACACTAAGCTTCTTCTACACATGACACAAAACATGTGCGGGAAAAGCTCGAAAAGGGATGAGTATAAAATTACTCAGTATGGACCCCAAAATACCGAAATAAAAGAGATAAACTGAAAGTAAATAGTTAGCTCAATCCAACTAGAGTGGACCCAAACGAGAGAGAAACACTATCTTAAGACCATCCTCTTCTAAACATGACTAGTCAGCTCAGCTCAGGTATATTCCTGCACATATACGATGAACATACATATATAATTGTCTAAGGAACCAAGCCTCATGAGGTTCTGACCTCATATCAGTGATATATACATAACTAGAAGAACACACTCCATGAGCTCTATCATCCCAGACAACACTCATCCGAGAGATACACACACGTCTGATATCGTCACTAAGAATACCATGAAAAACAACATAATTAACAAACTCCTCAGATAAGGTACCACTCCTAGGGTCCTCTAGGGGATACAAGAACCCACTCTGGTAACACGTAGTTCTCACATATAGGGGATATCTCCCAGGAACTGCTCGGGGATACCACAACCCGATCTAGTATTCCAAAGAATCTCATCACTCAGATAGAGGATCGTTGCCCGTGTAAAGGTGGAAAAATGTTACTAGAACCCTATCTGAAATAACTCACGATGTAGGGGATCAAACTGATGATGCACCAACCCTACTGAAACCTTGCACTGAGTAGGGGATCGTATAACCCCTGATGCTGCAACCCAACTATAAACCACCTGCTGAATAGTGGATCATATTCCCAATGATTCCACAACCCTAATATGCAAAACCCACTACGTAGGGGATCATATTCCCGATGATTCCTCAAACTCTATGGGGGTTAACTTGCTAGATAGGGGATCACCAACTGTGGATGAGCCGTCACTGCATTACCTAGAACCTGATCTAGGAAAGCAAAGCTAGAGGATCCCACTACGAACCCACCAGAGGGATGGAAAATATCTATCTGAAAAACATTCAATTGAGGGGATCAAAAACCTATACTAAGGTCGTAATTGAACACAAACCCTCATAGGAATGAACTAAGGGGGTACACTCAACTACTGCTGGTCCAACTACCGCTAACCTGGGCGAACATCAACATTTCCATATTGTGCACCTCTTAGGCCTATAATGAGACCACCATCACAATATATGTGAAAAAATAAAGATAGGCTACTTAATCGCCTGAAACGTACAACTCATGGAAAATGTACTATTCACCGTAGCAATCCCATGTAGGGCCTACACCTTGATCTCAAAACTCATCAAGCGGATCACACCATTGCGACCCCCTTAGAAAAACACATGTGATCGACCACTTGTCCATCTATAATGGACACCCATCTGAAAATTCACGTTTCTCCATAAACACTGGAACCCGACCCTACTGGGCCCACACCATGTTCTGGGTCTGAAAACCTGAAAAATATGTTGAAAAGTATGCCATACCATGAGGGTCTTGACGCCACTAATGAAACGTCAATCAGACACCCCGGGTAGAGGTTACGATGACACAATGTTGAATAACAATAAAATATTATTATTATATTAGACGTTTTATGCTCCCGGGCCATGATCCCAAATTTTAGAACTCCTGAAACCACCTCAAAGGGTCTTTCTTGTCTACAGGGTCACGTCGTTCTAGACGGATAACGATTCCGACCCATGGAATGAAAGAAAAGGGGGTTTTAAGTACTCCTAGACTCAAAGAAGAGCCGGAATGGCCTGAACCGGCTGATTTTCCTGGCTTGGGCTCGCCCACACCGGCTGACATGGCTGTCGCCGCCGTTGGCCACTCCGGACGATGGTTCTACCACTAAGCGGCGCCCCGTGCAGGCGACGGCTGAGCCAGAGCCGCTAATTGAAGATGGACTTCTGCTGTAGGCAGTAGTGCTCTTCCCCTGGTGGCGCCACCGCGCTGCGGCCCACCACCGTCGGCCGTTGCCGGCGCCGGTGCCATGCCAAAAGACCTTCTGCGGACTGCCAGGGGCACCCAGGTGGTCCACAATCAAATTTGTGACCACTTATGTGACCCTCGAGACCCTATCTACACAACTACAGATTCAAATTGAATCAAAACGAACTATAAATGTGATCGAGGGATTAAAACTCATACCACCAACCTCGTGGATGAAAAGCTGAAGCTTCGGGTGCAGAACGATGCCCACAACGCTCTGAAGCTCAATCCGCTGATGATCAGTACAAAAAACGAACATCTGTGGTGCCATGATCTATCAAATAAGGAGGAGAGGGATGGATTCTCACCACTACGCACTGAGGAAGAAGAAGGGGGTGGGATGATTGATTTCTTTTTATTTATTTATTAAATAAATAATGCAACAATTGTCCATGCCCCCGACTAAACCTCCCGCTGTGGAGAAGTTTAGGTCACCCCTAGGGTAAACACACCATTCTCAACTCAACAGCATGCTCAAAATTGAAATCTGTTACTTTTATTAGGAGTTATTCAAGGTGACGTCTATAAATAAATTATTCACTTATTTACGAAAATTCCAGTGGTCACCATTTTCTATAGTAGGCCCAAACCTGCAAAGGTTTCACACAACCGAGGGTAAATGGAACACTCTGAACGCAAACGTGCCCTTAGATTCATGATCCATGTTACTGTTTAGGATATAACTCGTTCCTACTTCTTGCATAGTATAAAAATATGTAATATTTTTATAAAATTAATTCTGGACACATTGGGCCTCTAAATCGTACGCCGTCTTCATGTCTAAAACTGGACTTCATCGTAATAATATTCCAAAGTCTTACACAAAAAAAGAGTCGCTAGATTCTCCCCACCTTAGGAATTTTCATCCATGAAAAGCCATAAGCACGAGTGAGAGAAAATTAACTCTGAACTGGGTCTCCCTCGCTAGAAAGTTTTCTGACACACAACTATTCCCGAATGCATAAGTTATAGGAAATCGTTCACCACACCTCAAAACTATCTGCTATGGGCAGCACTGAATCACCCTCACAGTTTTAATCATATCACAAAAAACGCGTCTTGATGGGGGAAGGACCCCTCTTCCACATGCATTCAAAGCACGTCGAACAACTCCCACAAGGGGTCTTACCAACTCCCTAGATAAATCTCGAGTAAGAAACCTAAAGGAAAGAGTATTGCCTAAAAATGTCTATAAAAACTAATGTAGAAATAAGATGGGACATAGAGAGTACCACCATCCTTCCACAGACCCTCTGAATCAACAACCTCTAAGGATTATAGCTGTCCTCGCCCTTTCACTCTAGCTCCCTAAGCTCTGTCTGGACCACCTGGGGTGTTGGTGGTGGCATTTGATATCGCCTACCACCTCCCACTACTGTACTAGCTCTGTCACCATATCTCCTCCCAACAGACCTCCATACTCAAGACGTTGACACTTCCATGGAGGCCTTTCAATCAGTTCCCTCTCAAATGCATGATGGGTCAGACACTCCCTAAAAATAAGCCCTCAGCCATCGTAATCGTAACAACGTCTCTCCAGTGGCTGACCAAAACGGGTCTGAGAGCCCTGAGAGACCTAAACCTCAACTTCTCCATCATTAGGTAACCTCCTGAAATGTCGCATACGTCCAGACCACGAAGCCTTTCGTTGGCTACCAGATACAGAACTGGCTGATGTGGTCTCAACTCCCGTGTTCCCAACACTAACAGAAAAAATCTTCTTGGCCAAAAAACTCTCCACCACCAAGCCTGCTCCAGCACTCCAGCATAGGTCGGAAGGTAGAAGGAAACGACACATTACTTGATTTCATTGCATAGGCCCTGCTAGATGGTCTATGACCTAAATAATGGGTCTCAAACCATAACCAGGGAGTATCAAGACAGGTCTGTAAACCACATTGAGTACTCCAACACAGTCATGCCCTCCCGCCGAAGTTTCATATGCTTCTGGATCCGTACTGACCTCAGTGTCACCGGATAAAACTCTTCCCTGAAGAGCCACTCAATCTCTGCCCACATGAGCTTCTCCTCATCATGGGACTGCATCAGTAGACTCCACCATCCTTCGGCCGACCCATGCTGAAGGCTCGCCGTTAGGACCCCCATCTGATCTGGAGGTTTCCTCACATGGTGGAAAACTTGAGTAAATATTTTGATTCCATCATTAGCTACCTGGGGGTCTGTATCACACTGATACCTTAGAAGTCATTACCTCTGGAACTCATGTAGTGCACTCAGCCTACGCGCATCCTCGTCCAGCACAATCAGCTGGTCGATAGGTGGTGGATCAACCAGTGGACCACTTGTAGGTCTAGCCTCAGAACTTTTAACATGCTCCAAAGCCTCTTCTTAGGGTGGATCATCACCACAGTCCCATTGTGGAACCATCAATGGCTGTCTTCATGGAGGCATCATGAACGAAAATCAAGACGCACCACGATCAAAGAGTATATCTAGAGAGATTTCTCAGAAAGAACAAGGAAAACCCAAAACCCAGTCCTATATGATGCTTCTACCATTATGACCCAGCAACTAGTGTCCTAATGTCCAAAGTCGAAAGGTAGGTTATTAGAGTCCTAGTGAATGGATACGTCGGCTGCCACACCAACACTTGAGTCTCTGGCCTGAAATCCAAACTCGAAACATCTTAACCGTACCACTATGCAACCCAAACAATACTCACAACTAGACCACCTACACTCAGAGATCCCAAAGGTGAAACCTCCTCTGATACAACTCTGTCATGACCGAACCTAATGAGGCTCAAGCTGTGACTCCCAATCCCACCTCCAATAGGCCAGGGGTTGGCGTCTAGCGCCGAGTTTTCTATCACACACATGGGAGGAATTAGCCTAAGGTACTTGTAAACACGCACCCACATACACCTCTATGCAATAGTACATAGATATAGAAAAACAAAAATTAAAATTCATGCATACATCTATCCCAAACTATAGTGCAACAGAAGTACAAAAAGGGAAAAGACAGGGCCCACCAAAAGAAAACTACAAAACAGTCCAACCTTCTTAGAAGGAGGGGATCACTGTCAAAAGAACCTACCGAAATGCTCCTGGGTTCAGCTTTGGGAAACACCCTGGTTGGTCTAGCACACTACGCTCCGCCATCTCCGGGTCCTCCTGGGTCTCCGTCGAAAGGCCTGTGGTCTGCAAAATACACAAAACATGTGTGGAAAATTCCCATTAACGGAAGAGTATAAAAATACTATGTAGGCACCCCAAAAACCCCAAAATTAAAGAGATCAATTTAAGGGAAACAATCAGCTCATCCCTGTCAGAGGGGACCCAAACTAGAGAGAAAATATATGTCAAGACCATCATCAACTAAACACGACTTTCCACCTCAACTCAGGTATATGCCCACACATATACCATCAAAATCCTGATATAATCGTCTCATAAACAAAGCCTAATGAGGTTTCGACCTCACAACTAGCGACAAAATACATAAATAAGAGAACAAACTATACGAGATCTGTCATCCCAGATGACAGTCATCTGAGAGATACCTGCTCGTTAGATATCGTCATTGAGAACACCATGCTGAAACATCAGAATTACCAAACTCCTCGGATAGGGGATCACTCCTAGGGTCCGCTAGGGGATACAAGAACCCACTATGGTAACTCATAGATCTCAAAGATAGGGGATCACTCCCAGGAACCATTGGGGGATAGAAAAATATGGCCTAGTGCTCCACAGAATCACATAACTCAAATAGAGGATCGTCGGACGTGTAAAGGTGGTCGCGAAGATATCATAACCCTATCTGTAATAACTCGTGATATAGGGGATCGAACCGAAAATGAACCAACCCTACTGAAACCTCGCAGAAATAAGGGTATTGTAGAACCCACGATGCCACAACCCTACTTTAAACCACATGTTGAGCCAGTGATTGTATACCCAACGATGCCACAATCCTACTATTCATGGACCACTATGTAGGGGATCATATTCTCGATGATGCCTCAAATCCTACGGGGGTTAAACCTCTAGATAAGGGATCACCGCCCATGGATGAGTGGTCACTGCTATACCAAGAAGCCGATCTAGGAAGGAAAAGATAGAGGATCCTGCTCCGAACCCACCAGAGGGATGCCACAACTCTATCAGAAAAAAAATCATATTGAGGGGATCAAAAACCTATAATAATGTTGTAATTCCACATGAACCCTGATAGGAACAAACCAAGGTAGTATACTCAACCACTACTGGTCTAAACTTCACTAAACCAAGTGACCCACAACATCTCTATACTTTTCACATCCTAGGCCTATACTGAGGCCACCATCGTGATCTACATTGGAAAACATGCAAGATTGTGTACTTACTCCCCCGAAACAGACAACCAATGGAAAAAGTACTATTCACCATAGCAAGCCCATGTGGGGTTCGAAACTGGATATAGAAGCTCATTAAGATGATCAAACTGATATGATCCCCTTGTAATAACACATGATATCGACTACTCATTAATCCATAACGGACACCCAAAGGAAAATTCATGTTTCTCCATAAATGCCGGAGACCGACCCCGCGGGGCCTACACCCTATTATGAGCACCAACACCTGAAAACAATCTTGAAAAATCCTACGTATCATCAGGGTCTCAACACCACTAAAAAAACATCAATCAGAAATCCCGGGAAGACGTTACGATGACCCGAAGCCAAATAACAAAAAAAATATTATTAATATATTTGATGTTTTAAGCTTCTGGTCCACGATCCTGAACTTAAAACTCCCGAAGCCACCTCAAAGGTTATGTCTTGTCATTAGGGTCAAGTCTCCATAGATGTATCATGATTCCGACCCATATATTGCAAAAAATGGGGGCTTTAAGAACCCCCAGACATAAAGAAGAGCTGGAACAGCTCGAACCGGCCGGTCCACCCAGCCTGGGCGGCCCGCGCCTGCAGAATCAACCACCGCAACCGTCGGCTGGAGCGGCCGACAGTTGTCCCAACGCATGGCATTCTGCGTGCGTATAGCCGTGCCATCTTAGCAGACCCTGCTAATTGATGCCAAATTTCCACTGTATGCGGCTGTAATCATCCTCCCGCGGTAATGCCACACCGTGACCCACCGCCATCGGTGCAACCACCCTGGTGCCACGCCGGTGTCACGCCGGTGGACATTCTGCAGACCACAGGGGGGCACCCTAGTGGTCCAAAATCAAATCTGCGACCTCATGTGTGACCTTTGGGACCCAATATATGCAACTATGGCTTTAAAATGAAAAAAATAACAATAAATGGGATCTGGGGATTAAAACTAAAACCGCCTACCTTGCGGTCAAAACACTAAAGCATCGGGTGCAGAACGACGCCCGTAACGCTCCGAATCTCGAACCGCTGAAGATCTGTGAAAAAACTTGACGTCCGCGGTGCTTTGATCCATCAAAGAAGGAGGTGGGGGAGGTTTTATTGCTGATACACATCGAGGAAGAAGAATGGGGGATTATTGATTTCTTTTTTTATTACTTAATTAATTAATGCAACCACCATCCACACCCCCGACCGATCCTCCCAGTGTGGAGAAGTTTAGGTCACCCCTAGGGTAAACATGGATTTATGAACTCAATATCACACACAGAACTGTGATCTAAGACTTTGATCAGGAGTTATTCAAGGCGACATCCACATATAAAATATTCATTTATTTACGAAAATGCCACTGGTCACCTTTTTCTACAGTAGGCCCGTGCCTGCAAATGCTACACCCCACCATGGGTATACGACACGCTTTGGATGCAACCGTACCCTCAGATTCCTGATCCGAGATACCTTTTAAGAGATAACTCATTCTTGCCTCATGCATACTATAAAAATACTTAATATTTTTATAAAATTAATTCCAGACCCACTGGGCCTTGGAATCGCATGACGTCTTCGCACCTAGCTTTAGAATTAATCATAGTAATATTCCAAATTCTAGCAGGTCCAAGACCTGAGTCGCTACATAAAGTAAAACAGATAAGTCTGTCACTATATATTGGTTCCACAACTCATTATATTGAATAAGCCAACTTTTACTTGCAAGAAAATCATATTGGAAAAATTGCATTATTTATCGGGGTACACACACCATTCTAGTCCTGATTGTCTCATGACATATTCATTTTTACCCAATTTATTGGGGGGATATATAATTTTGGGCCCACACATCACACAATAATTATTAATTCATATATGTTTTATAATATCCTATATCATTCATCATATATCATAATCAATGGAAAATAAATAGGTTGTATAGATTTTTTTAAATTCCATCACAACATAACCCATGGTAAGTAGATATGTTTCATAGACATGTTTCCATCATAATAGTTAAACCATACAAAGAACGTATTAGGATGGTATCATTGGATTATATCCCCATAAAAACATATGTAACTTCATATAATGTAATATTAAAGGAAAAATCTTTTAAAATATCACAAAAATATTTTTTGAGGATAATACCCATATCAATATGAAGTATTTTCTTTAGATTCTAATAATTTCAAAACTACTATGGAAATATATTTCTTCTAAAAATACTTGAGACCATATAATGGAGGCTTCAAAATATTGAGTGGTCATGATAGTGGGAAATTCCATTCATGTTTTGTACCCAAAATATTTTTTTTTTATATTTTCATAAAAAATTAAAATGTAAATCATTATGAATACAACAAGAAGATTTTATTTAAATTTTTTTAAAAAATTAAATCAGGGTTCAAAAATAATTTAAAAATTATTTGTATACTTTTAAAAAATATCTCTTAAAATCATTTTAGAAAACATGGATATTGAAGAAAAATTATTTTTGACCAATGTGAGAAATACATTTATATTTTCTTAAAAATATTCAGTTAGTATATCGAGTACATAAGTAGAGGAAAATGAAAGGAAAATATTTATTATACAAAGATGAATATAGGATAACAAAATTAAAGATATTTTTGAGTGATAATTTATAATATTTTAATATTGGATAATTAATTCTAAACAATCTTGATAAACAATGAGATTGAAATATAAACCACTTACCAATTTGGTAATCTTAGTATCAAAACTTCATGAAATAGATAACATTAAAATAATTTTTAAACTGCCATAACTATAATGAAATAATAATAAAAAAACATTCATTTTTTGTGTATACACCACACAAAAGAAACAAATTGTGAATATAGAATAAGTCTCACATAAATGAATGTGAGATGAGAAAGCCTTACCTCAAGTTCAACTCACATCGAATGTGATTTAACCTCTTTTATATTAAATTTAACTTTATTATACATAAATAAAAATGTTATTAAAATACTTATAATATCATATATCTTCCACTTATAACATTTTTACACCCATTTATTTATAAATACTTATTAAAATCATCGTTTCCTAGTGTTAAGTATTTTTTTTCATGATAATATCTGTTATATAGTTCTAGATCATTTAATTTGATCATGGTAACATATCCCCAAAATTTTAATTTTTATATAAATATCATATATATTCATTATATATATTTTTAGAGTCATTAATAAAAGGAAGTGATAGAAAACATAATTACTCCATTCATGGAGAAATTAGGACGTACATACGCGTCATTGATGTTTTAATTTTTGATATATGGAATGAAAGAATGGTAGATTAAAATTAACTCCTAAAGAGTAATTATTATATTATTTATATAATATTTATTAATTAAATCTAACCATATTACTATCTATGTAAATAAAAAATAAAAAATGGATCACTTCACTTCATGGAGGTGGTAGTCAACATGTACGCACGAGTGAAGTTATCATTTTCCAATGAATGTGATGGTAAGAAGTTAGATATGATATTATAATTACACAGGAATAATTAAATCATAAAAATACATTATAATCATAATACAAAACATAATAACAATTCATGAATTATGGTGATGGAAAATGAATTTTATCACTACGTGGAGACGATAATCCATACGTACACACGAGCAAAAACTTCACATACAATTTTCTAGAAAGGAGAATGAATAATGGTGGTTTCATAATAATAATATCAACTAATTATATTACCTATTCTAGAATTATTATTTTATAAATAATATCAATTATTTAGAAAAACTAGAAGAATATAAAAATTGACAGTGGTCCAGTGTGATGATTACATGTTTTTTGTTAGGCCTCCTTTAATCCCTTAATTAAACACCCTTCTAATTTTATTTTGAGAACTAATGTATTTATAATTCTAATTTAGGGAATTTAAGAAAATAATTTTGTAGTTTTTGGTCGATATATAACGTATAATTTGGTTTAATGAAGAGAAAGGATAGGTTTCCATTTATATGTGTAGGGAGATGAAATCCTGGAATTTCAAAAAATATTAAAATATAATAAATTAATTCTCTATAAAAATGTTTCAAAATGGAAATAGATTCAAATATATTTTTGAATTTGGTTGAAATTCCATCAAAAAATTAAAATTTTATAGGTTTAAGTTGTGTTTTAGACCCTATGTTTTGGTTTAACCCCTTAGTTAACAAATTTTAACCATAATTATCATAATGAATTTTTAAATATTAAAGGGTTATAATTCTACAAATAATATAAAAATTGGATTATAAATGTTAAAGGGATGATTTTATCAAATTTTTATCATCCTACCTATCTTCTTTCATGATATTTATGTTTGTTAAAAAATTTAATAAAATTTCATTCCACATAAAATACAATTAATGTCAATTTTGACACCAGTCATTTAATTTTTTCATTAAAGAACCCATGAAAAGACGTAATTACAATAAAATCCTTCCAAACATCCTAAATATATTATATTTTTTAAAAAAATCATGGAACATAATAACTCATTGAAATTAAATTACTTTTAATATTTTTTAAATCAATTAAATAATTATTCTATTCAATGAATAAATATTGTGTTGGGGTTTCCTAATAATATGAGGAAATTATTTTGTAACTATGAAAGTAAAATTAATATCATAATTAAAAAATTAATTTATTTTCGAAATGAATATTTTGAAATTACAATTTCAAATGTTAATCCTTATGTAAAAAATAATAGAAATATTAAATCCTATAGTGTAACATTTTTTATTTTTTATTTTATTAAATTAATATAAATGTCATAATCCGAGAAATTTGGAACCCAATGGCCATATATATAAAAATTTTATGTTTATTTTTGAACTTCATCCCTCCAATAGGAGAAATAAATGCAGTATAGAAATTTGAAAGCCACACCGCATTTTTTAAACCATATTTTTCCAGTTTAACCTTTATTAAGGTGATAAAAATTTACCAAGGTTACTATCATATTGACATAAAATAATTAAACCCATTTTCATAATTTTACTTTTGGATTCAAAATATGTAATTTACTTTTGTTATGATTCTATTTCTCATAGTATTAGAAATTAATTCAAGATAAAAACACACAATACAAAGAAAAACTGTTTTCCAGAAAAATGACTTTTTATGTATAAAAATGATTTGACAAAAAATTCAACCATAAAATTGATCATAATAGAATTTATTTGATTAAAAAATATATTATAAAACTAATTTATCTCATGTAAAATTTTTTAAAAAAATTGTACCTTTTAAATGTTTGAATAAAAAATATATTTTCAAATATAAATTATTATATTTAATAAATCATTTAAAAATCAAACATTTTAGAGAATTATCATAATTTCACTGCAAGATAATTTTGGAATATTTATAGAATGAATAATTTTTTTTTGAATACATTTTCTAAATGTAAAAAATGTTCACTATAATATTTAATCATAAATACAATAATATTATTTTGAAGATAATGATTTTTTGATGAATAAAATGGAATAACTAAAAAATTTAAGGCTTATTTCTAAAAATTAATAAATACATTTTTATTGAGTAGTTACCTTATATATATATATATTATCCTTCCCTTAATCTTATTCATCCCCCCACCCCCAATTCAATCAGCGTTGTTACGAATGTCATATAATAATAGTATTTCATGGTTCTTTGAGCTCGGTGTATTGTATTTTATATTCTATTGAAAAATAGTTCTATTTTAATATTGGGGTCTTACATTATTCCTAACACATTTAATTAATTGTATCCTTACAATATAAACTTAATCAGTGTAATCGAGGGTACGAAAATTGAAAATTTTGTATTTGAAAAACAATCTATTAAAAAAGGGTTAATAAAACATCTTCTAGAAAATATTAAAATAGAAATAAGAATTTCATCTTGAAAATAACATACCATGGTATTAGAATAGAATAAAATTTGTGGGAATTGAAAATATGGGCTTATAGGAAAAAATTAATTTCTAAATAATCACGGAGAGTGATGGATTTCATTGATCCCATGAAATTGAATCATCCTGATAAATTTAATTACCACAAAACCAATAATAATAAATTTGTAAAAAAGAACACCGATTCATCAAAACTGATCACGATCAGATAATATTCATCTTTCTATATAATTTTCCTAATGTTTAGTAATTCCTATAATATCAATATAATGAATATGAAAAAATATACTTGTTTTTTTTCTTTCCATATTATAAGAATAATTTTATTCTTTGGATGTCTTCTGGTTAATACCCATTTCACCTCTTACTCTTTGAAATGAACATTCAAGATGAATTTATAAGCCCTAAGAACTAAAATTTATTTTTAATGGACCATAAGATCCCTAAAATAATGAAAATACATTCCTACTACCTCTAAATATTTACCAAAACCTAAATGATTATCATGGGTTATCCACTCTGATTAACCATACATTAACCTCAATAAATAACACCCAATGTTCTGCATAAAAACATCCATTTGATGTTAACCATAAAACCCTTCAAAATTATGTATATCCAAATTAAAAATAGAGAAATTGAGAAATAAGTTCACTAAAATTTCAAAATCTATTTAACATTAATCCTCTAAAGAAAATATAGTAGCTCTAAATATCCCATATAAAATATACATTTACCTACATCATATATTAATGTAAATAATAGTAATAACATGGATTACAACAAAATATCAATGAAAACATACTTGATTTAAGAAAAAAACTCTCTCCTCATTATTTAAATAAAATCAATGATTATAAAATATATTCCATAAATCCAAACATTTTGTAATCTCTATCAATGATAACATAAACCACTACATCATAAAATTAGTAATAAGTTCCATTGTAATCAATATTATCCTATTTAACTTATAAGTAATAAAATTACCTCAAATAATTATTATTATTTCAACATTGGGAACATATCAAGGGTTTTATTTCCCTTAATCATGTGTTTTTCAATAAAATATCACCTAACCATTAATTCAATTTTCCTGGTCATTAGTAACATTCAAGATAATCTTGTTAAAACTAATAGTAAAATGACTTCAAATCATTACATAAATGATTCATGATTATTATAACAAGAATAACATTGATAAATAATACTTCTACAACATAATTATAAAAATACAATATCAATAATTCCACTTCCATACTAAACCATTAACTAGGATTTTCAATAATATTCCTTAATACCTCATTCTATTAATATTTCATTTGTAGTCTCCTCATCGTCAATAGTGAAAAATTTACTTATAAAACAATTATTACCCTATTTTAATATATCCCCCTTAGGAAATTTATTTTCATAATTCCCATATTTCCACCTTTAAAACATTCAACCATTGATTATACATTAGGGATACCATTATTCTCATCCATTATGATGAAAATTATTTTCATTTTTCCGTAACATTTTGTTTCTAAATGTGTTTATTTTTCCACACCAAAAATATTTTAATGTTAATTTAAGATATTTCCTTGGGTGCTTCTTCAGATATACTTTATATGTAGGAAGATGAATCTTCCTCTTTTCATATTATTCATGAATCCCTATTGTTATCTTATTATATGTGTATAAAAAATAACCCAAGATGAGTTTTTTAATCATATAAAGTCATAGAATATTCAGCATAATAATAAGGTTTTACATTCCTTATCCTATTTTACATATTTTCTCATAAGAAAAATCATTACATTATCTGTCACATTAAGTGTTGACATAATTTCTCATTGATCCAGCCATTGACTAAGATAAAATACTATTGTGTGGGGAACTATAATCATAGTTTGAAACAACATAATCATTAAAAATAATTTATATGATTTCTAAATCATGAATCATCATTTTAAATCTATTACACCTTAGGTTTAAAAAATTTCATCCATTTTTATCATTTGTTGAAATCCTCCATAATTATTCATAAGGAAAATGTGAATTAATCCAAGTATATTCCCTAGTTGTGTGAAACCAATTGTGTAGTAAGGGATCACTCACAATGAAATAGAATGACGTATGAGATATATTAAACCATATTTTTTCATGGTTATTACCCCTAGATTCATTTTTTATAATACCAAGTCCACATGTTGTATCCAAAAAGGGATGCATTTCTTGGGAAACTATATAACCTCATCTTTACAAAAAAAAATTGGTTGTTATCCTATACATAAACATATCTCCAAGGTTTTCACAAAATATATCTAACCCTAATCAACAAATATAACTCTAAAACCTATTTTGATACCATCTATAGTGACCCATACATTTCATATATAAATATCCCATCTTATTAGATAAGAATTTAGTACATTACATTAAAATCCATGAGAGATACAACAAGTATTAGTGTACTAGTAAATGTGAATATATAAACAAATGGTCCCTACAACATCTATATAATATTACACTTAGTTATTCATATCTATCAATCTTATTAGAAACATCATACTTAGATATGTTCATCATTTTCTATGAAAAATTAATCATAGTAAAGGTTGATATCTGATAGTCAATAAGAGTAATCAAGGGAGATATAAATGATCATTTAAACACAAAATTAGTATAAAGGTTATCATAACAAGATATCAACACTCAAATACAATACCCTCCATATCATTGATCTTAATCATGGGTCCTGGAATAAATCATTACAGTTCATAAGAAATTAATCATCAATATATCAAAGAACAAGACCGTTATAACTTAATATTGGATTAAGAAGTACGTTTTTTTCATACACATAAGTATATAAAATCATTTTCATCGTAGTATAGAATCACTTAAAAGACTATCACACATTATTTAGTTCACTCCCCATTCCATTGAATTAGTCATGGTTCACTCCCCAAAATACCATAGTTGATATGGTCACTTACTAAACCGGGTTCACTCCCCATTCTAGTTTTCATTATCATAAGAGATAACAATATTTACCAAATTAATTAGATGGATATATAATTCAAGTGCACCCAACACATAATAATATTAAATTATCATATGTTCCATAATATCATAACTCATTCATCATATTACATAACCTATGTAATGAAAAAAATATTCATAAACATTTTAATTTTTTATTCTAGCATAAACCATTGAAAATTAATGGGTTTAATAAATTTATTTTCCTCATATAAAGAAAGCATACAGAGAAGAATAATATAGCAACCCCAACCCCAGTTTCCCTGATCCAATGTCTACTTTATTAAATTATAATAAGACACATGGAATTGTAATATGTAGGACTGAATAGTTTAGTATTTTTGGTAAAATATATAAAAAATGAAAGTCACATTTAATTATAATACATAAAATAAAAAAATAAGTTTCTTTGTGAATTCTATTGTTCCCTCTACCATATTTTTTCTTATCACTTGTAGTACACTTATTGGATTTCTGTGAAAGATAAAAAATAAGGGTGAGCTCAAATACTTAGCAATGGATAAGTAAAAAAACACTATAATGAATCAATAAGCATAATTTATATTGAATGGTAAATAACTTAATTGAAATTCCATTTAAAGTTTTCCATATTTCTCAATATGGAATGGTAAATAACTAAAAACACAAGACTTTTAAATAATGTGACCTTATAAGGCATAATCAATATGGATAGGTAAATAAATGAACACACATGACAAGTAATCAAGAAATTGATTATAAAATTAACACATAGACAATATCATAGAAAAAATATAATTCATAATAATAAATAAATCCGAAATGATTTAAAACGATTAATCTTTATTATTCATGATCTCAGGCATAACGATACATCTACCATCATGATCGTTCATCAACACAGTTTAACACTAACAGATAGATAATATAACTAATTATAGCCAACTGATTTTTCACTTGAGACCTAATAATTCATTGTGGGGATATATAAATAAGTTCCCACCCATTATTTCATGTAAGAAGTATTCTACTTTTATCTAATAATCAATTTAATTCATTAACAATTTCCATTATAGTCAAATATCCATATTGAGTAAAGAATGCAGTTTTTTCAATGTTCAACCAAATAAGAAAAGTACTATAAATGTATATCAATTTATTTAAAAATATTATATTGTTTAAGGAATAAACATACCCATGATAAATAATATAGATATTTAGGAGCAATGTTTTTTCCAATGATTATAGGGAAGTGATTATTTTAAGGGAATGTTAATAAATACAAAAACAAATCATGAAATTACATGTTGATAATTTCTTTGTACAAAATATTTATCAACGATATATAGGAATAATATGGGTTTTATAAATACAACATATCCCCATTAGTTTATATTTAAAATAAATTGATTTTTTATGAATAGAAATACCATAAAACAACAATAAAAATATTTGTGAGGAAAATATCCTTTCATTTTGAAAATTATCTTTTAAAACTAAATGTTCAAAAAAAAATTAGAGAATACTTTTATTTTTAAATTACCTTTTATACTTATAATTAATTTTTAAAAACATATATTGGAAATGAAAATATGATATTTCTTATATAGAGAGTATGTTTAATCAAATATGTCTTCCACATTTTCAGTAAAAGCTAAATACTCCTTATTTTTAAAATAACAAGAAAATTCCTTTAGTAAAATTTATTTAAAGTTAAATATGGGTAAATATTTATTTAATAAATAATTTATAAAAGGGTTAAAAACATTTTTTTAATGTTTTTTAGGAAACATGGTTTTGGAAGAAAACAAATTGTCGACAGAAGAGATAAATGATGTCAGATTCTATTAAAACATTTTATCTATCATTTTAAGTACTAAAGAGTTATAAAATGATACTATTACATCAACAAATTTCATTAATAAAAAAAGGATAAGTAAATTAAATGGTGTATTAAACAATGATCAAATAACTTCCTTCAATGTATGTTTAAGTATAAACAATCTCGATTTAAATGAGATTGTTAAATAAACCCACAAAAAGGTCCTTACGTTGAAGTGATAATTAATAAAATGAATTTATTATATGTGTAAACTATAATTATTCAAAAAAAGTGCAAATAAAAAATAATATAATAAAAATTCATTTCACACTTAATCTTAGGCTATCCCAGATGATGAATAAGTATTATAACCCAAAGAAAAGAAATTGAGTTATGAAATTATTTATCACTTGGTGACTCTTAATTCAAATCCACATATATAAAATAATTAAAATAGGAACTTAAAATAACATTAATTATTAGTGAATAATTATATTAAATTTCATTGTGTATGTATATACACCATATAATATAAATTTTGTACATAAAATTACAATATGCCTCAATGAAGATAAATTGAGATGAAGTCGATTACATTATGAATAATTTCCATTGAACATGATTTAAACTATTATATATTGGATTTAAAAATATTTTTTTAACTTATTAAAGAAACATAATTATATTTATAATATCATATATTATCCTTTTATTACATATTAACACCTATTCATTAATAATCTTTCATTTTTTCACTGTTTTGGGTGTTAATTTCCTTGTTTTTTCATTCATTATTTTCCATGAATGTTCATATTCTTCTGAATATAATATATTTCCATCATATATATAATATTAATAATCAAATAATTATCATATTTATACAGAAATATAAAATTAATATTAGCCATGAAATATTTTTTTACAAAATATGTATATTTTGATGATGGAGACGGTATGCTGTATGTACACAATAGAAACATTTCGATTTTTCAATGTTCAATACAAAAAGGAGGTAAGTAAAAGTTTAACTTTTAACAATGATAATAATATCATAAATAAATTATCAATTCGTTAAATAAAGTTATATATATCACCCATGTGGTGTGGTGATGAAAAAAGAGTCACATCTTTTCATGAAGGAGGTAGTCCACATGTACATAAGCGACGTTATCACCATTCATCATGTCAAAAAGAAAATGGTGTATTATATTTTTAGATTAATAAATATTTCCCAAATATAATAATTATTTAATTTATTTTACTAATATTCATTAACTTCATCCTTATAAAATTTCATGTAAAGTGTTAGTGGAAGAAGAATCACATCGTTCCGCGAGGCGATAGTCTGTCGTACAAACGAGCAACATTATCATATCCCCTACTAAATGGAAAGTAAAAAAGGTATATATATAAGATATAATGACCCAAAAGGTATAAATATGTTAAAAATATTATATATATACTCTATATTCATAATAAAACCTAACCATTATAGAGGTGGTAATGGAAAAACTGAATGACATTGATTCGCAAGGGGGTGGTCCATTGTACAGGAAAATGATTATTTATTGACACATTTGATGGAAGTGGGGATGGATTAAAGTCCATAAATTATATAAAAAGAATATTATTATATATATTATAATGATTTTATTATATCATAACGGTTTAAAAAAATTGTAGGACATGTAGGAAGAAATAAAATGAAAATGTTCGTTAAAGAGTGTTACCTCTTCTTCTTATAACCACTACAGGTTTTCATGAAACTCCCTTATTGGTTGGCCATTTTACAAAAATAATTCTTCTAGTATGAGGTTATGGAAGTTGGGAAGCGATTTTTAAGGTCATTGGAATAACCAAAAGTGTGTGACGGTGTGAACAATATAAGAGCAGGGATTTTATAAGTGTGGAGAGTGGCACACTTTTAATTTTTTGTAACGAAAAATAGGTATATAGGTTTTCCAATAGCCAAAAGGGTTAAAAAATTTATTATTATTGAGAATTATACATTAAAGGATCTATATATTTTGATCAAATATATTTTATATAATTTAGTTTATTGTTTTAACTCTTATCATTTTAGTTGAAGCCCTGATAGATCTATTTTTACCTTAACCGTGGTAAATAAATTTTACCATTTTACTATTTATTATGGTAAGAAACTAAGTATACTTATTACATAATATAAAAAAGTTTGATTAAAATATTGAATCCATTATTTCAAATTTCATTAATATAAATGGGAAATTTTAATTTTATATTAATCTCATAGATGTGACAAGAACGTAGTGTTTCAAAGATAAAATGTTTAAAAGTTGACAATGTTTTTATAAAAAAAAGTTAAAATTTAAATGATCCAATTACATAAATTATAATGATATATATATATAATTTAACTAATTTTATGGCAAAAAAATTTAAAATATAATTTAATTTATAAATATTCTAAACAAAAAGGCAGTTTTCAAATAAAATTCAGTGATTTTAATATTCATAAAAGAATGATTCATTTCAAAAAAATACCTAAAATTATATCTCAGATAACTTGGATATGATGATTTAAAAATTATTAATATCATTCCGAATAAATTTTATACAAGTGTTAAAAATTAATTATAAACTATGTGCACAATGCATGACTAATCCTCCTTTCACTGAAATACTGTTTTGGCAAAACATTTCTTTCTCTTTCAACTCATTCTTATATTATTTCAAATATATACATATCAATTGAATTTATTTTATACATGTTTAAAACATAATATATTAATAATTTATTTATTACTATTTATACCCACTAACTAAAAATCTTGGTTATAATGGTTATGTATAAATAATAAAATTTCAATGGCGTATCACATTTTGTTTAAACTCAGTGTTGCGTGCATTTAAAGTTATCAAAGAGACTGAATTTATTTAAAAAAAATTCATAAAGTATTAGGGTGTGAAATTTTATTTTAATATTTTTTTTCAAGTCATATATTATATATAACACGATGTTCCACTTTTTAAAATATTTTGTCGTTACATTCTCCCCCTTAAATAAATTACATACTCATAATTTAAACTTGTTCTTGGTAATCAAAATGTTGACATATGAAAATTCCTTTATTGAAATTACACAATGTGATATGGGTTGATAACATATCTTATTGATAAGAGAGAAAGAGATGTGTGAAGTTCATCTAGAATAAAACGTACTACTTTTCCAAATAAAAGGGCATATGTGGCAGGTGAATATTTGGACATGGAAGAATGGAATAATTTCCAAATAATGATAGAGAGTTATAGATGTTATTGGTCATAGGAATGTGGGTGATTTAGAAAAGGATAATTACAAAAAACCATAAATTGTGATTATTTAAAGACCATTTGATTAATTAGGTATGAAGGTAATATGATGAAATTTTTGTTAGAAAATTATTTTCATAAAGTTGATGAATTATTTTACTATCTTAGAATATAATGGAATGTACTTAAAATTAATTTTTCTATTTTAAAAGAACAATTTCATCCTTTTGTTGTAATATGAACAATTTCGAATTCATTTCTTCAACCATCAAATCAATATCCAAAAATGATTTTTTGAGGTTGAAGAAATACAATTCACATTAACGGATCTTATGATCTAAACAAGAATGATAATTCATTGCTTCAATATCTAGTTATTATTATAATAGAATGGTTTGTACAGGTTATCCAATATACATAAATATTCATATGGTGATGTAATACATTAATCTATAAAACTTCATCTGGTGTTAAAATTAAAAAATTTAATAAATGTCTAACCAAATGATTAAGATCTAAACCCTTAGATATAAGGTCACTAAATATCCAGAATGAAATTTTCATTAATATTCAAAAAAATCCGTAGTAGCTATTAATTTTCAGTTACGAATCATGTGAATACCTTCATAATTTATTATATTGAAACGTGGTAATATCCTAAATTATAATAAAACCTTATTTAAAACATTAATTATTCCTTATTTGTTAAATAAAAATGGTTAATTAGATATATTACTTAAATCCCAAATGTTATTAACTCCATCAATGATAGAATAATCCAATTTGTCAAAAATTCACTAATCTGTTTCCAAGTATTAAGTACTATCTAATTTAAATTATCCATATAATCATATCTTCATCCCAACATCAATATATCAAAATTAATAACATATTAAGGGTAACCATTCCTTTAATTATGTGTTTTCAAAGAAGTAAATTTTTTCATAGAATCTTTTTTCCTGGTCAAAAGTACCATTCGACCTATGAGTTCACATCTTTAATTAAAAATTACTATAGTATAATACTTATATGTTTCATAATTTTTATAATGAGGATATCATTTTAAAAAACTCAAATGACATAATTTTTGAATCAAAACACAATCAATACAATAATTTCACTTCAACTATATCAATAGATTAGTCTTGACCTTTATCCATTTGATTATTATGGGGTATATTCCCTTGACTCTTGTGGTATTTATTTGCGAAGTGTGGAATTTGTCTCAACACATGTTAAAAACTCCCATTCCCTTAATCAAGTACCAAGGATTTAAGATCCCCAAATTCATGTTGGTATGTATTTGTTTAAATTTTTGTTTTAATATATTGGTTCTGGTTAATGTAGATATACCTGAGAGTATTTGGGGTGTCAGGGATGTTTTAGGGGATAAGGACCTGAAATAAGGGAACACTGAGCCAAACTGTACATGGTGCATGGATAAGTAAATTGTGTAAGGTGGGATTGATATTAGATAGTGGCATACTGCATGGTTAGAGCACAGTTTGTAAATCGTACAGACTTACTTAGGTTACCGTGCAACCCAATTTCCATGGAAAGTGGCTTGTGAACATTTTGTGCATGGTTTGTCAAACTGTGTGGGTAAACCATGAGGCCCAGTGAAGATAAGGAAAATTTCAAAAATTCCATTATGGGATTTTAAAACCTCACATTATTTTCACCCCTCATTTCCTTCTTTTAACCCTAGTGATGAATAAGAGATTCCAATATCTCCCAAAGGTGATTATCCTTCATCTCTAGGTTGTTTGGAGTGCCATAAGTTGCAGATTTAGGCTCTGAGTACGTCAAATCCCTCTCTTGATTATCTTTTTGGTTTAGGATTTTCATTATTTTCATTTCTCCATCTGGATCTCTAAAACTATATTTTCTGGTGAGATCTAGGTCGAGACCTATAAGGGGGTTTGAATTGGGATTTGAGGCTTTGTTTGAGAGTGAGTTCATCAATAAATTTGTGGTAGGTGGTCTATAAGATAAATACCATTGTTTTGTTGTAGATTTATTCATGTTTGGTTTTAGTCACTGTCACATCTTATGGTTCTTGTGATTCCTTTTTTGAGGTTTGGTAAAATAGTAATCTAAGTGATAAGTAGAAATGCTAATGGTCCCCATGGGATGCATCGCAGATGGTTTGTCTTATTGAGGGCCACCCATGGGGTTCATCAATATTTCCCAGACCTAGAAATTAGTTAATTAAGTGTTATGTCGTGACGTGAAAATGTAGAGCCCTTTTTGAGTATGTTGATATGTTTAATGGATGTGGAAAAGGAATATTGGTCATAATGTTAAATTTGTAATGATATGTGAAATGGAAAATTTGTTATATGGGATTTCATTAGGGGATTGATGAATATGTGAAATAGGATGATTTGGGGGAATTATTGAATATTCTTAGTTATCTATGTTTGAAAATGGAAATTGGGCTAAATGTGCTAACTAATTTAAATGGAAAATTCCTTAATGGGTTATAGAACAATATTATTTCCCATATTGATTTCTACAAATTCCGATAGTTATATGTACTGGCCATGTTTTTTTGTGATATGGTTTTTATGTGGTGAATGGAGGAATAAGAATGTGAACAGTTCTTGAGGTGTGGGATAAATGACCAAGGATCCTCCCACAAGACAAGTTGAACTGATTCTCTAACTCCACCCATAATTCACAGTTTATGGAGTGGGACATAGCCCCATTCCCCTTGTGGTTTAATTCCAATCGAACTAAGGCTTTGAGGTGAGGATATTTAGATATTTTGTTATGTTATCCCTAGTGAGATTGGGACTTGGATTATTTTATTATTTTGAATAATAAATTCCATGAATCTTGTGTGAATGAGGTGAATGCCTAACCTACTGATTACACGTTGATAATTAACTTGAAAGAAAGTTGATGTATATAATGAATTTGGCACATATATAATAATAGCTAACTAGATAATGTTAAAAAGTTCCCCACCAATTTTTTTTATTTACTTTACATTTATTTATATATTTCATGCACTCTCTATTAGATTGGATATTTTTTAGAAACTATTGGTTGTGGCCTACTAATTTGTACTCACACCCAGCTCGAGCTGCAATTGGGTACCCAAGCCAGTTTCATGGTTGTAGGTACAAAACCAAGAAATGTTCCCATGCTTTGGAATTGATTTGGATTTAGGATTTTCATGGATGAGGTTTCATACTTGGAGTCATGACTGTTTTTGGGATTCTACTGTTTTCTTCATTTTGGGTTTGGTTCTCTTAGCATTTTACTATGACATGACATATTTTCTATTGGTTGTGGATTGTACCCAGTTTATAGGAGATGGTTATTTAAGAATGTTTATAGACCAATCTATGCTGATTTCTCTATTTTATATGTTTTATACTATGGAATAATCTGGTAAAAAGGGTATAGTCTCCAAACGTGAGTTTTAGACCTTCTCTACTAGTTGGAAACCTATGGAATATGGGGAGGTACTTTGGAGGTGATGTCATGTCTCAGATCAGGGCATTGGATTAGTGGAACTTTGGTTGGGGACATTACAAATTGGTATCATAGTAGGTATATTCCTTGACTTACTATTTGGTTCAGGTAGAGATATGGTTAGGAAGGTGTTGGTATGTTGGATTGAACTCGTTTTGAGAGTAATTAAACCATGTATGAGGGATAATCCAAGTCACTAGGGTGGGAATTATTGTTCGTGTTGTGTGTTGTTACATTTGATGATATTTCACCATTGGGTGATACACATGTTGCATGATGTGATATTTTATGATATTTTTCTCATGGTTGGAATGGATGAGGTTGTGAATTCATGCATCATTCTGGGAACCTATATAAAAGTGGAATGTATCATTGTAGGAAAACACACAGGATGGGTGTGTGAGACATAGAGGGTATATTGCCTTATATTTTCTTCAAATTGATGAAGATTGTGTCTAATGAAATGATACAAATGGGTAAAAAGGAGAGAAAAATATTAAATAAAAATTAAGTAATTATGCTTAATATGAAGTAATAAGTGAGTTAAATTAGTTGAAGTATGTTGTGAGATGGAATTTTTCTTGAAATGTTGTACATGGTAAAGGTGGTAACCATGTATGTGAGTTACCCTGTGTAAGCTAAGGTCCTTGGTATGGATGGACATGGGTAGTGTTTTGTGTTCTATAACTCCCATTTGGGTCGTGTATAAAAAATTTTATGTTTATGGCTAGTGATGATACTTCCTTTATATTTATTGAAGTATTTATGTGTTGTGTTCTAATGCTCATGTTTCGAATTATAGAGAAATCCACCATACAGATGTGTTTCGGTTGGGTGAAAATAGGGCGTTTATAAGAATACTCCTCTTGTAGTGGATCAATAGGATCCATTGGTTCAAAATAATAGGGATGATAAGCTCCATGAGAACCTTTCTCAGTTTATGTAGATTATGGAATGGGACCCATGGTGTATTGCACTGAGTATGTTTGAGTTGACTGGGGAGTTTCAGCTGTAGAACCCTCTTACCTCTACCAGAGACTCTGGGATATAGGTAGACAAATTTTTTATAGGGTCAATCAAAAAAATTCTTCATCATCTAGTGACACCCTCTATAAAGTGAGAAACATTATTGGCCTATATGATGTGGGGCCTAGAAAAGCGTTGGTGGGAAATTATGGTTCATAAATAAAAAGATGAAGGAATGAAATTGAAGTATTTGCTGGATAAGTTTATGGAACATTATTTCCCAGAGGTCTTGATGCAGGATAAGGCTACTTATTTTATGTGTTTGACTCCAGGGGGTTGCATTAGTGAATGATTACTCTAGTCATTTTTCATTCTTTCTCCATTATGTTCTAATTCTGGATGGAGATGAGGTGACTATGGTTAAATTATTCTTGGATGGGCTTAGGAATGATATTAGGTCCGTGGTGAACATCTTCCATCTGAATAGGTTTTTAGAGGTGGTAAACTAGGACCTTATTTTAGAAGGGAATGTGAAGGGAGATTCAGGAGTTGTACTCGCAGTTCCAGATGGGAAAACATGTGGTACATCTTCCTGGGGAGGAAGAATCATTTGGGAATTTCAATCATGGGGAATGTGTGAAAAGTAATCAGAAGAGAGGTCCAGTCCCTCATGGTGGTGAGTACGTGTTCTGTTACCAGTGTGGTAGGTCAGGGCATATACGGGGCCAATTTCCCTGACAACCAGTAAAGTGTTGGTCATGTGGTAGGTTGGGATATATATAAAGGATTTGTAAGAACCATCAGAAGCTAGGTATAAATGGAGGTCAGTGGTAGATGCCGAGTGCGGGCATGGGTTTGGTTACCCATATTAGGTAGGTAGTTAGAGCTCAACTAGTCATACCGGTAGTGGTGGTTGACATGGAACTCCAAGGTGAGACCATTCGTACTAACATGGTATTGCAATGTAGAGTACTCATGTTGGAACTGAGGGTATAGGGGACGGACATCTCAATGTAGTTCGGTCTACACCTGGAGGTGGTGGGGCTAGATTGTCTACTATTTGAGATATGATTCTTATAGATTCCACATATTCTAAATCTCTATTTGACATAGGTGTCACACACTCTTTTCTATCTACATAGTTAATAGTTGTGTTGTGCTAAGATATGGAATGGGTGTGTGGGGTTATGTCACTTGACACACCATTGGGGGTGCAAGATGAGGATATTAGAAAGTGTAAGGGTTTTGCTTCAGTGTTTGGTGGTTGTCATTTCTTCTGGAATCTGTTTGTCCTTGAGAAGTCTAGTTTTACCTGATTCTTAGCATATGCTGCATAGTATCATATCAATCCCATATCAACTATTATCGACATTTATTGACATTAAAATCTCATTATGGAAATACTTATGTCCTTTTTTGTGAGAGGTATGTTCGGGTGGTCTGTGCAGGGTCTGTTTTCTAGAAGATGGTTTAAATCACAGCCCAAGTGGAATGCCTTATTATTGATTATGGAGGAGTAGAAAAAAAATTTATTACTCCTATGGTGGATCAGTTTCTGGATGTGTTTCCTAATAATTTCTCGGTACGTCCACCCCAGAGGGATGTCGAGTTTATAATTGGTTTGCTACTAGGGGCAGAAACAATATCCATTCCACCATATCAAATAGAAGAGATAGAACTCCAGGACCTGAAGGTTTAGTTGGAAGAGTTAAATAAAAGGGATTAATCCATCCTAGTACGTCTCCATGGGGATCGAAAATTCTATTTGATAATATGGAAGACAAATCATTGAGATTATTCAACTATTATAGGAAGCTTACTCAGATTATGGTTAAGAATCGATATTTGGTTCCCAAAATTGATGACCTAATTGACTAACTGAGGGGTACCTTTGTGTTCTATAAGATCGATTTGAGATTGGGATACCATAAGTTAAGGGTGAGAATTTTTGACGTACCACATAGATCTTTCCAAAGCATGTATGGGTTGTACGAGTTTGTGGTAATAACATTCATGTTGACCAACACACTAGCTATGTTCATTGATATAATGAACCAAATATTTCATCCATATTTGGATCAGTTTGTGGTTGTCTTTTTTGATGGCATATTTTTGTACTCACAAACTCTTGAAGATCATGGGAAAAATCCTATCATCGACCTGAGTACACTAAGATATCATAGGATTTATGTTAAGCTATCAAAATTTCTATTCTGAATTGATAATGATAATTTTTTTAGGACACATCGTATCTATGTTAGCTATTTTAGTGGACCTAGAGATGTTACTGACTGTGGTGTCTTGGGAGAATCCTAAGAATGTTTATTCTTTTCCGAGTTTCTTGGGTTTGGCTTGTTATTACCGAAGGTTTGTTATGGATTTATGTCATTTGGAAGGACCACTATAAGGATTAAACAAAAATGGTGTTATATTTGAGTGGTGAGAGGAATGAATGATTTGTTATCATGATTTGAAGAAATGGTTTACCACCACACCAATTTTGGTCTTACTCGAACCTGGTAAGAGGTACACATTGTTCAGTGATGTGTCCGCTGTTGGACATGACAAAGTATTAATGTAGGATGACTGGGTTTTATCATATGGGTCAAGAAATTTGAGACCACATGAATGAAATTAACCTACTAATTAATTCAAGCTAGTTCTTATGGTGTATGCCCCGATGTGTTGGAAGAATTACTTTTTGGGTGAGATATTTATAGTTTTTAAAGATCATAAAAGTCTTAAGATCATCTTATCTTAGTGGTATTTGAATCTTCAAAAGTGAAGGTGGGTAATTTACCTATAATCCATTGATTTTGAGTTAATTTACACAACATAGAGAGGGATTAGTGTTGCAGATTATCTATGATAAGAGACTTGGAATCAGGTGGTTCAGGAATTCAAATATGGGTACAAGATGATGGCCTTATTTTCTATGATGCACCAGGAAGTACAGAATGGGCATGGGAAGGTGACCCTTGCATCAATAGAAATTGAGTCTGTGCTTTTGAGCCGGGTCAAGGGAAGTAAGTTGGTAGATCATGAGTGTTTGGCTATAAAAGAAAATCTTTAAGGTGGAGGCCGTCTTCTAGTTGGGTTGTTGGTGCAGATGGAATTTTTCCTGTTCAGGTCCATGTTGTGGTGCCGATAGGTGTGTGATAAGATTTGATGCATGAGATCCATGTATCAAAGTGGGAATTATATGCTATTATTACTAATATTTATCATGATATCCATCGTTAGTATTGGTGTTTGTTAATGGAGAAAGAGGTTGTAGGATTTGTAGCATGACGCCTTACCTGTCAACAGATGAAGGCCGAGGGTCAGTGCCCAAGTGGGATATTAAAATTTTGTTCTATTCAAGAGTGTATGTGGAATTATGTGACATTGGATTTTGTAGTGGGTATCCTAAGGATTCCATGAATAATGGCGCAATCTATGTGGTTGTGTATTTTCAAACTAAAGTGGCTCATTTCTTGCCGATCCAGTAGACTTACACAGTTCATCAATTGGATGATTTATTGTTTCGATTGATAGTGAGACTGCATAGTGTACTGAGAACCATAGTTTTAGATCATGATCTTTATTTCACATTGAGCATTTGGAAGGGGTTATAGATGGTTCTTGGTACTCAGGTGTTTTTGAGTACGACATATCACTAAAAGATAGTGGAGAGGTTAGAGCGCAAAATCCAGGTATTATAGGACATGTTGAGAGCCTATGTTTTGGATTTCAATGGTTTGTGGGAAAAAAACTTTGCGCTTGATGATTTTATCTATAACAATAGTTTTCAGGATATTAATCATATGGCACTGTTTGAGGCACTCTACCGGAGACCATGTAGATCTCTGTTGTCTTGGTTAGATGTTTGGGATTCGGAGTTGTTGGGACCGAGTCTCATGAAAGCGCCATCAGAAAGGGTACAATTGATTTCGAAACGAATGTATATTGATCAGATTAGGTAGTATTCATATGAATACTGGAGTTTTAAACCTCTTGAGTTTATGGTGGGCGATGGTGTGTTTCTTTGGGTGTCGACAAGGTTGGTTCACCATCGAATTTGGAAGTAGAGTAAGTTGGAACCCAGGTACGTGGGGTCGTTTGAGGCTGTGGAGAGGATTGGATTGGTGGCTTACGGACTATATCTTCCAAAAAGGTATCGTAGGATGAATGATTTTTTTCAGGTTTCACAACTCCAGCAGTATCACCCTGATCCATTTCATGTGATTGATGTTGAATATTTTGATCTTGAGGTTGATGCGTCCATTGTAAAGAATCTGTTTTGTATTGTGTACCATAATGATAAAGTCTTATGGCGTAAGACCTTTACCTTAATTTGACTTTTATTGATGAAATGAATCATTCAAAAATAAAATTGGGAGTGAGAATTGGATATTCTGGCCCAGTGGACTGATCTATTCTCTTCGAAAACTCAATATTTCTAGGGAAGAGGAGTTCAAGGATGATCCATCATAAGGTGGGGAGGTTGTAAGATCCCAAACTTCATAGAGGTATATATTCTTATAAATTTTGGTTTCAATCTCTTATTTTTGGTAAATGAAGTTCTTACAATGACTATGTGGGGCCTCGAGGGTTTCTTAGGAGATTGTGACATGAAAGATGGGAAAATCTGGCAAAACTATGCAGGGCCCACAGTTTTCACACAGTGAAGTAAATAGTGCGAGGTGGGATTAATATTGGACAGTGGAATCCTTCAAGGTTGGATAATGGTTAGTAAACCATGTAGACCTACCTTGTGTGAACCAATTTCCTTTTATAGTGTCCAATACACAGTTTGTGCACGGTTTGTCAAACTGTGTGGGTAAACTGTGTGGCCAAATAAAGTTAAGAAAAATTTAAAAAATTACATTACAAAATTTTAAACCTTCCCCAAATTTTCACCCCTCATTTACTCCTTTGAACCCTATTGACCAAACATATCTCACAAGAATTATTCTCCATCATCTCTAGGTCATTTGGAGTAATTTCAGTTGAGGATCGAATCATTGGGTAAGTCTAATCCCTCTATTGATTCTCTTTTTGGTTTATGGGTTTCATTATTCTCTTATCTCCATCTAAAGCTCTAAAATCATTATTTTCCAATGAGATATAGGTCGAGACATTGAATGAGGTTTGAATCGGGATCTAAAGCTTCATTTGAGAGTGCATTCATCAATATATTTGAGGTAGGTGGTAGAGAAGTTATATACCATAGTTTTTTTTATAGATTTGTGCATGTTTGGTTTTGTTCCTGGGAACTTTTTATTGTTCTTGTGATTCATTTGGTGAGGTTTGGTAAAACTGGAATCTATGTGATAATTATAAACCCTCAAGGTACCCATGGTATGCATCAAGGATGGTTTGACCTACATAGCACCACCTATGGGGTTCACCAATATTTCCTGAACCTAGAAATTAGCTAATTAAGTGATAGAACATTATGTGATAATGTAGTTCCCTTGTTGAGTATGTTGATATGTTTAATGGAAGTGAAAATGGAATATTGGTAATAATGTTAAATTTTTAATGGTATGTGAAATCGGAAATGTGTTAAAAGGGATTTCATAAGGGGATTAATGAATATGTGAAATCAGCTGATTTGATGGAATTATTGGATATTCTTAGAGAGCTAAGATTGAGAATGGGATTTGGAAAAAATTGGATAAATAATTTAAATGAAAAATGTGTTAATGGGTTATGTCACAATATTATTTACCATGTTTATTATTACAGATTATCATTGTTATATGTACTGGTCATGTTTGTTTGTGATATTGTTTGTAAGTGGTGAATGGATGAATTAGCATGTGCACATGGTTTGAGATTCTGGATAATGGATGGAGGCTCCTCCCATGGGTCAAGTATGACTGCTTCTCTAACTCCACCGACAATGCATGGTTTAGGTAAGGGGACATAACTCTATTCCTATAACGGTTTCATTCCACCCAAACTATGGCTTCGAGGTGAGTATATTGTGATGTTGTTTTGTGTTATCCCTAATGAGATATGGAAATGAATTATTTCGTTATGTAGAATAATAAATTCCATGAATCATGTTTTAATGAGTTTAATGACTAACCTATAGATTACGTGTTAATAATGAACTAGTAATGAAGATGATGCACATAATGATTTTTTTCACTTGGTTAGTAACAACTAAGTGGATAATGTTAACTATTGTCCCCTAAATTTTATTTTATTTACTTAGAATTCATTCAAATATTCCATTCACTATCTGTTAGACTAGATATTCTAGAAAAATTGTTGGTGGTGGAATATTGTGTTGTACTCACCATGCTGGGACTACCGTTGGGTACCTGAGAAGATATCATGGTTTCATGTCTAGAAAGGGGTAGAGGCCCCGTTCTTGGGAATTGAGTCAGGTTATAGATGTGCAATGATGATGTTCAAGACTTGGAGTCAAGACAATTTTTGGGATTCCGATGTTGTCTTCAATTAGGGTATTGTTCTCTTGGCATGGTAGTATGACAAGTCATATTTACTATTGTTTGTGGATTGTACCTAGTTTATGGAGATGGTTATTTATTCATGTACATTGATAAATCTATGTTTTTTCTTCTACTTTATATTCTTTTTGATGTGGAATAATTTGGTAAAGATTGTATAGTCTCCCTAGCCAACTTATAGACCCTCGCTACTAGTCAGTAGCCTTTGACATATGGGAAAACATGCTTGAGGTCATGTGACGACCCAGATCAGGGAACTAGATTAGTGGCACATGGGTTGGGGATGTTACAACGGTGTTTGTTCCCACAATTATCACATGTTGGAAAATATTTCTTTCCCTTCTTCCCATTAGTAGTCTTTTTTTCTTCCAACCTCTTCTTCTCTAGCTTCCATTTGAAGAAACAATTCTTACAGAATCCTCTCTGTATACAATTCGAACATAATACCATTTAAAAATATGATGTTAATGTCTAGGTGACTAGATCCCTTATAATGATTAGATTAATCCCATAAAAGAAACAATCAATATTACTATTTAGATTACATGAAATAATTAGGTCCCCTTCCTTCTTCTAGGAGTCATTTCTAAATGATGAAATAAGATATATTAGATCATATGATTATGAAACATAATGTATAATCCCAAAAATAGTGAAAGAATTAACATAATTTGAAACTTTTATTCATAGATACTATCATAATCATAAACATGGTTTATTTGGGAATATATTTATTTTCAAATCTTGTTTAATGGTTTGTAAATAAAATTTGAATTATCCAAAGAATATCCAATGGGATTTCTAATAAAGGCGCACAATAAGGCCCATTTTTGTACTCTGTGATGAAACAGTTAAGCCACATCCGGTATTTTTATTGTTATTACACCTAGGTACATTTTTTACACAACCAAGTCAATATGTAGTTTCTAGAACTGGAGGCATTTTCTTATACAAAACAAATAATCTATACCTCACCAAATCATTATGTTGTTCTTCTATACTTATCATTATATTATATCATATGGTTATGTTCCCAAATCTATATTTTCTTAAATCTAGTACCCATGTTTTATATTAAAAATCCTCTAATACCAACTATAGCTAACCTGACCCCAGTAGCTTGAAGCTGGTGTCTACATTATAACACAGACATAAGATTTAAGGAATTACATCCCAATGGATTGAATAGTTTAATAGTCTAGGTAAAATAGATACATATTGAAATTTAAATTATATTTTATAACAAAAAATACCCAATTAATTTACATTGAGAAAGAACGTATTCCCTCTAGTTGATCCTTTTGTATAATTCATAATAAACATATTAGACTCATGGGAATGGACAAAAATAAGGGTGAGCCCAAATTCTCTATAAGGGTTATCTATAACAGAAGCTATCACGAATCAACAAGCATAATAATCAAAGAAATGTAAATTACTGAACACAAATTCCATTTATATATTTTTATTTGAATATTCAATATGGAATGTTAAATAACTAGAAACATATTCCATTTAAATAACATTACTGAATATTTCATAATCAATATGGAAAGTTAAATAACTAAACACGCATTCCATGTAATCAAAAAAATTTGAATGAAATTAATCAAGAGTTAATATCATAGAGATAGTATCTTTGATAATAATAAATGATTTCTTAAGGATGAAAAATCTTAATTATTGGATTTCATGATCATAGGAATCATGAAACCTCTACCATCAAGATATTTTGTCAATAATTTTTTTAAAAAGTTGGTTTCAAAACCATTTAACTTAGGCTATCCTATTGAATCATCTCATGAGACATACTAATTCATCATGGGGTATATAATTCGTTCCCCCACAGGTAACTTCATCTCCAAATAATTCCTCATGTATTGAATGATTAATTTTATTAATGAAAATTTTTTCGTATCATAAAAAATTCATATTGAGTAAAGAATACATATTTATCAATATTTCACTATATAAAAAAAGAACATTCAATGTGGAACATTTTATGTAAAAATGATATATATATATTAAGAAATAAATCGATACATGATAAATAATATGGATCAATTGGGAAAATTTAATGTCCAATGATCACCAAAAAGTGAACATTTCATGGTTAGTTTATGTAAAGACCCGGAAATTTCAAGGAAATTTTTTTCTTATATTATTTGGAATTTTACCAGTCTTCAGTTTCTGACGGCACCTGATTCCAGGGTTCGGTGTGCCCGGAATCAATTTCTGATGATTTCTTCGGGTACGTTCAGCAAACGTATATGCGAGTTTTTCTATCTTTTGAACCAGTGCTCAGAATTGAAATACGAGGGCACCGATGAACTTGAAACACCAGTATTCACATTAGAGGACCTTTACTGCAGTTTTGTTTTATGCGTGTTGAGAGTTAATATTTGGGGATTTAGAATAAAATAAATAAAATTTGTGGAACTCAATTTTATTTTAAGGATTATAGTTATTTCTTACGATGAGAGGAATTAGTGTGGTGGGTCCCACATGAGAACTAACCCTACAACTTCCCCATTAAACTCCCATAAACCCCCATTCAAGTGGGATAACCTTTCACTTCCTACCCCCCATTTTTAATTTCTAAAATAATTATTCATATTTTTCACTATCTTTTTAATTTTTCCAACCCATGTTAAATTTATTAAGTGACACGCTTAATTAATTATTTTTGGGTGTTTAAATTAATTTTGAATACTTGGCAACATTATATTATTGAGAATCGATTTTATTTCATTTTCTTGGAAAATATTTTGTGGAAAAAGCTTCAGAGAGTTCACCTTCTCCAAATGAAGAATGTGAGGCGACGCTCAGGAGGAATGCCTTCATCTCTTCTTCTTCCTCTGCGTCAAGGGAGAAGACACCACCACGGGGAACGTCGCCAACGATGAAAGCCCTTCCTTCGACATCAATGGAATCGACACCATTCTTCCGCGACACCCGACCACCGTGACATTCGTATTCCATAGTTCGATGATGTGTGACGTATTTTTGAGGTATGGGAATTATTTAGAATTTCTCCTTTCCTTTTTGAGGAAAGAATGAAGAGCGTGGACCAACCTATGTCTGTTTGATCCGCGGATCGCTCGTTCATGCGGTTTTGGATTCAAATATGATGCGAGGTTATGTTCATGTTTGGTTTTAGTTTGAATACTAAATATTGATTGAAAATTTCTAACGTGAAGGGCTCGGGCCGAAGAACTAGCCCGAACCCTCTGATGGTTTTTCGTCTGTGCGTGGATTGACGGGCGATAATGAAACGGGACCTCAATAGCGATTTGGAGCTTTCGTAGTGGAGTTCAGGTCCCGAGATGATCATAGGCGTAGACGGTGGGAGAAATGGACCACCAGAGCGCGTCGGGTGATTAGTGGAAGGCGTCGGAGGTGTGCCACACCGACATGGTGGAATTGGCATTTGGCGGTGGTGGCGCACCATCGGAACGTGCCACCGTGGTTGAGCCGCGATGGCGGGTGGAACAAGAATGACTCAGTCGTTCCGGGATTGAAGAGGCACGCCTTAACGCCGTGCCAGCTGGCCGAGCCAGCGCCCCCCCCCCAGCCGGGCTGAGGCGGGCCACGAGGGCTAGGCTGGGCCGCGGCCTACCGGGCCAGACCTGGACCCGGGTCGAGTCGACCTAGTTTGGGCCGACCCAGGGTGGGTTGGGATGGGTCAGACCAGGCCCAGATCCCCCCCTTTCAGACCGTTTTTGGTCATTCACCCATAACATGAGCTATGAACCTCCGATTTATACACCGTTTGTTGTGTAGAAATCCTTGGATCGAGACGGTCGTTTCAGTATATTACACTCAAGGTTCTGGTGAAGTTTAGGTATGGCCGGGTTGGTTGGAACACAAAACCAACCGAGCCCTCGCAGAGGAAACACTTATAACATAAGGACCAGACGTCCAATTGACGTGTCATCAACTAATTTGGATTCCTTTTGATGATATGATTCTTTTGGCATACTCCAAATGATTTTTGGGCGCATTTGGAGTATGGTCGGGTTGGTTTTAGCTTAAAAACCAACCGGTCCCCTGGAACGGAAAAAGATAATAACTCTCAGACCGAGCGTCCGATAGACACGCCGTCTGTCACATTGGGTTCCTTTTGACGAGATGGAACTTCGGGATACATAAACTCTGGACATCGTGAAGATGATGTATCGATAGCTTGGCTCAAGAAGCGGACCCTCCGAGAATCGAGCGTCCTGTGAGCGGGAACCCTAGAGCTGACTGCGACTGCGACGACTACTGTACTATAATACTCAGTGGGTTCGGTAGCGATGACAACAATACTGGACTAAATCCTCCATGGGTTCGACAAAAATGAGACTGGATTGAATCTTTTGTGGGTTCGATAGTAACACGACAAGACTGAATCCTCTGTGGGTTCGACAGTGAATGATGGTTCACTGGATACAACTATCCATCTCTTACTCTCTTTAAGTTGTGTATACCTGGTGTGAGTTGAGTCTTGACTTTTATTCATTATCATCGATATTATTGAATTGTTTCCTGTGTGGATTGGGTTGTGTTTGGGATCAAGAGATGGATCCGAACTGGAATTGATGACTTTGGTATATGTATGAGCATTACCTAAGTAGAGTTGGTTGATACTTTGTGATTGTATCTTTTCATTATGGTTTATCCTTCATGGATTCTGGGAGACCTTCGGGGGTCTTGGGGTCCCTACTAAGTATCGTTATACTCACCCCTGCACGAGAAATGCTCGCACTACGTTGTTTTGGCTGCAGATGACAGAAAACGCTGATCGAGGTAGAGGCTTGTAGAGTCAGACGGTATCCAGAGGTGGACCACTTGGTGAGTCGTACACGGAGTAGACAGACAAACCTAAGGTGATGAGGAGCCTATTTGTACATACTCTTCAGGTGGGATTCCCGAAGGATGACTCGGTGGTTGCTGCTTTACATTACTGCAGTTGTAATAGCTTTTTAGTTGTACTTTCTTTCAGTTGTTGTTGTACCTTTATGTTGGGCTTGTATTTCCATCCCATTTGTACTTTCAACACACTTCTTATGCTACATTACATAGTGTTTGGTTCTTCTTGTTCATTGGTTGTGTGTGTTTACATTTTATAAAGGCAATTTTTTTCCCAGTTATAGGGAATTACACCTTTGGTGCTAGTCGCCAGCCCCTGGCCAATGGAGGGCAGGCTTGGGGTAGTCATGATGTGGGCCCCGAGGGATGGGTCGTGACAATTTAATTGCTACAAAAAAAATAATCAAGTGTATTTAGATTTTTTCCATGGTAAAAATTATTATAAACCATCCATAGAAAGAATAATTTTTGGGCCAATAAAAAATATCTCCAGTGGAGTACATGTAAAATAATTTTTTTTTATATTTGAGGATAAGAAAGACCATTAAATATATTTAAAAATAGATTAATGGTGTATCCTTAGAGAGATTTCACTCTTTGTGGTCCGAGGGTTTCCCTTTGCACCGTCCCTTCCTTCCCTCCTCCATCGCAATATATTCACATTATTGTTTCCTTTTGATTCAACAAGAATTGGGGAGTTGGATTTACCTTACCTTATTGTTTGTTGTGTGGCCTCTTCTCCCCCTATTAGGAGATTTCTGTATGAAACCTTATCGTCGCTCATCTTCCTCATATGGATAATCACTTATAGGTTTCTACATTTCTATTTTAGACTCAGCAATGGCCACACTCATTTTCATGGAGAAGGATCAATGGGAATACTCATTAGTGGCTGATTCCTCAGTTCATGTGATCAATATTCCATGTCATATTTTGTTTTATTGGAGTCCAAACTTGGAAAGGTCATTATTAAAAACTTTTAGTGCTATTGTGTGGAATCATATGATGGATGCATGAATGCTTGGTACGGACGATGCTTTCTCCTCCCCAACACACTTCTCAAATCCCTTATGTTTTGTTCATTGGTGCTTTTGGTTACCATTTTCTATTTTTTGGTGGTTCTTCAACTCCTAGGATTCATCTTACATTTCTTCATGATCCTTCACATATGACCCCTTTTTTGTTATTTTCATTGGATTCCACTATTTTTTGTATTATGTTGGTGGCTTTTAGGATGGTATATTTGAGGAGGTTTTCTTTTGAAATGGTGGCATTGTTCTGGGAAGCATGGTAGTCCTATGGTTCCTTATTTCAAAGCTCTACAGATGAATCCCTCTTTAATGGAAATCCTATTTTGAAGGATAATATGGATTTTGGCTAGCCCTTTACAAAAGAAATGATGTTTCAGTCACAGTTTTAAGTGGTTTTGTTCCTATTCAGTAGCCCTAGTTTTCTTTTAGTTCATTAGTGGTGATATATTTATATGTGCCCCAAGTGTGTTATAGACTCATGTTCAGTGTGTTCCACAGTCCCAAGTTCTGAGTGGATCGAGAACCTATTATGGAGGATATCCTTTGGGGACACACATTCCCATCTATTGATCCCACTTTAATTTCAAAGTTTATGTTCATCTATACCATTCTCACATTACCTTAAAATAATTTTATTTTATAAAAATAGATTGGAGAAATTATAAACATTTTTGAGGAAAATATAATTTTGATTTTAATAGTCAAATTTTAATAATAAAAGTTAAAAAAAAATTTCAAAAAATATCACAATGAAAATAACTGTTTAAAATTATAAAGGAAGTTTTAAAACATCTAATGGTTACGAGGGAATGAAATTCCTTACATGTTGAGTATGTAAAAACAAAGATACCTTTAACCTTTTCTATAAAATAAATATCAGAGATATTTTGAATACCACATGAATTTTCCTTAATTTTTTTAAAAAATAAAAATTGGTAAAAAATTATTTAATAAATAATTTGGAAAAGTGTTTGAAACAATTTTGAAAACATATTTTGGAAAACGTTTTTTGAAAGAAAACAACATTCCGGCCGAAGAGGAAAATGATGATGAATTTTATTAAAAAAATTCTCAATCATATTATGTACCGTAGGGTATAAAAATGGTTCTCATACAAAAAAAATCATTGATAACTATATGATAATGAAACAAATATTTTTATTAAAAAACGATCAGATAATTTACATTAATTTATGATTATGTATAAACTCGATTAAAATGACACTATTGAGTAAACTCTTGAAATGATCATAACATTGTGGTGGGAAATAATCAAATGAATTGATTTTTTGAATCAAATAAAAATGTAAACAAAAAATTGTAAATTAAAAATATTACATTAAAAATTCATTTGACACATAATATTAGAATACCAACGATGAAGAAGAAGTAATATAGCCCAATTAAAAGAAATTGAGTTATGAAATTCATTACCACCAATTAAATCTTAAGTCCAATACCCATTAGAGAAATATTTTAAATTAAAACCTAAAGCACCAAAAAAATTTAGTGAATCATGTTATTACATTTCAAATGGGATGTATATAGCCCATATAAATGAAATTAGGTATATAACATTACAATATTCCTCGATGAATGGAAATTGATATGAAGTCCCTTACATCATGCTTCCTTTTTGTTGAACACGATTTAACCCCATTTAGTGTGTTTTTAAAGTTTTACTAACATATAGAAAATCCATATTAATATTTATAAAAATATATATGATCATTTTATAAATTAATATCACCATAAGTTAATAATCTATCATTATTTACATTGTTTTGGGTGTTAATTTCCTTGTTTTCTCATTCTTGATTTTTCTGGAATGTTTCAGTTCTTATTCATATTATATAGTTACATTATCTCCAAAATAATAATCATTAAATAATTATCATATTAATACTTAAAATATTATATTCTAATCAATCATGAATTATTATTTTGACAAATGAAGTACGTTACGATAATGGAGAGCGTAAGTCGTATGTACGCATAAGTAACATTTCAATTTTCAACGATAATTATTGAATGGAGGTATGAAATATTTTATCATTATAGAATGATAATAATATCATAAATAAATTTTTATTTATTTTAATAAACACACACACACACACACATATATATGTCTATATAATCAATGCAACATTGTTATGAAAAGAGAGTCAGATCACTTCGTGCATGTGGTAGTCCACACGTACACGAGCAAAATTATCATAATTTATTGAAAAAAATAGAAATGGTATTATATTTTTAGAATAATATATATTTCATGAGAATAATAATTATTTCAATATATCACATATTTTCATTAAATTTATCATTATTTTCTTCAATATAAAGAGTTAATGAAAGATGAATCACTTCACTTTTTGGTGGCGGTAGTCCGTCGTAAGCACAAGCGACGTAATCATATCATTTAAATAATAGAATGTAAAACTTTATATATGATATAATGACTCAAGAGGTTAAATTATGTTATAATAAAGATATATATATATATATATATTATAACCATCATCTCACCTAATCATGTTAGGTGGTAAGGGGAAATCTTATAACATCAATATGCGAGGTGGTAGTTCTCCGTACTTATGAATGATGATTTTATAACCCATTTGATGGAAGGGAGGTTGGTTTTACGTTATGATTTTTGGTTTTGGGCATAGTTAATGTATGTGGTGGTGGGTTCTATAAGAAAATTACTTCACTTATCATTTCCTAAAACCGTGAGAAATAATCTTCCATGTAAAATTTATAATTAATTATTTAATATCTGATGAAATGAATATCTGTGCTTAGGAACATTCTCCTTTGATGAGTCATGATCATTTGAAAAGATCCATTCTGATTTCCTACATTTCTCAATGAGGTTCCAAGGATATAATTCCTCTAGTGGCGATCCACACGTTATCCTATGATCTCTGAGAAATGTAACTCGATCATCAGTTGCTATCTGGGATAATCGAATACCTTACATTGATTTTTCTTGATATCTCATTATTTACTGTTGAAGAAACCTCTCTTGTGTTTATGTTTCTCAAGATGGAGATATGAATAATCAGGAGAGAATTTATTGTGTTTAAAAATTCAATATTCTTAATCTTGGACACAATACACAATAGACATATACATCTATTTATACTTCAATGGTCTAGGTTAAAATATTATTTAATTTCATGCCAACTGTTATATAAAATTTAAAACCTTTAATAAAACCCATGAAACATTATAATAATATTATAATTATCTTGTGGAGTTATGAAATTATCATATTGATAAATAAAATTCACAAGCTTGTAAATAATCATTTTATAAACAGAAGTAGTCTTTGTCCATTCGAAATCCTCTTTATTTATTGAATACCTGAATAAATATTTTATGTATAAAAAATATTTCATTAAAATTCCTTCATATAAATATTTATTAAATATTAATTAAAACAAAATAAATATATTTATATTCTCATGGTGGAGAATAAATATTCAATAAATTTATGTGTTCAATACAACATTAATAAAATCATTCCTCATCATTGAGAACAATATTTATTAAATCAATTAAATCGAAACTACATTTATTTGAGATCAATAGATACACTTGGTTTGTGACCATATAGGATTATTACATGTTATAATTATGTGGTCTTTACAATAGTCCATTACTAGTGTCTAGCAATGTGTCAAGGCATCCAAGAGAAATAATATAATGTCACAATGATGATAGACACATACTAATTCTCATTGTAAAATATAATCCCTTTATGACAATATCTCATCATCGAGGTTTCACGACAATGTCATTAACCAATATGCTCAATGCATATTTCATTGAATATCTAATATAAACACATTGATACACCATTTACATAGAATTTAAGATATGGTTCTATTCCTATCAATGGTCCAAGATATCGTTTTCTATAAAGATGGAAGGGAAAAATCCATCATAGACTTATCCATTAATGATAAGCCAATCGTGACACACACAATGTACGATACTTCCCACCAACACATGGAGAGATGGTTTTCATCACATAATATAAGTTCACGCATCATAGAATGCGTTAATGATAATTATAAAGTCTATGGTCCGTTTCAAACACTTGCAGACATGAATATTTGATGACACCCAAACATTATAAATTCCTACTTGTTGGCCTCTTCTTATAATATCCCATCCTTGAGATTACCAATTTCAATAATTATAACAAGAAGCATCATAATATTAATATTACTTACACCTAGAGGTCTAAATACTATGTGTCCCATCATAGTACGTTATCCAAATGTAGAATTATATTATGAATACGGTTATAGAACCTCAAGGTTCTAATCAAAACATGGAACTGTTATGACCTTATTAATGTAACAAATACTCCAAGACATTATTACACAAAATCCAAGAATAAAAATAAAAAATATATATTATGACGTTTAATTAATATTCAACACATCAAATATTCATGTAATCAATGTAAAATAATTTGGTCCTAAGAAACAAACTGAAACAAACTACCACTTGGACTAGATCTAACTACCTACAAAATTGAGTTTTCTAGACCTCAATTGATAATCATGTATCTACTGAGTGAAGGAATAATTCAAAGGGTACTTGATGTAGAATTTCATGGAAATACCTGTCACTAAAACCTCACCTATCTATGCAAAACCCCTCAAGGGGTGATACTTATAAAGTATGTACATCATCTATAGATGTGGTTATGGCTATTTTACAAGACCACCACTATAGTATTATCATAATATAATGTGATATGATATTTACTACGGGGTACAACATCATGCTACTAAAAGAAGTTTTTCATCCATAATAAAATCTTTGTTACCACACAAGCTGCAATATAATTAGACACTAGTATACAATCTATGACCACAACCTACTTTGAACTATTTTAGCTCAAAAAACCTCAATTCAAAGTGAAAATGTATCCTGTTGGTGACTTCATGTCATCTTGATCCATTTGGAAACAAGAATCTACATATCCAAATATTATTAGTTCCTCGTATCATCCATAGATAAGGAACATGTCATTATTATTCCTCATAAACATATGGATAGTCTTGATGAACATCATATGGAGGACATCTAGGTCAGTTTGATATCTACCTAACACACTCAATTTGTAGGCAACATGTATCCTAGGATATAGAATAACATAAATGACTAACCCAATAACGTATGCTTATGGAGTCCATTCCATTATATTTCATTCATCATGTTTTTGAGGAAACATTTCCATGGATTTATGAATACCATGTGATTCTAGAAACAATCCCCTCTTGGATTGATCCATTACAAATATCATAAGCACATTTTTAATGTATCAACCTTGACATATTCCAAGTAATCTTTTTGATATATCACGATGGATCTTGGTCCTAGGAATATATGTTGATTCTCATATTTTCTTTATGGGGAAGCATTTATTAATACATATATTAAAAAATTGTAAAACAATTATTTTATTTTTATGAGTTACATTTCATCAACATATACTATTATGAAAAGGAGTTCACTCCCACTAATAATTTTCTAGACACACGGATCACATTCATTCTTTATGTAAAATATTTCTTTTATGTACTCATCAAATTAGATTTTCAATAACCGAGATGATTTATTTAATCCATAAATGGATCAGTGTAACTTGAATACATTTTTGGCATCCATTAGAGTCAAGAAACCATCAGTTTGTGTCATACATACATCTTCCTAAAGGTATCCATTATGGAAAGCTATTTTGAAATCGATTTCCCAAATATCATGACCATGGAAGTCCGTAATATCATTTCAAATTCTGATATATTTTATCATTGAAACTAGTGAAATGGTTTCATCATTTTTAATTCATTGACTCTATATGAAACCTTTTGCAATAAGGAACACATTATAGCTACTAAATTTTCCTTCCATGTCACGTTTCTTCTTAAATACCCATTTGAAAATAATGGGATTTACATCTAATGGAGGGTCTATCAAAATATAGACATGGTTTTGGTACATGGAATCTGTTATATAATTCATGTATTATTTGCACATGGCATATTCTATTCCACTTACAGATTCCTTATAGGTTAGAGGATCATTATTATCAACTAATAAAGAGTCACAATATTCAGTTAATAGAAAACCATACTGTTAATGTTATCTCTCATATCTTGTATTTATATGAATTACATGTGTATCTAGAATAGTTTCTTATACCATCGGTCTTTGTATAATCTATTCGTATACCCACTATTGTCTTTCTTGATCCTCGATTTCATTGAGGTTTATCTCACTCAAAATATCTCTTTTAGAGATGTTCTTCCTCTAAATATATATGTCATGTCTCTCGATGATTTCATTTTTGTCTGAGGATTTATAGGTAAAATTCCCTTGTTTCCTTGGTGTATCCTATAATGCTACACTTTGTGCCTCAAGGTGCATGTTTTACCTAAAGAGGCATTAACAAAAACTTTTCTTCCCCACACATGTACATTTGATAACATGTTTTTTATTCCACTCCAAAATTTATATAGAATATGATTTATCAATTTAGTGGTACTTTTTTTTAGTAAGTTAGGTGTTGTTTGTAATGTGTATCCCAAAAAGTATAGTGGATGACTCACAAGACTCATCATTGATCTCCACATTTCCAAAAAGGTATGGTTCCTCCTTCCACTTTCACCATTACACTATGATGTTCATGGAAGTATGAGTTGGGATAGGATCCCAACATCCCAAAAATAATCAATGAAGTCTTAATTAAGATATTCTTCACTATGTCATAAGTGGAGTTTCTAAATCTTCTTACTATGATTTGTCTCAACTTCATTCTTATATTCATTGAATTTTTCAAAATAATCTGACTTATACCTCATTAAGTATACATATACGTATCTACAAAAATCATCTATAAAAGTTAGGATGTTTGGGTACCCAATCCTTAATTAAATATGAAGGGGTCCATGATCATTATTATGAACTAATTCAAGAATATATTTATCTTTTCTTCACTTCCCACTAAATTTGGATATGGTTATTTTTCACTATAATCATTCATGATAAACACCAAGTATTTTGAGTTCCAAAGAATCTAAATATCCATTTTGATGTATTTTAGTCATGATTGTTTCATTTACATGACCTATCCAGTGATTCCAATGTTGTGTGTGGTGTGATTCCTGAGAAGTAACTTCTTTACTGATTTCCATTACATGGTTTGTGTAATCTAACACATAAAGACCATTATCTAAATGTTACATACAAAATAAACATTGTAATTATAGAATAATAAACATTTATTAAAAAATTTGAAATTAAATCCATCTATGTCATGTTTTGATACAAAAATAATGTTTCTTGTAACACATAGAGCATAATAAAATACATTCAAAAGAATGATCTTTTCAGTCAACAATACGAGCTTGTTGTCTCCAATATATACAGCAATACTTTTGACATCGTTTGATTGATGAAGATATACCACTACTTGGTAAATATTTATGAATATACTTTGTTACTATATCTGAATACATATGTGAGTACAACACGTTGTAGATAACAACCAATTTTTAGAAATAGATAAATCTGACTTGATAAGAAACGAACTAGAAGCTTCGCGTTTCTTGTTTTACTGGGTTCATTTTTTCTTCCAATGGCCCTTCATCCGATAAGTGAAACTCAAAAAATTATGTTCCCTTTCATTACAATTGATATTCCTCCTCTTTTATGTGACTTAATAATCTTTATTCTTAAATCTATTCTCTTTCCCTTTCTATCTTCCCAATAAGGATTAAGTACTTTTTCACTTCATATCCTTATCTAATTAGTGACGAAGTGTGAGAGGATGTGGTAGATACATCTCAATGTTTCTCATATTAAAATCCACAACATTATTAGAGATTCTCTAAGGGAGTGATGTGAGAATGAGATCAGTTACTAGTTCTTCTAGGTGTTTAATCCTTAGAAACTCTAATAACTAAATATAGCCAGTGAGCTTGACAACATGGGGCCAATATGGGGTTCCCTCTCAAATATTTTTCTGAAATATGGCATTGTAAATCTCAAACTATTCCAATATAGTTCACTACTAGTAAAGTACATGGAGGTTCTCAAGAATTCTATATACATCCATGTTCTTTTGAGACATAATAAGTTCACTAAACCTATATGAAAGAATAAAACATTGAATATAGATGGAATTATTCATATTTTTATCATATAATTGGGAATCATCATCACTATACTCTTTAGAAAGTATATTAGTAAATTAGGATTCAAGAATGTATGATTTTTATCCATGGATCAAAACAAAATGAAGGTGTCTATAGTATTCAAGGAAGTTACTACTAGTTTGTTTTTGTGTGTAACCAATATTGATAGTATGGATAATGTGGATGATGAGATTTCCATTTTATTCTAAAATTAAAATATAATAATATTTTTTAATTTTAATTGATTAAAAATTATGAGGGAAATAATAAATAAATTGATTTTATTAAATTACTCACTATTTTATCAAGTCCAAACAGTGCTCACCATTGAACTCAGAATGTCTAGATGCAAGGAAATTCTATTGGTAGGGATCCATATTCTCATTATAATAACCCCAAAAATAGTTTTTCAATCTACTTGAAGGTATTTTAGAAGGTAGATATTTTACAACTGTGGGTATGCAGATCTTGTATCCCTTGGATGGATTCCACAATCCTGAAATCATGAATATGATTTCCTCAAAATAATCTTCCAACTCACATGAAGTCTAGAAAGGGATACTCTTCTTGATGTAAAATGGTTAATTCATCCCAAAAACTTCATAGTAACTATTATTATAAAGATAAGAGTCCCAACAGGGGTTGGTCAAACTTTTAGTTCTATTGAGTTTTGTTCCTAGTCAATTAACAAAGGGCTTAGTATGACATAATATTTTGTTGAGGAATTTTAATTAATTACGCTTAAATTTTTTCATGTTTTTTATATTACATGTCTTGCTAATATTAAGTGTATGTACATAATTAATTAACCATTTTGGATAAAAAATTTATGAATAATTCATTTACTTAATTTATTATGCATAAATTTTATCTTCTTTTATCCTTTACAAGTATTTTCAATATTATGTGGATGTTACACAATTAATTAACTATGATGGATAAATCATTTAAATATAATAAATTTATTTAAATTAAATATTTTTCACATTAATAAATTTATTTATGTGACTTCATCCTTTCATACATAAAATAAATAAATTCTTTGGATGAAATAAATAGGTACATTAATGAACAAATCACGAGCTTTACCTAATTGTTGATTTAATAAGGAGACATTAAATAAACATATGACCTAGGGGAATTTAATTCTTTTTCCAATATTTGCATGAGTTGAATCATTCCTCATGTACAACTATGTTCCAATTTTATTGGATGTATCTAAAGAGACAACACCTATGTATCTCTTGAGTTGAAATCATTATGGTCCCTTCATGAACATCCTATATGCACCTTGGTATTGTCCATTAATTACATATATTTTTGAATGAAACACACATGAGGGGATATAAAGGACTTATTAAAATGGGTTGACATAAATATCCATTGACAGATATTTCCAACATAATAATGGAGGGAGGGATGACTTGTAGTCCATCATATTTAATTAAGAATAAATAATTGTAAACCCATAAAATAAATTAATTTAAAAAATATAAGTAATAAACAGTTCTTGTCCAAGCTCATGAATGGTCATACATGCACTGAATTTATCAATGTAACTAGATATAATATGTTTAATTATTAATTATTTATTATCTAAGATGAATGAACTATAATTAATTAATTAATTAATCCATTTTTATCATAGTGATCATCCAAACTTAATTAAAGATACCCATCATTTATGTTATTAATGGAAAATAAATGATAGTACAAATACTGAAATATTGTTTACCATAAATTAATTAATAATTTAATATTTTATAGAAAGATTATTAAAATTTTAAACACAAATTTGAGTGGAAATCAATAAAATAAGGTTTTAATGTTGAGATTTTATAAGGACCCGACCGTAAAACATTACTTAATATTGAATTAAATTGAATAATTCACACTGAGGATCTTTTCAGGTTTAGAGTTTTAGAGAATAAGGATATAACTATTACATATCAAATATTACAAAGTAGACACATCTACTCATTTTCCATTTTTATCACAATATAAAAACTCTTGAACAAAAGGGTCTTGTCTAGTTCCTTGTTTTAGATAGTCTAACATTTCCTTGATCCCATCCTTGACCCTATTGCAAATTATGTCTTGTGAAAAACATTTCAAAAACATGGGATGAGCATAAAAATCTCAGTAAGTGTTATAAAAATACGAAAATAAAACATTAGTCCATGTATACATAAGAATCATTGAAATCATAATTTACTCATAAAACAGAATCACTTTAACATACCTCATTAAATCATAAGATTTATGAATAACTCATAGAAATCATAAGACAAAAAGGTATCTTGAGGCATTAATAACATTCTTACGTAGGGAGTAACCATCATGGTTACGTTTGGAATACCCATCACAGTATATTCCCTAAATCTCTTCAGAGAAACCTTAGTGTTTAATTCATTTGCGTTACCCAATGCATTGGAGAGCTATATCGGTCTCACCCACCCTTAGTTTATCACGGAACCACCCGTCTTCATAAACAATTCCCAAGAACCACAACATAATCATACCACATAAAACATGCATAAAGGAAACATAGAATTTCCACATTTCAATCATAAGATATAAATACAACACATTGATATAATAAAAACATTATCAAAAACATTTTCAATACCAAAATAAAAGAAAATTAAAACAAGGTATTTATTTTTATTTTATAAAAATTTATGGCTTTTAGAGGAAGCTGAAACTCAAATAATGGTCATGGCGGCAGAGAGGTCGTTGTCGCTGCATACGAAAGACAAAAACATTCCTTTTTTCGTTTAGTAAAATGCTTCGTACAAAAATATTTCTATTGAATAAAAGTAAAATTAAAAGAGTTTTATACACCGTATAAAATAATGTTGTGTATAAAAAAAATATGCCTCAATGAAAGGAGATTGAGACGAAGTCCCGTACAAAGAAAATATCTTTATATTAAGGATAAATCGATTACATAATTATGTGTGAAAAATATAAATACACTCAATATAATTGGATATTAAGTGTAAAACAATCAGATTCATTCAAACATATTTATATAATGACATATTCAAGGAGAACAAGTTTATCCCAATTAATTGAAATTGAGTTAAGAAGTTCCTTTGCAAAAATTTGATAGCGTAACGACGTCACTTTAAAATTCATAAAATTAGTTGATGATAGAGAAAATGGTATCTCATCACTTGGACATAAAATTTACATCAATAAGGATATATAATAATATATCCCCACATAAAAAGATGTGAAATAAAATATATAACAGAAGAAGTCTTTTAAAAAAAGGAGGGTGAAAGGTTCCCTTACCACTTTGGTTAACATTAAAACATACACACCATGAAATAAGGGTCATACAATGAAGCTGTAAATACACATAAATTAGATTATATTACACAAATAATACAATCACAGGAAGTACATACTCCACACAAAAGGAAATAGTGGCAAATGTAGCATGAATCTCATGGGAATAAAAGTGAGATGAAAAATACCCTTATGAAAATTCGGCAGCCTAAAGACGCCACTTAAAACTTCCAAAAATAGATTGATGAGATAAAATAGGTTCTCTCATCATATTAAAATAAAATTTACAGCAAGATTAATATAAAAGAACATAACCCAAAATAAGAAAGAACATCTTAAAGTAAGTGACATAAAAGAGAGTACTTAAAAAGAAAGAGAGAGGTCAGATCCCTTACATCGTGTCCGACATGACTCGATCGCTATTTAATATCTAGAATAATAAACTAGAGTTAATTTCTACTTGCTTAATAACCTTTTTTAATTTACTTATTCCTTTTATATAATTTATTACCATTTTATGAACATTATGAAATTATTTATGTTAATAACGGTCGTTTTGTCGATCATTGGTACTTGAGTCAACAAAAAAATTCTTATAATTACAGGTTGTTCATGTGGTAAAATATTTATTATATCAAAAATTATATTAATTATTTATATATAATATATATCATATATATCCAGTATATAAATGCATTTATAATATTACATAACATTTAGAGGTAAGAAATGAAATGCACCGTTCATGGAGATGGTAAGCCGTACGTACGCATGAACGCTACTTTCATTTCTTTTTCATATTTAATAGAATGAAATCATAATGATATAAAGGTATATTAAAATTCCAGTATAATATAATATATATAATATCATTATCCTCATCCTTTATACGTCCCACATATGACATTAATGAATCAAATCTCTTTGAGGGGGCGGTAGTCCGCACTTCCTAAAATGAAGATATCGTGTTTACCCATAATAGAAACCATAAAGGTATGCCAAAAATGGGTAATACAGAATCATATGGAAATAATAAACATAAAATATATCATATATAAATTTATTTAGAACTTAATGTACACCATGAAAGGTGTTAGAAGAATATTGAACAATCATCGTTTCATGAGGCAGAAATTCGCCATCCACAGAAACAGTATGTTATTTAACCATTAGACGGAGGTGTTTGTAAGTGTAGATCAAATTATTATAACAAACACATCCTAGTATATTTAATATACTGTTTTTATTACAAAATAAAGGAATAAAAAGTGTTTAGGGGGTTGGAGAAGCAAAATAAAACAAAAGAACATAAGAGAAGACATTACCTTTAAACCGGGTAACTCCTCTTAGTTTGAACCAAAAGGGTTTCATGAAGAGATTTATGCCTAAGGTAAGGCTTATATGATGAAGATAGGGATTTGGAGAGATGAAAGTAGCAGAGTTTGGCCGATCCAATGGCTTGAGAGGTTTGGGTAAGGTGGTAGTGGTGTGGGACATTTATAAGAGGGAGGAGGGGCACTATTGGAAGGTCATGAAAGGTTACTTTATTTTAAAAGGATTTTCGGATTTTAAAGGTCCCAGAAAGATATATTTAGAATATAAGGTGATAAGGGTTCGAAATAAACCCATCCAATAGGTTTTATACAAGTGTATGTCTTTGATTTCACTTTATCTTTTCATTTTATTTAAATCGTTCATTAATGAGATAATCACTGCATCATCATAGTGTCATAAATAAATAAGTTTATATAATGTCTAAAAATTATAGAAAAAATACTATGATTTAGGAATTTTTTTTATCTTTACAATGAATATTTATAGTCTAATATAACGTTTACTTAGTCAAAATTAATATCATTTTACTTAGGTGTTACATACTTTGGTTGCATTTTCTTTTCTTTAAAAAATATATGATAAATGGTCACTATCACACTAAAGTAATTCCATGGAGTCCCAAGGTTTGAAAAAGGCATAACATGGTCTTACATGACACCACCAGTAGAATTAAGACACATGTTTGGGTAATTTTGTATTTTTATGAAATTATTTTATTACCCTTAACTACGCGGTTACTAATTAAACACGATAATTAAAGATAATTACCGTCGTTACTATTCATAATGCCCAAAAAACAAAAGAGTCTTAATTACAAAATTTGGACCTTCTGATTCCAAATATGGAATCCATTTCATCAAATTACAAACACAGAAATTGTAGTAATTAATTTAAATTAATTCCCATTGCCAAAACCAAAGACGGGTTTTTAAGAAGTAAAATCTATCAAAAGATTGATTTGTTTTTTACATCCAATTTAAAAGTGAAATTACATAAAATTACCAAAATTGTATTAAATGACAAAAAAATAATTAAATTACACCTTGAAACAATTTAAAATTACAATCTTACTATATAAATAATTTGGATGAAAAGGCAGTTTTGAATGAAAATGCAGTATTTTTCACTATTCCCTGAAAATGAACATTTGTCAGAATTATACAAAATATTAACCCTAAGCTATATTAGATATTAAAAATTCAAAAATGATATCAATTTTTCCAAATTAAAAACATAGAATTTGTATTAATTAATTTTATAATCAATTCCTACTCTCAAAACAAATAGTGTGTTTTTAAGAAACAATATCTATTAAAAGATTGACACTTGTTTATGTCTAATTTCAAAGTGAAATAAATTAAAATGACCAAAATTGGATTAAATGGTAAAAATTATTCTTATTACACTTTAAAACCAATTAAAAAAGATAATCGGACCATATAAATAAATTATACTAAAAGGAGGTTTTGAATTAAAATACAGCTTTTTACACTATTCATTAAAAAATGGACTTTATCGGAAAAATACCAATAATTTATAAAAAGTAAATTTTGATGTCCTGATTCAAAAAAAGAATTTTATTTTTTCAAATATAACATATAAAATTGTCAAAAAGTGTATTTAAAAAGGGTTCTCCATCAAAAGGCGGTTAATCGACCTTTTAAAGAATATTAGAATATTTACACTTAAAATTGGATTCATTCGCATTTTAAGCATCTAACATATATTGAATAAATGTAAAACTATTTTACAAGCATATATATTCACTTTTTAGTTAGTTCTGTTCAATCCCACCATTACATCGGCATGTAGTTTACTACCATTTACAATAATATTATTATATTATTAGTGTACATCGCGAGATTTCAAAGAAACTTGTTGTTGCATATTGGGTACGCCATTGAACATAGAAACCCTTTAAAAGTAATATTAATATTTTATTCAAAAATATTTATAAATATGAAAAACAATTATTCTCTATTTATCTGGGATGTTACATCCTTCCCCCCTTTTGGGAATTGTGTCCTCACAATTTTAAAATTTGGCTTGGAAACTTCATTTAATGCCCCGCATCAGAAAAGGAGTAAATTAAAATATCACATTAAAAGAAAGAATGGAAAGTACCAAGGTCAAATGAGACAACAGGTATAAGGATTCCATGAAAACATGGATATGGAAGAAAAAAAGAAAGGGTTAAGTTCTGATGGAGAGTGATAGAAACATGTTTAGGAGAAAGTTAACTACCATAAAATAACATACTTGTGATGGGTTAAACGGTATTTGATTCCCCAGTAGGAAAAGTTAACATACAAAATTTCTGTTTTAAGTTACTTTTCATTGAGGAATTTCTTTATGAGCTTATCTAAAACATAAGGAAACATAATTACTTGTCATGTTGACTTTCAACTTTACTATTATTCTTACACAAACTCATATTTTCTCCAAAAGATGAGCATTTAAGAAGACTTTTTCATATTAAGATTACTATAATCAACATCATGAGAATCATCTAATCCATAATAGAGAACTATATATTTACCATGTTTTTAGACCTTAACCAATAACAAAACAAAAAATGTTCGTAAAAGATCAGATAATCCCCAAAACGGATAATCCATTATAAAAAAAATCTATTCTTAGTCTCCAAAATTTGTCAAACAATACCCAATGATCAACAAAGACCATTCAATAAACATCTATCCATAAAATTCTTCAAAGTAACCAAAACTAATATTGAAACCCAAATATCTGAAGGATTTAATCACATAGTCTTCCAAGATAAATCTTAACATTTATCTCCAAATAACATCAGCTTCTCTTAAAGTCTTGTATTGAAACTTAATTAGACTAATCACATATCAACCATGATAGGTTAATAATTTCCACAGATAACCCAAAATCAAATTACTCTTGATTCATAAAATCATCTAACTAAAAATAACTAGTCAAACTAACCAGGGACTTCACGTAGTCCAGTGGTAGGCGATAAATACTAGTTGCACTTTGGTTGTGGGTTCGATTCCCACGGCTTTGTCTGACGCGACGGGTTGTCACACAGTATGCGTGTTGTCCATATTCCTAAACTATATAATTCATAAAACATTCCCCAAAAAGAGATAAAATATTAAAAAATAACCATAACATATTTTAACCACAAAGGTTATCTAATAACTTTCATTTTGCAACCCAAGATGTATTAACCAATAATTGCCTCAAATTAAAGGATAATATAAACCCAAATGGTTCTTTATAACTATGTACAAAAAATAAAAGATAATTATTACTTGAATAATAATTTCATATATCAAACATCAGGGTTACACATACTATAAAAAGTCTTCTAATGTAACCCCATCATCAAAATAGACTTAATACTTTTAAGAATTTCACCATCCCAAAATCTACCATAACCCTTGAATACCTTATATGTTGACTTCCTACTCATTAAACATTATTCATTATCCATTAACCATTGCTTTCCAAATTATTCTGAAATACTTCTTTCCTAAAAAAAAATCATTAATCATATCCTAAGATTCCAATAATAGGAAAACATATGTTAAGAAATAATCGATACCTTTCATTGGTCATTGTCAGTTTCTTCATCCCCAATCGGAATGGAATTAGGTATTGGTAAAAAAATATTTGTACAATCTTGGTGATCCCATTCCTGAAACTTCTTCGTAGGACATGTGTTTGCATAATGACCATTCACACCACATTTAAAACATTTAATTGATCCCTCAGAAAGAACTTCTTTCCATTTCCTACAGTCAACTGGCTGTTTATTTTTTTAATGGAAGGTTCTTGCTTTATGACCTTCATTTCCATATCTATAGCATCTTTCTGTCCCTTTGAAACATTTTCTTAGGTGTTTCTTTCCATATCTTTGACACATAGGTTTTTAAACACACTAAACTTTATGATTATTACCTAAACTTCCGTAGGGATTTTTTTCTCGCATATATGATGACTTATAAAAATCACCAAGGATTAGGTGGTCAATGATGACTCTATATAGTTGTTTGAGGATAAAAACAAGATTTCTCATTGATGCTCCCATATCATTCAGTTTCTCATTCAGAAAACTGTCACAGTCTCCTTCACATCCACAGTTACTTTAGTGCCTGCTAGATCTAGCCATTTACTAAATCCAAAAAGGTCAGTGTGAGTATATCAGTAAAATAATCATATAATAATGAGGAATATAGACACTAAGATATACTTATCCAAGTTATCTAAATCTCATTCTAACTTAAAAAAAAAACAAAGACTATATCTAATATACAACCCATTGTGGTTATACACAACTTTTCACTTATTCTTAAACAACACTCTAACTTCGAAAGTTATCTAAACCGAACTTTGATACCAACTATAAGGACCCAACATTAAAAAATTACTTAATATTGAATTAAATTTAATAATTCACATAGAGGATCTTTTTAGGTTTAGAGTTTTAGATAATTAGGACATAACTATTACATCTCAAAGATTATAAAGTAGACACATCTACTCAGTTTCCATTTTTCTCAAAAAATAAAAACTCTTGAACAAAAGAGTCTTGTCTAGTTCCTTGTTTTAGACAACCCCACATTTCCATGATCCCATACTTGACCCTATTCCACTTTATGTCCTGTGAAAAACATTTCAAAAACTTGGGATGAGCATAAAAAGCTCAGTAAGGGTAATAAAAATACGGAAAGAAAACATTAGTCCATGTTTACATAAGAATCAATGAAATCATTCTTTACTTATAAAACATAATCACTTTAACATACATAAGATTTATTAATAACTCATAGAAATCTTAATACATAAAGGTATCTTGAGGCATTCATAACATTCTTACGTAGGGAGTAACCCTCATGGTTACGTTTGGAATACCCATCACAGTATATTCCCTAAATATCTTCAGAGAAACCTTAGCATTTAACCCCTTTGCATTACCTAATTCATTGGAGAGCTATATTGGGCTCACCGACCCTTATTTTATCACGGAACCACCCATCTTCATAAACAATTCCCAGGAACCATAACATAATCGTACCACATAAAACATGCATAAAGGAAACATTGCATTTCCAAATTTCAAAGAAAAGATATCAGTACGGCACATTGATATAATAAAAACATTATAAATACCATTTTCAATAGAAAAATAAAATAAAATTAAAACATGGTATTTATTTTTCATTTAAAAAAAGTTATGGCTTGTAGAGGAAGCCGAAACTCAAATAATGGTCACGACGACGGAGAGGTCGTTGTCACCGCATACGCAAGACAAAAAAAATTCCTTTTTCATTTTGTAAAATTCTTTGTACAAAAAGATTCCTTTTGAATAAAAGTAAATGTAAAAGATTTTTATACACCGTATAAAGGAATGTTGTGTATAAAACAAAATATGCCTCAATGAAAGGAGATTGTGATGAAGTCCCATACAAAGACAATATCCTTAGATTAAGGATAAATAAATTAAATAATTATGAGTGACAAATATAAATACTCATAATATAATTGGATATTAAATTTAAAACAATCAGAGTCATTCACACATATTCATAGAATTACATATTCAAGGAGTACAAGTTTAACCCAATGAATTGAAATTGAGTTAAGAAGTTACTTTGCAAAAATTCAACAGCGTAACGACGTCACTTTAAAATTCATAAAATTAGTTTATAAGAGAGAAAAAGGTATCTTATCACTTGGAAATAAAATTTACATCAATAAGGATATATAATAACATATCCCGACATAATATTTTGTAAATTAAAAGACATAACGAAAGATGTCTTTTAAAAAAAGGGGGGTGAAAGCTTCCTTTACCAATTTGGTTAACTTTCAAACGTACACCCCATGAAGTAAGGGTCATATAATGAAGTTTTAAATACCCATAAATTAGATTATATTACACAAATAATAAAATACTAGGAAGTACAAACCCCACAAAAAAGGAAATAGTTGCAAATGTAGTATGAATCTCATGGGAATAAAAGTTAGATGAAAAATCCCCTTATGAAAATTCGGCAGCCTAACGACGCCACAAAAAACTTCCAAAAATGGATTGATGTGATCAAATAGGTTCTCTCATCATATTAACATATAATGTAAAGTAATATGAAAATAAAAGAACATCGCCCAACATAATAAAGAGGAGCTTAAGGTAAGTGACAAAAAGAGATTACTTAAAAAGAAAGAGAGAGGTCGGATCCCTTACCCTGTGTCCGACTTGACTCGATCGTTATTTAATATCCTAAATAATAAAATAGAATTAATTTCTATTTTCTTAAGAACCTTTTTAAGTTCATTATTCATTTTATATAATTTAATACCATTTTAATACCATTATGTAATTATTTAAGTTAATAACGGTCATTTTGTCGATCATTGGTACTTGAGTCAAAAATAAACATCTTATAGTTACAAGTTGTTCATGTGGTAAAATATCCATTACATCCAGAATTATATTCATGATTTAAATATCATATATATCATATATATCCAGTATATATATTCATTTATAATATTACATAACATTTAGAGGTAATAATTGAAATGCACCGTTCATGGAGACGGTAAGCCGTACGTACGCATGAACGATACTTTCATTTCTATTTCGTATTTAATGGAATGAAATCATAATCATATAAAGGTATATTATAATTCCAGTATAATATCATATATATAATATCAATAAACACATACTTTATACATCCCACATATGGAATTAACGAATCAAATCACTTTAAGGGGGCGGTAGTCCGCACTTCCGAAAATGAAGATATCGTGTTCACCCATAATGGAAACCATAAAGGTATGAGAAAAATGAAAAATAAAGAAGAATATGGAAAAAATAAACATAATATATATCATATATAAATTTAGTGACATCTTAATGGCCACCATGAAAGGTGTTAGAATAATATTGAACAATCATCATTTCGTGAGGCAGAAATTCGCCATCCATAGAAACAATATGTTCTTTAACCAATATACGGAGGTTTGTGTAAGTGTAGATAGAATAATTATTATGAAAACATCATAGTATATTTATGATACTGGTTTTATTACAAAATAAAAGAATAAAAAGAGTTCAGGGGGTTGGAGAAGCAAAATAAAAGAAAATAACATAAGAGAAGACATTACCTTTAAATCGGGTAACTCCTATTGGTTTGAACCAAAAGGGTTTCTTGAAGAGCTTTCTACCTAAGGTAAGGCTTCTATGATGAAGAGAGGGATGTGGAGAGATGAAATGAGCAGAGTTTTTCTGATCCAATGGCTTGAGACGTGTGGGTAAGGTGGTAGTGATGGGGACCTTTTATAAGAGGGACGAGGGGCACTCTTGGAATTTCATGAAATGTTAATTTATTTTAAAATAAGTTTCAGATTTAGAATGTCCCAAAAGGAAAAATTTTGAGGATAAGGTGATAAGGTTTATAAATTGACCCATACAATAAGTTTTAGAGAAGTTTAAGTCTTTTATTGAACCTTATTGTTTCATTTTATTTAAATAATTCATTAATGAGATAATCACTACATCATTATGGTGTCATAAATAAATTAATCTATTTAATGTCTAAAAATTATAAAAAATATACTATGATTTAGGAAATGTTTTTATATTTCCAATTACTATTTATAGTCTAATAAATAATTTATTTAGACTTAATTAAAATCATTTTACTTAGGTTTTACATGTTTTGGTTACATTTTCCGTTCTTTAAAAAAAAATGATAAAACGTCACTATCACACTAATGTGATTCCATGGGGTCCCAAGGTTTTCACAAGGCATCCCATGGTATTTCATGACACCACTAGTAGCATTATGACTCATGTTGGCGTCATTTTATATTTTTATGATATTATTTTATTACCCTTAACTACCCGGTTACTAATTAAACACGATAATTAAAGATAATTACCGTCGTTACTATTCATAATGTCAAAAAAAAAAGTCTTAATTAAATAATTTGGACCTGCTGATTCCAAATATGTAATACATTTTAACAAATTCCAAACACAGAAATTTTAGTAATTATTTTAATGTAATTTCTGTTGTGAAAACCAAAGACGGGTTTTTAAGAAGTAAAATCTATAAAAAGATTGATTTGTTTTTACGTCCAATTTAAAAGTGAAATTACATCCAATGACCAAAATTGTATTAAATGATAAAAACATAATAAAATTTAACCTTAAAACCAATTAAAATGACAATATAAGTATATAAATAATTTGGATGAAAAGGCAGTTTTGAATTAAAATGTAGTATTTTTTACTATTCATTGAAAATGATCATTTGTCAGAAATATAAAAAAAATTCACCCTAAGATATATTTGATATTCCAAATTAAAAAAATATATCAATTTTACCAAATTAAATGCATATAAGTTTCATTAAATAATTTTATAATCAATTCCCACTGTCAAAACAAATAGCGTGTTTTTAAAAAACAATATCTATTAAAAGATTGACACTTGTTTATGTCCAATTTCAAAGTGAAATTAATTAAAATGACCAAAATTGTATTAAATGGTAAAAATATATTTTTATTACACTTTAAAACCAATTAAAAAGAAAATAGGACCATTTAAATAAATTAGACTAAAAGGAGATTTTGAATTAAAATACAACTTTTTACACTATTTATTAAAAAATAAACTTTATCGGAAAAATACCAAAAATTTATAAAAAGTAAATTTTGAAGTCCTAATTCTAAAAACGTATTTTATTTTGTCAAATATATCATATAAAATTTTCAAAAAGTGTATTTAAAAATGGTTCTCCATCAAAAGGCGGTTAATCGACCTTTTAAAGAATATTAGAATATTTACACTTAAAATTCGATTCATTCACATTTTAAGCATCTAACATTTATTAAATAAATATAAAAATATTATACAAGAATATATAATCACTTTTTAGTTATTTATGTTCATTCCCACCATTACATCTACCAGAAGTTCACTACCATTTACAATAATATTATTATATTATTAGTGTACATCTTAAGATTTCAAAGAAACTCGTTGTTGCGTATTGGGTACTCCATTGAACATAGAATCCCAATTAAAGTAATATTAATATTTTATTCACAAATATTAATAAATATGATAATGTAATATTCTTTATTTATCTTGGATGTTACAGTTTTTTTTTCATTTAATGTAATTTTTAATTATGTCATTTAATGGGAGAATTAATGGAATGTATATTACAAATACACACCATATACCTCAATTGATTTGTATATGAGTCACATGATGGAGGATTCAGTATGTTAACTTGGTCATACTACATAGTGTGTATAGGTCAACTACATGCCATGTAATAGCTTTCAATGTTCCAGGCTTTCCCAGTCAACATGAGGTGTGAAATAAATGCACCATGTGTAATTACCTACTTTGAAATTCTTGGTAAAATGCACATGGGAACACACTGTGTGCTTCAGATTCATGTATTGTAACCTAAATTTACACAAAAATGATTTAGAACATATATATGTAAGATCCATCCATTTTAATATATTCATAAACATTTAATAAAATGAAAAAATTTGATCGAATATGATTAACATTTAGCAACATGTTAATTAATATTGGATTAATGAATGAATAATATGAATTGAAATACTAACCACAATTGTTCAACAATTAGTATAAAATAAATAATTATAATTTTAAACATGGCCACTCAAATACCACTTAGCTTTTCTAGATAGAGAGGAAGCAATAAGTGTTGGGAGATATGTTAAAAGTTATTCTAATTATCATTTCTCGAATCCATGACAAAGTATCATGAATTTAAAATCTATAATAAATTTATTTTATATATGAAGAAATAAATACCTAGGCATGAGAACCATCTTACTTAATGTATATTGATCTTTCAAAAAAGATAATTTTAGATTTACTTCATTGCAATGTGAGTATCTAAGGATTGAATTCTTCTAGCAGTGATCCATATGTGCTCTTATGATCTCTGAGTAATGTTACTCAATCTCAGGGTGCAATCGTGGTGAATCAAATGTCTTTTATTGTTTTCTCTTGATAGATCATTCTCTGGTCTTAAAGAAATGTCTCCTTCATTTCTCTTTCTTTATAGGGAGATAGATGTAATAGTTGAGAAGGAATTAATTGTGCACCAAAATTCTCTATTTTCAATCTTGGATAAATAAAAAACAAAAATAAATCTCTATTTATATCGAAAGGGTTTAGGTTAAAATATTATTTAATTTCACTTCATCTATTAAATAACATTCAAAAACAATAATAAAACCCATGGGAAATAATAATAATAATAATATTTTTTTGGTGGGCCAACATGCGCAAATTGAGAAATAATATTTACTAGGTTGTAAATATTTTTTTATCCTTGGACACAATCTTGGTCTGTTCAAAATCATTGATATTTGTTGTATTCCATAATAAATATTTTATTCCAAAATAAATATTTCATTCACATAACATTAAATTTATATTTCTTAAATATTAAATTAAAAAAAAATATATTTTTATTTATATGCAAGAGAATATATATTTTCAAAATTTATGTGATCAATATAACTTGAAATTTTTTTTTGTGTTGAGAATAATATATCTTATATTAATTATATTCAGATATAATTTGATAAAGATCAATGGAAAAAATTATTGTGTAAAATTTTATGATTTTTTTCTCATTAGCATCAAGTCAGAATTCATAATGTCCCTAATTACTCTCTAGCCATGGGTCAGGGAACCCAAGAGAAAGAACTTAATGTTGCAACAACAACAGCCACATAAAAATGCTCATTGTTTAATATAATCAAATTATCATAGTATCTCATCACGTAGGTTTGAAAATGGTTTCATAAAAATATATTCTTGTTATGTATTTCATTCAATATCTAAGATAAACCCATCGATACACCATGGTCATGGAATTTAAGTGTCAATTCTATTCTAACCAAATAGACAAGATATCAGCATCGATAAAGAAGAAATAGAGAAAAATAAATCCTTGAATAATCCATTAATGTAATGTAAATCATGACACACCCAACATACTCTACATCTCACCAATATATGTCATGATAGTTATTTTTTAAAAATCTAATTGTGCAAGTCAAACCATTCATTACTCGTATTCTTAAAGTATGAGGACCATTACACACACTCACATATAAGAATATCTAATGAATCCAAAAAATGAAAATTTTCAATTGGAATGTCTGTTATCATAGTCTCCCATTTTGGAGATTATCATGATTGAACATCATGAGAATAAGACTCATCCACTTATGAGTACTCACACCTTACGATATCAATACTATGTGTCCCATCATAGTAAGTTGTCCAACTGCAGAACTATATTAAGAATATTGTCATATAAATTCATGTTTATCATCATAAAGGAGAACGGTTATGACCTGATCATTGAAAAAACTACTCTAGGTCATTATTAAATAAAATCCATGAAAAATCTGAAAAATATCTATTAAGGTGATTAATTAATATTCAATACGTAGAATATATATGCAATCATTGTATAATAAATTTTTCCAAGGAAGAAAACACCAACAATCACCTTAACATAAAAAAATATCATTATATTTAAGATATTTAGGTTATTATATCAACATTGTTTAATAAGAATTGAACGTTCTTATGGAATAAATAAAACATTATAGTTAAAGAACGCTACATATTCTCTGTGTAACTTCCATAGTTTTTCACCAATAGACTTATTAGGTTCTCCTTATTTTGAAAATAAGGAATATAGGACGAGGGGATGTATTTTGAGGGGTGATTTTGGTAGGGATTAGCTGAACCTAAAGGGTGTTATTTTTTAATGTATGAAGATAGGGGGTGTCTTTTTATGATTATGGATAGTGGCACCATTGTAATTTGTGGAAATGAAAATGTGTACCCATATTTGTCACATTCCACAAGGGAAATAATAGAGTGTTATAAAGTTATAGAAATTAATGGGTTAAAATATTGAAATTAAATGGATCATATACTATTTATTGTACATTTTAATACTGTTCTTTTTTAGTTTATCCACCTTAATAGAAATTTTTTTAACTTAACTGAAGTATTAATTTTTATGGGTTTTATTATTCATGATGGTAAAAAATTAATTTAACTTTATTATGTAATATAAATTGTGATGGTAATAATATGGAATCAATTTTTAATAATTCCATTCATAGAGTTGGAAAAATATAATTCATAATTAATCCTTCATATGTGACGAGAAATCAGGTTTTCAAATAGAAAATTATTAAAGGTTTTCATTGTTTTTATATCAAAATTGAATATGAAAATTATTTCAATAACCTTTATTGGACAAATAGAAATATTATTGAAGAAATTATTATTTAAAACAAATTTAAAATATAATTTTTCATTTTAAATAATTTAATCAAAAAAATCACTTTCATTTAAAATTCTATATTAGTCACTATTCATAAAAAATGAATATTTTCAGAAAAATGATATAAATACACCTTAACATAATTTTGATAGTTTTATTTCAAAATTGATCTTTATCTTTCCAATTAAATTTTAAAATTTTTGTTAAAATTAATTTTAAATTATGTTCACAAAGAACAACTAGTCCTAATTTTATAAAATTACAATTTTTCCGAATATATTTTTTCTTTTTCCAATAGTTCTTATTTTATTTATAAATAATATATAAAAATTGAATTTATTTTATACTTAAAAAAAATAAAAGTTTCATAATTTCATTAATACTTTTTATACCCTTCAATATAATGACTAGGTTATAATGGTAATGTTTAAATAATAATATTTTAATTGAGTATCACATTTCATTCAAACATGATGTTACGTATGTTTAAATCTATCGAAGAGAATGAATTTATTTAAAAATAGATATTTCACAATGTCTTAGTGTGTTCCATTTTCTTTTGATATTGTTGGTTAATTTTATATACTCTATTGATCATGATGTTCCTTTTTTTTAAATCATTGGGTGTTACTAATAATGATGGTATCATATGATTATACCACATGTAAAATATATTTAACATTAATGGATATTATTTTAGGTGAAAGTTCCATTAATAGATCCATTTAATATTTCATGAGGAAAATAACCATTTCATTTGTCAATCAAATATATAAAATCAAATAATTGAATAAATATTAAGAAAAACATATCCCTTGAAAATAAAAATGGAAACATTTAATGGATGCCTCAAAACATTAACTATCCATGCTTCTTGAATATTATATTCATGTTGTGTATGTTAAGACAAATAAACATTTTAAATTATATAAAAAAAACTAAAAATACATCATTCAGAAAATGAAAATAATATTCTTATTAAACCATTTTATAAAATTTCACTCAATGGTATAAATTACTATAATAATTATTAGGATATTATTTAAAAATAGTCTTGAAAACAATTTACAAAAAAATAGAACTTGAAAAAGGGGGTGTTCGAATGTAGAGAGAAATAAAGTAAGATTTCTATTAGAATATTATTATAGAATATTGAGAATATAATTGCAGAAAAATTAAATGAAAAAATGTGTTTGAAAAAGATAACTATAGGATAAGAATAATCATAGGATTCTTGTTATGTATGTCATAAAATTTCATCATCCGAAAGATAACCATAAACAATATCGATAAACATGGAGATTGTAACAAAATTGACTTAACACTATGGTAATCTCCATATCAAAAAATAATTAATGAGATATCATCATATGGATTTCCAAATTTATATAATATTCATGATAAAATCATAAAATATATTAATTTTTAGTATATACACCACCCAAAGGAACCAATTGGTGGATAAGGCATAAGTCTCAAAAAATAATAGTTAGATGAGAAACAATTACCTCAAGTTCTACTTGTATCAAATGAAATTTAACCTCATGAATTATAAATTTAAATTTATTATAATTATTTTAAACATTCATTTTTATAATTTTGATATAATATGACCAAATTATAACATTTTATCACCAATTTATTTATAACTCATTAAATTCATCATTTTTATTTGTCATTTTTTCATTTTTTTCATGATAAATCTGGTTTGGTAGGTCTATTACTTTTAATTTGACCATGGTAACCTCAAATTAATTTTTTTTAATTTTGATATAAATGTTATATTTATTAATTATATATATATATATTATAAATAGGTTGATATAGAAAAATTTATTACTCTCTTCATTGAGATGATAGGTCATAAGTACATGTGAACACTGTTTTAATATTTTGACAGATGAAATGAAAGAAGGTTAGATAATAACTATTCTCTATATAATCATTATTATTTCAACTATATAATATTTATTCATTAATTATATATTAATTACCATCAATGAAATTCTTAAATTAAAATCAAATCACATCACTTCGTCTAGGTGGTAGTCCACATGTATTCATAAGTGATGTTATCGTTTAAAAATAGATTGGATTGTTAGAATGTAGACATGATATTATAATTATAGAAGCAAAATTATCTCATAAATATTATTTATTAATATAAAACACATCACAATAACATTCCATGGAATATGGTGATGGAAAAATAATTTTATCCCTACATGTGGATAATAAACCATAAGTACACACGAGCGATACACTCACATCAAAACAGATAAAAAAGGGGTTTAAGAAAGATAGTTCCATAATAATAATAACATTTTAGTATAATTGGATACTAAATAAATTATTTTATGAATAATATCATTGATTTAGAGGATTTATAAGAGGAAAAAAATTTGAAAAATGCCGAGTAAGATAATTACCTCTTCTTCAATGGCCCCCTTTTAGATCCTTTCATAAGGATTCCTAGAAGGGTCTTTTAAGAATACTAGAACCTCTATATAATTGTTATTGAAGTTTGGAAGAGAATGTTTTAGGGTTTTTTGATCTAGGAGGATAAATGTGGTGTAAATAAGAGAATGTAGGTGTGAACTTTTATATGTGAGCAGGGGGAGAATCATATAATTTTGAACCCTTGTAAAATATACTACGGTCATTTTATAGAAAAATGATTCAAAATTAATAGAGAATAAATTCTAAGATAGATTTTTGTTGAAATAACTTCAAGATATTATATTTTTATAGGTTTATGTGGTGTTTAAAGCATATTTTTTTTATTATATCCCATATATTACAAACTTAAACCATAACCCCAATAATGACTTTTTCACTCTCAAAGGGTTATAATTTTAAATATAACGTGACATTCATCTCATAAATGGACAAGGTGAGATATTTTACACAATTTTTCATCTAATTTTTACTTGGTCAATATATTTATGATTTTTAAATTATATTATAAAATATTACTCAATGAAAAATATCCTTAATTACATGAAACTACTCGTTTAAGATGACATTAAAGAAAAAGAAGAAAATCTTAAAATTGAATAAAATCCATTAAAAAATACCTACTATGTCATATATATCTAAAAATTTCATTAAATTATAAAAATAATAAAAATTATGACACTTTATATATTTAAAATTAGTTATTTTATTTTTCTATTAATTGAATAAATATCCTATTGACGTTCCGTAGGCATATAAAGTAATTATTTTTTCACAATAATTTAAAAATAAATTATGATGATAAAAAAATTAAAATTTATTTCAAATTAACATTTATAATGAAAATTATAATAATTTTACCATTATTTAAAAAACATAGAGATAATAATGTTTAGAGGGTGACATTTTGTATTGATTGTTTTCATAAAATAATATAAATATAATAATAGGAGAGAAATTCCAATATCTGGACATATATTTTAGATTTAATGTACATATCTGAGTTCCACTGAGAAATAGGATAAAATAATGTTTTATATAAATTAAAATGCCTTTTAGAAAAGTTTTAAAACTATTTTACCCATTTAAACCTTATATACAAGATAAAAAATGTGCAAGTGTACTACTTATAATGATGAAAATAAATGGAGAATATGTAAAAATTTTATATCTCTTGATTCCAAATATGGAATTCATTTTTCATGATTCTATTTATAGAAGTGGTAAATTTTTTTTATGATATAAATATAAAATAAAATGATATATAGTTGTTCATAAAAAAGGCCCCTTTAGTATAAAAATCATTTTATACCAAATTCAATAATAAAATTGATTCCAATGAACATATATGTGTTTTTAATAATATAATATAACTATTTTTTGTAAACATTTATATAAAAAGGTTTTAATTAGTAAATTCTTGAATCAAAAATAAAATTTCCTATAAAAATCAATATTTTCCACTATTCATTGATAAATGAATCTTTTTTGAAAATCCTCAAAATTTTACTAATACATATTTTTATCTTATATAAAAAATTAATTTAATATTTTAAATTAAATTTTCAAAAATTGGATAAATATATTTATATAATTTACTCACAAAAAATAATACAAACTAATTTTGAAAAAATTTATATTGGACGAATAAAATGCCGTTTATAAAATATAGAGCTTATTTCCTAAAATTTATTAAATATATATTGATTTTTTATTTCCTTATATATATATTTATATATTTCATCATGAGGTTAATCATATCTACACATGACTATTCAATTAGATATGTTATAATTGTAAAAAAATTATAATATTTCATGGGTTGTTTATTCTCAGTGTTACATGTTATATACACTATGAAACAATATATTATTTTAAACTCATTGGGCGTTATAAAAATGGAACCTAAGATATTACAAAATATGTCAGGTCAAAATCATCTTGATAAGTCAAACTATGTTGTATCACTGAATATAGAAATATTCATCGAAGATTATCATGTGTAAACTAGGACACTGAGACACCCAACCCTAAAAAATTCAACAGGTGTTTGTAAATCATGTCAAATATATAAAAACTATTCTATGATTATCTGGTAGTATACATGATAGATAAAATATCCATAGTCTAATAATTATGTCTTGGTATCTGGGTCATTCTTTCTTTTCCAAGGAGAAAAAAATAATGATGGTTTCTTGACTCATAGAGAACATGGAAATCAGATGTAAGAACGAATTATCCAGATAAAACCCTAAGATCATATCCAGTTCAACCATTAACATGTAGTAATGGAATATCTAGATGATTCCTAAAGTTTTTATATTATATGTATATAAAGATTAATTGATAAATTCCCAAATGATACCATATGATTTAGGTTGGTTTAACAACTGGGAGTAACAAAACAATACCTATATGGTTCCTCGGGATGAAGTCTAGTATAAAAATATGAAGTGATGCTGTTCATACCAAAATGGTTCCAAAATATTTAGTATAGTATGATCATTTTGGGGTAACACCATTATGTTTACCTTAACCCCTTTTTGTATCAAATATATATATAGAGAGAATATTTTCCAAAAGATAAAACCAAATCATATCAAGTTATGTATAATCTAAATAAGAAATAAACTTATATAGAAAACCATCATTTATCTCTCAGTTAGTGACCAATCAAAAAATGTTCCTCTATAACTATACTAACATTTTTTTATTTAGATAAACCCCCTTTAAAATTTATTCAAAATAAATACTATCACCTCTATAGTGATATCAATCCCAGTTTTCCTTCCCCCATTCTAATAAAAACCCTGAACATATAAAAGAACCCCAAAACCAATACTGATAATCCATAAAAGGGTTCATCCTAAGGTCTATTCTTTAATGCACCTAATTCTATTTGAAAAGAAATACATTAGTCTATAAATCTCATTAATAAAATTTTATTATTTCCTATAAGGAAGACCCATCATCAAACCATACATATATACATCATATTAAGAATGCCTTATCAAAGTGATATTCTGAGATTCATAAGGGTTACATAAATGAAAAAAAACCAAAACTTAATCATGAATATTAAAGATAATATTCATCTTACAATAAATCACTTATAGGGTGATCCACTCATCGAATGAAACACCATTCATCTCGAAAAACATTCACTAAACTAAAACTATCTTAATAAATGATAAAAATTACTTAAACCTATAATATTTTGATTATAAATATTTATATGGTCAATAAACCATAAAAAAAAATTCTTAATGACAATTGATAATAAAATTATTATGAATCTTACCACTAAAAATACAACCATTTCCCCCAAAAGTGTCACTACCAAGAAAATAATAAATTCCTAATTTCTTGAAGACCCATTTGGGGTCCATCATCATTAAATTGTCAAATAATCTCATAGTGACAAAGTCAATAGATGTTTTTAAAATAAGTAACCAAGGTGATGAATAATTTATCATAATCCTATGAATATTTATTTAATTTATCTCATTATTACACCATTTTTCATGCCCATTTGAGTCACCCTGACCCAAAACCCATGAAATACACAAAATATTAGTTACTATGTCAGTGAACACATTAATAATTCTTATTATAGTTAAAAATATGAAATCAAAAGCTGATTAATTATCATATTCCTCAAATATAATAATTAGAAAAATGTTCTAAATGATGATTTTTTTCACATAAACTGATTTGAGATGAATAAAATGAATAAAATGATAAGGTATACCTTAATATGAACTATATTAGATTACATTTAAAGATTCATTATTGATAAAAGTAGAGATGAATCATAAGATGAGTGGAAAATATGAGGGGGATTGAGAGAAATAAGAGGTTGCGGGTTTCTATGATTTTAACTCGTAAAATTAAAATGGGTTAGGTGATTCATTTATTTCTTATGTAAAATTTTAAAAAAATTAAATTAAGATAAAACATTTTATCAGTACACCAAGAACATATTGTCTACCAATTAGTACTATATGGTATACTTATCTTCTAGATAGCATCCCCCCAAAATTTTCTTGGACACTATGGTCCATCATTTGTTACTCGGTGATATTTTCTTCCAAATGAAATAGATTACCACTTAGTCCACGCTCCGCATGAAACTAAAAAACATGATAAAAACAATCAAAATTCTATGAAATGAATCATTAAATAACACTCAAATCGTATAAATCCATGATAATATAATTTCCTATTAACTCCTTCGACATGTAACGATGCAATTCTGTAAATTTATGGGAGGAATTTTTAACACTCATTAATATTAAAGAAACATTGTTATTGAAAGTACATAAATCTAACTCACTCATCAATCAAGGATCGTTTGTTTATAATTTTGGTCAACAATAAAATAAATTTATTACGTCCATACATTTTCCATGAATATAAATCTCTGTTATGAAATGATAGTTATACATTTATTAAATGGACATTGAAATGGTTGTGTTAATGCTAATGGTTGATGGGTGATGATATTATTCATTCATGTCTTAATGATGTGGATTAATTATTAAAGTTTATTACATGATATATATTCCAAATATAATGAAAATTTTCATATTCATTCCTATTCAAATGGATCACTAACTAAACCCCTACCTCATTTATTTTGATGTTTTACAACTAAAGTAAGTGATTGTTTTGGTTCATTCTTCCCCAATCCTCAATTGTTTTCCATGGTTTTCCCATTTTATATACTTTTTTATATAAAATTGTCTTCTTTGATGTAATATAGGAATATTGATGTACAATTACAACTAAAATGTTACTATTTCTTCCCAAACCAAATGAGAAATATTCAAAATATGCACATTACATATACATTACCTCATAAATGAAATCATAACTGAAAAATACACATATACTTATCTTATAGTGTAATCATGTAAGATAACTAAGTGATGGAATTTTATAGAAATGTAGGATCATAATATTCCTCAATCATTATGATATCCATGGGTTTTAAGGGCATAAAGAAGGAAAAATTTAAAATGATTCTCTTAATGAGTTTGAAGTGGTCAGAAATAAATAACCAAAATAATCATATTAATTCGAACAAACCCATATAGATTATAAAAAATAATGATTGAATGTTCAATTAATTGAAACCTACAAATATATCTTAAAAAATAAGTTATTATAATGAGTATTTATGATCGTTAAAAAATACCTCATAATTATTGGAATAAATATTTTAACAATCACTTGTGATTTTATTAAAATCAATTAGTCAAGTGATAAAAAATTTAGCATATTAAAATTTGATGAATGGAACCATACAAGTAATAATATAAAATCTGTGTTTTTGAATTAATTTTTTTTACGATGAATGTCTATGTGGATAAGTTTAGACATTCCTGATCTGGATGGGTAAATCAGCTATGGTAAAATTTTTACAAATTTCCAAATCTTATTTTAACACTTAAGCCCCCTTTTGTCCTTTGAACATATATGGATTGTTATGATTGAACTAGATATTATTTTTTCCACCCAAACCACACACACCACTTGAAATAAATTAAACAAGTAAAGTACAAAAAAAATTTATTTTTTCATGGTTTGGCCACAATGTGAGCCTACTTCTTTCTAATTTTGGTTATTATCCTAGTCTATTGATTTAAAACTATCATCGTGTTATATATTACAATGAAAGTGGGTAGTAGTAATCATAAAACAGTTATTAATAATGTTAGATGGTAGAGGTTTTAACAATATTACAAATGTGATTAAATCTTCCATTATAGTACAATCTTTAAAGGATTTTGTTTGCATCCAATAGTACCAAGCATCTTTGGCTAGACTTATAACTTCTTTATTATTGGAGTAGATCAAAATATCTTCATGTATCTACCCATATCCACCATAACAAATATGTTTCCTTAACAAATCCCTAAAATCATTAAAAATATTTATGAAAATAGCATGACACTTTATAACACCTAAAAGTTTAATTTAATTTAATATTATACATGACATTTAATTAAATAAACTCTATGTTTTAAGCATACTATGATAAAAATATTATTATTTAAATATGACTATTATGATTGATATTAAATTATATTTATGAATAATAACATTGAAAAAATTTAAACTATTCATAATAATTTTTAATTTTGAAAAAATATTTATTAATTAAAAATAAATAAGTTTTAAATTTTCATTATAGTTGATTTCTACTTCAAAATTATGTTTTCTTCAAAAACAGTTTCATTTAATTTTTACACATATATTAAAATTATTTTATATCATTTTTTCAAATTTTATTTGAAGAATATAATATAATTTTAGAAATCCAGATTTCAATATTAACTTAGAGCAGATATTTTGGATTTTAATCAATTAACTTATTTTTATGTCAATACTGAAAAATACCATTTTTTGTAAGACACTCATTTTTTCCTTTAAAAAGTAATTTAAAAGTATTAATATGGTAAAATTTGTTCACAAAAGTTACATAAGGGTAATTAAATAATAAATAATCTGATTAATTACATTAGATTCCGCATTATACATTATTTTGTTATATATGGATTTTTGGGAATAAAAACACATTTCTTTTAAAAGTGTTTTTATTGCACTTTATGAATTTATATTAAAATTTATTTCTGTCACATGAAATAATTTAATATAGAAAATTGTATTCCATATTTGGAATCATAATAATTAATATAATTTAATGGGGTTGACTTAATTTATGTTAATTATGAATAGTAACCATGGTAATGATTTTCTACCTCCGAAAAGAGGTTAAACTGAGATAGAACTATGAGATAATGCTATGAAATCACTATACAAAATTACTTCAATCGAGTATATGATTTTTTTAAACAAATTATATGTTTAAATATTTGAATATTTTATTTTAAAAGATGATTTTGTATTTTGGAACTTATGATTGTCATTTTAAAAGTTAAATTAAATTCCATTCAAATTGAAAACTATGTCATTGTATTTACATTAAATTGAATGTTTTGAACATTAAATTATGTTTTTTTATTTTCCAAAGGTGTGTAGTTTTTTTATCCCAAAAAATTCATGAAAAATAATTTATTACTTGATGTCAAGGGAACATAATTTTTAGGCTTAAATTTTGTATTTTCCAAAAAATTATTTTCCAAAATTTTGCACTCCTATATTAAAAGAAATTTCTTCCACCGATAAAAATAGAATCATACAAAATCAATTCATAATATATAATCATAATTTACAAAAAAATATCTTTCCCATGTTCTTTTTGGTAATATAATTATGTTATCATGGTAAAAACTTTTGTTATCACTATTAAAGATAAAATGGTTTTAAAGTTGTTCAACTAAAAAATAATACATATAATATATCCAAATATTTTATAAATGTATTTGGTTGAGTTTATTTATACCTTATCACACCTTATACATAAATTTTTTGTTATATGGTTCTACTAGACAAGAATATAATGTTTATATTATTTAATATATTATGTAAGCTGAAAGTCGTCATCTCTCACACATATAAAATATAAGCTCATATCATCATTTATTAATAAATTTTGATTTATATCCTTTATAAAATACATTCCCTAATAGTATATTAAATTACCTAACCACATATTTGGGATTAAATTATTGAAAAAAACCATTCTATCAATGATTATGGTATAATCCAATTGAGTATTTTCAATGATGAGATATAACTCGTAACCGAGTACATTAGATTTTATTTCACCTCCTACTTCCTATAAATATATTTTAACCATACTGGATTTATTAATAAAAAATAATAAATTTTATTATGTGTTAATATGATTATGATTAAACCATTTTCTACCTTTTTTTCCATCATATGGATTGTAAAAACATTGCTTGTGCATTAATACAGCTTACCGTCTCCCCAAAATAGTGTAATGTATTTTTCATCAAAAATATAAATAGATAATTATAATGATTAAATAATTAATATATATTATATTTAAGAAATAATTATACTAATAGAAATATATTATATCATTTAAATTTTTATTATTTAATTCCTTAACAGATGATAAGGACTCTCATGCATACCTATGGACTACCACCCCCACAAAGCAACAAGATTCATTTATGATGTCATCATTTCAATAATTACACCTAATATGAAACTAGTGAATATATATGATATGTATATAATTATTAACATGTTTTATAATATGTAACCATGTTATTGATGCAACATTTTAAACTACTAAATTGATACAGACATGAAAAAGAAAATAGTTAACACCCAGAAATGATGATTTTAAGATAGAAATATTTATAATAGGGTTATTGAAGAATAGTAATTGTATTGAACTTGATATTATAAATATGTATATATTTATGGTGTAAAATTTTTAAAATTTTAAATTTATCATATTGGAGGTTAAAATCACCCACGAAGCAAATCCTGTTTTATTTTAGGGTTTATTAATAAATTTAACCAATGTTTTGAGATTTCATATGTTATAAATTTCATTAGGATAATTATATTATAATTCGATATAAATACTAATTTATTCTCCTATAATTTAGTTATTTCTAGATTTTTAATATTTTATTTCCATTTTTACCTTATTTTACATTAAAAAATAACATTTTTTAAAACCAACATTGTTTTTGTACTAGTTCATGATTAATATTCATCCATATCAATATTTAATTTAAAATAATTTTAATAATGTTTTTAAAAATATAAAATGAATTAATAAAGTAAAATTTACCGTTCTTTTACTGATTATTATTTTATTAAAAATAAATCACGATTTCCATAATGAGGATCCTTTTACCGAAGGTGTAAACCGAATCATTATTTTAACATAAAAAACACAAAAAGATTTTTATACCATAATGAATACTATTTTCATTGGAAAACACATTAAATGTTTATATATATCATTTCAATTAAATTTATTCCAAATATTTTATAATGTAACTTTTAAATAATTGATTTTTGAATGAATATGGTATTTTCCTCAAGAAATGATCCCGTGGAATTTTAAAATTATTTTCACCTATATTAAAATCCAATGATGAAAATTGATCTTTAATGTAGGTATAATATAATAATATTATCCACTACATTTATCTATATGTATTATGATTAGTTTTATTCGGGAATTTAATGACATACAATATGCTAGTTCACCCTATAAAGATATCAATTGACTATTAATGAATACTGATTATGTTGTATTGTTTATTCATATGATAAAATCCTTAGATTAATTATGTTCTAGGTTCGGATATATTATTGATCTATATTTTATGCATCAATTGGTCTAAAGAGGTAAAATATGTTGGTTATTTGGATTTATCATTTACCATTTATGTATGATTTTTTGGCCTAATGCCCTGATGGTATGTTTAGGATCTATGAAATGATGCATTCCATTATTATGAAATCAATTATTTATTGTCAAGTTATTTTTTTGGATAGTTATGATATCTATAAATATTATTCAATCTCATGGTATTATATATTTGAAATTATTTGGTTATCTTTTACTCAAATATTTTTCAGTACTTTTTTATTCTACGATTTATTGCAATGCATGAATTACTTTATTGAGCATTAGAGCTCACCCATTTCTTAGCTCAATTTCTATATTATCACAATAATTTGAATATTATTTATAGGAAATTATATTCTAGTGGAAATAATAATGATCTCCAAAATAATAAAGTGTTTGATTTTTTTGAATATAATGTGATAATGAATCATGAATATTGTTTTTAATGATTTATGAACTGATAGATCATGGGTTGTATGATTACATGTACTTAAGTTGTAATAATGTAACTAATGTATATATTATGGTTGAGTAATAGAGTTAAATTTGGTAACCAAATAAGTTTTGTAGAAACAATTGGAACTAGATTTATTAAAAATCAGATTATAGAAAATAACCCAATGCTTAACTTCAAGGATATGTCTAATTATATAATAATAACATAATTTTTTTGGTGAGGTAGAGATTATGTGGGTTTGAAATAAATAAATACATTTATATATAATATAGGGGGATGCGTATTTGGATCATAAGAATCTAGGTGTAACCACCCTGAAAAGAAATGGTCTATTTTATCTCAGCCATAATTCTGGCCCATGGTGAATGGTTCGTTATTATTCACCTAGTTCAATATTCCCAAGGGATAATAATGTGTAATTTAAATTTCATTTACAAAATATTTTTAGAGATATGAAATTATTTTTATTATTTATTAATATTCCTAATGAACCCAAGCCTATGATAGTATGATTATGCATGCATAAATTTTCAATATGTGTTAAGTGTTTCATCAGTTTTTGAATTATACACTATAATTAATAATGCTATGAACTAATCAATTATATTACCTTATATATATAAATTATTCATAATGGAAGGATTAGAAGAAATTTAAACACCCATAATTAATGTATGGATTTCCATTAAGAGTAAGTTAATAAGACTACTAATAGAGATGAGTAGATAATGGAAGTAATATGAAAGATGACTCAGGTTTTGACCAATTACGTTGCCCATGTGGGACATCCAATTTTTTCACAAGATAATTAATTGATATTGGACCACATCATGTGGAAAAAAACTCTATGAATTAATTGAAATTATAATCCATTGAATGATGACCCATAAATCCATTCCATGGAAATGATATTTCTATTGTTGAGATGCAATAAAAGGGAGAAAGTTATTATTCATGTGTATATGTTAAGGGTTAATAGTAATATCCTTGGTAATTATAGAATGAGACATTTTAATTTAAATTAGTATGTATTATGTAAATATTAATTTTACCTTAATATTTATTCTATGTAAAATTGCGTAGTCAACAAAAAATTACATGTTTCTCTGAATTCTAATGTTGCAGACAAGACATGAGTTGTACCAAAAAATAATACATTATTTATAATTTTATTTTAAATTTTATTTAACACATAGCCATTATGTTGATGGGAATGAGTATAAATAACTATATTAAGTTTACACAAGGTTATTAAATATTTTTAATTGTTTCAAAAACATTTTAGAGTCTAAAAATGAGAACAAATCCAATTTTAAGCATAAACCACTCTAATATTTTTAAAATTTAGTTTTACTTCCTTTTCATGGAGAATCATTTTTATTTTTTTTAAAAATTTATATTTTATATTTGATAAAATAATTTTATTCTTTATAAATGGGACATAAAAATTTACTTTAGTTGAATATCTGGTATTTTTCAGATAATATTCATTTATTAATCAATAGTGAAAAAATAAAGCATTTTAATTCAAAACTACATTTTCATCTAATTTAACTATATTTTTAGGTTATAATATTTCATGGTTTTAAATTATAATTAAATTAATTTTTTATCATATAATCCAATTTTGGTCATTGTAATTAACTTCACATTAAAATTAGCTATAAACACATCTCACCCTTTTGATAGTTTTTACTTAAAAAAAAACCGTTTTCTCGTTTTGAAAATGGGGATTAATTTTAAATTAATTACTCAAAATTATGTGTTTTAATTTTGTAAAAATGGATTACATATTATGAATAATAATATCCAAATTATGTAAATAGTTTCCTTTTATTTTTGGACATTATAAATAGTAACTTTAGTAAGAAATGTTATAACCTCGGTTAAAGGTAAATAGGTTAATTGAAGGTAAAATAATATTATAATAATAGAAAAATATGATAAAACTATTTATAATTTAATTGGATGAGTTTTTACATTCCACGAGAATCCTTGCATCTATTTTATGACCACTTGGAGCCACTCGGAAAATTATATTCAATGAAATGTCATTTTTGTTACTCTTGTATTTAAAAAGTAAAATATTTTAATATTACGTTTTATAAGTGATATATTCAACTATAATTATTCATTATAAATGTAAAAGAAATACCTAAAAAATTGTATTTTATTTATAATTTTTAGATGTTGAATAATTAAATTTGATTATGACATAATTATGATGTAGAGATTTCATTATTAATAAAAAAATTGAATAAATGATAATTTAAATTTTCAAATAAATATTATTTGACATAACTTATGTCATAAAAGAAATTTATAGGAGACTATGACATGTTATAATTCTATTAAATGGGTTTTTTCTATCTTGTATCTATTTTTGGATTTTATTTTAATACAATGAAAATAATAGTATAAAAATTAACATATTTTATTGTTTATACAAATAATAATATATACAATTATTTAAAAATATTAAAAATAGTTTTAAATTTACAAGTGTTTATTACATGGTATAAAATTTCATAATGTGTATAATTATATGAAATTGACCCCATATAAGTAAAATTTATAGCCTCGTAATATTTAACATGTTGTTACCATAATGAAAATTAATAGAGAGTAATTCAGGTTAAACCGAAAAGATAAGGTTAAAATAAAATCCGAACATGTAAAAAAATTATTTGGTTGAGAGTATTTAATACTATACTTATCTTAAATTTTACATATCTTGATTATTATTCATTTTAATTAATAAAATAATTTATAATTATTTAATATTTTAAGAGTTTCCAAGGGTGCCCCTCCCCTCTCTTATAAAATTGTACCCACTCTTCTCTAATACTCACACATCAAGAACCATTTGGATCAAACAAGATATTCCCAAAAAACGTAGTATAATCCATCCCCACTTTATTGAGGCCTTATTTTAGGTAAAACAACCATATTAGATGTGTTAGTGTGTTCTTCTAAAGTGATTAACTGAAGAAGAGAAATCATTTTTAAAGTGTTTATGTTTTTTTTCTTATAATTCCATTGAATATTACTATTATAGGATTAAATAATTAGTCCAGTTTCATAACTATACTGAGATGTTATTATTTTAATATCATCACCTAAATCCTTCCCCAATTTCATCAAATGGTAAATAAACATTTCGTTCATGTATACGGTGGACTACCACCTCATGAACCGCTATAGTTTTTTTCAGTACCGTATATCAAGACTCATTATAATGATGAAATAAATTTTTATATGTTTAATTATTTACATATTTTTCATTGTAAAGGATTATAATTTCAATTTTTTTCTTACCATCCTTGCACATAAAAATGATAACGTCGTTTGTGTGTACGTGTGAACTATCACCTCCACAAAGAGATTTGAATCATTTTTATTCACAACATCATTTATATGATATATATTAGTATATTTTAATTATTACTATGATACTAATAATACTATAATCATTTTGTAAATATAAATTAATAATTACCTTATTTCCATGATGATCAATGAAAAATGAAAAATGTTACTCATGAATACGTATGACCTACCGTCTCCATGATTATAACATTGCTCATTTTTCTTAACCATAATTGATGGTTTGGTTTAAAAAATGTAATTTATATGTAAACGTGATTATTATTTTATGAATTTTTTTCTCTAGATGATGGAATTATGACCACATGGATTACTGACATCAATCTATGTTTTTTTTGACTCAAGTAACGAATATCGATTGAACGTCCGATATGGACTTAAATAATTAGGTATTTTTTATAACATGGTAATAAATGATATAAAAGGAATAATAAACCTGAACGATGTTTTAAATAATGTATAAATTAACCTATGTTTTTCATTCAGTAATATAATTATTGTACGTGACGATTCAGACTTAGTGTAAGGGACTTCATCTCAATCTCCTCTCATTGAGGGATATCTTGATATAGTGCACCTTTATTATCCTTTAAGGTGTATATAAGACCCTTTTGACATGTTATATCATTAATTACTATATTCAAATTATATTTAATGTTTTTTTAATGTGATTCTCTAAATATTTTTATTTATGTTTTTCTCAAGTGGTAAGAGACTCTTTAACTAAAATATAATTTTTAAATGTTTAGATTATTTTTTCTAAATCATTATCATTAATGTCCTTATTTTTGAAATGATTTTAAGAATTTTTATATATGGAGATAATTGTTTTAAAATTTTAATTCATGAATTTTATTTTAAAGTTTCTAAGTGGTATGTGACACATTGATTCGAAATTCTTTTTATTAAATGTTTTAAATGGTTTAAGAAATGGATTGAATATTTTAGTATCATGAAATTATTTATTGTTATTTATTAGTGAAATGTTAAAAATTTCAATATTTTATGTTTTATGATTATTTAATGGTACACGGACATTTGATGGGCGGTTACATGATCAACCAAAGATGGGTGGTTCTCTGATAAACCAAGTGCAGGTGGGCCCATGTTAGTTATCCAATGCATTGGGTAATGAGATAGATTTAAACAGTATGGTTTCTCCTAATAGATTTAGGGAATATCATGTGATTGGTTTTACAAATATAAACATGAAGGTTACTCCCTATGTAGCTGTGAAATCTACAACATATGTATGATATGGTTGCCATAAGTTACGTTTTTGATTTATGATTGTTAAAAAAAATTTCATGAATATTTTGATTTCATGAGGTATGTTATAGAGTTAATGTTTTATTGGTGAAATGTTTGATTTTGTGGAAATGTTTTCATGTACCAAGAGTTTCATTCTTCATTTCATATCCCTTATTGAGATTTTTTTGCTCATCCCTAGTATTTGAAATGTTAATAATAGTGTTTAAGGATGGGTAAGATAATGTGAGAAGTTATGAAGATTTTTATCATGAAAAGAAATCATGTTTTATTTTAAAATTCTTTATATTATGAAAAAATAGATATTGAGTAGACTAGTCTACTTCGTAATATTGGTATTTTTATGTAATAGTTATGGACTAATTATCTAAAAAACTAAGCTAGAAAAGATCCTCAATGTGAATTATTTATTTAACTCAATATTATGTAATGCATAAGGTATGGGTCTTATAGTTGGTATTATAGGTTTTTTAGATAACTTTAGTGGTTAGGATAGTTTTTAAATAGAATATCTACTAAATATTTTAAATTTATGTAAAAATTGAAAATATATATAATTTGAATAATACTGTGTTTCTTTGTCAAATATATGTTTTTTCAGAATATTTTCCATAGAGGAAACAAGTAAACTATTCTGGTAAGACATCAAGTGGAAAATAAATTTCCAAATCAGCAATATGAGATGGTTGGAATCAGAAAAAAATAGTTTTTAATAGTGATGGAAAAATTGCACTAGGCTATAAATGGTGGTGGTATCAATGCACGAGATAAGCTAGATCAACCAAAGAGGAACGTGTTGGTAGTGGAGCATTTCATGAGGAAAAATCCTCCATCATTCATAGGATAATATTACCTTGTTCTAGATGAAGAGTGGATAAAATCCATTGAAAAGATTTTCGATTTCATGGGCTATTCAGACAATCATAAGGTTAGTCTTTATTTTTACCATTTTTAAGGTGAAGTCAATCAGTGGTGGCCGATGGATAAGAATATCAGGGATAGTGAAGAGATTGATTCTCTTGATTGGTATGAATTCAAATTTATGTTTCTTGAAGAAATATTTTCCTAGGGATGTTATACTTAGGATAAGAAAACTAATCTTGTAATTGAGTCAAGAGGACGACTTAGTGGCAGCTTATGAGGAAAAATTCACTCAAATGGAAGGGTATGCCCCAAATTTCATCCGAGATATTGATTGTAAAATTAATCATTTTTAATCCGGATTAAAGACAAAGTATTTATGGGAATTGGATTCTTGTGAGTTCAATTGTTTTTTAAAACTTGTTTAATGTATCTAGAAGGTGGAAATTTATTTTTTCAATGATCATGTGTTCTTTATAAAATAACATAATAAGAGTTCAAGGTAACAGGATAAAGGGAAATATTATTCAAAACAGTATAATGGTATGAAAATTAAGTTTATATTTTGTGAAAATTGTGGTAATAACTATAATGGGGAATTAATTTTAAATTCTGGTAAGTTCTTATGATGTGGTAAAATGGGAAATAAGTTTCATAATTGCAATGAAGAAGTTAATGATGGTGGTAAGAAAAAATCTAATTTACATTCATTAATTCTTTATGAGTAATGATATTGGTTATTATCGGAACACGTGTCTGGTGGAAAATTCAAATAATGGGAAACAACCAGACTATTAATAGAAAGGTGTAGTGAAATATTTTTTAATTACTTCCCAAGAAGTCGGGCCATCAAATGAGGTGGTATTATGTATATTTTTTGTTTATGCATATTATTCCAATGTGTTTTTTTATTCAGGGTCTATTCATTCAATCATTAATGAGAAATTGTCTAGTAAATTATGAAATTCAATCACATGAAATGTATCCATAAATTTTGGTAAAAACCCATAGGGGAAATTTTTAGGCAAAAATAAATTTTAAGAATCATTCCATCCTTATCTAGGGAATGAATTTACCTACAATAATTTTTTATTCCATTAGTAGTGTTTGATGTTATTTTGGGTATATATTAGATTTCTGTTTACCGTACGAAGATTGACTATAGAGCTAAAGTGTTTTCCATTCCGAAGGGTGTTTAATATTATTTACAAAAAGGAAACCTTACCTATGATAACATATCAAGAAGCTGAGAAAATATTGAATAATTGAAATTAATGTTACATTTAAAATATTGTTGAAAACAATGGAACTATTCAGATTAATGATGTGCCTAAGGTGAAGGAGTATCTTTATTTTTTTCCTGATGAGTTTCTTGCTATTATACATGATTGGGAAGTTGAATTTATTGTTGAATTAGTCATTGATGCTAATCCAATTTCATAACCCCCTTATTTAATGGATCAAATTAGAATTTTATAGTTAAAATAGAAATTTCAGGAGTAATTGGATTAGCACATCACCATGGGGTGATCCAATCTTATTTGTTAAAAAAAATATTGTTTAAGGAGACATCAAATTAATTATATAGGCTTGAATAACTTCATTGTTAAAAACAAGTATCCTTTGTCTCATATCGATGATTTTTTTAATCACCTATAGGGGGAAAAATATTTTTCGAATGTTTAATTGAGGTCAGGGTGCTATCAGTTGAATGTAAAGAAAGAAGACATTCCAAAGAATTCTTTTCATACATGATATGTCCATTATGAATTTTTAGTTATGCCATTTGGGATAACTAATGTACCTACTATATTTAAGGATCTTATGAATACAATATTCTCTGAGTTCTTAGATATGTTTTTAGATGTGTTTATTGATGAAATTTTATTATATTATAAAAGTAAAGAGAAGAATTAAAGTCATATAAGGGTTGTTTTTGAAACCATAAATGAAAATAAAAAGTATGAGAAATTCAAAATGTTTGAGTTTTGGTTACAACAAATTTGACTCCTTATTCACTTTGTTTCTTAAGATGGAATAACTATTTATCCTGATAAAAGAAAAGTTGTTGATGAATGGCCAAGAACCGAAAATATTACTAATATTCTTAGTTTTCCTTATTTAGTAGGTAATTATGAGAGGTGTGTTGAAAATTATTCACGGTTATCTTACACGCTGACCAAGTTAATCAAAATGGTGTTATGTTTATCTAGAAAAATTAATTTGATGATTGTTTTTAGGAATTGAAAAGAATATTGGTGAATGATCTAGTATTGGAATTAATTTCCAAAATTTGTGAATTTGATATCAATAGTGATGCTTCATTGATATGACTTGGTTGATTCCTAATGCAGAATGATTAGTTAATTTCAAATGATTCACGTCAGTTGAAAACTCTTGAGTTAAATTACCCTACACAAGAATTGGAATTATATACTATTGTTTTTTCTTTAAAAATTTGGAGGCATAATCTATATTTAGTAAAATGTGAAATATATACTGACCAAAAAAGTTTGAAGTATAATTTCACTCTTAATGAGTAGAACATTAGACAATGAAGATGCTTGGAACTTATCAACGGTTATGATTTCATGAATCATTAACATCTTGGAAAATAAAAAAAGTGGTTGATTCTTTGATTTAGAAAAGTAATTCTATATTAATCGTGTTAATTTTAGAACATGACCTTTTGATTAATGATTTGATAAACTTTGGTAAAGATGTTGTTGGTGTAAGAAATTAATATGTTTTGTTTTAAGATTCAATCCAATCATCTCTATCAAATATAATTAAAAAATAACATAATTAAGAGGGTGAATTACAGAAAAAATATAAAATTGGCTCACAATGGTATGTTTCCTGAATTTAACATTGATAAAGAATGTGTTTTGAAATTTTCGAAGAGGTTATGTTTTCATTCTGATTCACAATTTAAGAAAGAGTTGTTATGTGAAGCTCATAGTTCTCTGTTTTCAGTTCATACTAGAAGTAATAATATATATAATGACCTTTGAGAGTGTTACTAGTGTGATGGAATGAAAAGATATATTTTTGACATAACTGTGATGTGTTTGATTTGTTAGCAAGATAATGTAGAGTGGTAGTCACAAAAGGGCATGATTCAGCCTTTTCCAGTACCAGAGTGAAAATGGGAAAATATATACATGGATATCATAGTGTAATTTCTAAATACATCTTGAGGTAACAATACAATTTGGGTTAATATCGATAGATTGACTAAATCTACTCATTTTATTCCTATTCAAGATACATTGTCTGTAGATAAAATTTCTCGATTGTATATTAATGAGATAGTCGGGTTACATGGAGTTCCTCTCTCCAATTTATCTAATTGTGATTATAGGTTCCTTATATATTTTTTAAAGGCCTTCAAAGGTAATTGGGAACTGAATTAAATTTCAGTATAGATTTTTCATTCTCAATCAGAAGGGAATACATGAGGAACAATTAAAAAATTAGAGGCCATGCTACGTGTGTGTTTAATGGATTACTAGGGAAGTTCAGATTGACATCATTCTTTGGTTGAGTTTTTTTATAATAACAATATTTATTCCAGTATACAGATGGCACTATTGGAGTCATTATATGAAAAGTAGTGTCAAACTCTAGCTTTTTAGGATGATGTAAGTGAAGTAATGTTGATGGGAATCAAATTGGTAGAAGATATGGTAAAAAAAGATTAGTTGATTTAGAAGCACCTTAGTACAAATCAGAGTAGGCAAAATAATTATGTAGATGACCAGAGGGAGGATCTTTCATTTGAGGTAGGTGATCATGAATTTCTTAAATATTACCCATGAAAAAGTGTGATGCATTTTGGTACAAATGGTGTGTCGAGTCCATGATTAATTAGACCCTTTGAGATCTTGGAGAAAGTTGGATTAGTTTCCTATAGAGTGGATTTACCTCCTATTTTATCCCAGGTAAAAAATTCTTTTCATGGTTAATTTTTTAGAATGTTTTTTCCAGTTCCATCTCATGTTTTGAGTCAAGAAGTAGTTCAATTGGAAGAGACAATTTCTTATGAGGAACAACTAGTTCATATTTTAGATAGCAGAGAGAAAGTGTTGAGGAATAATGTGACTCATCAGGTTATAGTTCTATGGAAGAACTATATGGTTGAAGAGGCATCATGTGAATATGAAAATTCTATGAGGGATAAATAACCCCCACTTATTTGATAAGTGAATGAAATTGAGAGGATGTAATTTCTATAAGGGGGAAGGATTTGACATTCCATGTAATTGTAGAATAATAAATTTTCAAATCTATTAGTATTTATGAATTAGATTTAAAATTTACCTTAAGAGGTATTATTTGTCCAAGAGCATAATTAACACACAATAACGAGTTTCTCTATAATCTAATGTGGCACACAAGACTGAGTTGTACTGAAAAATAATACATTACTAATATTATTATTTTAAATGGAAGTTAACACCTAGGCATTGTATTGACCTGAATGAATTTAACTACCGATATTATGTTTATAGATAGTTATTAAATTTTTTTCTTTCTTATAATCAATTTTGAATCTAAAAATGAGAATAATTCAAATTTTAATCATAAAACACTCTAATATTTTAAAAAGGTAGTTTTATCACATTTTGATAGAGAAGTCATTTTAAATCTCTTTTTTGTAAATTTTATATGTTATATTTGAAAATATAAATTTATCCTTTTGAATAGGGATATCAAAATTTACATTGTTTTAATTTTTGGTATTTTTATAATAATATTCATTTTTAATGAATAGTGAAAAAATAATACATTTTAATTCAAAACTGATTTTCATCTAATTTAATTATATTGTTATATTATACTTTTACATGGTTTAAATTTATAATTAGATTTTGTTTTTATTATTTAATCCAATGTTTGTCATTGGATGTATCTTCAAATTAAAATTAGATATAAATGGTGTCAGTTTTTTGATGGTTTTTACCTTCATGAAAACCCAGTATTTTGGTTTGAAAATGGGGATTAAATTCAATTTAATTAATTAAAATTATATGTCTTGAATTTGAAAAAATTTATTCCATATTTTTAATCATAAGGTCCATATTATGTACAAAGGTCCCTTTTATTTTTGGACACTATAAACAGTAACTTTAGTAATAAATGTTATTACCTCGGTTAAAGGTAAATCATGTAATTAAAGGTTAAAATAATATTATAATAAAAAAAATACCAAAAAAATGTCTTAATTTAATTATATGAGTGTATCTAAACCATGAGAATCCTTGGGTTGATTTTAGGACCACTTGGAACCACTTTGAATATTATATTCTGTGAATATTGATTTTTAATACAATTTTGTCTTTAAATAGTCAAGTATTTTAATATAGAGTTAGATAAGTGATATATTAGACTATTATTATTAATTAGATGGAAAAAAATATTTCCTACATCATGGTATTTTATTTTTAATTTTTAGTCATAAAATTATTAAATTTAATTATAACACAATGATGATGTATGGATTTTTTTGTTAATGAATGAATCAAATAAATGATATTATAAATAATAAAATAAATATTATATAACATAATTTTTGTCATACATGAATTTTATAGGTTACTGTGGAATTTTATAAGTCTATTAAATTGTTCTTTTAGAAGTTATCTCTCTGTTTTGGAGTTTATTTAAATTCAATGAAATAAATAATGTAAAAAATGACATAATTGAATTGTTATAAAAATACAAATTTAATAAATTATTTAAAAATCATAAAAATATTTTTAAATTAAAAAGTTGATATTATAAGTTATAAATGTTTATAAATTGTCTAATTATATAAAAGTTTCCCCATATAAGTAATATTTATAGCCTCTTAATTTTTAAAATGTTGTTACCACAATTAAAATTTAAAGAGAATAATTAAGGGTAATTCGAAAAATAAGGTATAAAATAAAATAAATACATGAATAAAATTAATTGATGATAGAATTTAAAACATTAATAATATTATATTATAAATATATTTATTAGGATTCATTGTTTTAAAAAAATTAATTTATTTTAATTTGATATTTTAAGAGTTTCTAAAGGTTCCCCTCCCCTCTCCCATAAAAGGTACCCATTCTTCTCTAATACTCACAATTAAAGAACCATTTGGATCAAAAATTATATACCAAAAACCCTTACTAGAATCCCTACCTACATTATTAAGACCTTATTTTATGTAGAACACCCTTATTATAGGTTTTAAGGTGTTCTTCAATGATGATCAACCGAAGAAAAGGTATTGTTTTTAAGTGTTTCTGTTTTATTTTTTCTTATACACACTCTGAATATTCTTCATATAGGATGAAATAATAACTTCAGAATAAAATATATAATGAGATTTTATTATGTTAATATCTTCACCGAAATACATCTCCAATTTCATCAAATGGGAAATGAACATTTTGTTCGTGTGTACGGTGGACAACCGCCTTGTGAACGGATATAGTTCATTTTTCATTACCTTCTATAAAGACTGGTTATAATAACGGAATGAAGGTTTATATATGATATTAATGACATATTTATAATTTTAAATGGTTAGTATTTCAATTATGGTCTTAACTTCCATGCACATAAAAATGATAACGTTGTTCATGCGTATGTGTGAACTATCACCTCCACGAAGCGATGTGAATCGTTTTTATTCACCACCTCAATTGTATGATATATATAAGTATATTTTAATTATTATTATGATGTTAATAATATTATGATAATTTTGGAAAGATAACAAAATAATTACCTTATTTTCTTGATGATAAATGGAAAATGGAAATCATTACCCATGCGGACGTACGACCTACCATCTCCATGATTATAACATTGTTCATTTATCATAACCATAATTGATAGATTGATTTAAAAATTATAATTTATTAATAAAATTTATTATTATATCATGAATAATATTATAGTGATCATAGAATTATGACCACATGGACTATAGACATCAAACCACGTTCATATTTTACTCAAGTACCGAATATCAACTAAACATCCGATATGAACTTAAATAATTATGTAATTTTTATAATATGATAATAAATTATACAAAAGAAATAATAAACATGAAAAATTTTCTACACACAGTAGAAATTAACCTATTTTTATAATTCAGGAATATAAATATTGTACATGATGATTTGGAGTCATGGTAAGGGACTTCGTGTCAATCTGCTTTCATTGAGGAGTATCTTGATATTTTTCACCTTTATTATCCTTTAAGGTGTATATACGACCCTTTGGAGATGTTATATCATGAATAACTATATTATCATGATTTTTAATGTTTTTTTAATTTTATTCTTTATGTATTTTTATTCAAGTGTTTATAAAGTGGTAAGGGACTCTTTAACTAAAATATCATTTATAAATGATTTAATGATTTATTCGTTTAAATATTTCTCATTAATGTCATTATTTAACAGATGGTTTTAATAATTTATTTATATTGACATAAATGTTTCAAAATATTAATTCTATAATTTCATTTAGAATTTTCAATGTTTTATGTGACACTGTGATTCAAAACACTCTTTATTAAATGTTTTAAATGGATTTTTAAATGGATTTGATATTTCAATATCATCAAATTATTTATTTCAATTTATGAGTGAAATGTTGATAATTTCAATATTTTATGTGTTATGATTATTTATTGGTACTTGTAAATTTTATGGGAGGTTATGTGATAAACTAAATATGGGTGGTTCCATAATAAACCAATGGAGGGTGAGCCTATGATAGCTCTCCAATGCATTAGGTAATGAGACAAAGTTAAACAATAGGGTTTCTCCTAAGATATTTTGAAAATATACTATAGTGGGTATTCCAAATTTAACCATGAAGGTTTCTCACAATGTATTCATGAAATCTACAATATAAGTTTGATATGGATTCCACAAGTTAAATTTTTTATTTCTAATAATTTTTTTAGGAATTTTATGAATTAATGTGGTATATTAAAGAGTTATTGTTTTATGGGTGAAATGTATGATTTTTTGGAAATTTTTCTTAGACTAAAAGTCTCATTCCATATTTTATATCCCTTACTGATCTTTTTGTGCTAATACCTATTTGTTGAAATGTTTTTCACATGGTATAAGGATGGGAAATAGAATGAAAGAAGTAAAAAAGATTTTTATCAAGAAAATAAATCATTGTTTATTTTAAAATGTTTTATATTAAGAAAAATGGATATTGAGTACACTTATATACTTTGTAATATTTGATTTATTATATAATAGTTATGGATTAATTATTTAAAACTCTAAACCTGAAAATATCCTTAATATGAATCTTGATATAAATCAATATTATTTAATTTAAAAGGTTTTGGACTTATAATAATGCTAATCCAAAAAAGACACTGATTCAAAATAAAATGGGAGATAAAAAGATATATAAAATGGAATAAAATAATTTTAATGATATTTTCTAAAAAAATAATTTTCTCATGATCAATGATATGATATGGGGTGATAATTTCTAAATTTATGAAAACATTTAGAGGAATGTTTTGCATAGTATTAGTTAAATTTTAAAATATTTTCATGTAATTCAATAGAATAAATATATATATTCCCAAAAGTAACATTTCATATTTATTTTATGTGACTAACCCAAGACTCTGAAGGTAACTATTATCTCATATATTTTCATCATATGATGATATGGTATGAAGTTCAATTTGGATTGATTTAGAATTCCCCAAGACATATATTTTCATAGAAAAAAAATAAGAAGAGGAATGAGAATCAAGAAAAAATAAATTAGGTGAAGAAAACTAAGTTAAGGATGAAACATCCCAAATGTTATAACTGTGGGATGAAACATCAGGATACATGCTGATGGGAAAAGGATTTTTATTCATTTTTGAAGAGAAATACCACCATAAATTTGAGTGTAATGAAAATAAATAATCCTTTAATATCTAGTGATTCAACTATAAGGGGAGGGGTCATGGAAAAAATGTATTCCCCAACTGTCTATTGATTAATCTAAGAAATAGATATGGGATAAAGGTGAAGTTTATGTAATTACTATAGTTGAATTTGAAATCCATAAAGTCATGATAATAAAAACATTGATTATAAATTCATGATTGATTTTATTCATAATATATACACTATTTTATATATCTCATGGATATATAATATTAAATTAACATTATGAGGACATAATTATCAACCACGTCACCTAAATAGAATCTAGTTATAATAAATCAAGCGGTTTCAATTATGATGATCAACTATTCTAGAGTAAAAATCATGGTTTTTATACATATGAGTTTATTTAAAATAATCATTATTATTATTTTATTTATTTTTTAGGATTTATAAATTAATATATGCTGTATAAAATACTATAGGAAAAATATATTTAAATAAAAATGTTATCCTTTTAAAAATTTTCAAATTAATTGATGGTCTTATTTATACATTAGTTTTTGTGGTTTTCTTGTCATTATAATTATGATGATCATGTTCTCTATCACTCTCTATTATTAGACGGAAATTATTCTTTATCCTATATATCCATATTTTGAAATCATGGTAATTATATACTTATTAAAACCACATTGTGTTTTATTTCAAGCATCCTTTTTGTTTTCCACTTCCCCAATTCAAAAGATGTTTCATTATTCCTTTGAATTATGTAGGGTTTGAAAAAAAATATTTACAAATATTTTACCCTTGATTATAAAGTTAGAAAATTATTACGTTTCCATTAATTTAAGAGTATAGAATATAACACCTTGAAACATTGTTTTAAATGAATAATAACCTCAATTGTATTCTTAACATGCCACATTGTGCTTAAAGGGAATTTAGATATATATATTATTATATAAATGTTGTAAATATAATAGAGAAATTAAATTAGTGGAATTAAAATGAATAATAAAATTATCAAAAATATTAATAGATTATTTTTATAATCAAAATTAATTTAGAATAAATAAGTACTCAATTTTCAATAATGCCATTTTTTCTTTAAAAATTTGTTCTCTTAAAAAATGGTTTTATTACATTATTATGAATAGATAATATAATTATTTTACACTATTTAATTAGTTTTTTTTATATATTAATAAATTTTTTAATATACGCATATATAATTCATATAAGGATTAATTGTTTGGATTTTTCTTAAATGATTTATTTTTATATGAATATTGAAAACTACTTATTTTTGTAAAAATAAATTTTTAATTAATTAAACCAATCTATCGAAAAGTAAGATTATGTTTTCCATTATATATAAAAGATAGGTAAGACTCAATTAATTATAAATTATCTAAATAATTACATATTAATGAGAACTATACTTTGTTTTGGATTAGAATAATTTTTGGGATTAATAAATAACTTTATTAGGAAACTGTTTTTCAGTGCATCTTACAAATTTATATTAAAATTTATTTCTACCAAATAAACTAATTGATTATTGAAAAATGTATTCCATATTTTAAATATACATAATTAATATAATCTAATAATTTCATCATATTTCTATTCATTATCTGTAAAAATCATTGTAAATATTTGGCACCTCACTAAAAGATGTAGAAGTGGGTTAACCGTATGGTGTAAAGCTTAAAATATATATAAAACTTGAATTTAAAATATTATATGAGTTTTATTCACACAAATAACAAATTTATATATTTATTTAATATAATTTTAAATATTATTTTGAAATCATAAACCCATGATTCATTTTTGGGAAGATAGGATATATTTTATTCAAATTAAAAAATTTTTTTGGGACTTCACATGGCTTGTTTGGAAGATTTGAACATGTTTTTGATTAATAAAAAAGTATAAAAATATATTTTATTATTTAAAAATTAAAATTACATAATTTTTTTTATTACTTTATTTTAGGGTAAAATGATTTTTACTCATAAATTTGGTATTTTTCTAAATTTGTTTTAACATATTAACAATTTTTATATTAAAATTAGTTTCTACCATATATATAAATTTTATAAACAATAATAGATCCAATATTTGGAATTAAATGTTATATATATATTTACAATTCCAATTTTATTTTTCAATATATAAGTATGTTATCGAGGTAAAAATTTAAGTTATCACAATTAAGAATAACAGGTGTTTAAAGTAGTTTAACTAGAAGACGAGACATAAAATGTTTCCAAAACTTTTATGAATGTTATTTGATGATTTTATTTGAACCCTATCACACAATTTAATAAAATATATGATTCCTTGAGGTCACGTGACCCTATGGTTATGTTTATATTATTTAATATTTTTAATTAATTCCTAGTGTGTCATTTTCATTACATTTAAAAATTAACCTCATGTACCATATTTTTCACAATGTTTGAGAACTATATAAAGGACATGAACTATCATGATATAATATTATATTCATCCCACAATTTATATAGATTATTTTATCATAAAAATTATATCCAATCATGGCATATGGTGTAACCCAAAGGATGTTTTTCATTGAAGATGTAGAACTTTTAATCGAGTACTTTTAATATTATTTCATCTTATATAACCCCTAAATCTATTTTAACCATCCTAAAATAATTAATATACTATAGGTAATAAATATTTATGTCATTATTGTAATTTAATAATAATTTCCACCACTTTCCCATCATATAGCATGTGAAAGCATCACTCATGAGTATGTACGACTTACCGTATCCATGTAGTGGTGTACTAAATTTATCATCACCATTTTACATAAATGGTTATAAGGATTGTAATAATGAATATACAATATATTTATACTATAATTATGGTCTAGGAAATTTAACATATAATTTACCATCAACTAATTATACTCATTAAAAAATTACAACATCACCCGTACATATATGTGGACTACCGTCTCTATGATGCAATGAGATTAATTTTTCATGTACACCATTAAGGGATGACATTAAATATTACAAATAATTAATATATATGATCTTTCTATCTTTATTAACTTTATATATATGATGAAACCACTAGAAATATGTAAGAATTAAATCTACAGAATCGAATCACACATGAAAAATGAAAACTTTTACCCTCTTAAATGATGTTTTTAATATAGAATTGTTAATTAAGGAGTATTGTAATATTTTTTTTGATTAAATATGATAAAATATATACATATACATATATATTAAATAATTAAAATAAATTTAATTTTTTATACATGATTTTTAAATTATGTTGTAAGAATATTGGGCTTGAGGTCAAGGTTTATTTCATAGTCACATCATAATTTAAGCTTTGTTATATTTAATATTACATTGGGGTAATTATATAATTTTCCCAAATTATAAACCATAATTTTTCTTCTCATATATTAATTTATATAATTTACAATTATTAGTTGACTTTTTCTTTCTTTGGAACTCAAAACAACCAAAGTAATGTATTTGAGGAAAACAAGCATTGTTTTTCTACTTAGTTCGTATATTTTTCTTCCATATCCATATTCTTTGAAAAATGTTTTCATGAATGTTTTTACAATTAAAAACTTCTTAATTGAAGTAATATTTTCCCAATATATATTTTATAAATAAAATTTAAAGGAATCTTATTTTCATTTTATGAATAAGGAAATTTCTACCAATGGTGTGAACTGAATCATTGTTTTATCATACATATAAAGAATGGATTTTGCTTCGTTATCAATGAATATTTTTTGATGATTTAATTACTAGTTTTCATATATGTTTTGGATGAAATAATTTCCCTAATATATTTAAAATTTATTTTAAAATAAGTTATTTTAAAATGAAATGGGTAATTTTCTTGGAAAATGTTGTTGTGATATTTTAAAAGCATTTTTATTTATTTTAAAATTAATTAATGGTTCTTATGGTTTATGTAGGTTATAATATAATGATAGAACCCACCATATTTTCTGGATGGATTATGAAATAATGAACTGACCCAAGTTTCCCTAAAAATTGGCACCCGACCCTATCTGCCACATACCTGAAGGGTATTCCCAATATCCTGGGGCTAGTGACAAGGACCCATGCATCTAAGAACAAACAATAGGTAATGAATTATCCAAACCTATAAAACCAAATGGAATATATATAAACACATAAAATAAAGGGTTGTGAGATGTGTAAAAAATATATGACATAAGTGTAAGAAGAACGCATACATGAACAACTGTAAAATCATCTAAAACTCCAAAATGAAAGTCCAACTTTAATGGAACAAAATGAAACTGCTACTCCATGTGATGGAAAGGAAGAACTCTCAATATCTACCCACTATCTAACCAACCCAGATGACATGAAACATCACCGCCTCACTACGACTTTTTTCCTTTCTCTAGGACAGAATACATACAATGGTTTACACACCATCGAGGATGTGCACAAGGTGTGAGATAATAGAAAAAGCATCCCACCAAGGCATTACTTAACATGTCTCTATATAACAATTCCTATATTCTTATTTTAAATAAATCATGGCATGATAAGCAGTAGATTAGTTTTTTAGAAAACCTAGTAACATTTCCTTTTTTATCACAGTTCTAAAACAAAACTATGTATATTAATTTGAAATAACATTTTCCACATCACATGCATGTTATGGATAACGAAAAAATCCCTAAAAAATAAACTAGAATCACTTGAATTCTCACTAAATACCACTATAGGTCATACTAGAATACTACTAATACCACAATAAATCATTTTTACAATCTGGTTCCTAGAACATAGGCCTTGGAAGCATAGGAATAACCCATGAGTAAACCCCCCCACAAATGTCAATATCAGTCCCATAGAATAGTGGGACTAGTAAACATTGAAAATACCCATGAGAAAACTCTTGATAAGAGTAAAAAATGGAAAATGGACTCTAGATAAACCTTCCACCTTTGTACCCAAGGTAACCATTGTGCTCGTTTTCAAAATTAATTCAAATTCATTGCAAGCCATTTCAAGGCCATTCTAAATATACATTTCACTGATTTGAAAATACTTATTTTTGTTTACATTTTTTAACAACCAGTAAAAAAATTCATTAAAAACCAAGTGCCAACACACATAATGATCATTCCAATTCCTTGTATATATAAATTTTTATAGAATGAATAACACGATTTATCAAAATAGGAAAGAGACAAAAAAACATACCTCAATTCTCGGGTTGTACACTACCACAATGGGATCCACGAACAATAAAAACCCAATGATGACAATGAAGGACCTAAAATCTAATCCACATCATTATATTGATCCAATTTAGAAAAAACGAGTTGAAGGAAAAGTGGATACCCACATACCTCAAGAATTAATGCCTTTCAGACTATAACACACTATGGAATATCCTTCGGAATGAGATTTAACAATGGATATTATAATAAAAAACTAGAAAACAAAAAATTAAATCATCATATCCAATAAATTTACATAAGGGAACTACCATGATCAATGTAAATGAAGAAGCAAAAAGATCACTCACCAGAAGAGATGCACTATGACTGTAATGAAGATCGAAAGTCGTACGAATTGATCATGAATGAATTGTGTCTCCAAAAATAACTATAAAGGAGGTCTAGGTCAATAGAAAAGGAAAAATGGTAGCTAAATTGTCACCCAAATCATGAACAGTTTCCTCAAATTTCTATACTCATAGAATAACAAGACCTATAACTCTTATAGGAATTGTGAAATACATAGTGTATAAGTACGCCAAAAAATCTGTCACCTATGATTAAAGATCCATTATTTTAAACATTCAAAGCGTGAAACATACCACTATGATGTGTAACCATTCGCAGTGTGATTAATTTTATTAATTTCATCCAATAACTCTTATATATCGTATAACATTGTTACATGATGTGAACTTCTCCAATAGCATGCAGAAAACACAGGATAATGATAAGATTCAAAAAAATCCTTGAATTCAACATTATAGGTATCCCCCAAATTACTTCTCTTTCCTATACAAAAAATGATTAAAAATGAAAATAACAATTAGCATCAAGATATACTTAATATATTGGTAACGATATGTTACAAACTGCCCACTATAAAGACATTTTATCACCGATAATTCATTTGGAAGGTGTAATCCCTAGAACGAGATGATTCCATCACAGCCTCTTCAATGAATAATGTTCCTAAGTCTCATTAGAATTTTATCTATGTTTCCATAGCACTATAACCAAAAAAATCCACATTACACACAAGCCTTTCAATTACGAATCAAATTTCTCAACTAGTTCCTCCATGACCGAAGCATCTGGATCTAACTCAATTTTTTCCCAACTTAGAAACTATGTGGGATCCAGATGGTACTTTATGATATGATATATGTGAAAAAATCATGAATACTTATAAACTAAACCTATAATTCTAACCAATAAGCAACCCGATCGAGCCTCTCAGTGACCTCAAATGGTCCAACATATCTCGGAGCCAACATTCCATGTTCTCCAAGCCGACATTGGACCAACCAAGGAAAATATTTTAAGAAAACCCATTCACCTATATAAAAATATATAATATGACTCTTTTGATCTGCATAATTTTTTTTCGACTCTAGGCAATAGTCATATTTCGATGCTTATCCTGAATATTTGTTGATGTATCTTGGAGAAAAATCAGTCCAATTAAAGATACTTAACCCACCCATACCTAGGAAAGCGGTGGTCAGCATAGGAATACATAAAATGCATTGAAGGGATACATTATTTTCAATGACAGATAACTATTATAGTAAACAATATCAACCAATCCTTGATGGCTATCCCACGATACACTGAAATCCAAGACACATGATAGAATATTAGCCTCCAGGATCTGAAACACATGCTCTGTATGGCCATATGTGTGTGGATGGAAAGCTATGCTCATCTTGACCTGAGTTCCCATTTCCACATAGAGAATCTACCATTACCTCAAGGTAAACATAGGATCCCTATTTGAAAAATGGAAGAAGGACTCCCATGTAACGTCCCAATCTCCAACACATACAACATACCAAGATTTTCAACCTTTTTGGTAACCTTGATCAGAATGAAATGACCTGACATCATCAACCCATCAACAACTCCACAGATATAATTTTTCCTTGTGGTGTCTGCAGCAATACATTGAAAAAAAAATCCATGGATACCTCATCCCATTTATAGACTGGAAATAGAAAATGAGGAACTAAAATATAGGGTTTCAAGTCCACTAACATTATTTGATGTCATGTGTGACAACAAGACCCATAATCTGCAATGTCATGCTTCATACCCGACCACCAGAATCACCACCTCATGTCATAATACATTTTCGTAATTCCTGGATGATCAAAACATGAAGAGATATGGAAATGAAACTATAATAAACTCCTCACATATGTGAGTATGACAATGTACATCTTGAATTGGATTATACCATCTGAAGAGACATACTGACAAAGAATGGTCTCCCCAATATGAAGGCCTTATAAAATCCTTATAAACTTATCTTCTAGATACCGACTCTATAAAACATATTCTAGGAGGGATGTAGAAAACTAAAAAATATTTAGAACCATACTCAAAACATCCTCTTGAGAATCCATGTGCAACTTGAGAAACAACCCCATAAGGTTCCACTCCTCATTCGATTCTATGATAGACTATGATGGTACTTTCCATCTGAGAGTGTTTTAAATGACCTTCCCCTTCCATGAGGTGTAGGAGATATCAGAGTCAAAATCTGAAGGTATTCTACCCATTGAATCTATATGAGATCATATTCATTCTATGAAAATATATAACTCAAACTCTTATATTCAGAAAACATCATGAACCTCTCCCCAAAAAGATAGTGAATCCAACAATTTATCACATTCATAACTAAAACAAGATCAATGTAGTGAGTGGGGTAATTTTTCTCATTCCACAAAATCTAACAAGAGTCGTAATCCACCACATGGTCATCCTTGATAAGCACACATCCCAAAATCACACCAGAATCATCACAGAATGCTTTGTACCCATTATCTCTTTCAGGTAAGGTTATAATAGGGGTTGACATCAAAAGTCATTTCAGTTCATCAAAATATGACTGACACTTCACATCCTATGTGAACTTAACTACATTCCTAGTAAGAGAAGTAAATGGTGACAAAATTTTAGAGAAAACCTCAACAAACCGTCAGTAGTATCTCACAAGACCTAAGAAGATCTAAATTTCAAAGACAGTTTGTGGTTCCTTCCATGATAAAAGAGGGTTAAACTTCTCTGGATCAATAGATCAAACATGTTCAAAAAAAATTTCCCTAAGAACATCACTTATTGAATTCAAAAACTACATTTAGAAATCTTTTTGTACAAATGGTTATTCTTCAAAAATCCAAGAACCAAACTCAGGTGGTGCTCATGCTCGCAATATAATTTTGAATAAACTAGAATATCATCAATGAAAATTATAATAATGGTTTCAATATATTGATAGAATATATGATTCATCAAATCTATAAAAACTACATGATAATTATTTAGACCAAAAGGCAGCACATGAAATTCATAATGGACATACGTTCTCAAGAAAGCTTTTGTTGTTCTATCAGACTCCTGAACCCTGAGCTGATGATAACCCAACTAAAGATCAATCATTGAAATCCACTTTTTCCCCTTTAACTGATCAAAAAAATCATCCACATGTAGAAAATGGAATTTTTTATTAATTGTTACCCAGTTCAACATCTGATAGTCCACACTTAGCCGAAGTGAATTGTCTTCTTTCTGGACATAGAGTAAAGGGAATGACCAAGGAGAAACACTAGGGAGATGGAAACATTTGTCCAATAGGTCATCTAAATCATTCTTGAGCTCCTTATGCTATGCTGGTTCCATTCGATAAGAAGTTATTGATATCATCTGGGTACCTGGGACCAGGTCAACTATAAACTCTACCTCTATCTCTAGAGTAAGACAAGAGTATTCATCTATGAAAACATTTTAAAATACCTGAATAATAATGGGTTGATCAAAAATCATAGAAACATCATTAGAATCAAACAAAACAAATGAAAACAAACTCCTATGCTCTGGGTGAGAAGGCCCTTCATGAATTGATATCTACACCACTCAACACGAAACACACGATATATCCCATAAAAAATAATAAACGAAACACATATATGATAAAAATAAACCCTAGCTCGATGAGCGACAAGACAATCTATACCAATGATGATGTTAAATAGATCCAGATCATGAACGAGAAAACTTCAGAACAAATCATCATCAACTATTGTGAACAAATAAGGACACTGAAATACCTACTCTTTACTCTTTCCAAGATGTGTAACTAACTCCATTAAAAAGGACACGAATTCTAATGCAAGGTTATAAATATCATGAAAATATTCAGATATAAATGTGTGGGAGTAATCAGTATCAAATAACAAAATTTCTACTAAAAATGAAATAGGAATAGTACATCTCACTATTGAAGGACTTGAATTGACTTCCATTGGACACTCATATACTGTGTGTAAGTACTTAACTCTTGAGGCCTATGAATGGAGCCATATAGTCTATGGAGAATCAAACTACACTGAAATATCCGTTAGATCTGACACACCCTGACCATAATGAGACATAGTCATAGTCTGGAAGAAGCACTGTAAATTACTAACGTGTCCATAGATGTTGCATGTATTCAGAAGCATCGGAAAATAACACATGGTGTTCCTGACCTTTCCAAACTAATAGAAAGTTAGAGGCTTTATTATAGCCATATATGATGGTGTAGAGGATGATATTTACTGATACCCACCTCCACTACTCCTACGATGATCCTACCATTTCTTCTTCTTTCCATGTACACCACTAAAGGTCCCACTAGAAGGAATATAATAGGTGGAAAATCCAACCATTACATCCATATCCATTTCCAGAATCATAGATCTATCTACCACATAATCATTTGTTTAAATCCTCAACATAAACACCAACAATATGATAATTAATTGAAAAACCTTTAGTTACTTCTTAGCCTTTAATTGGTCATTCCACACCAAGTTTGGGGTAAAACAAAAAATCTTAGAAAAATGACTGGTGTGTGAAGACACCGAATGATCTCCCTATTGTAAGGATTATAAGATCATATATTTTTCCAAAAATAGGGTGTCTTGGAAAAACTAATAGAAAATAGGTTATTGAAACCCTTCCTACTCAAGTACATGTGTATGTTTGCCTATACCGTGGAATCCCACCATCGCTTACAAAAAACCATGAGTCTAAACACCACACACATCACCATGATATTATCTGGTGTCTATAAGAAAAAAAAGATTTTATCATACCTAACCATCTAGTCCTCCGCCTCTTTAGGTTCATTCATTATTTTAAAGGACTAGAGATTCTCATGTAAGAATTACAATGATCTTTCTCTCTCTACTCCAGCACCTAGTTATACCTCAACAACAGGGTTATGAACTCATGGTACCTCTTCATCAATAGTTCATATTTCTCATATGATTGTATTGATGTGGTTTAATCCAATAGTAGATTCCCTTATGAAATATTAGCTTAACCTTTCTTACATGAAACCACACCGCCTCATTATGGTGCCTTGCCTTTCCCTACAACGAAAGAAATAAAAATGTCTACCCACCACCTAGGAGGTACATAGGGTGTGAGATTGCAGGTTCAGTAGGATCAAACCTTGGTGATCAATAAAAATTCTCTATTTAACAATCCCTATATGATTATTTTAAGAAAAACATGGCATGAAAAGCAGTAAATATTTTTTTTAGAAAACATGGTAACATTTCCCTTTTTATCATAGTTCTAAAACAAAATTAGTTATATTAATTTCAATGAAAATTTTACACAGAACATGAATATCAAGTTTTAAAAAAAACAAAGAAAAGTAAACTAGAATCACATGTATCAGCATTGAGGATCACAATAGGTTTTACTAGAACAATTATTGTACCACAATCAATCAATTTCACAATATTGTTCCTAGAAAACATGCCTAGGATTTACAGGAATACCCCCTGAGTAAATCCCCCCAAAACATGAATATCATTCCTCTATAAAAATGATCTTAGTAAATAGAGGAAATAACCATAATAAAACTTCATGATAATCACAAAACGTGGACCATGGCCTCAAGATAATTCTTCCACGTTTGTACACAAGGTATCCCATGTTCTCGTATTCAAAATTGCTTCAAATTATTTGAAAACCATTGCAAAAAGTTTTCATAAATCCATTTAAATGAATTGAAAATATTCATTATATTTCTATTTACAAACATCCTAGAAAACAAAATTCCTTAAAAAACCCATTTTCTACACACCCATAACAATCATGAAAATTCCATGTATAAATAAATTAGTACAACCAGAATAAGAAGGCTCACCAACATAGGCTAGAGACAGAACCACCTACCAAATCTCAGGTCACACATACCATCAATGGTATCTATGAACAATATAAACCCAATGAAGAAAATAAAGGCCCTAGAATACAATTCATATCACAATATTGATGTAATTTAAAAAATAACAGTCCGAAGAAAAATAGGAGACCCACATACCTCAAGAACGAACGCCCGCCACACCATGAACAATAAAGGAATAGCCTGTAGAACGAGATATCACAGTGGATCATGGAATAAGATAGAGGAAATCACCAACATAGATCAATGTATCAAATAAAAAAACATAAGGGCACTACCATGAGCATTGGAAATGAAGAAGCATAATGATAACTCTCTCGAAGAGGCGCACTGTGACCAGAATGAATATCAAATGCCGAAAAAATCGATTAGGAATGAACTATGTCTCTGAAAATCACTAAAGAGGTGGTATGGATCAAGAGAAAAGGAAAATTGGTAGCTAAATGGTCACCCAAAACCCATACTACACCCTACAATCTCCCTTCTTGGGGAATTAAACAGTGTGTAACTTTTATAACCTTTTTGAAATCTGGTGGGTTTAATTAAACCATAATATCTGTCGCCAAAGATTACAAATTCATTAATTAAAACATTCACAATGTGAAATATAACTTCATGAATTATAACTGTTCACAGAGTGAATTAATTCATGAATTTCATCCCTCAAATCTTAAAGGTTGTGTGACATAGTTACATGACATGAAATTCTCCAGCAGCCTATAAAAAACGCTGGTTAAAGCTAAAAGTCCACAAAATATCATACTTAACCATTATAGATATCCTTTAAATTCCTTCTCGACCATATATAGACAATAAGGAATAATAAAAACCACAATTAGGTTTAATAAATACCTGATATATTTGTAATTGGATGTTATATATGATTAATTTTAATGGGGAAATAATTGACATTATATATGCTAATTATAAAATAAAAAAATATTTATTGTAATGGAATGTTCATTATGTTGTTTGGTGTATTCATATAATAAATTCAATGTACTTATTAAGTGGGGGGTGGGGCCTAGTTACAGAGATCTCCATGATGTATTGGTAGGTTTCAAGAGACAAAACATGATGGGTATTGGGCCATGTAATTACACATTTATATATGATTTCATAGAATGATTCCTTTATAGAATGTTTAAGAGGTATGAAATTTTTTATTCCATCATTATGAAATATATATTGATTTACATGTGGGTTTTTGAATAGTTATTATATCCATGTATTAGTTCCAAAATACTTTAATTAATTATAAGGAAATATTTTAACCTCATTTACTCGATACATTTTTTCATTCCTTTTTATTTTGGGATTTCTTCTACTATACGCATTCCCTTACTGGGAATATGAGACCCCCTTTATTATGTCTTATGTCCCCAAGACCCCAGGAGTATTTTTATGATAAATATTGAAATATATTACTAGGAAAATAATAATGTTCTCAAAGAAAATACAATGTGGTATTTTATGATTTTGAATGTAATGTGAAATCAAGCACACATAATGTTTTCCAAGACTAATAAAATGTTATATCCTGGGTGATTTGATCATTTGTATCTACTAAAAATCTAATAATATATCAAATGACTGTATGATACAAGATTCAAGGTTCCACTACATGGCCTCTATTTGTTTTCACTGGGCAATATTCTTTTAAACCTATTAACATGTATCAAAAAATAAGTCAATAAAGATAATGATAGTCTCTAGATAATATGTAGACATGAATGTTTGTTATCCTTTCCAAAGAATTATTATTCTTCCCATTTCTATTTACTTCAACATGTAACTTGACCCATAATATTTATTTCTCTTATCTCATATCATTATTCTTATCTTTGTCTTCATATTCTTCTTCTTATTGGTTTTCATATCCTTCTTATTCTTCTTCTTTAAAACACAATAGGTTGTAACTCTTCATAATAGTCTTAAAATATCCACATATTCTTCCTCAAGGTGGTTGAAAATATCCATTCCTCTATTCTCCTATTCGGTTGGATCTTCTTTATCTGTTGGCTATCTTACAAAATAACTCTTATTCTCTTCTACAATCTTGTTTTGAGTGTCTCTAAAAAACATTTCCAAGAAGATAGTCATATAATTTATCAATTTTCCCTTTTATTTTAATCTCACAATAGATACAGGAATGTAAATCATATTGAAAACATCACTTACCAAAATATCATATCTCCCATTAATTTTTTTTATATTATCTTTCATAATATTCAAATGAAATCATTATATTTTTTTATTTCCCTAATCATACTTATCTAATTTGAAGTCATGTTCTTTCAAAATATATTATCTAGATCAAGTTATTCTACTCAAAATCTCCATAAAACATCCAAAAATAATTATTCTTCCATTATTTATAAAAAATATAGTGATAGTAGAGTAGTAGGTTGAGATTCTATCACTGGACATGAGAAATTCAACAAGAAACCTTTATAGATTCCATTTGAATTTGTATTCACCATACACATAAAAGATTAAAACTTGGATTCTAAAAAAATCACTATTTTTTTAAATTTTTGTGATAAATATTACCTTGAGAAAAATATCCAATAAATATCGATTCTTATCACAAATGATGACATTCATATATCTTCATTTGAATGTCATGAATAAATAGAAAAATGATCCTAAAATAATCTAATTCTTTATTATCTGAGACATTGATAATTAATTTTAAAAATCTTATGTTGTTTTTAACATGATTTAACATCAAAATAATTATCCCCTTTCTTTTTCTACATGGAAATTAAAATTATGAAACAATGAAATTTTAGTTTTCTTAAAAAAACATATTTTATTTGAGCTCACCAAATTTTTACATGGAGAAATTTAATACACATCACCCTCAGTGTCTAACAACAAAAATCAATTTCATATGACTCTTTAATGTCCCGAACATTCTTAAATGTTATAAAATATAGTTTAAAGTAATAATCTATGTATCACAACATACCATGTACATGATGTATTTTGAGGTTCACCATTTCATGAGACATGTAATGTAATATAATTTTGTTAAATTCAAATGCTAATCATATTGACTTAAGAAAATATACTATAAGTCTTCTAATATGGTAAAAATTCTAGATATACTATTTAAGATCATGCGATTTTATTGAATATATTCATTCAAATTAATTGAAATTATTTAATAGGTCTTCTTGAGTCCTCTGTAAAATGGTTATTTTAATAACCACTAATCTTTGTTTTATTTATTTTAGTTTATTCTTTTGATAAAATTTTTCTAAATATGTTTATATACGATTAAATCATGTATACATGTGTTTATCTAGGTTAATTTGTGTTTTACGGTTGACCTAGATGTATTCTGGATTGAACAGACACTTTGTGAAAATTCTATGTCTTGACTCACCGTTAGTTATTTTCCAAGTCCATGATGATGAATGGTCACACTGATGATGAACGGTCATACCGATGATGAACGGTCACACCGATGATAAATGGTCACACCGATGATGAACGGTCTCACCGATGATGAACAGTCACACCGATGATGAATAGTTGCACCGATGATAAATGGTCGCACCGATGATGAATGGTCACCCCGATAGCAACGGTCACACCGATGACAACGGTCGCACCGATGGATACTGAAGATCTAAAGAGCTACCGATCATGAGTCACCGATACAGATGATCAATGAGATACCGATGCTGATGCCACCAATACCGATGACCAATGATCTACTGAGGCTGATGCTACCGACACCAATGATCAATGAGCTACCGATGCTGATGCTACCGAAACCGATTTAGTTTTAAAATGACTCACTGATATAATGACTCACAGATATTCATGAAAACTATTTGAATTTCTATAAAATCTTATTTAATCTGAATGGTCATATTTGATGTTTTTAATGCAATTAATGATATTTAATGTTAGTTTTTGGCATTCCAGGAGACCGTACCTCTTACCTATGAAAAAGATAATCATTCCCATTTCCGGAGGATTTGGGATAAAAGGAATATCGAGCTTTAGTAAAATGGTATGCGTGAAAAGGCATAGAGAGAGAATTATTTTATGCATATACAAACATGAAAAGAAGAACACATGAGTAACTCGAAGCAGACATTACAAGATCTTCAAAGAACTCTCATGTATGCAATCCAGCACTACTGAAGAACACATGAAGAACACTAGAAATCAGTGAACATACTCACTTGTGAAGGACATCATGATGAACCATGATACTCTATTTTTCAATAAAAAAACCACAGAAGGACTCGGAAGCATTTATTCTAAATCCAACGAGTTCATAGCTGCATTGCTAATCACTAGAGCTTTCTAGACTCTCATATATTTCTCTCTAAGTGATTCATTATTTACTATTTTGAACAATGTGTGTTCCTTATATTATTTACTCACACTGTCTCCTGTACTGAACTGGAGGATACTAAATCCTCATTCCATACTCCACACATCATACTGTATCCCACTGAGGATAGTGGTAGAGTTCAAGTGTGACCTGGATAGCCTGTGTACTGTTGTCATTGTTTTCCCACGAAGAACTATGGTAGAGGTCTTAGGACTTGGAAAATATTGTACTGTTGTTAACCCCAATCCAGGGTGTGAGTCAAATTTATATAATTTTTTGAGAGGACTAAGTCTCTACATGAGACTAAACCTCTTGGTTATATCTGTTCTTCTTTTTTTTTATAATATTAAAGTATACTACATGTATCTTTTTATTCCACTGCTATTATTTTGAAATACAAAACTATTTTAAAGTTACTTTGATAGCTAAATTAGCATTTGTTTATTCTTGTCGTGAACCAGTAGGTTAGATTCAAAAGCTAATTTAATCATGTGATTAAATTGACTGGTATCTAATGAATCTTTAAGAAGATAATTGAACAATTCCAATCTATATAAATTCATAGGAGTTTAATTTTGTTTTTAAATTGGGGGATTTTAAGAGAAATATTTTGAACATAAATTTTAATTGGAACCCAATTCACCCCCCTCTTGGGTATCCACTCCATCCAACATTTGGTATCAGGGGATTGTTTTGTTTATCAATGTTTTCAAATACTCTGTTTTGCAACTGTGAGTTTAATTATATTTTAAAGATCATAAATTTCTGTTAGTTGTAAATTTTATCTCTTAAAAGTAAATTACTAAACTCTAGTACTCTAGTTATGGATAATAGACTAGAAGGTGCTACTACTAACATGCCACCTTTCTTTAATGGTACAAATTATTCCCAGTGGAAACTATAAATGAAAATTCATTTAGAAAGTATGGGATTTGATATCTTGACTGCTATAGAAACTGAATATAAGATTCCAGCAACTGTTAGAACTACTTAGGATGAAGCTACATAGATAGATTACAATAATAATTGTAAAGCTATGAATGCCCTCTATTGTGATTTAGGAGATGAAGAGTTCAATAGAATATCTGCTTGTAAAACTGCCTATGAAATATGGGATACTTTGAGTGTTTCTCATAAAGGAACAAATAATGTTAAAAAAATGAGATTGAATACATATACTATTAAATATGATAATTTTACAATGAAGACTAATGAACCTATCTCTGAAATGTATCTCAGGTTCAATGAGGTTGTCAATAAAATGATCTCTCTTGGAAGAGATGTCACTGATAAGGAACAAATCATGAGAATATTGAGATGTCTACTAGATCGATGGAGAGGCACTTCTATTTCAATTAGAGAATCATGTGACATAATCAAACTACCAGTAAACGAGCTCATTGGTAAGCTTACAATGTATGAGAAAGAACTCATGGTGAATAAGGAGGATGATAATGAACTTGAAAGGAAGTCTGTAGCTTTTAAATCTACTGCTTCGAAGAGCAAGGATAAAGACAATGTTCAAATAGAAACTGAAAGTTCAACAAGTGAAGATTCAAACTCTGACAGTGATGCTGAGATGGCTCAGATAGCCAAGAGATTCAATAAGTTCTATAGGAAGAATAAATTCTTCAGAAAATCTAATTACAAAGGAAATTATGACAACAAGGGACATTGGAAAAAGGATTTGAAAAATCCTAACAAGAATGATGAAGTTGTCTGCTATGACTGCAAAAGGAAAGGTAACATTAAAGCGGACTATCCAAAATTGAAATTCAAAAAGAAATATGACTACAAGGACAATAAGTATAAGAATTCTATGAATGCTACTAAGAGTGCTTTAGAAGACAACATAAGTGAATCTGACGTTTCTTATTCTGAAATGAATCATGCCAACATGTGCTTCATGACCAATGCCTCTGAGGTACTTTTTTCCCCTATGCTGAATGATTATTATTCTCGAACTGATTCTAAATCTGAAAACATGTCTATTAAGGAACTATTTGAATATTGTAACACGCTAGAAGTAAAATGTAATGAAATTAAGGATAAGTAAAAATACATAAAGAAATAGCATGCTCTCACTGCCAATGTTAAATCTACCCTTGATATAGAAAAAGAAAAGAATGCTCAACTATTAGAAAAAAAATTGAACTAAAACTTTCTAATTAGAAACTTAGAAAGGTCTTAGAAAAATTCAGAAATGGAAAATATACACTTACAAAAATTCTAGGTAAGATAGTGGCACAAAAGTATTCTACATGAATAGGTTGTCAACCTAAAAAAAGACAGTTTACTAAAATTAAATTTATTCCTAAATCTGGACAAAATTGTGCTAGTTCTAGTTCTAGAAATTCATATGATTGAACTAGTTACTCACACAGTCACAAATCAAATAGAGTTTATCTTTAAAAATATGTTGAATCTCTTAATTACATGAGACCAATAAGACAAATATGGATACCTAATTCTTTGATTGCTAACCTATCTGGACCCAAGAAGATCTGGGTACCAAAATCATTTTCCAGCTAAATCTGTTTTGTGGGAAACATATTTGAAGAGTTCTCACAAGAAGATATGGTACTTGGATAGTTGATCTTCAAGACATAAGTCTAGAGATTACTCATGCTTCAAGAGTCTAATCAAAGTTTATAGAGGCCATGTCACCTTTGGTGATAACTCTAAAGGAAAAATCATCGGCATATGCCAAATTGGTAACACTGATTTAGTTTTGATTTCTAAAGATTTATTTGTTGATGGAAATAAGTATAACCTGTTAATTATTTCTATATTATGTGATGATGGATTTAATATGAAATTTGAAAATTATTCCTGTAATGTTTTTAACTCTAAAAATGTTTTAGTATTCCCTGCCTTGAGAAATGAAAATGTTTATGCTGTTGATTTGAATTGTTTATCTAAACAAAATGTTACTTGCCTAAATTATTTTCATAAAGAATCATGAATATGGAACAGATGATTAGGACATTGCAATATACATTCACTTAGAAAGCTGACTAGGAAGAACATGGTTAGAGACATACCCAAACTTGAATTCCCAAATGACAAAGTTTGTAATCCCTGTCAAAAGGGAAAGCAACATAAATTTTCTTTTAAATCAAATAATGAAGTCTCAACATCTCAACCTCTCAAGTTGGTTCACATGGATTTGTTTGGAACTTCTAGAGTTTCTAGTTTAAATGAGAAGCACTATGTCTATGTCCTAGCAGGTGACTTTTCTAGATATACTTGGGTGTACTTCTTCGCTCACAAAAGTGAAGCTTGTTCTTACTTTATTAAATACTCCAAGTCTGTAGAAAAATGTAGTGGACTTAATATTAAAACCCTGAGAAGTGATCATGTCCGTGAGTTTAAAAATCATGAGATTGAATCTTATTTATCACATAATGGCTATAGTCACAATTTCTCTGCCCCTAGGACACCTCAACCAAATAGTGTAGTAGAAAGAAGAAATAGAACCCTTCAAGAAATAGCAAGAACCATTCTTAATTAGTATGACCTGCCTATTTATTTTTGGGCTGAAGCTATCAATACAGCCTGTTATGTCATCAACAATGTCTTGATCAGACCAGTTCTCAAGAAGAACCCTTATGAATTATGGAATCATAGGAATCCTAATGTTAGTTACTTCATAGTCTTTGGCTGCAAAGTATTTATTCATAATACAAAGGATAATCTGGATAAATTTTTTTCTAAAAATGACGAGGGAATCTTTCTAAGTTATTCCATATCCAGTAAATCTTATAGAGTATTTTATAAAAAGACCAAATGTGTGGAAGAATATGTTCACATCAAGTTTGATGAAACTTATCCACATGAACCTAAACCATCTCTTGAGAAATTTGAAGATGATTTGAGTATTCAGGACCTTTATGATAAAACTAATGAACCTTCTGTAAAAACATAAAGTTCTGGACATATGCCAGAATTTTCGTCTGTTGACCCCGAACCTGTAGATGAATTTGAAATTTCTATCCCTACCTTTACTAGATCAACTAGGATTCTATAGAATCATCCTTTAGATGCTGTTGTTGGTAATCTTGATAGAGGGACACAGACAAGAGCTTATCTAAGAAACCATGTCGAACATCAAGCCTTTATTTCATAGATAAAACCTAAAAATGTCAATGATGCAATCAATGATGAATTTTGGGTAATGGATATGCAAGAAGAGTTAAATCAATTTGAAAGAAACAAAGTCTAGGAATTAGTTGACAGACCCAATGACACTTTAACCATAGAATCTAAATGGGTTTTTATAAATAATGTTGATTATTCTGGATACATAGTTATAAAAAACGATAGGATAGTTGCATAAGGATATAGTCAAGAGGAAGGTATAGACTATGAGGAAACCTTTTCACCTATAGCTAGATTAGAAGTAATTAGGATTTTACTTGCCTATGCTGCTCATATGAATTTCATGTTATATCAAATGTATGTCAAAAGTGCTTTTCTAAATTATTTTATTTTTGATGATGTTTTTTTTGAAAAACCAACTGAATTTACTAATCCTCATTTTCCAAATCGAGTTTTTAAACTTTTTAAAGCTTTATATGGTTTAAAACAAGCTCCAAGAGCTTGGTATGATAGACTTAGTAATTTTCTTATTTCAAAACGTTTTACAAAAGGGATTGCTGATCCAATTATTTTTATTAAAAAAATTTCTAAAGATGTTTTAATAGTACAAATATATGTTGATGATATAATTATTGGATCTTCTAAACATTCTTTATGTACTGATTTTTCAAAAAGTATACAAAATGAATTTGAAATGAGTTTAATGGGAGAACTCAAATATTTTCTTGGATTTCAAGTTTTCCAAAATGAAAATGGTATTATTTTAAATGAAAGTAAATATACAAATAATCTTATAAAACGTTATGGTTTGGATAGTATTAAGGAAAGTGATAATCCTATGAGTACAGTCTGTAAATTGGATGCAGATGAAATTAAGAAACGAGTGGATCAAACCAATTACAGAGGTATGATTGGAAACTTACTTTACCTTACTGCTAGTCGACCAGATATTATGTTTAGTGTATGTATGTATGCAAGATTTCAAGATAATCCAAAAGAATCTCATTTACTTGCTGTTAAAATAATTTTCAAATATCATAAACATACAAAAAATTTATGTTTGTTTTATCCAAAAAGAAAATATTTTGATTTAATCAGTTATTCAGAAGCTGACTTTGCTAGTTGAAAGTTAGATAGGAACAAAACATCTGGAACATGTCATCTTTTGGTAAAGTCCTTGGTATCTTTGTGTAATAAGAAACAAAACTCTGTTGCATAATCTACTGCTGAAGCAGAATACATATCTACTGGTAGTTGTTGTGTAAAAATTTTGTGGATGAAACACACTCTTTTGGACAATGGATATGATTTTAAGAATGTTTCAATCATCTGTGAGAACAATAGTACAATTAACATATCAAAGAACCTGGTTTCTCACTCTAGAACCAAACACATTGATGTAAGGAACCACTTTTTGAGAGACCACTACCAAAAAGGTGATATTACTCTTGAGTTTATAGCTACTGAACATCAATTAGCTAACATTTTCACCAAGCCCTTATGCTCTGAAAGGTTAGACATGATAAAACAAGAGTTGGGAATGACAGATCAGTGAAACTGATCAGTGAAACCGATCTATCAAACCGATCTGTCAAACCGATATGCCAAACCGATCTGTCAAACCGATCTGTCAAACCGATCTGCCAAACCGATATATCAAACCGATCTGTGAAACCAATCTATCAAACCGATCTATCAAACCGATCTGTCAAACCAATATGTCAAACCGATCTTTCAAACCTATCTGTCAAACCGATCTGTCAAACTGATCTCTCAAACCGATCTATCAAACTGGTCTGTCAAACCGATTAGTGAAACAGATCTGTCAAACCGATTTGTCAAACCGATCTCTGAAACCGATATGTCAAACCGATATGTCAAACCGATCTGTCACACCGATCTGTCAAACCGATCTGTCAAACCAATCTTCCTAATCGATTAGTGCTACCTATTTGGTTGTACTATATTTAAAATCATTATTGTCTGTTTAAAATGATGATGTTTTACTTAATCGATATTTTATTATTTTTCAACCCTAAATGATAAAAATAATAACCCGTGGTTATTTCTTTTTCTAATAGACTGTTGACCTTCCATTTCCTACCGAACTCTCTCTTCTCTTTTCTGTAACCTGAGACTTTTGAATCATTCCATGCCTCTCGATTGTCTCAAACCTCAGAATGGCCAATCAAAAGATATAGAGCAAGGAATCTGAAGGATCATCACCTGTCAAGCGTGCTCGAGGTGAGTCGAGAAGTACGACGCAAAGGTCTGTGAACCCAAATCTATAAAAACGGGAAGTTATAGGTGAAAAGGAAATATTTTCAGAATGAGTTTTATCTAGAAAGTCTGTTCTCTTGAAAGTGTTGGAAATGCTATGTTGGAAGAATTGGTTTTGTGATAATAATCGGGTCTTCTACCCGAAGATGGTGCATGAGTTTTATTTAAACATGAATGTAGTATTGGATGGAGGAGAGGCTGAAAGATTGTCTTCAATAGTTGAAGGGAGAAAGATTAGTTTTTCAACAGAACAATGGGCTGAATGTCTAGGAGTACCTCACAATGGAAGATACGAGGACTATTCTGTTAATATTCCTCCCACAACTGATTACTTTTATTATGAGCTAGCCCAGGAGTTATTGACTGGGAAGTCTGAATCGAGGAGGATAACTTCTACTGAGCTGGATGGTGAGAATAGAATCCTGTTTGAATTTATTCAACACCAAATATTTCCTACAATATGTGACTTTGCTTCAGTAAATATCAGGATGTTTTTCTGTTATTCCTCTTGTCGAATGGTGAAAAGATCAATCTATGCATATATTTTGCTGATCATATTATTGAAAAGATAAAACCATCAAAGAAAGCTACTACTTTGTTTTATTCTAAGAAAATTTCTTCCATGTTGAAATTCTTTGGCTGTGTGGACGATGGAGATGAGTGTATCTCATCAATTAGTTTTTGTTTCAAAAATGTTATTTGTAAGAGGATGAAAATCAATTTGAACCCATGAAAGAAAGCTTGGGTTGCTGATAAAGAAAAGTTATATGAGTCCTTCAATCCTACTGATCATCCAAGGAGACCAAAGGGGATAATAGATCCTAGTTTAAAACCTAGGGAGGAAGTGATTTATTCAGATAAAGAAGAGGAAGTACTAGTTCCTAAAGAAACAGGTGAATAAAGTAAGAAGGAAATAAATGAGGATGAAGCTGGTGATAATCTAAATGCTGAAGAGGAGGCTGAATCATCTCCTGATGAGAGGAGTGATCCTTATATAGTTATCCCAAAGAAAAGAAGGTTAGAATTTGGTTCGGCAAGACCTCCTCTCAAGTTACCAGAGATAGAACCACATTTAGATGATGAAGAAGAAGGTGAGACTGTTCAATCAACCCTTGAGGAGTATGAATCCAGTAGTACAGACAGTTCAAGTGAGATATCAGTTAATAATGATGATGATGAAGGTAATGGTAGTGATGAGGGTGATGCTGATGGTGATAGTGATAGTAGTATCAGTGACAATGATAGTGGTAATGCTGATGATGCTAATGCTCGACCTATAGAAGTTCAGAATGTGATCCATGATGATCCTCAACCGTAACCAATTGAGCATGAAAATGTCCCTGAGGCTGAGAGGACAGAACAATCAAAGACCGAGGAGGATGAGGAAGTCCCTCCTGAAAATTCTGGAAGAGATCAGTTTGTGAAACCTCTCTATCCTTTATTTAATGATGCCTGGGAAGAACACCCTTGTCTTGCGGTTCTGGGCTTAGATTACCCAGAGGAAGAGAAAGGAGTAGAAGTGGATATTACACAAGTAAGTGATTCAGTTAAGGCTCATTTAAATGCTGAGTATCTGCAAAAAGCAGAAGTCCAACCTGATCCTTCAGTGTCTCAAGCTAGACCTGATCCTGCAGTTGCTAAATCAGATTTTAACAGGCTTAAGGTTGAATTGATTCAAGAAGTTAGAGATTCTATGAAGGGGGAGCTGTCAAATGCTTCTATACCTGCACCTGTGACTTTATCTAAATCTGCCATGGATGAATTGGCTCAAAGAGTGGTAAGCCTTATCAAACCAGACCTGTGCAATTATAGTGATTCGATTGGTAGGAACATAACCTCTTTGAATCAAACACTCATGGAGTTATGCAGTAATTTGGTTTCTCTGTCAGGAGAGTTCAGAAAAACCATCTCTGGTATGATGGAAGTGTTAATAAATCTGATAGAACATTTGAAGATGGAAGATTTGAGGATATTTAAAGATGAGATCACTCAAGTTGTTGCTCAGGATAGTTCCTCAAAGGTGACTAAGATCACTGGTCATGAGCTTAATACTTTAAAGGATGTTGTTAGAGAAGATTTGGAAGATCTTGGAAAGATTTTAGATTTGGATTCTTTAAAAAATATGAAAGAGCATAGTGATCATATTCATAAAATGGTGCATTTGTATTCAGCTGATGCTACCAAGGCTCAAAAAGTGATTAAGGAGAAAGTGGATCACTATTTCTCTAATATTTACACCAAGCATGAGTTGAATCATCATTTTAAAGTGCTGGCTGGCAATTTTATACTCCCTCCAGTTACTCAAGCTTTTAAGTCTCATGTTCAGCAGTTGAAGGATTTTACTTCTACGTTGGAAAACTTCATACAGAATAAGGATGATTTTGAAAGGGCTATGATGTACAGTGGAGAAGTAATTCAGGACTACATCAATTTTCTCAAACCCTACCTTAATGTGGAAGATAAGGCCATTGTTTTTCCTATTTCTGAGCCTCTTAATTCATCAGATGTTTCTCCCTATTAGATGTTTGTCTCTCACACTCACTCTAGTATTCGGCCAGTCTTTCAACAGAATCCTTCAGAAAGATCTTCTACTCCTCAGCAGGTGACCTTAGAACCCACAATTCATCCAACTCGAGTAATCCTACCTCCTATCTCCATCAGGCTAGTTAATCCTTCCACCCAGCCACCTTCTGGACCATCTTTTCCCCCAACTGCTAAAGGAAAATCTCCCTTACACCCCGAGAAATAGCTATATCTATCAGTTTTTTATAGGGTGTCTATTTCCTGTACATTTTACTTTTGTATGGGATTTTTGTACTCTTTTTCAAACCTTCTTTTTCTATGGAATCTTCTTTCTTATCTTCCTTCTATCCTCTTTTTAATAATACCAAAGGGGGAGAAATTATGGAGATCATGCATATGAGTGGGTGAACTGAATCATGCATATGAGTGGGTGAACTGAATGTGCATATGATCCCATGATGGCTATTTACTACATGAATACATACACAGAGGGAGAAATAATGCCTCTGTATCTCCATGGGAGTAATAATGAAAGGGGAGATTGAATTGTATAATCTGACTTATATTATATGGGGTGAAGGACTCAGTTATATAAGTTCTGTTTAATATTCTAACCCTGTTTTATCTTTTCTCATATATTCTTTTTATATAGGGGGAGCATACTGAATGACATACTATATTCTCTCTACCTTTATGCCATTGATTTGTGATTATCAAAAAGGGGGAGATTGTTGAACCCTATGTGAAATGGTTATTTTAATAATCAAAAATCTTAGTTTTATTTATTTCAATTTAGTCTTTGGATAAAATTGATCTAAATATGTTATATATGTTTAAATCATGTCTACATGTGTTTATCTATGTTAATTTGTGTTTTAGGATGACCTGGAAGTATTCTAGATTGGACAGACACTTTGTGAAAATTCTATGTCTTGACTCATCGTTAGTTATTTTCCAAGTCACCGATGATGAACAGTCGCACTGATGATGAATGGTCGCACCGATGATGAACGGTCGCGCCGATGATGAACGGTTGCACCGATGATGAACAGTCACACCAAGGATGAACAGTCGCACCGATGATGAATGTTCGCACCGATGATGAACGGTCACACCGATGATGAACGGTCGCACCAATAGCAATGGTTGCACTGATGACAACTATCGCACTGATGGCTACCAAAGATGTAAATAGCTACTGATCATGAGTCACTGATACCGATGATCAATGAGCTACCGATGCTGATGCCACCGATACTAATGATCAATGAGCTACCGATGTTGATGCTACCGATACCAATGATCAATGATCTACCGATTCTGATGCTACCGAAACCGAGGAATATTCAAAATGATTCACCGATCTCATGACGCATCGATAGTCATGAAAACTGTTTGAATTTCTATAAACTCTTATTTAATTACAACGGTCATATTTGATGTTTTTAAGGCAATTAATGATATTTAATGTCATTTTTTGGCATGTCAGAAGACCGTACCTCGTACCTATGTAAAAGTTAATAATTCCCATTGACGGAGCATGTGGAATAAAAGGAAGATCGAGCTGCAGTAAAATGGTGAGCATGAAAAGGCATAGAGAGAGAATTATTCCATGCATATACATCCATGAAAAGAAGAACAGACGAGGAACTCAAAGAAGTCATTGAAAGATCTTTAAAGAACTCTTATGAATGCAATCCAGCACTACTGAATAACACACGAAGAACACTGAAAATCAGAGAACATACTCACTTGTGTAGGACATCAAGCTGAACCACAATACTCTGTTTTTCAACAGAAAAACCACTGAAGGACTCAGAAGCATTTCTGCTAAATCCAACGAGTCTAGATCTGCACTGGTAATCACTAGAGCATTCTATACTCTCATATATTTCACTCTAAGTGATTCATTATTTACTATTTTGAATAGTGTGTGTTCTTTGTATTATTTACAGACACACTGTCTCCTGTACGGAACTGGAGGATACTAAATCTTCATTCCAAACATCATACGTCATACTGTATCCCACTAAGGATAGTGGTAGAGGTCATGTGTGACCTGGACAGCCTGTGTGCTGTTGTCATTGTTTTCCCACAAAGAACTGTGGTAGAGGTCTTAGGACCTGGACAATATTGTACTGTTGTAAACCCCGATCTGGGGTGTGGATCAAATTTATATAAATTGTTTGAGAGGACTAAGTCTCTGCTTGAGAATGAACCTCTTGATTTTATCTGTTGTTATTTTTAGTATAACATTAAAGTATACTGCATGTATCTTTTTATTTCATTGCTATTACTTTGAAATACAAAACTATTTTAATGTTACTTTGATAGTTAAATTAGCAAGTGTTTATGCTTGTTGTGAACCAGTAGGTTAGCTTAAAAAGATAATTCAATCCTACAATTAAATTTATTGATATCTAATCAATCTTTAAGAAGCCAATTGAACATTTTCAATCTGTATAAATTCACTACAGTTTAATTTTGTTTTTAAATTGGGGGATTTTAAGAGAAATCTTTTTAACAGAAATTTTAACTGAAACTCAATTCACCCCCCTCTTGAGTATCCACTACGACCAACAGGTCTCATTACATGAAATACATAGTTTATCTTGTATTACAAACAACAACTCAATGATCATATGTTTCATGAAACATCATGTTACGTTGATGAATTATGTTACTCATAACCCCGAGTCTTACCATACAATGATATAATAATAATAATATTATTTAACATGATATTTATCACAGAGTCATTAGAATGTTTGGAATGAAAGAGATCAACTAAATTATGAATATATAACTTGAAAATGTTTTTAAATTTAATTCATTTATTACCAATTAATTACAAATGAATATAAAAACCAACTGAATATAAATGATGTGTTTTTATGAAAAACAAATTTAATGATCAGACTGTAATTTTTTGTTAATGAATTAAATTAATCACTATTATTTAAATATATTAATGAAAATTATATGATAAATATTTAATTTTTTTTAATTCATAAAATATGTTTTATATGCTTATGATAAGAATAAATCCCTTTTAATCATAAAAATATGTATAATTTTAAAAGGTATTTTTACCACCTTTTAATGGAATAATGGATTCCAAAATAAATTTTTACAATTTTCTAGTTTTTATTTACCAAAAAAAATTCATTTTTGAAATATTAATATCAAAATATACTTTAGATTATTTTTTTGGTATTTTTCTAAGAAGTATCATTTTTTGATGAATAGTGAAGGCCATTGAATTTTAATAGAAAAACTGCATTTTTGTCTAATTTATATATATAATTAAATTATATTTTTAATTAATTTTATTTTCTAATTAGTTCATTTAATATTTTTAAATCTAGTTTGTGTCATTTGAATCAATTTCACACTGAAATTGGATATTAAAAAATTTCAAACTTTTCAACATTTCTCTTTCAATACCTGATGTCTCGTTCCACCCATGTGATCAATTTGAAATTATATTATGGAAATTATGTGATTGTAATTTAGAAAAATGGATTCTGTATTTGGAATCAGAATTATTCATAATTTATAATATGTTCAACATAGTTTTTTACCAAAAATATTTGTGAAAACAATTAAAATTATTTACAGTGATTAAGGTAAAATTATTTTCCTTAGTGGTTAAACTTTAGCCTTAACAATCTAAATGACCTAAAAAAATTTCCATAACCCAATGGATATCCATTATTCAAGAATATCTCATATTTTATCTAATTGTAATCATTATTTTTGGCACATTATTTAAGGGATACATCTCAATATTTTTTACCGTTTTAAATTTACATGAATGGTACTGCTCCTCCAATTTAAAAAGGCACTCACCCATCCCACTACTTCACATGCATGAAGCCCTTAAGAAAATCAAAAAAAGAAAAAATAATATAAAAAATACATCCTATAAAACTTTAGTGTAACCATTCATGTAAATCAATGCAATGAATTCTTTTAGAATAAACCAAAAAAAGTTTCCTAAAAGAAGAGGGAATATTCTTCAATGGTGGATTTTATTTATTTATTTATTAAACCCTTAGATTATTCTGATTTAATGATTACATAACAACCCTAGTATCCTCAATATACTAATATATTTTTAAATTAGGTCTTTTAGGTACACCTATAGACACTTCTATTGAATGGGTAATGAAATCACAGTTCGTTTGTACGGCAAACTACCGTCATGAAAAACGATGTTGTTCATTTTTTCTTTCCCACCTATCATTGATAGTAATTATATTGAAAATACAATTTCTATTTTATATGTATGATATTTATAATTTCCTAATTATTATTTAATTATTATATAACACATACCTTCAACCTTTCAATTTTTTTGGAATATAATAACATCGTTTGTTGACATTTGGACTACTGCCTCCTGAAAGCGATGTGATCTATTCAAACATTACATTGAATGTGTTGAGGATAGGTATAATATTCATACATTATATAAATTTAATCTATATTATTTTCATGAATTAATTACATTTCTTGAAATATTATATATCATTTTCTTTATTACAATTTTCAAATACTAAAAAAGTGATAACATCGTTTGTGGACGTGTGGACTACCACCTCCTTGAAGCGATGTGATTCCATTTAAATCACAAGAATTATATATATAATTATATATGATTGGATAATATATTATTTCTAATATAATTATAATTCATTAAAAATAAATTTTACTTACCATTTTCTTTAATGATCATTGAAAAATGGGAATGCTACTCTTACGTACGTATCACCTATCGTCTAAATAACTATAACGTTTGTTCATTTTTCTTAACTATATTTCATGATTGGGTTAAAAATTTAAATTTATGTATAAATAATATAATTATATCACTATTATTATTATTCAGGTGATGTTTTAATAATGTCTATTTGAGCATAGTCATCCCATCAAAGTTAGTTTTGACACATAAGGTGAACATGGTCAAAACATACAACTTATACATTACTAATTAGGTAATTTTTTATTACATGTTTATAAGTGAAATAAAATTAATATTAAAATTAGAAATGGATTTAAAGAAGTTAAATAATTCAAATAATTTTATTATTTAGGATGATATAAAAAATAATGAAAAATGAGACTCAAGGCAAGGGATTTCTTAACTCAATTTCCATTCAGTGGGTTACACGTCATTATAATTGGTTATGTTATTCCACGAATATGGGTGAAATTACCAATTTTTGTTTAATTTTTTTATAACACTTATGGTTTTTGGATTTTAATTTTTCAAACATAGTTACTTCACTATTTTATTCTCACACCAATTATACAATCTTCATAATGGATTTTATGTCACTTTTTACATCTTTGAGATAAATGTCATATTCACAAAATACTTATTTTGTGTGGTGTATATACATGGAGTTTTGATATACTATATAATGAATAATTTATATTAATCTTATTTAAATGTTTTATTTTTTGATTGTTACTTTTGTGGTTTCAGATTAAGATGCTACCACTATTGTATGAGGATTTCTTGTATAACTTTTATTTCTACGAGACTTATGTCATATTCAACACATAAATTTTTTATTGTATATAACGACCATAAAATTATTTTATTACTATTTTACATTAATTTATTCATATTTTTATATCCATATCATGATCTCCCTTTCATAGGATTTTCGGTTTTAATGTTACCAAAGAGGTAATGTATTTTTGTCACAATTTTCTTTCATTGAGACCTTTGATATGTTATACACCTATATTATTTTATGATATGTTTATACTTATAATAAGAAATTTTATATCATAAATATCCTTATTATAATCATATTATAAGTTTCATTTATTTTATTCCTTCATGGGGTTTATAATTCAATTGTTTCAAGGTGGTATGATCACTTTGGAGTGATTAATGAATATTTTCTTGGTGAATGTTTTTATGATATTTTAAGGAAATATCCATTAATAAATATAAAAAACACATTTTGATATTAATTAAACATTGAGTATATTTTGTATTAAAACTGTAATCATTCTTTCATTGGAAATATTTTTATTTTTTCAAAGATATTGTTATGAAACTAATTTCTATTCAATGGGTTGATTATGAGCAAAAGAGATCGTAATGAACCCCATTTATTTTCCATGGTTTAATCATGTTACAAAGACTGTTTTATGGTACCCATTTACTTTACATGGGTTAATCATGTCCCAATGATATTTTTATGGAACCAAATTCTTTTCCACATGTTATTCATGTTTCAAAAATATTCTTATATAACCCATTTATTTTCATTAATATAATCATGTTTCGAATATATTGTTTGGGAACCCATTTATTTTACATGAGATAACCATGTTTCAAAGAGTTTTTTAAAGAATTATATTCTTTTACATGGTTAAATTATTTTATAAAGTGATTGACATGATACCCATTTCTTTTTCACTGGTTTATCATGTTAAAAATTAATAATGATAGTTTCAATGAGTTTTGTGATGAATGTGTTTTATTCATTATACATGAGAATTATATGAAATATTTTAGAGTGATATAGCTTATACAAAGGATGTATCCCCATTATATCTTATGTGTGATCTTGATATAGCCTATATGAAGGGTTGATCCCCATTATACCTCATGAAAAATGGGTGAGCCCTATCCAGCTTATACAAAGAGTTAACCACATTACAAATGTCCAATGCACTGGGTAATGATAATATTGGACACGAATATATGGTTATTTCAATTAAAAGGGGGTTTAAAGGGTTTCAAAAGGGTTTTGATAATGTTCTTATACATTATACCAAAACCAATTATAATTGTTAGTTATGAGATTATAATGTTTCTAATGATCGAGATTGATATCACATGGATTTTGATTATTGATTCTAATGACTCTTTCCTTTTCCATATTTTCATATTTTGTGATTTAAGTGTTGTTGTTTATGGTTTAATTTAGGATTTTTTCATGCACTTTAATTATATCACCATACCATTATGCACTTCTTATTATCTTTGAAGACATTCAATTGTTAATACTTATGTTTACCCTTATATGGAATTTTATATCACCCTTATTATATTTCCTTTTCCTCATGTTTTAGATAAATTAGGTAGAATGAGTTCTTTCTAGAATGTATTTCATTGGGATAATGATTATGTAAAAATGTGATAAGGATTAGTTGGGTTAAGTTTGAGAAATTCACATTTAATGTCATGTGAATCATTTTTGTAGGAGTTTGTCCTAATTTACAAAAACTCTAATCATAAATGTTCCTGTAGTATATAAGTGACCAATATTTTCCATCTTATTTTTTAATGTTTGGATGAAACATTTTCATCACAATTATCAACACCAAATCCTGTAATGTAAAAGAGAACTCTCATTATTGTTTAAATTTCTATATTTACAATAATTCCACTCATCCTCTACTAAAATAAAGAACTCAAACCTCATAATTATTCAAAATTTTAATGTAATTTATATCATCCAGAAACTAACCAAATAATCTCCCAATGTCCCTCCTATCATCTAATAATCCCTACCATGGTAGAATGAAAACCGTGGAATTATTTTGGTATAAACTAAAAGGTGTTCCCTTAAAAAGATGTAACATTATTCAATGATCATTGTTGTTTTATTTCATTCCACACCCCTTAAATTTTACGTATTGAATGATTATTTTATATTATAAATGTACTTAATTTACTGATATATTTTTATGTGAAGGGTTCAACCTATACCTTCACACACATCCCTTAAATGGGTAACACAATCACTATTCATGTAGACGTCGAACTAACACCTCAAGAAATAATGTCATTAATTTTCTATTACCATATATCATTGTTAGTCATTATGATAGATAAAATACTTTTAAATTATATATATGATATTTATAACTTATTAATAATATTTTATTTATTATATAACACATAAATACATGCTTTCCATTTTTTGGGAATACGATAACATCGTTTATGGATGTGTGGACTACCGCCTATTGAAAGTGATGCGATTCATTAAAATAATTCATGGAATGTATTATGGATGTGTTTAATAAAAATATGTGATATAAATAAAATATTGATATTCATGAAATAATTACCTTTCTGGAAATATAATATATCATTTTATTTAATACAATTCTCAAACACTCCCAATGTGATAACATCATTCGTGGATGTGTAGAAAACCACCATATCAAAGCGATGCGATTAAATTTACATCATAGGAATTATATATATAAGTATATATGATTAAATAATATGTTATTTATTATATAATTATAATTGTGTAATTATAAATGTTACTTAAACTTATGTCCATTAAGTTCGTTGAAAAATGAGAATGTTACTCAAATGATCGTACGACCAACCGACTCCATGATTATAAAGTGGGTTCATTTTTCATAAACAAAATTCATGATTTCTTTTAAAAGTAAATTTTATATATAAATATGACAATTATTTAATTATTATTATTATCTTGTATATGTTTTTATAATGACCTATTTGACATTATCCATCCTATCAAATTCATTTTTGAAACACAAGCTGAATATGGTCAAAACATATGACCTAAACATTATTGATTATGTAGTTGTATATATACTATGAATAAGTGAAATGAAATTCTTAATATTAATTTAAAATTATTTTAATCATGTGAATAATTAACATAATTTTATTATTATGGATTATAGTAGAAATTTATGAGAAATTATACACATGGTTTTGGATTTCATAACTCAATTTCCATTCATTCAGTTAAACTTATATGTCATTGGTTATGTTATGACAAGAATATGTGTGAAATGACCACCGATTTTTAAAAAATATATTTATAATTTTATTGTATTGATTTTCATTTTTAACATATAATAAATTCCTTGATTTATTCTCACTCCAATGATATAATAATTGTAATGGATTTCCAGGTCACTTTTCACATCTTTGAGAAAAATGTATTATTCACATATTAATTCTTTTTTTTTGTGTATAAACGCCCCTATTGATAGATTATATCATTAGTTGTTTTATCTCCATTGTACATAAATGTTTTATTTTATTTTTATTACTTTTAGGATTTATGATTTTGATGTTAATACTGCCATAAGAGTATTTCCAGTCTCACTTTTATTTTTCCAAGGATTATTCTATATACACCAATTTTTTGTGGTGTATATACATCCCTTGAAATTATTTTGTGATTATATAATTAAATTTTTGGGTATTTACATATTCATTTTATGGTCTCCCTTTCATGAGGTTAATAGATTCAATGTTACCAAATCTTTAATGGAATTTCATCACAATTTTACTTCTTTGAGATGTTTTTTATGTTATACACCTATATTATTATTTTGGGTGTATATAAATATCTATAGAAATGGTATTTTATGAATATGATTATTATAATTATATTATAACATTATTTTAATTTTATTCCTTCATGGGAATTATAAAATAATTGTTTAAATGTGGTTTGGGACACTTTTTGAATGTTTAAAGACTATTTTCCTCATGATGTTTTTAGATAATATATTAAGCCAATTTCAATTTATAAATGTAAAAAACTTTTTGGTTACATATCCTCCAATGCAGATATTTTTTATTCAAACCATCCCCACTGTTTCTTTGGATGCATTATGATTGTTTCAATGAGATTGTTATGAAACCAGTTTCTTTTCTATTTGTTGATTATATCCAAAATTGATTGTTATGAAACCCATTTCATTTCCATTTTTCAATGATGTTTCAGTTAGATTGTTATGGATCCCATTTACTTTCAATAGATTAATCATTTTCTTCATATATTTTTATGGAAACCCTTTTTTCCACGGGTTAATCATGATTCAAATATATTTCTATGGAAACAATTTCTTTTCTATTAGTTATTATTGATTCTATATGATTGTTATTGAAACAATTTATCTTCCATGGGTTAATCACGTTTCAGATAGATTATATGGGAACTAATTTATTTTACAATAGATAAACTTGTTTTAAATTGTTTGTTATGGAACCTATTTCTTTTCCATGCCTTAATCATGTCACTAATACATTTACATAAAACCATTTATTTTCCATGGGTTTATTAGGTTAAAAATGAATATCGATTGTTTCTATCAGTTTTTTGATGAATGTGTTTTATTCATGGTGCATGAAAATTATATGAAACAAGTATTCCTCATACAGATTATATGAATGGTTTAACCGAATTATATGTCACAGGTGATCCTCATATAACTTATACAAAGGGTTGAGCCCCACTATAATTAAAGATAAGCAGGTGATCTTGATATAGTTTATACAAAGAGTGGGCCCCATTATAGATCAATAATTCATTGGGTAATGATAATTTTGGAAGTCAGAAATATGGTTATTCCAATTGAAAGGGGTTTAAAGGGTTTTATTAAAGTGATGGTCTAACTTACAATTTTTTTTTAATTTTATGTTTTGAGTTTATAATAATTCTAATTATATAGACTAATATCACAATGATTTTGATTATTGATTCTAATGAATATTTCTTTTTCCAGGTTTTAATATTTTATAATCCTTGTGTTGATGTGTATTAGTTTCTTTATGATTCACTCATGAAAATTGATTATATCATGATAACTTTACACTATTCTTATTCTCATTGGTGACATTGTATTGTTAATGCTTATGTTTACCCTTAACGAGCATTTGAGATCAACCATATTATATTCCTTTTCTTATGGGTTTAAAGAAATGATGTGAATGAGTTATATCTGGAAGGGATTTTATATGGTTAATGATGATGTATTTATGTGATAATGTAAAGTCAGATCAAGTGGGAGAAATTATCATTTAAATTCAAGTGAATCGTTATTATAGGCGGTTGTCTTAATTTTATAAAACTCGAAACAAAAATGGTCCTGCAATATGTATGTGACCAATGTTTACTATTTGATGTTGTAAAGTTTAGATGAATAATTTGAGTCCTAATTATCAACTTCAAAGCCAAAAAGGTAAAATATTTGGATATCATGACAATATATAGGAGTGCGGGTCTTGGGTTGTTATATCATAAAATTAGAACTAGACTCTCTTCAACTAATCTCAAAAAATATTTTAGTCATTCGAAATAAATATCAAATATTTATTTAACAATGAATACATTAATATTAAATCATAATATGTCTTCAATGGTTTCAACATTTCTTTGGATCTCCTATATTCTATTTTAAAAAATATAAAATTATTTAATAACAACATAATATTTTGTCAATCATCTTATGCTTCAGGAATATCTACACTATTGTAGAGAACACTTATAATCTTATAATATATTATGAACATGAATATCAACATAATAAATCATCTAATTAAATTTAATTCTCATATAGAATCAAAAACCACCAACATAATTACCCATAATGAATGGTGAGCCACTTCACATTACTTTACTGAGATAAGGAACATTATTATTTTCATGTCCAATATTAGATTCCTTTACAAATTTACTACAATTTTTTTTTCAATAAATACATCTTCAACTTCATACATCCAAAGGTAACATAAACACCACTATTTATATTTGTTTTTAATTCCATATTTTCTCAAAATTCAATGAAATCCTTCACCTTAATATAAATAATAAATTAAAAGGAGTGAAATATGTTCCCCTTATTGATATAAAAAATTCCATGTGAATATATTCTCTTTTCAAACTTTTATAATTTTAATAAATCAATTGTTCTGTAAATTTATTCCCCATTTCACATATTCTCTATCAATTCCATAAGAAAATAGGTGCTTCATATATTCTCCAATTTACGATCCATACACTAATTTATATTAAATCTATTTAAGATAAATTGCTATATAAAATACGAGTAAACAATTATGAAAACAAATTGTCTAGAATATTTCATAATTGTAATTCCAATATTCTATCATCTTTTTTGGGGTTGTTAAAATATATTTTCAAGAAGTTTTAATAAACTACAGTCACTTGTATAGTAACATAAAAAAATTTCAGGTTAAAGATATATTTATTTAAATAATTTTTAGATGATAACTCCCCACGAAATACATATAAAACATGAATATCAAATGTGATGAGACTGTGAAATTCATACCATAATATTCAATTTTATTAAATGATATCCATAATTCTAGATTTAATGAATGTATTAAAACCCTTATAGCATCACATTTTTTGATATCTCCCCTGAAGGGATTTGTTATAATATAATTCTTATTCAAATCAATCTTCAATAATGAACAAAAAAGTACATTGTTGAATATGATAGCCATCAATAAACACTTAATTATAATGCTCAATGCTAAGAGAAATTTCTCAAAACAAAGATTATTTCTTTTATGATTTAATATGTCTAGATGCATTATCCAATATTAAATATCTCACCATGTTTCTCATTGTGTATCATTAAATGTTTCTTCATTTAAGATTTCTTTTTATTCGGATTGATTTTATTCACCATATCTTTTAGATAATATTATTTTTAATCATCTTTCTCTATCTCTTTGAAAATTTCCAACCAATCATTCCATATGATAATACACACTTTTGGATCATTATTTGGGTTAATGTTGTGTATTAAATCCATTTTAAAACCAACCTTCTAAATTGAAGTAGATGATGGATATTTCCCATTTTATTATAATTACTCTTTTTTGTGGCTACCATTTCATTAATTTGATATCAATGTGGCTTAAATCTTACACCTTACACAAAAAATGTTCATATTCTTTTCGGATACACTTCTTGGAAAACTCTCAACCTCATCAAAAGGATTTCCAATAACCAATATAATCTCATTGTCTTTACCATGTGAATATTCACTTTTGGATTATATCTTGTTCCACTTCACCTTGATTCCATTTTCCATTTTACAGTGGTCCATGATGTGGACTCACATAATAAAAAAAAATCTTCATCTCCCTATATGTTTGAAATACTATTTAATATTCTTCATGGACATCTTGAGCTAATTTTTGTAACAAATTATTAAATTTAATGTAATATAAATAAAGACTTATTAACACTATGGACAAAATTCTTCACCTATTTTGGAATTCTATCCTCATTATCATGAGGGTTTGGATGGGTTGTTATATACCACTACTCCTTATAATATTTTCCATATATGTTGAAAAAATTATAAAATATCTCTATACTTTAAACTTTTCTCTTGAAAGACTAATTATTACGTCTATATAAAATCCTCTTCCTTCATGAAGGGTTAATTTTTTATGAAAAATAATTCCCCTTACATTAGGATTTCTATAATTTATATAGGTTTACATGTTGTTCCAAAATTCAATATCCCTATGCTCAAATAACAAAAATCACCAGCATATTTCAATTTATTAATTTATTTTTATTGCTAATATAGTCTTTTCTAATAGACTCTCTTACAGTTTTTGGGTAGGAACATAAATTTTGTTCTCATATAGGGGGATTTTTTTCCATGAAAAATGTTACATAAACACTTGGTTTATTGGTTCATAACTATATTTTTTACTCCTATACATTAATAACATTTTTTAATTTTAATATATATATATATATGAAAATATGGAGTATTAAGAATAATAATATTCCAATGGTTCATGTGATGCATTTTTATTTGATACTGAGGTTTTAGCTTATATAGATGATCTCAATATCATTATGTCACAATTTTGAGTCCTCGTAGAAGAAGAAACAAATTATTATATTTTCAAAGCTATATTTTTTTGATATTGTTTGGATGTTCTAGGATGTGTACATTATAAATTTTTCAAAATAACTTCCATATCAAGGAACCTCACATTAAAGGTATATTTCTCATACTCACCAAATCTTAACCTATCTTACAGAACATTCTAAAGCATCTAAATTTTATTCTCAAATATTTTCCTTATCTCAATTTACAAATTATCTTGCTTTATTACACCATTTTTTACAGATTCAATAATGGAAGATTTTAACTACATGAAGACTTCATAAAAGTTTTCAAAAAAATTAAATATATTATTGAATTATTTTTCAGACACATATCTCTCTCAAATAACTCTTTAAAATTATTCATCGTCCATCGAAAATTTATCTTAACAAAGAATAAATTTTTCTTCCATATGATTCAAAAGAACTGTGAGAGTGTGGAATCATATTATTATTTTTTCTAGTGCATCCTCCAAATAATCAAAATTTTCTTATTGCTATGATTTCTCATCAATAATTCCCTTGATGTATGAAAATATTTAAGTAACAACTTCAAAATGGATCTTCATCACATGCTACATAACATAATAATAAAATTCATAGAGTAACTAATTAAACACATATTTATCACAATATATTCTTGTAAAACTAGAGGACTTGGGATAAATTGAATTAGCAATAAACTTACCAATATGACAACCTTTAACATGTGGGTTTTCCTATTATATTCATGAGGATTTTATGATATTTCCCCCCTTTTTATCCATATTTATCAAGGTATTTTCTAAAACATTCAATTTTTTATTAATAAAGACGTGGGATGTTTCTTCTAACTAAAGAAGTTTCAAATTCTATTCTCATCTTATTTCAAATCAACACATCACGAAATCTTGAGATTAAATGAGAATGTAATATGTAGATCTAATTATTGGGATCCTATTTTCTGAAAATAATTTAAATTCATAATTCATTGGTCTAGACACAGGTGATAATGGGGGTGGTGCTGAATCAAGTGTGGTTAACATTTTACCAAAATTAAATCCATCCTTTAATTTATAAACCCCTTTAAGTAATTTAAAATTCAATTGAATGTTATGAATCAACTTTATCATCATTTTCCACCCAACCCATACACACCAAATGAAACAATGTAATGAATAAAGGTAATTAAAAATTTATTTTTACAATGCTTGGACTCAATGTTAGGATTCCCCTTGAAATAACCGGTTATTTTACTGGTCCACATATTTGAAAAAAATAATCTTATTATAAATTACAATAGATTTGAGGGTTTTTATCCAAAAACACTCTATCACCATATTACATAGGTAATGGTTTCACAAATTGACACTTGTGAAAAATGAATCCACGGTATTAAAAAATTGAATAGAATAATGTACTACATCCTATAATTTTTTTTATCTTGATTGGTATTTCATCTTCCTCATTATTGAACTCGATAAAAATCTAACCTTGGATGTCCCTGTATCCACTATAACAAATCTTATACCTCAAATAGAGTCTTCAATATCATATTGATCTTTATGAAAAGAACCTGAAACGTGATCTCAAATTTTTTTACTCAGTTCCTAGCACTTCTAAATCATTTCATGGAAATCTCATACCCAATAATTAATAATATTTATAGCTTTTGAAAATTCTATATGCAATCAATTGTATTGATCATAGTGAGATCTTCTTCTTATTCCCCTTTATTTGATCAACGTTATCTTAAAACATTTGTTAACTATAAAAAATGTTTAAAAATACAACATCAACTTCAAACACCATGGGAAATTCTTAGTCGCTGATAAATTTGTTAAATTATTAGAGTGTATTTTTTATTTTATAATTCATTTAAAAAAAATAAAAATCATAAATACACACATGGGAAAATAAAATAAAAAATATAAAAATATTTTTACCACCCTAGATGTATTCATTTAACATTTTTCAATATAACATAATCATGTGTTATAATTAAAATAATGTAATGATAGTGTCATAAGAAATGTTATATATAAAATATCCAAATGAGTCATTCATGGTGAAAAACATGGGAAAATGATATCATGACTATCTTTAACCTTATTTGAAAAATGTATAAAACACTCCCAATGCCATATATATATATATATTAAATATATGGTTGAGGAACTTATGCATTAAGGATTTATGGATGTGATTGTTTTTAATTTATGTTGTTTTTTCCAGGAAGTGTGGTTATTTACCTGAGTTACCAAATTGGGAGAATGAACCATATTAATATTATGGTTTTTAAAATTTTTAATATCAGGGTTACCGCAATATTTAGAAAACTAAGTGTGTAAACCATTTGGCCTACTCCAGGTTTGGAATATTGATCATTTAATGTTCTTTTCAATTGGGTTTTCACCTCATATATTCTTTTTATCAATGGGGTACACCTAAAAGTTCCTTAATGACAATTAATTCCTCCCTCTCTCCATCCTTGTATGATTTGGGGTGATTGTTTTGGGGATTATTCACCCATATTGAGTGGTAAATTCATTATTTCAATCTTTTCTTGCTTTTTTACTTTTTCAGCTATATTATCTTACAAAAATAATTTTTTTATTAAAACTACAAGTCTTGGGATGTAAAGATATTTTTGGTTTGTGGTATCTAGGTTTGTGGAGTCTTTATTTCAACCTATGCTATTGGATCTTTTCAAAGGCGATATGGTTCCTTCACTTAAGGTAGGTGTTCATATTTCTTTTTCATTTACTTTGAGAGTTCCACGAATTATTGAGATTTAAAGGTTGTTGTTGATATAGAAATTGTAATTACATGATTTGTGAATATTATTTTCAAAGGTTTTCATTAATATCTTTTGGATATTCCATTGGCACTATCGGTGGATTTCATAAATAAATTGAATATTCTTTTTAAATAGTGTTTTATATATTAAAAGTATTAGATAAATTTCCAATGTTGGATTCATCAAGGGAAATAACTTATCATTTATTTTATGATTCAAATTGACTTATAAAGTGGGTTGTTTTATTATTTAAGTGTTTTATAATTTTTAAGGGTGGTATGTATTACTGATACATTTGTTTAGAAAACCTCCTTGGATTGTGTGTTATTATTATTTGACATTATTCAATTGTTTTTTGGGAATTGTTTTTTTAAAATATATTTTTAGAACTGATTTAAAAAACATGTGGGTACAATTTATAAAGTTAATGCATAGTTGGAATACTATGGAATAATATTTGGCTGGTTTTTAGGTACAACCATGTTCATCCCAATTATAGTATATTTTTGATGCATTTGTGTAATTCGGGATGGATAATTTGTGACTGAATATTGAAATTGTTATTATGGGTTTGGTATCCCATTAAATTGGTGTTGTAGGTGGGATATATATTGAAATTATATAATTTTCCTTGGTATATGATGAGATCATGTGATAGATGGACATTTTAAATAATCCCAACTCCCTTTTCTATTTAATTAGGAACTCTATCATGCATATTGAGAAATCATGTGATTGGTGTCATGCTAGTTTACATTTGACACTAGCTAGTAGACTCTAATTATATTGGTACAACCTGTATAAAGGGTGTTTCTTCAATATGTCTAGTTGAGACTGATTAGAGTGATGAGTTTTGGGACCTTAAATCATGGCTGTAGTTGGTTCCACCTATAAACATCAAGTATTATCCCATTATTCTTTATAAAACTACCCAATGATATGTATATATCCATGATTTAATTTTTACATATTCATATTGTGATATTTTTCTTCTTTTATTAATTTTATATTGATGTATTTATTTTTTTAGTTATTAATTGATGGTATAAAATTATTCATTCACTTATTATTGTGTGTTCACTTGTGATTTTCAATGGTTTTACATTACATTTCAACCTTTCATTATGTGCGTTTTTAAGCGGCGTGTCATGTTTTTATTTTAAAATGTGGAATTTCTAAATTTAAATTTAAATATATTTTCATATTCTAAAAAAAACCTTTAGTTGATGTTCATTTTTCTAATGACATATAATTGTAATGAAAACTATTAGAACCTATTTTTTTCAAACTAGAATATTTGTTTTATATTATAAAAGGAATGGTATGGGATCTGGATGGTATCCTACAATGAATTGAATCACACCTAGTAAAATCACATTAGTTGGTACATAACTGTCGTGCATTATGATGTTAAGTAAAATTTGTGATTCTAGGATTTGATGGAACTAATTTTATAAGGGATGTAGGTAGTCATTGATTTATGTTGGTTACATACAATCACAAGGTAATAGTCGGGTAGTTCTTGAGATTATTAGATGTGTAGAATATTTTTATTTATCAACCCCTTTATCCTTATACTTTTGTTTTAGTCTCATGTCTTCTATTATGATTCTTATAATATGTGTCTGATTTTTTTAAATATCATTGTAGTATTTATTTTTGTTCCTTATTGAAATGTAATGTTTGGTTAAATATTACCTTTGAACTGCTTATTTATTTAACTCTACTATATAACACATGGATACCTCATGTCAGTTTCATAGCTGGAACCCAGTGTTTGCTAGTTGAATTTTTAATGTTAAATAATTCCCAATGATCATGATTTGATACACTCGACATTTTTTTACAACTCGTAGATATTAAGAATGTGTTGTGGTTTTGTGGTGAGGCTATTTTTTTTGACCCAAGATAGTTTATATTAAATTTTGTCAGATAACTCTCATTAGTTAGGGCTTAATGGTATTTAGAAGATTAGAGCATATGATATTGAGTGGTAGGTGTGAGCATGTTGCTATCCGACACTTATATTGGATGTCTACTTACTATGGGGTGTCTAGAGCTTTATTTTTAATTAGGGATTTATATTTGTCCATTATTTAAAATTTATTGAATTATTTTTTTGTACATTATGTTTTAATGAGAAAAAAATAGTTATTTATAGAAATTCCTAGTTTTAGGTTAAAATTGGATGAAATCCAAGAGGTGTACAATTAATTTTAACGGCAACTCAAAGTATATGGATCCTTTACATATGTAAAACAGGTGACTCGTTATAAAAATATCATGGTTGAGATATGATATGACAAACCATGTGGCCAAAAATTATGTAGGGGTACAATTCATGAAACATCAAGGATTTTCCCATTTTGATATTTTAAATAGTAATATGATTGTCATTTCCTATCGATGAGTAATGAAGTTAATTTTTTATGGAATCAAATTAGGATTATTTATGATTTAATGCGATGATTCATGTATGTGAGTTTGAAATTGTTTGGTAAACCATGATAATGTGATATGGTATGGTTTTAAATTTTTTTGAATGTTAATTCTAATGATTTTAGAAAAGTAATTTAATTTCTGTCCTTTATGTTTTAAAATATGTTGGATAAGTGACAGGAAATGTTTTTAATGTTTTTTAGGTGTAAAAATATAAAACTAATTTTTTTTAATATTGATATATTTGATTTATGACATTGTATCTATTGTATTTGGATTTATAATTGTTTAATTGATTGCTGTATTCTGTTATGTTTTAGAATATGTCCCCTAGAAATGAATTAACCAATCAATTAGGGAATGATTTAGGTAGTAATTCTAACGAACCGGGAGTTGGATTCTTATTATCTAACTATGTATGGAATCATGATGGAGTGAATTTACCATGTTTATATATATATATTTCAGACAATTTAGGGGGCTATATAAATTGGTATCCTCTATTGTGATATGAACAATTTCCTTCGAGATATATTTGAATGGATCATATGGTAGAAGAAATATTTTACTCCTTCAAAACTCCAAAGACCACAAGGGTGAATACCATTGGTTTTTTGTTTGAGTTTTCATGTCTATAATGGTAGAATTCAATCATATTTTCTAGACCACTTGAATTGATGTCGTGGGTGTACTTATTGATTATTCTAATTCAATTTATTTACCTAGTGCATGCAATTTTCTTTTCATTATTAAAATTATTTATTATTCATAATTGTGACCAGTTAGTGTAATTGTATTCCTAAAATATTTCCAAACTATATCTCTTATCACCTAATATTTATGCTAATGATTTGAAGAATTTTAGGTCATTTGAGAAGGTTCATTCTACATATATTCGTAAAATAATGACACTTATTGTCTCTACTATGTATATGGATGTAGCTTTGAAATTAAATTAGCAACTCCACCCCCTACAACCTCCCCGGTGATAAGGAGGCTATTGGTATTCATCTCGTGTGTGAAATAATTATACTCCAAGACCTCTAGTCCATCAACTTTGAGGTCCTATAATAATTATGGATGATTCGGTCACCTTTAAAGGTTATGTATTTTAAACAAATAGTACAAGATAAAGTCTATGAACTACCATCATCCTAGGTATAGATAATTGGAATTGATTATTTTGGAGAGGGGGATTATTTTTAAGTAAAATCGGCGATCTATTTTGTGTTTTTATTAGTTAATTCCTCATAATATATTTAAATAATATCTCTTCAACATATGACAAATAGTTTACATTATGATAGAGTGTTCATATCTCTAATACATTTCATCTGTTTCAATTATTTTAAATGTGTTATTAGACCTTTTGGTATGATTCCTTTATAATTATCTCTCATTAATTTATTTATAAATAGTGGTGTGGAATGTAATAGGTCTCTATTTTAATCCCTATCCAGCCAATGTTATTCTTCATAGAGATTCTTGGTTGGGATGTTCCATTGATTTTTGGTGCTTTAAATCTCATATTTTCTAGAGGTGTTTGTTTTCTTTTTTTCCCATTCGTCTGGATTGGGTTTTGGGAAGCACTTTTGATCTTTGGTATTTATTCTATAATTCCAAAATTCAATGGAGTCCATAATAGTTTCTATCCCAATGAATCGTGATCTAATATGTTCTTATTAATTATTTTCTCCTATTCATGATACTTACATCTTGATTATCTCCATTCCTCCAATTTGGTGATGAATTTTTCTATTAAATTTTTTATTAAATATTTGGACAGTGGATTTCAAGTAAAAATTGAAATTTCTCTCGTTAATGATTAGTTTATATTAGTGGTATGTGGTTGAGAAGTAGTGTAAGTAATATTCTTCAGCATCAAGGTGGAGTAAACCTATAATTAATTATTAATCAAGTTGTTAAAAATTTATAGGTGAACATATTTGTTTGGTGGGGAGAATTGCAATACCCCATTGTCTCGTATATGTATATATTTAATATATGGTTGAGTCACTCCAGTTTTGATGTGTTCCAAGGTGATGTTTTGAATTGATGAATGGTTTTTCTAGGCACACATTTAGTTTTATGGTTTACTAACCTATGAAAATGAATCATGTTCCCACTATTGTTTTGGAAATTTAAAAATTACCAAGTCACCACAAGGTTTAGAAGAATATGTAAGAAAACCATATGAACATATTGGGGATGAGATATTTTTTCATGTCCTGTTTCATTAATTTTGGATTTTGTACATATATTATTTTAATGGGAGACTCCACTCTAGGGGGGGGGGGTCCTTATGGATGTTTCATTCCTCCTACCGTCCTTACAAATAAAATTTGTGGTGATTTCTTATGGAATATTTACTCATAATGTAAGGTAATGGTTCATATTTCCCACTCATATGGGTTTCTTAATTTTTGTCCTATATTCTCTAACCCTAGAGACCATGTTATCTAATCTCAAAATATATGGTTTAATAAATATTGTGGTGTTTGGTTTATGAGTGTTTGGGAGTCCCTTTGGTGATCTATTCATGTTGATTTCAATGAAGGTTACATTTTTCACCAATTAATATTTTATTTTTAATTTTAGTACATTTTATATGATTGTTCCTCATACACTTGAGGGTTTACTATTGAATATAATCTATATAGAAATAGTATATATTATCATAATATGATTTTTCAAAGTATTCACACAAAAAGCTATTGTATTTTTTATTTAATATAATGGGTGGACTTTATAATTCAATTGAACATTTATTTTATATAGTTTTTTTAAGAATTCTATCAATTTTATAAAATTACAATGATGTTTCCCTTAGAGATAAATGACTTATCCATTGATCTAAATCAAATTCAATATATAAGTTGTGGAATGTTGTGATTTAACAGATTTATATGTTTTAATGGTTTTGTGGTTATCTTATAATGTTGTTTAGTGACTTCCTTGGATTTTTTGTTTCTATTATTTGATATTATTCTTATGTTTTTTTAAAATTAATTTTTTTCAAATAGAATTTAAGAATTTATTTCCACAACATTTTATTTCTAAGTATATATTAATGGTGTGATTGGAACCTTATGTAATGTTATTTAGTTGGTAATTGGTTATAACCTCATTAAACCCCATTTACATTCATTATTTACGCTTATGTAAATTTTGGTTTATATTAAATTTGATTCATAACTATGCTTATAATTGTCGGATGGTTATATTACAAATTAAGTGTTGGAGGTGGAATTGATAACAATATTGCGTTATGTTTCCTTGTGTTATGCCCATATCACGTGATTGATAGAAATTTCAAATAGGCCCTCCTCCTATAACTTATTCATAGGGAACCATATTCTATATTTTGGGAAAATAAGGGACATGTTCTTGGATGAATGTGATTTCATCCAGTCTAGTATCCCATAGTTATATTTATATATATTTTTCTATTGGGTGTTTCTCCGTTGAAGGTAATTTAGAGAAATTTAGTGGATTGATTATAAGATCATAAGAACTTCCCTCAATTCGTTTCACATATGCATGTCAATAATTTTCCCGTTATTACATATGGTATTGCATCATGATATATATATATGTTATTATTTATTTATTTTTTATTATGCATATAATTTTTCACTTTTTTTTATTTTTTTCATTGGTAAATTTATTCATTTATAGATTAACCTTAATACTACATTCTTTTTTATTACCTTATTTATATGGTCTCTGTCATGATTTGTTAAGGAGTTTCCTTCCATTTTGATTTACCTATTTAATAATTATTAAATTAGATGATAATATTAATGTTTAATTTAAAAATGAAATATTTATAAATGTAAACAAGAACAAAATATTGTTTTGATTAAAGGGACCTTGAGGTAATGCTATTTTTTTCATTTTATATAAATAAAATTAAATATATTTTTCTCAAGTTTATTTTAAAAATAGTGTATTTAGTTTATTTTTTAAGAGAAATAGTATTTAATATTGGTGATATCCTACTAGTCATTTGATCAAACCCCATACATGCACATTATTGGGTAAATATCCTTCTTGCCGTGTAAATGTATTAAGGTTTTATGATTGTGGGTTTTGTTGGTACTGATATCCAATGGGGAGAATGGGGTCACTGATTCATGGGTTTGGCATGGAGTCACATGTTTGTATGTTGGTGGTTCTTGGGAGAATTTGACTGATATGATTATTTAACTATTGTTCCCTTCAGTGATCTAATTTGATTTTAGTTTCAGGTATTGAGTTTTAATTTTTATAGTAATTGGTTTGTTTTTTGGTAATGTCTTTGAAATATTTATTATAATTATTTTTTAATATTTAATATTTTGATGGACCTTAAATTTTAACTATTTATTTATTTAACATGACTATGAAACACATTGAGATATAATATCATGTTTTCAATTGAAACATGGAATTTTGATTACATGATTCATAGGGTGAACTTATTTTCAAAGGTTATGGTTAGATAACCATGATGGGAATTACCAATCCATCATTATCAAGAATGTTCTTTGGGAAATATTCCATTCCAGGTCAGGGGATGTATCCTTTCAACCCAATCTAGATGCTATAAAGTAATGATAATATTTTAAAACAATTTTTTTAAAAACAATATATAAATTAAAACATGGGTTTGATCCAAATAATTGTGTAATATACCATTTTAATCTAGATAGTTTTATGATATATGGTTATTTAAATATTTTATTTTATTTCATAAAGTTTAACAACCATATAATTTAAAATCCATTGATCCAAATAATCCTCTTCAGTCTCTTGAGTTTCATGTGGGAAAATTATCTTTTATCCACCTACCATTAAATGATATTCATTAATCCCATTTTGGATGGGATAATATCAAGTTTATCATAAATTCCTTATATTACTTGAGAAAATTTTCTACACACTTTGAAATGGTTTTCTTTTCAAGGATTTTTATTTTCTACTTATTACTGAGAATATATTCCTTCTTATATTTCTTGCTTAGTGGAAACCCCTTAATCCACCCTAGTGGGTAGTAGACATACCTTGTAACATTCTGGGACTTCTGTACCCATTATATCATGATTTTAGGTTATTAGGATTATTGGTTGGAGTTTAAAGGATTAACGATTATAATAAAAGTTCATAATTTATAAGGGAATATGAGGTAATTTTATAGCCATTTGGGTCATGGGATTAAGTATTCATTATTGTAGATGATGAATATGTAGTATAGTAGGATACAAAGTGTAAGAATGGTTTATATTAAGAAGGTTCCATCAGAATATCTATTGATTCTCCATTGATAGCGTTGATAGAGTTTCCATGTAAACCACACTACCAATATTGGTGTTTGAATTTGGAAAGTTTGTGATGGAATGATTCACAATATGAATCTACCTATTGTGGTGAAATTATATAAAATCTAGTTTTTGGGTTTCTATATATCATGTGGTGTCCCAATTTGGATGTATAAATGTTAATTCAGCAATTCTTCAACTGAAATATATTAGATTCTTAGTCCAGGAATTGAAGTACTTTGATTTATGGTATTTTGGAATGAATTTTATATCTTCATTGGATATTAACCAATCACAACATTACCAAAATTCATTGTTCCATGAGTTAGATATTTGGAATGGGTTTAATAGAAAGATTACCAATCACACTATGACCATGTTATTTTATAGCTAGATATAAATATAGAGAACCACTAAATTCCTATCAGATCTATTTAGTTTCTTGAACAACTAATGAATTTAGGTGTGTATTTGGAGCATCATGATCCCCTATTAATTAATTCTAATCCATGTATTTATAAGAAAAATAATTCTTCTAGTTGAGGTGTTTCCTAAACCATTTCCATTCCATTTTCATCACTTTTTAGTTGGAGAAGGTAATGGATATGTGAGTAGTTTTTTGGGTGATGCTGAGGAGAGTAGATAATTTTTATGGTTCATTTCCAGATTTTTTAAGTTTCATTCCTATTATATAGGCCTCAAGATAATATCTTCTCCCCATTATGTTGGGGACAAATTATCAACGCATATGGTTGATGTAGGGAATTCAAGAACTCTATTTCATTTTCTGAAAAATGTTGGTTTAAGAATTTTTTCCTTATTTTGTTTAGTTTTGTAGATTGACATATTTATGATAATGATCTAGAATATGGAAATTAAAGGGAATAGTGTTATTTGAATGGGTTTTCCTTATTTTAGGATATTTATCTCTCACCTAGGGACTTTTTTATAATATTTTTGAAAATAATAGTTAATTATAATCTTGGAGTTTTGATTCTATTACTGGTAAATCAAAATCACATTTCAAAAAAAGGAAACTAAAATAAAATGGTAATTTAAATTGTTTTGGTGAAATTTTTCAACATAAGGTTGTTTCTTGTAATAGAAATGTGGATTTGGTAGGGGTTATTTCCAAAACATGATGTTATGTGATTATATTTTTTTCATGGCCTTGTTGGGAATTTTTTGTGTCTATGTCTGTGTGTTTAATATGGGTGATTCTATGGGATTTTTATAGATTCTGTTAGGAAGAACGAATGCATTGGTAGGCATGCCTAGGGTATAGGGCTTGTATTGTATATTAAAACATTTGTTGTGCAAAGGTTTTGTATTGGTAATTTTTTGTTTATTGGGATATTAGTGAGGTTTATGTAGTATGTGTTGTGATAGAAACTATGTATGATATAATATGACATGGTTGAGGATGTATAATAGTTTAGTGGGGTGTTGGTTTCCTTCCCACAGTTGGTAAGTGGATTTTGTATGATTTCATTTTATGATGGTATGGATTCCAGTTGTGGTTTTTTATTTTATTTGTAGAACTATGATATATTATTACATGTATAGATGAAATTAAATGAGAAGTGGAATGATATAATGTGGGTATTATGTGGAAGTTATTTTCCATTAAATAGGGAATCAAAATGTGTAATGAAAAAAAATTGGTCTGTAAATAATTAACCTATAAATGGAATAATTTTATGATTGTCTAGGATTTTGATGATTTTTTTGGTGGTTATTTTTTTATAATAAGTGTTCTTGGTTATGGTTTCATGGTTTTCAGTCTTGGTGGTATGTGTATATAGAAACATGATGGTTGTAGTATATGGTGGTTCTATAGTAGTGTGGAACCTTTATAATGGGATTATGTGTGGAATACGTTTTCTTATATTTTTCACATAATTTCTATTCACACACCACTAGAGTTTGATACCCCTACCGACTACCAACATGATTTGGGTTCTGGTTGTTTTCTTATAATACAAAAGTTGTAAAGGGAAATTATGAATTATTATTACTTCTTCCCTTCTCCCCTTCTAGTTATGAGATGAGCATTGATGAATCCAGGTTAGTATGAGTGTACTACAATAAGATGTGTTTTATTGGTAGACCCTATAGGGAATTAATAGAGAGGTACATAGTGTACTAGTAGGCCCTACAATGTATTAGATGAGTTAATATTACATGGTTAGGTTCATCTATAGTGGGATGAGGGCAAAATGTTGAATTCCATGATCTCCATTATACTATAACATAGAAAACATGTTATTGGTAGATGAGAAATGATAAGTAGAATTTGAAATGGGAAGATGATGATTTGATGGATAAGGCATGTTGGATTAGTCTATTCTTATATATGGTGTCATTCAGTACAACTATAGAAGGGAATGAGAGTACATGTAATTTTTTGTTTAGGTATGATATTTCCAAACTAGTGGGGAAGTGGTTGTGGGGTTCCATCATATTATATTATTTTATATAATTTTACATTGATTGTATATGATATTTGGTGAGAGATCATTAGTGAGGCTTGGTGGTTGATGAAATTATAAGTTTTTATTAGTTCTGATGTTTGTTCATTAATTCATTAGTATTGCCATTGAAAGTTTACATTAGTAGACTTTATTATGATCTAACATAGTATACATGTTATTATCACTCCTATATATAAATAAATAAAGCGTTATATAGGTTTTTAGCACATTTGGGGTTTAATATGGAAAGTACTATATTGGAGTTATGTTTTTCTTGTAGAGGAACTGCCTTGGAGTTTTCATTGATAATTTTATCATAGGTCTTGTATTTGTCTAACATATATAGGAATTATGGTATTATTATGGAATATGGATAATTTATGTTATAGTTTTGATTAGTTTAAGAACCCAGAACTTCATTTCAGGTAGGATCTTTATTTCGAGTTGTTTTTTAAGAAAATGAATAAAATATGTATTTTCTATATACATGCCGTGTACTTATGAGTACAATCCGTGTACCTGGGTATCGTGTACAACTGCATATATTCCATGTAATTGCCGAGTACATGGCATTGTGGTGACCTGGAAGATCAGTTAAGGTGGGGCCCAGTTAAGGTCACTACATGGTGTGTACAGTTAATGAACATGCCGTGTAGTTTTATTTTTATTCGATAAATTGGTGCGGGGCCACGACTTATCCTAAAAAACATCTTCTTCTCCATTTCGTTTGTACATGAGAAAGGCAAAAGGGCCCATGAAATCTAAAGCCCTCCTGATTCTCCATCTGTCCTCTGATTGAGACTCCGTCGTGTGTGTTGGAATCCTACTAAGGATTTATCAATTTCCCAAGAGCCTTTCTTCCTAATTCTTCCTCCCTCATATGTTATTCAAGGATGGTAATTTTTCATATTTTTGTAGATCAATGCTATTTTAGGATGATTCAAGGGTCGATGTTCAAGAATTTTGATCGTATGACATCAAGTTATGTGGTTTGTGCCTTTTGTTGATGGTATTCTGATTATATATTCCAAAAGTGTCGTATACCCATGTTTGGGGTATTGCATGTCTGGAATTAGAACTTGTTTATTACATGCTATAGATGATTGATTGTAAAATGGATTGTTTCTTATGTGTAAGGTTAGGTACCTTGTATTACATTAGTAGTTTTATTAGGATGGAGTTTGATTGATTATATGAAATACTTGTGATATGTATTGTGGAAGTTTGATAAAGGGGAATATGACTGTGATATCTTCCGGAGGTATTGTCATTTATGTTTGTTTTACTATTGTATGACCAAAAGGCATTGACCATGAGAGATTCTAGGTGGTCTTCATCCAAGGGGTTTAGACTGTGTGAGATTAACTAGGTGTTTTTTAATAATTGTATGATAGTATGTTGGACCCTAGGTCATTGATAGTGAGAGCTTCCATGTGGTCATTATATTTTTTTGATGCTATGTTGACCACGGGGTATTGACCATGAGAGATTCCCATGTGGTAATTTTTAAATGATAGTGCTATGTTAATCCAAAGGGGTTAGATAGTGAGAAAATCCTTGAGGGTCATTATTAAATGATTGTTGTTATCTTAGGTTAGGGGTATTAGACTATGAGAACTGTCCCAAAGTGTCATGATGGAATAATTGAATGATTGTGATGAGTCTATCAATCCAAATCACAAGCTTGGACTCGATCTTACTTGATTTTTAGATGGTCTTCTAAGAGTTTTATTTTTACTATTACTAGGGGATAAAAATCATAGGCTAGATCCCAATGTGTACATGATTCAATGGATGAATAATGAATGTTAAATGAATGTAATTGAAAAATGTAGGATTGTTTACTTTTGAGTACTTCTTAGTTTATTTCTTCATTTCGGTATAGTACATGCTATATATATATATATATTCAATCATAGTTAGGAGAAGATATTTTTGTGGTTGTGTACTGGGATTCGTCTCACACCTAGTTTTGGTCATGCTTTTTGACCCCAAGAGATTATATGGTTGAAAGTACAGATAAGGGTAATCACCCTTATTTATTATGTACTTGATTGCTGTTGGAGCTGGAGAGCATGGGACCAAGCTAAGGTTTGCGATGCTGTTGGATTTTAATACTTTTCTGTACCATGTTTTCATTAGTATATTTCCAGCACTGTGATTTGTTTGGATGCTTTCTGAGACACATGTGACATGCTTCATTTTTATATTCTCAAGTTGGTATATTACTATCATTCTTCGGCTCTTTAATTTTGTTGTATGTTATTAATTCTACCAATATTATTATTATTTAATTTTTGCTATGTATACACTAAAAATGATGGAATATTTTCCCCATTATCACACTGTGGCTCTCACTTCTAGTCAGCAGCCTCTGGCATTCAGGTAAATGCTCTTGCGGTCATGTGACCAACCGGGTTCAGGGAACCTTTGGGTGGAAACCAAAACCAGGACGTTACAAAGTAGTATCATGGTGTTTCTTTTTCAACATTACAGTACTATATGGATCCTATAGATTTGTATAGGAAGGAATATGTAGTTGGTAATCATCAATTCTTGGGGGTAGCTACCCCATGTATAGGGAAAAACCAAGTTACCTCTAATATCTCAATTTTTCTGGTTTTTCAATTATTACAGTTGATTTCAATTCACTATTGGGTGAAACAATTATTTTTTGATGTTATTATTGATATTAATTGTGGTTCTATTTCAAATGCAACTAAATGAAATGAGGGTATTCCATATCAGGCATCATATAGGCACTTGTTATGGATCACATGCCATGCATTCTTGTAATGCCATTTAGGGTAAATTAATGGTTTCATGATGTTGTGATAATTTTTTTTCTAAATATGGATGTTGTTGTGATAGATACCATGATAGTAATAATTTCTATTTGATAGGGTATTGTAATATATAAAGCATAATTTGGATGGAATCCAATCTTTGGCCTATGAGGTGTTATGGGCCCTCTCAGATCTGAATTTTCTGGATCATGTCGGATCTTTAATTGAATTCTATTATGTTATGACATGAATAAGGATGTCAAGCATTGATTCATGGGATGTGTAGGCTCTCACAGATCAAAAAATGGAATTCCATAGAAAATATTTATGTTTTTGAGGGTTGCAGAGAAATTTTAGAGGCTTATTGTTGGGAAACCCAGAAAACACAGTGTGTGATGTTATGAACACACGCCGTGTGTGCTTCAATTTTTGAAGAACATACATTCCTTAAGTATATGTTGTATACCATATATACATGCAGTGTACCATATGTGAACATTGTATAGTTGTTGACCGTGTGAATGACTGTGTGACCAGTGACACGTGGTTCGTAAACATTTGGTAGAACACGAAGTGTACTGATAGTACACTCCGTGTTGTAAGAGACCATGTATCCGTCTATGTGACTAACAACATGGGTTGATGAAATTCAAGTGGTACACTCTGTATCTAGATTGTACACAATGTGTGGCAGTCATCCATGTATCCGTCCATGTGACTAATTACATGGGTGGATGGAACTTATGTAGTACATGATATTTCTAGGATGAACACGTTGTGTTGTGTTACACCAGAAGAGAACATTGTAGTTCTAGGAATGTAGAAGTACATGGATAGAGGAAGATATTCAAGAACACACATTGTCTCCTATAGAACATGATGAGTGTATGGGTGTGTTACATGACCTGGTTGGCAGAGGTACACACCCATGTTAAGTCTTAAATACTACATGTCTTGTTGTGGATCTACATGCGGTTTAACCATATTTTTTAAAACATGAATTCAATCCTTCTCCTATTCTCTTATTGAATATAAATGTTTATTTTCTTGATAATATTTTACTGAGGTGTGCACATGAACTTAAAGAGTAATTCCACCATGAAGTCCTCTGGTTGTACATACAAGGATATGAATAGACATCAGAAATGATAGATTCGAGACTACCAGCTGATCCTACTATTATTCCCGTCATGGAAATATATATTATACCAAACATCGGTTTTGATGCACAGTTCCATGAATTATTTTTAAGGATGATGTAGAATTTTCAGGGACCACCACATCCTACCCCGTATATGGTAGAGTTGACGTGGGTGTTCCAGTAGCAGCATCACCCAACCTTCTCAAGTGATGGGGGACCACAGGATGTATAGTCATGGTTGGAGGCCATGCATTCTATGTTTGAGCATCTAGAGATTCCTCTTAAGTGTAGGGTGATACTCGTGACGTAAATGGTACGAGATTCTTCCAAGAGATGGTGGGATATTATCTCATAGGTAGGAAATCATCAGGATATGGCTTTGGAAGAGTATCATAGGGCCTTCTATGATTACATCTACCTCGAGACGTTGAGGGATGATCAAGCCTAGGAGTTCATGCATTTGGATAAAGGATATCTTTTGTGATGGATTATTCTTCTCATTTTATAGAGCACTAGTGCTTCATAACTATTTTGGGAGGCGAAGAGTTATCGATGTCTAGGCGGTTTGAGGATGGCCTCAGGTATGACATTCAATCAATGGTGAATGTTTTCGGGCTGACATCACTGACTACAATAGTTAATCAAATTCTGATTACCAAGCGCAATCTGAGGGTGTTAGGAGATGTGATCAAGGGCGGTTCAGCCTCCATGGTTGGTACTCTTTCAACAGATAGAAAGAATCCTCGTAGGTATATTTCACATGATGTGTCATTAGGTATCCATGTGGTGTGATAAAACTACGGGAAGAGTGGGAATACGAGACATCAATGCCTGAGATACCTAGTAGAGTGCTGATTTTGCGGCAAGATGGTCCTTCTTCAGCATTTTTTTTGGATTTTCTCACCAGTAGAGAGTGGGTGGGGATCAGTTATGACTCCACATTTAATAGAAGGACAACCATTTTCTCATATACTAGGGAACTGAGTTCATCATGCCGTTCATGCAGAGGAGGTGGTTGTGGTCGTAGTAGCCAAATTATAGGTTTTCAGTTACAACAGGGCAGATCAACTTAGGGTAGTCAGGCAAGGTTGCAGGGCCATGGTTTTGGTCATACATTTGCAATGGAACAGACCCAATAGGAGTAGGATTCTGGACCCTCTACAGTATGAGGTACGATTCTACTTGCCCTAGTTTTAGCTTCTACCTTTTTTGAAATAGGGGATTCCCATAGTTTTATATTTTTTTCCATTGTGGAGAGCTTTGGGCTCTAAATCTTTACTTCTGTTAAAGATATGATGATAGACACTCTATTGGGGATTAGGATGGCTAGTGTACATTTGTGAAAGGAGTTCGCTCTTGATGTTGGTGGGTGTCACTTCTTATGGGATCTCTATGTCATAGAGATGATAAGATTCATTTTAATTCTTGGAATAGACTTGTTGGACAACTTTCAATCCATTGTTGACTACTATCTCCGCAGGGGGGCTTCAAATAAGCACAGGATGGGTACTTTCTACAAAAGGGTGAATGAGATGTCTAGGCGAGAAGAGAAGGACCTGAGCATCATGGGTAGGGAGGAATTATAGCATAGAGTGATATTTTATATCTTGATGACCAAGGGGATTCATAGATAGACTTTCCTCTAGTGGTGGATAATTTCAGAGATGTCTTTACAGAAGAATTTTTTGATTTACCTTCAGATAGAGAGGTATATTTCTCTATCGATATTATTCCATGAGCAGCATCAATGTCCATTCCTCCTTATAGGATTTCTAAACCAGAGTTCATGATCTCAAGAAGCATTTGGAGGAGTTACAGTAAAAGGGTTTAATTCGACATAGTACTTCTCCTTGGGGTTCACCTATCCTTTTTTCTAAGAAGATGGATTGTACGATTATACTTTGTGTGGATTATCAAAGCTGAACCTGTTGACAGTAATGAAAAAATATCCCCTACCGATGATTGATGATCTCTCTGATCAACTTTGAGGAGCCCAGGTGTTCTCGTATATTGACATGATATCGAGTTATCATAGGTTGTGCATTAGAACATTATATATACCTTCTACATCATTTTAGATAAGGTATGGTCTATACAAGTATTTGGTTAGGACATTTGGTCTCACAAATGTACCAACAGTTTCATCGTGATGATGAACAGAGTGTTCCATCCTTACATAGATTCTTTTGTGGTAATTTTCCTGGAATATATCTTGGTGTATTCTCATAATCGACACAACCATTCCAAACACCTTGAGATCATTTTGAATACACTGATAGAGCATTAGTTATATTGTAGGCCTGTAAAATGCCACTTCTGGATGGATCATATTAACTTCCTAGGTCACATCATCTCAGAGATAGGAGTATCAGTGGACCCATAGAAGGTGAGAGCAGCAGTTACCTAAGAGCATCCAAAGATTGTTTTTAAGTTGAAAATTTTCATGGGGGTAGATGGTTACTAATGGAATTTTATATAGGAATTATCATACTTGGAAGCACCATTGACGGGATTGAATTAGGAGAGTGTGGATTTTGTGTGGTCATATTTTTATGAGATAGCCTTTCAGGAGCTGAAAGGGAATTTGGCTTCTACACTGATATTGATATTTCTAGATCTAGGGAATAGTTACACTATATAATGTGATGCGTCGGGTATTGGGATTGGATTATTGCTTATGCAGGGGGATCAATTTCTTGCATATGGGTCTCAGATGTTATGGAAACATTAGAGGAATTACCCTATGTACAATCTTGAGATAAAATCAATTGTTCATGATTTCCGCTATTGGAGACATAACCCATCATGAGAGCATTTTTTAGTGTACATGGACCAAAAAAGTCTCAAATACATCTTTAATCAACATGATTTGAAGCTTAGACAGTAATGGTGGGTGTAATACCATTACTTGTTTTAATTTGAGATTGCCTATATGCTAGGAAAAGGCAATGCAGTCTTTGACACACTGAGTAGGGGGACTTGGATACAGGCTGTGCAGGAGGCCAGTGGTGAGTGATAGCTTTTGGAATTGTTATTTTATATGAATGTGAATTAAATGCAAGGATAGACCATTCATTCAAATTTTGATGTTACCTATACCCTACTGGACAGAGTGAGGATGAGGCAGAAATCATATTCTAAAGGCTTATTTATACTGAAATATATGGAAGGCGAGGACCCTCATCCCAGTGTAAAATAGGAGAGGATAAGGTTTTGAACTTTCTTGGATGCGTATGAGTGTTAGTAGAAATATGTTAGGAGATGATGCAATATTTTCATGCCTCAGTATGGGAATTTCATCCTGATGTCTCAAAGATGAATCGATATTTACATCATCAGTATTGGTGGCCAGGCATGAACAGGGACATTGCATGTTTTGTTATGAGATGTTCCATATATCAATAGGTGAAGGTGGAGCATCAGCGACCAGAATGGATATTACCGCAGTTACCCATTTTTGAGTAGAAGCGGAATGATGTTGCGATCAATTTCATGTTGGGTGTTCCAAGGTCACCTCAAGGGAATGATGCAGTTTTGGTTGTTATCCACTGTGTCACAAAGGTTTCACACTTCCTACTGATTATAAACATATAGTGTTGATGATCTTGTAAGACTATAAAACCAAGAGATTGAACCTTTACACGGGGTTCAGTACTATATCATTTCAGAAATGGACTCTTGGTTTACTTCTCGTGTATGGAAAGGACTACAAATAAATTTGGGTACACATGTACTTATGAGTATTGATTACCAACCCCAGACAGATGGCCAGTCCGAGCACACGATTTAGGTTTTCAAGGACATGCTTCAAGCATGCAGCTTGGATTTTGGGGGATCTTGGGAGAGACATGTACCCCTAAGGGTGTTTTCCAACAATAAGAGTTTTAAATAAATAATTCAGATTAGAGATTATGATGATTTGTACGGTAGTCCATGTTGATCAACCCTATGTTGGTTGGAGGCAGGGGAGGCAGCTATTCTTGGACCTCCTCTTGTCTAAAAGACCACTAAGCTGGTGGAGTGAATTCATAAGAGGATGGATACTGTACAATCTTCCCAGAAATCTAATGCTGATCAAATAGGATGATCTCTGGTGTTTGAGTCCAGAGATCAAGTTTTCTTACCTGTCACAACGAGGTTGGGATACTTGAGGATTATGAGATAGGGGATGCTTTCACCAAGATATGTCATGGAATTTTCGGTGTTGGAGGGAGTCGTGCCAGTTTTCTATCAATTGCATTTACCTCATATGTACTAAGAATCTCACATATTATTTCTTTTTTCACATCTATGTTATTACTTTTCAAACTCGTATCATGTCTTTCATCCTGAGGAGGTTAAATAAGAAGTGTATCAATCCTTCGAGAGGCACTGAATTCGGATTGTGGATCACATCATGAAGGTTCTCCATGGTCGATATGTTCCTATAGTATGGGTGCTATGGCAGTACGATAGAGTACAGGACGAGACATGGGAGAGGGAGGCTGAAATATGATCACAATGGCTAGAGTTGTTTGAGGTTTCTTCTTCACCACCCTTAGAAGGGAAATTCAGGGAAGAATTTATTTAAGGGGAAAGTTTGTAAGAACCCCGATCTTCATTTTAGGTATGAATCTTTATTTTCGGGGATTTTGAGGAAAAAAGAAGATAGGGTAATTTTCTACATACATGCCATGTACTTATGAGTACACACCGTGCACCCAGGTACCGTGTAAAGCCACGTACTAGCCAGGTAACGACCGAGTACATGGTCGAGTTGTGTCCTCACAGAACACATAAGGTAGGGGCCGATTAAGGTCACTACATGGCATGCACATGTAATGAACACACCATGTAGTTTTATTTTTATTCGATAAATCAGTGCGAGGTCACTTCTCATCCTCATAAATGTCTCCATGTCTCCTTGGTTCATATAAGAGAGTGATAGAAGGACTGATGAACTCCGAACCCCCCCTGATTCTTTATCCGACCTCCGATTGAGACACCGTCGGGTGCGTTGGAATCTCGATGGTGAGTTATCTATCTCTTTAGAGTCTTTCTTCCCGAATCTTCCCCTCTCATGAGCTATTCACGGTTGGTAGTTTTTCATCCTTTTGTAGATCTACTCCATTTTATACCGATTCAAGGGCTGATGTTCATGGCTGTTGATCGTACGACATCAATGTAGTTGGTTTATACATTCCATTGATTTTCATGGGATTATATATGATAAAAGTGTTGTATACCCACATTTTGGGTATTGTGTGTTTGGAGTTAGAACCTATTTATTACATTCTATGGTTGATTGATTGAAAAGGGGTTGTTTCTTATGCGCAAGGTTAGGTACCTTGTTTCCCATTCCTTTTTATGGTTAGGATGGATTTTGATTGATTATATGAAATTCTTGTGATATGCAATGTGGAGGTTTGACCAAGGGGAATATGATTATGATAGATTCTTGAGTTAGATTCATTTCTGTATGTTTTACTATTGTGTGACCAAAGGGAACTGACAGTGAGAGCTACTAGGTGGTCATCGAACAAGGGGTTTAGACTATGAGATATCTCCTAGGTGGTTATTTATTATTGTCTGATAGTATATTGGACCCTAGGGAATTGATTGTGAGATCTTCCAGGGGGCTGTTATATTTTATTGATGCTATGTTGACCTAGGGGTAATGACTATGTGGGCTTCCCTGGTGGTTGTTGGTAAATTATAATTCTAAGTTAGACTAAAGGGGTTAGACCGTGAGAGCTTCCCAGTGGGTCATTATTAAATATTTTTTTATGTTAGACCATGTGTATTAGACTATAAGGACTATCCCGAAGGGTCATGATAGAATAATTGAATGGTTGTGAAGAGTCTTTCAAGCGAAATAAGAAGCTTGGACTCGGTATTATTTGATTGTTAGATTGTATTCAGATATTTCTATTGTTACTATTACATAGGGGATACAAATATTAGGCTAGATCCCAAGGTTTAGATGATTCAACAGATGAATAATGAATATTAAATGAATGTAATTGAAAACTGTAGGATTGTTTACTTTTGAGTTATTTTTATTTTATTGCATTATTTCTTCATATTAATTTATATATATATATTCACTGAGAGTTAAGCATAGATATTTTGGTGGTTACCTACTAGGATTCATCTCACACCCTATTTGGGACATGCTTTTGGTCCCAAACAGATTATATGGTTGCAGGTATAGATAAGGGAAATAACCCTTCTTCATCAGGTACTTGATTTCTGTTGGATTTGGAGAGAATGGAACCAATATAGGGATTGTGATACTGTTGGAGTTTACAAAATTTCTTGTACCTTATTTTTATTACTTTATTTCCCACATTGTGACTTGTTTGGTTGCTTTTCTAGACACATGTGACCTACATCATTTATATTATCTCATATTGTTATATTAATATTAGTCTTCTATTGTTTACTTTTATTGTATGGTATTACTTCTTCCATTATTGTTATTATTATTTTTATATATACTCTGCCAATGAAGAAATAGTTTACCATTATTACATTGTGGCCCTCGCTTCTAGTCAGAAACCTTTGGCATTTGGGGAAATGCGTTAGAGGTCATCTGACAGACTGAGTTCAGGGAAAATTTGTGAGGAACCCAAAACCGTATTGTTACAATCCAATGGATTCAAAATTTATATAGTGATATTTGAAGATAAGGCCTCTCATCAACATGTTTTATACCATAGGTTATATTCTCCAAACCGAGGATTATTGGATATAGGATTCATCGGTCACTCTCATATTATCTATTGTCCTAGGAGGGGTTCCGAGTGGGGGTAGGTCATGATAGATTGGTATCAATAACTTTTTTTAAGAGATAATATATATTTTAGAGTTCTAGATCTATGAGGATACATGGGTATATAGGGAAAAAATACTTGTCGATCAGGGTTTATAAAGTAGGATAGAGAGACGAAATTGACATGATATTTTAGATCCACCAAAGATCTGATGTAATGTCCCTAAGTTTTCATGACAACCATGTGTAGTAGTGAAACTTTTAGTGTGGATCCCATAGAGATGTACATACATCATTCTTTGTTTCACATGTTTTTATAATTGGAAACTTTTTAAGAAATTAAATGAATATGATTAAATTAAATTAATTGAAAAATTTATGCTAAGGTTAATTGTATTTTAATCCCATGATTGTAAATATCCCACCGGGTAAAAATATATACATGGTTTAGGTGGGTGAGTTTTAGCAAGATGATCAGTTTGATCATAAGAGGGTCGATGCAGCTGAGGTGGATAAGTAGTGGAGGATAAAATTGAGTCAGTTTCAACATCATGGTATAGTTATGTTTGAGGGTAGCATATCTGATATAGAGAATAAGTTTTTGTCGGTGGATCTTGATATCTATTTTTACTTGATCTGGGATGGGAATGATTATTTAGGTATTTTTCCATTAGCAATATGTGGGGAGGAACAAGTCAATAGTGGATCCTATAGCTAGAGGAGTAGGAGGAGGAACTTGCTTCATGTGTTAATTTTAATAGTAGTTACATTATATGTTTCTATAATCAATAGTGAGGGTGGAGGATTTGAATGAGTTTACCTCTCTTCTATAGGAGATCATAAACCTATAGAACCATGAATCTAGTTTATAGTTATCGTTCACTTATCCAATGATTTTTTTTCTAAATTAGGATTCATGATAATGGAAAATTGATGAGGATTTACCCCCATAATCTGTTATGATGTCACCATATTTTTATTTCAAATATACATGGCGGTATAAAATAAGGATGGGGTGAATGAGAGGATTCATGTAAGTCATTTGGTTCTCTCCAGAGGGGATAATTCCATGTTTTTTATAGTGTAGGGATATTGGTGGTGGATTGCAGGTGTTGGGGGATATTGAGTATTCAATTGGACGGGAATGGTTCTCAATAGTTTTCTTCCTCTATTTTCTTTCAAGATACTAGTTCCCATGATCCCACATGTTTTCTCTTGACCAATAGTCTATGATTGAGGTGGGGGGTGGTCAGTAGTGGTTTGAGTGATCAACCATCTTTGTGTATTAGTGATGTTTGTTAGGACAAGTTCCTTATATTCCTAAGTAGTTTCGGTTTCATCATAGGTTTTATCCACAAAAAATGTCATAGTATAATAATATAGAATGTGTAGATGGAGTGTGTAGTGGAGTACTAGATGATGTACCTCACCATTAGGTGTATGAGTCTATGTGTGTCTATGAGGGTGGTCTTCAGCAGTAATACAGAGTATCTCGGCATAGATAGCTTCATGTTATAGATGTCATCATTCTAGATGGGACATAGATTATACGAGGTATAATTTTCTTGTATTATTCATTTTTTTATTCCTTGTTTGATATTAGAGCATCGCACTCCTTTATTACACAAACTTTGGTTTATGCCATTGGACTGAAGATGTCGTTCCTCCTAGCTCCCCACATGAAGAAAACAGTTTTTGGAGGCCATATTAGTTTTCTTGATGTGTGTTAAGGTTTTGAGTTTATAATGTAGTAGAATTTCTCATTTGGGGATCTCTACCTACATCAGATACAACTACACGATGTTATTCCAAGAATTCTATTCTTTTATTATGTGAATATGGCTAATCTACTATCATTAGAAGAGAGTAACATTCTGTAAATAGTATGTCTAGTGTTTGGTATTCATTGGTGTGTCAGAGAATCAGATGGATCATGGATTTTGGGAGATACTACTATCCTGGTTTGTAGATTTTCCATTGGGCTTTGTGAAAGTGAAGGTCGTGTATTTTCATTGTATCATGGATACTTTTTCATGTGATTTTACTAAGGATATTGTGACATTACCCCCTTGGAGTGATATCAAGTGTGATATTCAGTTGAAGCTCAATGCCTCTCCGATTTTGAGGTATCCTTATTAGATACCACATTATAAGAAGAGGGATAAGATGATTCAAGTTGAAAACATGATAAAGATAGGAATTATCCAAACAAGCATGTCACTATGGGGCGCTCTTATGTTATTCACTATGAAGGTAGTCAATAGTCCACAGATATGTATATACTATCATCTATTGAATAAGGTCTTGATCTAGGAATTCAACCACCATCCCAATATAGTTGATCTATTTGAAAAATTGAATCGAGCCATCTCATTTTCATAGATGAATTCTTTGTATTGATATTACCATATTAAATTTATGGATAAGGAAATCCCAAATACTGATTTTATATTTTAGCATCATAACATTGTGTTTGTGTTTAGGTCATTAGGTGTCTCAAATTCCTCGTCTATATTCCTGGGAATCTTGAACTCTATGTATGCGAGTTATCATATCATTTTATAGTCATTTTCATTGATGAATTTATTTTATAATCAAGATCTTGTAAGGGCCATGAAAATAACAATAGGTTCATTGTCTAGGTCCATTGACCCTATATGATTTTTGAAATTTGTTTACATCAACTTTTTTAGAAATGTATGTTCACTTCTATGGACACATGGGGACACAACAGAGAGTGGTAGTGGATATAGCATATTGTGATGTAGTTTTTTCTTAGGTTTCACACATGAATGTTACATTGGTCTATAGTTTTCTCTTTATTATTATCTATTATTGGATATTCATGTTTAAATTATCTTGAGGTTTTAACCCATTTACAACCTCAAATAAGAGATACCATCATTTGTAATTGATTTATTAGTGCTATGATGATTTTTAATAAATGATGGATAAGATTATTAGTGTTCATGTTATCCATATTACAATTTATTGAGTGATATTTATGATGCTTTCAGGAACCTCTGTTATCTTTCTGTGAAATTTCATGATGTAGAGAGAGTAGTGATATCATAAGTTTCTGGGAAGTTCCATCATGCTAGAATACTTAATTAACCCCTTATATAAATTTGGAGGTTGTAGTTTTCTCCCTAATGGTTTGGTGATATTATCTCATTGGAGAGTGACTTTTGGTCTTCATAGATCACCTGAGTTTGTGGTATGTTATCTCTTAGAGAGATATAAATCTATGAAAATAGGGGTTTGATATGTTTTTATATAATCAAAACATTAATATTTCCTATCCCCTATTGAAGAGGAATTAATTTTTTGATGTGATGAGTAGTAATTCATGGGGATATATTATTCAGTAGTCTATATATTAATAGTGGGATATGAAGTATTTAGTGATCAATATTGATATAAATGAGGCCAGGGGTAGAGGTTTCTCATTTGAGATGATAGTTCAATCATCTATAATACAAATGTTGTAGGAGTCTTAGTGGGGCGAATAATATGTTAATGTGATGTAGTACCAAGACAGGTACGATGATTATCTATATGGATGTTCATAGGATGACCAATATTGGATAATGTTTTAGGGTACATTATTTATTCCATCGGTGGTGTATGGGGAGGTTCTTGGGTAGTTCCATTGCTCCGTAGAGGTAGTAAATGATTGTATGAGAAAAATGTATGATTCCTTGAAGGGTTTTCATTTGTGGACTAGGATAATGTTAAACATTAAAGATTTCATATAATAGTTTTTCTTCATTGGTTAGAAAACAATATAGAATTGCATTTTTTGTGAATTATTGTAGCCTTCAAATGTCTTGGAGTATAAATTGGAGAAAATATGGACGGATTTTTTTTTCATTATTATACCATGACCAATGGATTTTGTGATTATAAAATATTGTATTAGTTGATGAAGTTAGTGAACATAATAATGATTAGTGTGTCATTTTTTGTTGGGGTTTTTTCTAGTAGAATAGGAATGACTTGGTGTGATATCATAGGGCAATTAGGTCCATCATTCCTGATCAAGATCATCATTTCACCTCTCAATTATATAGATCATTTAAAATGAATTTGTGTCCTAATTAAAACTTAGAATTATTTTCAATCCTCATATGGATGGGTTGATATGGTGGACCCTCTAAATATTAAAGGATGTGTTAGAATCTTGTAATATGGAATTTGATAGATCACAGGTGTGGTAATTTCCATTGGTTGAATTTTTCTATAAAAATAACTTATATTCTTCAATTTTAATTGTCCAGTTTTTTTTATTTTTATTGGAAGACTTGTTGATATCTATTGTGATAGACAGAGGTTGGGTATTTAGTGGTCCTTAGAGTAGATGAGGCATAGAGCCCACTAAAGAAGTTTCATGTGGTTTAGGAGATGTTAATGGATTCATAGATCTACTAAGAGTTGTATGAGGATCGATGGAGGATACATACTAAGTTTGATATTTTTGAAAATTTTTTCTTGATAGATTCCCCTCATTGTGTGTATAAATAGTTTTCTCATGGGATTAAGTACTCTCCTTGGTTTATTGTTCAATTAAATGTGTTGTAGTGTGTTAGTGATATGTAATAATAGTTTTTACATACACTATAGATGGGTTGGATATAAGAAATATTTCATATGTCACAAATATAGTGGTTTCATTATGAATATTCAAAATTCATCAATTGAGATAGTAGAATATTGAGGAAGTTCCAATGTTCATAGAGTGGCCAATTGAGATCCATGAAAATAGAGATAAATTATCATGGGTGCGTTTTAAACATTACATCAAGTATTGTGGGGAGATGTTTTCATGGAGGATAATAAAATTGAATGATTTATGGTGAGGTTTGTTGAATAGCTCATGTTTTTTTAGCTTTGTTTTGTTATTTGATGAGATGTTTTGCTTTATAATAAATTGAATGAGATTTTTGTTTATGTAAAACTAATTTTTTTATGCTAGTGTTTTTTCATGCTTTGGATAATTAAATCATCTATTTTTAGAGGTATCTCTAGGCAAGTTCTTGGTTAGTGTATGTGGTTTTTATTTTGGATTGGTTTTGATTTATATGGATAAGAATCATTTGAGAGGTATCTAATTTAACAGTATACAATTTAGATATATGTCACTCTTCTTATTTCAATTGTTGGAGGAGTTGATATGAGTTTAAAATAGGAATATTTCTGATTAGAGCTAAAATTTTGTATATAAATAGAGTGTCACAACATGAATATTTAGGTAATGGTGAGAATGTTTCATTGTAGTGAGGGGTGACTCTGTAGTATAGTAGGTTGTGGTGTGTTTGGATGATTTATATCACAAATATAATTTATGTAGTTTAATGATTCATCAATGATAGGGTTCATATTGTTTCTATAGAAACCATGAAATAGAGATCAGTTGTGAAATATGTTGAGTTTGTGATGGTGTTATTTGTGGTTATACTATAACTATCGTGGTTCCAATACCTAAAGTTTGGTTTTGGGTGCCTATGTCTCAAATATTGTTTTGGAGGGGCAATATGGGTTTTGGAATGACCCTTATTCGAATGCATATGATCATATACTTTTATGAAGAATTGAAATACGCTGATTTGGGAGTATTTTAGACATTATTTTTAGATCTTAAATGGATATTGACCAACTAATACTTGATTATAATTCATCATTTCATGGGTTAATGTTTTATGAATTGGAACTCAATGAATATGGGTTATCATGCAATATCTATATTTTTATCTATCCAAATATAATTATATTATCCCCTTAAATTTCAAATAGTTCCCATCGTTTCTTCTAAAAAATGATGAATTTAGGTGACTTTTTATTTTATCATCATCCCCCTATTAAAGCATTGAATCCATTGCGTCATGGGATATATAATTCATCCATATGAGGGGAGTCATTCCTTCCATATTCTTCTCAGTTTCAACCTAGATAAGGCTGTGGATGTGGGAGAAGGTCATTTCAATGATATTTTGTTGAGTAGCTAATGGTTGTGGATGTAATACAGGATTTTGAGCTTCTCTTCACCTGATTTAGGTATCGATATCTTCTATTTTCTGCACTGTTCCTATTAAATTATCATCAAATATTCTAATAGAGGAATAGTATTTTATGAATAACATATTCCTTAAATAATGTGATTTGAAATATTTTTACTTCCTTGTGTGAATAAAATAGACTAAACTAATAAATATAATGAACAATGCTGTGAAAATTTAAAGGGAATGTGGTGATTATCACGTGTTTTACTACTTTAATCTTATTTCTCTCTCACTAGGATTTTGTTTTTTTTCTATTACTGGAAATCATTTTTGATGTTGAGAGTTATGTTACATAGTTATGATTTTTCTATTACACTTTCCATTTATTTTATTCAAATCACTAAAATTAGGTTAATGAGTTAGGTGTGTATAATATGACATTAGAAGTATGTTTCTAGAAAAATCAATAGTTATGTAGTAGTGGTCGATGTAAGAATTGGAAATTATGATCTTGGAGTTATGTTATAGACTTATAAGAAATCAGTAGTTACACATTTATATTTTAAATGAATTCCATTGATATATAATATAAATATCATATAACATGATTTATAGGAAATTTGGAGTAAAAATGATCCATGATATATTATAACCTTAACAATATAGTCATTTGTTTAAAGAGGTTGGTTATGATTAACCACATTATAAAATATAAATTATTTTTATTTAATTAAAATGTATTTATTATTAAGAGATTATAATAATTTTTTCAAAATATCATTTCATAAATAATATATCTATTTTTTTATTGTAATTTTTTTATTTTGGTGTTATGAATAATTATATAAATTATTATACTGATCAATAATAAAAGTTGAATTTATTTGTAAAAAAATTAGTCTAATAATAATAATTAATAAATTAATAATTTAATGATTAGGTATGTGGGAAAAATGTGTTAAAGTTAAACCTTGTTAAGTCAAAAGCCTTCTTTGACTTTTCTATTCTGCTTTGTAATTGAAATCATAGACTGTGTTTTCAAATGAATATATAAATTTGTTTTATTATATTTATATTTTTTTACATTTTGATTTATCATATGGATATTATAATAATCTTACACATTAATTTTAGAAAAATGATCCTTTATATGATTATCGTTATAACTCTAGATACGATTCACATCGCACCCACTAGATAAAATTTTCATCAAAAGAACCATATACTATTTTTTATCGGTCTCACTAATTAACATCTTCATTGGTCTAAAAAATTACAATTTTAATCAAACACACCAATTAGTATCACACTGAAAAGACAAATTTTATTGACTATCTTAACAAAAAACATCATACTCATTTATTATTTACATTTTTATTTTATCATAGGATCCATATTATTTTCATACTCACTTTATCATATCCAGAAAACAATATTTTATTGAATCTAATTCCTTTTATTCAAAATGATGTCATGTTTTATGCTTCAATATGAATTATAAAATGATTTCGTTGTTTTAGTTTCAGGATGACTATTGGAGTGTTAGGTATCTAAGTCCCACTGATATTTCAGTAAGAAATTCGACCATTGAATCCAAAATATGACCACTAGGATGAAGGCTATAAATATGATATCTCTAAAAGAGTTGAAAATGGTTGGTGAACTTTTGGAGAACTAAAGATTTGTGAGATCTCTGTAAGATTTTCATTATGAGAAATTAATAATGTGATAAATTTTTGAGAAGCTTATTCTGCATAATTTTTATCTTCGATACGCTTTGTTTTTCTTTATACGACACTGATCATTATTAATTCCGATCGTGGGATTCTAAAGATAGGAAGACACACATGAAAATATTTTGAGGATCATGGGACTATGAGGATTGAAAGACAGAGGTTCCAATTTTCTACTTAATTGAGGGCTACTGGGGATAGGTAAATATACCGAAGACGATCATCATATCGATGGATTACCGTGGTGTGGGTAAGGAAGAATTGCTTGAAAGTATAAATTTTGGGACCTCTATCCTAGTTTAAAGGATAACAATCTATTTGGTTTAAAAGAATGCAATTATTTTAAATTTATACTACATTGTAATAGAAATATAATTGTTTTAGATACTCATCTTTCTATTCAATTTTATGATTATCGTAACTACTCTAATTATGATAACTCTGTATTACTTGGATTATGATCTTTGTCCTTAAAATTATGTACTATATATGATAGAATAGACTGTATAATTTTTTAGGATCATCTTAAGCATTGTGATTATGATATTCTGCATGCTTACTATGATAAACAAATTTTCAACTAAATACAAATAATTTCAATTACAACTTGGGGAAATTTTTTTGTAACTTACTAAATTATGTTATTCTTTTTCATTGGATTTAGGTCCCAATATGGTGAATTTATTTAATACATTAAGAGGTGTATGAACTGAATTATTTTTATTTTTTTTAATCTAAATATATTATACATAAAAATAATATATTTTTTAACCATACAATTCACCCCCCGCATCTATTGTTTCATCTCTATACATATTTCGATTAAAAAAAACTGTTATTTTACATAATTTTTTTTTCATGTAATGTTTTCTTAAAAAAATATGTTAAATTAATTAATATCGATGAATGATTTAAATGAAATATATATTTTTTATATTAAATTAAATACTATAAATGCCATATAATTTTCTTACTAGTCATAGAATGGGAATATATTTTGTTTTATTCTTAAAATTGAATTTATCAAGAAACTGTTTTTTTTATTTTTCACATTTGATTTAAAATTAATATGTACTATATATAGATATTAAATTTGGTTAAATAGATTCATTATTTTGAATTATCATGTCAAAATTTATTAATTAGACCAGTTAATTTTTTTATAATGAATATTAATATTATTCTTTTTTTTACTAATGTTAGAGTTAAAATTGGTTTAACAATGGTTAAACAATGATATAAGGGTGAAAATGTCACATAAACCTGTTAAAAAAATTTGGATGTAGAAATTATATATTTATTTTATCTAAAAAATTATGTCTTATAAACTGGGATATAATTTAATTGGAATGTTACATTATATTATTTAAATATTATAAGTATTAACATATGTGCACCTCCCCTCAATTATTAAATGGAATCTATTATCATCCCATATTCCCAAACAATCATCCCTCTAGTGTGGAAACTTTCTTCCCAATAACCATCATACCTTCATTACATTCATTATTGATCTATATTTCATCCCCTTGGAACATTATTTGAAGGTATAAGTTGTATGAAAAATAATTTCTCTCAAATTATATGTAATCACTTTTCCCAACTCTTTCAATGTTTTTTTATTCATTTAATTCCTATAAATATATTGTGTCTATCAAAACATAATGAGTCTAGTATCACTAAAATACTAATATGTTATCATGATTATGGGATGAAAATTTTAATCCTATATTCCATAGAATTCGAAATTTATGTATTGTTCTTTTGTACATGTTGACTACTACATCGTTGTAGTGACATAACTTAGTTTCCATCACCATATCTAACATATATTTAGAAAAAGAAAACAATATTCATTAGTATGTATGGAATACAATCTCCATGAAAAATTTAATTTTTTAAATATGAATATTATGAACAACTATAAAATTGTGGATAATTAATTTATATGAACTTTTTATCATGATTAATATTCTCGTGATCATGGAACTGTTATTAAGATGCATGAAAAAATATGTTGAACTGAAACATGTTTAAAAAATGAAGCAGGTAACACCAAGGATGAAGATGATAACAAATGATTGTTAATGAATGAGGGATAAAATATTATAATTAAACCATTTATGTAATTATATGTTTGAATATTAGTATGGTATAGAAGTATAATAAAATTAAATTAATTATATTTGAGGTTATAGTTGTTATGAAGAAAGTCAAATCTAATGTAAGTGTTTCTCATCTCACTTTTGATTCTATGAGACATGTTCCATATCCACTATTTTTTTGTTTCATGTAGAAAATATAATTCCCCTTTGATATGTTATATGATGATTCTATTTCTAATCAGGGAATTTAACGTTTCATTTTATCTTCTTTCTTTCATGGGGGTTATGATTCAAATGTTACCTAAGCGATAAGAGTTTCATGTTATAATCTAACTATTAACCTAAAATTTTTATGCTTAAATTATTATGATGAAATAATGATTATATATCTCATAAATCACATTTATTGTTTTATCCACTAGTTATTTCACATGTTTATAAATTTTACATCTATTTTCCTCTATATAAGTACTCATAATCCCAAAGTAATGATTTAAGGAAAACCAAATATATTTCTCTCATTTATCGAGAATATTTTCTCATCGATATCCATGTCTTCTAAAAAAATTTGAATAATGTTTTTTCTATTACCCATTGATTGATTAAATTTTTTTTTAACAATTTTTCAAATTCATAAAAAAAAATTTAAAATGAATCTTATTATCAATTTTTGAATGAAGTTATGTTTAAAAAATTTGAAAACATAATTGCGTTTTAAACATTTACTACAAAGATGTATTTCAATTCCATTATTAATACTTATTTTCTTGAACATTAATTTAAATATTTCCATGGTTTTATTCAAAAAAAATACTTTACTCAATATTTTTTATGTATCTATATTTTAAATATGTTATTTTAAAATGAAAATTATATTTTCTACAAGATATGATTCAGTAATATTTTTAGGGTATTTTCAACTACATTAACATTCATTGGTGTTTCCTATTCTTTAATGGGGATATGATTCAATATTACAATATTTACTCTTTCAATGGAATATTATTGAATTTGAGGATAGAATCTTGATGAAACCCATTTTATGTTCAATGAGTTAAGATATTATTAAATGATAAATGATTTTTTCATATGGTGACGTAGATATGAATATATTATGAATAAGTGATATATGGGTTTCTTTTATCCCACAAATTAATTTGGTGGAGTTTTATTTTTATGATCTCAACAGGTACAAAAAAGGTTATTCCAATCCTGAAAGATGTTAAATGAGAGGTTATCCCATGCCTGATGTAGATACAAGTGTGTTTTTCCCAAGACTAACATGTGGTGGATTTATTTTTGTTTAAAACCCAAATATTTTATGGTATTTCTATTTTTAAATAAATTTTATTTCTTTGATAGTTTACGTTGCACACAATAATGAGCATAAACAAACATCGGTGTACTATTAAATATTATTATATTAATAGGACCATTATAATGTAGCCATTAATTCAGTGGGTGTGAATAAGATTAACTATATAATGAAATACATATGAAGAACCTATTTAATAAAAATTTATTTATTCATTAAATTAAATAAAAACATAATTTTATTTGTAAAGTCAATTTATTCATCAAATATTTGTTTTAATGAAAAAGGGATTTTTATGGATTTATATTGGAAAATATATATAATTGTTTTCTAAAATATTTATAATTTTAATTTGATAAAATTAAAATCATCCTTTCAATTAGAATATAAAAATTATCTAGTGGTGATTTTTTTGATATTCTTAAAAAAATTTATTTTAAACTGTATACAAAAAATTAATGATTTTTATAAAATTGTAATTTTAAAGATATTATATGGTTCCTATAGGTTTTTAAATATATCCCAAAGTATCTTATTAAAATTTTTGAAGTTTATAATTTAATTAATTGAATTTAAATAATATTTATACCTTATTTTGTTATAAGTATATTTTTGGGGTTAAAATCACAACAGTCTGAAAACTGTTTTCCATTGCATATTTTTGGTTAAATTTTAAATTTAATTATAAAACTTATGTGGTTTTAAATTATAAAAATTAATTCCCTATATTTAATTTTTAGTACCAATTTAGTTAAAAATTTCATTTTCATTTTTATCCATAAAAAGATATCTTGGTAAAAAATGATTTACCATAGTATTGGTCAAATAATGTAGCAGGTTAATGTTAAATGGTAAATTTTAAAAAAAATAAAATAGTACATAATTAAATTTATGGTTTATAGTTTAAATGGCCCCATACAATCATTAAAATTATCAACCAAATTCATTGGAATTAATTCCACCCAAATGTGGTTGTATTTAAATATAAAAAAATCATTATTTAATAACATAAAACCACTCGTACTAAAGTATAATTACCACTAATAACCACCCATTCTACTTAAAAGACATTATGCTTTTTTACATCTATAACTAAAACTATAATAAACAAAATTCACAACTCCAATCTCTTATATTCTCCATAGAATTCCAATTCCATGCTCCTTAATGGGTCCTTCAAGGATGTTATATTCAAGAGGTAACATTATCATAGAAACTATCTTAATTTGTTTTTATTTCTACCTTAAATTCACCAAAACCATCAATAAATTAATAATAAATCCACTATTATGTATATAATATTATTTTATATTTAAAATGGAATATATTTTATCCACCCCTTTTATCAACCCCTCTTATTCAAAGAAACAGAACATTGTCCAAATTATAGCGGGTAACCATCTCCGTGGATAATGATTTTGTTCTTTTTCTATTACTGCATTCAAGGCTGGTAATAATAATATAATTATAGTTTAATATGATTATAAAAGGTATATTATATATTGTTAATTGTTTTTGAACTAGTATATATAAATAATATAAAATATAACAAAAAACACCACTATGGTAAAAAACCACCAAAATAAACAAAATATTTTACATTAACATTTTATGAAATAAATCGTCATCATACTATAAAAAATGATATATGGTACCATTTAAACATTAGTAAGTCAATTAATACCATTAAAGTTCACTTATTATTTTCTTTTTCAATCTTCAAGATGTTCCATACTTATACATAAGTGAACCTACCATGAATCCTTGAAATGAATTTTATCAAAATAATGAAAATAATGAAATATTATTAATTAATGGGATTTAATATGTTATAAAAGGAACATATAAGACTTTTTAAATAAAAATATGGTTTTGGAATAATTTAATAACATGTTTTAGGGAATTATTCTTGAGTCTTGGACATATTTGAATTAAGTTGAACTGGAGGTAAGGGATATCTAAAATCAATTTCAATATATTAGGTTAAACGTCTATTTCATTGATTTTTTCTTGATAAGATTATGTGTGAAATAAATTTTGATTATAATTTATGGTACTTGTAATTATTTTATGTGTATGTTCCATTGATATACATAATCGATCCATTTCATTAAATCTCACTTCATTGATTTGTTCTTTATAAGGGACTTCATCTCAATTTTCTTTCATCGTGGAATATTTTGATGTTATAAAAATACATGGATTTATTAGTTGTATATAATACCCCTATGAGTTGTTATATCATGAAATTATTTTTTATAATTATATTTAATGTCTTATTAAATTGTATTAGATTATGGATAATATGATTCAGTTGATTACAATGTTGTATGGATTTCTCATATGAATTTTTCTTCTATGAGAAATATAACTTATTCACCACTTATTTCCTTTGCATATTATATATAATTGCACTTTTATATATCAAAAAATGAATTAATTTATCTTAATCATAATCAATGTTTCATTTTATAAATATTACTTTAATGGGGATTCGGTATAAAAGTTTCCAATATTGTAAGTCTTTATTACAAATTATCATCATTATTCTGGATTATTTTTTATTATGTTTTAATGTAACACCCCAACCCCAGTTACGCAGAGTCGATGCATTATTACATAACATTGGCATGATCACAAATGATCAATTATCAAAAGACCAATTAGTTTAGTAGCCTTAGAAACACTATATACATTCATTAGTTTTACATTACATTACAAAATGAAAAACTACAACAACATTGTCTCCATAGACCACACTCGTATACCATCAGATTATCCCTGCAGGTCAGTCATAAAATACTTCTGCACATCCTGGTAAAAATATAACATAGAAATGGGTGAGCTCAGATGATCAGTAAGGATAACAATATAAGGGAAAATTTAATAAATAATCATAAACAATTTAGGCAATGTATAAGACTAAAACAAAAGCCTTTTATACTTGAAATTTAGCATAATATGGAAAAGATAAAATCAAATAATTTCATTTACTTATTCACATTGATATTGTTCTAGTCAAATAATCACATGCAATACCAAATAGCCACTTTCATAATTATGGAATGCATAATACCAGACTTTCATAACCACATAGTCAAGGACTTGTGCCAAGACTACAAAAAATATTTTTTCATGGACTTGTTCCAAGACACTAGTTTGTCTCATGAGACCTACCGATTCATCGATGATCTATAGAGGGATCCACCTGTCTCTTACTAAGTCTAATGCATTCCTCATATGAAATGGTTTAAACATAACATAAACAATACTATTAAAACTAGAATACGAAATGTCAATACATTATCCATAAACCATGAATGTTGTAAAAATAACACATCCATAGTCAAACATATCACAAAACCTTTAATACAATATGGATGTTTTTTATCAGAATAAATCAACTTCAAATAAGCTTAAAATCAATCAAAGGATGTTGACATAGATGAAATCAAAACTATTTGAGAGAAATATCTCTTTCAATTTTAAAATAATTTAAAAGTCACCTAATTTTAGATGAAAATATTTAATTTGATAATATTCTTATAAGATTGTAAGGGAAGCTTCGATGATGTTATAATGGCGGAAAATAGCGGCACACGTCGTATAAGTTAATGAAAATATTCTTACATTAATGTTGTCGAAAAGGTCATAAAGTACAATGTTGGTAAAATAAAGGAAAGATTACTTTCAAAAAATATAAGGTAAAATAAGTTTATAAATGAATTTAACCCACAGTATAGTAAATAGTAAAAATGTTTTGAAATACATTTTTAAGAAACATGGATCTGGATGATAAAGAGGCCCCAGTAGATAATTACGTATAAACAACATGGGATAATAAAGAGATTGTGAAATTAACCCTTACCTTGAACTTTTCCTTGGTATAGGGTGGGTTAACCTAATGTATAATAGTTAAATCATTGTTATTAAATTATACAGGATCCATATACATAATTATCATATCATATATGATCTTATAATATTTTTTTGTTAATAATATTTTATTATTATCGTCATTTCAGGTGTTAACTGATTCGTTTTCTATTATATGTTTTCTTAAATAAGTCATGGTTGTTATGTATAGGATATATCTTATTCATATCCAGAATTATATAATGTCCTTAAACATTATTTTTAATCATTAAATGAAAATTAGTCTTCAATGGTTTCGATGGGGAAGAAAATTTTATCGCGTTCGTGGAGACGATATTCCAAACGTACGCACGAGGGACAATATAATTATTTTGATATTAAAATACTATATATTTGGATGGTGTATCATATATACAGAATCATTATAATGTTATATTTATTATTTACATCATTTACACTCATTATTATACCCATCCAACTGAAGAAATGTTTGAATAAAAAACTACACAACGTCGTGGCGACGACAAGCCGTAGGTACGTAGGTGCGGTGAATTTTTCATTCATAGTATGGATAAAATAACTAATATCATTGTAAAATTTTTATAATAAAATCAATGTATATAGAAGATAAAGGAGTTATTATTTTAGAATGGAAACAACAAAGAAATAGGAAGTGGAAGAAGAAAATAACTTGAAAGAGGTGATGAAATATTAACCTCTTCTTCGAGTTCTTCTTTTTGATTTGATCAATAGAGATCCTTAGGATGGCATCATGACTAAAGGATTGCCTCTAGGATGAAGTTAGGGATTTTTATAGGATATTTGGGTAGGGTTTGGCTGAGAAAAAATTCTTTGAAGGTGAGAATTTGAGATAAGGGGAAGTTCCCTTTTATAAGTGGGGTGAGGTCCACCTATGGAAAAAAATAAAATATTATTTTATAATAAATTCATATTCGGTTTATAATGTATCCAAAGTGAATTATTGAGGGGCTAGGGTGGGGATGGGTCGAAATAATTTTAACCAATAGATTTTAGACATGTTTAGGTCACCATATTAACCTTATCATTTATATTTAACTCTTAGTTAAATAGTTTTAAATTTACTATGTTTCATTTTATTTTTAAATTATATGGTTACTAAACATAGTTTAACAAGACAAGATAACCCAAAGTGGTTCATTGTTAATATATATACCCTTATCTATGTCATTTTACCGAACATTAGATTTCTAGGAATAGAATATCAATTAATAATATAATATTTGTTTTAAAAACTCTTTTGTGCCAATTTTGACACTATTTGGTAATTGATTTTTGTGAAAATTATAACAGCATGATTGTTCTAAAAAAATTTAATTTAATCAATCCTAACATTCCATATTAACATATAAAATTATTTTAATTTATCAATAGTCTTAATTTAAATTTATTTGTGTATTTATATTATCAATTATTTCAATATTTCATTAATAAGGTTGTTGCTGCATCGTCATTGTGTCATAAATAAATTTAATTATTTAATGTATAAAAATTATAAATAAAATAACATTATTTAGAAAATCATTTTTTCTTTATAATGAATATTTATAATCGAATTTATCATATGTATAACCCTATATTAAATTTTTTTTTAATTTTTAAACATTGATTTTAACTCTTTTAACACTTCTTTAAATAAAATAATAATAAAAGTCCTATTCTAATGAATGTGGACCTAAATGATAATATTTTATTCCTAAGGTTGTTTTTGGTCGATATAAACTTATCCAGTAGAATTAGAGAATTTTTTAGGGTAAAAGTAATATCATTTTTACCTTTAATTACCATATTTACTTTAAACCATGGTAAATAAAAGTAAAAAAGTTACTATTCACAAAAAACTATTTTCATCTCATTGAACCACATTTTACTTACTGATATCAACCGTGTCTCTCGGATTTTTGAAAAAAAATTCACAGAAGCGGTAAAATTATCTTTTTTGTGAATTTTCAAATGCTCCTAGGAGGTGGGTAAAAGACAGTAAAAAGTTCAATAAAATTTTATATATCTAAACATATTATACAATGACATAAATGAATTATATTCAACATTTATTGGTATTATGTATCTATTTTTACCTAATATAAATTTAAATAAAATATCTAATTATTTAAATAAGAATTCAGTTTTAACCAATAACGTAGTGTTTTTCACTATTCATAAAAATTGAATGTTTTTAGAAAAATAAAAAAAATTCACCCAAAGCTAATTTCGATATTATGAATTAAAAAATGATGTCCATTTTGAAAAATAAAATTTATAAAAAATTAAAAATATCGGTATTACTATTAATAATAGCTAGTTTGATTGGTCACGGTGTTTTAGAATCTCAAAGTTGCGTATAATGCAAGCTATTGCATTATTCAAAGAGAAAAATATCGTGGATGAATGGGGTGTTACATTCTCCCCTCCAAATAATTCCATCCTTGAAATTTCTAGAATAATACTACACAAAAAGATTTGGGTGGTTCTTCATCATATGTTCTTCAGGTTCCCATGTTTCCTCTTCCATCTTATGGTTTCTCCAGAGACCATTTACCAGACGAGTTGTCCGGTCTCTCAGAACTTGTTCTTTGGTATCAAGAATTCTGATAGGCTCTTCAAAATAAGATAGATTGGGTTCCATTTCTAATTCATCATAGGTGAGTACATGTGTTGGGTCAGGCATGTATTTTCTCAACACTGATACATTGAACACATCATGAACTTTGGAGAGCATAGCGGCATTGCCAAACGATAAGCTAAAACCCCAATTCGTTCTAGAATTTCAAAAGGTCCTATGTACCTAGGACTCAATTTTCCGTTATTACCAAAACTTATCACTCCGTTCCATGGATAAAATTTAAAAAAAATGATCTCCTACATGAAATTTCAAATACTTCCTTCAGTTATTGGCATAACTCTTTTTTCTACTTTGGGATGCTTTGATTTGTGTTTGGATAAACTTTACCTTTTCCATTGTTTCCTCAACAAGTTCTGGGCCAACGAGTTTTCATTCTCCAACATCATCCCAAAAAGTGGGTGTGTGAGATCTCTTTCTATATAACGCTTCATATGGTTCCATCTGAATACTTGAATGGAAGCTATTGTTATTGGAAACTTCTACGAAAGATAAATATTGATCCCACATACCCTGAAAGTAATGTGCGAAGGATATCTACATGTCTTCTATGGTTTGAATAGTTCGTTCTGATTTTCCATCTATTTGATGGTGGTAGGCAGTTCTCAAATGAAGTTCATTATCCAAGTACATCTAAATACTTTTCCAGAATCCTGATGTAAAATGGAGATCATGATCAGAAACAATCGATAGGGGTACACCATGGAGTCTTACAACTTCATTAATATATAGTATTGCTAGAGGTTCAAGTGGTAAATCTAATCTTATAGAAAGAAAATGTGTTGTCTTTGTACGCTGACCAACAATGACCCATATTTCATCATTCCTCCTAGGTGTCCTTGGTAGCCCCATGAAAAATTCCATCGTAATATTATCCCATTTCCACTAAGGTATGGGAATAGCTTGAATGACTCCTCCAGGCTGTTGCCTTCCAGATTTAACTGGTTGACAAACCATACATCTTGACACATAATAAAAAATCTCTCTCTTCATGTTGTCCCACTAAAAATGTTCCTTCAAATCTCTATACATCATGGTGCTCCCAGGGTGTATAGAGAAATTGGAGTGCTGAGAATCATCCAACAATTCCCTTTTTAGATAATGAATATTAGGAATAGAAAGTCTCTACCCAAATTTTAAAATTCCATCTTCTTACACTAAGTCGATAAATTTCCCATCGTTCACAGATTTAATCTTCTTTTGAAATTCCTTATCAGTAGCCTGAGAACATTTAATACTTTCTAGTAAATATGTTTTAGAAACCATTTGAAAAAACATTGATGTTTCACCTTCCATGGTTATTCCCATATCCATCTATACTAGATCCATGAAAATAGGATCTCTTTCAACTCTCATCTTGTTCAAAAATCCATGATATTTTCTACTCAACGCTTCTGCCACTTTATTTTCCTTCCCTGGGTGGTAGTGTATCGTGCAGTCATAATCCTTGAGTAGTTCAAGCCATCTCCTTTTCCTCGCGTTGAGTTATTTATGTGAGAAAAATTACATCACAATCTTGTGATTAGTATATAACCAAAATTTTTCATCATAGAGATAGTGTCTCCATATCTTCAAATCAAAGATTACAACTTCTAACTCAATATCATGAGTGGGATAGTTTTTCTCATTAATTTTTAGCTGTCATGATGCATAGGAAATAACTCTATCATTCAACGTAAGGACACAACCATGTCCTTTTTTTGAAGCATCACTATAAATAACAATCCCATCATTCCCTGATGGTAGAGTCAAGATAAGAGAATTGACTAATGTTCTCTAGAGTTCTTCAAAAAATTCTTCACATTCGTTTGTCCAAACAAATTTAACCCCATTACGTGGGATCCTGGTAAATGGGTTAGCCAATCGAGAAAAATTCTAGACGAAATGTCGATATTTACCTGCTAATCTAATAAAACTACGTACCTTAGTTATACTCGTTAGTGCTGTCCATTCTTGGATTGCTCTTGTTTTAGATGGATAAACAGAGATTCCATCTTAAGAGACAATATGGCCAAGAAATGAAATCTCCTAAAGACAAAATTCACACTTTCTAAACATCCCACAGAATTTATTTCTTCATAGAGTCATTAGGATAACGTGCAAGTGATTTTCATTATCTTCATAGATTTTGGAGTATACCAGGATATCATCAATAAAATACACTACAAATTCATCAAGATATTCCTTTAAAACTATGTTCATTAGATCCATGAAAATAGAGGGTGCATTAGTCCTCCCAAAAGGCATTACTATAAACTTGTAATGCCCGTACCTGGTTCAAAATGCTATTTTAGGATTTTCTTCCATATTCACACACAATTGATGATATCCAGATCATAGGTCAATCATCGAAAAATATTGAGCTACATGAAGTTGGTAAAATAAATCATCAATGAGAGGTAGGGGATACTTGTTATTTATTGTAATAGTGTTGATCTCTCGTTAGTCAATGTACAACTTCATAGATCCATCTTTATTCATAAAAAAAGGACAGGGGCTCCCCATGGAGAAATGATAGGGAGAATAAATCCATTATTACTCAATTAATATAGTCGTTTCATTAGTTCCTCTAATTCCATAGTGTCCATTCTATTAGGGGTATTCGATATGGGACTGAAACAAGGAATTATGTTAATGGAAAACTCAATTTCTCATTCTGGAGGATTTCCAGGTAAATCTTCTATAAATACATCATCATATTCTGGCACAATAGGTAAATACTCTATTTGAACATTCCTTTCCTCACTCATAGTTATTTCATTCTCATCCTCCCCAATAATTGAATTTAGTTGAGATACTGGGTGTGGATCTAGATAAGAATCAGATGGTGAATATTCTTCTGTAAGGATAAGGTGTTCTTTATAATCATCATAAAAAATTGTAACCTCCTTCTTCTTACAATAATGTTTTTCATCATGGTACCAAAGCCAATCCATACTGAGGATTATATCAAATTCAATCATGGGTATAATGATGAGATAAATAGATAAAGAACATTTATATCCTCTAATGGGAACTGATTCACAAAACTTTGTTGAAATGATACTTCCCTTAAGAGTTTTGACAGACAACTCCCTTTTTAAATCAAAATGGAAATATCTAATTTTTTTAGAAAATGGGGAGGATATGAAACAATTCTATGATCCAGAATCAAATAAGCATTGGCTAAACATGATGAAACCATTAAATTACCTACCACCACGTCTTTCGGAGCTTCAACCTCAGCAGTAGTGATAGCATAATCTTGGCCTTGATCCCTTGGCCTTTTCTGAGGTTTGTTTCCTTGGATCTTAGGACATTAATTTGAATAATAACCCCTTTCTCTACAATTGTAGAATTCAACATTGACATCCTCTTTCTTCCCCTTGCAATCACGAGCTTGGTGGACTTTTTCACCACACTTGTAACAGACTCCCGTTCACTTCAGGAAAGTACCAAGGTGTTTCTTCCCAAATTTACTGCAAGATGGATATTCAAAATTTCCCTTATTATTCTTATTTCAACTTCCAGAGTGTTCAGCAGATCACTTATTCTCTTTCTTTGCTTTATAGTCATATAATGTAGAGAATTCCTTTTTTGTGTTGATAGCACATGAGACAATGTGTTCGTATGACGAGAAGGATTGTGAGAATAATGCTCGACGAAGACATGGTTTTAACCCATCAAAGAAATGATCGATCTTACTTATTGGGTTACGTATATAATCTACAACATGCCTTGCTATCCTTGTAAAGTTAGACTCATACTTTGCAACATTCCTATCCTCATTTTCCCTCAGACTCAGAAATTTCCATTCCATATCCGCTCGATGATCATGTGGAATGTATTTTTCTAATAAAAGTTCTCTAAACTCCATCCATTCAATTTTTGATACTTCTTCATCTTAAATTGTGTTTTGGATTAATTACCACCATTGATCCGCATCTCCCATGAGGCGATAAACTACCATGACAACTTTTTCCCTTTAACTACTCCACCAAGTATGAAATATTTTCTCTAAGGAACATATCCATTTCTCTGCTACCAATGGATTTTTCTTCCAATTTAATGTTGGTGGTTGTTTCCTCCAGAAGCGGTCTAACATTGATCTTCCACGTTGTGGATCAGGGTCCTCTATATGGGTATGGTTATTATTCATAACCAGATTGAGTTGTCGTATTACAGTGATAACCTAATATTCACTAGTTGTATAAAAAACTACACTATAATTATGTTGATTAGGATGGAAATCCTTACATGGATTACGTGCGTTGATACGGTTTCCATTTTTTCCACTAGGATACATTTCTAAACATTGGAATACACTAGATTACTTTATCAATCGCAATACATAATTAAAAATATGTAAAACACTTAACATAAATTGAACAGTTCTTGGATATAATCCATAATCATAAAAATGTTTTCATTGAGAATTATATACTCATAAACCCTTCAAAATGGTTTCTAAATAAAATTAGAATTATCCTAAGCATATCCCCCAGGATTGTCGTAACCACGAGTGCTGCAAGGCCCATTGTCATGCACCAGTTGCTGTTCGAGTCTATCTCAAAGCGGTGTTTTTGGGGATTACCCCTATGTAAATCTATGCCAAATCTACCTCTACCAGCTCATATCTAGAAATGGATGTATTTCTTGGAAAACTCACAAAATCTATACATTACTAAAATTTTAGGAAGTTCTTCTATTCTAGTCATCAAAGTCTAGCTTAGGGTAATGTTCTATAATCAGAGTTTATCTAAATCTATTTTCCATGAATTTTACTAAACTTCTTCTGATACCAACTGTAACGCCCCGACTACAGTTACCCAGAGTCAGTGCGTTATTACCTAACATTGACATGATCACAAAATATGAAGTCTCGAAAGATTGATTAGTTTAGTAGCCTTGGGAACACTGGATATATTCATAAGTTTTACATTACATTATAAATTGAAAAACTACAAAAACATTGTCTCCCTAGACCACACTCATATCCCCTCAGACTATCCCTGAATGTCAGTCATAAAATACTTCTTCACATCCTGAGAAAAATAGAACATAAAACGGGGTGAGCTCAGATGCTCAGTAAGGATAAAAATATAGCAGAAACATTCATAAATAAGCATAAACTTTTAAGGAAATGTATAAGAATAATACAAAATCTTTTTAAACATGACCTTATTTATAATATGTAAAATATAAAATCAAATAATTACATTTACTTATTCACATGGATATTCAACTAGTCGAATAATCAAATGAAATATCAAATAGACACATTCATAATGATGGAATTCATAATTCCAATCCTTCATAACTACATAGTCATGGTCATGGGCCAAGACTACAAATAATATTATCTCAAGGCCTTGTTCCAAGACACTAGTTTGTCTCATGGGATCTACCGATGCATCGAGGATCTATGACGGGATCCACCTATCACATACTATGCCCAATGCATTCCTCATATGAAAAGGTTTATACATAACATAAACATTCCTATTAAAACTAGAATATGAAATGTCAATACATTATCCATAAACCATGAATGGTGTAAAATTAACACATCCATAGTCAAGAATATCACAAAACCTTCAATACAATATGGATGTTTTATATCATAATAGATCAACTTCAAATAAGGTTAAAATCCATCAAAGGATATCGACATAGATGAAATCAAAACTATTTGGGAGAAACATATCTTCCTATTTTGAAATCATTTAAACGTCACATAACAATAGATGAAAACATTTATTTTAAAAATATTTTTATAATCTTTTAAGGGAAGCTTCAACGATGTTATAACGATGGAAAATATCCTCACCCATCGTATAAGTTAAAAAAACATTTTTACCTTAATTTTGATGAAAATGTCATAAAGGCCATTGTTTGGAAAAAAATGGAATGATTCATTTCAAAACATATATGGTAAAATAAGGGTATAAATGAATTTAACCAATTGTATAGTAAATAGTAAAAATGTTTTCAAATACATTTTTAAGAAACATGGATGTGAATGATAAAGAGGTCCTAGTAGATAATTACGTATAAAAAACCTCATATAATAAAGAGGTTCTGAAATTAACCCTTACCTTGTACTTTTATTTGGTCAAGGGTAGTTTAAACTCCTGAATATTTTTTAAATAATTTTTATTAAATTAAACAAGATCCATATTCATAATTATAATATCATATATGATATTATAATATTTCTTTGTTAATAATATTTTAGTATTATCGTTGTTTCGGGTGTTAACTGATTCATTTTAATTTATATGTTTTGTTACATAAGTTGTGTTTGTTATGGATAGGTTGTATCTTATTAATATCCAGAATGATATCAAGTCCTTAATCATTATTTTTAATCATCAAATGACTATTTGTCTTGAATGGTTATGACGGGGAAACAAATCTTATCGCGTTCGTGGAGACAGTATTCTATACGTACGCACGAGCGAAAATATCATTATTTTGATATTAAAATAGTATATAATTGGATGGTATATCATATATACATATTCATTATAATTTTATATTTATTATTTACATCATTTATACTCGTTATTATACCCTTTCAAATGATGAAAAGTTTGAATAACAAACTACACGACGACGTGGAGACGGTAAGCCGTATGTACGCACGTGTGGTGATTTTTTCATTCATAGGATGGATAAAATAACAAATATGGTTGTAACATATTTATAATAATATCATAGTATATATAAGATACTAGAGTTATTATTTTAAAATATAAGCAACAATGAAAGAGGAAGTGGAAGAAGAAAAGAACTTGAAAGAGGTGATGAAATGTTTACCTCTTCTTTGGGTTCTTCCTTTTGATTTGATCAAAAGGGCTCCATAGGATGGATTTATGACTAATGCATGGCCTCTAGGATGAAGTCAGGGAAGTTGAAAGGATATTTGGGCAGGTTTTTTCTGAGCCAAAAGTCTTTGAAGGTGTGAATTTGGGAGAAGGGGAAGTTCCATTTTATAAGTGGGGTGAGGGGAACATTAGGAAAAACTTAAAATATTATTTTATAATAAATTAATATTCGGTTTATAATGGCTCTAAGGTGACTTATTTTGAGGCTAGGGTGGGTATGGGTCAAAATACTTTCAACCAATAGATTTTATACAGGTTTAGGTCACCATATTAACCTTATCATATATATTTAACTCTTAGTTAAATAGTTTGACATTTACCACGTCCCTTTGTATTTTTATATTATATGGTTAATAAGAATACTATAAAAAGAGAAGAAAAACCCAAGTGGTTCAGAATTAATATATATAACTTTATCTAATTCATTTTTCTGAACCCTAGATTTTTAGGAATAGAATATCAATTAATAATATAATATTTGTTTTTAAAACTCTTTTATGTCAATTTTGACACTATTTGGTAATTGATATTTGTGAAAATCATAACAAAATGATTACATAGAAAAAAGTTAATTAAATCAATCCTAAAATTTCAAATTAACTTATAAAATTCTTGTAATTCATCAAAAGTCTTAATTTTAATTTACCTGGGTATTTATAATATCAATTATTTTAATATTTCATTAATAAGGTAATTACTGCATAATCATTGTCATAAATAAATTATATTATTTAATGTATAAAAGTTATAAATAAAATACCATTATGTATAAAATCTTTTTATATTTCTAATTATTATTTATAGTCAAATTTATCTTATGTATAACCCAATATTAAAAATGGTTTTGTTTTTAAACGCCGATTTTAAATGTTTTAACTCTTCTTTAAATAAAAAAATAATAAATCACCTATTCTAATCCAAGTGGACCTAAATGATAATATTTTATTCCTAAGGTTGTTTTTGGTCAAGATACACTTATCCAATAGAATTATGACATGTGTTAGGATAAAAATAATATCATTTTACCTTTAATTACCATATTTACTTTTAACCGTGGTAAATAAAAGTAAAATGTTACTATTCACCAAAAATTAGTTTCATCACATTGAACCAAATTTTACATACTAATATCTACCATGTCCCTAGGATTTTTGAAATTAAATTCACAGAAGCGATAAATTTAAGTTTTTTGCAAATTTTCAAATGCTCCTAGTAGGTGGGTAAAAGACGGTAAAATGTTCAATAAACTTTTATATATGTAAATATATTATACAATGAATCCAGTGAATTAAATTGAACATATATAGGTATTATGTATCTATTGTTAATATAAATTTAAATAATATAACTAATTATTTAAATAAGATGTCGGTTATAACCAATAATGCAGTGTTTTTCACTATTCATCAAAAATTAAATGTTTTCAGAAAAATACAAAAAATTCAACCTAAGATTATTTTGATATTATGAATAAAAAAATGAATTCCATTTTGAAAAATAAATTTTTTAAAATTTCAAAAAAGTGGGTATTACTATTCATAACGACTTGTTTGATTGGTTGCAGTGTGTTAGAATCTTGAAGTTGCAAACACCGCAATCTATTACATTATTCAAAGGGAAAGGTACTGTGGAAGCTTGGGGTGTTACATTTAATTAGGGGTATTATTTAATTTTTATATATTAATATAATTAAATTTTATTATTTTATGATCATACAAGTTATTTTCATGTAATAGTGGAATTTTTTCAATCTTCCGTACCTTAAGTGATTGAGAAAATGTTTTTATGAAAATCCAAAATTATTTCTCTTTTCTATCTCAAATTTTTTTTATATAATACCTTATTTTGTATAAGGGTTTTCAAAAATATTTTTTAATCATTTTCATACTCATTTATCAAATAAAATATTATCAAATTTTATTTGATATAAATTTAATTTAATGAATTAATCATTTTATTTTCAAAATAATAACTATATGGTTATTATAGAAAATATGAATAGATTATTTATTTTTAAGTGTACATAATTAAGATAATTTTCCACTCTCATGACCACTTAATATTTAAATATTTATTTAAAGGTTATTTTAATATGAAATTAGTTTTAAAATGGGTTGTGAATATCATTACTTAGAAAGTGATATTGAAAATGAAAAAGTTATTTTCTGAACGAATGTTTTTAAATATATTTTTTAGTAATCAATTACATATACCATTTATTATACATAAGATCCAATGTGGATATGTTGTATTAATATCATCATTATTCTTTCATTAGATTGATTATGTTCATTTTTTTCTGTGGATTTTCTATCTGGACACTTTCACCATGTTACTCTGGACTATAAATTCTTATGTTTATTGACTAGGGAATGTATTGACATTTCATTTGGAAGTTTTTCAATATGAATTTATATTATGTTTATGATACACCCTTTTAATATCAAGACATCTTTGGACATAGTACATGATGGTTGGGGCCCTATATAGACCCTCAATGAATCGATAGGTCTCATGAGACAATCTAGTTTTGTTATCGGTAGATGCCTTACCCATTTACATGTTGTTCCTTCACCAAAGACTTGATGGTATATTTATGATGTCCAAAATTATACATTCCATAATCATGTGATCAATTATTGATATTCCAAGAGATTATTTAATTAGTATAATATCCATAGTTATGTTTTATTCTCATATGATTCTTTATTTGGAATTATATGATCATATTTTTATTTATTCCATATTATTCTCATGTTTTTGATTATATGGATTGTGATTCATTTATTTACCTTGAATTCTTTTATTATTTATTAATTCATATATTCCTCATCATGATTACTATTTTTGATCATTTAAGATCACCCCTCTCATATGTTTTTTATCCAATATATAAGGAAGTGTTTTGTGATTGATATTTAGGGTTAAATTTAGGGGAATAATGGATTTCTTTAAAATAAACTCTTTATGTATTTTATGTATCACAATGTAATGTAAATATCTTGTAAATATCTAGTTTACGAAGACTCAAAAATTGTTCGGTATTTTGGGATGTGGTTCCATGTATCTACTGGCAATGTAATAATGTGACAACCGACTTTGGGTTTCTAGGGTCAGGATCTTTACAATTGGCATAAGATGAATTTTAGTAGAATCCTTGAGAACAATATTTCGGAAAATATTTATTAGAGAAAATAAATCTATGATTGAAAATGAGGATAATTATTGTATATTATCTAATAGATTTTTTATTAACCATGGATAACCTAGGTAAAAACTAAGGACTGATAGATTGAGATGAAAATGTAATTATTTAGACATACATTGAATAATATGTCATGATTATTTGATAACACACTCTAATTAAAATATTTTAGTGCATTAACATTACTCTTTGTTTTTAGTCAATTATGGAACAAGAAGGAAATTGGTTATCATTGAATTTGAAAGACAAAGTGCTGATTTTGGAAGTACATATATTTTAATTAACATTAGTGTTATGGAAAAAATCATATGTCTATGATTTTAATATTGATCATATGTTTAAATAATCGAGAACCCATGTGATGTTTAATATTATGGGAGTTAAAAAATATTAATGTTATTTTGGGGTACATTTTTGGAAATACAAACCATTGATTTGGTATATTTTTTAGTTAAATAATATTGAAGGAAAAATTCCTTTTAATTTATTGGACATAAGTTTTAAGTTAAGGATATCTTTTAGGGTTTTTAGGATCATCGATTTTAAGGTAATGATTCGTTATTATATAATTTGAAAGGAAGAATGAATTTTTTGAGATAAATTTAACAATTAAAATAGTTCATTACTTTTTAATATATTAGTGTTATTTTATAGGATATTTATCACATTTTTTCGAATTTTGTAACGAATACATTAATATAGTTTAAGAAATAATACAAATCACAGGTCAGGTGACAACTCACCATGTATAGCAGGACTACATGGATTAAACCCACAATTGATGATTGAAAAGTGTGTAGTGTCTTCCACTGACCTCTGGGAAGACCTGATATGTATGAAATTTTATTTTTAGTTAATTAGTTTTATCGATGAAGTATAAGTTAATTTTGGGAACCGTATATGATTAATGTAACCAGAATATTAGGAATTATTTTTTGAGGAATAATGTTTTAAATGTATTTTAAAGGAATTTTTTATTTTATCATGGATTTATGGTGATTCTTTTAATTTATAGAAATACATATCATATCATGAATATTATATGATTAAGGAATGTAAAATTTTTGTGATAAAAATAAATTTATCTGGGAAGTATATGTGATCAAAACCATATGAATTTTCAGTTTCAACCCTATAATGGAATATTTTTAAATCCATTTAATGATAATTATTAATTTAATGATATAATATGAATTTTTGGTATTATTATTATTAAATATTTGGATATTAAATTATTATTCCTCTCCTAAAGCATTATTTTTGGAATTATCATGTATTATAAAAACCATTTTTTGGTAAGGTCTAAATACAAGAGGATTATATTGTTTTTATTTATTTTTAATTTTTGATCTATAAAATATGATTTTACTCATTTAGGAATACAAAATATTTTCAGACTCATCACTTGGAGAGAAATATCATTGTGTATTGGAATTTTATTAAAGGATGAAACTCTACATTCCAAGTATTTATATTTTCTTTTATTATTACTCTAAGCAGTAAAAGAATTCCTCATGTAACACACAAAGGTTTTAAAAATAAATTGAAATGAATGAATCTTAATTTAGGTATATTTTTATAACTAGATATTGAATATAATTGTACCACTTCTATGATTTGAATTTCAAAACAATTGGCCATCTATGGTTGTGATCACTAAGTTATTTGGAGTCTGATAGAAATAACATGTTCTTTTGATGAATAGTAATATAACCTTATGAATAGTAATATTACCATTATGAATAGTAAATCATTATTTATTGTATTTCCTTAAGGTTATAAAATAATGAGATCTTCATTAATTTATCAAGGTGATATAAAGTCAGTTTAATTTTAGTATTGTTATTATTTGAATAATGTATGATTCCATTTAAAAATTAAATTAACCATATTTAGAAATTATTTTCTAAAATTGGATTTCATTTTTTAATTCTACCTATCGAAAAATTGGTAGGGTTAATTTTTGGGATTTTCTAAAATTCTTGAATTTTTGATTAATAGTAAAATACGATAAAATACGATAAATGGAAAATACATGTTTTACTGCATCATTGGTGATGGAAGGATAATGTAAGACCAGTTATTTGAACTCACATTCTCTATTTACAATTTTGATCACAATAATGAAGACTATTCATAGTCTTGGATAAAAATATTAAAATAATGATTAGAATAATGTAAAATCCCACCTCTCGTCCACTATAAATACAACCCTCATTCCCCTCTACATCTCACACGTCTCAAGTGTTGGTCATTGTAAATGTTCTTCCAAATACTCTCCCCAAGGATCTTCCCCATGTCCAAGAGCTACTGGTCTCACCAAAAGGAAAGAACCAAAGGCCTTATGGAGGATCTCATGGAGAAGAGATCATGAGGTAAGAATCCACTTTCATTTTCTTGTGTTCTCTTTTATATATTTTTTTCTATTCATATAATATGTTCATCTCCCCTTATCCAAGAAGAATGAAATATCCATTATGATACATATTATAAGTTTTTATCATTTTTACATAATGATTCATAATCATTTGTCCACTCCTCTTCCTCTTATTCTAAAAATAGAATCACCGTATTTGATGTGCCAATTTTCTAAAAGTGTGGATGATATGTTTACAATTTCTATTAATTAATTAAAAAATTGTTATAGACCCATTTTAATGGTTAAAATAGAACATGATGGGTATGTTCTATCCTCCTTAATTTTCTGTAGTTAACATATATACCCAATTTTAGGTTATATAGTGAAACTAGTTCATAATTATCAAAGAACCACATAAAATGATCTAATCAAATAAGACTAAAGATTTATCTAATGATTAATACTGTTTCTATATAAAAAAATGAGTTATCGAATCATTTTATATTCTGGAAAGATATGAATTCCATTTCATTCAACTTATGGAATTTCATTTCAATATGATAATAAAATCAAATACCAATCGGCTTTGGAAATCATGTAAGGAACGCACCAGAAACAATTATATGAACAAAATACTAATAATTAAATGGTACAATGATGTTACGAAATAAAAATATAGGTGTTATAAACATTAATATGTTTCCTTAAGACATTAATAACCCTATTTTATCCATTATAAATTAGTTTTAAACACATTTTAAATAATAAAAACTTGAGGTAAGGGAATTCTTAGCCCAGTTCCCAATATTTAGGTTAACTATCTATTTTATTCATTATATTCTATTAAGATTAATTGTATGATGAATTTCTATTTCTATTATGTGTATTTATAGGTCTTACACATATACATTCCATTACATTAATTCTAATTCCAATAATATTTATAAGGGACTTTCCTTTTAAAATCGTTTTTAAAGACACTTTTATAAAATTCAAAAATATTGTTTTTTATATATATGGAATGATTGATTTCTATTGATTTCAGGGTACTTTATTACCATGATATATTCCATGGATATATTTATATTGTTTTGAGCCCATTATAACTTAATTCATGTTGGTTTGAGCCCAATATAGCTCAAGATATAATTGGTGAGCCCCATTATAGCTCTCTAATGCATTATGTAATCCAGATATGGAATTTGAACAAATGGTTATTCCATCTTTGAAATTTATTAGATTTTCCTTGTATTATTTTTAAATATTATATAGAATTATTATGATACAAGGCCATTTGACTTCGTGCGATTCTGAGTCCTCGAGTGCCCGTAACAAATGTTTGAAAAAAATTTAAATCTTTAAACAGCGTGCATGAGAGGTTTTCTTGAAAAAGTGAGATATCTTTTAAATGGGTGCCTGGATCAGAAATTTGAGGTCCCCGCTAAGTTCAGAGTAGAAAAATTACCTTAGACGTGGACTAACATCAACCGGCACTGGTCGGATGAAAAAGTTAGTTTTTGGTGGTTTTAAAAGAAACACTTTAGAAGAAATAAAATAATTTTAATAATTTAGTTTATTATAAAATGTTTCCTTTTTGCAAAGAGACCTAATTTTCTCATATTTAAATACCTTCTTATAGAATATTCATAGGGTTTTCCACATAAGCCTATGAAATTGCGGATTTTCCTTTTGAGATTTGGAGGAGAACCTGTTGGCAGACGACGATGACGCGAGCGATCGACGCCTCTAGGATTCGATGAACCCCACCAACGAACACGACACAATGATCATTTTTCCTCCGAATCAAGGTAGGGGATGTTAATTAAAATTTTAATTTCCTCTTTTTGGATTTAATGAAGAACACAGACCAACCCAGGAACATGTTGATCCACATATTCGTACATTCTGGAGAGAGTGTTTTTATTAGGTTGATCTCGAGAAAATAATCCATGATAGATTATTGTTTTGATTCTTCTCCATTTGATCCTACTAATGGGAGAGGATCAACATCTTGATGAATAAAGGTGAAGGTTCATTCCGTGATTTGATTTTGGATTTTTTTCTGCTTTTTTTCTCTCATGTTCTTCACAATCTTCATTTAGAGATGAACAACAGATCATTGTGCATCTGTTTTGGGACGCAACGACCCCAAATTGGAGATCCGACATCGTGTCGACCTAGAGGAGGTGCGATGGTGATGGCGGAAGACGTATCGACACAGGTCTGGAATAATAGTTCTTCAACCGTACGTTTCATAGATGATCAAGAAACGTTTGCAGGCCCGATCAGATGCCTGAAACCGACAGAAGAAGCTTTATAAGGATTGGGCATCCCCAACCCTTCAGTTTCATTGTGACCAGATGACCGGATCAAAGACTGGAGGAGAAAATAGGGTGTGGTAGCAACAGGCGTCATATCTGGAAATTTATGAAGAACATGGCGTGTATCCTGAAGAACAAGCCATGTGGGACTGGCTTAGCGGCGACTAGGGTTCCACGATGCATGAAGTGATGACACGGCCTGTAACGACCCACAATTTTTCAAAAAAAATTAAATTATTATATTTATGTCATAAAATAACATGAAAACACAAAATAATGAACTACTAAGTGCTATGTAACATTTAAACATAAGGTTTTCCCTCCTACGTTTGGAATTTTGAAAATCCGACATACACGGTTGTTTTCTAGATGTTTTTCGGAGTCTAATGAAACAAAAATAATTTTTGATGAATAGTGACCTAGAATTATGATTAGTAACATAACATTATGAATATTAATGTGACCCTTATGAATAGTAAATCATCTAACATAAGAGTAACATTACATATGAATAATTAAATAAAATTTTTACATCTCAAAAAGTGACAATTTGACCTTAGTAAACGTTTTATTATTTTTTAAGTCATAAATAATTAATTATAATTAATAAATTAATTTAAAATAATATTTATTTCTCTAAAATGTATTCATAAATTATTGAATCAATTTCTTTTAGTTTTTAGATAATTTTATAAGACCCTACGTTATTTTTGAAAGCACTATAATATCGGTTTTATTCTTAAAAACTGATTTTATGTAAATCATTGTTTTAATGAAATATTAAATTAATAATATTTAGAAAATTATTTTTGAAAAATGGAATTCATTTTTGGATTCTACATGTTGAAAAATGGTTGGGAAATTTTTTTGGGATTTTTCTGAGATACTTGAATTTTTGATGAATAGTAGAATCCGATAATTTACAATAAATGCTAAATAATGGATTAATTGAGTCATCGATGATGATCTGCTGATGTAAGCCCACTTGGTTTAGGATTACATTATAAGATTACTATTCTTGGTAGTTCAAAGACTCACTATTCCATGTCTTAGGGGAAATTAATAATCTAATGAATTTTATATTAAGAAAACCCCTCTCCCCTCCACTATAAAAGCCACCCTTCACACCCTCTTTTCCTCACACCTCTCAAGCTCCAAGCCTTCACTAAAATCTTCTCAAAAAACTTCTCTATCCCCTCCCGCATGTACAAAAGCTTCTGGTCTCATCAGAAGACCATTACTAGCTTCCTTAAAGAGGATCTCAAGAGGAAGATTTACGAGGTAATTTCCATCCCTCTTCTCCTTTAATTTCTTTTCATGTTCAAGTTCATTTCTTGATCTCTCCCCACATATATTCATAAAAATTGTATTGTAACTACAGTATTAAACATATATTGTAATTTTATGATTCTAATGGGATATTATATCGCCCCACCCCCTTTCCCTCTTCCTTTTATTTTATTAAAGAGAACATTGTTCATGAGGTGTTATTTTATCACCTTAAAAAATGACATGCTCTCTTCTTCCATTTCTACCTTTAGATCTGGTCATGAAACCATTATTATGGTTGAACCAGAATATTTTATATGTATTATGTCCTATTTAATGTTCTGTAACTGACTATTTGACATATTACTAAGGGATAAATTAAAACAAGTTCATTGTGATCGAAAAACCGCTCAAATTAACCCACACAATCTTCGTTTGATTCTCATCTAATGATTCATCCAAATAGATCTAATATAATTCATTATAAAATCATTCAAGATCCTATAATATCATTAATAACATGTAATATCATTTCAGTATGTTTACTCATGTTCTACCCAAACATCAATTTAAGAATACTAGTGAACCACCCAAGAAAAACCATAAAAACGAACATCCCCGAACAAAGTTTTTAAAATCTATAAGTCGTCCAAATGAAAATAATATGACATAATGAAACCAAAATGAAACCCATTAATTTAAAAATGGTTCTGTATTTATAATTAATGAATATAATTTCAGTATACAGGACATTAAAGAGGAGGAAGCATTCAGATACAAGGTAAGGGGAAATTTCGAACCCAATTTTCTTCCTGTGGGTTCTCCCTCTTTCACTCCAATTATGATATGGTTAATCCTCAAAGATAAATTTTCCATCATTGGATTTAATTTTCCGGGATATATCTGTTTATCACTGGTTTTCATGTCCAGAAAAATGTATTCCAAAATAACTATTCTTTTAAGAATAACCCTTTTACTTCTCACTCAAAGTGAATGATTCTTCTAACATGTATTTTATTCCCACTTTCTTTTGTGAACCCAAAGCTTATGAATATGTTATTATGAGATTAAACCCATTCCTTTTCATGGGTTCATTTGGTTAATTTATGTTATATGGTCATTGTGGAAAGCATGATTAATGATAATGTTATGATGTCACGGGTGCGCCCAGAATTATATAGCGCAATATGAATGTTTAAATATGACGGGTGCGCCTGGAATTATACAGTGCTCCAATGCAATGGGTAAAGTGATGAATCTCATGATTAAATGGGAAATGATGTGTGAACATGATTCTATCTTTGTTCACAAGTATGTGTGGTAGTTAACCACTATGACATGACGTTTCATTTTTATGCATTGCCACATTTCAGGTCTTTTATTTATGATCCTCTCATGTTTATGATATTTTGCCTATGTTATGATTATTATCACCCCATGATATATTGTTCTCATCTATCCTATTACTAGGATTCTAGCTCACCCCTTTTCATGTTTATCCTCAGGTTGCTACATGTATTAAGGAGAGGACAAGTTCCAATAATAAGCTAGAGAAGAAAAAATTAAAAAAATGTTTATGCTTGATGTTGTATTTGTTATATGTGATCCTCGTTTGTCCAAGACACTAAAACTTTGGATACTCTATGTTTTATACTATTATGTTTTTTATCCTTGAAATGATGTAATAGTAATTTAAGAAAAGGTCGTGTCGCTATAGTTGGTATCAGAGGCAAGGTTTAGTTAATTTGGGAATTAGGATTAGTGAACCCTAGAGGAAACCTATTGCATGAGACTAAGTACAAATATGCACACAAGAATATTTACATAGGGATCCCATATGATATGTTTTTGGTATAAATTGTTTAAATGAATAAGTTATTCATGACTTGTTTACTTTTGTTTTGTTCTAACCTTTTCTATTTTAGAAAATGGTTAGAACCAGGCGAAATCAGGCCAACAACTCATGTAAGGGCCAATGCAATAATTTCCCAAATGAAATCCCCAATTATTTGGGAGGTGGAGTTCAAAACTTCATTTCTATGCTTACCCAATTATCTTAGGTTATGAATAATAACCATAATAATGGGGAACATCCTCCTTCACCAAAGAGGGAGGAAATGGCTATCGAATGTTTTATGCGGCAACGACAACCGACGTTTTGTGGGTCTTCCAATCCACTAGTTGCGGAATAGCGGGTCAACACCATAGAGAAGATCTTTTTTGTGCTTCACTATTCTGAGACAGAGAAGGTGACCCTAGATGTTTATCATCTAGATGGAGAAGCCTATCAATGGCGGGTTTTGATTAAGACCACCAAGCCAAGGGAGGAAATTGAAGAGATGGAATGGGAAGACTTTAAGATAATGTTTCTTAATAAGTATTTCCCATGAACTCTTCGTACGAAGATGGAGAGAGAATTCATAGAGCTCATGAAAAAAGAAGGATAATCTGTCACAACCTATGAAGCTAATTTCACAAGACTCGCAAGGTATGCTTCGGGTTTTGTTATCAACAATGACCGAAAAATTGATATATTCTTTAGTGGATTAAAACCACACCTTCGAAATGCTCTTGCAATTTGAGACTTTGGGAGTTATGAATAAGTTGTTCGGTGTTCTCTCAAAGTGGAGATGGAGTTCGGAGAATGGTCCCATGGCAATGGGGATAAGAAAAGAAAGATGTAGTTTCAAGCTGGTGGATCTAATGACAAAGGTGGGAAGAAAAATCAACGATCCACATGCCAAAAATGTGGGAAGTTGCACCATGGGAACCGCATCAAAGGGATGGGGAAATGCTTCAAGTGTGGGAAATAAGGACACCAAGCTCAAGAGTGTAGAAAATACATTAATATGAAGGAGAATGTAGCTGATTAAATGAGATAACCACTCACGGTTCAATGCTACAACTACAGGGAACTAGGGAACTATGAAAACCAGTGCACTAAACATCGAGTTCTCGAGGGTAATCATCATCAGAAGCCACCAAAGCCAAAGGAACAATGGAAGTCTTATTCCATCACTACTGCGAAGGCGGAGCATGATAATGAAGTCGTAAAAGGTACACCTCCTATTCACTTAAGAATGGAAAAAGTCTTATTTGATTCTGGTTCTATGCATTCCTTTATATCTTGCATGTTTTCTAGAACTATAGAATTGAAGCCCTGAAACCTTGAAGTAGAGATATCTGTAAAAACACCAAGTGGTGCAATAATTGCAACCCAAGTGTTTGACTCTTCTCTTGTTGTCGTATGTGGGAAGATTCTTCTGGAAAATCTCGTAATACTTCCCTTGGTGTAATTTGACACTATAATGGGAATGGATTGGCTCTCGTTATATAGAGAACATATCAACTATCGGGAAAAGGAAATATATTTTCATATTCCGAACCATCCCATGATCCTCTACAAAGGCAAGTAAGATCATGAATCTCCTTTGAAAAATCCTTCAATGGTGTGGGTGTTGATTCCATATGAAGAATCATACCTCTCCCAAATGGTTGATTCGAAGTAAAGATCCAACTTTGAGGAAATGCCCATCGTGAGGGAATACAACGATGTATTTCCCGAAGAATTACCCGGTATTCTCCCGGATCGTGAGGTAGAGTTCTCAATTGAACTCATACCCAGAGCTACTGTTATCTCAAAGTTCCCCTATATGATGGCTCTTATCGAACATCAGGAGTTAAAGAAGAAGCTGCAAGAGAATCTAGGCAAAGGGTTCATATTCCCTAGTGCATCGCCTTGGGTTGTGGCAATGCTCTTTGTGAAAAAGAAGGATGGGAAAATGCGGATGTGTATCGATTATAGGGAACTCAAAAAGATCACCATAAAGAACAAGTATCCTCTCCCAAGGATTGATGACTTGTTCGACCAGTTAAGAGGAGATCAATACTTCTCCAAAGTGGATCTTCGTTCTGGATATCATCAAGTAAAGGTGAAGAAGGAAGATATTCAGATGACTGCCTTCCAAAAAATGTATGGGCACTATGATTTTTTGGTGATGCCCTTTGGACTTAAAAATTCCCCTGCAATATTCATGGATTTGATTAATAGAGTCTTTATACATTACCTCAACAAATTTTAGGTAGTGTTTAGCGATGATATTCTCATCTACTCCAAGAGAAAGGAGGAGAATGAAGAACATCTAAGACATGTGTTGGCAACATTGAGAAAGGATAAGTTGTATGCCAAGTTTAGAAAGTGTGACTTTTGGATGAATCAAGTCACGTTCTTGGTATATGTGATCACAAGTGAGGTAATTTCTGTGGATCCTTCAATGACAAAGGTGATTGAGGAATGGCCCAAACCCTCTAGTGTCACAGAAATCCATTGTTTTCTTGGATTAGCTGGGTACTACCAACATTTTTTGAGAAACATCTCACGATTTTCAAGCCCGTTAACTATGTTAACAAGGAAATGGGTAATGTTTTTCTGGATGGAAGAATGTGAGGGATGATTCTAAGAGCTAAAGAGAAGGCTGATCACTGTACGTGTACTCACACTACCGAAAAGTGGAGAACGTTTTGTGAAATAAAGTGATGCTTCAATGAAAGGCTTGGGTTGTGTACTGGTGTAAAATGATAATGTGATAGCCTAAGACTCAGGACAGTTGATGATCCATGAGTAGAACTACCCGACACTTTATTTAGAGCTAGAAACCGTGATTTTTGCCTTGAAAATCTGGCGGCACTACCTTTATGGTGAGAAGTGTGACATATACACCGACCACAAGAGCCTAAAGTATATATTCACACAAAAGGAGCTCAACATGTGTCAGAGGAGATGGTTATAGCTAATCAAGGATTATTATTTCTCTATTCAATATCATCATGGAAATGCGAAAAAGGTAGCTGATGCTCTAAACAAAAAAGAACCTGCTACTCTATCCATGTTGCAGATTGAGAAAGACCCAATATTCTTGGATATGAAAAAGATGGATTTGGAAATTATAAGGGTAAGGGATACATCCTACCTTTTCCCAAATGATTGTGCAACCATCCATCCAAGAGAATATTAAGGAAGCACAAAGGGATGATGTGGAGATACAAAAGAGGGTGAATGCAGTAAAGGAAGGGATGCTACAAGAGTTCTATATCTACGATGATGGTGTGATTCGTTTGGAATGCGGCTTTGTGTACCTTCAATACCCGGGATAAAGAAGGAGCTGTTGGATAATGCACATATCTCAACTTTCTCTATCCATCCTGGGAGTACCAAGATGTACCGTAATCTCTGGGAACACTTTTGGTGGGATAACATGAAGAAGGAGATTGCGGAATATATATCGAGGTGCTTGGTATGTCAGCAAGTTAAAGCTGAGCAACAAAAGCCCAAAGGTATGATGCAGTCATTGCCTATACCCATGTGGAAATGGGAAAATGTTACTATGGACTTTGTCACGGGTCTCCTGAGGACGTCAAAGGGAAATAATGTGATATGGGTTGTGGCTGACTGACTCACCAAGACTGCCCATTTTATCGCTATTCGGGAAGACCTCTCGCTTGAACAACTTTCAAGGATATATGTGAAGGAAGTGGTGAGACTGCACGATGTTCCACTATCAATTGTCTCTGACCGTGATCCAAGGATCACATATAAGTTCTAGAGGAGCCTTCAACATGATTTTAGTACTAAACTAAATTTTAGCACGGCCTGTCATCCCCAAACCAATGGCCAGTCTGAAAGGACTATTTGGACTCTTGAGAATATGCTAAGAGCCTGATCTATTGAATTCAAAGTTGGTTGGGATCAACATCTCCCATTGGTTGAGTTCACATAAAACAATAGCTTCCACTCAAGTATTCAGATGGCTCCATATGAAGCTCTGTATGGAAAGAGATGTAGAACTCCAACCTGTTGGGATGATGTTGGAGAATGAAAGCTACTTGGACCCGATCTTGTTCAAGAGATGACAGAGAAGGTTGAAGTCATCCAGAAACACATCGAAGCTGCTCAATGTTGGAAAAAGAGCTATGCTAACAACCGTCGAAGGGACTTGGAGTTCGACGTTGGAGATAAAGTCTTCCTTCGAATATCTCCATGGATGAGAGTCATGAGATTCGGGAAGAAAGGGATGCTAAGCCCAAGGTATATTGGCCCCTTTGAGATCCTTGACCACATAGGATCCATGGCCTATCAGCTTTCACTTCCACCGAATATGGCTCAAGTTCATGATGTCTTTCTTGTATCACTACTGAGGAAGTACATACCAGACCCCTAACATCTACTAAACTCAGAGGTGGTGCAACTGGAAGATGATCTATCCAATTAGGAGTAGCCAGTAAAGATTTTGGATCAGAGAGATAAGGTTCTACGCAACAATACAACCTATCTTGTGAAAGTGTTGTGGAGGAACCATAAGTTTGAGGAAGCAACTTGGGAACCAAAAGAGGAAATGAAGGAGAAGTACCCTCACCTATTTATGTAAAGTGAAATTTCAAGGGAGAAATTTCTTAAGGGGGGAAGAATGTAACGACCCAAAGTTTTTCAATGGAAATTCCCTTCTTATATTTATGTCATTAAAAAACATGAAAACACAAAATAATGAACTAAAAAGTTCTAAGTGACCATAAACCATTAGTTTTTCACTCCTATTGTAACATCCCAAGTAATTAATGAATAATAGATATTCTTATCTATGTCTGTTTATGAATTAGATAGTCTTTTAGAGGCTTAAAATAATAATAAATCCAATCTTAAGCATGGAATACACTAATATTTTTTAAAGATTGTTTTACTGCCATTTGATGGAGAACCATTTTTAAATATATATTTTGGAAATTTTATATTATATATTTGTCAAAATAAACTTATTCATTATTATTGGGACATTGAAATTTATTTTGGATTAATTTTTGGTATTTTTCTATGAATTTTCATGTTTTTAATGAACAATGAAAAATACTGCATTTTACATCAAAACTGCGTTTTCATATAATTTAATTATATGGTTAGATTATCTTTTTAATTGGTTTAAAAGTATAATTAGAATATATTTTTACCATTTAATCCAATGGTGTTCATTATAATTAATTTCACTTTGGAATTGGGCATAAACAAGTGCCAAAATTTTCATAAATATTGTTTAAAAAAAACCTACTATTTGTTTTGACAACGAGAATTTTTTTTAAATTCATTATTGCAATTACTATGTCTGGAATTTGGTAAAATGGATTTCATATTTGGAATCAGAAGGTACAAATTAGGTAATTAAGAATCTTTTTTTTTGGATATTATGAATAGTAACGACGATAATTATCTTTAATTATCTTGATTAATTACTAATCGGGTGGTTATGGATAATAAAATAATATCATAATAATAAAAAAAATTACCCCAAAATGTGCCATAATTCTACTGGTTTTTTCATGTCTGACCATGGGATTCCTTGTTCCAAACTTAGGGACCCCATGGAATCACTTTTGGGTGAAAGTGACACTTTATCATTTTATTTTTAAAGAAAGGAGAATATCACTAAAGAATGTATCACCTGAGTAAAACATTTTTTGTTTTGTCTGTGTAAAGGATATATTAGACTATAAATATTCATTGGAAATATAAAAATATTTCCTACATCATAGTATTTGTTTTATAATTTTTAGACATTAAATAAATTAATTTATTTAGGACACCATGATGTTGCAACGATTATCTCATTAATTAACGATTTAAATAAAATAAAAAGATAATGTTAAATATAAGACTTAAACTTGTCAAAGACCTATTGTATGAGTATATTTTGAACCCTTATCACCTTATCCTTGAAATATATCAATGTGGGACCTTTAAAATCTGACACTTAGTTTAATATAAAGAATCATTTTATAACTTTACAAGAGTGCCCCTCCTCTCCTCTTATAAAAAGGCCCCCATCTTTACCTTTTTACAGACAACTCTCAAGCCATTTTCTTGGCCAAGATCTACTCATTTTATCTCTCCACACCCCTATATTAATCCTATAAGCCTTACCTTAGACAGAAATCTCTTCAAGAAACCCTTTTGGTACAAACCAAGAGGAGTTACCCTATTTGAAGGTAATGTCTTCTCTAATGTTCTTTTGTTTTATTTTTCTTCTCCAACCCCATAAACTCTTTTTATTCATTTCTTTTGTAACAAAACCCATATATTCAATATACTAGGATGTTTTTATAAGAATTATTTGAGCTACACTTACACATACCTACATATAATGGTTAAAGAGCATACTGTTTCCGTGGATGGCGAATTTCTACCTCACGAAACGATGATTGTTCAATATTATTATAACACCTTCAATGGTGGCCATTAATATGTCACTATATTTATATATGATATATAATATGTTTATGTTTTCCTTAAGCTTCTGTATTTTTACATTTATGGCATACCTTTATGGTTTCCATTATGGGTAAACACTATATCTTCATTTTAGGAAGTGCGGAATACCGCCTCCTCAAAGTGATTTGTTTCATTAAAGCCAAATGTGGGAAATATAAAGGATGTAGTTAATAATATTATATATGATATTATACTGGAATTATAATATACCTTTTTATCATTATGATTCCATTCCATAAAATATGAAATATAAATGAATGTAGCGTTCATGCTTTTGTACGGATTACCATCTCCATGAAAGGTGCATTTCATTTCTTTCCTCTAAATGTTATGTAATATTATAAATTCATGTATATAATGGATACATATGATATATATGATATCTAAATCATGAATATAATTCTGGATATAATGGATACTTTAGCACATGAATAACTTGTAATTATAAAGAGTTTATTTTTGACTCAAGTACCAATGATCGACAAAACAACCATTATTAACTTAAATAATTACATAGATCTCATAACGTGCTAATAAGTGATATAAAAGAAATAATAAACTTGAAAATGGTTCTTAAGCAAGTAGAAATTAACTCAAGTTTATAATTCAGGACATTAAAGAACGTTCGAGTCAAGTCGGACCCGAGGTAATGGACTTCGTCTCATTCTCCTTTAATTGAGGAATATTTTGTTTTATACACAACCTTATATTATATGATGTATAAAACCATTTGAGTTTTATGTTTATTAAAAAGGTATATTTTTTATACGATTTGTTTTACTAAATAAAAAAAGGGAATGTTTTTGTCGTATATATGCGGCGACAATGACTTCTCCGCCGCAGTGACCATTATTTGAGTTTCGGATTCCTCTACAAGCCATACCTTTTTTTTAAATGAAAAATAAATACCATGTTTTACTTTTCATTTATTTTGGTATTGAAAATGGTTTTCATAATGTTTTTATTATATAAATGAGTTGTATTGATATCTTGTGATTGAAATGTGGAAATGTTATGTTTCCTTTATGCATGTTTTATATGATACGATTATGTTATGGTTCTTAGGAATTGTTATAAAGACGGGTGGTTCCGTGATAAACTAAGGGCGGGTCAGCCCGATATAGCTCTCCAATGCATTGGGTAACGCAAAGGGGTTAAACATTAAGGATTATCCGAAGTGATTTAGGGAATATACTGTGATGGGGTTTTCAAACGTAACTATGAGGGTTACTCCACACGTAAGAATGTTATGAATGCCTCAAGTTACCTTTATGTATTATGACTTCTATGATTTATTCAATATTTGATGAGGTATGTTAAAAGGCTTATGTTTTATGAGAAAATTATGATTTCATACATGGACTAATGTTTTCATTTTGTGCTTTCATATCGCTTACTGAGCTTTTTAGGCTCATCCCAAGTTTTTGAAATGTTTTTCAAAGGTTAAGGGAATGGTACATGATGTGATGATAGTGTCAAGGAAGTGCCATGAAAGAATCCATGTTTTGATTTAAATATGTTTCCGTTGATGGGAAAAAATTAATACTATCTTTTATGTAACCACATTTTCTAAATATGGAATGTAATTCATGATTTATGATCTAATTCTCTAAATCTTTAAACCTGAAAAGATCCTCAACATGTACTCTTGAAATAACTCAAGATTAAGTAATGTTTAAGGATGGGGCCTTATAGTTGGTATCAGAGTTTGGTTTAGATAACTGTAGGAGTTATAAGTCGATTAAATTATTATCAAAATTTTTTTGTATGGTCAAATTGAAATGATATAGAATTTGAAGATTACCGTGTTGCTTCATCTAATACATTTTTGTTCAGAATGGTTTTCCACAGAGGAAATAGGGAATCCATGATAGGAAGGCATACAGAAGGAAATAAACTTTCGAATTAGCATCCTGAGATGGTCGGAATTGAAACTGAATAGTTTGTTACAGTAATGGCGCAGTTGACTCAATCGATAAATGGTGGTGGTATCCATGCATGAGATCAGCCAGATCAACCGTAGAGGAAAATGTCAGTGGTGGAACATTTCATGCGGAAAAATCCCCCATCATTGAGAGGGTCATCTGACACTGTGCTAGATGAAGGGTGGATTAAAGTACTGGAGAAGATTTTCAATGTCATGGGGTGTTCAGAAAATCAAAAGTATTTCCTTGATATTTACCATTTGGAGGGTGAAGCAGATAAGTGGTGGTCGATGGTAAAAAATATTAGGGACGCTGATGAGATTGATGCTCTCGACTGGGATGAATTCAAAGGTATGTTTCTTGAGAAGTATTTTCCTAAGGCTGTTCAAATTAGGATGGAAAAAAAATTATTGGAATTGAGGCAAGAGGAAGACTCAGTGGCTGCCTATGAAGAAAGGTTCACTTGATTGGAAAGGTATGCTACCAATTTTATCCGAGACCTTGATAGTAAAATCAATCGTTTTTTACTTAGCATTAAATCCAAAATATCGAAGGGCTTTCACTTCACATGAGTTAAGAAGTTATGAAAGTATTGTTAGATGTGCTGAGAAGGTGGAGATAGAGTTTGATGATGATCAAGTGTTCTATAATAACCAACAGAAGAAGAGAACGAGGCAGCAGGAGAAAGGGAAGAATTCTTCAACAAGGGCTGATGGTAAGAAAACTATGTTTCCAGTTTGTGATAAATGTGGTAAAAGGCATGCTGGGAGATGTCTTCTGAATTCTAGATAGTGCTACAGATGTGGTAATGAGGGACATAAGGCTCGTGATTGCACTGGAAAAGATCAAGGTGATGGTAAGACCAAATTTTATTTATAGTTAGTGAAATGTTTCAAGTGCAATGAGATGGGTCACTATGCAAACGAGTGTCCAACAAAGAGATCGAGTGATGGGAAGCAGTCATACTATAAGCAGAATGGGGTGGTGAAATCCTTTGCCACTATTTCAGTAGATGTTGGGCCATCAAATGAAGTGGTATCAGGTACTTTGTTTGTTTGTCCAGATTATGCCAGTGTGTTGTTTGATTCAGGGTCTACACATTCCTTCATCTCTGAAAACTTTTCTAGTAAAATGGGAATACCATCTCAAGAAATGACTCCTGAACTTGTGGTAAAACACCTGGGGTAAGTGTTGAGGAAAAAATAATTTATAAGAGTCTTCCTATCCTTATCCGTGGAATGAACCTATTTCCAAACCTTATTGTTTTACATCTAGTAGGGTTTGATGTTATCCTGTGTATGGATTGGATCTCTGTTTACCATGCTAAGATTGATTGTAGAGATAAAGAAGTTTCTTTTTAGAAAGACTTTCATTTTGTGTACAGGAATGAAAACTTACTATTGATAAAAAATCAAGAGGCTGAGAAACTTGTAAAAGTTGGAAATGAATGTTACCTTGAACATATTGTTGAAAACAAGGGAACTGTTTAGATTAATGCTGTGCCAGTGGTAAATGAGTATCCAGATGTTTTTCCTAATGAGTTTCCCGGAATAATACCAGATCGAGAAGTTAAGTTTACTGTTGTCTTAGTTCCTGATGCTAAGCCAATTTCAAATCCCCCTCATCGAATGTCTCAAATTGAACTTTTAGAGTTGAAGGAGAAATTGCAAGATTTATTAGAGAAAGGTTTCATTCGAACTAGCACATCACCATGGGGTTCTCCTATTTTATTTTTTAAAAATAATGATGGTTCAATGAGACTTTACATTGATTATAGAGCCTTGAATAACATCATTGTTAAGAACAAATATCATTTTCCTCATATCGATGATTTGTTTGATCAGCTCCATGCAGGTCAGTATTTTTCAAAGATTGACCTGATATTGGGGTACCATCAGTTGAAGGTAAATGAAGCAGATATTCCGAAGACCGCGTTTCATACAAGATATGTCCATTATGAATTTTTAGTATTGCCTTTTGGGCTAACCAATTCAAATTCTGTATTCATGGACCTTATGAATAGAATTTTCCATGAGTTCTTGGATAAGTTTGTGGTTGTTTTCATTGATGATATTATGGTGTTTTCTAAATGTAAATAGGAGAATGAAAGACATTTAAGGGTTATTTTTAAAACCTTAAAGGAAAAGAGATTATATGGGAAATTCCGCAAGTGTGAGTTTTGGTTGCAACAAATTTCATTCCTTGGTCACATTGTTTCTAAAGATGGAATAACTGTTGATCCTGTAAAAATGAAGGTTGTGGAATAATGGCCAAGACTCACAAATGTAACCGAGATTCATAGTTTTCTTGGGTTGGCAGGATATTTCTGAAGGTTTTTTAGAATGTTTTCCCGGTTATCTAGTCCAATGAATAAGCTAAATCGGAAGGGTGTTAAGTTGATCTGGACAAAAGAATATGATGATTGTTTTCAGTAGTTGAAAAAAAGATTGGTGAATGCTCCAGTTTTGGCAATACCTTCCAGGAATGGGGAGTTTGTTATCTACAATGATACTTCATTGAAAGGACTTGGTTGCGTCCTAATGTTGAATGATCAGGTAATTGCTTGTGCTTCACGTCAGTTGAAAAATGATGAGGTGAATTACCCTACACATGATTTGGAATTAGCTGCTGTTGTTTTCGCTTTAAAAATCTCGAGGCATCATTTGTATAGAGTAAAGTGTAAAATATATACCGATCAAAAAAGATTAAAGTATATATTCACTCAGAAATAATTGAACTTGAGATAGAGGAGATGGCTGGAATTAATCATGGATTACGATTGTACAATTCATTACCATCCGGGAAAAGAAAATAAAGTGGCTGATGATTTGAGTCGAAAAAGTAATGCTTCATTAACAATGTTGCATTTGGAACGTGATCCTTTGGTTAAGGATTTGATGAAATTTGTAATAGAAGTTTTTTGGGTAGTATGTCCTTCTGTTTGTTTCAGGTATCAGTGAAATCTTCTATATCAGACAGAATTAAGCAAGCACAAAAGCAAGACAGTGAGTTGCAGAAAAAGGTAGAGCTGGTTCAGAAGGGTATGTTACATAAATTCAACATTGATAATGATTGGGTTTTGAGATTTGGGAAGAGATTGTGTGTTCCGTGTGATTCACATTTTAAGAGAGAGTTGTTATGTGAAGCTCATAGTTCTCCTTTTTCAGTTCATCCAGGCAGTACTAAGATGTATCGAGATCATTGTGAGTATTACTGGTGGGACGGAATGAAAAGAGATATTGCTGATTTTATTGTGAAGTGTTTGACTTGTAAACAGGTTAAATCAGAGTTGCAGTTACCAAAAGGGATGCTTCAGCCTTTACCATTGCGATAGTGGAAATGGGATAATATATCCATGGACTTCATTGTGGGGTTGCTGAAGACACCTTGAGGTAATAACGAAATCTGGGTTATTGTTGATCGCTTGACTAAATCTGCTCGTTTCCTTTCTATATGAGATAATTTTTCCCTAGTCAACTTTCCTGTTTGTATCTTAAAGAGATAGTCAGGTCACATGGAGTTCCTCTCTCCATTTTATCTGACCGTTATCCCAAGTTCACTTCTAACTTTTGTAAAAGGCCTTCAGAAGTCATTGGGTACTGAATTAAATTTTAGTACATCTTTTAATCCTCAATCAGATGGGCAGTCAGAACAAACAATTAGGACATTGGAGGATATGCTACGTGCTTGTTTGATGAATTATCAGGGAAGTTGGGACCAACATCATTCTTTGGTTGATTTTTCTTATAATAATTGTTTTCATTCTAGTATACAGATGGACCCATTTGAGGCATTATATGGGAAGCCGTGTCGAACCCCAGATTTTTGGGATGATGTGGGTGAAAGGAAGTTGATGGGACCAGAATTGGTAGAAGAGTTGGTAGAAAAAGTTCATCTGATATAGAAACACATGATAACAGCTCAGAGAAGGCAGAAAAGTTATGTGGACAATAGGAGGAAGGATCTCTCTTTTGTGGTAGGTGATCATGTTTTTCTCAAAGTTTTACCAAGGAAAAGTGTGATGTGATTTGGTAAGAAAGGAAAGATGAGTCCAAGGTTCATTGGACCATATGTAATTCTAGAGGGAGTTTGATCAGTTGCATACCGAGTGACTTTAACTCTGAGTTTATCTCAGGTACACAATGTTTTTCATGTTTCAATGTTATAGAAGTACATTCCAGATCCATCTCATGTTTTGAGTCCAGAGGTAGTTCAGCTGGAAGATAATCTATCTTATGAAGAACTAACAGTCCAGATTCCTAACCACATGGAGATAGTGTTGCGGAATAAGGTGATCCATCAAGTAAAGGTTTTGGGAAAAAACCACATGATTGAAGAGGCAACATGGGAATCTGAAAATGCAATGAGGGATAAATACCCCCACTTATTCGATAAGTAAATAAATTGCGGGGGCGTCAATTTTCTAAATGGGGGAAGGATGTAACATCCCAATTAAGTAATGAATAAAAGATATTCTTATATATGTATATTTATGAATTAGATAGTATTTTAGAGGCTTAAAATGAGAATAAATCCAATCTTAAGCATGAAATACACTAATATTTTTAAAAGATTGTTTTACTCCTTTTTTATGGAGAACCCTTTTTAAATCAATATTTTGACAATTTTATAAGCTATATTTGTCAAAATAAACTTATTCTTTATGATTGGGACATTGAAATTTAATTTAGATTAATTTTTGGTATTTTTCTGACAATGTTAATTTTTTAATGAATAGTGAAAAATACTGCATTTTACATGAAAACTGCTTTTTCATCTAATTTAATTATATGGTTAGATTATATTTTTAATTAGTTTTAATATGTAATTAGAATATATTTTTGCCATTATATACAATGGTGTTCATTAGAACTAATTTCACTTTGTAATTGGGCATAAACAAGTGCCAAACTTTTCATAGATATTGTTTCAAAAAAACCCGCTATTTGTTTTGACGACGAGAATTATTTTTAAATTAATTATTGCAATTTCTATGTTTGGAATTTGGTAAAATGGATTCCATATTTTGAATCAGAAGGTCCAAATTATGTTATTAAGACTTTTTTTGGACATTATGAATAGTAACGACGATAATTGTCTTTAATTATCTTGATTAATTAGTAATCGGGTAGTTATAGATAATAAAATAATATCATAATAATAACAAATGACCCAAAAATATGTCCAAATTATACAGGTAGTGTCTAAGGCCGACCATGGTATTCCTTATGCCAAACTTAGGGTCCCCATGGAATCAGTATTGGGTGAAAGTGACACTTTATCATTTTATTTTTAAAGAAAGGAGAATATCACTAAATAATTTATCACCCGAGTAAAACATTTATAGTTTTTTCTATGTAAATGATATATTAGAATATAAATATTAATTGGAAAAAGAAAAATATTTACTACATCATAGTATTTTTTTAATAATTTTTAGACATTAAATAAATTAATTAATTTATGACACCATTATGATGCAGCGATTATCTCATTAATTAACGATTTAAATAAAATAAAAAGATAATGTAAAATATAAGAATTAAACTTGTCAATGACCTATTGGATGAGTATATTTAGAACCATTATCACCTTATCATCGAAATATATCATTCTGGTACCTTTAAAATCCGAAAATCATTTTAATATAAAGTAACATTTTATAACGTTCCAAGAGTGCCCCTCCTCTCCTCTTATAAAAGGCCCCAACCTCTACCTCTTTACACACACCTCTCAAGCCATTGGCTCGGCCAAGATCTGCTCCTTTTATCTCTCCAAATCACTCTATTAATCCTAGAAGTGTTACCTTACGCAGAAAGCTCTTCAAGAATCCCTTTTGTTACAAACCAAGATGAGTTACTCGATTTAAATGTAAAGTCTTCTCTAATGTTATTTTGTTTTATTTTGATTTTCCAACCCCGTAAACTCTTTTTATTCATTTATTTTGTAAAAAAACCAGTATCTTCAAAATAGTAGGATGTTTTAATAATAATTATTCTAGCTACACTTACACACACCTACATCTAATGGTTAAAGAGCATACTATTTCTGTGGATGGGAAATTTCTGCCTCACGAAATGATGATTGTTCAATATTTTTTTAACACCTTCAAAGGTGGCCATTAAGATGTCACTATATTTATATATGATATATAATATGTTTATTTTTTCCTTAATATTCTTTATTTTTACATTTATGGCATACCTTTATGGTTTCCATTATGGGTAAATGCGATATTTTCATTTTAGGAAGTGTGGACTACCGCCCCCTCAAAGTGATTTGATTCGTCAATGTCATATGTGGGACGTATAAAGGATGGAGTTAATAATATTATATTTGATATTATACTGGAATTATAATATACCTCTATATAATTATGATTCCATTCCCTAAAATATGAAATATAAATGAAAGTAGCGTTCATGCGTACGTACGAATTACCGTCTCCATGAACAGTGTATTCCATTTCTTACCTATAAATTTTATGTAATATTATAAATGCATGTACATACTGGATACATATGATATATATGATATCTACAACATGAATATAATTCTGTATATAATGGATATTTTACCACATGAACAACTTGTAATTATAAAGAGTTTATTTTTGACACAAGTACCAATGATCGACAAAATGACCATTATTAACTAAAATAATTACAAAGTGCTCATAACATGGTAATAAGTGATATAAAATAAATAATGAACTCGAAAAGAGTTCTTAAGAAAGTAGAAATTATCTCAAGTTTATTATTCAGGACTTTAAAGAACGATCGAGTCAAGTCGGACCCGAGGTAAGGGACTTCATCTCAATCTCCTTTCATTGAGGTATATGTTGTTTTATAAACAACCTTCTTTTATACAATGTATTATCCTCTTTGAAATTTACATTTATTCAAAAGGAATCTTTTTTATATGAAGCATTTTACTAAACCACAAAAGGGAATGTTTCTGTCCTACGTATGCGGCGACAACTACTTCTCCACCGTCGTGACCATTATTTGAGTTTCGGCTTCCTCTACAAGCCATAACTTTTTTTAAATGAAAAGTAAATACATTGTTTAAATTTTGTTTTATTTTGGTATTGAAAATAGTTTTCAAATTGTTTTTATTATATCAATGTGTTGTATTGATATCTTGTGATTTAAATGTTGAAATGTTATGTTTCCTTTATGCATGTTTTATGTGATACGATTATGTTATGGTTCTTGGGAATTATTATGAAGATGGGTGGTTCCGTGATAAACTAAGGGCAGGTGATCCTGATATAGATCTCCAATTCATTGGGTAATGTAAAAGAGTTAAACATTAAGGTTTCTCCGAAGAGATTTAGGGAATATACTATGATGGGTATTCCAAAAGTAACCATGAGGGTTACTCCCTACGTAAGAATGTTATGAATGCCTCAAGTTATCTTTATGTCTTATGATTTCTATGAATTATTCATTATTTGATGAGGAATGTTAAAATTCTTATGTTTTATGAGAAATGTATGATTTCATACATGGACTAATGTTTTTATTTCGTGCTTTCATATCCCTTACTGAGATTTTTATGCTCATACCAAGTATTTGAAATGTTTTTCATAGGTTAAGTGAAAGGTACATGATGTGATGATCGTTTCAAGGAAGTTTCATGAAAGAATCCATGTTTTGTTTTAAATATGTTTCTGTTGATGGGAAAAATTGAATACTATCTTTTATGTAACCACTTTGTTTAAATGTGGCATGTAATGCATGATTTATGATCTATTCTCTAAAACTCTAAACCAGAAAAGATCATCATTGTGTACTCTTGAGATAACTCAATATTAAGTATTGTTTAAGGCTGGGGTCTCATACCTATGTTTTGAATTTTGAAAATCTGACATACATGGTTGTTTTCTAGATGTTTTTTTGAGTCTAATGAAACAAAAACAATTTTTGGTGAATAGTGACCTACCCTTATGAATATTAACATACCCTTATGAATAGTAATGTGAACCTTATGAATAGTAAATCATCTAAAAAAAGTGAATCATTACCTATAAATAATTATATAAAACTTATACATCTTAAAAAGTGACAATTTGACGTTAGTAAACGTTTTATTATTTTGTAAGTCATAAATAATTAATTATAATTAATTAATTAATTCAAAAGAATATTTATTTCCCTAAAATGTATTCATAAATTATTGAATCAATTTATTATAGTTTTTAGACAATTTTATAAGACCCTACGTTATTTTTGAAAGTACTATAATATCTGTTTTATTCTTAAAAAATATTTTTTAAGTAAATTATGATTTTCATTAAATATTAAATTAATAATATATAGAAAATTATTTGTGAAAAATGGACTTCATTTTTGTATTCTAAACGTCGAAAAATGGTTGGGGTATATTTTTTCGATTTTTCTGAGATGCTTGAATTTTTGATGAATAGTAGAATCTGATAATTTAAAATAAATGCTAAATAATGGTTTAATTGAGTCATCGATGATTCTATGATGATTTAAGCCCACTTGGTTTGGGATTATATTATAAAATTACTATTCTTGGTCATTCAAAGACTCACTATTCGTTGTCTTAGGGTAAATTAATAAACTAATGAATTTTATATTAAGGAAACCCCTCTCCCCTCCACTATAAAAGCCACCCTTCACACCCTCTTTTACTCACACCTCTCAAGGTCTAATACTTCTCTAAAATCTACCCAAACACCTTCCATAGCCCCTCCCCCACGTCCACAATCTTCTGGACCCATCAAAAGTGCAATCCTATCTTCCTTAAAGAGGATCTCAAGAGGAAGGTTTAAGAGGTAATTTCCTTCCCTCTTCTCCTTTAATTTCTTTTCAAGTTCAAGTTCATTTCTTGATCTCTCCCCACCTATCTTCATCCAAATTGTATTTTAACTCCATTATTATACATATAATGTAATTTTATGATTCTAATGGGATATTATATTACCCCACCCCCTTTCCCTCTTCCTTTATTTTATTAAAGAGAACATTGTTCATGAGATGTTAATTTATCACCTTAAAAAACGACATGCTCTCTTCATCCATTTCAACCTTCGGATCTGGTAATGAAACCATTTTTATGGTTGAACCAGAATATTTTATATGTTTAATGTACTATTTAATGTTTCGAATCTGACTTATGGACATATTACTAAGGGATAAATTAAAACAAGTTCATTGTGATCGAAAAACCCCTCAAATTAACCCACACAATCTTCGTTCGATTCTTATCTAATGATTCATCCACATGGATCTAATATAATTCATTATAAAATCATTAAATATCTTGTAATATCATTAATAACATTTAATATCATTTCTAGATGTTTACTCATGTTCTACCCGAACATCAATTTAAGAATACAAGTGAACCACCCAAGAAAAACCAAAAAAACGAACATATCTGAACATTGTTTTTAAACTCTATATGTCATCCAAAGGAACATAATATGACATAATGAAAACAGAATGAACCCTATTAATTTACACATGGTTTTGGATTTCTTTGTAATGAATATAATGTCATTATGAGGGACATTAAAGAGAAGGAAGCATTTGGATTCAAGGTAAGGGGAAATATCAAACCCAATTTTCTTCCTGCGGGTTCACCCTCTTTCACTCCATTTTTGACATGGTTACTCCTCAAAGATCATTTTTATATCATTTGATTTACATTTCTGGGAGATACATTTTTTTCACTGGTTTTTATTTCCAACAAAATGTTTTCCAAAAGAACTCTTCTTTTAAGAACACCCCTTTTACTTCTCACTCAAATTGAACGATTCTTCTAACATGTATGTTATTCCCTCTATCTTTTGGGAAACCAAAGCTTATGAATATGTTAATATGAGATGAAATCCATTCATTTTCATGGGTTCATTATGTTAATTTATGTTATGTGTTCATTGTGAAAAGCATGATAAATGATAATGTTATGATGTGATGGGTGCACCCAGAATTATATAGCGCAATATGAATGTTTAAATGTGATGGGTGCACCCAGAATTATAAAGTTCTCCAATACATTGGGTAAAGTGATGAATCTCATGAGTAAATGTGAAATGATTTGTGTACAAGATTCTAGCTTGGTTCACAATTATGTGTGGTAGTTAACCACAAAGACATGATGTTTCATTTTTTTGCATTGACACATTTCAAGTATTTTATTTATGCTCCTCTCATGTTCATGATATTTGGCCTATGTTATGATTATGCTCACCCCATGATATATTTTTATCATATATCCTCTTACTGGGATTCTAGCTCACCCCTTTTTATGTATATCCTCAGGTTGCTACATAAAATAAGGAGAGGACAAGTGCCAATAAGAAGCTAGAGAAGAAGAAATTTAAAAAATGTTTATGATTGATGTTGTATTTTTTATGTGTGGTCCTAGTTTTCCCAAGACACTAAAACTTTGGATCCCTTATGTTTTATACTATTATGTTGTTTATCCTTGAAATTATGTAATAGCAATGTAATGAAATGCCTCATCGGTATACGGCGTGTTCCCCGACGAACACGATGTGTGGGTCCTTACGTGGGACTCGGCGTGTATCTCGGGGGATGCAAGGACACGTGATGGTGTACATGGCCATGTACTCCACCACACAGACATACCAGGTCATCCAAATTGGTTACCCCATGTACCAGTTACACAAAAAGGTGCACATGGGTTAAATCCATGTATGTGAACATGACCATACACACGAAGTTGACCACAGATTACTCAGACACGGCCTGTGATCTATACTACATGTTTTGTATTGTCTTTTCTACATGACCAGCCTTGCGACATGGGCCATTGTACACAGGGATTACCTGGAGGTCAGAAGACATGGTGTGTGTCACTTCTACATGATGTGTACTTTTCAAAACATGTCTTGATCTTCTTTTCCACCATATCTTGGACAAGTTTTGTTTGGGTTAGTTCCCCTTTTCCTCATTCCCCTGATGGTCAGGTATTGTTTCATTCTATAGGAGTGTGATCCCTACAAAATGACTTTTTGAGATAGAGTCAGGTATCCCTCTCAGAGTCCCGAAGAGAGATCCTTGATCCATTTTTGTTCCTAGGTAGAGTCAAGTATCGACGTGACTACATCCACTAGGAACCGATCCTTAACCTATCAGGTGAATCCGAATGAGTCATGATATCTACCAAGGTCCTTGCAGTGATCCTCATCTGTGTATCCTCATCATTCCCCAGTTAGGTGTGTGTTCTTCAAAAATGAGTGTATCTATCTCTTGGGGTTTTTTCGGACGATCTATACTTCTCGGAAATACATCATTAGAGCTATCAAACACATGGAGTGAGTTCTCCTGGACAAGTGTTTCATGGAATCTTTGAACTGAATCCCTAGCGGGGGTATGCTATTATATGACTTTTCTCTAGACAGGGGGTTTGGGTTTTGAGTATATATTGATTATGTTATCCTATTATATTTTTAGTAGACATATATTCCATAGAGATTAATTTTCATTTGATTTGTGTATTGTATTTTTGATTTTGGGGTCCTCTACTTAATATTGTTATACTCACTCATGCACGAGCTTTGCCAGCACATGTTGTGTCTTGTGCAGACGAGCAACCTTTTGAAGGATTCCAGGTCGGACTAGGACAAGACTGATCTTTCTGAGTTCCATACAAGCCGAGGTGTTCCTATGGCTATGAGAATTAGTCCCATTACCTCTTTGCATTCATATGGTGGAATTTTTTGATTACAGACTCTTGTTTTTGGTGGGCTTGTATTCTGGCCTACTTTACATTCAGTACATTACTTTTTGTCGTACTCTGTTTGGTTGGGATTATTTGTATGCATGCGTATTATTACATAGTGGTTTTTTACATTTTTTCATTGTGGGCTTGGACATGTGTGCATGTGTACAGGTACATAGGCAATGCCTCTCATGGTAGAAATATGCCTAGCCGATGTTAGTCACTAACACTTTCCCTATTGGAGGCGGTCTTGGGGAGTCGTGGAACAGGCCCCACTAGGACGGGTCATGAAAAAGTGGTTTCAGAGCTGGTCGGTTCTACCTTACGACCAAGAGTCATTGATATTGGATTGGGGAAACAACGTTATGTGTTTTGGGCTCGTCTTTCAAGCGAGAGACTCTAGTGTTGGTGCAAGCGGTAGACATATCCATACACCAGCACTCTCATAACCTTCCTTTCGACTCAGTACATGAAAAGACTTTTTGCGGGGAAGTAAATTAATGGTACATACATCATATAGTAATGGGTTGTGTTTTCCATGTATTTTAGTTCAGCTATCTAGTTATACTAATTGACCATGGTACATTTTGTTTAATTATAGGATGCCTCCATGACTCATACCCACAAGGATTCAGCAGCGTAATCACGGGGATGACCCCCTCAGTGTCGTGGCTTCAATACAGGGACCAGTTCCCCAAGAGTTTCCACCAGGAGGTGCACCTGCTATACCATAACCAGTGGAGAATCTCATGGTACCCCCAGTATCGGCCGACGAGAGGTGCAGGTTGAGCATGCTCCATGAGTTCCAGAGATTGAGACCCCTCATGTTCCAAGGCGAGCCCGACCCTCAGGCGGCTGAGGACTGACCTAAGGTGGTGACCGGAGTTTTCCGTATAGTTAGGACACTAGTGGACCAGATGGTGATCCTATGAGTGATCCTTCGATGATGTTATAATGGCAGAAAAGAGCCTCACCCATCGTATAAGTTAAAAAAACATTCTTACCTTAATTTTTTCGAAAAGGTCATAAAGTACATTTTTTGGAAAAAAATGGAAAGATTCATTTCAAAACATATATTGTAAAATAAGGATATAAATGAATTATACCCATTATCTTGTAAATATTAAAAATGTTTTTAAATACATTTTTAAGAAACAAGTATGTGGATGATAAAGAGGTCCCAATATATAATTACGTATAAACAACCTCAGATAATAATGAGATTGTGAAATTCACCATTACCTTGTACTTTTCCTTGGTCGAGTGTAGTTTAAACTCCTGTATAATAGTTAAATCATTTTTATTAAATTATAAAATATCCCTATGAATAATTATGATATCATATATGATCTTATAATATTTCTTTATTAATAATATTTTAGTATTATTGTCGTTTCTGGTGTTAATTGATTCATTTTACTTTATATGTTTTGTTACATAAGCCATGTTTGTTATGGATAGGTTGTATATTATTAATATTGAGAATGATATAATGTAATTAAAAATTATTTTTAATCATAAAATTAAAATTAGTGTTGAATGGTTATGATGGGGAAACAAATCTTATCACGTTCGTGGAGACGGTATTCCTTATGTAATCATAAGCGACAATATCAATCTTTTGATATTAAAATAGTATATAATTGGATGGTATATCATATATAAATAATCATTATAATTTTAAAATTATTATTTATATCACTTATACACGTTATTATACCCTTCCAAATGATGAAATGTTTGAATAACAAAATACACCACGACGTGGAGACGGTAAGCCGTAAGTACGCACGTGTGGTGATTTTTTCATTCATAGGATGGATAAAATAACGAATAAGGTTGTAACATTTTTATAATAACATCATAGTATATAGAAGATACTAAAGTTATTATTTTAGAATGGAAACAACAATTAAAGAAAAAGTGGACGAAGAAAAGAACATGAAAGAGGTGATGAAATATTTACCTCTTCTTCGGGTTCTTCCTTTTGATTTGATCGAAAGGGCTCCATAGGCTGGCTTTCAGACTAATGTAGGGCCTCTAAGATGAAGTTAGGGAAGTTAAGAGGATATTTTGGTGGGGGTGGGCTGAGAAAAAAGGCTTTGAAGGTGTTAATTTGAGAGAAGGGGATGTGCCCTTTTATAAGAGGGGTGAGGGGAACATTAGGAAAAACTTAAAATACTATTTTATAATAAATTCATATTCCATTAATAATGGCTCCATGGTAACTTATTTTGAGGATAGGGTGAGGATGGGTTGAAATCCTTTCAAAAAATAGATTTTATAATGGTTTAGGTCACCATATTAGCCTTATCATTTATATTTAACTCTTAGTTAACTAGATTTACATTTACCATGTCCGTTTGTAATTTTATATTATATGGTTAATAAACATACTATAACAAGCACAGAGAACCCCAAGTGGTTCATTATTAATATATATAACCTTATCTATGTCATTTTACCGAACCTTATATTTTTAGGAATATAATATCAATTAATAATATAATATTTTTTTAAAAACACTTTTATATCAATTTTGACGCTATTTGGTAATGGATATTTTTGAAAATCATAACAGCATGATTACATAGAAAAACGTTAATTAAATCAATACTAATATGTCATATTAACCTATAAAATTCTTTTATTTCATCAAAAGTCTTAATTTTTATTTATTTGGGTATTTATGATATCCATTATTTTAATATTTCATTAATAAGGTAATTACTGCATAATCATTATGTCCCAAATAAATTAAATTATTTAATGTCTAAAAATTATAAATAAAATACAATTATCTAGAAAATCTTTGTATCTTTATAATGAATATTTATAATCGAATTTATCTTATGAATAACCCTATATTAAAAATGGTTTAGTTTATAAACACTGATTTTAACTCTTTTAACTCTTCTTTAAATAAAATAATAATAAATGACCTATTCTAATCCAAGTCAACCTAAATGATAAAATTTTATTCCTAAGGTTTTTTTGGACGAGATAATCTTATCCAATATAATTATGACATGTTTTAGGGTAAATATAATATCATTTTTACCTTTATTTACCCTATTTACTTTTAACTGTGGTAAATAAAAGTAAAATGTTATTATTCACAAAAAATTATTTTCATCTCATTGAACCAAATTTTACATACTAATATCAACTGTGTCGTTTGGATTTTTGAAATTCAATTCATAGAAGCGGTAAAATTATGTTTAATGCAAATTTTCAAATGCTCCCAGGAGGTGGGTAAAAGAGGGAAAAATGTTCAATAAAATTTTATATATCTAAACATATTATACAATGACTCCAATGAATTACATTGAACTTATACAGGTATTATGTATCTAATTTTACCTTATATAAATTTAAATAAAATAACCAATTATTTAAATAAGAAGTCGGTTTTAACCAATAACGTAGTGTTTTTCACTATTGATCAAAAATTGAAAGTTTTCAGAAAAATACCACAAATCCACCCTAATGTTATTTTGATATTTATAATTTAAATATGATGTCCATTTTGAAAAATAAAATATATAAAATTTCAAAAAGTGGGTATTATTATTCATAACAGTTAGTTTGATTGGTCACGGTGTGTCAGAATCTTAAAGTTGCGTACATCACAATCTATTGCATTATTCAAAGGGAAAAGTACTGTGGATGCTTGGGTTGTTACATTAAATTAGGTATATTATTTAATTTTTATACGTTATTCTCATTATATATTATTATTTTATGATCACTCATGTTATTTTCATGTAATAGTGGAATTTTTTCAATCTTTTGAATCTTATGTGATTGAGAAAATGTTTTTATGAAAATCCAAAATTATTTATCATTTCTGTCTAAAATATTTTTTATAAAATACCTAATTTTGTATAAGGGTTTTCAAAAATATTTTTTAATCATTTCCATACTGATTTATCAAATAAAATTTTACCAAATTTTATTTGTTATAAATTTTATTTAATAAAATATTCATTTTATTTTCAAAATAATAACTATATGGTTATTAATGAAAATATGAATAGAATATTTATTTTGAATTGTACAGAATTTAAAAAAATTTCCACCATCATGACCACTTAATATTTAATGATGTATTGAAAGGTTATTTTAATATGAAATTAGTTTTAAAATGGTTTGTGAACATCATGATTTATAAAGTGATATTGAAAATATAAAATATATTTTCCCCACGAATGTTTTTAATTATATTTTTTAGTAATACATTACATATACCATTTAATATACTAATGATCCAATGTGGATATGTTGTATTAATATCATCATTATTCTTTCATTAGATTTTTTATGATCATTTCTTTCTGGGATGTGCTATTTGAACACATTCACCATGTTACTCTGGACTATTAATTCTTATGTTTATTGACCAGGGAATGTATTTACATTTCATATGCAAGTTTTTAAATATGAATTTTTATGTTGTTTATGATACACCCCTTTAATATCAAGACAACGTCGGACATATTACACGATGGGTGAGGCCCTATATAGCCCCTCAATGCATCGATAGGTCTCATGAGACAATCTAGTTTGGTTATTGGTAGATGACTTACCCATTTCTGTATGGTTCCATCACCAAAGCCTTGATTGTATATTTATGATGTCCGAAATTATACATTCCATCATTATGTGATCAATTATTGATATTCCAAGAGACTATTTGATTAGTATAATATCCATAGTAATGTTTTATTCTCATGTGATTATTTATTTGGAATTATATGATCTTATTTTTATTCATTCCATATTATTCTCATGTTATTGATTAAATGGAATGTGATTCAATTATTTAAGTTTAATTTAATTATTCTTTATTAATTCATATATTCCTCTCCATGCTGACTATTTCAGAGCATTTAAGACCACCCCTCTCATATGTTTTTTACCAAATATATGATAAAGTGTTTTGTGATTGATATTTAGGGTTACATTAAGAGGAATAATGGATTTCTCTAAAATAAAATCTTTATGTATTTTATGTATCAAAATGTAATGTAATTTTCATTTATATATCTGGTTTAACAAGACAAAAAAACTGTTCAGTACTTTGGGATGTGATTCCATGTATCTACTGGATGTGTAATAATGTGACAACTGACTCTGGGCTTCTGGGGTCAGGGTATTTACAATTGGTATAAGATGAATTTTAGTATAATCCGAGAGAAAAATATTTAGGAAAATATATATTAGATAAAATAACTCTATAATTTACATTGAGGATAATTATAGTATATCATCCTATATTTTTTTATTTACCGTTGATAACATAGGTAAAACCTACGGACTCATAGATTGAGATAAACATGTTATTATTTAAACATACATTGAATAATATGTACTGAATATTTGATAACACACTATAATTAAAATATTTTAATGCATACACATTACTTTTTGGTTTTATTCAATTATGGACCAAGAATGAAATTGGTTAACATTGAATTTGAAAGACAAAGTGTTGATTTCAGAATTATATATTTAATTTAATTAACATTATTGTTATTGAAATTATCACATGTTTATGATTTTAATATTGATCATATGTTTATATCATAAAGAACCCTTGTGAGGTTTAATATTATGGGAGTTAAACAAGATTAATGATATTTTTGGGGACATTTTTGGAATTAAAAACCATTGATTCGGTATATTTTTTAGTTAAAAAATATTGAAGGAAGCATGCCTTTCAATTTATTGGACATAAGTTTGAAGTTAAGGAGAGCTTTTATGGTTTTTAGGATCACTGATTTTAAGGTAATGATTAGTTGTTATATATTTTGGAATGAAGAATGAATTTTTTGAGATAAATTTAACAATTAAAATAGTTCATTACTGATTAATATATTAGTGTTATTTTAATGGATATTTATCACATTTTTGTGAATTTTGTAATGAATTCATTAATATTGGTTTAGAAAAAATACAACTCACAGGTCAGATGATAACTCACTTTCTTTAGCAAGACTACATGGATTAAACCCAGAACTGAAGATTGAAAATTCTGTAGTGTCTTCCACTGACCTATTGGAAGACCTCATAATCATGATATTTTATTTTTAGTTAAGTAGTTTTATCGATGGAGGATAGGATAATTTTGGGAACCCTATATGATTAAGGTAACCAAAATATCAGGGAATATTATTTGAGGAATAATGGTTTAAATGTATTTTAAAGGAATTTATTATTTTATCATGTATTTATGGTGAGTCATGTATTTTATGAAATATATATCATATCATGAATATTGTATGTTTATAGAATGCACATTTTTTGAGATAATGATTAAATTTATCTTGGATGTATATGTGATCAAAACTACATGAATTTTTAGTTTCAACCCTACAATGAAATATTTTTGAATACATTTAATGATAATTATTAATTTAATTATATAAGATGAATTTTTTGTTTTATTATTATTAAATTTTATGAGATTAAATTATTGTTCCTCTCCTAAAGCATTATTTTTGGAATTATCATGTATTGTAATAACAATTTTTTGGTAATGTCTAAATACAAGAGGATTATAGTGTTTTTAATTTTTTTTTGAATTTTTGATCTATAAAAGATGATTTTACTCTTTTATGAATACAAAATATTTTTAGACTCATCACATGGAAGGAAATATCATTGTGTATTATAATTTTATTAAATGATGAAACTCTACTTTCAGAGTATTTATATTTTCTTTTGTTATTACTCTAAGTGGTAAAATAATTCTTCATGTAACACCCAAAGGTTTTAAAAATAAATTGAAATGAATGAATATTCTTTTAAGTATATTGTTATAACTAGACATTGAATATAATTTTTACACTTCTATGATTTGAATTTCAAAAAAATTGGTCATCTACGGTTGTGATCTGTAAGTTATTTAGAGTCTGATAGAAATAACTTGTTGTTTTGATAAATAGTAACATAACCTTATGAATAGTAATATGAACATTTATATTACCCTTATGAATTGTAATTTAATATTTATTTTACATTCATAAGGTTATAAGATAATGAGATGTTCATTAATTTATCAAGGAGATATAAAATCAGTTTAATCTTAGAATTGTTATTATTTGAATAAATTATGATTCCATTTAAAAATTAAATTAATCATATTTAAAAATTATTTTCTAAAATTTGAGTTCATTTTTTAATTATACCTATCAAAAAAAATTTAGGGTTAATTTTTGGGATTTTCTAAAATTCATGTATTTTTGATGAATATTAAAATACGATAAATTACAATAAATGCTAAATACTTGTTTTACTGCATCATTGGTGATGGAAGGCTGATGTAAGACCACTTTTTTGAACTCAAATTATCTATTTACTATTTTTATCACTATAATGAAGACGATTCAGAGTCTTGGATAAAAATATTAAAATAATGATTAGAATAATGTACAATCCCTCATTTCGTCTACTACAAATACCACCCTCGCCCCCTCTATGTCTCACACATCTCAAGTGTTGGTCATTGTAAATTTTCTTCCAAATCCTCTCCCCAAGGATCTTCCCCATGTCCAAGACCTACTGGTCTCACAAAAAGGCCAAAACCAAAGGCCTTATGGAGGATCTCAAGGAGAAGATATCAAGAGGTAATAAATCTTTCATTTCCTTGTGTTCTCTATTCAATTCTTTTTTATTCATATACTATGTTCATCAACCCTTATCCAAGAGGAATGAAATATCTAGTATGATATATATTATGGGTTTTTCTCATTTTTAAATAATGATTCATCATCATTTTCCCACTCCTCTTCCTCTTATTCTAAAATTAGAAACACCGCCAATGATGTGCCAATTTTCAAAAATTGTGGATGATATGGTTAAAATTTCTATTAATTAATTAAAAATGGTTATAAAACCATTTTAATGGTTGTAATAGAACTTTATGTTTATGATCTATCCTCTTTAATTTTCCGTAGTTAATATATATACCCAATATTATGTTATATAATGAAACTAGTTCATAATTTTCAAAGAACCAAAAAAATGATATAAACAAATATGACTAAAGGTTTATCTAATGATTAATAATATTACCATTTAAACAAAATGAGTTATGTAATCACTTAATATTCAAGAAATATATGAATACCATTTCATTCAACTTATGCAATTTAATTTCAATATGATAATAAAATCAAATACCAATCGACCATGGAAATCTAGTAAAGAACACACTAGAAACAATGATATGAACAAAATAGTAATAATTAAATGGTAAAATAATGATACAAAATAATAATATAGGTGTTATAAACATTACTATGTTTCCTTAAGACATTAATAACCAACTTTTATCCATTATAAATGAGTTTTAAAAACATTTTAAATAAGTCTAACATGAGGTAAGGGAATTATTATCCTAGTTTCCAATCATTAGGTTAACCATCTACTTTATTCATTATATGCTATTATGATTAATTTTATGATGAATTTGTGTTAATATTATGTGTATTTACAGGTCTTACACATATAAATTCAATTATATTAATTCTAATTCCAATTATATTTATAAGGGACTTTCATTTTAAAATCCTTTTAAACGACACTTAATAAATTTCAGAAAGATTGATTTTTATATATAGGGAATGATTGATTTCTCTTGATTTCATGATACTTTATTACCATGGTATGTTCCATGGACATATTTATGTTGGTTTGAGCCCATTATAACTTGATATATGTTGGTTTGAGTCCAATATTGCTCAAGATATAATGGGTGAGCCCCATTATAGCTCTCCAATGCATTAGGTACTCCAGATATGGAATTGGACAAAATGGTTATTCCATATTTGCAATGTCTAGGATTTTTTGTGTATTATTTATAAATATTATATAGAATTATTATGAGAACATAACATTTGATGATGTGCGATTCCGAGTCCCGGAGTGCCCGAAATAAATGATTAAAAAATTTAAAGCTTTATATAGCGTGCATGAGTAGTTTTCTTGAAACAGTGAGATATCTTTTAATTGGGTGCCCAGATCATAAATCTGAGGGCACCATTGGGTTCAGAGTAGAAACTTTACCTTAGGCATGGCCTAACATCGACCGGTGTGGGTTGGATGGAAAAGTTACTTTTTGGTTGTTTTAAAAGAAACACTTTAGAAGAAATAAAATAAATTTAATAATTTAGTTTATTTAAAAATGTTTCCTTCTTTTGAAGTGACCCAATTTTCTCATATTTAAATAGCTTCTTATGGAATGTTTGTAGGGTTTTCCGTATAAGCCTTTGAAATTGAGGATTTTCCATTAGAGCTTTGGAGGAGAACCTGTTGGCAGACGACGACGACGTGAGCGATCGATGCCTCTAGGATTCGATGAACCCCGCCAACGAACACGACGCGGTGATAATTTTTCCACAGAATCAAGGTAGGGGATGTTAATTCAATTTTTATTTTCCTTTTTTTGGATCTAATGAAGAACACGGACTAACCCATGAAAAGGTTGATCCGTAGATTCATACATTCTAGAGAGAGTGTTTTTATTGGGTTGATCTCGAGAAAATAATACATAATAGATTATTGGTTTGATTATTCTCTGTTTTATCCTACTAACAGAAGTAGATCAACGTCATTATGAATGATGTTGGAGGTTCATTTGTTGATTTCATTTTGGATTTATTTCCTCTTTCTTTTCTCTCGTGTTCGTCGTGATCTTCGTTGGGCGATGAACAATGGATCTTTGTGCATTTGTTTTGGGATGAAACGATCCCAAATTTTAGATCCAGTATCGTGGTGAACTAGAAGAGGTGAGACAGTGATGGTGGAGGACAAATCGGCACAGTTCTAGAATAATAGTTATTTGACCGTACATCACGTAGATGATCAAGAAACATATTCAGGTCCGATTGGATGCCAAAAACTGATGGAATCTGCTTCATAAGGATTGGTCATCCTCAGCCCTTCAGTTTCGTTGTGATCAGACGACCAGATCGAAGATCGGAGGAGAAACTGGGGTGTGGCTACCACCTGCGTCATTTCTGGAAATTTATGAAGAACATGGCGTGTATCCCGTAGAACATGCCATGTGGGACCGACTCAATGGTGGCTATGGATCCACAATGCATGAAGTGATGACACGGAGTGTTCTCCCGAAGAACACAGTGTGTGGGTCCTTAATCGGGACTCGACGTCTATCTCGGGCGATGCAAGGACACGAAATGGTGTACATGGCCATGTAATCCACCACACAGCCAGACCAGGTCGGACACACCAGTTAACTCATGTACCAGTTACATGAGAAGGTACCCATAGGATAAATCCTTGTATGGGAACATGTCCATGAACACGAAGTCGACCACAGATTACTCAGACACATCGTGTGATCTGTACTACATGCTGTGTACTGAATTTTCTACATGAACAGCCTTGTGACACTGGCCGTTGTACACGGCCAGTACCCAGGGGTTAGAAGACATGGCGTGTGAAACTTTTACATGATGTGTAATTTTCAAAAAATGTCTTGATCTTCTTTTCCAACATATCTTTGACATGTTTTGTTTGGGTAAGTTCATGTTTTCCTCATTCCCCTGAAGGTTAGGTATCGTTTCCTTCTATAAGAGTGTGATCCCTTCAGCAGGACTTTCTAAGATAGAGTCAGGTATCCCTCTGAGAGTCCTTAAGCGAGATCCTTTATCCATTTTGACCTTTGGTAGAGTCAAGTATCGACGTGACTACTTCCACTAGGCACCGATCAATAACCTATCAGGTGAATCCGGATGAGTCGCGGTATCCACCAAGGCCCTGGCAGTGATCCTCATCTGTGTATCTTTATCATTCCCCAATTAGGAGTGTGTTCTACCGAAATGATTATATCTATCTCTCGTGGTTTTTCACAACGAACAATAATTCTCACAAATAAATCATTAGAGCTATCAAACTCATGGAGTGAGTTCTCTCAGATGAGTGCTTCATGGAGTCTTCGAACTGAATCCCTAGCAGGGGTACACAGTTAAACGACTTGTCTCTAGACAGGGGGTTTGGGTTTTGGGTATATATTGATTGTGTTATCCTATTATATGTTCTGTAGATATATATTGTGTAGAGATAACTGTACTTTTCCTTTGTGTATTGCATTTTTTTACGGGGTCCTCTACTTAGTACTGTTATACTCACTCCTACACGGGATTTTCCCGCACATGTCATGTCTTGTACAGACGAGCACCCTTTTGATAAAGTGCAGGTCAAACGAGGACAAGGCCAAGCTTTCTGAGTTCCCTACAGGTCAAGGTGTTCCTATGACTACGATCTTTAGTCCCAGTAACTCTTTGCATTCACATGTTGGAATTTTTAGTTTTAAGACTCTTGTTTTTGGTGGGTTTGTATTCTGGCCTAGTTTACTTTCAGCACTTTACTTTTCTTCGTACTCGGTTGTGTTGGGATTAGTTATATGCATGAATTTTATTCCTTGGTGATTTTTTACATTTCAAAATTGTGGGACTAGAGATGTGTACGTGTGTACAGGTACTTAGGCAATGCCTCTAATGTTAGAAATATGCCTACCCAGTGCTAGTCACCAACCCTTGGCCTATTGGAGGCGAGCTTAGGGAGTCTTGGAACGGGCCCCACTGGGAAGGTTCATGACAGAGTGGTTACTGAGCTGGGCAGTTCTACCTTACGACCAAGAGTAATTGAGATTGGTTTGGGAAAACAATGTTAAGTGTTTCGATCTCAGAATTCAGGTGAGAGACACTAGTGTTGGTGCAAGAGGTAGACATATCCATACACCAGTACTCTAATAACCCTGATTTCAACTCAGTACATGAAAAAACTAGTTACAGGGAAGTACAATAATTGTACATACATCATATAGGAATGGGTGGTGTTTTCCATGTACATTAGTTCACCTATCCAGATAAACTCATTGACCATGGTACAACTTGTTTCCTTACAAGATGCCTCCACGACTCATACCTGCTAGGATTCAGCAGTGCAATCATGGGGATTACCCCCTCAGTGATGAGGCTTCGATACAGGGACTAGTTCCCCAGGAATTTTCACCAGGTGGTGCACCTGCTATACCATCACCAGTGGAGAAGCCCATGGTACCCACAATATCAGCCGACGAGGGGTGCAGGTTGAGCACACTCCATGATTTCTAGAGATAGAAACCCCTCAAGTTCTAAGGTGAGCCCAACCCTTATGCAGCTAGGGAATGGCTTGAGGTGGTGACCAGAGTTTTCTGTATAGTGGGGACACCTGTGGACTAAATGGTGATCCTATGAGATAGCCAATTTCAATGTTCAGTAGGACGATGGTGGAGTCTAACCACACAGACTCACGAAGAGGAGACTCTTTTATGGACAAAGTTTGAACGACTCTTTTGGGAGGAGTTCTCTCCGGTTACACTGAGAGCAGTGCATATCAAGGTGCTTCTTCGACTCTAGTAGGATAGTTTGATGGTAGATGACTATTCATAGAGGTTCACCAACCTCTCCTTATACTAGATTGATATGGTCATTGATCAATACTTCAGAGGATGGAACTTTGAGAAGGGTCTTCGAAAGGACATCCACGATAGTGTCGTGCCTCTATGTATTTCGACTTATGCTGGAGTGCTCGAGCGGGCCTTGGTGATTGAGAGCATCTTGGCGGAGAAAATAAAGCTGATAGTATTTATCTACAGGTAGACAGGTGTGGAGACCTTGATAGCATAGAGCCGACGTCATGCACATGGATCAGGACGTGGGAGACATCATAGGAGGACCCAGTACAGGGGATTGACGGTCCATGTCTCTCAGGCTGGATCTAGCTAGCCTAGAGAGAGGATATGATACTTGTGCGAAGGTAGGGGAAATATTTCTAGGGATTTTCTGACCCATCATGCTACTGACATAAAAGTAGTGGATAGACCATCGAGGTAGAGGTAAAGAGTGGAGCAGACAGACCCGCCAGGCAGCGGATGTGACAGAAGAGCAGGGAGAGCTGCAGGTGGTGGTAGACGCTTCGATTTACTTCCACGACCACCCCCAGGAGGTCCGCACCTAGCTTAGGGAGGTGGGAGACAGGGGATAGAACAATTACATGTGGTCGATGCATATGACCTAGGGACCCCGGGAATGATCTGAGGTACGATTTGTGTCTTGACTACCTTACTGCTATACTTATAGACACATGATCCAGTCATTCCTTCCTCTACAAATGCCTTGTGCGAAACATTGATATTCCTGTAGATCTGTTGACTTGATCCTTACGCTTAGAGACACCTACAGGAGGATACTCGACGATCAGACACATTTTCAAATTGTGTGATCTTACCCTTGGAGGTGAGTGTTTCGGTTGGAACCTTTTTGTTGTTGCGTCGAGGCCTTACGACGTCATTCTCGGTATAGATTGATTATCATAGGTCAATACACAGATTGAATGCTTTAGGCTAAGGGTGTGGTGTGTTCATATTTATGGAACGAGGTTTTCTTTTGTCAATGAAAAGGAGACCCAGGCTACATAGGGCGGGATAAAGCATAAGAGGGTGCAATAGATCCCTCCCGAGTTGTCTAATCTTTTCCTAGAATAAGTAGATGTTATGAGCTCCCAGTTCCCAACAGTAGTGGTGAAGTACGTGGAAATCATTCCCGAAGATGTTCCTGGACTACCTCCCCACCGAGAAATCTACTTCTGCATCAACTTACACACCGAGACGACACCGATTTCCTCACCAGCATATCGGATGTCACCCGTAGAGCTTCAAGAGATGACTGTGCAGTTTGAGGATTTATAGATAAAGGGTTTCGTAAGACCCATCGTTTCATCAAGGGAAGCATGTGTTTTGTTTTCCAAAAAGGCAGATGGGAGTTTGAGGTTGAGCGTGGATTACCGGCACTTGAACAAGGTGACAGTGAAGAATAAGTATCCCCTGCCAAAGATCGACAATCTCTTTGACTAGCTGAGAGGGGCACAGTGGTTCTCGAAGTTGACCTTCTATCAGGTTATCACCAGTTACGAGTGGAAGATAAGGATACACTCAAGACGGAATTTAGATGCAACTACAGTCACTATGAGTACTTGTTGATTCCTTTTTGTGTGACGAACACCCCCAAATTTTTCATGGGACATATGAACATGATCTTCCAATTGTATTTAGTCCAGTTCGTAGTGTCCTTCATCGATGAAATCCTTTTGTACTCCGCGTCAGAGGAGGAGCATGCAAGAAACTTGTGGATGGTTCTAGACATACTCCGAGAGCACCAGCTTTATGGGAAGCTCTCAAAGTGCCAGTTCTGGATTCTGGAGGTCCAAATTCTGGGACATGTCATCTCAGAAGATGTAGTAGCTGTGGACCTAGCCAAGGTGGCGGCAATGTTAGCATGAGAAAAACCATAGAGCATGACATAGGTAAGGATATTCCTTGGGTTGGAAGGATATTATCGGAGATAAATTCCTGATTTCTCCCGGATATCTGCACCGATGAAAGCCTTTACCAGGAAGGGAAAACCCTTCATGTGGACATAAATGTCTCAGCAGGATTTTGTAAAGTTGAGACAGAGTTTGACGAGTAAACTGATTTTGATATTTCCAGAGGACGGTGTTGGGTACGTACTTTTCGGCGACGTATTAGGGACTGGGCATAGTTTTTTCCTAATGAAGAGGAAGGATGTGATTTCTTAATATTCCCTCCATGTTAGGACACATGATCATAACTATGTGACCCATGATCTTGAGTTAGTAGCAGAAGTCTTCGCGTTGAAGATGTGGAGACACTACCTTATAGGAGAGAGGTTTATCATCTAATCATACCACAAGATCCTCAAGTAAATCTTCATTCAAATGGATCTGAATATGAGATAGAGGCATTGGATAGAGTTCTTCCCGGACTATGATTTCGAGATCATCAATACTCCTGGGAATGGGAACAAGGTGGCATGTGCTCTTAGCAGAAGGTCGATCTCATAGTTGTTGAGTGAGGTGACAGAGTAGTTAGTCACGATGCAGTTATCCTTAACGGAATAAGAGGATGAAACTTACCTATAGTTGATTATTTTCACCCCTCCAATCTTACAGCGGGTTAGGGAGGCACAACTTGGGGATGTCGACTGTGAGACATTACATGATCAGCTGTGCATAGGACATGCTCCTGAAGGATATTTCCAAGGTTCGGAGCATGAACATATTTTCAGAGGACTCACTATTGTACCAATGGAATTTCGGGATGTGGTACTAAGGGTGCTTCATACATCTGCCTTGGTGATAAATCCTGGATTGGCGAAGATGTACTAGGATCTTCGACGACAGTTCTAGTGGTCAGGCATGAAGAAGGAAGTAGTAGAGTTCATTTCTCGATGTCTTACATGCCAGCAAGAGATGATGAGCACCAGGTTCCAGCGGGATTAGCTCACCCCTTGAAGTTCCAGAGTGGAAGTGGGATGGAATGTCGATGGACTTCATGTAAGGCTTAGAACATACGTCCAAGGGTCATGATTCCTTCTGGGTTATTGTTGACAGACTCACCATGTCGGCCAAATTACAAGATATTAGGGAGAAAAGGTTACATAGAGATCTTGGGATGCCTCTATATGATGGAGATAGTTTGACTTCATGGCATCCCTTCAATAATAGTTTCAGATCAAGACACCCGTTTCACATCCCAGTTGTGGAAGGGATTGCAGGAGGCTTTTGGGATTCAGCTATGCTTGAGCACAACATTCCATCCCCAGACAGATTGTAAGACGTAGAGGACCATTCAGATCTTGGAGGGTATGTTGCAGGTCTATATCTTGGACTTTGGTCATAGTTGGGAGGACATCCTACCACTGGTGGAGTTTTAATACAACAAAACTACCACTCTACCATTGATATTTCACCATTCAAGCCTTTATATGGGAGACACTTCGGGTCACCGCTTTGCTGGACCAACCCTGGAGAGCCAACATTTATGGGTCCAAAGTTGGTGTGAGCTACCACTGAGAAGGTGAAAAAAATTCGGGAGTGGACGAAGACTTCAGAGAGCCTGTAGAATTCTTATGCTGACAGATGACAGAGACCTCTGGAGTTCGAGGAGGGAGACCAAGTCTTTCTTCAAGTCTCACCTCAATGAGGGTTACAGAGATTTTCCTGGTACGACATGCTATCTTCGAGATTCATCGGACCATTCTTGTTACTACGCAGAGTTGGGGAGGTAGCATACCATCTTTCTCTACCACTACAGTTGCATCAGGTACACAATGTCTTCCATGTGTTGCAGCAGAAGAGTTATGTGCATGACCCATCGCACGTCATTGACTATGGTGAGCAGGACATCGATGATAGAGTGACCTTTCTTGAGTACCTGGTAGAGATCGAGGATTTAAAAGAGAAGAACTTTTGTGGGTAATCGATTCCCCTTGTGCATGTTCGGTGGAAGAATGGGAATCTTCAAGAGGGCATGTGGGAGAGGGAGGCTCAGATCCGTGCTCAATACCCACATATTTTTGAGTAGCCTTGTTTTGGATTTTTGGGGATGTAAAGCCCCAAGGTGGGGAGAATGTAATGTACCATATTATTTGTGTATTATTTTAAAATATTATATGGAAAAATTAAAAGACCTGACCTTTTGATGGAGTGCGATTCTGAGGCCTGGAGTGCTTGGAATGAATGTTTGAAAAAATTTAATCATTTAAATAGCGCGCTTGAGGGGTTTTCCTGAAAAAGTGAGATATCATATAAATGGGTTCCCAGATCCTAAATATGAGGGCACTGTTGCATGTTTAGAGCAACGACTTTTCATTAGGCAGAGCTTAACATCGACTTGTGCAGGCCGGGTACAGAAGTTAGTTTTTGGGCATCTTAAAAGAAACACATCAGATGAAATAAAATAAATTTAATAATTTATTTTTTTTAAAATGTTTACTTTTTGTGTATCAACCTAATTTCCTCCTCTTTAAATACTTTCTTACGGAATGTTTATATGGTTAGCTGTATAACCAGGAGAAATTGAGGATTTTTCATTAGAGCTTTGGAGGAGAACTAGTTGGCGGATGTCGATGACGCAAGCAATCGACACCTCTCGGATTTGACAAACCCCACCAACGGATGTCATGCAGTGATCATTTTCCCACCAAATTGATGTAGGTATTATTAATTCAATTCTTTTTTCCCCATTTTGGATTAAACGACGAATACGGACCAACACACGAATAGGTTGATATGCAGATTCGTGCATTATTGTGGGAGTGTTTTTATTGGGTTGATCTCAGGAAAATAATACATGATAGAGTACTGTTTTTATTCTAATCCATTAGATCCTACTAATGGGAGAGGATCAACATCGTGAAGAATGATGTTAGGGGTCCGTTCCTCTATTTTCTTTTGTATTTCATTCCCCATTCTTTTCTCTTGCGTTCTTCCCGATCTTCATGGGGAGAAAAAGAATAGATCATTGCGTATTGGTTTTTTATGCAACATTCCCAAAATAGAGATTTGAAATCCAGGTGACCTAGCGGAGGTGCGATGATGATGGTGGAAGATGAATCGACATGGTTTGGGAATAATCGTTCTTCGACTGTTCTTCGTGCAGATGATTAAAACACGTTTTCATGGCCGATCAGAGGCCCTAAACCATTGTAATCTTCTTCATAAGGATCAGGCATCCTCAACCCTTCAGTTTTGTTGTGATTGGACTACCGGACTGAACACTAGAGGAGAAACAGGGGTTCGGTAGTGACATGCGTCGTTTTTGGAAATCTCTGGAGAACACGACGTGTATCCCGAAGAACATGCCATCTGGGACCAGTTCAATAGCAGCTAGGGTTCCACGATGCATGAAACAATTACACAGAGTGTTCCCAAAATAACATGGTGTGTGGGTCCTTACGCGGGACTTGGCGTGTATCTCGGGCGATGCACCGACACCAGATGGAGTACACGACTGTGTACTCCAACAAACGACCAGACTAGGTCAGCTACACGAGTTACCATGTGTACCGGTTACATGAGGAAGTGCACACTGGATAATTCCGTGTATGGGAACATGAACATGTACACATAGCCGAGCCTAAATTACTCATACAGAACATGTGATATATACAACATGATGTGTACTAACTTTTCTACACGACCAGCCTTGCGACATGGATCGTTGTACACGGGTAGTACCTAGGGGTCAAAAGACACATCATGTGACGCTTCTTCACGCCATGTACTTTTCGAAACATGGATTGATCATCTTTTCCACCATATCTTGGACATGTTTTGTCTGCATTAATTCCCACTTTCCTCATTCCCCTGAAGGTCATGTATTATTTCCTTCTACAAGAGTGTGATCCCTTCAGTCGGACTTCCTGATATAGAGTTAGGTATCCCTCCGAGAGGCCCAAAGAGGGATCCTCTATCCATTTTTGACCCTAGGTAGAGCCAGGTATCGACGTGACTACATCCAAAGGTCAACGAACATCTACCTAGAAGGTGAATCTCGATGAGTCTCGGTAACCGCCAAGGCTCTGGTAGTGATCGTCATCAGTGTATCACGATATTTTCCCACTCAAGAGTGTGTTATCTCAGATTGAATGTATCTATCTCTCATGGATTGTCCTAACAAATAGTACTTCTTAGATGAACGTCATTAGAGCAATCAAACTCGTTGACTGAATTCTCCCGGATGAGTACTTCGTGGAATCTTCAAACAAACCCCTAGAGGGGGTATACGGTTGTGCGAATTGTTTGTTGAATAGGGGTATGGGTTTTGAGTATATCTTTATTGTGTTCTACAATTATAATTTTAGTAGTCATATATTGTGTAAAGCTGGCTACACCATTCCTTTTTGTATTTCTTTGTGGTTTTTGGGGTCCTCTACTTAGTAATTTTATACTCACCCTTGCACGGTCTTTGATCGCACGTGTCATGTCTTTTGCAGATGAGAAACCTTTTGACAGAGTCTAGGGTGGATCATGATAGGATCGAGCTTTCTGAGTTCCCTACAGGCCGAGGTTCTCCTATGGCTATGAGCAGCAGTCTTAGTACCTATTTTTGTTTATAGGTTTGACTTTGTAGTTTTCAGACTCTTGGTTTTGGTGGGCCAATATTCCGGCCCAGTTTACTTCAGAACCTTACTTTATGTCACAATCTGTTGATTGGGATTAGTTGTATGCATGTATTTTGTTCCTTAGTGGGTTTTTTACATTTCCACATTGTGGGATTGGAAATATGTTCATGTGTACTGGTACATAGGCAATGCCTCCCATGTTATAAATACTCCTACTCGGTGATAGTCACCAGCCCTTAGCCTATTGGAGGCGGGCTTGGGGAGTCGTGACATATTACCCTCTGGGACATGTCGTGACAATGTTTAAGGGTGATTGTAAGAGTCATATGGTGAATATTTTCCAAGGAAAAAACATGATGTTTCCATAAATTTTAATGTGTTTTTATGAAAGGAGTTTTATTTGTTTTTATATTATCACATGAATAAAAATTTATTTCATTATATCACATACCAACCTTTTTGTGCTCATACAATGTTATAAAAAAAATTCAACGGTTATAAGGGTGTGTAATATAAATAAGGAAGACAATTTAAATGTTATGAAGATTTTCCAAAGAAAATAAGTTTTAATTTATGTTTTATATTTTGATAAAAGTGGATAAGATTTTAGTAGTATCCTCATGTATGGTTATGGGATGTTATGTATGTTTTATGTCATGATTTCACGAAAACTATAAACCTAAAAAGATCCTCAATGTGTAAGAATGTATTTTTTTGAATAAAACTCATGATTGTGTAATGTTTTAAGGATGGTTCCATATAGATTTAATCATAGGATGGTTTAGATAACATTATGGTTTAGGATGATGTTAAAAAATATCATAAATGGTTTTTACTCTATGGTAATTTGATATTTTATAGAATTTAACGATTACCATGTTCTTCATCTAAGATATGTATATTCAGAAAGGTTTTACTCAGAAGAAATAAGGAATATGAAGTAAGAAGTGACCAAGAGGTTGATGTATGTTCAAATTTGTAGACTAGATTAGTGGGAATCAAAACCGTGTAGTTTTTGATAGAAATAGATAAATTTACACAAGAACTAAATAGTGGTGATATCCATGATAAAGAGGAACATGATGTACCATGGAGAAACATGTAGTTTGTGGAGCATTTTATGAGGCAGCACCCTCCAGCATTCAGGGGAACCACAAATCAAATGATAACTGAAGGATTGATCAATGCTCTATAAAATATATCTGATGTCATGGGATGTTCATAAAGTCAAAAGGAAATACTAGCCACTTATCATATAGAAGGTGAATCCAATAAATTGTGGTCTCTAGTTAAAAATACGATGGAAAGACATGATACTGAATGTTTGGAATGAGATTATTTTAAGAGTATTTTTCTAGAAAAATATTTTCCTAAAACTATTCACCTTAGAATGGAGAAAAAATTAGTGGAATAGAAGAAGAATGGTGATAATTTTATCAAACCAAATAAATCCAATTTTACAAGACTCTCTAGCTACATACCAGATTTTACTCAGTATTTTGATAGTAAAATTAATAGACTTTACTCCAATTTGAAACCTTTTTTATGAATATCTTTGGATTCATGATAGTTTAAAAGAAATAAGAAACTTGATCGTTGTGATGAAAAAGTTTATATGGAGTTTACTGACATGTATGTGTCTCATGATGACAAGAATAAGAATTGGTTAGGTTGGTAGTCATTGAGGAAGAATTTGTCAATGAAATATGGAGGTAAGAAAAACAATTTACCTTCTTGTGAAAGGAGTGGTAAAAAGCATCATAGTGAATGTATTCTAAATTCTGGGAAATTACACTATTGTGGAATGTTTGGACACATGTCTCATGAGTGAAAGTAAAATGATCTGAAAATTAATGAGAAGATGATGTTAAGATGCTTTAACTGTAATGAATTGGGTCATTTTTCGAATTTTTGTCTGATGGTAGTCACTCGGGCAAGAATGAGCAAGATAAGAAGCATAAGGGTGTGGTAAAATCCTTTGTAAATACATTAGATTATATTGAGTCGTCAAATGAGGTGGTATCAGGAATATTGCTTTCTTTTAATGATGTCTAAAATGTGTTTTTTAATTCGGGGTCTACACATTCCTACATATTCTTGAATGTTTCTAAAAAATTGGGAATTCCACCTCATTAAATGAAACCATAACTCATGGTAAAAAAACATGGAGGAAATATGGTGGAATGAAGAACTTATAAGAATATACCAATTTTTCTATGGAATGAGTATAATTACAATCCACATTTTATTCCCTCAAGTAGAGTTTGATATTATTATGGGTATGGAATGTATTTTTTTTCTTCATTCTAAGATACATTACAGAGAAAAAGAAGTTGTTTTTTGAGAAATAGTTTCAGTTTGTGTACAAGAACGAACCCACACCATTTATAACATATCAAGATGCTATGAAACTGATAAAAGATAGAAAAGAAAGTTATATTTCTCATATTTTTGAAGATAATTGAACTATCTTGATTAATTATTTACCAGTGGTAAATCAATACGTGGATGTTTTCCCGAATGATTTTCCTAGTTTTACTATTGATTGAGAGATTGATTTTACTATTGACAGGGTTCTGGATGCTAAGACAATTTCTAAACCCCCTTATTGAATATCTAAATTGGAACTTTTGGAATTAAAAAACCAATTGTAGGAATTATTAGATAAAGGCTTCATCCAACCTAGCACTTCACCATGGGGTTCTCATGTCTTGTTTATTAAAAACAAATATAGTTCAATGAGTCTTTCCATTGATTATATATATGTGAATATAATTACTATTAAAAACAATAATCCTTTTCCTCGTATCCATGATTTGATTAATGAGTTCTAGAGAGCTCAATATTTTTTGATTGTTGAACTGTGGTTGGGGTTCCATCGATTGAAAGTAAAGGATGCAGACATCCTAAATACCGTGTTCCAAACTAGATATGGTCAATATGAACTTTTTGTTATACATTTTGGGTTAACTAATGCACCTGATGTATTCATGGATCTTATGAATAGAAAATTTCATGAGTTCCTGGATGTGTTTGTGGTTTTTTATTAATGAAATTTTGGTATTTTAAAAGAGTAAATAGGATCATGAAAAACAACTAAGCATTGTTTTTGAAACCTTAAAAGAAAATAATCTTTATGTAAAATTAAAAAGGTGTGATTTTTGGTTGTAGAAATATTCATTTCTTTGGGACATTGTAAATAAAGATAGAATAATAGCTAATCATACAAAAAAAAATGTGGTTGATGAATTGACAAGACCTACAAATGATACATAAATTCTTAATTTTAATGGATTAGGATTTTATTACCGATGATTTGTTAAAAATATTACATGATTTTCAATACCACTAACCAATTTGACATGAAAAGGGGTTAAATTATTTTGGATAGAAGAATGTGATATTATTTTCTGGAACATAAGACAAGATTGGTGAATTATCCAATCCTGAACCTACCTTCCAGAAGTAGTGAATTTTTCATCTATAGTTATTATTATTTGAAGGGACTTGGTTGTGTTATGATGCATAATAATCATATAATTTTATATGTTTCAAGAAAACTAAAACCTCATTAGTTAAATTATCCCACACAAGATTTGGAATTGGCATATGTGGGTTTTTGCTTTGAAAATTTAGAGGCATAATTTATATAGATAAAAATGTCAAATATATACTGACCATAAATGTCTGAAGTATATATTCACCTATAAGGAATTAAACTTGAGGTAGAGAAGTGTTATTGAATTGATAAAATATTATGATGTCATGATCAATACCCATCCAGGAAAGGGAAACATAGTGGAAGATTCCTTGAGTTAAAAAATCATGCATCATTAACAATGTTACGTTTAGAACATGACCCCTTGATTAATGATTTGATGAATCATGGCTTGGATGTTGTTGGTACAGGAAATTGATCTATTTTTTTTCTGGTTTCAGTGTAGTCGTCTCTATCAGATTGAATTAAAAAAATTTATAAAGGATATGAAGAGTTAAAGAAAATGGTAGAATTGGTTAAAATGGGTATGTTATTGGAATTTAACCTCTATAATGGTTTTTTATGTGGTTTGGGAAGAGATTATGTGTTCCTAGAGATTCTCAGTTGACGAAAGAATTATTATGTGAGGCTCATAGTTCTTTATTTTCTATTCATCCTAGCAGCAAAAAAATGTTCATAGGACATTGAGAGTATTACTGGTGGGATGTTTTACCCTTTTCGAGAGCTAGAGTAGAAATGGGAAAATGTATCCATAGACATCATGGTTGTAATACCAAAGACTTATCAAGGTAAAAATGAAATATGAGTAATTGTTGATCGATTAACTATATATTCTCATTTCCTTCTTATTAGAGATACTGTGTATTTGGATCGGCTTTCTGGACTCTACCTTAAAGACAATGTCAGGTTACATGGAGTTTCCCATTCCATTGTATATGACTATGATCCAAGGTTCATATCTAATTTTTACAGAGGACATTATAAGTCATTGGGAACAGAATTAAATTTTTGTGCAGCTTTTCATCCTCAATCAGACGGGTACCCAAAACAGATGATTCAAACATTGGAGGATTTTCTTCAATAATTTTTAAATGGACTGCTAGGGAAGTTGGGATCAACATCAGTCATTAGTTGAGTTTTCTTATAATAATAGTTTTCATTACAGTATATTGATGGAACCTTTTGAGGAATTTTATGGGAAGTAGTGTTGAAATCTATATTTTTAGGATGAAGTCGAGGAATGAATGTTGATGGGACTCAAATTCGGAGAGGAAGTGGCTAAGAAAGTGAAGATGATACAGCAACACATGAGGACAACAAAGAGCATACATAAATGTAATGTAGATAATTTTAAGAAAGAATTTTATTTTAGGGCAGGTGATCGTGTTTTTCTTAAAATCTCTCCCAAGAAAATTGTTAAGCATTTTGGTAATAAAGGGAGGATGAGTCCGTGCTTCATAGGAATATATGAAATACTGGAGAAAGTTGGACCAGTTTCCTACTGAGTTTATTTGAATCTGAATTTATCACAGGGACATAATTGTTTTCATGTACCGATGTTGAGAAAGTTTGTTCCAGATTTATCTCATGTTTTAATCCCAGAGGCAGATCAGTTTGAAGATAACCATACTTATGAGGAAATGCTAGTTCAGATTCATGATCATATAGAGAAATTATTTTGGAATATGGTAATCCACCAGGTAATGGTTTTGTGGAGAAACCACATGGTTGAAGAAGTAGCGTGGGAATCTGAAAATGTTATGAGGGAAAAGTACTCTCATTTGTTAATAAGTAAATAAAATTACGGGTATGTAATTTCCAGAAGGTGGGGAGATTTCAACACCCCAAGGTTTTAAAAATATATTGAAGTGAATGAAACTTTTTTTAATTATATAGTTATAACTAGACTTTAAGAATTGTATCTCCTCTTCTATGCTTTGAATTTCAAAAAGCAGTCATCTATGGTTGTGACATGTAAGTTATTTTGATTCTGATATAACCAACTTGTTCTTTTGGTGACTAGTAACATTCTTTTATGAATAGTAATATAAATATTAATATGAACCATATGAATAGTAAATCATAATATTGTTTTATTTTCCTATGGTTGTAAGATAATTAGATCTTGATAAAATTTTCAAGTTGATATAAAATTAGTTATAAATTTAAAATTATTAATTTTTCAATAAAGTATGATTTTATTAAAAAAATTACTTTAATCATATTTAGAAAAATAATAATAAATAAAGTTTATTTTTGAAATCTATATGTCAAAAAATTGTTATGATGAATTTTTTATATTTTTTTATGAAATTCATGAATTTTGGATGAATAGTAAAATATGATAAATTACGATAAATGGTAAATACTTGTTTTCTTACATCAGAGATGATTCAAGGATGATGTAAGCCCACTTGTATCGAAATAAAATTCTCTATTTACAATTTTTTATCACAAAAATGAATAATATTCATATTTTTGGAAAAAAATATTAAAATATTGATTAAAATAATGTCAAATCCCTTCTCTCCTCCACTATAAATACCACCCTCATTTTGCTCTACCTCTCAGACCTCTCAATCCTTGAGCATTTACTATGTTCTACCAAATCATATCCCCAAGGATCTTTCCCATGTCCAAGATCATCGGGTCTCAACAAAAGGCCAAAACCAAACACCTTAAGGAGGATCTCAAGGAGAAAACATCAAGAGGCAAGAGTCCTCTTTCATTTTCCTGCGTTTTATTTTAAATTATTTTATTTCCTTATACTATCATCACCTCCAATTATCCAAGAGGCATGAACCCTCTAATGTGATATATATTCTGGATTTTTATTATTCTTATGGAAATATTAATCCTCATTGTTACTCTCCTCTTCCTTATATTCTAAAACTAAAACCGCAACTGTGATGTGTTGATTTACCAAAATCGTGGCCGATGTGTTTACAATTTCCATCACATAAATAGAAAATGATTATAAAAACATTTTAATTTTTGAAAAATAATTCTATGGGTATTATATAACCTCTTTTATGTTCTTGAGTTAAAATATATACATAATATAATGTTATATAATGAAACTAGTTCGTGATTATCAAAGAACCTAAAAAATGATCTAAACTAACATCACTAAAGATTTCTCTATGAAATCAACCTCATACCATATAAAAAAGAAGTTTTGTAATAATTTAATATTCTAGAAACATATGAATACCATTTCATTCCACTTATGTAATATCATTTCCATACGATGAGAAAATTAAATACAAACTGGCAATGGAATTCATGTAAATAATGTACCCGAAAAAATGGAAGGAACAAAATACTAACAATTAAAGGGAAATATGATGTTATGAAATCATCATATAAGGTTTATAAACATGAAATTGTTTCTATAAAATATTAATAACACTATATTATCCATTATAAAGTATATTTAAAAATGTTTTAAGTATGACTAACCTAATGAAAGGGAATTCTTAACCCAATTTACAATCATTTGGTTAACATTCTACTTTATTCATTATGTGGTATTATGATTATTTTTATGATGATTATTTTTATATTATTTGTATTTATTATGCATAAAAATATCCATTATATTCCATTAATTCTCTCTCTAATTATATTTTTAAGGGAATTACTATTTCAAATCCTTTAAATGTCCCTTTAATAAAATTCGTAATGATTGTTTTTATATATATGGCATGAGTGGTTTATCCTAACTTAATGATACTTTATTACCCTCATATTTCCATAAGACATAATTATTTTGGTTTTAGACCATTATCGATCATTATATGTTTGTTTGAGCCCATTATATATCAATATTTGATTAGTGATCCCCATTATAGCTCTCAAATGCTTTGGGTACTCTGGAGATGGAATTTGACCAAATGGTTATTGCATGTGTAAGGGTGATTATAAAAGTGATATGGTAAATATCTACCAAAAAAACTACATGACGCTTCAATGAATATAAACTAATTTTTATGAAATTATTTTTATTGTATTTTATGTTATCACATGACTAATAATTTATTTCCATATATCCCTTGCAGAGCTTTTTCATCTCATCACATGTTTATAAATATTTTTCACAAGTTATAAAAAAGTGTAAGATAAAGAAAAATGATAATTTAAAGGTAATTAATATTTTTCAAATAAAATATGTTTTTATTTATGCTTTATATTTTGGAATAAGTGGATACAATTCAATTAGTATCTTCATGTATGGTTATGTGATGTTATTTATGTTTTATATCCTGATTTCTCTGAAACTATTAAACTCAAAAGATCCTGACTCTGTAAGAATGTATTTTATTGTATAAAACTAAAGATTATGTAATTTTTCAAGGATGGGTACTTATACCACATCTTTTGGAAAAGGACTCTGGAAGAAAAACAAATTTCAATGTCTTTTTAACTCATCACTGATTTATGGTTTTCTGATTGACAATGTTCTAATGACCATATTCTCTATCACCCTCTATAAAAACATAGTATTTATATTTCTATTACATGTCCTTGTTTTATCACTTTTAACTAATTTTCTGATAATATTAATCCTAGTTTCATGGTATTTTTTTAATTTTCCTTTCACTCTCTAAATATAAATTTGTATTAACCAATTTTTATGATGTGAGTTTCCTAAAAAAAAATTCAAATACCAACCACTCATTTTTTAAATGAAATTTAAAATTGTGAGGATTAAATTTTTTCCATTAGGGGAGAATTTGACCCCCATAAATTTTTTTAGTATGCCTATTTTTTAAGATATTTTTTTACTGTTTACATTGAACCCAACAAAAAGTTTAAAAGAACTAAAACATATTGTTAAATACTATTATTTTAACAAGGACATTATAAACAAGCCCTTAATTTTTTTGGTGTGAAAAAGATTAAATATGTAATGAAATATATATGAAGGTAATCATTAATAAAAAATAATTTCTTCATTTATCATAAATAAATACAGAATTTTTTTTATTAAATTCATTTTATTATTCAAATATATGTTTTAATCAAAAAGTGATATTTCTTACGTTGAATGAGAAAATAAATGAAATTAATTTTATAAATTTTATAAACTTTATTTGATAAAATTAACTGAATTTTTTATATTTTAATATCAAAATTAGCTTATTGTGAATTTTTGGAAGTTTTCATAAAATGGTTGATTTTTTAGTAAATATTGAAAATTACAAATTTTCATAAAACTGTCATTTTAATTATATTAAAGGCCCATTTTATGACTTGAAATTGATCTCAAAGTAACTTAACTAAATTTTAATTATATATAATCTATATAATTATGTTTAAAAACTCTTTATACCATATTTTGGTATAAGTTCATTTTTGGGATTAAAAACACATTTTTTTGAAAAAAATATTTTCCATTGCATTTTTATGGGTTAATTTTAAATTTAATTTTGAAACTGCTATTTTTTTAAAATTTTAAAATATATTCCATATTTAGAATAATGAGGGACCAATATTTTAATAATATCATTTTTATTTGTTGGAATAAAAAATTGTTGTAAAAAGAGATTTATCGTATTATAGGTCAAATTATGATGTGAGTTAATGTTAAAATTAAATGATTAAAAAATAAGAAATAAAACATTAAATTGGTGTTATATGGATATAAAAAATAATCTATATTTAAAACATTAAATATAATCCAAATAATTTGGAATTAACTCTACCCAATGGTGGTTGGATTTATTTTTAAAATAATCATCATTTAATAACTTAAAACCACCCTCCTCATGTTTAAATACCACCCCTACTAAAATATAAATACCACCCCTCATAAACACTTATCCTCAAAATCCATAAACATTTAAAAATCTCAACCAAAAGAATTCCACCCAAATCTCCCCACTACCTTGTTTTTTTGTCTCACCCAAAAGATATATTCCATCATCTTTAAGGGGTCCTTAAAGGATGTGATATTCATTAGTTGACATTTCCAAACAACATTTCTTAATTTATTTTATTGTTATACCATATCATAAATTTTTTCATTTATAAAAGAATAATAATTCATGTATCATGTATATACTGATCTTTTTTTCTAACATATTATCTTATATCCATCCCCTTTTTCGATCTCCTCTAATTCAATGAAATGAAACCATTGTTCATATTATGGTGACTAACCATCTCTATGGATAATGATTTTTTTATTTTCCTTTTCCTCCATCATGATTGGTCAGAAAGGTTCTATTCTTGTTATATCAGAATTTAGTTGGTATATTTTAACTTATTAATGTTTTAAAAATATTATACAAAGATTATATGAAATAAAATTAAACTAGTTATTGATATTCAGAAAAAACTGCCAAAATAAGCTAAACATTTATCATTAACATTTTATCATATGAATAATACCAATAATAAGAAAATGATATATGTAAAAATTTATAATTAAATTTTTTCATAAATACCATTCCATTTCACTTATAGATTTTTTTTCCCATTTGAGAAGAACTTTCATAATTACACACAACTGAATCAAAAATGGATCCTTGAAACGAATGCACTTGAAGAAATGAAAATAAGTTAATAATATTAATAAATTTGTAGTTGGATATTATAAATTGTTCATATAAGAATTAAAAAATGTTAATATGATTCTATTATAAATTAATAACATTTTTAAAACCACTATATGAATGTCTTGAACATGTTTAAAGGAAGTGGAAACTTAGGGAAATGATTTCTTAACTAAAATTCCATTCATTGGAAAAAACTTATACTTAATTTATTATTTAGTGATATGGCTATGTGTTCAAAGTATTTTGATTATATTATGCTGTATTTACATTTTTTTTATATGGATTTATAGTTAATGCACATTATCTAGTAATTTGATTAATACTTCAATGATATGGTCATTGTACAGGACTTAATTTCGATATTAATTCATTGAGGCATATTTTGATGTTATGCACATATATTATTTTATTAGGTGTATATAAATACCCTATAAATTATATATGATGATTATATTTATTGATTTTTTAAATTTTATTATTACATGGGGCATACTATTTGAAAAATAATAAACTGGTATATATACATCCCCTTTGATATATCATATGATGAATCTATTTATCTTAAAGGGATTAAATGTTTCATTTAATGATTATTAATTTTATTAGGAATATGATTCAGAAGTTACCAATGTGATAAGAGGTTATTTCATAATGTCATCATTATAAAGGATTTTTTTGTTTAGATTTACATTGGGGGAATTATTTAAAATTTAAATGTTAAAGATAATCTATTTTATTCTACTCTATAAATTAATTAACATTTAAAGAAATAATCCAAATTTTCAACTCTATGATACATGAAATGATTGAGAAATTTATTACGAAAGTACGACATTATTTTTCTTTTCGGTGGAAATTATGTTATTATCAAATCCGTAGTTTTCTAAAAAGTTTATCAAAATGTATTTTGGACCTTTTAAATTTTTTTTATAAAATAAATATTTACCCAATTTTAATTTTTATAAATCTAATTTAAATGAATCATAATTTAATTATAATCAATGATCGTTTGGATTTTACCAAAATATATGATAGGATTCATTATTTTAAAGTGTAAATCATGAATAGAACTTCCCTCTATCACGACTACTCAATATATTTTAATCCTATTTCAATGATATTTTTAAATGAAAATATTTTCAAAGAAATTTATGAACAATTTTTAAATTGAATTTCAAAATGAAAGGGATATTTTCATAAATAATGTATTTAAGATAATTTTTATTCCACAATTATATTAGACTAATAATGTACTTATGATCCACTCAGACATGATTTATTGATATCATTCATATTCATTCTTTGGATAGTTTATGATCAGTTTGAATGTGGATGTTCTATTTTGATACCACTCACAATATAACTCTAGATGGTTTGTGGTTATGTTTATTGATCTCAGAAAGTGTTCACATTTCTTATGATAGTTTTTCAGTATGAATTTTCATGTTGATTATGTTTCATCCCTTTCATATGAGGAATGATTTGGACATAGTCAGTGATATATGTGGCCTACTATATCCCCTCAATGTATCACCAGGTCACAGGAGACAATCTAGTTTAGGTATTGGATGATGTCTTTCCCATTTAAGTATAGTGTAATGGTTGAAGCCTTGGTGGTATTTTTATGTTGTCAAACATTATGCATTCATTAATTATGAGATTATTTATTGATATTATATTTTATTTTTAAAGTTTTAGTATATCCATTGTTATGTTCTATTATCATACGATTATTTATATGGAATTATTTTATCATTATTAATTACTACAATATTATGATGTGGTTATTGATTAAATGGAATGGGTTTCAGTTATTTATCATTCTATATTGTTTATGCATTATTTATCCATATCTCCCATTTTATTCATAACCTTACTGATCATTTGATCTCACCCATTTCATATGTTTTATTTTTCCCTAGGATATTAGGAAGTGTTTTTTTATTGATTTTCATGGATAAACTAAGGTGACTAACAGATTTATCTAAGGGAAATTATTTTTGTATTTTATATATTAAAATTCAATGTGAAATTCATTTATGTATATATTTTTCTTGGAAGAATAAACTATTAGGTCCTTCGGGATGTGATTCCTTGTATATACATCCAATATAATAATGTAAGAACCAACTTTAGAAGACTGGGGTAGGGGTATTTAAATGGAGGGTATCATAACATAATATTTTTTGGATTTTGAATATGGGAAAACAATTGTGGCACACTATATGGCATGTTATCGTGCTAATGAAATTATCTCATGCCTCTTGATCGTTGATTCATAAATGACTCATGCCTTATTATTTAGAAATTATTATTATCTATGAATCAATGGGTATGGTTTTGAAATGTTAAGTTCATATTATCATACCCGTTTCTCATGGTATATATGTATATGATAATGGACTAATATCACCCATTTTATCCATACTATGATCTTTAGATCAACCATTATTATGTTTCCTTTTAAAAATTTATGATGAAATGTTTTATGTTGGGTATAACTAATATGTGTACTATGCGAGAATAACTTCATTGTAGATGTTGAATATCATTCCTCAAATATAATATTATTGTATCTGGATTCCAAAAGATCTAAAACTGTATGGGTCTTGAGTGAGTGTTTTTATGGGTGTATTGAATATTCATCAAAAATATTATAATAATTATGTATATAATGTTTTGGTCTCCTCAGTTGGTAATAGAGCATCGATTGGTAATTTTTGGGGATTATGGTTAGAATAATTACATGATAACCCTTTGGAAATGCCTATGAATAAGAGGTCATCTTTTGTTAGGGTTAATATATGACTGTGTTTTCCCAAATAACACATCACTATTAAGATATCAGAATGTGGATGAATAATTTGATCAAATGAACCTAGGTTTAATGACTCTAAATGAGGATTATTGGGAAATAACTCCAACTATATAGTTTTATAATGAGTGGTACGAAGACTTCAAAATAGGATAAACCCTCCCATGAGATATTATTTGGTTAATTAAAAAACATTAAACCATTTTTAAGTATATAAAATGAAAATGACCATTTATAACCTTGTATAATCATATGTTGTCATATATTAGAAATAAATTATTGTGATTTGGATATCTATTCAATGATTTTTTAGGATTATATGGTCTCTAACTATGAAATTTTTTTCATAGAATGTTTTTCAGTTTTACACTATAGACGGAATAAATATGATACATGTCAAAAATTAATGTGACAAACAATCAAATTATTTTCCTCCTAGGGAAAAAAATATTATGGACGTTGTTATGAAAACTAAGTCTTTGATGTATATACAAAATTATCAAGACCTGAAGCGGGAATAACATATAAATGATAAACAGAGGTATCAACTTACAATTAATTCCATTAAAAGGAAACATCCACCATAATTTAGTGGGTCTAATGACCCACTAATTCCTATAAAATGAATTAGTTCTAATAAGTATATATTTTAGGATCTCTAGTTCTTAGTGCATAAAAACTTTATTTTAGTTGATTTATCATTTGACATGTGTAGCAGATCAATTGTGGAATCTTTTCAATAACATGAAGGAACACTAATAAAATTAATTTATTAAAATTGGAGAGTTTAAGTGGTTATTTATAAATTAATTATTTCCTTATATTTTTCATATAAAAATGGAGAAGGAATTACTTCAGATAAATCATAAATATGAGGAACACATTAATATATATGAGGAATATTTGAAAAAACTTGTGATGTATTCTTTTTTCCACCAAGATGAACTCAATAATGGTTGATTATTTATTATCCAAAAACATATCCTCTATATATAGTTATACATTATAAAAATATAAGAAATGAAGTAATAATTCAATGTGCTCTCAAGTTAAAAATAGAGATCATATTCAATCATCAATATCATTTTTTTATAAGAAAAGATAAATGAAATTAAAAATATATATAAAAAAATAGTAGAGGGAATAAGGGGAGTCATTATTCTATATGTGTGGATAGAAACAAGTATAAAACATTCATGGGGGGACTTGAAAATTTCTTAAGAGTGCAAATCATTGTCATCAAGTAATCAAATGACTAAGTGATTGGAATGATTTGGCTTATTTTGATTGTTGATAGAAACCTCTATAAAATGCATCACCCACTCTCAATTTTTAAATGCAATGAGTATGGGTAATATACTAACCATTGACCAGATATGATGTTTAATGATAATTATTTATGATAAATTCCTATTCTTCCTAGAGACAATGGGAAATATTATGTTATCTCTATTGATGATGTGGGTAATGAGAGTGAACTATTGAAAGGTACACTTACCATCCTCTCAAGAACATCTATTGTATTATTTGACACAAGTTCCACCCACTCCATTATATTTGAATATTTTTAAGGGTATCACATTATAACCACAATGATTATATTCTGAAATAGAAATAAAATCACATAATGGTATAATGATCATATATCATGTCTATGAATACTTATGATTGATGTTTTGGAGAATTTTATCCCAAAATTTCTTATTATTCTCCATCTAGATGAATTTAATATTATTTTGGTCATCACCTGGATCTATTAATAGAGATATAATATCAATTCCCTAGAAAGTGTAGACAAATTTCACATTCAGATTTAATCGATTTCATTTATCAGTGAGATAATTAATTTGAGATTCCCATGGAAATTACTTCCATTTATGGGTTTAACCTCCCAAGGGGTTTTTATTTCTATTCCATTTGATTAGTTTATGAATTTATAGAAGGCATTCATAGTATTCCAATGAATTTAGATGATGATTTTTAAATTGAACTCACACACATTGGTATATCATTTTCAAGTACTCCATATACAATGGCCTTAATAGTGTTGATTTTGTAAATTCCTGGACTCTAGTAGCTCAAATTTTTTTGTCACATTATCAGATTATCATAAGATACAAGTGATCAAATCATAAAGGAATAAATAATTTAGTAGTGTTGGTATACTAGATATATAGTTGAATCACAAGTCAAATTTGAATCATGAAAAATAAAAATATTATTTTATTTTATAACACCATATTCGTTTTATAAAATATCATCATATCAATCATAAAAACCTTCATGGAATCCCAAGGAATGGAAACATAAGAATGGGGTGAAATCAGATTCTCAACAATGTTATTTTTATAATAGAAGCTATCCGTAATAAATAAGGCATAAAAAATATGTAAATGTAAATATATAAAAAATTATTCCATTTAATCAATAACATGAGGAAAATGAAAAATATAGAAGGAATAAATTATGATCCAAATATATAATGAAAATAATCTTATGAGCTTAAATCCTATCGTGGATACCAAAACTCGTAAAATATTAATATTTATATAAATTATTAATCTCATAAGGATGGAATTCATAATTGCAGACGTTATAAAAATTGGTTTATTTCTTCATTACATGATATCACACATAATTGGCTAAGGCCTCAACCAAATATGCAAACTAGTATTTTTTATAAGACCATCCAATGCATAGATATTATAATGACCCATACATTACATACATGGTTATTACTTCAGAATTAAAGCATACTAATTACAACACATAACAAAACCATGATAGGACCGTATAGGTATAGTTTCTTTAGAAACTGGGAAACATAAACAACTGGTTCATAAATCATCTATATTGTCTCCTATTTATTTCATCATATTTAGAGTCCCTTTTGGAATATCCAACTTAGTACCCTCCTTCCAGACCTGGGGAAAATAAAACATACAAAAGGGTGAGCTCGAATGCTCAGTTAGGGTAAACAAAAGTAATATCAATAATATCATATTCATAGGAACATAACATTTTGAAAATATTAACCTGAAAAATAGATCGTAATATCATAACATTGGATAAATAATAGTAGTGAAATGTAATTCCAATAATCGTATCATAAAACATGAAACTTTGTGGAATACACACATAATCATAGAAAATCATTTCATATTAGTCAAGGCTCTTTTCCAAGACCATCATAGCGGACAAAGTCCATTACTGAACTGAGTTTACTCCTCGTTCCAGTCCTGTATCGCTGAACCGGATTAACTTGTCATTCCAGACATGTCTATCTCATGAGATATAAATCTTTAACCAATTCATTAGAGGGATATATTGGTCCCACCCATCTCATAATGATAACATTCTTATGTGTGCCACAAAATCATAATCCATACATCATAACATTACCCATGTATAAAAAAATAGGATTCTAAAACATCACACCATCATAACATAATCCATATAAGATAAATTTTTTTTATTAAAATAATTCCATCATAAAATAATTAAATCAATGTAATAATAGAGAAATAAATATAACCCTATATTATCGTAGATGGAAAATAATTTTGATAAAACACTTGAACTCCATTCCTGAGGAAAATATCCTTTCTTCTTCAAAATCATTTTTTTCGTTTTATCAACATGTCATAAAATTTTAAACTAAAATAATTTAATTGAAAATAAATATGAAAACTTGTAAATGAAGATTCATTGAAATTATTTTCTATGAATCCATAAAAATCCATTCATGCCGTATAAGTTAAAAAACATTCTTCTCATAGTTTGGCTAGAAAAGTCCAAAAGTACCTCGCATTTAAAACGACAAGAGATTCCATTAATATCTTTTACAAAAAATTCACCAACAGTTAAAATTGGATTTAAAAAATTGTAGGAGGATAGAAATAATTTTACATATTGAGGAAATAGAGATGTTGATGATAAATATGCCCTAGTAAATACCGAAGTATTAACAATATCGGATAAAAATTGAGATTGCGATATTTTCCCTTACCTTAGGTCTGATATACATTGAACGTATCCAGACATACTGTATAATGATTTAAACAATGCCATTTACTAATTAAAAAATCATATTCATTGTTATGATATCATATATGGTCATATTCTTATCTTCTTATTAATAATATTTCATTGCTACTTGTTATTTGGGTTTTTATTGATTTAAGTTCATATGCATGTCGAATAAATTCATATTTCTCTTTTTAGGTTATAACTACAAAATTTATATAATGGTATTAGTATAATATATATCACATTTATTCATTAAATTGGTTTATATAATCATGGTTTAATGAAGATCATGTAAAACGAATCACATCGCACCGTGGAGACGGTAAGTCGTACGTACGCACGAGCGACGATATCATTCCCATAATTATTTAATGGTATTGGAGTGGATAATAGAATATATCATAATTAGTATCATGTTATAATAATCATATATAGTTATTCATTACACCATTATAACCATCCAAGTAAGGTTGTGGTGGAAAACAGTTTACACCACGACATGGAGACGGTATTCCGTACATACGCACACGTGGGGATTTCGTTTTCCGTAGGATGGATAGAAGGTGAAACACGGTTTTTTTATTTTTATAATAACATATCTGTATAGGAGTGATAATTATTTTATTACTATATTATGAAACAACAAAATAAGATGAAGTATAAGAAGAAATTAATTTGAATGAATCAGTAAAGGATATTACCTCTTCTTCGACACGATTCTTCTAAACCTCCAATTAGGGCACAAACGTTTGTATTTGAAGAAGACCTGGACCTCTAGTATGTTTCTAGGGAAGTGGAGAAGAGAAATTGGCATGGGTTTTCCAAGCTTGAAATCTCAAAATGGTGTGAGGTGGAGAGGGAGGTGGTGCCCGTTTATAATGGAGGAGAGGGGCACCTTTGGAAACATAAGAAATATTAATTTATAATAAATTCAAACCTCACATAAAAACCTCCAAAAATGACTCAAATCTAAATATTAGATGGGATAGAGTAGTAATCTCATCAGCCAATAAAATTTAGACATGTTGAGAAATTATTTTAAACCTTATCAACTTTATTTATCCTTATTTTATCTATTTAATATTATTTGTGGTAATAATATTCTAAATTTTAAATTATTATAAATAATCACTTATGTGTGTTGAATTTCCCATAATTTTATACTTTATGACTTTTTAGACCACATAACTTTCAATTTATAATTTTAAAATATTTTTGTGATTTTTAATCAATTTTATAAAATGGTATTTTTATAAAATAACAATAGTGTCAATTTTGACACTATTAATTTATTTGAATTTAAATAAAATATAAATCAAAGATATTTTAAAACTATACGATTTAAAAGATTTAAAAAAATTTCATATTTATATAGAAAATTCTTTGAGAACGTTAATTAGTTCATATAATATTTTTTTTATTTTTAAAACAATTTATTTGATATTTCTATCAATAAAATAATTTCAACATCACTATTGTGTCATAATTAATGATACTTATTCAATCCCTAAAAATTATAAATAAAATTACATGATTTAGATAATTTCATTATATTCCTGGATACTATTTATGTTCGATGTTTTATGATGTTTATCACTAAATTTAAATTATTACACTTATAAGATATAAGAGAGTGACATATTGTCACTTTCATTAGTTTTAATAAAAATTACATCATTTTCATGGTCAATTTTACATGAAATGAATCTATTCCGACCCTTAGGTGATATGGGTCTACGTTTATTAATCCAATAGAATTTTATAAAGTGTTGGGGTAATTTTACAATCTTATTTTTACCCTTAATTACCTGATTTACCTTTAACTGTAGTAAATAAAAATTACCGAACTTAATATTCATAATATCAAAAAAATAAAACTAACCTATTAAAATAATTTGTACCCAATGAATCCAAATATGGAATAAATTTTTCAAAATTCAAAACATAGAAGTGGCAGAAAATAATTTAATATTAATCTCATTGTTAGGCAAACGAGTTTTAAAAGTTAAAACATTGACAAAGTTTGATATGTTTTTACATATGAATTCAATGTAAAATTATTTCTAATGACATAAATTATATTAAATGTTAACAATATATTCTATTTATTCTTTAAAACTGTTCAATAATATATTAAAACCATATAAATTACTTTGATGAAAAATGTTGTTTTCAAATAAAAATTTGAGTATTTTTAGTATTCATCAAAATATGAAAATTATCAGAAAAGTATCAAAAAATTATCCAATGTAAATTTTTATATCCTGATTCAAAATAAGAAGATTAATTTTTCAGATTGAACTCATAAACATGTCAAAAATTACATTTAAAATTGGTGCACCGTTAAAAGGTGGAAAACTGCATTTTTTGAGAAAAAAAAATAATTCTTTTATCCGAAAAAGTGACTTTTTAACACAGATCATATGCAAGATAAATTCTAACATTATATAAAATTCAAAATGTGGTTAATAATATTTATAAATTCTAGTTCATATAATATTTGAATAACATATCTCTATTTATTGAAACTCGGTATTGCGTACAACACACGCTATCGAGGAAGGTCACTATTGCGTGTAATGAAAGCCAAGTTAGTGTTTTGTGTAGTGAAAGATTCCTTTGTTGTTTCCTAAAACATAAGACAAAAAAAAATATTTCTCATAATTTCTCAAGGTGTTACATTCTACCCCCCTTAAAAATGATTTCTCCCTCGAAATTCATCACTTCGTAACAAACAGATGAGGATACCCCTCCCTCATCATATCCTCAAGCTCTCATGTAGCTTCTTCTAATTGTTGGTTCCTCCATAAAACTTTAGCCAAGAGAGTGATCTTGTTTCGTAGAAATTATTCACTATGATCAAGAATCTATATTGGTTGTTCTTCATAATATGGTTCTTGCTCCAGTGGTAATACATATAAGCTTAGTACAAGTGAAGGATCAGGTATGTACTTTCTCAGGATAGATACATGGAACACATCATGAACTTGAGAGAGATTCAGTGGAAGGGATAATCGGTAAGCTACCTTCCCAACATGGTCCAGTATTTCAATAGGACCGATATACCTAGTTCTTAGCTTTCCCTTCTGTCCAAATTTGATTACTCTCTTCCAAGGAGATATTCATAAGAAAACTTTATCACCCACTTAAAAATATAGGTCTTTTCTTCGGTTGTCAGCATAACTTTTTGGTCTACTCTGAGTTGCTTTTATGTGTTATTGAATATATTTGACCTTTTCTAACATCTCATAAACAAGATCAGGTCCTAATAGCTTTCTTTCCCCAACATCATCCCAGCAAGTTGGAGTTCTGCATTTCGTTCCATAGAGAGATTCATAAGGATCAATATGAATAATGGAGTGAAAGCTATTATTATAAGAAACTTCCACCAAAGGTAGGTTTTGATTCCAACCACCATTTAAATACATATAGCAAGATCTCAACATGTCTCCTAGAGTTTGAATTTTCCTCTTTGATTGACCGTCTGTCTGAGGATGGAAAGCAGTGCTGAAAATCAACTCTGTATCTAAAGCATGCTGAAGACTTCGCCAGAACATCGAGGTAAACCTTGGATCCCGATCAGATATAATGGAAAGTGGTACCCCATGAAATCTTACCCCTTCCTTTACATATATCATGGAAAGATAATCAAGAGAGAAATCTTATCTAATAGAAATGAAGTGTGCCGACTACATAAGACAATCAACTATAACCCAGATAGCATTATTGCCTTTGAATGTTTTAGGATGTCCGGTGACAATGTCTATAGTGATGTTTTCCCAATTCCATTATGGTATGGGTAATGGTTGTAACATCCCCTTAGACGTCTGTCTCTCAGCATTAATTTTCTAACAAACCAATCATCGAGAGACATATTCGGCGATTTCTCTTTTCATACTATCCCACAAAAATTACACTTTCACGTCCATGTACATATTTTTACATCTAGGATGAATATGGAATTAAGAACTATGATCTTCATCCAGTAGCTCCATATTTAATTATTTTATGGGATGAATAGAGACACGGTTCCTAAACCATATTATCCCATCACAATCAAGGTTTAATTCAGGAACCTTTCTAACCTTCTTTTGTAACTCTACATCTTCTATTTGTGCCTCTTTAATCTTCACATGAATAGATGGTGGAACATTCATTTTATAAAGATAAGATATCTCCCCTTTCATTAAAATTCTAAGATCGATCCTTTGTAAATCCATAAATATTTGATTATTTGTGATCCTCATCATAGATAAGCTAGCATTTCCTTTTCAACTTAATGCATCTGAAACCTTGTTTGCTTTCCCTGGGTGATAGTGAATTGAGAAATCGTAATCCTTAATCAACTCCAACCATCTTCTTTGGTGCATATTCAGCTCCTTTTGTGTGAAAATATACGTTAAACTTTTATGATCAGTATAAATATCACACATTTCACCATAAAGATAATTCCTACATATTTTAAATGCAAAGAATACCGCGACTAACCCCAAATCATGAGTCGGGTAATTTAGCTAATGGATTATCAAATGTCGTGGGGAATAAGCTATCACTGTATCATTTTGAATGAGAACAGACCCCAATCCCTTCTTGGATGCATCACTGTAGATTGAAAACCATTCTCCACTACAAGGAAGTGTGAGCACAGGTGCAATGGATAACCTTCTTTTTAACTCTTTAAAATTCTCTCCACACTCCTCCGTACAAACATACTTAACTCCTTTTCAATTCAACCTGGTGAGTGGATTAGATAATCGTGAAAAATATTTCACAAATCGTCAATAATATCCCTCCAAGCAAAGAAAACTTCAGATCTCAGTTACTATTGTTGGTCTCGACCATCTTTTGATAACCTCTTTTTTTTCTAAATACACATATATCCCCTCTTATGAGATTATATAACCCAAATATGAATCTTTTTGAATCCAAAATTCACACTTGGAAAATTTGGCCTAAATATTATCCATTCTTAGGGTCTTTAATACAATTCTCAAGTGATCTTCATGTTCTTCCTTTCTCTTTGAATAGAGAAGAGTATCGTCTATAAAGACTACCACAAACTGATCAAGATAGTCTCTAAAGACTATATTCGTTAGATCCATGTAGATAGAAGGGGCATTAGTAAGACCAAATGGCATCACTATAAATTCATAGTGTCTGTACCTTGTACATAATGCCATATTTGGTATATCCTCCTTTTTGACCATTAATTGATGATACCCTGAACAAAGATCAATGTTCAAAAATTATTGATCTCCGTGTAGTTGGTCAAATAAGTCATCAATGTGTGGGAGAGGATATTTTTTCTTGATAGTGGCCTTGTTAAGTTCTTGATAATAAATGAAAAGCTTCATTGATCCATCATTCTTCTTAAAAAATGGAACAGGTTCTCCCCAAGGTGACGCACTAGGGAATATGAATCCTTTATCAAGATTCTATTAGAGTTTCTTCTTCAATTCCTACAACTCAATTGGGGCCATTCTATAAGGTGTCTTTGAAATGGTCATAGCACCCGGTATGAGTTCTATTGAAAACTAAAAATCATTATTTTGTGAAAGACCGGAAAATTCCTCTAGAAAGACATCATCAAATTCCCATACAATGGGAATTTTCTTAATCGTGAGTTTCTCTCCAACAATTTTATATAAATAACCTTCATTTATTGGAATCAAGACCCATAATATGGAAAAAATTTCCACGGGAAGGTTATATTCATCCTTGCATCGATAGACAATTGTAGATTGATCCGGAATATTAAATATGATTTAAATTCATTGGAAATTGATATGAGATCCATATAATGAAATCTAATCCATGAAAAGAATCACATCAAATTCCACTGTAATAAGGATCACATGTTTTGTAGGAAGCAGTTTCCCACAAACTTCAATCGGAGATGAATTGTAAACTTTTGATGCGATTGTTGTTCCATTAGGGTTTGTCACAGCAAAATCAATATCTAACTGCTGAGGTAATATAGTGATACCCTTAGAAAATTCATCAGAAATAAATGAGTGGGTGGATCCAAAATAAAATACAACATTTTCTACTTTAGAGTGGATGGTAAGTGTACCTTTCACCACTTCTTTATCGTACTCCACATCGGCGATAGAAATTTCATGTGACTTTCCTTTTTCATTGGACTTAAGAGTTTCTTGATGTCTATCATCATCAACTACCCTTGTATTAGGGCATTGATTGGCATAATGCCCCATTTCCTTGCACTTGAAACGTTGAAGTGTAGGAGGTGCATTCTGTGTATCTCTTTCATTGTTCGCCTCATTAGACATATTCTTACCATTATTTCTACATTCAATTGCATGATGACCTTCTTTTCCACACTTTCATTTCCATAATTTTAGCATAAGGGAAACCCATCTTCTTTTCAGTGTGGTCTTTCGGTTTTCTAATGAATTCCATTTTCCTCTTCTTATCAAACCCATATGACTGATGGGTTACTCCAATATCCATCTCAACCTTGAGAGCACATCGAACAATTTCATCGTTGTTATTGAAGTATCTTATGGCTAATTCCCTTTTAAGACATGGTATTAAGACACTAAAGAATCGATCGATCTTACTCTTAGGTTGGATAATAATTCCGGAAGCGTACCTTGCAAGTCTTGTAAAATTTTCTTTGTAGGTACCAACCAATTCATCATTCTTTTTCTTCTGTTCAACAAACTGCTTCTCCATCTTAGTTTGAAAAATATGAGGGAATTACTTATTGAAAAATAATCTCTTGAACTTCTCCCATTCCATGGACTCAATTTCATCCTTTTCCCTTGTAATCTTGATAAGATTCCACCACTGATCAGATTCACCTTACAAACAATATACTACTAAGTGGAAATTATCATGTTCATTACATTGTAGAACTGAAAATATATTTTCAGTGGTACTAATACATTGTTCAGACACTAATGGATCATATGACCCCCTGAATGAAGGTAGACACTACATCATGAAGGATTCAATAGAATGTTGCTCCTTCTTTTACCCGATTGGATTACATGCATGATTCATAGAATGAGAAAGTTGTGTGAGTATGGCTATAAGATTTTTCATTCGAGCTCCCGTAATGTTTGGTTTATCAGGGGGACAATCATTGAATTGCCCGTCACATTCAGCATTAACACGGTTCCTTCAGGTTCCAGCCATTGACTAAAACCATGAAGCATAGTGTGAGCAACACTAATTACAACAGTAAAACCACATAATCAGTAATAAAGTATCACACTTTAGGTCTTATCATAGGTTATTCATGGCCATTTCTAAAATAGTAATATTGTGTTCTATGCTTAGACATATCCTTAGGGTTCTTAATAAGGCTTTCACATCCTAGTTTCCAAAGGTTGACTATACCTTTCCTATGATACCAATTATAACGACCCATAGTTTACATCAATGGATATTACTTCATAATTTAAGCATACTTATTGAAATAGATATCAAAACCATGATAGGACCATATGGGTATAATGTCTTTAGAAACTGAGAAACATAAACAATTGGTTCATAAATCATCTACATTGTCTCCCATTTATTTCATCATATTTAGAGTCCCTTTTGAAATATCCTACTTAATACCCTTCTTCCTACCCTGGGGAAAATAAAACATACAAAAGGGTGATCTCAAATGCTCAGTAATGGTAAACAAAATAAATATCAATCATATCATATTCATAAGAACATAACATTTTGAAAATCCTAACCTGCAAAAGATATCATAATATCATAACATGGGATAAATCATAGTTGTGAAATTTAATCCCAATAATCATAAAATTAAACATGAAACTTTTTCTAATACACACATAATCATAGAAAATCATTTCATATTAGTCAATGCTGTTTGCTAAGACCATCATAGCGAACACAGTCCATTGCTGAACCGAGTTCACTCCTCGTTCCAGTCATGTACCGTTGAACTGGATTAACTTTCCATTCCAGCCATGTCTATCTGATGAGATATTAATTTTTACCCAATTAATTTTACGGGGAAATAGGTCCCAACCATCTCATAATGAAACCATTTTTATGTGTGCCACAAAATCATAAACCATACATCATAGCATAACCCATGTATAAAAAAATGATATTCTTAAACATCATGCCATCATAATATAATCCATATAAGATAAAAGGATTTCATAAAAATAATTCCATCATATCATAGTCATATAAATGTAATAATATAGAAATAAACAGAACCCTATATTATCTTAGATGGAAAATAATTTTGATAAAACACTTGAACTCTATTCATGATGAAAATATCCTTTCTTCTTAAAAAGCATTTTTTTATTTTCTCAACATGTCATACAATTTTAAACTAAAATAAGTTAATTGAAAATAAACATGAAAACTTGTAAAAGAATATTCATGGAAATAATGATCTATGAAACCATAAAAATCCATTCATTCCATATCAGTTTAAAAAGAATTCTTCTTGTACTTTAGACGGAAAAGTCAAAAAGTAACTCGTATAGAAAATGAAAAAAGATTCATATCATATCTTTTTCTAAAAATTCACCAATAGGTAAAATTATATTTAAAAAATTGTGGCAGGATATAAATAATATTACATATTTAGGAATCATGGATGTGGATGATAAATATGCCATAGTAAATACTGAAGTATAAACAATCTCAAATAAAAAATGAGATTGCAAGATTTTCCCTTACCTTAGGTCCGATATGCTTTGTACATATCCAAACCTCATGTATAATGATTTAGAAAAATTCATTGACTTATTCCAGAATCATATTCAACATTATGATATCATATATTATCATATTCTTATCTTCTTATTAGTAATATTCCATTGCTACTTGTTATTCGGCTGTTCATTGCATTGAGTTCTTATGCATGTCGAATAAATTCTTATTCCTCTTTTTAGGTTATAACTACGTCATATAAATAATGGTATTAGTATAATATATTTCATATTTATTCATTCGATTCATTTATATAATCATGGTTTTGTGATGATCATGTAGAACAAATGACATCGCACCGTGGGGACGGTAAGCCGTACGTACGCACGAGCGACGATATCGTTCCCATAATTATTGAATGATATTTCAGTGGATAATAGAATATCTCATAATTAGTATCATGGTTTAATAATCACATATAGTTATTATTTACACCGTTATACCCATCATACTAAGGTGGTGGTGGAAAACAGATTATACCATGACGTAGAGATGGTATTTCGTACGTACGCACGCGCGATGATTTCGTTTTCTATAGGATGGATAGAAGGTTAAATAGGGTTGTTTCATATTAATAATAACATATCAGTATATGAGTGATAATTATGTTATTACTTTATTATGAAACAACAAAATAAGAGTATGTAGAAGAAGAAATGAATTTGAAAGAATCGGTAAAGGATATTACCCCTTCTTTGACGCGCCTCCGCTAAACCTTCTCTTAGGGCACTAATGTTTGTATTTGAAGAACATCAAGACCTCTAGTATGTTTCTAGGGAAGGTTAGAAGAGAAATTGGTAGGGTTTTTCCGATATTTAAGGTTTAAAATGGTGTGAGGAGGAGAGGGAGGAGGTGTCCTTTTATAAGGGAGGAGAGTGGCAACATTGGAAACATAAGAAATATTAATTTATAATAAATTCAATCCCAACCTAAAAACCTCAAAAAATTACTCAAATCTGAATATTATATAATATATGGTTGTAATATCATCATCCAATAAAATTTAGACATGTTGAGAAATTATTATAAACCTTATCAACATGATTTATCCTTATTTAATATTTTTAATTTTATTTGTGGTAATAATTCTATAAATTTTAAATTGTTATAAATAATTACTTATGTGTGGAGAATTGTCCATAATTATATTTCTTATGAAATTTTATACCATATAAATTTCAATTTATAATTTTTAAATATTTTTGTGATTTCTAAACAATTTTATAATATGTTATTTTTATAAAATAACAATAGTGTCAATTTTGACACTATTCAATTATTTGAATTTAAATAAAATATTCAGAAAAGATATATTCAAACTAAAAGATTTAAAAGATTCATAACATTTCATATTTATCTATAAAATTATTTTATAACATTAATTAGTTTATATAATATGTATTTTAAAAATTTTAAAACCATTTATTTGATATTTCAATCAATAAAATAATTTCAACATCACTATTGTGTCATTAATAATTATCATTATTCAATCCCTAAAAATTATAAATAAAATTAAATTATGTAGATAATTTTATTATATTTCTATATACTATTCATTTTCGGTTTTTATGAAGTTTATCCTTAAATTTAAATTATTATACTTATAAGATATAAGAGAGTGACATATTGTCACTTTCCTTAGTTTTAATAATAATTACATCATTTTCATGGTCCAAGGTCCATGAAATGAATCCATTCCAACCCATAGGTGATATGTGTCGACTTTTATTAATCCAATAGAATTTTTTCAAGCGTTAAGGTAATTTTACAATCTTATTTTTACCATTAATTACCTGATTTACCTTTATCTGTAGTAAATAAAAATTATCATAGTTACTATTCATAATATCAAAAAAATAAAAGTAAACTATTAACATAATTTGGACCCACTGAATCCAAATATGGAATTAATTTTTAAAAATTAAAAACATAGAAGTTGCAGTAATTAATTTAAAATTAATCCCGTTGTTAAGAAAAGAGGTTTTAAAAGTTAAAACATTGCCAAAGATTGAAATGTGTTTACCTATGTATTCAATGTAAAATTAATTCTGATTACATACATTATATTAAATGGTAAAAATATATTCTATTTATGCTTTAAAACCATTAAATAATATATTTTATCTATATAAATTACTATTATGAAAAAAGTTGTTTTCAATTAAAAATTATTGTACTTTTACTATTCATCAAAATATGAAAGTTATCAAAAAAGTATAAAAAATTTATCCAGTATAAATTTTTATACCATGATTCAAAATAATATGTTTAATTTGTCAAATTGAACTCATAAACATTTCAAAAATTATATTTAAATTGGGTGCACCATCAAAAGGCAGAAAACTGCATTTTGAAAGAAAAACAATAATTCTTTTATCCGATTTTTTTCTCTTATCATATGTAAAATGACTTATAAAATTATATAAAATTAAAAATTTGGTTAATAATATTTATTATTTATAGTTTATATAATATTTTAATAACATATCGTAGTATAGTGAGACTCAGTATTGCGTACAACACACGCTATCGAGGAAGGTCATTATTGCGTATAATGCAAGCCAAGTCAGTGTTGTGTGTAGTGAAAGATTCCTTTGGTGTTGTGTATATAATAAGACATTAAAAAAATATTTCTCATAAAATCTCACGGTTTTACAAATAGGATATAATAGGCCATGCCTATCACTTTCTATTCCCAATGTATTCCTTATATGAAAGGGGTGAAACATAATCAAAATAATGATTCATATTACAATATTAGAATATGGGATGTTAATAACGTCACTAATATATTAATATAATCATAAACAATTGAGAGTAATATTGTTGATAGTATCAAAGTATTATATCCCTAGAAAAGAAGAATATCCACCAATGAATTCTAACACTGAGGAATGTACTATAAAAATATAATTGGATGATTTCTTGAGGAAAATATCATTCTCATTTTTAATAATCATATTAGAAATATAAAAAATTCCAAAATATAAATGAATTATTGCACATTAAATAGAATATTAAAAACATTTAATTTATTATTAAAAAATTAATTAGTGGTATAAAATTTATTTCTTTTCATATAAGTTAAAAACATTCCATTCACACTTTTTTAAAATAAAAATGATCCTTTTTAGAAAATGATAAGAAGTTTCATTTCAACTGATTTTTTAAAAAAAATATGTAAAAATTGCTTTGATAAAACAATTTTTATTAGTGAAAGACAAATTTTAAAACATTTTATGACTAATATTGATATGGAAGAAAAATATTACGGACTGAGTATGATAACAAAGTAGATTTTAATTAACACGTGGTTATGATATTATGTGTAATTAAATATAATAAAATTAAGGAAAAAATGTAATTTCTATAAATTTTTAGAATCAAGAGAATATATTGGTTTTAATACATAAATATATAATAATTCCCCCATTGGATACTTGAACGTTAATAATCCAGAATAATGATGAGATTGTGAAATAAAAATATACCACTATCGTAACATTTGAATTGTAAGCCCAATGAATGAAATAAATTTAGGTGGATATTTATATACCATAATTTTAATTATAATAAACATAAAATATATTCATGGTATTTATATACACCCAAAAAAATAATCCGGTGGTGAATATGAAATTTTTACCATGGGAAAAAATTGTAATGAACACTCCATACCTCCGGTTTCACTTCCGTCATATGTGTCAAAACCTCATGTATAATAAAAATCAATTAATTTTAAATATATTTATTAATTATAATAATATATATCATACCTTATATGATTTACTTATAATCATTTATCACATTTTTATTAACAATTCTTTGATAAAATCATTGTTCTAGATCGTAATTTCTTATTTTTCCATGCATGTTTTGGTTTCGTAGCTTTGGTCCTTGTAAATGGATCATGGATACATCATCTCCATAATTTTAATAATGAAATTAATATCTTATATATTAATTATATTTGTATAAATAGTAATCACTTATAGTTATATATTGAAAAAGTAGTTACACTATTGATGGACATAATAGGTATTACATATGTATGAAAAGTATATTCATTTTTTGACGAATGTAACGAAAAAAAGGTAAATAATATTATACCTTTACAAAATCATTTTCATATTATATATTTCATATATAATAATTAAATAAATATTTATCACCTTCCATATATAGCTAATTTTTTTAAAAAATCACATCGCTATATGGAGGTGGAAGTCCACACATTTGTACGCTGGACATTATCATTTTACAGTGGAATAGAAGGTAAGAAGTTTGATGTTATATTATAATTATATAATTATAATTATTTTAATATATAATATATTTACATTAAAAACATATTTAAATATATATTTTATAGATAATGATGGAAATTGAATTACATCAATTTGTGATGCGGTATACAGTCATACACATGATCAATGAGTTGGTTTCCCATTTGATGGAAGAGGAGATAAATTTAGGTTATTATAATAACAAAATTAAATATCTTTATATGGATGATATTTTTATTTTTATTTAATTATAATTTATAAATATTTTAAGGATATAAAAGTAAAAAAAAACAAAAACACATGGATAGGAACCATAACTCTTCATCGGGGAAACTCTTTAGCTTTATAACTACAGGCATCCTATGATTATTATTCATATCAATCATGAAATTATAGAATGTGGTATGGGATATAAGTAAGGTATTTTGGAATTGTTTTTGAAAAAAGTCTCTTTAAATGTGGATAAGAGAGCTGATGGGTTGTCCTTTTATAAGTGGGGGAGGGGACCCCCTGTGAAATTTTCTTAAATAGTAAAATTGATAACGAAATTGTGAAGAAAAATACAACAAAATAAACATAAATTTATAGTTGGTACTATATAAGGTATAAATATTTCAATCCAATAGGATTTATAAGTGTTGAATTTGGAAATATACCCTTATCATTTTGTTTTTCCAATCGTTAAACCCATTTTAACCTTATCTTTGTTTATTATTATTTATAGATTTTATTATTCATTATTAAAAAATTAAGATAAAATTATCTCCTAATATTAATTATTTTGTTTCCAAATATGTAATCCATTTTACCATATTCAATTTAGATACGTGTTAGAATTTAATTTTATATAAAACCCATAGGCACAACAAAAATGAATCTTTTGAAAGAAAATTATTTTGTTTAGAAAATTTTATTATAATAAAATGAAACATAACATTTATTATAATAAAATAAATTGTATTAATTAAAATATTTTATAAATATTATTTCATTTAAATATATTTTTTCTCAAAATGAAAATTTTTAAACGCTTTATGTGACGTTTTTTTATAAAAAACAGTATTTTTCAGTGTGCACCAAAAAATTTATCTTTATAGGAAATTATAAAAAAATAAAAAATAGATAATTTTATAAGATGAATAAAAAATGATGTTTATTATGAAAAATTGGTTAAAAGTAATGATTATATAAGTGTGAAAAATTACATGATACAAATTTTAGAAAAAATAAGATTATAGTTCTTTAAGAATAAAAATTAAATGATTTTTTTCAGATGATAAGAAAAAATATTAGAAGATTGATAAAAAATATATTAAGTATATAATATATTTATTTTTTTCATATAATTTAAAAATATTTTTTAATTTAATTTATTGAGATAAGAACACATTTCACATATAAAATTAGTTTTTTCAAAAATAGTTCTTTTACTTTCAAAGGGTTATGGCTTTTATTAATACTAAATTGATAACCAATGAATTTATTTATAGAAGTGTAAACCATATACTTTTCATAATTTAGCTATTATTATTTATAACATCCAATTTGATGGCTACGATAAAATGATATACTATATTACAGTTCATTTATACTTAGAGTTGCGTATATTTAAAGATATTGAATAGAATAAATTTATTTTTAAAAAATATACTATAAAATAATGTGGTGTTAAATTCTTCAATACATAAAAATATTGTCCTTGAAAATTTTAGAATATAATAAAATGACCAAATCTGGGCAGTCCATTACCCTAATTTATCTTGGTTCCCATATCACCTCTTTTATATTATTATTTATCCAATGCACCTTTACCTGCTGAGTCATATGATAATCTGTAAATTATATCTAGTTTCAATAATCTATATAGGCTTTTAATAGTAATATTAATCAACTTCATTTTCTATTTCATCAATAGGGGTCTCATGAACTGGGTATGGTATTTATTTCCATTAAAATAATATATGGAATTCATCATGTAATTTGGAGATAATTGGTGTCATTTTAAAATATAATATTAGTGTTCCAATTCATTCCAAGAAATCAAAAGGTCCATTATACATATGTCTATGTTTCCCATTCTTACCACACCTTATAACACCGTTTCATGGAGCTAATTTCATTAATATGTGGTCTCCCACTATAAATTATTATTCCTTCCTTAAATTATTGGCATATATATTTCCTTTTATGAGCTACTTGGATATGGGTTTTAAGAGTCTATACTATTTCCATTGTATCCTTAACATGTTTTGGGCCTACAAGATTCCATTCAAAAATTTCAACACAACAATTTTTTATAAAAAATATCTTTCAAAAAAATTACTCACATGAGTATATTTGAATAATTGATTGGAAACTGTTGTTATAGGTCAAAACTATCAGTGATAATAAAAGATTACATATACCATTAAAGTTATGTGATAATGATCTTAGAAAGTCTTTTAATTTTTTAATAGTCCATTCAGACTGTCTATTAGTTTGAGGGTGATAAGTACTGCTCAAAAGAAGTTCAATATAAAGAGACTAATGTAGTATATTTTATAATTTCAATATAATTTATTGGTGATAATCCAACAAAATTGACGGTGGTTCTCCATTATGTCTTACAACGCTATTAATATTGACCTGTGAAAAGTACTCAAGTTGTAAATATTCCTATATAATTTAGAAATGTGCATATTTGGTGAAGCGATAAAAAATAACCCATATTGCAACATTCATTCTAGGATTTATTTGTTAATACAATGAATACATCCATAGTAAATTTATCAAATTACATATAAGAATATTTGGATGTTTTTTTACTCTTCAAGGATATTGTCTCTTGTCCCTCTTCCATGGATAAAAAAAATCTAACCCATAATCAAAAATTTCCTAGTCCATATTATCTGACAAGAAATTACATTCAAATATATATACATCATGGTTCTACCATGGTTTATAGTGAAATTATATCTATGAGAATCATTCCAAAAATCCCCCTCAATATTAGGTATAGACATGACATATAGTCTCTTCCCAAATTTCAGAACAAAATCTTCACAAACAAAGTCATCTAATTTTAGATTATTCACACTATTACTTTTATTTTAAAAATATATTCATGTAGTTAAGAATGTTTTATATTTTTTATTAAATTAGGTTTGGTAATAATTACATAAAGAGTGATGTATCACCTTCCTTAATAATAACAATATCAATATTTACAAGATCCATGATCAAAGGATCCCTAGTGATCCTCATTTTGGTCATAATTGCATGATATTTACTACTCAATTCATTAGCTACATTATTTTACTACACTAAGTGGTGGTGTATTCATCCATTCTATTCATTTAGTACATTAATCCATTAAATTTTCACCATATTGATATCTTTCTTTGAAAATATGTATTTCAATCTCTTGTGATGCTTATATGTCAAAAAAAAATTCATATAGAGATTTTATCTCCATATCATCAATTTAAAGATTATAGATTCCAACTCAAGATCATGGGTTGGATAGTTATTTTCTTGAGTCTTTTACTACTCTGATACATATGAAATAAAATTATCATTATTTATATGTATAAAATCATATTACTTCTTTGATTCGTCACCATATATAAAAAATCCATCATTTCCCATTGGTAAATACAATATAAGAGCACTCACCAATCACTCCATCAATTCTTCCAAACATTCTTCAGATTCCTTTTTCAACAAAATCTTATTGACTTTATGAGTATTATTTGTTAACTAGTAAGCTAATCTTAATTTTTTTTAAAATCCTAAATTATAACCTGCTATAATAATGAAACAATAAACCTTATTTATTTTAATTGGTGTAAGAAATTCATGGACATTAATTTTATTCATAGGATCGATAAATGTACTGTTAATAGAGATAATATATCGTAGTGAATAATAATTATAAAGCTAGAATTCATACTTTTTAATGTTAAAATATTACTATTTTCTTTTAAGAGTCTCTAGTATTATCATTAAGTGATTCTCATAGTCCTTATATCTCTAAGAGTACACCTGAATATCATCAATAGATGTCAGCATAAAAGTTTCAATATATTCTTTTAAAACTCTATTCATTAGAACAATAAAAATTGTTTTTGAATTAATAAATACAAATGGAATTAATATAAAATCATAATGTCCATAAATAAATTGAATTTATTTATTTGGAATATCTTACTCTTTTACATTCAATTTATGTTACCCATAATGAAGGTCAATCATAGAAAAATATTCATCTCCATGAATTTTATTGAAAAATTAATAAACCTTAGGTAAATGAAATATAATCCACAAAAAACTTATAATATATTAAACAATAGGTATAATAATTTGGTTAGTAAATATTTCATGCTCATGTGTCATTATTATAATTTACTCACACATCCAAATTATAGTGAGGCTTCAACTATGAGACCTGAATAATAAAACCCTACTTAAGGTGCTGTTGAAAAAATAATTTTTTCTTGGATAAAATGGAAGTTTTAAATGAGTGGGAATATCTATAATTAAATAAAATTTTTTGTATATTTGATGAATTGAATAATGTACCGACCACCAAATCATTGGAAACAAAAACCATAGTTGTTGCGATAGCATAATATTTTTCTTACTCCCTTAATTATTTCTTGGGTAAATTCCCTTTACACCATGTAAAATCCTTATCATATTTCCCCATTCCCATGAAAATAATGTATTTAAAATTTTTAGCTTCATTACTGACCATTCAATAACAATCATGGTAGAATTTTTATCCACTCATGAAGAAAAATACAATCCCATAAAATAATATACCCTCGATTTCATTCCAAATTTATTACATGTTTGAAAATTCATATTTTCCTATATTCTATTTTATTGTATTACCTTTTTAACAGTGCTTATCCCAAGTTTTATTATCATTAGTTCCTTCTATGTAATAAGACTTATAGAATTATTTCTCTATCATGATAGTACATGATAATATTTCCTTGTATGTGGAGAAATGATTAGGGACTAGTTCCCTTCAAAGGATTGTATTTATCCCATCAAAGAAATGGATAATAATACACTTCGGATTATGTACATAGATTAAAAAATTACTTTATAACCATGAAAAGTTTTATTCATACATAGAAAAATTCTGTTTCTTCCTTTTGTTTTATACTCAATAATTATCATTCTATATCCACTCATTGTATACAGAGAAAATAAATTTCATATAAAATGTCCTTAAAATAATTTTATTTTATGTTAATTATTTCCTTATCATACTTAGTTCATCGAATCAATGACCATGATTTATCTTCTTCCCTTGAGAGGTGATAAAATCCCATCGAAAACATCACCATTTCATCACACCCCAAAGCAAGAAACTTCTTCTCTAAGGAATTTATCCATTTCTCAACTACAAATGGAATTGTAGTCCTGTTAAATGATCGATTTAAATGATGAATAAAGTGGTATAAAATTCTTACAGAACATTTTGGATTAATAGACTTTTATTTATGGTAATGTTTATTGATCATAACCCATTCCATCTTACCCAATAAAAATATAAATTTCTCAAACCCAACTACACCTCCATCTCCATATTCATTATCTTCCCTAGAGGGGAATCTATACATGGATTATGTTCCATGGTATTATTTTCATTCAATACCTGAAGGATCATTTCTAAGCAATGGAGTTCACTGGATTATATCATGACAATAAGAATCATAACGTATAGTTCCTAAATTAGTGAAATGCACAACATAATTGAAAAATATATGATTAACTAATCTTAGAATCATGAACATGGTTTCATTTAGAATATTATCAAAATTATAAGAATATTTGCAAATAATTTTTTAATGGTTTCTACGTAAATTCTGAATTAAACCAATAACATCCCATAAGAGTGTCAAATGAGGTTCAGACTAAGGTAAGTCTTAGTGTGAACTAGAATTATAACATAAGGTATAATCAAATCAAATATTTACAATGTTATTACCCATATAATCATTTGTACCAAAACCACATCCAATAATATTATCCACATAGGTATTTATTTCTATGAAAATGATATAATATGTACCATGAAAAAACATTAGGATGTTATCCAATACAAAGACTTATACTTAATGTTAGCCATAAGTCTATATTTCCCAATCCATTTTTTGACAAATCTAGTGCCAAAGTATTATAATACACTTTCTATCATACAAATATAATGGTCAAAACTCTATAAGATCAAAATAAATGATTACATTGTTAAATTAGAATAAGATACCAGAGATCTCATCCAAGAGGGCTGAATTGTTTAGTTGTATTAGTAATCTGAATACATACATGAATCCCAAATTATATTTGAAAACATAAAATATTAAATTGTATTTTCCTTGAGAAAAACATTATAACCTTTAGAATATCCCTAGAAATCAACCTCCAAATACTCTATTTAAACCAAGGGAAATGTAATATAAGAAAGGGGTGATATTGGACAACCCATTAAGTGTATGTGTGCAATGGAATCTATCATTAATAAAATGATAGAATAAATAATTCATAATAAATATTTCATGGTAAATATTTTATGAAACATTCCATTTAATCAATAATTTGATCATGTAGAATAATATTGTTTGAATAAATTAAATTCATATAATTTCATATAAATAATCATATATTTTTTAAACATATCCAAGGATATCATACCTAATAAAATAATCACATGAACATCAATAAATAATTACAAAATAATGTAATGCACATTGACAGACATCATAATCATATTTTCATAGCATTTTTCCCGGAAATAATACATTTTATTGTAAGGTCTCATCAAAATACCTAAATTAGCTCTTCTCGTGAGACATATTGACGCATTGAGGGGATATAGTAGTCTCATTCAATCACTTATTTTGTTTAATGTATTCCACATATGAATGTAGTGAATCATAATCAATTTAAAAAATATTATTAAATGACTAGAATAAAAAATGGTATCAATTTCCCAAATTAATAAAAATAATCATAAACCTTCTAGATTCAAATGGTGAAGGGTATCAAAATATCAATTATATAGTAAATCATATTATCTATCAAAACAATATTGGCATAGATGAATATTATTTAAAAGATCCCTATAAGATTTATTAAGTAAAACAACCTTTTCAATTTGTAATAAAATTATTAAAAATATATAAATTTCCCAAATACTAAAGGAAATTTGTTTTTGAAAATATCCTATGAAATTTTTAAAGGATTACCTAAAAATTACTATCATAAAATTCATTTTATTGAATTTCAGTTAAAAACATTCCTATCAAACATTTATAAAAAGTAAAAAATTTACTTATTTAGAAACTGAAAAGAATATATATATTTCCCTTTTTAGTAAAATTGGTATAGATTTCATTAATTAGTAATTAGATAATAGTTAACATATTCCTTGAATGTCGTTATGATAAATAATGATATTAATGAAGATGATTCCAAACCAAGTAGTAAAAAAGTCAGTTTTCGTTAAAAAATGGTTTTGGTATATAGAGTACAAAAATGGTGTAAATTGAAGAAGAACATGAAATTTAAATAAAATACTATATGATTAGAATATATATTTTTTATGATATAATGATAAAATAATTCCCCCAATGGATACTTAAACATATTCATCCTGAATAATGATTTGATTTAGAAATAATCATTTACCACTTTAGTAACATTTGAATCATAATCCCCCTAAATGAAATAAACTTAGCTGGATTTTTATTTCCCATAATTTTAATGATAAGAAAAATTAATGTTATTAATGGGATGTAAATAAACCACAAAAAAGAATGAAGATTTGTATATGGCGTGTGTCTCACAAAAAGAAAAGTGAGATGAAAATCCTTTACCATCGGTTTGACATCCTTCATATATGATAGATCCCACAATATAATAAATATAGAATTATTAAGAATCAATTATATAACAAGAATAATATATTTTATAACTTATATTATATAATTGAAACATTTTAGCAGCCATTTTTCAAATATTCATTTATGATATATTTCTTCTAGGTAATAACTACTTTATTTTTAATATATGTTTTGGCAAGGTAGTCTCGGTCCTCATACATTAATCATGGATAAATCATCTCTAAAAATTTATTAATTATATAAATATCATATATTTTCATCATATTTATATTAAGTGTCAATTATAAATGTTATATATTGATAAATGAGTTATACATTTCATAGAGCTGGTTGGGTGTATGTATGTGTGTCCATTTTTTTATTTTTAAATGGATGGAAAACAAGGATGGTAAATATAGATTCAACTTTCAAAAATAATTTTATATAATTTTATTCATATATATTCATTAAATCCACCATTATTACAGTTTAATTAACGCATAAAAAATTAACAAACCACATCTCTTCATAGAGGTGGCAGTCCACATGTATGGACCAGTAACATTACCATTTTAGAAAGAACTCTATGGTAAGATGGTAGATATGATGTTATAATTAAACAAATATAATTACGTTAAAATTATTATATATACACATTAAATCCATCATGATATCTGTCCATGAGAGGTAGTGATGGAAAATGAATTACATTGGTTCATGAGGCGATACTCCATCGTACATCGGGTCAAAGGTTTTGTTTCCAATTTGATAAAAGATGAGATCGATTTAAAGTATTACAATTATATAATAACATATTAGTATATTTAATATAATTTTTTTATTTTTTAAACATAATTTAATAATTTTTTTTAAGATGGTTTAAGAAAAAGTAAAACAAAAATGCACTGTTAAGAACTACAAATCTTCATCAAATAATCTCTTTAGCCTTTTACATAATGCCTTTATAGAATGGTATTATGATATAAAAGGGAATACAGTTTGGGGGGAGGGATAGATGAAAATTATTTTTTCAAGGGTTTTCCAATACTAAAGTCTTTTTAATTGTGGAATGGTGATGTTAGCGTGTGTCCTTTTATAAGTGGGGGGGGGGGGACCATAGTGAAATTTCCTAAAAAAAAATTAAATGATAATGTAATTCCCAAGAAAAAATTCATCCAAATAGAAATATATTTATATTTTGTATTGGTAAGGTTTATAAATCGCAATTAAATTTTATTCATACATATTTAATTGTAAGATATACCCCTATCATTTGGTTTGACTATTGGAAAACGCCTTTTTAACCTTAATCATTGTAATTAATCATTATTTATTTTAATATTAATTATGTAAAAAATTAAGATGAAAATATTGACTAATCTTAATTATTATAATTCCAAATACAGAATATATATTATCAAATTAAATTTACTGAAGATGAAATTTTTTATTTAAAATAAAACCAGTAAGAGCTATGAAAATTCAGTTTTTGGATGTGAATTTTTTCTTAGTTATATTTTTTATAACAAATTTCAATATAAATTTAATTTAAATGTCCTAAATTATATTATTAAAAATATATTTATCAATTTTTTATTTTTGAAATATTTTTAATGAAAATAGTACATTGTAAATACTTTAAATTAAAAAACATCTTTTAATAAAAATCAATATTTTTTACAGCTCATCGAAAAAATCAATCTTTTCAAAAGAATTTAAAAAATAACTATTTGATAATTATTAAATGTTCATTGATAAAAGGAAAACCATTTTATGGTTTAAATTTTCTTATTTTTTTAAAAATTAATTTTAAAAATACTATAAAGAACACAACGAAACCACATTTTGAAAAAGTAATATTTTTTTGGAATAAAATATATATATTCTTATATCATATATATAAAAAATAAAAGTTGAATAATAATTTTTTAATGAATTTATAATATATAAATTTAATTAAAATTATTTATAAGTTGATATTAATTTAATTTATTATTATAAAAACACATTTCACCAAAAGAAAAAGTTTTATAGAAAAAAATTCTTTTACATTCAAATAATTTATGGTTTTATTTATAATTATTTTATAACAAATGAATTTATTTATAAATTTTAAAACATATAATTTTCATAATTTTGTTAGTCATACTCATACCCCCCAATTTAATGTCATGGTTACATCAATATATTGTATTATAGTTCATTTCAACATGGTGATGGGTATATCCCATTCAACGAATGAGATTAAATTTATTTTAAATGGAATATACTATAAAATATCATGAGTTATATTTGGAATTAAAGAAATATATTTGGGAGAATCATGATAGGGTATACATTTAGACAATTCCTTTACTATGGTGTAGGCATGTTATTTTTAATTAATAAATCTAATCCAATGTGACTCCATATTGATTATCAATAACACAACAAGATCACAATCAAAGAATATGTATCATTGACACCATATAGATGAGTTTTTTATCAATTAAGATGATTTAAATACATATAAATAACTAAAAAATAGTATACATACTATCAATTGATGGTCAAAATTTGATAAATACCTTTAACATACTTCTATAACAGCTATGGACACTATGAATTATAGTGATTTCATTTGGATTTACCATTTTAACTTTATCTTCATTGATCAGATAAATAGTGTTATTAGAGATTAAATTGATCTATTATTGGTATTATTTATAGATGATATTCCTATATAATCCAAGTAAAAGTAAGATCATAGAGATCACCTGAGGAATGCACTAAATAACCTATGTATGGAAAATAAGAATAAAAAATTTACCATGTGTGAATTCCTGATGAAATCTGTTTCATTTTTTGGTCCAGATAATCAATAGAGAGTGTATATAATTACATCTCACTAAGAAGGAAATCATGGGACATTGGTCCAAACAAACAATTGAGACCAAGATCCATAGATTTCTTTAATTGGATTGATATTACCATTGTTTTTAAAGAGTTTATAATTGATTTCTAATCAATTAACCATGTTAATATGGAAGTAGATCATATTCCTCTAGGACGATGAATGTGACAAAAATTTCAACGAGATAAATTGATGGTCAATATATGTACATATAGTGTAAAATAGTTTATGTTTTACAGTGATGCATCAAATAAGGGGATTAAATATGTTATTATGAATAACTACACGGTGATTGATTATGCTTCACTCCAATTGATTGTTTATCAGAAAAATCACATAACTCATGATATTGGCATATATGTGGGGTTTTTTGAATTAATGATATTGATTTATTAACTTTATTGAGAAATATATAATAGATATATTGGTCATATATGTTTAATGTATATATTAATCCAAAAATAGGTGAATATAAGAAACAAAATATGGTTATAGTTGGTAAAAGATTATGACCTCTCAATAAATTACCACCCTAAGACAGTGAATATGTTGGATAATGATTTGAGTTTGAAGGAAAATTCTATCATAACTACTATAAATATTATAGATGATACAATGATTATTTATTTTCAAATGATGGACCTTGAAACCATAAATTAAATTGAGATGTTTTGTCTTGGTCAAGTGAGTGTTCAATAATCAATCCACGTAATGATTATAAAGTCACGTAAAGAAGCTGTTGAGTAGTAAAAGAAGATGATAAATTCAATAAAGTTCCATGGGACATACATAAGAAATTTCAAAGATATAAAGCCTAGTAAGGGAATAAACATGGAATATGGAAATACATGTTAAAAAATATGCATATCAGTAGACAGTAAAAGAAACATGACCAGTAAGGAATGATATAGCATGAGAATCATAACATGGGAAATGAGAAAAGGCCTTATAAACTTCATAATAATCATATTTCAAAAATAAATAAAAATAAATCATAATAGAAAACGTCCCATAATGTAATTAGGTTCACTCCCTATCCCAAAATGACGTCTCATGAGACTAAACATCCCCCAATGCATTGGAGCGCTATATATTTCTAACTGATCCAATAACTTTCATTTTATTATCATGCTTGAGTGTGCCACATTGATCATTCAACATGGAATAATTCATTATACTATTTTATTCCATGATCATGGAGATTGGAATACATAAACTCAATTTCCATTTTAATTATGTATAATTGTATGGAGATTAATACCCTTAATAGGATGTGGGTGTGGTGTTTACTACACAATGTTTTTGGCATGAAAAATCATGGGGAAATTTTGGCAGCATAACAACATCACTTAAAAATTAATAAAATGGATTTATGAGGAAAAATGGGGTCTATCATCATTTCTGAAGGAAATGGGAGGTAATATGGACATGTAAATACATATCCCAACAATAGGAATTGTAAATACAAGGCATATGACGATGAAGAAACATGAATAAAGAAGGGAATGCGAGGATCCCTAACATGTGTGTGTGATTCCAAATGATTGGGAGGAGCATATTGAGTGTTTTTGGGTGCCTTGATAGGAATATAGAGAGGGTAGGGTAGAGTAAGGATGTTATATAAGGATTTTGAGTGATGTTAAATTGGGGAATGGGAGGGTTTATGTTGGAAATTAGTGGCTATTTCTTTATTATTTATAAAACATATGTTTTTTACATCATAAAATGAAACAACCAAAACCACATAATTTCCCATGGTTTTTGAACATGATTTATGAAAAATTGGATGGGTTTCAATATTTAAGATGGAAAAGGTCCAAAAATTATAAAATAACACCATTTATTATATGGAGGTGATGCATAGTCTTGATGAAATGAATTTAAAAGTATAAAATATATTAATGGTTTAAGTGGATTCATAATGGATTTATAAAATTAATCAAATAAACATAAAATCAAATTATTTTAAAGGTAAAAAATATATTTTGTAAAAAATATATTTTATATTATTTATTACATCACTTTTGGGTCATTATGATGTCATAATATAAAGATTATATTTATATGATATTTAATTTTTACCGGAAAAATCAATTGCCTCAGAAAATTATGGAAAAAACCATTGGATAATTTTCATTGTATGATTCCAAAAAATAATTTTCAATTTTTCTAAATAAATTTATGAATACTTTTTTCACATTAAATATAAAAGAGACACTTATTAATAAATGATTTTTTATTTGACAATAAATATTTTTGAACCATGATAAAAATTTCATATGAATTTATATAAATTATATGATCATTATATATCAGAAAATTTATTTAAAAATAATATTTTGTTAATATATTTTTTATTCCAAAAATACATTAATTTTCTAAAATAAATTCATTAATTAAATTTTAATATTACCCAAATATACAATTTTCATTTCATTATATCAAAATCAAATTAATTTATAATGTAAAAATAAATGGATGTAAATATATTATTTATTATATAAAAAATAATACATATACCCATATTTATAGGTTCTTGATATATATCCCTTTAAGGGACTAGAAAACACCCTAGAATAAGGTGTGTGACTCTGAGACTTTTATGAGATGGTTGAACCAACATGGTTTGGGATGTGATCTCAATGAGCTTCATGTTCTCCCATAAACAGTTTGACTCATTCTAAATCTACCAGATCAAAACATTCTCTTGGTCAAGGTAAAATCCCAGTGATGGTGTCTCCCTTGAAAAATCTTCTAATTGGGATTAATAGGTTACAATCCTACTGTTTGTGGCCATAACTTCCTTTTTCTATGTCAATTGGATTTGTTAAAATCCTATATTTATACTAATCATATGATCTCTGGTCAATGGATACATTATCAATGTCAAAGATACTTAATGGTATTTTAAATCCTATATAATATGATAATCCATATAAGTGAATATTTTATAACTATATTACATAATAATACATTTATTTAATTAACAAGGGTAATTTTATTAATAATAGGTCAAGATTATACAATCTTCCACCCTTAGTAATTTTTCTAGAAAAAATTGATTTTCCAATATTAAAACAGACGAGGATAACTATTGTTCATCACCTACATAGGTTACCATATTATTTATTCAAAAATTTTGCTTCTCCACAACACTATTACCACGTTCATTTTATTATTCCATAGAACTTTCTCTCTATAATCTATGATCTTAACTGGATTCTCCTCATAGAAAATTTCATCATCCAATTGTACCACTTCTATATTTACTACATGTGAGGGTTATGGTTTGTAAATTCTCAAATAGGACACATGGATTACATCATGTTAATGAGATAGGTTTGGTAGGAGTGCAAGTTGGTAGGCCACTACTCTAATGCAATCAATCATATCAATGGGGACAATTTGTCTTGGACTTAGCTTTAACTTCTTTACAAAATCTCATCACATTATTCCATGTATATATAAGGTTAAATACCATCTCTACAACTTCATACTATAGGTTTCATCAATGATTGTTAGCATAGATCTACTATCAATTCTGAGCATCCTTGATGTGCTACTTTATGGTCATATCCTTTTCCACCATTTCATCAACCATTTTAGGACCAATTAGTTTTTGTTCCCCAACATCATCCAAGCATGCCGGTGTTCTTCACCTCTTCCCATAAAAGGATTCTTAGGGAGACATTTTTATTTTTTAGTGGAAATTTTTATTATATTAGAACATTTCTATATGATGATTTTTATCTCATCCACTTTTTAAGATAATTGAGCATGATCTCAACATGTTAGCATGTTTCTGGATAGTCTGCTTATATTGGACATTAGTTTGAGGTTAATAACCTATGATGAAGTTCATCAATATATTTAGATAATGTTTAACAATATTCTATAACTTGGAGGTGAATCTAGGATCTCCGTTGTGTAAAATAGATAGTTGAATTCTATTTATACTCACCACATCTCTAATTTACATCCTTTAATATTGATCGTGTGGGAAATCCTCTCAAATTGTGATGAAGTTCTCCACAATTTTAAGATGATCCACAAAAATACATAGAGAATTATTCCCCCTTGATGTCTTTAAAAGACAAGTTAAAAATCCCATGTCGATTTTTCCCATTTCTATATAGGTGTGAGTAATGGTTTCATCATTCCCTTTTATTTTTACCTTTCCACATTCACATGATGACATATAAGAAATCTTGAAGTATAATCTACGATAAAATTCTTTATATTGTCACACCAATAGTGATTTTGAAGATCTTGATACATATTTGTACATCCGGGGTGGATAGAGAAGGTAAAGCTATGTGAATCATCCAACAACTCCTTCATTACCATTGGATTTGAAGCTACACATAGTTGATACCAAAATATAACAACTCCTTATTCATTGAAATTATTCTCTGAAGATTCCCCCTTAATATAATTTTCACTTTCTTCTAAATTCCCACATAAATTCATTTATCATACATTATTCTATCTAGAAAAGACAATAGAGATATAATTTGTTAAAGGATAGATGATTTTCTTACCTTTATGATTCCCATGTCCATTTATTGAAAATATAGGAACATCATATCCCTATCAATTCTCAACAATGATAAAAATTCTAGATCCAATCTACATAGAGAATATTCCACGTTATTTTTTAACAATCATTGTTGGTTCATATTCATCTCTTTCTATGTGAATATTTTCTTGATGATTTTGTGACCTGTATATATATCAGAATTCTCCACAAATATATGATTCTTCTATATTTTTAAAGTGAAGATCAATAATTCTGACTCCAAATAATGTTATGGGTAGTTTTGTTTGTGAAAATTATACTACCTTTAATCATAGGATATCACTTGTAATTTTTCATTAACACACAAAAAAATCCCATCTTTGAAGAATCATTGAATACTATGAAACATTATCCACTTATTGGTAGTTTTAGCAGATGAAAAATGAAAATTTACCTTCTCAACTCTGTGAATCTCCATTCACATTCATAATTCCATGAAAACTTGACTCTCGTATGAGTAATCATGGTTATATGGTTTCTAAATTGAACAAAATATCTCATAAATCGATAATAGTTCCATGTTAGTCCTAGAAAATTCTGGATGTCTATCAAACATGATGTCCTTGACCATCCTTCAACTGCATAAATATTTGAAGGGTGCACTTATATTCTATTTATTCTGATTATGTTCTCCATTAGAGATACTTCCATAAATTAGAACTCCCATTTATTGTATTTGGAACAAAGATTATACTTTCTCAAATTCATTAGCAATGTTCTTATATGCTCCTCATGACTCTCCATGTATTTGGAGGATATTATAATATCAACTATAAAGACTACAAAAAAATGTTAAGGTAATATCTAATGACTCTATTAGTCAAATCAATTAGTATTGATGTAGAATTAGTTAGTCTAAATGAAATTACTATCAGTCACAATGACCGTACCTTGTATGAAAATAGTCTTGGTGATATCATCCTTCTTTAAACTAACATGGAAATATATTGACCACTGATCCACCATAGAGGTTTATTATTATCCATGTAGCTGATCGAACAAGTCATCGGTCAATGGGAGAGTTTAATTTTTCCTTATCATGATCATTCTAAGCTCACAATCATCAATGCAATGACTCATTGACCCATTCTTGTTGGTGAAGATGAATATTTCACCCCATGTTGAAGCACTTGGACACATGGACCTTTATCCAAATTCTCATATAGTTGTTTTTTACCACCTCAAGTTAAACAATATAAATTATATAGGGTTACTTTTATAATATTAATGCCCCAGGTGTAAGGTCGATTGAAATTCTGAGCTCTCGGTAAGGAGGAACACCAGAAAATTATTCAGGAAACACATTAGTGAATTCCCTCACAATGGGAATGTATTCTGGGTTTATTATTTCCTTATACTCAATAATTTATGCTAGATATGCTATATTATAGGGAAATAATATCCATGATTGAGATGTTACTACTACGGAATATTCATCCTACTCCAAGGAAAAGTAAAGAATTGGAGGATGATTTGAAATACAAAGATTGATTTCCGTCTCCTATAAATTTATGTTGGATCTATATAGAGAATGCCAATACATTCCAAGAAATGAATCAAATTCCTCCAAAGGGTGTATGATAAGGTTCATTGGAATGTTAATCCCACAAATTGTGATAGGAGAGGAGTTATATACTTCAGATTCAATAATTTCACAATTTTCCATTTCATCGAAAGATCTACTTCAATGATTGGTTGGTGGTGTTTGAATAGTTCTACTAACAATTTGTGATATAAAGGCATGTTTAGAATTAGAATAAAAAATTAAATTATCTATTATTGAGTGAATAACTAGTATACATATCACCACTTCACATTCATGATCCACCTCAGTGGTTACGATGGAAAAAGATCTTCCTTATGGCCTTGGAGGTTGTTGGTTGTCTCCAAAAACCCTTAGATTAGGGAACTGGTTTGAAAAGTACCCTGGTTCATTATAGTAGAAGAAATGAACTATGCACTAAGTGTTCAATGGAACATTAATTTTCCTCCATCCCATTAGTAGGATTATGCTGTCAGAATTTAGTATCTAGGTTTTCTTCTATCCCACACCTAATGCATTTCCCCATTCCCCTTATGAATTTTTTTGGTTATTCTTTCCATACTGATGATAAGTGCAATATTAAAATTTCATGGAACCATTATATTTATCCAGCGTAACTCTATAATTAAACTCCACTTTTTTAATTCTTAAACACCTGATAGAATTGATATTCACAGTTCCCATTTTTCACTTTAAAAACACATAAACAGTTTCCTCATAGCTATCAAAGTCACAGATCATAATAGATTTTTGAAGAAAAAGTTTTATCCCACAAAATATGCAGTCAACCTTTTATTCAGGGGTAACATAAAATCCAGAGTGGTTTCATGAATGTCTTGTTTTGTATTAAATGTATGCACTGATAGATGGTTTTAATTTTTTCTTGAGGGAAAGAGAATCAATTTCTATTTTAAGATATATACTGTGAGGAATATATATTTCAATTTTGTTCTAGAATTCCTTCCATACAATCTCTTATCTATTTTCCTCTCGAATGGTATACATGATCAATTTCCCCGACTGATCTGATTCACCCACCATATGATAAATAGCCCTTAGAACCTCTCTTGATTAGAGCATTGAAGGATAGATAAGATCTTCTCAGTGGAGTTGATTAATTATTCCATGATTGAGGGATTAGATGATCCATTGAATGTCAGGGGACTTTGTCTCATAAAGGATTCAATTATAGATTGATCTCTCATAAGATTATTTTTTTCTCCTCCTAGTCAAGGTTTCTATTCATAACCTAAGTCGTCTAAGAAAGTATCATCATAAAGTTCATGATTCATGCTACCATCTGGTGGGGATAGTCATTGCATTTCCCATCACATTGATTTTTCACCAGATTTTACATATTTATGTAAATTGGATAAAATAAATGGGAAAAATATGAATGAATATTGTCAAAATATTAAATACATAAATGGTAATTTAATTACATTAATTTGATTACATATAACATATATTTATTTCACTAAATTATGAATTTCTAGGATTCAAATTTTTTTATATGTGATCTATTTCCTATCATATACACGAATATGATTTTTTATTCACTTAAAATGGTTATTAATGAGTTTATGAATTTACCAAGGCATATACCCAAGGAGTATCAAACCATGTATGATGTAAGGCCCATTTTCATGTACTAGGTTTCGTTGAGTAATTCCTAACACACCTTATTAGAGTTTTTACCCATAGGTACATCTATGTGAGAACCACATACACATGTAGTATGTAGACAATGATATATTTTCATGATACAGATGTTACTAAATAATTAACAAAATTTAGATATTTTTTCTTATACTTATTCTTATCCCCAATTCATTTTCTAGACTTTTCTAATCCTAATCCAAAAATAACTAAATCTTTACTTTGATACCAACTAGGAATACCCTGTTATTTATATCACATTAATACATGATTTACTATGATAATTAAACATAATAAAACCTATAATATTAATAAGTTTATTTTATTTTTGAATTAGGTAGACACCATACCATCTTTAACATGGGATACAATAACATTATTAAATACTTCCATAACATGCTTCTAAAATTCCATGATTTTTAATGTTTCATGGGATATCCACAGGACATACATAAGAAATGGATAGGATATAAATCCCAATAGGGAAATAAGAATTTAATAATGTAATTCATGTTATAAAATAGGAATATCAAAGTTGAATAAAAGGAAAATGAACAATAAGTCATGATATAGCATGATAATCATAACATGTCAAATGTGGAAACATCTTAAAACCCCCAATCATAAACATAGGTCAAGGATAAATTCAAATAAATAGTAATATAAATGTCCCTAAAAGGAACCAAGTTCACTACCTATCCCAACATTACATATCATGATACTAAACATAAACCAATTCGTAGGAGTTCTATATAATTCTGGGTACACCCGTCACCTTTATTTCATTCTCATACTTAAATGTGCTACATTGATCATACAACATGGTTCAATTAATCATAATATATAATTCTGGGTACACCCGTCACCTTTATTTCATTCTCATACTTAAATGTGCTACATTGATCATACAACATGGTTCAATTAATAATAATATTTTATTCTGTTATCTAGTAGTGTTGAATAAATAAATGTGAGTACTAATTCAAATAATTATAAGTGTATGAAGGTGAATAACCTTGATAGGAAATGGGTATGGTTTTCACTACACAATTGTTTTGGCATGGAATATTGCGGTTAAAATTTTGAAGCAGAACAGTGTCCCATAAAAATTTATAAAATGGTTTTTTGAAATATAAAGGAAACTAAAATAATTTGAAAATATATTCTAAGTAATAGGTACATGGAAATAAATATAAAAATATTATGAATTTTAAATATAATTCATATGAGAATAAAAATACTTGAATAATTAAGAGAATATGAGGATCTGTTACTTGTGTGTGTTACTCCAGATGTTTGGGAAGATTCTATTGAGGTCTTGGGGGCACCCTTAGAGTACTATAGAGAGGGGAGGGTTGAGTAAGGAAGTTATCCAATTTTTTTAGTGAACCAAAATGGAGTCCTTTATGGCATTATATAGTATATGAGTGGGGATTTCACTATTATTTCTCAAACATAGGTTTTGGACTCTATATAATAAAATGGCCAAAACCTCAAACAATCACATGGATTTTCCAATTGTTTCTACCAAATGGGACTGGTTATTATTAATTTATAAGGAATAGGGCATAAGTTAATAATATAAGACATTTTTTTATGTGGGGGTGAGTCAAACTCTTAAAGAAATGATTTTAAAACCATAAATAATATTAATTGTTTTGGAGGATTCAAAATGGATTTATAGAATCAACAAAAAAAACCTAAATCAAAATATTTTAAATTGAAAACATTTATATATTTGTGGATACATTTTCTATTGTCTATAACATCATTTATGAGTCATTATGATCTCATAATACAGACAGTATATTTATATAGTATATAAGTTTTACACAAAATTTTGACCATCGAAAAAAATTATGAAAAACTTACCACTAGATAATTTCAATGATCTAATTTTAAAAATAATTTTAATTTTATATAAAAAAAGATAAAAAAGTTTGTATTTTGATAGTAAAAATAATATCTAGTTTTTTTATGAAATGATTTGTTTTTTGACTATAGTAGTTTTCAATCCTTTATAAAAATTACATTTTAATTTGTAAAAATTATATGAAAATTTATATTTGATAAAAATTATTTGATAATAATATTTTTATAAAATAGTATTTATTTCAATATTCCATAAATTCATCAAAAAAATTTCCTTAAATTAATATGAATATTACCCAAAAAATCATTCCTGTTTTATTGTATCAAAATGAAAATCACTAATGAAGTAAAAATAATAGGGTAAAAATATATTAATTATTCTATAAAAATAATGTACATAATAGTGTTACTGGGGTCATGATACATATCCTTTTAACACATCAAAAAAAGTTCCAATGGTAAGGTGCACAACTTTGAGACGTTCATAGGGTGGTTTAATTAAAATGGTTTGGGTTGTGATCTCGATGAACATGAAATTTTCCTATAAATGATTTCTCTAATTGTTATTTTGATGGATCTAATCATGGTATTGGTCAAGGAAAAATCCCAGTGATGTTATATACTTTGAAATCTCTAATAAATGAGCTTCATATGGTATAATCCAACTAGTTGTGGCCATCACATCATCTGCCTATGTTAATTGGATATGTTAAAATACTATACATATTGTAATCATATGATCAATGTTCAATGATGATATTATAAATTGTAAAGATACTTAATGGTATTTTAAATATTATATAATATAAATTCTATGATTTTAATGTGTTTTCTATAACCACATTACATAATAATACATTTAAATAACTCACAAGGGGAATTTTATTTATAATAGTTTAGGTCATTACTTTGATATTGTAACACCCCGAGATTTTATGATAAATATTATATTTAATTTCATTGATGTCTTGTTTTGTACTCTTCGACAAGATTATCTTGCACTATATGCAACACCATATTAGCTTGTAGTATACATAACACTATTCTTGTCTTTTGTGAAACAAAATTTAAAGTTCTTTTGAAAAAAATTCATTTTACACAACACCGAGTATAGGTTTTAATCTATGTATAAATGAACTGTGTTTTGATTATGTTATAAGAAACACCAATTTAATCTTTCACTACACGCAACACTGACTTGGCTTGCGTTACACGCAAGAGCGACATTCCTTGATAGCGTGTGTTGTACGCCATACCGAGTTTCACTAAGCAACGATATATTGTAATAATATTATTATAAACTAGTAGTTATGAATATTAGTAACTAACTTTTCAATTTTATGACATTATAATTCATCTTACACATTTTATAGAACATGGTATGAGAAAAAAATAAATATTTCGGGTAAAATAAGTATTTTTCAAAAAATGCAGTTTTGCGGCCTTTTGATGATGCACCCATTTTAATTCTAAATTTTGAAAAGTTTATAAGTTCAATTTAAAAAATTAAACATATTATTTGGAATCAGGATATAAAAATTTAGTTTGTATACATTATTGATATTTTTCTGATAACTTTCATATTTTAATGAATAGTAAAAATACGCTACATTTTAATTAAAAACAACTTTTTCATCAAGATAATATATATGGTTAAATTTTAATATTGAATTTTTTTAAATTATAAGTAGAATATTTTTTTTAACATTTAATAAAATTTATGTCATTATCATTAATTTTAGATTTAATTAATAGGTAAAAAAATTCAATCATTTCAATTGTTTTAAATAAAAACCCGTTTTTTCGACAATGGGATTAATATTAAATTAATTACTGCATATTTTATGCATTGAATTTGGAAAAATGGATTTATTATTTGGAATCAGTTGGTCGATATTATTTTAATAGTATATTTTTTTGGCATTATGAATAGAAACGACGGTAAATTTTATTTACCACAGCTAAAGGTAAATGAGGTAATTATGGTTAAAGATAATATTATAAAAGTACCCTAACACTTGTATTAATATAATTGGATGATTATATTTAGTCCTAAAATATAATTGGGTCTAGATGGTATATATTGGAACCCACTTCCATGGGATTAACACCTTTAATTTATTTTATTTAAAAGAAAGTGAAATATGACTCATTCAAACTTTTTCAATTAAATTATATTTAATATAAGGTTATACAGAATATAAATTCTATTATAAAAACTATTTTGAATTATAAAATTATTTTCTTTATCATGGTAATTTTTCTTTAATTTTTAAGAAATATATAATTACTTTAATAGCTTTTACATTAATGATACAAAAATTGTTTATTTAGTGAAAACCAATAATATAGTTTTTATTAAAATAATTATACCCATAAAAATGCTCAAAAAGTTAAAAAAAATTTATTTTTCGTGTATAAAAAATCCATAATCATTCAAGGGTCTACATGTGAATCATCTGGAGAATTATAAACCATATTATGACATTTATATTATTCTATTTTAAATGATGTCAAAGTTGTCACCTTCATAATTTAATAAATATAACATTTTAAAAGTTGGTTGTTTTATAAGATAAATTTGACAAAAAGTATTATTATGAAATTTATAAGATTTATCGAAATCATAGTATTTTTTTAATTTTAATGAAAAAAATAAGTATATTAAATAATTATACAAAAAAATTTGTAGTAATTATTTTATTAAGAGAAATATAGAATAAATGGTTTTAAAAATATTAAAATAAATATTATATGAATTAATTAATATTATAAAATAATTTTTTAGATTAATATAACATGTTAGGAATCTATTAAATATACATTTTTCGAATATATCATATGTGTGGATTTTATTTAAAATCAAATAATTCAATAGTGTCAAAATTTACATTATTGAGATTTTATAAAAATAACATATTATTAAATTGTTTAATAATCAAATTTTTTTTAAAAATTACAAATTGAAAATAATATTGTCGAACATGTAATAATGTATCTAATAATGGAAATTCACAAAACATAAGTGTGTTTTTATTACAATTTAATAATTAGAATATTATTACCACAAATAAAATTAAATAGATTAAATAAGGATAAATCAAAATGATAATGTTTAAAATAAACTCAAAACTTGTCTAAATTTTATTTTTTTATGAGATAAAAACCCTATATCATCTCATATTCTAATTTGAGTCATTTTTGGTGGGTTTTAGGTGGGTTTTGAGTTTATTATAAATTAATATTTTGGAGGTTTCCAAAAGTGCCCCTCTCTTCTCTTATAAAAGGGAACCTCATCCATCTCCTCTTCACACTATTATGAGCCATAATGATCTCCCAAACCCTACCTATTACTATTCTAAACATCCCTATTAATATTCTGGTGGTTCTAGTCTTCTCAAAAGACCATCTCTAGTGCCCTAAGAAGAAGTCTAAAAGTGGCCCGTCGAGAAAGAGGTAATCTCTTCTACCGATTCTTTCATGTTTCTTTGTTCTTCTACTTCCTATAATTTATTTGTTTAATTATAAAGTAATAACATCAGTATCAATAATATACTGATATGTTATTATAATTCACTACTACAAATATAGATTTTATCAGTGCTAAAAATTTCCACTAACAGCGCTAGAAAAAGCGCTGATAATGCCGGCGAAGATAAAGGCCGGGGAGGGTTCCCTTTATAAGCGCTCCAAAAAGCGCTGATAAAGACCCCTTTTTTCAGCGCTAAAAAAAGCACTGATAAAATAGGTCTTTTATCAGTGCTAAAACTAAGCACTAACAAAAGGGTCTTTTATCAGTGCTTGTTTTTAGCAATGATAAAAATAAAAAAAAAATTAAAAAAAATTAAAAAAATACTACCAATCTCGTGGGGGGGGGGGGCTTTTTATAGCTCTTGATCCCCCCCTTTATCAGCACTTTCCCGCACATCCAGCGTCCTCCCGCACCGCCTACACCCTTTATCAGTACTAGCCCTTTAAATCACCCTTGCGCGTGCGCCCTTGCCTCCACCCGGATCTGATCTCGAGACCTCCCCCATGCGCACCTAAAGCATTTTCCACTACCCTATATTGATTAGTTCTCTTATTCATGATATATATATTCATTTATATATATATTTCATTATATTTATTCGTACAGTAATATATATTTACATTAATATATATAGTTATATTAATATATATATAGGTATATTAATATATATATAGTTATATTAATATATATATATAGTTATATTAATATATATATACAGTTATATTAATATATATATAGTTATATTAATATATAGTAGTTATATAAATATTCATATATTGGTATTTTTAATAAAATGGATATTAGTTATTATTTAGATAAAGCTAGTATATTTTATATGTAAATATGTTTAATTATTTATTTAAAAAATTTAATTTTTAGGTGTTAATATATAAAAAATATTTACATATAGTTATATATTTGATTATAAATAGCAGTGCATTATAAAGAACGATAAAATTTCAAAGGCATAATATCAATATTAATATAATACCTTGGAATAAATTCAGTCCCCACTAAAAAAATCCAATAATACCCCCTTAAACATGGATGAAAATCCACAAAATGTTATAAAATCTGGGTACCCTGACTAAAAACTCAATTTTGGAGGCCTTCTGGGCCACTTTTGACCTCTAAAAACGCTTTACCAGGCTTTCCCTTTATCATAATGATGTAGAGATCATCACAGGATTCGATTTGATATGTGGTAGAGCTCAAACAGACTCCCGGATCAAAAGTTATGGCAGTTTGAAGTTTGAGTTGCGTTTTCAACATATTTTAGATCTTTTTTTAATTTTTTTTTAATTTTTTTATTCTTCAAATTTTTATTAAATAACTATTAATCCATAATAATTATCAAATTATTAATTAAAAATATTTAATTAATTTTTTAAGAATCCATTTCACTAAATATATTATATATTAAGTATATTAAGTGTAAATGTACAATTATACTTATCTAAAATATATTTACAAATTATATATTATATTTATATCAATATAACAATATAACTATATTTATATATTAATATATTTTTTAAAAAAATTTATTCTTTGATGTCATCCCTTTATCTGCACTTATAAAAAAAGTGCTGATAAAGGCCCCCCCTTTATCGGCTCTACTAAACAAGCGTTGATAAAGGGGGTCCATTTATCATCGCAAAAAAAAAAGCGCTGATAAATGGGGGGCCTTTATCAGCGCTAAAAAAAATCGCTGATAAAGGCCTTCCTTTATCAGCCCTTTTTCATTAGCGCTGATAAAGGGGTGGCGCTGGCCTTGCCCAGTTTTGTGGTAGTTATTATGAAGCAACCCTATTTCACCTTTTATCCATCCTATGAAAAATGAAATCACCATGCGTGCGTACTTACGATTTACCGTCTCCACACCGTGGTGTAATCTGTTTTTCCACCACCACCATACTTGGATGGGTATAATGGTGTAAATAATAACTATATATGATTATAATAACACGATACTAATTCTGATATATTATATCATCCACTACAATTCCATTCAATAATTATCGGAACGATATTATCGCTCATGCGTACGTACGGATTGCCGTCTCCACGACGTGATGATATTTATTATCCATGTTAATCATTCAAGAATGATTATAAAGTATATATAATAAATATTCATTAAATATATTACATAATAATGATACTGTATTTATTAATATGTCATTAACTTACTTCCATTCAATTGAATAAGGAAACGAAAACAGCATTCATGCGTACGTACGGTCAACCGTCTCCATGAACGGTGTATTTCATTCCATTTATCGATATATAATATATATTTATATGATGAATATATATTATATATAAATCATGTTTTAAATTATGTATGTTATTAAATCATGATATAAGTAATAATATCAAGAACAACAAGTCCAAACACGTGCGATAATTGAAATGTTTATTACCCAAAACATTGCTTTAACATAGAATTGACAAATGAACGAATAATATAAAGACTTAAGTGAATCATATATAATATCATAAAAATTATTATGGTTTTTTTACAAGTTAATAACATGTTTAAACCCACTATACTGGATTTTTGGACACATACAAATGAAATCGGACCTAATGTAAGGGATAATTATTCCAATCTCTTTCTTATCAGAGATTGTTTATTCATAAGTATATACTATGGTTATATTTATCATTACTGTCCATTTTTTATAAATTTTTTTCATGTATGTTTAAATTCCTTTTTACCCATTTTTTACTTTTACTACATTGTATGTAAGGAATCATTATTTTATTTACCATACGAGGTACTTTTTGACTTTTCTGGCAAAATTATGAGAAGAATGTTATTTTAACTTATACAGAATGAACATGTTTTTATGGTTTCATAATGACTTATTTACGTGAAGCATCCTCTACAATATTTTATGACTATTATCAACAAGATCATTTTCTATTAAAATTGCATGTAATTTTGAGAAAAGAAAATTATTTTGAATAATAAAGGATATTTTCCTCAAGAATTAATTTCCGGTGTTTTATCAAAAAAAATTCCATCTCAGAATAAATTATTTAATATGTTTATATTGAAGTATAATTTCCCTATTATTCACATGTTTTTGTTTTTATTATGATGAGATGATATCCTTTTCTATCATATCGTTTATGTTATGATGGGATGATGTTTATGAAACCCATTTTATTCTTTGGTTTATGATGAATGATTTATGTTTATTTTGTGGCACACGTAAGAATTATTTCATTATGAGATGGGTGGGACCTCTATATCCCTCCAATTCATTGGGTAATGATTTATATCTCATGAAATATATATTGTTGGAATGACATGTAAATCTGGATCACTAATACAGGGCTGGAACAACAAGTAAACACGGTTCAGTAATGGACTTTGTCCACTATGATGGTCTTGGAATCAATGCATTGGATACTTTGGAAATCATATCATGTTCATAATAGTTTTCCACAATTATGAATTTTATTCCAATTATATTCTTTTATAGTTAATGTTCCTTTATGTTTTATGCCTTATGTACTGCCAAGATTTATGTCATTTATCAAGATTTTGATGTTTTATGTTCATGTTTTTACATTCAAATGTTAATGGATTATTTTATATTCTCAATTTTTACACTTACAGAGTATTTGAACTCACCATTTAAATGTTTTTATTTTACTAGGAGTTAATAAAATGTTTTAGGTAAGAAAACAAAAGGGGAAGATCGTTATGGGAGATGTTGATGATCTTTCACCATGATTAGAAGATTTTGTTCCGAGTTTCTGATGACACTAAACTAACATGGTCTTTGGGCGTCTTTTTGTGTCATATATTAAGTTTTCCCCAAATGTAATGTTATTTCCATTTATTTAAATATCATGTCTCTATAGTTGGTATTAGAGCCAAGGTTTAGTTAATCTTTTGAAACTAGGATGCAAAAAACAATAGTGAGATCCATATAGATATTTCTAAGTTATGTCTACAGATGTTTGTAAGGTTAATTATAAAGTATGTGTTACAATCCTAGAATTATAATGATCATGAATAACATAGGATTACACCTACTATGTTAGAGATTTAAATCACCCCCCCTTGATTATGTTGTTTTCCTCATATGATTTTTGCCTCTCACCCTACTCTTTTTTGGGTTTTAGAAAATGGAGAGAAAGAGGGAGATTCTTGTTAATGAAGGATATGATGGACAATGGAATGATATTCTTCATGAGCTACCAAATGAAACATGATTTGGAAGGTGAAACATTATTATTATGACTAATCAATAATCTCATAATATGATCAATAATATCAACTTTGGTATTTTTCCTAACTCGGCTAATAAGAGATAGACGGAGTTTCATGATGACCATAGAGGAAAGAGAGATCAATTTCCCTCACGTAAATCATGGGGGAAGAGGCATTAAGGTGAATGTTTCAAAGGAACTGGAAGATGATTTTCGTGAGTAAAATAAGTATGCAAAGAAAGTAATTGGAAAGGAAAAGGTTTGGTTAACATAATGGACAACGATAATAGTATTTCTAAGACATCAATAATGGTTTAATTTTTTAAATGTGGAATGTATGGGCATTATGAAAATTGATTCCCTAAAGGAAAATCTCATGAGGATAATACTTATAGTCATATGGCTAGTATTTATGTTTCTAATGATAAAGAGACTACATATGATATATGATATGAAAGAAGTGTTGAGGAATAAAATGATGAAGCTCGGTTAATGGTTTAAGAAGGTAGAAAAATGATTTCATGTTTATCAAGAATAATATAGGGTACTATGGAATAAATAAAAATCTATGGATTTTTATACAATTGTTTTTCCTTGATTAATTGAATGTATATGTTGAATGGTACCGGCTACTATGAAAATTGATCGAAATATTTTTCGAAAGAAGATGATATGCACATAATGAAGGGATAAGAAGAAAAATAATATGTCTGATATTATTAATGAGCTCATGGCTGATATAAGGACAAATTGATATCATGGTTTGAGTATATAGAATTTTTGGGATTTTGGTATGTGGATAGAGTTAACTTTTTATAGCATTCATATTTTCATTATGATTCTATGGTAATTCAAGTTTCAAGAGAATTCATGACTATGGTATTCACATGTCTGGAATGTGACCAACAAGATATATCTTATGATATATGGGGGATAAATGATGGTACTCACATCCTTGGTAGATGACCTTTCTAGTAATCGTTTTCTTTATACTATGGTATTAGACATAAGTATTTTCGATATTCCTAAATGTTGGAATGGATTAAGTTAGACATAAAATTATATTGTTTAAGGCTAAAACGTATTTCTGTAATGTTATAATAGTATAGTTTTAGAAAAAGGACAACCTACAGGATGGGTGACAACCTATTGCGTCAGACAATGCTGCAGTAATCAAACCCAAAACCTATGTGCGACAGGCCTTTATCACCTACCATTGGCCTACATGAAGTCCTCGGTTAGTAGAAACAAGTTTTATTTTATTAAGCAGTAAGATAGATGATGTATATGTCCATTTTTTGAACCATATATGATAAATCTCACCATAGATTGACTTATGTATATTTAATAACTTTTTCTAACCTTATGTATGAGACAGATGCAATGACCTTTAATTCTATCACATTATCTTCTCACACTTCACAAATGACAAATTCAACTTCATTTTATTAAGAGATGAAGTGGAAATTGTTCAAGGCACGAACAACGGTGATATTGTACCAAAATCACGTAAGTATTTCTTTTAATTCAAAAACTCGTCAACATTAGAGAAATGATCTTGAAAACTAAATTGTTGTCCTAGTTCACTCATATTTGATAAATCATATGGTACCTTAGATCATCACAAATTTAGGGCGTTGTGATTGTTGGATTTTTCATAGCCATGTACCCTACCACTCTTCTCAGAAGTTTATGGTTAGATTTCTCTTTCGTATCCATATTTTCACCTATATTCTCCTATGTGGAACCCCATTGATGAGTTAATTTGGGATTCTATTTGGTTTCTAACTTTCCTTTTTAAAATGTATTTTCAGTTTTCCATTTAATGATGTGGGTTTCTATGAAAGTGACTTTCAAGTAGTAAACAGTTTATAACCCCGACGAATTTCGAGGGGGAAATTCATTTTAAGGGGGTAGAATGTAACACCCCGAGCTTTTATGAGAAATATTACTTTTAATTTCTTTGATGTATTTGTTTTACCCTTCATGAATATTATCTTTCTCTATACACAACACCATTTTAGCTTTTAGTATACGCAACACTATTCATGGCTTGTGTTGCACACAATTTTGAGTTCATTAGAATAAAATCCATTTTTCACAACACCGAGTATAGGTTTTTATTTTTGAATAAATGATATATGTTTTGATAATTTTATATGAAACACCCAAGGTATCTTTCACTACACGCAACACTGACTTGGCTTGTGTTACACGAAAGAGCGACCTTCCTCGATTGCATGTGTTGTACGCAATACCGAGTTTGAATAAACAATGATATATTGTTATAATATTATTATGAACTAGCCGTTATGTATATTAGTAACTAAATTATGAATTTTATGAAATTATCATTTATCTTACAAATTTTATAGAACATGGTATGAGAACAAAATATTTTTTTCGTGTAAAATAAGTATTTTTCAAAAAATGCAGTTTTGCTACCTTTTAATGGTGCATCCATTTTAAATTAATTTTCGAAATGTTTATAAGTTCAATTTAAAAAATTAAACATTTTATATGGAATCAGGATAAAATAATTTACTTTGTATAAATTTTTAATATTTTTCTCATAACTTTCATATTTTAATGAATAATAAAAATACGCTACATTTTAATTAAATTTGTTTTTGTCATCAAGATAATTCATAAGGTTAAATGACAGTATTTAATGGATTTATAATACAAATAGAATATATTTTTACCATTTAATATAATTTTTTTCATTATCATTAATTTTACAATGAATTAATATATAAAATCATTTCAATCTTTTGAAATGTTTTAAATAAAAACCTGTTTTTTTCAACAACGGGATTAATTTTAAATTAATTACTACATCTTCTATGTCTTGAATTTGGAAAAATTGATTCCATATTTGGAAACAATATTTCAAAATTATGTTAATAGGATACTTTTTTTGGACATTATGAATAGTAACTATGGTTAATTTTATTTACCACAGTTAAAGGTATATCTGGTAACTAAGGGTAAAAATAATATTATAAAATTACCCTAACACTTGTCTTAACATAATTGGATGATCATATGTTTTCCTAAACTATACTTGGGTCGAAATAGTATCCATTGGAACCCACTCTCATGGGATTAAGACCTTTATTTTATTTTATTTAACGGAAAGTGAAATATGTCTCACCCTAACATTGTCAAATAAATTAATATTAATATATAGTTATACAGAATATAAATTCTATTATAAATACTATTTTTAAAGATAAAATGTTTTCATTTATCATTGTATTTTAGGATTCATTTTTAAGAAATATATAATTACCTTAATAGATTATACATTAATGATGCAAAAATTATTTATTTAGTGAAAAATCAATAATATAGTTTTCATTAAAGTTATAATACCCCTAAAAGACCCAAAAACAAGACCAAAATTTATTGGTTGTGAAACTCTATGCCATAATCATCCATTTGTCGTCTTGTGGAACATTTGTAGCCTTATAAACTAGATTATGACATTTATATTATTTTATTTCAAATGATGTCAAAGTTTTCACCTTCATAATTTAATGAAGATAACATTTTAAAAGTTGATTGTTTTAGAAGATAAATTAGAATAAAATTATTATTATAAAATATATTACATTTATCTTAATAATAGTAATTGTTTTAAATTTTTATGCAACAAATAAGTTTATTAAATAATTATACAACAAATGTTGTAGTATTTATTTTATTAAGAGAAATATAAAATAAATGGTTTTTAAATTATTAAAATAAATATTATATGTCACGACCCGCCCTCGGGGTCCGTGTCGTGACTACCCCAAGCCCGCCTTCCATAGGCCAGGGGCTGGCGACTAGCCCCAAGGCGTAAATCCCAATAAAAAGGGAAGGCATTTCCTTTGTAAGGTAAACAAACACCACAGAGTAAAAAAGCGGAAAGTAAACACTAAACAAAAGCAGAGTACAACTGAAAGTGCGGAAAAGTAAATGGGCCAGAATAAAAACCCAAAACTGAAAGTAAAGTACAACTCGAAAGGGAAAACAACAACTGAAAAGTAAATGCCGCTACACCGATCTGTCCACTGGAAATCCCACCTGAAGGGTGGGTACAGATAGCTCCTCTGCTCCACAGGTCCCGCCGTCTGCTCCGTGCACGTCCCGCCCAGTGGTCCACCTCCGGGTACCATCCCGCTCTGCAAGCCTCATCTAAGGTCAACGCTGTCCGTCGTCTGCAACCAACACAACGTAGGGCGGGCAAAGCCCGTGCAGGGGTGAGTATAAGCTACTCAGTCCACACAGGAAAGTAAACGTATTCCACACAGGAAAGCAAAACGTAATCCACACAGGATTGCACAACACAATCCACACAGGAAAGCAACAGGATTCAGCTCACACAGGTATACTTCTTCAAAGGACGATAAAGATGATCACTGATCCATCTAAGTCGTCTGACCCACGAAGGATCGATAGGTAACTAACCCCCGCAAAGACCCACACAGGATCGGGCCCACACAGGACCTGTAGGCGCTGGTTCACACAGGACCGCTGAGCGCAGAGACCCACACAGGATCGGACCCACACAGGATCGGGCCCACACAGGACCTGTAGCACTGATCCACGTAGGATCGCTGAGTGCTGTAGTCGTCATCGTCGAATCCACACAGGATCTCTGTACTGTCGTCGTCGTAGTCACAGTAGCTGTCGTAGCAGTAGTAGTCACAGTATCAGTCGCAGCCAGCACTAGGGTTCCCGCACACAGCAAACTCGTTCGGAGGGTCCGCTCCACGAGCCGAGAGGCTGATACATCAACTGTCACAAAGACCAGAGTTGATGTATCCAAATGTTCGGTATCGTCAACAGGAACTCAACGCAACAGACGGCGCGTCGATCGGACGCCCGGTCTGAGAATTATTGGCATTTTCGTCTCCGGGACCCGGTTGGTTTTTAAGGCAAAACCAACCCGACCGTACTTCACCTGTGTCCAAACCTTGGGCGGAGTATGCCAAAAGATCCGTCTCACTAAGAGGAACACAACACGGCTGACGGCACGTCAATCGGACGTCCGTAGCTCAAGATAAGAGTGTTTCCGCTCCGAAGGCCCGGTTGGTTTCGTGAACGAACCAACCCGGACGAGCTCAAAGTAATCCGAACCCTTGAGTGCGATATACCGAAACGACCGTTTCGATCCAAGGATCGCGTTGCCGCAGACGGTTCGTCAATCGGAGGTCCGAGGCTCAAGATATGGCCAAAAGACCGAAACTGGTTCGAAACGGGGGGGTCCGGGTCCGGGCCGACCCGGCCCGACCCCCCCTGGGTCGGCCCGAACCGGGTCGACCCGACCCGGGTCCGACCTGGTCTGGCCGGCCGGCGGCGCGGCGGCACGGCGGCGCGGGGGCCGCGGCGGCCAGACGCCGCACGGGGGCTGCACGCGGGGGGCTAAGCCCCCGCTTTCTTGGAGGCGGCGGCCGGGGAAATCAATCCCCTGCGGATAAGGGGGTGGCGCAGCTTATAGCCGCGCCCCCTTTTTTTTTTAAACGCCCCCCCACGTGGGGGGCCTGTTTTTGCGAAACCGGGGGGCCGGCTGCCCCCCTCCCTTCAAAGAACCGCCCCCCTCATAAAGAGGGGGGTTTTTGTGTGTTGGCCGGGGGATTAATTCCCCCGGTTTAATGCCATCCGGCCGGCCAGCTGGTCGGCCAGTTTTCTCCAACGGGACCAGAAATTCCGGTACCCCCCTTCGGCTTCCGATGCCGGCGGCCCGGCCGCTGGTCTTCTCTTCCGCCGCGGCCCGGAACCGGCCGCGGTTCTCGTCATCCGGCGCGGTGCGACGGCACCGCGCCCCTCCGCCGCACCTCGATTTCTTCAACGCGGCGCGACAGCGTCGCGTTCTTTATGTTTCTTTCATGGCGCGGCGCGACGGCGTCGCGTAATAAGGATTGGGTGAAAATCCGCGTGGTGCGACGGCACCACGCCACCTTGATTCATTCACCCGCAAGCAATACAACAAGAACGATGGAGGGGGTTCGGCCGTGTTCATGCGGTCCGGCCCCCTCACGTTAAGCAAAAACGCAACTTAAAATATTTCAAAGCCACACGTTAGACTTGCTAAAATTCATGATCAAGTATAGAATAATTAAACAAAAATCAACAACCCCTACCTCGGGTATAGGTTCGAAGATTTGACAACGTCCGCGGAAGTCAACGTCGCGGAGATCGGGCATCGCGGTCGTCGTTCGTCAATTCCGTTGACGAAGAGATGTTTTCCGATGTGATACGTCGTTGGCGAAACCTCTTATGTCGACGAAGGGAATCCGAGGAGGAAGCGGCGTTCCCTCTCGTTGACACGGAAGACGAAGAAGAGCGGAGCGGCGTTCTTCGTCGGAACTTGAGCGTTCTTCGTCAAGTTGAGCGTTCTTCGTGTTCTTCGTCAGAGTTGAAGAAGAAGAAGAAAATCTCCCAAAAGCTCTCAAGGTGGCCAAAGCTATTAACCAAAATAAAATAAGACACTATCTTATTTTATTAACACATCCACACAAAAGAAATTCCAAAGTTTGAAATTTAAAAAGGATTAACTCCAAATTAAATAACTCATGTCATTTAATGAGGGGTTAAGTAAGTTGGGAGAAGATGAAAGGTTTAGGGGTTCGTGTGGGCCCCACCACACTTAATCCTCCCAAGGGAGGTTAAGTGGGTGTGGGTCCCACTTCCAACCACCTTTGGTAGGTTTTATCAAGTTATAATAAAATTTGTTCTTCACAAATTTTATTTAACTCAAACTAAAAACCCCAAAACTAACTTTCAACCCGCAACAAACGCAACTTCCGAAAAGGTCTCTTTAAGCGAATATCGGTGCTGCGAGTTCATCGGTGCCCTCAGATTTCAATTCCGAGCACCGAATCAAAAGTTAGGAAAACCCGCTCGTTCGTTCACTGAACGTACCCGAGCCAAACTTCAGAAATTAATTCCGGGCACTCCGGGCCTCGGAATCAGGTGCCGTCTGAAACCGCGCTCTTGTAAAATTCTAAAAAAAATTAAGAAAAAATTTCCCTTGAATTTTACGGGTCTTTACATTACTCCCACCTCAGGGATTTACGTCCCCGTAAAGATACATCAAAAACTAGGGAAACAAATGAGGGTACTGAGCACGCATCTGAGCCTCCCGCTCCCATGTGCTCTCCTGGAGATTCCCGTGCTGCCATCTGATGCGCACAAGAGGTATCGATCGCCCACGCAGGACCCGCTCCTGTCGATTCTCTATCTCCGCCGGGACCTCCGTAAAAGTCGCCCCATCGTCAACGTCAAGCTCCCCATGGTCAATGATGTGCGTCGGGTCGTGCACGTATCTCCTCAGCTGGGATACATGGAAGACGTCGTGCACCCGGTGCAACTGAGGTGGTAGAGCCAGTCGATAAGCCACCTCACCAATCCTGCTGAGAATCTGGAAGGGTCCGATGAAGTGCGGAGATAACTTGCCACCTCAGCCAAATCTCCGAATACCACGTCGAGGTGAGACCCGCAAGAAGACGTGGTCGCCATCCTCGAACTCTAGTGGCCTCCGCCTCCTGTCAGCATATGACTTCTGCCGGCTCTGAGCTGTCCTCATCCGCTCCTGGATGACCTGGACCTTCTCTGTCGTGGCCTGGACCATCTCCAGTCCCACCAGTGCTGACTCTCCGGGGTCTGTCCAGCACAAAGGAGATCTACAAGGTCGGCCGTACAACGCCTCGTACGGTGCCATCTCGATGGTGGAGTGGTAGCTATTGTTGTACGCAAACTCCACCAAGGGTAGGTGGTCCTCCCAGCTACGACCAAAGTCGAGGACACATGCACGGAGCATGTCCTCGAGAGTCTGAATGGTTCTCTCCGTCTGACCATCCGTCTGAGGGTGAAAGGCTGTGCTCAGACGTAGCTGCGTCCCGAACGCCTCCTGTAACCCCTTCCAAAGCCGGGAAGTAAAGCGGGCATCTCGATTGGAGACGATAGATGATGGCACACCGTGGAGCCGCACAATCTCCTGAATGTAGAGACGTCCTAAGCTCTATACTGAGCCCTGCTCTCTGATGGGTAAGAAGTGTGACGACATGGTGAGTCGGTCAACAATCACCCAGATGGAGTCGTGACCTCTGGAAGTGCGTGGAAGTCCAGTCACAAAGTCCATAGATAAGCCATCCCACTTCCACTCCGGAACCTCCAAGGGCTGTACCAAGCCTGCTGGTACCTGATGCTCTGCCTTCACCTGCTGACAGGTGAGGCATCGAGAAACGAACTCTTCTACAGCCTTCTTCATGCCCGGCCACCAGTGCTGTCGTCTGAGGTCCTGGTACATCTTCGCCACTCCAGGATGTACCGCCAAAGGAGAAGTGTGAAACTCTCTCAGCACTTCCTCTCGCAAAGCTACTAGTACCATGGTACGTCCTCTAAAAAGGATGTCGTGCTCTGCTCCAAGGGAGAAACCATCAGGTGCCTGTCCCGAGGATATCTGTGCACGCCGTGTCTCACAGTCAGCGTCCCCACGCTGTGCCTCCCTGAATCGCTGCAGTAGTGGAGGGGTGACTGTGAGAGACTGGAGGAAGGCTGCTCCATCTCTATCCACGAAGGATATCTGCAAAGAGGCTAGCTGCTCTGTCGCCTCCTCAAGTAACTGGATGCCCGTCCTCCTGCTGAGGGCATCGGCTACTACGTTCCCCTTCCCAGGAGTATAGACTATCTCAAAGTCATAGTCCTGGAGGAACTCGAGCCATCGCCGCTGTCTCAGGTTCAGGTCCTTCTGCGAGAAAAGATACCTGAGACTCTGATGGTCAGAAAAGACTGTAAAGCGCTCGCCCATCAGGTAGTGTCGCCATGTCTTCAGAGCGAAGACCACTGCTGCTAACTCCAGGTCATGGGTAGCGTAGTTCTGCTCATGCGGCCTCAACTGTCGTGATCCATAGGCGATCACTGCCCGCTCCTGCATCAGAACACATCCGAGTCCGGTCCCTGATGCATCGCAGTAGACTACGTACCCTACTCCCTCCTCAGGCAACCTCAAGATAGGTGCACTAGTCAATCTCTGTATCAGCTCCTGGAAGCTCTGCTGACATCTGTCTGACAACACGAAGGGTTTCCCCTTCTTCGTCAAAGCTTTGAGTGGTGCCGCAACTCTAGAGAAGTCTGGAACGAATCTCCGATAGTATCCAGCTAGTCCCAAGAAACTCCGAACCTCAGTCACGCTCCTGGGTGGCTCCCATGCTAACACAGCCTCAATCTTCGCGGGATCCACTGCAACTCCCGCCTCAGAGATAACGTGTCCCAAGAAGTGGACCTCACGTATCCAGAACTGGCACTTCGAGAGCTTACTATAAAGCTGGTGCTCTCGGAGTGTGTCTAGTACAACTCGCAAGTGATAGGCGTGCTCCTCCTCTGACGCAGAGTAAATCAGAATGTCGTCGATGAATACCACGACAAACCGATCGAGGTATGGCTGAAAGATCCTGTTCATGAGAGCCATGAACACTGCTGGAGCATTGGTTACACCGAAAGACATAACCAAGAACTCATAGTGGCCATATCGACATCTGAAGGCCGTCTTCTGCACATCCTCGTCTCTGACTCTGAGCTGATGATAGCCTGACCTGAGGTCTATCTTCGAGAACCACCGTGCTCCCTTGAGCTGATCAAAGAGTTCATCAATCCTCGGTAGCGGATACTTGTTCCTCACTGTCACCTGGTTCAGGCGACGATAGTCAACACAAAGTCACAAGCTCCCGTCCGCCTTCTTGGCAAACAATATCGGGGAAGCCCAGGGTGAAACACTGGGTCGGATGACCCCCTTGCCCTGCAAGTCCTCCAACTGTACCCGTAGCTCTCAAAGCTTGGCGGGGGCCATCCGATATGCTGGAGTGGATATCGGGGCTGTCCCGGGGTACAAGTCAATATAAAAGTCTACCTATCTGCGAGGAGGTAGCCCTGGAACATCGTCGGGAAAAACGTCCGCAAACTAATCCACCACTGCAGGAAAACCAGGACTCCGCACGTCAACTACTCCAAGGATAAGGCTAGCCAACTGATGAGTAATGGGCTGTCCTCTCCTCTGTGGAAGTCCATCCTGTGCTGCAAAGGCTCCCTTCTCGCCGGTGAAGGTGAACCTGCTCCCATCGGTGCGTACACATCGCATCTTGCGCCTAAAACAGTCAATCTGTGCATGGACCGTAGATAGCCAATCCATGCCCAAGATGACGTCGTAAGGCCTCGATGCTGCTACAAGAAGATCCCAGCCGAAGCTCTCGCCTCCTAGAGTAATCTCACACTGCCGGCACCAGTGCGTAATCGTCGAGTCTGCTCCCGTAGGAGTCTCCAGCCGTAAGGATCGAGCCAACGGCTCTGTCGGAATCTCCGAGCTCCGAACAAGGGCAACGGCTATGAACGAGTGACTTGCTCCTGTGTCTATAAGAACTGCAGCAAGGGTGGAGTAGACACAGATAGTACCTCGAATCATCTCGGGTGCGCCGTGGTCGTAGGCCTCTGCTGCCTGGAGTTGTGCCTGTCGCTGCCCGCCAGCTCCCTGTGGTCGGGGTGGACCTCCTGGTGGTGGTGGTGGCAGAGCCTCAAAGCGTCGCCCACCACCGGCTGCTCGTCCAACTCCTCTTCCTCGTCCGCCTCCTCCCTGCGGATCGCCACGGTCGACCCTCTGCCTCTGCCTCGGTGGTCCATCAACTGACTGCTGCTCCTCGGCATGGCGGGTCGGGCAGTCGCGAGCCATGTGGCCCTGCCCGCCGCATGAGTAGCACTGTCTGCCTCTCGAAAGACTGGCTCCTCGCTGTGTGCCCCGCACTGCTGATCCAGTGCCCTAAGATCGTCTGCCCGAAGGTCTGGTCTGTCTGGACCCCTGAGTCATCCGTCGACTGCCTGCTGCAGATGACTCTGCCACGTGCCGCCCTGCGGTGGGTCGCTGTTCTGGTGTAGACTCAGCAAGGAAGCTCTCGATCAGAAGAGCCCGCTCCAGTACTCCTGTCTGAGTCGGTATGCTGAGGGAGATCAGCGATGCCCTGATCTCGTGTCTCAAACCCTGCTCGAAGGTCCGGGCCCTGAAGAATGGGTCCCGTACCATGTCGGTCGAGTAGCGCGAGAGATCGGTAAATCTCGCCGAGTACTGAGCGACCGTCATGCTGCCCTGCCGCAGCTGAAGAAGCTCCTGAATACGCACCGCACGAAGGGTGGCTGGGACGAACTCTGAGCGGAAGAGGCTCTCAAAGTCCGTCCAAAGTAGAGATGCCTCATCGTGCACCTGGAGCATCAAGCTCCACCATCGTCCTGCTGTTGCGTGTAGTAGGCTCGCAGCGAGGATCACCATGAGGTCTGCTGGTGTCCTCACTAGCCTAAACACTCGAACCACTGCCTCCAGCCATTCCTCTGCTGCCTGGGGATCCGTCTCCCCGCGAAACCTGGGCGGTCGCTGGCGCTGAAACTCATGCAGTGCCATGAGGCGACGTGCATCATCAGCGGCTGCTGCTGGAAGCATCGGGGGCTCGACGGGTATAGCTACCGCCGGTGCCACTACTGGCAAAGGGCCCTGCACCGAGGCCTCATCGCTCGGTGGGCTGTCGTCACGCTCGACTCTTGAAACCCTAGCTGGCTGCCGTCGTGGGGCCATCCTGAAAAGGAAACAGGTGCGCCACGGTTAGAACAGTATACCTGGTGAGCTGATATAAGTAATCACAAAGAAAACATTGAAACACACACGCAATCAATGTTTTCGTGCATTAAGTCGGAAATCAGAAGTCAGGGTCCTGGTGTACGGATACGTCGGCCGCCGCACCAACACTCGACTCCCTGGACTGATAACCACACTCAATACGCTAAACATTATTGCTTCACATAGAAAAGATCAGAGTTCACGGTAGAACCGAACTCCTCTGATACCAATTTGTCACGACCCGCCCTCGGGGTCCGTGCCGTGACTACCCCAAGCCCGCCTTCCATAGGCCAGGGGCTGGTGACTAGCACCAAGGCGTAAATCCCGATAAAAAGGGAAGGCATTGCCTTTCTAAGGTAAACAAACACAATAGAGTAAGCAAGCGGAAAGTAAACACTAAACAAAAGCAGAGTACAACTGAAAGTGAGGAAAAGTAAATGGGCCAGAATACAAACCCAAAACTGAAAGTAAAGTACAACTCGAAAGGGAAAACAGCAACTGAAAAGTAAATGCCGCTACACCGAGCTGTCCACTGGAAATCCCACCTGAAGGGTGGGTACAGATAGCTCCTCTGCTCCACAGGTCCCGCCGTCTGCTCCGTGCACGTCCCGCCCAGTGGTCCACCTCCGGGTACCGTCCCGCTCTGCAAGCCTCAGCTAAGGTCAACGCTGTCCGTCGTCTGCAACCAACACAACGTAGTGCGGGCAAAGCCCGTGCAGGGGTGAGTATAAGCTACTCAGTAGGGACCCCGAGACCCCTGAAGGTCTCTCAAATCCACAAAGGATAAACCACGAAGAAAGGTGTAATCACGAAGTAACAACCGATACTGCTTAGGTATATGCCCATACATATACCTACGTCATCAATTCAAATATGCTCCAACCTCCGAGCCTAAGTACAACTCAGTCCACACAGGAAAGTAAACGTATTCCACACAGGAAAGCAAAACGTAATCCACACAGGATTGCACAACACAATCCACATAAGAAAGCAACAGGATTCAGCTCACACAGGTATACTTCTTCAAAGGACGATAAAGATGATCACTGATCCATCTACGTCGTCGGACCCATGGAGGATCGATAGGTAACTAACCCCCGCAAAGACCCACACAGGATCGGGCCCACACAGGACCTGTAGGCGCTGGTTCACACAGGACCGCTGAGCGCAGAGACCCACACAGGATCGGACCCACACAGGATCCGGCCCACACAGGACCTGTAGCACTGATCCACGTAGGATCGCTGAGTGCTGTAGTCGTCGCCGTCGAATCCACACAGGATCTCTGTACTGTCGTCGTCGCAGTCACAGTAGCTGTCGTAGCAGTAGTAGTCACAGTATCAGTCGCAGCCAGCACTAGGGTTCCCGCACACAGCAAGCTCGTTCGGAGGGTCCGCTCCACGAGCCGAGAGGCTGATACATCAACTGTCACAAAGACCAGAGTTGATGTATCCAAAAGTTCCGTATCGTCAACAGGAACTCAATGCAACAGACGGCGCGTCGATCGGACGCCCGGTCTGAGAATTATTGGCATTTTCGTCTCCGGGACCCGGTTGGTTTTTAAGGCAAAACCAACCCGACCGTACTCCACCTGCGTCCAAACCTCGGGCGGAATATGCCAAAAGATCCGTCTCACTAAGAGGAACACAACAAGGCTGACGACACGTCAATCGGACGTCCGTAGATCAAGATAAGAGTGTTTCCGCTCCGAAGGCCCGGTTGGTTTCGTGAACGAACCAACCCGGCCGAACTCAAAGTAATCCGAAACCTTGAGTGCGATATACCGAAACGACCGTTTCGATCCAAGGATCGCGTTTCCTCAGACGGTTCGTCAATCAGAGGTCCGAGGCTCAAGATATGGTCAAAAGACCGAAACTGGTTCGAAACAGGGGGGCCCGGGTCCGGGCCGACCCGGCCCGACCCCCCCTGGGTCGGCCTGAACCGGGTCGACCCGACCCGGTCTGGCCGGCCGGCGGCGCGGGGGCCGCGGTGGCCAGACGCCGCACGGGGGCTGCACGCGGGGGGCTAAGCCCCCGCTTTCTTGGAGGCGGCGGCGGGGGAAATCAATCCCCCGCGGATAAGGGGGCGGCGCGGCTTATAGCCGCGCCCCTTTTTTTTTTAGAACGCCCCCCCCACGTGGGGGCCTATTTGTGCGGAACCGGGGGGGCCGGCTGCCCCCCTCCCTTCAAAGAACCGCCCCCCTCATAAAGAGGGGGGTTTTTGTGTGTTGGCCGGGGGATTAATTCCCTCGGTTTAATGCCATCCGGCCGGCCAGCTGGCCTGCCGATTTTCTCCAACGGGACCGGAAATTCCGGTACCCCCCTTCGGCTTCTGACGCCGGCAGCCCGGCCGCCGGTCTTCTCTTTCGCCGCGGCCCGGAACCGGCCGCGGTTCTCGTCATCCGGTGCGGTGCGACGGCACCGCGCCCCTCCGCCGCACCTCGATTTCTTCAACGCGGCGCGACGGCGTCGCGTTCTTGATGTTTCTTTCATGGCGCGGCACGACGGCGTCGCGTAATAAGGATTGGGTGAAAATCTGCGTGGTGTGACGGCACCACGCCACCATGATTCATTCACCCGCAAGCAATACAACAAGAACGATGGAGGGGGTTCGGCCGTGTTCATGCGGTCCGGCCCCCTCACGTTAAGCAAAAACGCAACTTAAAATATTTCAAAGCCACACGTTAGACTTGCTAAAATTCATGATCAAGTATAGAATAATTAAACAAAAATCAACAACCCCTACCTCGGGTATAGGTTCGAAGATTTGACAACGTCCGCGGAAGTCAACGTCGCGGAGATCGGGAGTCGCGGTCGTCGTTCGTCAATTCCGTTGACGAAGAGATGTGTCCGATGTGATACGTCATTGGCGAAACCTCTTATGTCGACGAAGGGAATCCGAGGAGGAAGCAGTGTTCCCTCTCGTTGACACGGAAGACGAAGAAGAGCGGAGCGGCGTTCTTCGTCGGAACTTGAGCGTTCTTCGTCAAGTTGAGCGTTCTTCGTGTTCTTCGTCAGAGTTGAAGAAGAAGAAGAAAATCTCCCAAAAGCTCTCAAGGTGGCCAAAGCTATTAACCAAAATAAAATAAGACACTATCTTATTTTATTAACACATCCACACAAAAGAAATTCCAAAGTTTGAAATTTAAAAAGGATTAACTCCAAATTAAATAACTCATGTCATTTAATGAGGGGTTAAGTAAGTTGGGAGAAGATGAAAGGTTTAGGGGTTCGTGTGGGCCCCACCACACTTAATCCTCCCAAGGGAGGTTAAGTGGGTGTGGGTCCCACTTCCAACCCCCTTTGGTAGGTTTTATCAAGTTATAATAAAATTTGTTCTTCACAAATTTTATTTAACTCAAACTAAAAACCCCAAAACTAACTTTCAACCCGCAACAAACGCAACTTCCGAAAAGGTCTCTTTAAGCGAATATCGGTGCTGCGAGTTCATCGGTGCCCTCGGATTTCAATTCCGAGCACCGAATCAAAAGTTAGGAAAACCCGCTCGTTCGTTCACTGAACGTACCCGAGCCAAACTTCAGAAATTAATTCCGGTCACTCCGGGGCTCGGAATCAGGTGCCGTCTGAAACCGCGCTCTTGTAAAATTCTAAAGAAAATTAAGAAAAAATTTCCCTTGAATTTTACGGGTCTTTACATTATATGAAATAATTAATGTTCTACACAAATTTTTTAAATTAATATGACATGTTAGGAATCCATCAAATATATTTTTTCTAATATACATTCTGTGTGGATTTTATTTAAAATAAAATAAGTTAATAGTGTCAAAATTGACACTATTGAGATTTTATAAAAATAACATATTATTAAATTGTTTACAAATAAAAAAATTTTAAATATAACAAATTGAAAATTATATGGTCTAAAATGTAATAATGTATCTTATTATGGAATAATCACAACACATATGTAAGTATTTATAACAATTTAAAAATTAGAAAATTATTACCAGAAATAAAATTAAACAGATTAAATAAGGATAAATTAAAATGATAAAGTTTACAATAAACTAAAAAAATATCAAAATTTTATTGGTTGATAATATTACAACCCTATTTAATCTCATCTTTGAATTTGAGTCATTTTGGTGGTTTTTAGGTTGGGTTTGAGTTTATTATAATTTAATATTTTGGAGGTCTCCAAAAGTGCCCCTCTCTTCTCTTATAAATGGGCACCTCATCCCTCTCTTATTCACACCATTTTGAGCCTTAAATCTCGACCAAAAAATGATTATTACTCTTATCAACCTCACTAGTAATATTTTGGAGGTTCTGGTCTTCTCTGAAGACCAACTATAGTGCGCTATGATGAAGTTTAAAAGAGGCACGTCAAGGAAGATGTAATCTCTTCTACCGATTCTTTCAAATTTAATTCTTATTATACTTTATCTTCCTTAGTTGTTTAATTATAAAGTAATAACATAAGTAGAACGAATATACTGATATGTTATTAGAAATATTAAACAACCATATTTCACCTTCTATCCATCCTATGAAATATGAAATCACCACCCGTGCGTACGTATAGTTTACCGTCTCCACATCGTGGTGTAATCTGTTTTTCCACCACCACCATACATAGATCGGTATAAAGGTGGAAATAATAACTATATATGATTATTATGACATGATAATAATTATGAGTTATTATATCATCCAATCCAATTCCATTCAATAATTATGTGAATGATATCATCGCTCGTGCGTACGTACGGATTACCGTCTCCACGACGCGATGAGATTCATTCTCCATGTTAATCATTCAAGAATGATTATAAAGTATATATAATAAAAATACATGAAATATATTACATAATATTGATAATTTATTTATTTATATGTCATTTACTTACTTTCATTCAATTTAATACGGAAACGAAAACTGTGTTCCTACGTACGTACGGCCTACCGTCTCCATGAACGGTGTATTTCATTCCATTTATCGACCTATAATAAATATTTATATACTGAATATATATTATATATAAATCATATTTTATATTCTATAAGTAATTAAATCATGATATAAGTAATAATATGAAGAACAACATGTCCAAACAAGTGCGATAAATGAAACAATTATTACCTAAAACGTTTCTTTAACATGGAATTGACAAATGAAGAAATAATATAATTACCTAAGTGAATAATATATGATATCATAAATATTATTATGGTTATGTTACAAGTTAATAATATTTTTATACCTATTATACAAGTGTTTTGGACATATACAGAAGAAATCGGTCCTAAGGTAAGGGAAAATTATTCCAATCTTGTTCTTAACTGAGATTGTTTATTCGTAAGTATTTAATTGGGTTATATTTATCATCCATGTCCATGTTTTCTAAAAATGTTTTCATTTATGTTTAAAGTCCATTTTACCCATTTTTTCCTTTTACTACATGATATGTAAGGAATCTTTTTTTTACCATATGAGATACTTTTTGAATTTTTTTCAAAAGTACGAGAAGAATGTTTTTTTAAATTATACAGCATTAACAGATTTTTATGGTTTCATAACACCATATTTCCATGAAGATTACTATAAAATATTTCATGATTATTTTCAAAAAAATCATTTTCTTTTAAAATTTCATGTAATTTTGAGAAAAGACAATGTTTTTGAATATTAAAGGATATTTTCCTCAAGAATTCATTTTAAGTGTTTTTTCAAAACTATTTTCCATCTCATATGACATTATTTAATATGTTTATGTTTCAAGTATAATGTATTTATTTTTTTACAAGGTTTGAGTTTTCTTGTGATTAAATGATATCCATTTGTTTTATATTGATTATGTTATGAGGGGATGATGTTTATGAAACCCATTTTATTTTTTCGGTTATGATGAATAAATAATGTTTATTTTGTGGAAAACGTAAGAATGATTTCATTATGAGATGGGTGGGACCTATATCTCCATCCAATTAATTGGGTAATGATTTATATCTCATGAGATAGACATCTCTAGAATGAAAAGTAAATTTGGTTTAGTAATATAGGGCTGGAATAGAACGTAAACCCAGTTCATTAATGGACTTTGTCCACTATGATGGTCTTGGAAGCAATGTCTTGGCTACTATGGAAATCATATCATGTTATGAATGGTTTTCCACAATTAAATGTTTTATTCCTATGATATTATTTCATGTTTAATGTTACTATATGATCTATTCCTTACGTACTACCATGATTTATGTAATTGCTCAATATTTTGATGTTTTATGTTCATGTTTTTACGTTCAAATGTTTATGGATTGTTTTATATCTCAATTCTTACCCTTAAAAATAATTTGAGATCACTATTAATATGTTTTTATTTTCCTAGGAGTTAAAGAATGATTTTATGTAAGAAAAAAAAATGGGAAGATCTTTATTGGAGATGATGAAGATATTTCAACATGATTTGATGATTTTGTTCTGAGTTTCTGAAGACACTAAACTAACATGGTCTTTGGGTGCCTTTTTGTGTCATGTATTATGTTTTCTGCAAAAGTAATGTAATTTCCATCTACGTCAAGCTCATGTCTCTACAGATATGTTGCGATAATGTTGGAGAATGGATGATTTTAGTGGAAAGTGACAACCGAGATCAATATAATCTCATAGATGGGAAAGGAATGAACCAGGTCATAATGTTTTCTCTTACGTTATTTTTATTTTATAACAAAATTTAAATCCTATTAAATAGTTTTAACTTTGATAAAACTTAAACACTCACACATCCATAGGAATACACACATTTACACGGATCATTAATCAATAAGAGTAGATTTTACATGTAATGGTTTTGTAATAATCAAATACTACAAAATAGACTAGAAAATAATACTTTTTTATTGATTTAAAAATTCACAAATAAACATACAATTTTGTATCACCATTATAAATAAATTATTTCATATGCATATTATTTCATGAAATAGGTTAAAATGATATATGATCATGTTTAGAAACCTTCACCAATAGGTTCATAAGAAGTCCATGTGATTATTTAACAACCTACAAATTTGTAATTATTTTGAAAAATATTGTTCGATTTCTTACAGAATTGACGGTAGGAACTACTTCGGTGGACTTTGGATAAAAACCATTCTGATTTCTCACTGTGAATCCGCTATCTAATTCATCATTCTAGGAAAACGTTTTATTTTCTTGTCTAAGAAATAGATATGTTCAATGTATTCATTCTCTTAAATTTTCATTCTAGATACTTAGTCTGATCCAATGAAATATAACACTTATTCTATCTGGAATGAATCGTCTATAAATTCAATTCACAATCAAATTTGAATGAAAATACAACAACACTATATCTATCTCCCACACATTAATAGTAAAATCATATCATAAACATCATCAGAAAGTAATTTGTAATTTCTTATCTATTTATAGGTTCACTAAAAAAGAAATGGAAGAAACCCAAATTCTTATAAAAACTTCACAACTCTTCTAGGAAATTATACAGTCTTATCGAAACATCAAAACTCTTCTACGAATCATAAAAAAATTCAAATTTTATAACAAGAATTAGGTATGATATATTTTTTTAGGTCAGATTACTTGTCACTGCGAAGCATGGTCTAAAGAATCTTGACCAAAATGATATAATTCAAAACTATTTCTCTTGACAATATGATGAAAAGAATTTGAGGACTCACAAATATTCTTCGTGTAATATGGTAATGGTTGACTACATTTTTGAATAAATTTTTAGATAATAGTAAATACATCAGTTTAATATAACCACTTTAGTACAAACATAAATATTTATCAAATTTAAAATATATTTAATAATTAGTTCAAAAATTACTTTTAACGATGAAACTGAATTCGAATAAAATTCAATATCAGATGATTTATCATTGTCTTCACCCATCTGGTTATCTTGCATATGTATCTCATCTTATGGATTGGTATCCTGGCAGGACTGATGAAATAGTGTACCGCAAGGACTTTTTTAATTCTGTTACCTTATAACTGATGGTTCACATGATGGATCGATTGATCCAATGAATTGGATGATAATAACTTTAGCAAAACATATGACATCAGTAACTTTAAACTCCTATTCTCTAAACAACAGATGCATCTGGTAATCTTCTTATAGTGGGGAAATACATCTATAATAACAGCTTTACCTTCATATAATAACCAAAGAAAACGTTTCCCTTATCTTCCATATATTCATTATTCATTCATGACTTCTTCAGAATGTTTGTAATATTATCATCGGAATATAATCGTCTAATTATATTTAAGAAAACATGTTAGAGATAACATTTATTTTCCCACACATATTTTGACCATCTTTCATTCACAAATATTTGATTACAATTTTCTAAACTACATTTTATATTGAGATTTTTATCATAGAAAATAATCATTAGATTTATGTGCCACTCTAAATCAACTTCTATGTCCAATCCCATAACATTATTATGAATATATTGTTCCTAAAATAAGATCACCCAAAACACATCATCCAAACAAAAAATTGTAATTGATGGAAATTATTATGAAATTTTCATCTAATCTTCTAAATCTGACACCATATTTCTAATCAGTAGAAAATAAAGTGATGTGATATTCCATAAGTCAAACAATTGAAACACTTCCATCATACAATTAATTCAAGTATCTGAAAAATAATTCCCACCCGACATGGTCACAACAATATCCCCAATTAGATTTTTTCATCCAAGATCCATAAATCAATGAAACTTTTTCACTCATGATATGGCTATCTATTCAATTGTTTTAATCCTGCAGGGGAAAAACATTGTTAGAAACAACATTCGTTGAATACCAAAATCATTATGTACAATTGTAGTGACATAAGATACAAGTCCTTGAACATATTCAAACAATTAACTTCTTTCAACACTTTAAAAAATATTTAATTTTCCTATAATATAATAGTTTCTTAAAACACTTCAAAAATATTTTAAAATTGTTCACACTTACAAATACTAAGATCACAACTTACACCTTTTAAAAACTCCCACTAAATTCAAGCTTCTTTAATTGGTTTATCACATAACAATGGATAGATATTTGAAACACCACCCACCATGAAAGAAAATTATAAATAATATAAACGATATGAGAGATAAAAATATACCTAATCATTGAAGATAATGTTTTTGGATGCCCATGTTCAACCTCAGTATGTAAAAATATACTTTTATATAAGGATTTTTGAAAATGAAAGCAACATGTTTCGTTACAGTACAATATTGAATATTGATATCATTCTTATACAGATGATCATTGATGATGTTATATTTGAAAACAATATGTTTTTAATTTTAATGTTTTAATGAATTTATTATGATATTTATAGTTCTATTATTAATAAAACCTAGGATATGTGGTAATTTCACTTCAAATAATATGTTTTCTAAAAAATTCATTATCCAGATACGTTGTGTTTCATAATGAGTAGTGTTAACATATGCAACTTCATTCATGATATGAGTGACAGAATTTTTAATTTTAGTATGCCAACTCACAAAACAATCTATGAGAAGGAAAACTCTACCAGATTTGGATTTTATATCACCCACACGACCTATCTAATCAGTATCTATATAACCAAAATAACTAGTTCTTACAGATCATTCATTATTAACACAAAAATATATTTTTACTTGAAATATATGATAATACTTTTTTCCTTAAAAAATATGGTATTATTTTGGGGAAGCATTGAATATTTCACATAAGGTTTCAATGTACACATTATTTGGTCTAGAAGCAATCAGTTATAACAAACATACAATTAGTTTTTGAAATTTTATTGAATCCACTTCCTTTCATTATCAATAGTTTGAAAAAATGGTTCCCTCTCAAATTGGTCTGGAAAATTATTTTTAATATTCAATAAAAACATTATTAAGAAGATCCTTTTAATAATTATGTTAAGATAGGAAAATATTATTCTTCTTTGTAATATTGGTATTCCAAGAAATATTTCATTTCACCAAGTATGTACATTTCAAACAAATTCTTCATAGCTTCATCATACTTTTCACAAGTTATTTCATCATTACTTATAAATAAAATATCATCAACATAAATGATTACAATATGATTGGTCTCCATATTTTAATTTATGTAGTGATTATTATCAACTCATCCTTTAAAAAACTTCAACTTACTTCTATAGGTATCTAATTTTCAATAAAATTCTTTTATAACATTATTTAACCCATAAAAAAATTATCTATCCTCATGAAACTTGATAAGGAACACCCAATTTTAACCAATTATAGTTTTATTATTTGATTTAGGTAAAATTTTTCCCATATCCGTTTGCTCAATATAATCCAACTCTTCATTCATAGCATTAAACCATTGTGGATTCCCAAATTTTTTATTAACTTCTTTGGGTTCAACTTTTTAATTCAATTATATATGTAAAAAAATATGATTTTCTTTTAGTTAAAATATTTTTAATAAATATTTATTTGAACATGAACATATTTCCTCAATCATTGATTAGATGTAAGAAGATCATCCTTATCATAAGAAATAGTTGAGTCCAATTCATCTATATTCAACGTACTATCCTTGTTGTATATCATTTCATTTTCTTCAAAAAAATCAATTTCAACTTCACCATATTCCTCATCTACAATTGTTTGTGATACTACTACTTCTTCCTTTTCAATAAAATTTAGATATATGGATTAAAATACCTTCATAATTTTTTTGAAACATATATATATTATACAATTAAAAGAATATAAAAGATAAAATCAATCTTCACCTCATTGATCAAACATTCCATATTTACACTTTTTTATGATGCCGAGACTTTTAAAAACCCTTTGGTGTTTCCAAAATAATGTTTCAATGTAGAACATATCATAAAAATTCATATCATCACATGGTCTATTAAAACACTAGTTCAGATTATAAACAATTGTACTCATCACCTACCGCCAAAATTTGTGATAAATACCATGTTTAATCAATATTATACTTCCCAACTCATCTAAACTTCAATTGTTTTCCTTTAAATAACACCATTCTATTATGTTATGTATGGTCCACCAAAATCCGGATTAATTTCAGGTTTTTATAGATAAATTATAAATTATTCATTATTTTTCCCCAATATAATTTGTTCGTATATTCTTCATAGAATATCCAACTTTTTTATATTCTTTTATAACACATTATGATATTCAGAACATCTATTTGGGTTTGAAATACATAATACATGCAATGAGAGTAAAATCATCAATGAAATAAATGAATTAATTATCTCAGGAAGTTGATTGTTTAATCATTGTCCAAAAAATATCACAATGAATCAAATTTAGGGAATGAGTTGAATGAATTTCATCTTTCTTATGCAGAGTGTTTTCAATTTTTCCATTATGAAAAATTTAGAAACACTAATATCTTCCTTTTTTAATATCAAGAATGTCATGAACACACTTTCATTTTGTTAACATGATAATATTACATTGAAACATATTTCCCATACTTTAATTCTATAATTTGTTTCCTTCTATCATGCTCAGATAACATAAATAATGTACATTATCAACTTGAAAGAAGATCCCTTTTGTACATTGGCCTATTGTAACAAACATACCATTTTTTAATCTTTTTATAAAAAACCTTTTTTTTTGAAAAATTCTTCTTTATCTTCATCACAATATTTGGAAACAGTCAACAAATTTTTTTCATCCCATCTACAAACAAGGACCTTTTGGATTTCAAATTTTAAACCATGATAATAGTAGGTCAATAACGTTGTCTGTCTGTGATTTATCAATTAAAAACATAATTTATCCTTCATTACAACACTTCACAATATTCAGTATCATCATACATCCTATCATGCGTAAATAACACCCATTATACAAAATCCATTCTCATTATCCTTCTCTAACGTTGAGAGAAGATTCTATACTAAGATATTTTTTGTTTCCTTTGTGTTTATTCACATCTAGAATTTGGGAGTTATTTTAAAAATGTTGTTATGAAGGATAAAACAATAGACATCCATTATGTAAGATTTATAGGCTACTCACATCTTTCATAAATAGTTTCTATAGGTTGTATCCTATTTTCAAATTTTAATAAAGATTTCATAGATTTATTTCATTTAGGATATTGACTCCCCAAATATTATTTATTCCTATTTCTCATAGAAAAAATGTAGTGTTGTTGGTTGAACCAATCATATTTTTATATGAAAAAATCCACCACAATACCAATTATATCTATACAAACAATATTTTTCTCTATAACATTAATACAATCAGAGTTGTAAACTTTTTTTAAAATCTTTCATTAATTTATCATTAGGAATTTATTGAGTCCTAGAATTTATTATATCTTTTAAAATATTATTCCTGAACATGGATTTATTCCCATCTTCAATAGAATTATCAGCAGTGGAAGCATTTGATTTAGTCTTTCTGAATTTTGAATATTTTGAATATTTTCTTTATTTTATTTTTGAAATATTCAATATTTTCCCAACATTCGTGACCCAATAAACATCTTCATTATTTTTTCATTCATTAATGATAATTTTTTTGATATATCTTAGTTTCAAAATTGGTAACACATTTTCCAAGTTCCAAAAAATTAATTTTAAATTGTTTTAATTCCTATTCATATTCAGAGAATTTTTTTTAAACATGATCTAACTCTTACCCATTTAATTTATATTTATTTCAATATATTCATTATGAATATTTATTACTTCAATATATTTATTCAAATAATCAATATCTTCCATCATCTTAGGTTTTTATTCATGAAAATAATCTTAACTGTATGACATGAAGCCTCCCATTTTCACCATATTAATTTCTAATTCATGTATTAAAATATTTCTAACGAATTATTTCAACACCATTTATAGATTTACTTCTAACTAACTCTATTATTCTTCAAAACTACTAATTTCATCATCAGAAAACTGAATATTATTAAATTTTTCAATAAATTTTTTTCTATATAATATTTAGTGAAATTTTCATCTTTAGTTTCACTATCATCATATTCATCATATTTTATCTAAAAAATATGCATTTTTATTTAGATAAATCATTACCATTTTCATTGGAAGAAGTTTTTTCAAAATTTTTCTTCTATAATCTTCTTTACATTCTATCATCAGCATCACTTTCTTCATCATCATTTATTCGAGGGAAATTTGGAAAACAAATTATAAACAGATTCACATTCAAACCATTTTGTTGAAAATAATCATTTCAAAATAGAATATATTTTTACATTTTTATAAAATAATGAAAAAAATTTATCAAGATTGTTAATAACCCTATATTTGGTGTCATATTGATAAAAAAATTTTAATCAAGAACTATCATGGATTTTATCTACTTTACTTGTTTGAAGTAAATTTCTCGATCAAACATTTATATTAATTTCATAATATTATCAATTCTCATTTTGTAAGAAATGAGAGTACTATTAAATTCATCCAAAGATAGAGTTTAAGGTTATATATATTCAAAGATAAAACATTGAAATTTATATTTTTTGGAATAATTCTTATGATATTTTTATGAAATAATTTAATATTATAGAATATCACTAAGACATATTATTGTAATAACAATATCATTCAATATTTTGACAGATTTTCTAAAAAATTAACACTCTACCATATTGTGGGATTTATACACCATCCTAAATATTTATAATTTTTCATTCTTTACATTTTTTTCCTTTATAGATCCAAAATAACATTAGTAGTTATAACTCCTTTTACACATAGATATTCACATTTAGTGAGTGAAGAGATTAAATAATATTTTCCCTTCCATCATTTTATAGATTCTTCTTGTCAACAGATATAAGAGGATCATTTTTACCAGGAGGATGAAATCCATATGTAGAACCTTAAAAACACATCATAACTAAAAAATATAATATATGGAAACATTTTATAATTTCATATTTAATTTTTTTATTCAATAAAAAATTTAAATTCCATTACTGTTCACATAATTAAAATGATACATAACAAATTCTCTTCAAAAACATAATCAATGATTAAAAATGGACCTTCTCTCTAATAAAAATTGAAAAGGGAGAAAAGGATCAATGCAATCAATGAGATGAGAAGGTGGTAAATTAAGGAAATTTTTTTCATTAATGACATCTTTCATGTATAACAAAATTTACCTCTTATTAAGGATTTACAACATTGCTGAAAACAAAACATAGAAACAACAACATCAACATAAGTATTTTCATGGTTAACTACTAAATAAGATTATCTAGTCCATTGTATGTTTTTAAATAATAAAATACCACACAATAGAACAGAAAATAATCCTATTGTATTGATAACCTATGTGGAAAATACCATTACATATCTATAAAACTATGATGAATACAATTGTACATGTGATTCTCTTAAAATAAATGATGCAAACCTGATTTTGTGACAAGTTATGAAACCTTCACCAATAGGTTTATTGCATGTAACTATTCTACTTAGAAACATCCAATTTTGTAATTCTTCATAATACAAATCATCACTATCTTATCAAGTAGCAGGTTATAACAAATTTGTTGGAGTTCATTAAAAAATCATTTTAAATTCTCACTCTATTACAATATCTAATTCTTTATTCAAAAAACTATTTTCATTTCCCTATCCAAAAAATAGTTTTGTTGTTGTTCTTCTTCCTTCATAGAATATATCAATTTGATTACTCTCTTTGATATAATGAATTATGACACATATTCTATTTGAAAAACTTCCTCTATAAATTCAATTAGGAATCCAATTTGAAACTAAATCCGACAGCACACACACTCTCTCTAACATAGATGAATAGTCACATCACCTTGTCAGTGTTGTTATAAAGTATATTGTACATGAAAATATATATTTAGGTGCACCAAAATTGGAAATATGGGATCCCAAAATATTTTTCATACTCAAAAAAATTACTTACTACTGATTTTCTCGATCATTTAAATATCATCTTGTACCACTTTACCTCTTCTCAACTCTTCTGGTATCTTCTTGAATATTCTTGAATATTCAAAACTCTTCTCGAAATAATAACCTAAAATTTAATTTTATTAACCAAAACTATGTATGATGGATTTTATAAATCTATGAATTATATAGTTCAATAATTCTTTATTGTTTCTTGGCGAAATTGAGAAAATTTTAAAAACAATTCTCTTGTCCCGGAGAAAAAAAAAATTGATCTCAGAATCCCATTATTCAAGTCAAATAAAAATGGTTAATACTTTTATAAATTACATCATAGTAACTTCTAATGACTTCACTATATTTCTACCATCCTATTAGATACATCAAAATTTATCACATGTACAATATGTTTCTCAATCATATCAAAAAATACTGAAACTGAAGAAACAAATTCCATCTAAAATTAATCATTTCATGATATATCGATGTATCTAACCGTCTTCTTTATTGGTATCTAAATCACCATCGATGGATCTATATCTAAACTTCTCTAGTGAACTGGTGTACAAAAAAGGCTTCTTTCATTATATTATTCAAAAATGGTTGGATCTATTGATTGATCATCTCAGCCTATGAATCGTATAATCAACACTTTATAAAAACATCTAACTTCATTAAATTCAAAATAAATGTATTCAAATAACTTATGTATATGATAAACTTCTCAAAAAAATAAACCACGTCCTGATCAACATTTCCTTCATAGAAACCTAAGAGACTTTTTTCCTCTTATGTTCTATAAATTCATTTTTCTATCATGAATTCTTTATGAAATTTGGAATATTTGGAACATTATAGAATTTTATGTTTTAATTGAACTAAAATGTTATCGAACGGAAACTTTTTATGAAATAACATATTTTATACACCTTTAATTCACAAATAATGTTTCAAAAGTTTTTATAAAACTTTTGATGATGATAACATTCATCACAGCAACGAATCACTAGATTCATCTTCCACTTAAAAAAACATCCCGGTCCGATCTCGAAGCGTCATTATAGAAATATGTTTCTTGTAATCGGTTCACCTAGAAAGAAAAATCAGAATAGAAAATTATGATTTATAGAATTTTTTATGATATATGTGTCAGATCAACTAAACCATATACCTTATATCTAATCCCCATAAAATAATTTGAGGTTATTTTTGATAAGACAATAGAATAAAAAACCTCCATCAAAAAACTTATTCCAGTATGTGAAAAACAACTTCCAACCAAATTGATACCAAAAATTAGGACGTGAGTTGGAAATTGAGTTGGAAAAGAAGTATGGTGACATTAAATAGAACATCATGGAATTTGAGAGTTGGAAAAAATAGTTATTTTTAGAATTATCAGTGATATTTGGAATTTAATGTTTTTGAAAAGGTACTCCTATTAATTTCTACATTGAATAAGTTTATGATATTCTGAATATAGAGAAATATGAGCCTTAGGTATAATTTTCCTCTAAGATTCTTGATTCTTTATGGATGAAATCTTATCACTTTCCATAGACTCTAAATATTTTTCAAGTTATTTATATGTTCCATGTATTTCTTTTGAGAAAGAAAATACTTGATCCTTCCCATGTATTTAACACAAAGGTTGTTCCATTGGAGTATTATTTTCCATATGAGGAATAACAAGTAGATATTTAAGATCATAAAATTAAAGTTTTTCAAAATGGTAGAACTATATAGTTCAATGATTTGTGGTGAAACCACACATTTTGAGAACTTATTTGAAAACCTCCATATGTGATGGGGTAGAAATACCCTTAGTTTTTTGTATTAGATTTATTGAAATTTAAGGGAAAATTCTATTATGGTTTAAAATGTATAATCCTGATATTTTATATTTATCCCTTCGAAATAAAATTGAATTATTATGAATCATGATTTATACACAACATTGAGTCTAAATGAACCATGATATATTATAACCTTTATGTTCATGTTTTTGAATTTAATGAGACAAATAGAATTATCCGAATTATGATATATGTATTGAAATATCTTCCCTTCACTCAAATGTGCTAATAAATTCATGATAAATAATATTTACATTTTAATAAAATCATTTCAAGATTTTAAAACCAATATTTATGAAAAAAATTATATTTTCTAGGTGTTTAAGACATTATATATACAAATATAGTTATCGAAATATAAAACTATTTTTAATGAATTTTTTTGTAAAGGAATGGATAATAATTCATACATTAGTTATCTAATGGTTAAGAATGATGATAAAATATTTCAAATTAGTGTGAGTTATTTTTCAGTAAATTGGTTTATGACTATAATGTTTTTAATATATTAAATTAATCAATATTGAGAAATAATTTTAATGAAATGTATAGAATATGTATTCAATATTTATTTATCATTCATCTATTAGTTTTTACTGGGAATGGAATGAGAATAAATTTTGTTTTATGCTTAAAAATGGATTTCGTAGAAATAATTTTTTGTTGCATTTTTCACGTTTACTTAAAGACTATTTTTTACAGTTTTAAAAGTTTCCATGAACCACATAATGATTATTTGAGAAAAAATAGGTGATGTTTTATTTTTCTCTAAATTTTGGTGTTTGAGGTGAAAAATGGTAATCTCATATAATGATATCTCGTATAATATTTTTTGACCACTTTATTGTTCCCTGAGTAAGGTGTTTAACCTAGTACACTACCTTCATGTAATTATAAACCATTCTAATTTTGGATGAATATTTAATATTGAATAAGTTAAATATTATTTATCCACACATGTTCATTTATTAATATCTTATGTATAGTGAATTGGATCAGAATTCCATCTTCGCTATTGTGTCTGAAATTGACGGTGTAACATCTTAAACCTGGAAGAATCATAATTAGAGGAACACTATTATACATAAGGACTTAAGATCACCTCATTGTATGCCTGAGGCTATAGATTAGTAGAGATGGTCCATGGTTGTACGACGTGGTGAATATACCCTCATAATTAGTATAACAAATTAGGGATTATAAATAAATAATAGAGGAAGAAAAAAAATGACAAATAGTTCTACCAAAATTAATCATCTAGACAGTTATAATCCATCATGAAAAAAGTTGTACCATAAAAAAATTGATGTGTATGTCATAGATCAATACCAAATTCCATCATGGATACATATATAAAAAAAATTAAATTCAAAAAGCTATTCTATAACATCATGAGCCATGAATTGTTATCACTCTCTAATGATCCCATGTTATATTCAATAACGAATACATGATTAGGCACATTACCTTATCCCTTACTTCATCCATGAAGTATATTAGGGTTCCAACTGATAGCATAAATAATATGTGAGATATACTCTGTATTCCACTACCAATGAAATCAATAAAAAAGTATTTTGTAAATATATAATCATAAACGTAAAGATGTAAATATTGGAAATAGAATAACATGCATTAAATTATAATCATGTCAGGATCATACTCCTCAGGGTATTCTTGGATTACCCTAATTACATTTTCTTAGTCCGGAAATATCATAATGAGGGACTTGGAAGAGGTTTGGATCTAGCATGATCATACCAAAATATCTATGTATATATAACATGTATATGGTTGGACTGAAACTGTCCCAAAGGAATCCAATAAGTAAAGATAGTAATATAGGATCTATGAGGAATTAACCAATCCATGACCTTAGATTGTCAGGGCAGCTCACAATACATAAACCATGAATCCCAGCTAAGGATTCTAAGTATAATCTAGTGGGAGAACCTACATAATTCCACTATAAAAGTGTATTAAAGAGTTCATTGAGAAAGTCCATAGAAAATCCAATGCTATATAATATTTTGGAATGATGTGAGAATCTATGGTGCCTTCTGTTCTAAGACAACATCTAAATCCAAGGGGTGTATCTAAGGAAATTTAGTATCTAGATATGAGGCTAATGAATTTTTGGTACTACCCTATGGCATTCAGATATTAATAATACATTGACCAAATTCCATGGTGGGTATCACCCTTGGAAACTGACCCACTAAATTCGGTGGGATTCCTCAGAGTTCTCAAGGCATTCCCTCAAGAATCGAAAGGTGGATCAAGTATGACAACTCCTATAAAAAAGGATTATATGAGTAATGTACACCATTATTTTCATAAAATAACCATGTGCACATAATAAAATTACAATTGATTAACTTAATATAACTCAAGTGTTACCTTTTCATTCATTAATGAAAAATGTCTAAAATATGGTTTTTAACATAAATAATTTTGGTCCAATATAATAAGATCTAATTAAAAAAATTATTTACAATTTATAGGGGTCAAATCATCCCCTTAAAATAATTAAATCACATGGTGAAGTATAACTAAAAATACCAATGGGTATTCTGTTATTATTATGTAAAAGGGTATATAGGCATAAGAATGGTACACCAAAAGGGGTGGATAAAGTTGATGTCCTTCAAATAAGACAATAATAAGATGGTGTAATATGGTGTTTAAATCGAAAATTAAGTGACTAATTTAATTTAATTTGATTTTAGGGTTAAATATCGAGTGAAACTTGTGCGCACACAATGATGGAAATTATAAATCAATGAGATATGGGGGGAAATTCATACACAACCTTCCATATAGTTCTTGATTAAAACCCTTCTAGCATTGGACCATGGGTTGGTCTGAATTACAAATAAAATGGAAGAATAGAAAAATACATATAAAATAGGGAATATTATCTTTCAAAAAAATAGAACATAATATGGAGAGGTAAACCATGAAGTGATGTCAGGTAATTGATGTATATACCAATAGGAATCCAACGTGACAAACAATGCCTCAATCTGTGTCCAAATGGAGGATATACATAAAAACATAGGATTATGCATGAGAGGATATTCCATGTGAACAATGGGATATATGTGTGTATGGAATGAAAAATATTTGGGTGATATATAACTAAAGAGTAGGGAAATTTTCATTTTACCAAAAATTGAGATCGTTCACAGTTTTACTACATGGTTGGCCAAATTGTGTACCAACCACGGGACATTAGCTATCCAATGGAGACTCTCACATGGCTATGACATATGATTTGGAAAACCCATTATCTAACAATGTGTGGTTACTTCCTATATGGAAATAAGAGTACAGGCTAGGCACATTTCTTTCCAACCGATGGGCATCTTGTGCGGATCCCCTCTATAAAATGTCTAAAGTTTTTTTAATGGAAATTAAGCCTCCCTAGTATCTGTTGTAAAATTATAATCCCTTATATACATGATACATAGTTGGGCCACATTGGTATTATCTATCAATTCACCAACTATGATCATTAAATAGCTTCTCCAAAACTAAGATATTTAGGCTTTGAACAAGCCCCAAAAGCTATCAAAACTTTCCTTAAACTCCTACACACATATATTAGATAAAAACTAATTATTAAAACATAAAATAACCTAGTTAATAAATAATATAAAACATAGGGTTGTTACACGGTGTTCTTCATAGATAAATAATTACATTCTATCATCCATCACAGATGGATTGGGCTCTCTTTTCTTCTCTCTCCTCATATTTTCTTTTCTTTTATTTCTTTTCTCCTTTTTAATATTTTTCCATTTTTCCTTTCTATTATGTCATGTATCCCCACATGAGTATTACCTAAGAGAAGATAGTGGAGAGTTAGTGAATATGGATAGGAGAGTGAAAGGGGTAGAAGGTGGTGCTAATATGGCGCTCGGGTTGTGCTGGATCACCGTGTGGTTGATGCAGCCCTTGAATCAGATTGAATCTTAGATAGGTCACACATAGTGGAAGGAAATTTTTAATTTATTCACCATAAATTATCATAGTTTATTTTTATAATGTTTTTATGTTTTTTGGGTTGTTGGGGCCCCCTATAGGGTCAATATGGTGGGTTTCATGTGAATTAGGGGATTTCATGTGGTTTTAAGGGGCTTCTCATTAAGAAATCACCACCACACAACATGTGGTTTGATGAAATGCACTGTGTGTTCTTCCATTTAAGGAAATATGTAATATATATAAGTAAAAAACATGTTTTGGTATATGGTCATGTGTCCTAGTACATAGGAATGTGGATAATTAGAGATTATACCCTATGTTTCTAGGATACACCATATACAATCTTACTTATCAATTTAGCTATGTACTTGGGTTAATGGAAATTTTGATACTACACACAGTGTACTGGGAGTACATTCCATGTAATGGGACTCAACCATGTGGTCATTACATGGTACTATGCCTAGTGTGAAGGGGAATGTACACATAATATCACATGAGTATATTTCATGCTCACATACTAGTACATGGTTAGATCCTATGTGTACACTGTCCATTTAGAAGCACATTCCTAGGTTCCCCTTTGTGGGTACAGGCTACGTACTCAAATGCAAACACCGTTTACTTTTTTTACCAAGGAGTTCTGGGTGTATTTATAACCTAGAGTAATAAATGGACATGTGAATAGTTGATTTGGAACATATTTCCACATAGTACATAATGGTGGGATCCTTTTGATTTTGAAAGGTAGCTATGATGCCTTTTTGGGAAAATAGTTTTTTGGATGATTGTTTCGATGTTATTCTTCTAGCATCCTCTTTTGGGGTGGGTTGTGTGTTGTGAGGCCCGTGTGAGGGTGATAGATTATTTACCCCCTTCTATTTATGAATCCATATTATTTTTACAGACGATCATTGGACAGTTTTATGGATGTATGATCTAATATATTATTGGATGATTTTTTTATTTCTTGATGTTTGGATATGGTTTCCTGAGGCGAGGACCCATAGGACAGATAAAGTTGGTTAAATATTGTGGGATGTTGGGTAAAAATTATTATTATTGAGAAGTGTTTGAGGAGGTTTTTAGGTACTTGTTTGATGATTTCATTTTTGGTCCTTATGTTGGTGGTGATTTCCCTTCTAGGTAGGGGTTTCATTATGGTTTCCCTTATGCATAGGGTGTTTCCTGACAATTCCCTTTTGGGAATGTTTTTGTGTTATGATACTAGCTGGGGTTTTTAGGTGGCCTTACCCCATTGTTGTGTTTTGATGGAGGATCCCCTTATAGGGATTCATCCCTAAGCTATAGTTTTGGGAAACATAATGGGTTCCCTATATTTTTTGGTTGGGGCCAGTATCAATGTTTATCTTTTGAGGGTGAGGGTATTAACTGAACCTGGTTTTTGAGAATGTGGGCTTAGAGGTCTTTGGTTGTTCCTATTAAGGAATATATGTTAGTGGAGACTTTTGGGATACTACTATACTGTGTGCTGTACCTAATATTTATTATGTTTCTCCCCTCTACTCGGTAGATGGTTGGTGTGAGGTAGGGCCAGGGAGCAAATGGATGATCTGGATAATTTCAAAATCCATAGTTTACCTTTTTTCTCCAGATAAGGTTCTTGGATCTTGGTGGATATAGTGATCTACAGGTACAGTTTATAAGAGTTCAAAGCCTTATCAATATGTCCATAAATGCATGGATAAGTTTATTCCATCTATCTTATTTTGCATGATATTTTTTCAGTATAGTTTAATCATGTGGTTTATAGGTATCACATACCACGCTTTTAGATTCTACCATTGGAGGCCTTGTTCCTTCTTGGAGTTCTTCAGTTTTCAGATTTCTATATTGAGATCCTAGGTTATGGATATCAATAATACCCTTAAATTGGACTATGGATCTCTTTATTGATCAAGGGGACACGCTTGATATGTAGATACTCAAGTCACATTTCGTAATACCTCTGGTTGGGCCAGAGTTAAGGTAGATCTACTTGTGGGTGTTAGGCTAGTACCCATAGTTTTTTGTTTCCTTTATTTTTCCATTTCTGTTTATTTTTACGATTTTGTTTATCTGTATGTTGGTTTTCACATTTAACTAGGATTAAAAAGATGCCTTTTTTACATACATTTTATTAAAACATATGTTAGGACCAGTGTTGGGGGTGGCCTACTAAGATATGTTTCTCACCCCTATAAGTGAACCTCATTGTATGTGTGTAAATTTTTTATTCTATCATGTTGAGCATGATATGTGGTGGATTGGGAAGAGACACTTTTTTCTTGATTGAACATATATGCACATATGGAGTCTCATGTTCATGTTGTATATCTTCGGTAGTCATAGAGACTAGTTATGTAGTTCATCATAGAGTAATATTATATCGTTGTGCAATTATTTTGTATATGGTCGATATACATGGTGTTCCTTGTATCTATTATTTTCCTTGAGTTATTATGAAACATTCCATTATTTATAGTTTGTTTTAGTTATACAATTATTATAAACACTCAGATCTTCATGGATGTGTATATGTTTAGTTTATTACCTATTCTATTTCACACTAATATGAGAGAATAATATCCCCATTTTATCGTTGTACGACCTCTCTACTAGTTGGGTGTATTTGGCCTATAGAGATGCATGATTGAGGCCATGTTATAGGCCAGTGTAGGTGATGGGTCTAGTTGAAATGGGCTGATTTGTGACCGAAGTTGTATCTGATAAAATGGATTTTATATTTGGATTAGGAATTTACAATTTTTGTAATGAGGCCATGTTATTCTAGGTTTATGATGTGTAGAAAAAAATTGTATCACTCCATCATTTTAGAATTTAGTATCATTATGTAACATATTTGATAATATATGATTTACAAAAAGAAAAGCCTAAATGATTCCTGATATAATATAGAAATATTAATATTTAAATATTTTTATTATAAAATAATAATTTTTATAATGGTATGAATATGAATAATAATATTTTGAAATATATAGATTTTTTTCATTAAAAATTGTGTAACACCCCGAGATTTAAGAAAATAAAACTATTTTAGATACCGTACAAGATAAACAACACCGATCATAAATAGACCACGAAATATTAATATTTAAATATGAATGATATAATATAGATGTTAAATTGAAATGAATTAATAGTATTGATGAATCTATTTATTGATAAATTCTTATTTAATAATCCATCATTATTTTAATGAAATTTTATTCTTCAAAATTATATTTTCTTCAAAAATATTGTTTACATTTTTTTGTGGGAAAATATTATAATTAATTAGGAAAATATTTATCGAATGTATTTGATAAAATTAACATAAAATTTGAAATCATCATATAAAAATTAAACTTCTATTAAATGTTGCTATTTTTTATAAATATTGATTTTTTATTTAATAATGAAATATATCAATTTTCAAATACAGTAATATCTATTAAAAAAATAATGTAATTTAAAATTTCATTTATTACATGCATTTGATTTTAAGTGACAACTGTATTATATAGTTTTATTTAATACAATTAATTAAATCTTATTTTTATTTAAACAATATTTTATTATAAGTTAATTTTTCATCTTAAAAACTCATTTTTTTGAAAACTCTGTTAAGGTGAATAATGTTTCTGCATTTTAGTTAATTAAATAAACCATAATGAGGAGTGAATTAAATTAATTTTATATATTATATATATATATAAATATTGATTTAAAATCATATAATTATTATTATCAGTCCTAGTGTAAATATAGAAATCTTATTCTTGAAAAATTAGTTTATTGAAATACAAATTTTTTATCTCCTATGCTTGTTTAATTTGAAATTAAATTCTACCAATTAAATGAATATAATTTTTTAAAATTTATCCCAAATTTTTAATCTTAATAATTTTTATTATATAATAAGGGAAAAATTATTATTTTTAGAATGAATAGTCAAATAAAGTAAAAATCGTTTAGCATAGTAAATGTAGAAACAAGTTTAATGATTGATAACCTAAAAAAATATGGGTTAAAAAACATAATTATTTTTATAAGATATATTTTATTGAAATATTTAAAAATTATCTCATATAATTCAAAATTATAGACAATTATTTATAATTTTTCATGTGAAGAATTTCGGTATGACTTTTTCTTTTATAAAAATTCTAATTGTGTCCTCTCCCCCACTTACAAAAGAAATCCCCTCACCTCTTATATTCACACAATAAATGCATTTTATTTGGTCTAATAAATAATAATTTACCTTCATTACTTCCCTCAACAAATCCTATATGTCATCGTTCAAGAAAAAAATAAATATAAGAAGGTTTTAGGTATAATAAAAAATAGGTTCTCTAAAGAAGAGGTTTCATTCTTAACCGAGTGTTTTTATTTTGTTTCTTTTTCATCCTCCATGAAATATTCCATAACCATGATTATATAATAAATCCAATATCTCTCATATTTTTATATGTTTTTATATGACCATAATAAACTATATATATCTCAACATCCTTTAATTGGGAAACAAAGCGATCATTTGTGTGAAAATTGAACTATCACCTCATAAAATGATGATATTCATTCATAATTATTTCCTATCACAGTCTTTTATAATGAAGGATTTAATGTATATATATGTTATTAATTAAATATTTTTAATTAATAAAAATATAATATATTATTCTATTTCATACATTAATAGTCACTAAAAATGTTAACTTCGTTCGTGAGGACATGTGGACAAACACCACCACAAAATGATGTGATTTATTTTTCATCACCACATAAAATTGATGTTATAAATAATTATATTTAATGTAATAATTTGGAACATAAGGTAAAATTATAAATCATGAAATATAATATGATACTTAACATTGTTTCATAATTATCAATGAAAAATAGAGACGTTACTCTTGTGTAGGAACAACCTACCATCTCCATTATCATAATGAAGTTCATTTCTCATTAATATAATTAATTATTGGTTTTAATGGTATAATTTATGAATAAAAATAATAATTATTTTATGATTACTATTATTTATATGCTGTAATAATGACCTCTTCGTCAATGTTCATGCTGCTGAATCCATTTTTGATATATAAGAAAAATCCTGTCAAAACATCAGAAGTGACCATAAATGATTATCTAATTTCGTATAGACATGTTATTGATAAAATATTAGTAATAATAAACATGTAAATAATTATTTAGAATTTATATAATTAGCCTATGATTTATTTTTTAGTAGGATAAATAAAACACATGACAACTTAGAATCAAGGTAAGTGGCACATTAGCTAAAAACATTGTTTTAATAGTTTTAAATATTTATTTTCTAAATCTTTCTATTCTATGTAAATGTTATTATAAATGATTATATTAAATTAATATCTTTTATTTAATGTATAATAAAATAAATTTCAACATATTCTATATTCTTTACAATATTGTAAAAAAGAAATATTTTATGGTTTTATGTAAAGAGAATTTTGCTTAAAACCTCATTTAAAATAAATGATTTATTTTATTAATATTTATCTTCCATTTCCATGTCATTATAAAATTTTAATGCATATTTGTTTTCTTTTTTCAACAAATAAAAAGGTAATTTTTATATTATTAAATTTCATTTATAATTAATTTAAATGGAATTTTATTTTTTTATTATGTTAGTGGATTTATTTAGAAAACACTTCTTTTAATGTCTTATCTTTCAAATCTTCTTCCTTCATGGTATTATTTTTAAAAAGATTTTACAAATGTTTTTGTATGGGAAAAGATATTTATAAAGGAAATTTTTGTCTCTCTTAAATTGATATGAAATTTTTTCAATAAGAAATTTTTTTAAATGTTTTAATTTATTTACAAAAGGAAAAATGAATGTTATTTTTTAACGTATATGAAAACAAAAAAACTTTTCTCCCTGGTAAATGTAATTTAAATTCTGGATTTATTTACCAACATTCATGTATTATTCAAATGAATACCCTCTTTCACTTTTTCTATGTATATGGATATTGAAAATAAATTCATAAAAGAAAATGGTATTTTGATATCTAAAAATGATTTTTATATGGGTTTAAATGATTTTCTCATGGGGTTTATAATGAGAATAATGATTAAATTATTTTATTCATATTATTATACATAGAAATAGTATATATGATGGTTTATGTTTATTTATAGCTTAAGAGTGATCCAGATATATCTTATATGATCGGTGTAACCAGATGGTGCTCTAATGTATTGAGTTATGAGTAAGTTAAATGGATAATTATAATTGAAGTCATATGTATGGTTATTCATAATTTTTACAGTTATGTAATGGTTCTATGATGATGATTTCCCAAGGAACCTATATTACTTCTATATGTTTTATAATGAGTTATCATGTATTTAATTTTATTTAAAAAAGTTAATATGATGACCATTTATTGTAAAAAATGATCCCCTTTTGGGTAAAAATAAATGTTTTGATGAAATTATTTGTCATTTATTTTCATGTCTTTCACTGGACTAATGGATTTCATCATTTAATGTCCATTAGTAAATTTTTTATGGCCATTCCACAATTTTTAAAAAACAAATCATAGGGTTTATATGTTGTTAATGTAAATGAATATGTGAAGTTGAATTTAATGAATATTTATCATAAAAATAAAACATGTATTATTTTTAAAGGCTTATATAATGGGAAAAATTAATACTGATCAAAATTTTCAAATTTTTTTATACAGTATTGTTATCCTTGAGTTATGAAATAATTATATAATAAACTATACCGGAAAAGATCATAAAATATAAGATAATTAATTATTAACATGAAAATAATGATTATTAAATTTTTAAGAACACAACCTTATTGTCGGTTTCAAAGGTTATTTCAAACATTTTAAGAGTTTTGGATTTAATTAGAGATAAATTTAAAAATCCACAATAAATAAAAAGGGAAATATGTTATGGAAAATAATGGTAAATTTTTATAAATATAAGGAGTTTAATAGGGAAAAATCTTTAAGTATATGATTGTATTTATCCTCCACATAAGATCGTTTAATATGGTTTCATTGATACACTCATGAAATCCTTTTCTATTTTAGTAAACGACTATATCCTGTAGGAACCAAATTAATATGATATTTAAAGTAAAATGTTCTGTTTTAATGAATGTGAAAAAAAATAGAATGAGATATTTTGTTAAAAATCTTATCATTATTTATAAAAGGATGGGAACATTTTTTTAATGTGGTAAAGGAGGGAATAAGGAAATAATATTCTCAGAAAAATTATTTGTTTGGTTAATTACATGAATAATAAAAAAATATTCCCATGTTATAAATTTAATTTTTTAACTGTGGTGAGTATGGGAATTATGAAAATAAATATCCAAGAGGGAAAGCTGAAGAAAATGATCCAGAATATTTTTTACATAATTTTTTATCAATGCCTAATTCTATTACAATAGATTTTGAGGAAACTAGAAATGACATTTTAATTCTATTGATTTTTTCTGGGATTATGTTTCAATATTTTTAAACATAGTAAATGATTCATTTTTATTTTGGGGGATGTATTTATTAAGTAATGAAATGAAAACATGGTTAATATATTATAAATATTTTTTACCCATTAATCTATCTATATACATTGATTCAAGAGTTATGATGTATTGGATGTTTTATAGATGATCATAAGTTTAAATGAATTACTAAAATTTTGATGTTTTATGTTATGGTATGGATTTTGGATAACATTTTTGAGTATTGATATATATTTAAAACAAATATAAACCTATGTTTATCATGTGAAAAATTTGGGAGAATTCCCGTTTAAATTTTTTTAAATGTATTTAAAGGTATTAATGACCTTGATCATTGATAATTAAGATTATTTATGAGTATGTTCATCATATTTTTGGTAATTTTATATGAATTATATTAGATTATTTTTAGAAAAGGACAATATTATACATTTGGAATGATCATGGGGCTTGATCCCACTGTCGAAGGGAGATAAGGGTGAAACTCCTACCACTGACCAATGTGATTTCTTATTTAGTATGACATCAATTTTTTTAAAAATTAAATTATTGAAATTTTATTAATAAGTTGTTTTTTGAAACATATCTTTTACCATATAAATAAAAATGGTATTTAAAATATATTTGGTGATTAGGTGATTAATATTTTTGGAAGAAATTCATGACAATGAGAACTTTACATGATTAGGGTTAATAGAACATTATGGGATTTTATCTAAGGAATAAAGGTTGAATAATATTTCGAAATCACATATGAATTTATTATTTTTTTGTAGATTCATGTTATTTATAGAAATGATTAGTATATCTTAGATATTATCTGATTAGTGAATATAAATGTTTTTTTGGCATGAGACTTTAAATGTGATTGGTGTCATTTGGATATATATATAAAATCAATCTCATAATAATATGTGATCAAATAATTTTTAGTTTTGTGTTTCAATACTAGTTAGTAATATTTTGAAAACAAATTATTGTATTGTTTAACATCAAAATTAAATAAATTTTTGAAATAATAATTTATTTATTTTATAAATTCTGTTATTGTATTAAAATTTTTAATATAATATTTTAATAGTATTTTCATGTCACAATATAAATATAATAAAAATGTTCACTTTTTTTGGGAGATGAAATTGATATTCTATATATATATATAAAGACATACTTTGTATTAAAATTACAAGTGAATATTAATTATTAAATTATAAATTTTTGAAAAATTAAAGTGTTAAAATTATTATTCTATTAAATCAATAAAACATGGAAAAAAATTATATTCAATTTTAAAACATTAATAATATTTAGTGAAAATTTTAAATTTTGATGATTAGAAATAATATTGTAGGTATTATGTGAAATTAAGTAAATATGTATTTAAATAGCCTAATTAAAATGAAAATATGATATTATATGGTTAAAATGCATAAATGTTATTTTATATACAAATAATAATCTAGAGGGAACTCTTAGTATAATTTATATATTATTTCATCTAAGAAATTTATAATTTATATATACAAAAATAATGGAAAACCTATGATAACCAAGGACCTAAGAAATATTTTTGTTATGGGCATGATGGTCTGACACTCTTTCCAAGGGTGGTAGGAGTTAGTTCATCACAATTCATAATTATAGCTATGTGTGATCGACTATGTGAATAGAGCATGCTAGTATGACTGTAGGAATAAGCATTGAGGTGAGGTCTATGGGATGTGTGTGTATGTGTATCTGAGTGCTGAATCCCAACACCCTATCATGAACCGATGCCAATAGTGGTTGACATATATATGTTTGTTCTATATTGTGTAAAGGTTTTATGTGGGTTTTAGGAACACACAACACTGTATCCCTATTTAATGAGTAATGATTATATCCTATCTGTTTGATTAGATCATATAAAACCATTCAATTTGTTCAATATTCTTGTTCTTCCTCCCAATTAACTAGAGAAACCTAAAATCATCTTATTTCTCTCTATGTTGATATCATCCATATAAAGCAAAATATAGATCTCAAAAACACCGTCATTCCCCATTTTCATCCTCCATTGATGCTAATATCAAACATCAAAATAGTGAAGTTAAACTTCACACAGAACGACATCTTGAACTATAACTATGTCGAAAATTCATTCCAATGTTTTTCTCTCTCATTTTACAGAAAATAATTCTATACATTAATCTACATGGAATTAAACCATAAAAAATCCTTTTACATTTTCAATTTCAAAAATGGAAGCGGCATGGTCATGATTTAGAAGCTTCATGAATAACCCTTGATGTATCTAATTTAAAAAATATACACGAATATACTAGTTTCCATTATATTTAAAACCTTGATAATATACAATTTACTTTAATATATCCCTAATTTTTTTTCATCCACTTGGATCACAATATTGCTGAAATTGAGTTTATATGTGTCTATATTGTTAATCAATATGTATTCCACATTGAAATAGTAAGATCTTGAAAGCTTTAGCCTTGAATCATGAAATAAAACTAACCTATCATCTTCTCCGTGGGTTGTCCGAGTGTAGACACATGGAATATAAGTATATATATATATATATATATGTATGTATGTATATATAATATTAGTATGTTTTATAATAGAACATCTTGGAAACAATTTTCATTTCAATATTTTTCTGTGTTTTCAAGAATTCTCAGCAAGCCATGAATTAGAGAATATTGTCATCATTATCTACAAATTGTTCAAATTTTATATATGAACACCTATATATATATAAATTAAATTATTTTAATATAAATTATTTATTTTAAAAAATAATAATTTCAGATATATATTTTTGATAATTTCACCAATTATTTTATAAGAAACTGAATAAATAGTCTTTATTAAACAATATTACTTCAGAGGTTATTTTCATAGAAAACAAGTATAGTTTATAATATATGTGTAAGAGAGATAAAGAGAGGGAAATTATGAAAATAAGAAATTATACTGAAGAGAAAAAATAGCTTTTGTAAGTCTTAAGGTATGGGAATTGTATTTTTGATATTTTTATTAATGTAAGGAAATATATTTTTTCTTCTATTAAGATACTACATTTTCAGAAACCCTTCATTAAGTGAATTAAATTAAAAATTAAAAATCAATGATTAAAAAAACTTCTCATTCAACTTTTCTAAAACCCCTACTAATGGGGAATTGTTAAAATTAATTTTCAATGACCTTGAGCCAAAATGAGCTTATTTGAGTAATTTTATATACATGTTTCAAGAGTATTTTTTAGTTATCACTTTGTGCATGAAATTTCATTTTAAAATAATTTTATATTATTATTTCTAATAGATATGTTCATATTCTATTACCATTAACATTACGTAATTTTTATTTAAAACATTTGCCTATGTTTTAGTACTTCTTTACATGATTTATTGTATATCAATTATGAAATATGGTTTTATCCTAACATTTATTTTTTATTCGTAAAATAATATTTTGATAAAAATTATTTGTTATAAATTTATTTTTTCAATAAAAATATTTATGTATTTTTGTAATGGATTGTTTATTTCAAATAAAATGAAAAAATTAAGCCCTATGTTGTTTTGATAAATCATTGTAATTGGGTATCATATACATTTATGTCGAATGTAGAGTGAACACACAACCTATAGGGGTCATAAATATAATTGGGATACTATTATTACCCTCATTGATTTATTATGGGTTTACAATTATCACATTAATCCATGACCATTTATTATTTTCAACGAATTTTTGTTGTTTTAGAAGAGAAACCCACTCCTTGATTCAGTGCGTATTTATTTTCAAATTAACATGGTTTTCAAAAATGAAATATCCATTAATGTTTTTTTATAAGTATTTCCCATAGGATTTTTTGTTAGAACCCTAGATTATTATTTTTAGAAAATATATTAATTATATGATTTTTTTGTATTTGATATTAAAAAATAAATGATTCCATAAGAGTTTTTAAATATTATATATAAAAGGATTTTAAACCCTATTTTAAAACCCAATAAAATGATATTTTATTCTGACATTATGTTTCTGAAAAGTTTTAAATTGGATCATTGTAAGTTATAAAGGTGTTTGGATTCATATAATGAACTATATCGAGTGAAACTGATGATTTCATAGTAAATTATCATAAAACTATGATATATTGTAAGGTATTTCATAATCCTACAAAAAAGACACTAAAAAGATCTTCAGGTGTGTAATGAAATTCGTACTTCATGGTTATTATTTTTAGAAATATATGATGTATTTTTAGCATCAAATCTAGGAAGGAAGGTTTGTAGCTATCAGATTTTGTATCAGAGGATTGGTTTAGAAAAAATTTGATATTAAGATGTTTGGATCAAAATGTATTATGCTTCTATGAATATTATATTAAAAAAATCCACGTTTTGTAAAATTTTTAATACAATGAACTCAGTTATAAAATATAATAAAGAATTTTGAAAGAAAAATCTCTATCATATCTTGATGTCCTTCTTACAATTACTATTGCAAAGTCATGCTCTTTTAATTTTGAAATTATTTCAAACTTATTGGTCTACTAAAAATAAATGTTTAAGATATAAAAAACCTCTTATAGACAACGATACCACCATGGTTCAATGATTATTTATAATGAAATCCTAAATTCCAATCATCCTCATCTTTCCCTATAAGGGTAATAACATGAATTAATTTTCCAATATTTCACTCAATCAAAGTAATTTGAATCATGGTATGAGTTTAGTATAGCTTCAAATGAAGGTGACCATAATGCATTTGATTTATATTTGTTTTCACTTAAAATGCTATGTGACATTAATTTTGTATTTTAAAATCACCCTTGATCGAAGGATTCAAAATTAAATTAGTCTATGTGTTTCACAAAAATCTTGTTTTATCTAATTTTTTGAAATAATATATCATAAAAAATGATTTTTAAAAATTATATATATTATAACATCTATATAAACCAAATTTTATGAGTTTATTTTGGAAAATGGAAGGAAGGGACTTTGAAAAAGCTCTAAATATTTTTTTTGATGTGTGTACCTTTTAACTACATAAAAAATGACAATGAAATCAGGTAGATACCATGATAGAGGTACAACCAGTTTTTGTTTTTATTTTTCTGAGGGAAATTTTATATTTAAGTCCTTTGACTATGGAGTTGAAATTTAAAATATAGGGTTGTCTAAGTCTCTATGAGTTAATAAGTGAAGTTAACAAGAATTTTGAAGGCGTAATTCTTTTAATGAGGTATAATGTAACAAATTATAATTACTAAAAATATTTTTATTTATAATAAATGATATCTTAATTATTTTTTTATGTCTAAAACAAAATAAATTATTATTTAAAATAATATGAAAATGTTTTTATCAAATAAAAATAATTTTATTATTAATTATGATAACATATTCAAATTATTCAAATATTATTTTTTATAATATTTTATTTTCTAAATGTAAATATAATAAAAATGTGTACATATATGGTATGATATTATTGATATTATTTTTAGATATATATATATATATATAATTAAATGAAAAATTACATGTGATTATTAATTATAAAAATTATTCTTATAGAAATTATTTATTTTGAAATTAGTAATCTTATAATGGTATTATATTTGAATAAAATTATTATTTAAAAATTTAAAAAAATTTAATATTTATTTAAAATTATATATTTTAATTTTTTTTTAAAATATAGTTGGTATTATGTTAGAATAAGTAAATATGAAATCAATTAAGTGAATAAAAAATAGAACAAGGAATCAAAATGATAAAATGAATAAAATTAATTTTATATAAATAAAATAAACAATCAGAAACTATTAGAATAATTTATATTTTATTAATATTAATAATTTAAAATCTTTATATACATAAAATATAAATGCTAATCCACCCAAGGACCTATACACCATTACAGAGGTTGGAAATTTGGTCAACATAGCCATCCATTTATGTTAGTTTTGAGTGATTGGGCATGCATAAAACACTTTTAGGAATACACAAAAATGAGCATACATCATGCTAGGATGTTGGAAGGCCAACACATGGCGGAGAAGCCTTTGAGGTGTGTGTGCCTCTGTGTTTAGGTGTTGATCTCTTCATTCCATGTCACAAAATGATGTCAATATCAGTTAATATATAATTCATTTCGAGAATGATAAAATTGTCAATGTGGTTTTTGGGAACACATGACACTATAGCTCTATTTAAACAGTTATATTTATATCATGGACATCAAATTAGATTAATTACAACGATTGAATTTTTTCGATCTTCAAATTATTCCCCCTAATAAACCTAGTGAACCTCAATGTATTCTTCTATCTTCTGATGTTGTATCGTCCTTTGAAATCCTATTCCCCAGCTTGAAAAAACCATCTTTCCCTGTTGTAATACTCATTCGAAAACACGCCCAATCATCAAAACAATGACTTTTCACATCATACGCATAGATCAAAAAGACTATGCATATGACAACATTTATTTTCACCATTTTATCTTAGTATACATAAAATAATAACTTACATTAATCTCATTACCATCACCCTAGAAAAATGAATTCTTTTTTATGTTTACAATGTCAAAAAGTAGTTATATTTTCATGATTTGGAGGCTTCATGAGTAATCCTCGATGTATCTTTTTTGAATGAGATATAAAAATATACCAGTAATATTCATATTGAAAACCAATATCATCTATAGTCCATTTTAGAATCTCCCACCTTTATCATATTCCACCTTGGGTCACACTAGTGTTGGAAACAAGTATATATATTTATATGTTCTGTTTTAGTATAGATTGTACATGAAAATAGTTAGTTCTTCCAATATTTAACAATAATGTCTCAGATTTTTTGTTTAATATTTTTAATTATTAAATGGAATTATTTTGAGACCAGAACATTTGATGACGTGAGATTCCGAGGCCCGGAGTGACCATAATAAATTTTTGAAATAAATTAATCATTAAACAATGTGTGCGAGTAGTTTTCCTGAAAATTTAGAATAACTTTTAAATGAGTTCTCGTATAAGAAATTTGAGGGCAACGTTGTGTTCAGATCAGCGAATTTACCTTAGGCGGGGTCTAACATCGACCGAGATGGGATAGAATCAAGAGTTAGTTTTTTGATGTTTCACTGGAAATAAAATAAAATAATAATTTATTTTATATTTAATGTTTACACTTTGCACAGTGACCTAATCCTCCCTTATTAATACCAGGTTATGGGAAGTTCTCATGGTTAGCCGTATAACACGGAGAATTGAGGTTTTCCTTTAGAGCATTGGAGGAGAACCCATTGGCAGACAGCGACATTGCCATCAATCGATGCATCCCAAATTCTACGAACCTCCCCAACGAATGCGATACAACAATCGTTCTTTGACCGATTCTAGGTAGGGTTTTTTATTTCAATTCTTCTTTTCCCCATTATTGGATTAAAATATGAACATGGATCAACCAACAAAGAGGTTGATCCACGGATCGTATGTTCTTGTGGGAGGGTTATTAATTTTCTGTTTCATCGAGGATTTGGATTTGGGTAATTAATCCATGTTATACTATTATGTTGGTTCTATTCGCTCGGTTTAAATCCTTCTAACGGGTGCAGATTTACACCGAGACGAATGACGAAGTAGGTACATTCCTCTTTTATCTATTTTTTTCTCCTCCTTGAAACCTTGTGTTCATCATATTCTTGTGGGGTTATGAAAATCAGATCGTTGTTCATCCGTTTCAAAATGAAATTATCCCAAATTAGAGATCCAATATCGTGAAGATTCGTGTGACGACGATGGCGGAAGACAAATTTACCCGGTTTGGGAGAAGTCGTCATTCGATATCACTTTGAACGGATGATCGAAAGGAGTGTTTGGGGCTGATAAAACCCCATAAACCTCCCAAAATATCGATGGGATGGATAGGAGACCATGGATCTTGAGTATCACGACAATCAGATGACCGGATCGAGGATTAGAGGAGCCTCATGTAGCGGCGATAAAGGATGACGGTTTCTAGAAATTACCGATCGACACAGTGTGTATCCCGAAGTACACACCGTGTATGGTTGGCAGAAGCAGCTAGGTTTTGTGCAAGGCACATGATAAAGAACATGGCATGCTTCTGGGAAGTCACATTGTGTGGGCCCCACGCAGGGGCGGCTGGAGCTTCAGGCCACATGATGCACAAACACGGTGTGATCTTCGAAGAACACGACATGTGGATCTTTACACAGACCCAATGTGTATCTCAGACTATACATAGACATAGGTGGAGTAAATTACATCAACACCACCACACGACCAGAATAGGCTAGTAATGCAGGTCACCCCATGTAGAGATTGCACGGGTTGGAATACATGGGTTGAAGTTGTGTACGGGCTCATGGCTAGTATGACAACCCTGCTTTTATTACAAACATAAACATGATTTATTACATAAAACTTTACTTGATACAATAAAGAAGATCAAGAGGATTAGTGTCTTTGGGGCTTAGGTTCATTATATAAAAACATAAAACATGAAATACAACATCTGTATTGAAAACGTCATTTACATGACCACTACATTCCCTCGTACTTAGCGTTGCATTGGATAACCTAAGGACATGCATAAGAAAATGGTGAGCTATGAAGCCCAGTAAGGGAATACACATGGAATAACATGAGGAGTACAATACATGTTATACATTAGGCATATCAATAGAGTACAAGAGAAAAATGAACATAAAGGCATGATAAAGCATGATAATCATAACATGGAAATGTTGCAACAACACTTAACATTGAATTAGCTCGAGCTAAGGCTCATTGCACATGGAGCATGAGTAAATTATCATTGCACATGAAGCACGAGTAAAAAATAGTTGCACATGAATTAGAATCAGTCAACACTTATTGCACATGACGTATCATGATACTATACTTTACCCAATGGATTGGAGTGCTATAAAGGCGCACCCTTCTTAAACATTTCATTTCATGCATAAGTGTGCCACATGGATCATAAAAAAGGATTCAGAAAACATAATAATTTATTCTAAGACAAAGGAAAGTGGAATTAGTACAAGAAACTTTATAATCAATAAGTAATTGTGCATAAAGGTGAATACCCTTGATGGAGAAATGGGCATGGTATTCACAACACAATGACATTGGCTTAGAAAATCGGTGCAATTTTGGCAGCGTAACGGTGTGACATAAGAATTCATAAAATGGTTGATGAGAGAGAAAGTGGTTGCTCATAATATTTATATATAATGGACACTATAGAGGTCATATATATACATGTCCCAACAATTTTAATGGAATTTAGATTCATGATACAAAAGTATTGCTTGAATGTAAACGAGGAGAGAGAAGTTCCTTTCGGAATTTCGGTATAGTAACAGGTGTACATGGGAGGCATTTAATGAGAGAGAAAGGGCTCTCCAATCATTCAAACATAAATAGGTCAGAATGAGGGAGGTTCTAATAAATACCCCAACATTCATAATTAAAAAAACGGAAAAACAACTTAAAAAAAATTGGACAAAAAGAGAAAGGAAGAAAAAAAAACCCTTACATGGAAGTGTGCTTCCAAAGGCTAGTGAGAGGCTTGTGAGAGGCATCTTGGGAGGTTGGGGAACCTTGGTAGGATTATAGAGAGAGTATTTAAGAGGTTGTAAAAACTGAAAAGTCTTTGAGTGAGGAGGAAGTGGTATATTGGGAGGGTTTATATAGGAAAGGTGAGGGAATTCTTTATTATTTAGGTTTGGGACCCCTTACATTAAATTAATCCAAACCACAAACCATCCCATGGTTTTTGCCCATGGTTTTTGGAAAAGGGAAGAGGAAAACAATATTTTTTAAGGCCAAGGTCTGAACATCATAAAATAATAGGGTTGCTTATGTGGAGGTGAGTCACACTCCCATGGAAAAAAATTTAAAAATACAAGGTGTTTAATAAGTCTTGAGGGGTCCATTAATGCTTTGAAAACAAATTCAAAAAAACCCAAAATCCCATTATTTTAATGGTAAAACATATATTGTCCAAACATAAATATTATAGTAATTTATTACATCACTATTGGGTCATTATGATGTCATAAAACACATTATATATTTAAATGGTATTTAATTTTTACCCAAAAATTTGACTGTATCAAAACGTTATGAAAAATTCACCGTTGGATAATTTCGACGTCCTGATTCCAGAAATAACATTTTTTTTATCTAAATAATTTTCTAAATATGTTAATTTTTATTTTTAAAATAAAAGCTGGCATTTATCGAAAATTCAAGGGTTTCGATATTAATGGACATCAAAACTTAATAAAAATTATAATTGCATTCATAAAATTATAAGATCATTTATATTTAGTAAAATTTAATTTAATAATAATAAAAATATTTTATTAAAATATTTTTTAATTCAAAAATCCCCTAATTAAAAAAAAATAGAATTCTTAATTAAATAATAACTAACAACACTGCTTGTACTTTAAAAACTATTTACAATGTATCAATTATGACAAGAAATTATATTCATTATTATAAAAATAATATACATGAACATAGTAGTATCGATTAGTTACATAACCCCTTAAAATATCCGCATAAGACCTAAGGGTACGATGTGTGATGGTGACAGACACTTGAGTGGATCAGATAACATCACTCGAGTGGTAATTTCTATCAATTACCACTTCACCCGTAGATGGTCCCGTTCGAGCCTGACATGATGAAGCTCAGCTTGGGCTTGGTCAAGAGTGAAGCCCAAGGATTCCACCTCTTTTCTGAGCTCCGAAATATGGGCTTCGTATGGGGAAATTCTACTAGATGAGGCTGTCGCTTCCTTTATCTGAGTAAATTTGGATTTTTTAAATCCTTATATTTATACTAATCATGTGATCACTGTTCAACGACTATATTATCAATGGTCACAATTTTTAACATAAAACCAATGAAGTTGACATTTTATATAATCATAAAGAGACATTTAATTAGATCAAGAGGGATTCCCATTAATGAAACATTGGGTCCTTACAATATTCCCCCATTAAGATATTTCACCCTCGATATTTTCATTTCCCCACACTAAAATAGATGTGGGTAACTTAGCTTCATCATTTCCTCGGATTCCTAAGTCGCCTCTTCAATCATTTTTTTTCTCCACAACACCTTGACGAGGGACATTGTGTTATTTTGTAGAAATTTTTCTCTACGATCTAATATCTTCACAGGTTGCTCCTCATAAGAAAGATCATCTTCCAATTGCACCACCTCAGAAGAGAGTACATGTGAAGGGTTTGGTATGTACTTCTTTAAGAGGGATTCCTGAATGACATCATGTACTTTGGCCATAGTATGTGGAAGTGCTAGTCGATAGGACATAGCCCCGACACGATCAAGGATCTCGAAGGGGACGATGTACTTTGTACTTAGCATCCCTTTCTTTCCAAACCTCATGACCTTCTTCCACAGAGATATGCGTAAAAAAACCATGTCTACAACTTTAAACTCAAGGTATCATCGACGATTATCAGCATAACTCTTCTATCGACTATGGGCTGCCTTGATATGCTGCTGAATGGTTTTCACCTTCTCCACCATTTCCTCACCCATTTCTAGTCCAAGCAGCATACGTTCACTGACCTCATCCCAACATGTCGGTGTTCTGCTCCTTTTCCCATACAAGGCTTCATATGGTTCCATTTGTACGATCGGGTGGAAACTGTTATTATAAGAGAACTCAACCAGAGGAAGATGTTGATCTCACCCCCCTTTAAAGTCTATTGAGCATGCTCTCAACATATCCTCAAGTGTTTGGATAGTCCGCTCGGATTGGACATCAGTTTGAGGATGATAGGCCGTACTATAGTTCAGTTCAGTATTCAGAGCATGTTGAAGACTCTTCTAAAACATAGAGGTGAATCTTGGATCTCGGTCAGACACAATAGATAGTGGTACTCCATGAAACCTTAACACTTCCCTGATATATATTTGTGCTAGTTGATCCAATGAGAAATCCTCCTGAATAGAAAGAAAGTGTGTAGTCTTTATAAGATTATCTACAACAACCTAGATTTCATTGTTGCCTTTGGATGTCCTCAGAAGTCCGGTGAAAATGTCCATGGTGATGTTCTCCCATTTCCATTCTGGTATGGGAAATGGTTGCATCATCCCCATAGACTTCTTCCTCTTTTCCTTTACTTGCTGGCACACCAGGAGCTTTGATGTATATTCAGTGATCTCCTTCTTCATATTATCCCACCAAAAGTTTTTCTCAGAGATCTCGATACATCATTGTGCTCCCTGGGTGAATAGAGAAATTTGAACTATGTGCATCATCCAAAAGTTCCTTCTTCAGCTCCAGACTTGATGGAACACATAGTCTTTTTCCAAAACACACAATTCCTTCTTCATTAACATTAAACTCCAGGGAATTCCCTTTTTCGATAGCTTCCACTTTTTCTTGAATTCCCACAGCATCCTATTGAGAATCCTTTAACCTTTCCAAAAAGAGATGGTTGAGTAATCATTTGTTAAATGATTGATGATGTTACCTTATCTATGATTCCCATGTCCATATTCATAAATTCTAAGAAGATTGGATCCTTCTCAATTCTCATCATTGATAGAATCGATGGATCCTTTCTACTTAGGGAATCTGCCACCTTATTCACTTTCCCAGGGTGGTAATGGATTGAACAGTCATAATTCTTGATGAGCTCTATCCATCTTCTCAGGCACATATTAAGCTCTTTCTGTGTGAATATATATTTAAGACTATTTTTGTCAGTATATATCTCACATTTCTCTCCATAGAGTTAATTCTGCCATATTTTCAAGGCAAAGATCACCGTCTCCAACTCCAGATCATGCGTTGGATAGATTCTCTCATGTATTTTCAACTACCTTGAGGAATAGGAAATAAATTTATCATTATGCATCCGCATAAAACCTATGCCTATCTTTGAAGCATCACTGAAAACAACAAAAATATCCCCACTTGTGGGTAAAGTGAGCACAGTCACAGTGATAAGCCTCCTTTTCAACTCCTTGAAGCTTTCTTCACATTAATCACTCCAAGAAAACTTTACTCCCTTTAGAGTTAGCTTGGTAAGAGGGCTGGAAAATTGTGAGAAATTTCTCCCAAATCATCGATAATATCCAGCTAACCCCAATAAGATATGGATATCTGTTACCGATGTTGGCCTCAGCCATTCCTCAATTGCATCTGTTTTGGAGGGATCCACAGATATCCCATTGCTTGTGATAATATAGCCCCATAATGAGACTTCCTTCGACCAGAACTCACACTTGTTGTACTTCTCATAGAGCTTCTCCTTGAGTAATGTCTCTAGTAATGTTCTTAAATGATCCTCATGATCCTTCATTGTTTGGGAGTATATTAAAATATCATCTATAAATACTACCACAAATTTGTCTAGGTAATATTTAAAGACTCTATTCATTATTTCCATGAAGATTACTGGAGCATTAGTGAGTCCAAAAGGCATTACTATGAATTCATGGTGCCTGTATCTTGTGCGAAAAGCAGTATTGGGGATATCTTCCTTCTTCACCCCTACTTAATAATATCCCGATCATAAGTCCACCTTGGAGAAGTATTGTGCTCCACACAGCTGATCGAACATGTCATCAATTCTTGGGAGAGGATACATGTTCTTTATCGTGATTTTGTTAAGTTCATGATAATCGATGAAAAGCCGCAATGACCCATCCTTCTTCTTGATGAAGAGGACTGGTTCTCCCCATGGTGAATCACTTGGTTGTATAAACCCTTTATCAAGATTCTCCTATAGTTGTTTCTTCAGTTTTTCAAGCTCTAAAACATCCATTATATATGGATTCTGGGATATTGGTAAAGCCCCCGGTATAAGTTCAATTGAGAATTCAACATCTCTTCTAAGAGGAAGACCAGGCAGTTCATCGGGAAACACTTCAGCGAATTCCCTCACAATATGCATTTATTCAAGGATGGTTTCTTCCTTGGACTCAATAATACAAGCCAGATATGCCTTCTCATAGGGCAGTAATATCCATGCTTGAGATGATGGAGCAAAAGGAGATTCATCTTCCTCCTTACACTTGTAAAAAATCAGGGGTCGATTCTTCATATGGAGTTTGATTTCCCTCTCCCGACAATTTATGTTGGCTCTATATAAGGAAATCCAATCCATGCCAAGAATTGCATCAAACTCTACCAGAGGGAGTATGAAGTGGTTCTCCAGCAAATTTAATCCACAGATTATAATAGGGGAGGACTTATATTCATGGGATGAAATGATTTCCCCATTTTCCGTACTCACCGACATCTTCACTTCCATGATTTGTGGTGGTGCTGGGATTGTTCTAATAGACTTTCGAGATATAAAAGAATGCGTAGAACCTGAATCAAAAAGTATGTTCTCTATTGATGAATGAATAACTAGTTTACCTATCACCACTTCATTTTCGGGGATCACTTCGGCAGAAGTGATGGTAAAAGGTCTTCCTTGCTGCCTTGGAGGTTTTCGGTTCCTCAAAAAACCGTTGGATTAGGGAACTGATTTGAAAAATGACCCGATTCATTGCATTTGAATAATTGAAAAACACATTGAGGTTGGAAAAGACCACTCCTCTCCTCTGTCGTAGCTGTGGGTCTTTCTTTCCAATAGTTAACAGCTAGGTGCCCTTCTCTTCCACACATGATGCATTTCATCATCCCCTTAAGTCAATTTCCAGGGTGCTTGTTTCTGCACTTTTGTAAATTGGGGTGCTGGATATTCTTAGCATAGTTGGATTTATCCATCGGACCACCAACATTGTTTTCCAACTCACGCTTCTTATCCCCATGATACCCCTATGATTCTCAGATCTTCATTTCAACCTTGAGTGCACATCAGACAATTTCCTCATAGCTGTCGAAGTCAAGATCGCCAATGCTTTCTGCAGGCTAGGCTTGAGCCCACCAAAGAAGTAGTCAACATTGCATTCTTGGGTAACAAAAAAGCCGAAAGCGTATTGTGAAAGCCTTGAGAATTTTTCATTGTACGCTTCAATAGATTCTTCATCTTTTTTCTTGAGGGAAAGGAAGCCCCTTTCTATCTTAAACTGGAGGGTGCGTGGAAAATATTTATCAAAAAACATCTTCCGGAAATCCTTCCATTCCAATGCCTCGATGTCCTCCTCAGGATTCGTATTTTTTATCAACGTCCACCATTGATCAGCTTCACCCTCCATACGATAAGCAGCCAGGAGAACCTTCTCTTGTTCAGAATATTGAAGGATGGAGAAGATCTGTTCAATGGAGTTGATAAATTTTTCAGCAATCGTGGGATCGGATGATCCACTAAAAGTAGGAGGCCTTTGTCTCATGAAGATCTTGATAGCGAATTGTTCTATCTGAGGAGGGGTTGAACGTTCCTCTTGACCTATGTTTCTATTAAAAACATGAGTTAGGTGAGAGATAAGCCTGACAAAGTTTGCGATTCCTACTCCCATTGGATTTGGCATCTCATTAGTATAGTCATCACACTAATCTTCACAATGGTTGTTAGCCCGAATCCTCCTATTACCGGCCATTGGCTGGAAAAAAAAGAAAGCTATGGGTAATACAGAAAGGGTAATACAATGAAAAAAGTTGATGACTTATAAATAAACTTTTATTTCCTTAACTCATGAATCTACAGGCTTCAATCATGACTTTTCATGATCTACTTTCTAACATATATTCATAAGGGCATTTATTTTATTCCCTTAATAAGGGTTCATACTAAGCTTGTGAATTTACCAAAGAATATCCCCTGGGAGTGTCGTAACCAAGAGTGTAGCAAGGCCCATTGTCATGCACCAGTTCCCATTCGAGTCTAGCTCAATGCAGTGTTTTCGGGTTTTACCGCTAGGATACATCTGTGCCAGAGCCGCCTCTAACTGCTCGTATCTAGACATGGATGTATGTTCTTGATAACCCACTTACTCAATACTCACCAAAACATAGGGACGTATTTATTGTATGTAGTCTTGTATATAAGGCTTTACTAGGGTTTTCTAATCCAAATCCCAAAAATAACTAAACCTGTCCTCGGATACCAACTATGAAAACACTGCTTTTATTACAAACTTAAACATGATTTATTGCCTAAAACTTCATTTGATAGAATAAAGAAGATCGAGATGATTATTTTCATTGGGGATTAGGGTCATTGCATAAAAACTTAAAACATTAAATACAACATCTTAATTGAAAACTTACTTTACATGACCACTACATTCCCTCGTACATAGCATTGCATGGGATAACCTGAGGACATGCATAAGAAAAAGGTGACCTATGAAGCCCAGTAAGGGAATACACATGGAATAACATGAGGAGTACAATACATGTTATACATTAGGCATATCAATAGAGAACAAGATAAACATGAACATAAATCATGATAAAGCATGATAATAATAACATGGAAATGTGGCAATAACACTTAACATGGAATTAGCATGATCCAAGGCTTATTGCACATGAAATATGAGTAAATTGTCATTACACATGATGCACGAGTAAAACCTCATTTCACATGAATTAGAATTAATCAACGCTCATTTCACATGAATTAGAATCATTTAACACTCATTGCACATGATGTATCATGATACTATACTTTACCCAATGCATTGGAGTTCTATAAAGGCACACCCTTCTTAAACATTTCATTTCATGCATAAGTGTGCCACATGGATCAAAAAACATGGATTCATAAAACCTAATCATTTATTCCATTACAAAGGAAAGTGGAATTCATACATGAAAATTTATAATCAATAAGTAATTGTGCATAAAGGTGAATACCCTTGATGGAGAAATGGGCATGGTATTCACAACACAATGACATTGGCTTAGAAAATCGGTGCAATTTCGGTAGCGTAACGATGTGACATAAGAATTCATGAAAACGGTTGGTGAAAGAGAAAGGGGTTCCTCATAATATTTATATGTAATTGACACTATAGAGTTCATATAGATACATGTCCCAACAATTTTAATGGAATTTATATTCGTGATACAAAAGGATTGCTTGAATGTAAACGAGGAGAGAGAAGTTCCTTTTGGAATTTCGACATAGTAACAGGTGTACATGGGAGGCATTTAATGAGAGAGAAAGGGTTCTCCAATCATTCAGAAATAAAGAGGTCAGAATGAGGGAGGTTCTAAAAAATACCCCAACATTCATAATTGAAATTAAAAGGGAAAACAACTTAATGAAAATTGGACAAAAAGAGAAAGGAAGAAAAAAACCCTTACATGGAAGTGTGCTCCCAAAGGCTAGTGATAGGCTTGTGAGAGGCTTCTTGGGAGGTTGGGGCACCTTGGGAGGATTATAGAGAGAGTATTTCAGAGGTTGGACAAACTAAAGCTTGGGTGGGTTTATATAGGAATGGTGAGGGAATTCTTTATTATTTAGGTTTGGGACCCCTTACATTAAATTAATCCAAACCACAAACCATCCCATGGTTTTTGCCCATGGTTTTTGGAAAAGGGAAGAGGGAAAAAATATTTTATAAGTCCAAGGTCCGAAAATCTTAAAATAATAGGGTTGCTTATGTGGAGGTGATTCACACTCCCATGGAAAACAATTTAAAAATACAGGGTGTTTAATAAGTCTTGAGGGGTCCATTAATGCTTTGAAAAGTAATTCAAACAAACCCAAAATCACATTATTTTAATTCTGAAACATATATTGGCCAAACATAAATATTATAGTAATTTATTACATCACTATTGGGTCATTATGATGTCATAAAACACATTATATATTTAAACGTTATTTAACTTTTACCCAAAAATTTGACTGTCTCAAAACATTTTGAAAAATTCACTATTGGATAATTTCGACGTCTTAATTCCATAAATAACATTTTTTTATCTAAATAATTTTCTAAATATGTTAATTTTTACTTTTAAAATAAAAACAGACATTTATCGAAAATTCAAGGGTTTCGACAGAAATGGATATCAAAACTTAATAAAAATTATAATTGCATTCATAAAATTATAAGAACATTTATATTTAATAAAAACTAATTTAACAATAATAATAATATTTTATGAAAATATTATTTAATTAAAAAATCCCTTAATTTAAAAAAATAGAATTCTTAATTAAATAATAACTAAAAACACTACTTGTACTTTGAAAACTATTTACAATTTATCAATTATGACATAAAATTATATTCATTATTATATGCAAAAATAATGTACATGAACATAGTACTATCGATTAGTTACATAACCCCTTAAAATAGCTGCATATGACCTAAGGGTAAGGTGTACGATGGTGACAGACTCTTGAGTGGCTCGGAAAACATCGCTCGAGTGGTAATTTCAATCAACTTACACTTCACCCGTAGATGTTCCCATTCGAGCCTGACACGATGAAGCTCAGCTTGGGCTTGGTCAAGAGCGAAGCCCAAGGATGTCACCTCTTTTCTGAGCTCTGAAAAATGGCCTTCGTATGGTAAAATTCTACTAGATGAGGCCGTCGCTTCCTTTGTCTGAGTAAATTTGGATTTTTAAAGCCCTATATTTATACTAATCATTTGATCATTGTTCAACGACTATATTAGCAACGATCAAAATTTTTCACATAAAACCAAAGAATTTGACATTTTATATAAACATAAAGAGACATTTAATTAGATCAAGAGGGATTTCCATTAATGAAACATTGAGTCCTTACAATATTCCCCCATTAAGAAAGTTTGCCATCGATATTTTCATTTTCACACACTAAAACAGATGTGGGTAACTCAGCTTCATCATTTCCTCTGATTCCTAAGTTGCTTCTTCAATCTGCTTTTTTCTCCACAACACCTGGACGAGGGGCATTGTCTTATTTTGAAGAAATTTTTCTCTATGATCTAAGATCTTCACTAGTTGCTCCTTATAAGAGAGATCATCTTCCAATTGTACCACCTTAGAAGAGAGTACATGTGAAGGGTCTGGTATGTACTTCCTTAAGAGGGATTCATGAATGACATCATGTACTTTGGCCACAATAGGTGGAAGTTCCAGTCGATAGGACATATCCCCGACACGATCAAGGATCTCGAAGGGGCCGATGTACTTTGGACTTAACATCCCTTTATTTCTAAACCTCATGACCTTCTTTCATGGAGATATGCGTAGAAAAACCATGTCTCCAACTTTAAACTCAAGGTATCGTCGATGATTATCAGCAGAACTCCTCTATCAACTCTGGGCTGCCTTGATATGATGCTGAATGGTTTTCACCTTCTCCAGCATTTCCTTGACCATTTCTGGTCCAAGAAGCTTACGTTCACCGACCTCATCCCAACATGTCAGTGTTCTCCACCTTTTCCCATACAAGGCTTCATATGGTGCCATTTGTATGCTCGAGTGGAAACTGTTATTATAAGAGAACTCAACCAGAGGAAGATGTTGATCTCACCCCCCTTTAAAGTCCATTGAGCACGCTTTCAACATATCCTCAAGTGTTTGGATAGTCCACTTGGATTGGCCATCAGTTTGAGGATGATAGGACGTACTGAAGTTCAGCTCAGTATTCAGAGCATGTTGAAGGCTCTTCCAAAACATAGAGGTGAATCTTAGATCTCGGTCAGACACAATAGATAGTGGTACTCCATGCAACCTTACCACTTCCCTGATATATATCTTTTCCAGTTGATCCAATGAGAAATCCTCCGAAAGATAAATGAAGTGTGTAGTCTTTATAAGACGATCTACATTAACCTAGATTGCATTGTTGCCTTTGTATGTCCTCAGAAGTACGGTGACAAAGTCCATGGGTAAGTTCTCCCATTTCCATTCTGGTATGGGAAATGGTTGCATCATCCCCTTAGACTTCTGCCTCTATACCTTCACTTGCTGGAACACCAGGCACTTTGATGTATATTCAGTGATCTCCTTTCTCATATGATCCCACCAAAAGTTTTCTCAAAGATCTCGATACTTCATTGTGCTCCCTGGGTGAATAGAGAAATTTGAACTATGTGCATCATCCAAAAGTTCCTTATTTAGCTCCAGACTTGATGGAACACCTAGTATTTTCCCAATCCGCACAATTCCTTCTTTATTAATATTAAACTCCGGGGAAATACCTTTTTTGATAGCATCCAATTTTTCTTGAATTCTCACATCATCCTATTGAGATTCCTTTATCCTTTCCAAAAGAGATGGTTGAGAAATCATTTGTTAAAGGATTGATCATGTTCCCTTCTCTATGATTCCCATGTCCATCTTCATAAATTCTAAGAAGATTGGATCCTTCTAAATTCTCATCGTTGATAGAATCGTTGGATCCTTTCTACTTAGGGCATCAGCCACCTTGTTCGCTTTCCGAGGGTGGTAATGGATTTAATAGTCATAATCCTTGATGAGCTCTATCCATATTCTCTGGCACATATTATGCTCTTTCTGTGTGAATATATATTTAAGACTATTTTGGTCAGTATATATCTCACATTTCTCTCCATAGATATAATGCCACCAGATTTTCAAGGCAAAGATCACCGCCGCCAACTCCAGATCATGCATTGGATAGTTTCTCTCATGTATTTTCAACTTCCTTGAGGCATAGGATATAAATTTATCATTCTGCATCAGCATAGAGCCTAATCCCTTCTTTAAAGAATCACTGAAACAACAAAAAGTTCGCCACTTGTGGGTAAAGTGAGCACGAGCGCAGTGATGGGCCTCCTTTTCGACTCCATGATGCTTTCTTCCCATTCATCACTCCAAGAAAACTTTAATCCCTTTAGAGTTATCTTGGTAAGTGGGTTGGACAATCGTGAGAAATTTCTCATAAATCGTCAATAATATCCAGCTAACCCCAAGAAGATATGGATATCTGTTACCGATGTTGGCCTCGGTCATCCCTCAATTGCATCTTTTTTGGAGGGATTCACAGATATCACATTGCTTGTGATGATATGGCCCCAGAATGAGACTTCCTTCAACCAGAACTCACACTTGTTGTACATTTCATAGAGATTCTCCTTGCAAAAAGTCTCCAGTAATGTTCTTAAATGCTCCTCATGATCCTTCGTGGTTTGGGAGTATATTATAATATCATCTATAAATACTACCAAAAATTTGTCTATGTAATCTCTAAAGACTCTATTCATTATTTACAGGAATATTACTAGAGAATTAGTGAGAACGAAAGGCATTACTATGAATTCATGGTGCCCGTATCTTGTGAGAAAAGCAGTCTTGGGGATATCTTCCTTCTTCACCCTTACTTAATAATATCCTGACCGCAAGCCCACCTTGGAGAAGTATTGTTCTCCACACAGCTGATCGAACATGTCATCAATTCTTGGGAAAGGATACTTGTTCTTTATCGTGATTTTGTTAAGTTCATGATAATCGATGAAAGGCCGCAATGACCCATCCTTCTTCTTGATGAAGAGGACTGGTTCTCCCCATGGTGAAGCACATGGGCATATAAACCCTTTATCCAAATTCTCCTATAGTTGATTCTTCAGTTCTTCAAGCTCTTCAAAAACCATTATATATGGATTATTGGATATTGGTAAAGCCCCCGGTATAAGTTCAATTGAGAATTCAACATCTCTTCTAGGAAGAAGACCTGGCAGTTCATCGGGAAACACTTCAGCGAATTCCCTCACAATATGCATTTCTTCAAGGATGGTTTCTTCCTTGGACTCGATCATCTAAGCCAGACATACATTATCATAGGGAAGTAATATCCATGCTTTGGATGATGGAGCCAAATGAGATTCATCTTCCTCACACTTGTAAAGAATCAGGGGTCGATTCCCCATATGGAGATTGATTTCCCTCTCCCGACAATTTATGTTGACTTTATATAAGGAAATCCAATCCATGCAAAGAATTGCATCAAATTCCACCAGAAGGAGTATGAAGAGGTTCGCCGGAAAATTTAATCCACAGATTATAACTGCGGAGGACTTATATTCATGGGATGAAATGATTTCCCCATTTTCCATACTCACTGACATCTTCACTTCCATGATTTGTGGTGGTGCTGGGATTGTTCTAATAGACATTAGAGATATAAAAGAATGTGTAGTAACTGAATCAAAAAGTATTTTCACTTTTGATGAATGCATAACTAGCGTACCTATCACCACTTCATTGTCGGGGATCACTTCGGCAGAAGTGATGGAAAAAGCTCTTCCTTGTTGCCTTGGAGGTTGTCGGTTGACTCCAAAAACCCTTGGATTAGGGCACTGATTTGAATAATGACTCGGTTCATTGAATTAAAAGCATTGAACAACACGTTGAGGTTCGAATGGAGCGTTCCTCTCCTCTGTCGCAGCTGCAGGTCTTTCTTTGCGACAGTTAAGAGCTAGGTTCCCTTCTCTTCCACACCTGATGCATTTCCTCATCCCCTTAAGGCAATTTCCAGGGTGCTTCTTTCTGCACTTTTGGCAAGTGGGGTGCTGGATATCCTTAGCATATTTGGATTTATCCATCGGAACACCAGAATTGTTGTCCATCTCATGCTTCTTATCCCCATGATACCCATGTGATTCTCAGATCTCCATTTCGACCTTGAGGGCACATCGGAAAATTTCCTCATAGCTTTCGAAGTCACAGATCGCCAATGCTTTCTGAAAGCTAGGCTTGAGCCCACCATAGAAGCAGTGAACATTGCATTCTGGGGAAATGACAAAGCCGGAAGCATATCATGAAAGCCTTGTGAAGTTTTCCTTGTACACTCCAACAGATTCTTCGTCTTTTTTCTTGAGGGAAAGGAAGTCCCTTTCTATCTTAAGCTGGAGGGTGCGTGGAAAATATTTATCGAAAAACATCTTCTGGAAATCCTTCCATTCCAATGCCTCAATCTCCTCCTCAGGATTCATATTTTTGATCAACGTCCACCATTGATCAGCTTCACCCTCCATACGATAAGAATCCATGAAAACCTTCTCTTGTTCTGATCATTGAAGGATGGAGAAGATCTGTTCAATGGATTTGATCCATTGTTCAGCAATCGTGGGATCAGATGATCCACTAAAAGTAGGAGGCCTTTGTCTCATGAAGATCTTGATAGAGACTTGTTCCTTCTGAGGAGGGGTTGAACATTCCTCTTGACCCGTGTTACTATTCAAAACATGAGTTAGGCGAGAGATAATCCTGAAAAATTTCGCGATTCCTACTCCCATTGTATTGGGCATCTCATTAGTACAGTCATCACACTGATCTTCACAACGGTTGTTAGCCCGAGTCCTCCTATTACCGGCAATTGGATGGGAAAAATTAAAGCTAGGGGTAACACAGAAAGGGTAATCCAAATAAAAAAGTTGATGACTTATAAATAAACTTTTATTTCCTTAACTCATGAGTCTACAGGCTTCAATCTTGACTTTTCATGATCTACTTTCTAACATATATTCTTAGGGGCATTTATTTTATTCCCTTAATAAGGGTTCATACTATGCTTGTTAATTTACTAATGAATATCCCTTGGGAGTGTCGTAACCAAGAGTGTAGCAAGGCCCATTTTCATGCACCGGTTCCCGTTCGAGTCTAGCTCAAAGCAGTGTTTTCGGGTTTTACCGCTAGGATAAATCTATGCAAGAGCCGCCTCTAACTGCTCGTATCCAGACAAGGATGTATTTTCTTGATAACCCACTTAATCAATACTCACCAAAACATAGGGACGTATTTATTGAACATATACTTGTATATAAGGCTTTACTAGGGTTTTCTAATCCAAATCCCAAAAATAACTAAACCTATCCTCTGTTACCAACTATGACAACCCTGCTTTTATTACAAACTTAAACATGATTTATTACATAAAACTTCATTTGATACAATAAAGAAGATCAAGAGGTTTATTTTCATTGGGGATTAGGGTCATTGCATAAAAACTTAAAACATGAAATACAACATTTTAATTGAAAACTTCCTTAACATGACCACTACATTCCCTCATACATAGCATTGCATGGGATAACCTGAGGACATGCATAAGAAAAGGGTGAGCTATGAAGCCCAGTAAGGGAATACACATGGAATAACATGAGGATTACAATACTTGTTAGACATTAGGCATATAAATAGAGAACAAGAGAAACATGAACATAAAGGCATGATAAAGCATGATAATCATAACATGGAAATGTGGCAACAACACTTAACATGGAATTAGAATGAGCCAAGGCTTATTGCAGATGAAGCATGAGTAAATTCTCATTGCACATGATGCACAAGTAAACCCTTGTTTCACTTGAATTAGCTTGATTCAACACTCATTTCACATGACATATCATGATATAATACTTTACCCAATGCATTGGAGCACTATTAGGGCACACCCTTCTTAAATATTTCATTTCATTCATAAGTGTGCCACATGGATCATAAAACATGGATTCAAAAAACATAATCATTTATTCCAAGATAAAGAAAAGTGTAATTCATACATGAAACTTTATAATCAATATGTAAATGTTCATAAAGGCGAATACCCTTGATGGATAAATGGGCATGGTATTCACAACACAATGACATTGGCTTAGAAAATCGGTGCGATTTCGGCAGCGTAACGACGTGACATAAGAATTCATAAAAATGGTTGATGAGACAGAATTGGTTATCTAATAATATTTATATGTAATCTAAAGTAAGTAGGTTAGATAGATATATATCCCAACAATTGTAATGGAATTTAGATTCATGATACAAAAGTATTTCTTGAATGTAAATGAGGAGAAAGAAGTTCCTTTCGGAATTTCGGCAAATTAACGGGTGTACATGGGAGGAATTTAATAAGAGAGAAAAGGGTCTCCCATCATAAAATCATAAAGAGGGAAGTATTAGGGAGGTGTTAAACCATACCGCAACAATTATAATTGAAAGTAAAAGGGAAAAACAACTTAAAGAAAATTGGAGAAAAAGAGAAAGAAAGAAAAAAAACCCTTACATAGAAGTTTGCTTCCAATGGCTGGAGAGAGGCCTGTGAGAGGATTCTTGGGAGGTTGGGGAACCTTGGGTGGATTCAAGAAAGAGTATTGCAGAGGTTGTATGAACTACAATGGCTTTGAGTGAGGAGGAATGGGAGATTGTGTGGGTTTATATAGGAAAGGTCATGGAATTATTTATTATTTAGGTTTGGGACCCCTTAAATTAAATTAATCCAAACCACAAACCATCCCATGGTTTTTGCCCATGTTTTTTGTAAAAGGGAAGAAGAAAAAAATATTTTATAAGGCCATGGTCCGAACTTCTTAAAATAATAGGGTTGCTTATGTGGAGTTGAGTCACACTCCCATGGAAAACAATTTAAAAAGACAAGGTGTTTAATAATTCTTGAGGGGTCCATTAATGCTTTTAAAAGTAAGTCAAACAAACCCAAAATCACATTATTTTAATTGTAAAACATATATTAGCCGAACATAAATATTATAGTATTTTATTACATCACTATTGGGTCATTATGATGTCATAAAACACATTATATATTTAAACGGTATTTAATTTTTACCAAAAAATTTGATTGTGTCAAAAAATTATGAAAAATTCACCGTTAGATAATTTCAACATCCTGATTTCAGAATCATCATTTATTTTATCTAAATAAATTTCTAATTATTTTAATTTTCACTTTTAAAATAAAAACCGACATTTATCGAAAATTCACAGGTGTTGACAGAAATGGGTTTCAAACCTTAATAAAAATTATAATTGCATTCATAAAATTATAAGATCATTTATATTTAATAAAAATAAATTTAATAATTATAATAATATTTTATTAAAATATTATTTAATTCAACAATCCCTTAATTTTAAAAAAATAGAATTCTTAATTAAATAATAACTAAAAACACTATTTGTACTTTAAAAACTACTTACAATGTATCAATATTGAACAGAAATTATATTCATTATTATATACAAAAATAATGTACATGAACATAGTACTATCGATTAGTTACATCACCCCTTAAAATAGCCGCATAAGTCCTAAGGGTAAGGTGTGCGATGGTGACCGACTCTTGGGGTGGCTCAGATAACATCGATCGAGTGGTAATTTCTATCAACTTCCACTTCTCCCGTAGATGATCCCGTTCGAGGTTGACATGATGAGGCTCAAATTAGGATTGGTCAAGAGCAAAGCCCAAGGATGCCACCTATTTTCTGAGCTCTGAAAAATGGGATTCATATGGGGAAATTCTAGTGGATGAGGCCATCGATTCTTTTGTCTGAGTAAATATGGATTTGTTAAAGCCCTATATTTATACTAATAATGTGATCACTATTAAACAGTTATATTAGCAATGGTCAAAATTCTAAACATAAAACCAAAAATTTGACATATTATATAAACATAAAGTGACATTTAATTAGATCAAGAGGGATTTCGATTAATGAATCTTTGGGTCGTTACAGCTAGTGTACATAGAGCAGACCTCAAATACTCTGACATAGAGTATGATCCTTTCTACACTTTGTGTAGTTGTGTTTTACACAATAAGCCTTATTGCACGGACTGTTTACACGGGTAATACCCTTGGTCAGAGGACATGGCATGTGACCCTTCTACACACCGTGTACCTTTCAGTATATAGATTGATCTTTTTGTCCACTGTTTCCTGGGAATGTTATAATTGGGTTAGTGCTCCTTTTTCTTGTTCCTCTGAAGGTCAGGTGTCATATACCAGAAATGACAGGAGCCGGTGTAAACTGGTCCTAATAAAATTAAATAAAGAAAGAAAGTGAGAAGAGTCAAGCATACAGGGGAATATTACAAAAACGAGTGTGCACCACCCTACACCTATCTGCCTCCACCAGTGGGGCACAATAGTCTGGGGTCGTAAAAGACCACATCTCTCCAGTATCAGTGATCCCCCACTCTGCCATTGCATCTGCCACCTGATTCTACTCTCGGTAGACATGTGAGACCTCCACCTGCATCCGCGCGATATCATTAAGGCATCCCACGAATTGCGGCAGTACATGCCAAGGGACCTGGCGCGTCTTGGTGCTCAAGGCATGGACCACGACCTGAGAATCAGATTCAATCCATATATGTTCCCAGTTAAAGTGGACATTGTACCTGATGACATAAACCATGGACCAAAGCTCCGCTTCAAACGTGATATCAGTTCCAATGGTGTGATGATAGCATCCTTTAACGAACCCACGGTAGGTACAGAACATGCCTCCGCAGCCCGATGGGCCAGGAGCACCCAACGCAGCCCCATCAACATTTACATTTAGGAAGGGTCTGATGGGTGGGATCCATCGAATATAATTCAGCATCTGAGGCAAGTGAGGCCGCCCCAAGACACCAAGAGTATGCAGAAATTGAAGATCTGCAACTGTGTTAGACATTGCCCCATCCTGCACACAAGATGCTGCATAAACATCTCTATGAATCGCCCTCACACCTTGCTGAACAGTGGGGCACAAATCAGTGAAAGTAGCAGCATTACGGGCTTTCCAAAGGACAGCAACAACCGCCTCAATGGTAGTCAAAAATAGATTAAAAATCTGTTCGCTGAACCTACCATGGGAAGCAGCAGACAACACTTGACAAACCAACCTGTAAGTGTCAATAGTCACCCCAAACATAGAACCGATGTAATCCCACAATTTATTTGCATGAGAGCATCCCACAAAAACATGCTGAACTGATTCCTCATTAGCTTTACACATGGAACACACAGAGGCCATGTGAAACCCAGCCTTCTTGAGAGCATCCAATGTGGGTAGATGATTTTTTCAGATCCTCCAGATTAGAGAAAACCGAGAAGGTCTGATGAAGCATGCTCTGTTATTCAATAACTATGATGGTGCGAGGGAATGGTCCCCACAGAGGGTCCTGTAAAAGTCTCTGCTATTGAATTTCCTGGTTCTGCTTTGCATCCAGGTCAGAGTATCCTTCTACATAAAGACGTAACCAGTTACTTCATGCTCCACCTGCACAGGAACACTAATAGAAGCAGATTGTAGCTGTGAGAGAAAACTGGAAATTTTCAAATTGGCTGCCTCAGGTGGCACATTAGAATCACAAGGAGGTTGTGTGATCCACCTTGTGCTCCATCAATTCAGTGTGTAATCCTTGCAAACCAACCAGCAGGTATCGTGCATGATTCTGACATAAGCCTGCTTGATAGAGGTCCAAATCGACGAGGCAAGGTGCCATTTGTGTCCATTTAAGAGCCTCATTGTGATCCTGTTTGGGAGAAATTCATCGTCATCTTCATGAGTAATCAAGATCCAAGTGAACTTCCCAATCAAACCATCATTAAACGTCCAGAGATCCTTGATTCCTAGGCCCCTAGCTCCACTGGTTTGATGCAGTCCTTCCATGCCACTATAACCATCTTCCTCTCATGTGGGGACCCCATCCATATGAAATTCCGTAACATACTCTGAAGTTCCTTGAGAAGACCCCTCAGAAATCGATAAATGGAGAAGAAGTAGACAAATTTCGATGTGATAACTGAATTCACAAGACAGACCCTCCCAGCCAGGGACATAGCTTTCCCCTTCCAACTGGCCATCTGATGAACAATTCCAGTAGAGATTCCTTCATGATGCTGCCTTTTCACTTTTCCCCAAAACAGTGGGACCCCAAGATATTGGAAGTGTAAGGAGCCCCTTATCACCCCAAGAAGTCTGAAAATTATGTTTCGTTTCCCAACTAGAATTCCATTTACAAAAACAATGGAAGAATTGTCTCAACTAATGGCTTGTCCAGAAACCTCCTCATAATGACTGAAGAGGGATTTAATAGAGGAGATAGTTTTCCTTGATGCCGGACCAAGGAGAAAGATATCATCAGCATAAAATAAATGATATGGGGCATACTCACTCACACCAGCCCTAATCCTTTTATAAAGACCCATTTGAGAAATATTATTAATACACATACTTAGGTAGTCCTCTTCCATGGAAAAAAGTAGGCCAGAGTGTGGATCACCTTGCCGCATCCCCTGGTGCAAGGAAAGAATCCCCTCGAGGCACCGTTGACAAGAACTGATAACCTGGAAGACTCTATAATGGTACATATCAGATTCAAAAAGTCATTTGAGAAGCCATATCTTCTAAGTACATCAAGAAGAAAGCTCCACTTAAGAGAGTCAAAGGCCTTGGAAATATCAATTTTGATGCAAAAATTTCCCTCCTTTGTCTTCCTTCTCATAAGATTGACACTCTCCAAGGCCATAAAGAGGCGCTTTTGAATGTTCCTCCCAGGGACAAAACCGAATTGATTCGTAGTGATAATTCCATTAACCAACCCACCCATCCTTTTCACCAAAACCTTGCAAATGATTTTGGGAATCGTGTTCCCAAGACTAACCGGTCTGAAGTCCTTGATGTCAAGGGAATTCTATTTCTTGGGGATAAGAGCAATGAAATAGGAATTCATTCCATGGGGCATATATGATTGCACAAATATGTCCTTAATTCCATTCACAATTTCATTCTGCAAGATGTCCCAATAGAACATAAAAAATTTATTTCTGAACCCATAAGGACCTGGGGAACTCTCAAGATTAAGGGATATGAGAGCAGATATGATCTCTTCTTTGAATGGGGGAGCAAGTAAAATCTGATTCATGTGATCATAAATACAGGATCTAATGTTATAAACCATGCGATGGATGTTGGACTACCCGTTATCAGAATATATACATTTTAAGTATTCAACAACAGCCTGTGAAATATCATTTTCTTCACTGTACAAGTGCCCATCAATGCTGATCACCCTGTTCCCTGCCCGCACCCAATTTTCCTTATGTATCCTGTTGAAAAGCTTGGAATTTCTATCGCCACTCGTTAACCATTTCACATTCAGTTGATTTCTAACCAGCCTTTCCTTTAACATTAGGACGTCATCCTTCCTATTATGGGACATTATTTCCTCTCTGGATATAGTGGGTCGCTGATCATGACAAACCTGAATCCTGGCCATATCCTCCCATGCCTTCCTGATGTCCTCATCAATTTTCGAAAAAGATTTTTTACTCCATTCTTTTAGGATCCTCTTAAGGTGCATTATCTTCATGGAAAGTCGGTGAAGAGGACTCCCAATCACTTTAGAATTCCATGCCTCCAAGATAATCTCCCTGCAAACTGGAGTCACAAGCCATCCATTGTTGAATTTGAAGGGAATAGGGACCGACCTTGTGAGCTGGGTATTAACCTCAATAACCATCAGATTTTGGTCAGAATGATTCTTAGGGAGAGTGAAACCAGAAACCCCATGAGCCATATCATGATCAACAATACAAATGAAACATCTATCAAGCTTTCTTGCTTGCTTCCCCTCCCACGTGTACCTACACCATGTAAAATCTGCACCAGCTACGGTAACTTATTCCAAATTACAATAGTCAATGCATTCCAAAAAATCAGCAGCCGCAACCCTATTAAAGTTTGAACCAGTTTTCTCCTCAGGCCTCAGTACTGTGTTGAAATCACCAATAAACACCCAGTTTGGAATCATCCTCCTAGAAGTGTCTTTAATATATTCCCATAATTCCCTCCTCTTAATATAAGAGTTGTAGGAATAAACAAAAGAGATAGAAAAATCCTTCCCAGCAAAGATGTAGTTAATCTGGACACTTTGGCTCCCATTAGCCCAGTAAGTAATCTTAATTCCATCATGCCTGAATACACATAAGTGGTCCATATGATATGCATGATGATTTTTTGAAATTAAACTGTATCCTAGAGAGACCCATTTGAATCCTTGCCAGTTTTCAAAGAGTAGTTTTGTTTCAGCAATACTAACAAAAATCGGTTTATAGGTCATGAGACAATATCGAAGGGCCCTGACCGTGCGGGAATTACCCAGTCCTTGACAATTCCAAAAAAGGATCTTCATTTCTTATTGTCCATGCCTCTTGTCAGAGGCCCCCATTTCCAATCCACCTGTATTTGTTTCTTCTTTTTCTTACCCTGACCACTCTGCCCTTGTTGTCCAGTAGTAGTAATATTATGAGGATCCTTTGCCGCCTGGCATGACCCACTGTCCCCTTCCTTCGGTGGGACAGTGTTAGCACTTTGCTCCAAGCCTGGACTAGCTGAAGCCCGGCCTGCACTCCCCTTCACCAGCTCGACCTCGCTTCCAGCATTCACATTCCCAATCATTTCATCACTGCCACCACCACTGGATGCAACATCGTTCACTTCTGAGCGTATTGTGCATTCATTATTCCTAGCATCTTTTTCAGCAACCAGACACTGATCCAATCCATCACTGGATGCATCAAATCCACCCCCTTCCATGGGTATAGAATATTTTTCAATACCTTCCACCTCATCAGCCCATAAACGGCCACCCAAGGGCATGAAAGTGTTCCCATATTTGAGAGGGGGGACACTGCCATCTGAAAACCTTCTTCGGGCATCCTTGGATGTTGAGATCTGGGTGAACCTCCCTCCTGGATCAGAATATGGATAGCCACCCAAACCTCTGCCAAATTCTTCTTTCAGTTTGGTTGATTTATCCCCCAACAAATTCTGCACATCCAGCTCTGCAAAGTCACACTGAGGCAAGGTGGCCAACACAACTACCACCTGTCAAACTTGTACTCCATTGCTAGGCAGATTAGTCCTGGCAGTAGAAGAAGACAATGTTGCCCAGCTCCACTTCCATTTCCATCATCCAGGACCTCAGAGGGATCTAGAGAATTGTTCTCCTTCCCTTTCCTTCTTTTTTACATGCTCCCTTCATGACCCTTCATCTTGAAAACATTTCACTCCTTGTTCCGTGTACACTCAGACGTCATATGCCCAATGATTAATCATTTCATGCCGAACTTAGGTTTCCTTTCATAAAAAATATCAAGCTTCATGCTATCATCCCTTGTGGTAAGAATTACCTCCTCCAACAGTGTGCTTGACATGTCAACTTCCACTAGGACTCTCGCACAGTGTCCAAGCCTATGATTCTCTGTCTGCCAGTCCATACGAATGGGATTTCCTACAGAGGAGGAAATGTCCCAAAGGATCCTCGGATGCCAATACAACAATTTGAACTTGTAAATTATAATCCATAACCGCGTATGAGAATTTCTGACATTCATAGGGTCAAAATTTTGATCACATTCCTGCACATTCATAAATCCAGGGTTCAAAAAGACCGTACCTGTGCTCCATGCTTTCCACTTACATTCATCCGTGGGGAATACCACATGGTAATATCCCCATCCCATTGCAATCATCCTCCAGTCATCAAAGCCCCATACCTCCGCAATCCTCTTTTTTAGATCCTAAAATTTCCACAGACGCCCACCGTTCGGGGTAACTAGCCGCATGATAATTGAGTACCGGAAATGATTTACCCGTCCCTCCACTGCTTCCTAGTTGGACATAACATGGGAAATCCTCCCCTTCCTTATCACTCTCCCAGGTGGGGGTGCTTTGAAGTCCGAGAAGGATGGTCCCACTACATTGTGCACCACTTCTGCAAAATTCCTCCTACTCTTCGCATGTTCCCTCGAAGAGACCACATTGACAATTTCATCTTTACTAGAAATTGAGATCATCCACCTGTGACTGATCAGCTCAACGCCTAGCCTCTCATCACCCACATTATCTGCCCGCATCCCCTGACTGGGATCAGGTTTCATATACATTCATATGAATATGATCCCTTTAGCAGGACTTTCTGAGATAAAGTCAGGTGTCCCTCTGAGAGGCCTAGAATGAGATCCTCTATCCATTCTTGACCCTAGGTGGAGTCATGTATCGACGTGAATATGTCCACGTGGAGATGATCCTCTACCTATTAAGTGAATCAGTATGAGTTTCCATATCCTCCAAGACCCAGAAAGTGATCCACATCTGTGTATCATGATCCTTTCCCACTCAGGAGTGTGTTATCCCAGAATGAGTGTATCTATCTCTCACGACTTTTCCTGATGGATAGTACATCTTGGACGAATGTCATCAAAGATATCAGACTCATGGAATGAGTTATCCCTGATGAGTACTTCGTTGAACCTTAGAGATGAATACCTAATGTGGTTATGTGGTTGTGTGAATTGCCTCTTTACTGTGGTTCTTGGTTTTGAATATATCAGGTTCTTGTTACTCTTTATATATGTTTAGTAGAAATATATTATGTAGAGCTGACTGTACCTTTACATTGTGTATTTCATTTTGGTTTTTTGGTGTCCTCTACTGAGTATATCTATAATCACCCCTTTATGAGATTTGACCACATGTGTCGTGTCTTGTGCAGACGAGTTCCCTTTTGACGGAGTCCAGGGTGGACCAGGACCTGATCGAGCATTTTGAGTTCCCTATAGGCCGAGGTGTTCGTACGCCTACAACCAGCAGTCCCAGTACCTATTTGTTCTTACAAGTTAGTCTTTGTAGTTGCAGACTATTTTTGTGGGTGGGATTGTATTCTGTCCCAGTTTACTTTCTGTACATTACTTTCGTTGTACTATGTTGGTTGGGTTTAGTTGTATGCATGCATTTTGTTCCATAGTGGTTTTTTCATTTCAGTATTTAGGGGTTTGGATATGTGTTCCTATATACAAGTACTTAAGGAAATGCCTCCCATGTTAGTAATATACCTACTCGGTGATGGTCATCAGCCCCTGGCCTATTGGAGGTGGGATAGAGGAGTCGTGGCATGGGCCCCACTAGGACGTGTCCAAACAGAGTGGTATCAGAGGTGGTCAGTTCTACCTTAGGACCATGAGTTTGTGATATTGGTTTGGGGAAACTGGGTTAAGTGTTTCAAAATCATCTTTCAGGATAGAGACTCCAGTGTTGGTGCATGCGGCTAACGTATCCATACACCAGTACTATAATAACTTTCTTTTTGACTCGGAACATGAAAACCCCAGTTGAGGGGATGTAAAATAATGGTACATTAATTATATATGAATGGGTTGTGTTTTACATGTCCTTTGTGTCATCTATCGAGATATACTCATTAATCATGGTACATCTTGTTTATTTACAGGATGCCTCCACGATGCATACCCGCTAGGATTCAGCAAAGCCATCACAAGGATGACCTCCTTAGTGACGAGGCTTCGATACATGGACTAGTTCCCCAGGAATTGCCTCTAGGTGGTGAACCAGATATACCACGACTGGTGGAGAAGCTAATGGTACCTGTAGTACGGACTGATGAGGGGCACAAGATGAGTGCGCTCTTGGAGTTCCAGGGACAGGGACCCCTCAGGTTATGAGGAGAGACTGGCCGTTATGCGGCTATGGACTATCTTGAGGCGGTGACTAGAGTTTTTCATCAAGTGAGGACACAAGAGGACTTGATGTTGATCTTAAGAGAGAGACTAGTTCAGGGTTTGGCGGGATGATGGTGGATTATGACCACATAGACTCATGACGAGGAGACTCTATCATGGACGGAGTTTGAGCAACTCTTTAGGGAGTATTTCTCTCCAGTTACACTGAAAGAAGTGTGTATCCATGAGCTTCTTAAACTCCAGCAGTGCAGTTTGATGGTGGAAGACTATTTATCGAGGTTCACCAACCTCTCCAGATACTCGATGGATATGGTCATGGATTAGTACATCAGAGCTCAGTCCTTCGAGCGGGGTCTACGAAGGGATATATGAGCTAGTGTCATGCCTATATGCATTTCGACTTAAGATGGAGTTCTTGGGTGGGATTTGGTGATTGAGAGCTTCTTGGAGGAGTAAAGATAACCAAAGAGACACAATAGAAAGCAGAAAGGTGTGGAGACCTCGATAGTAGGGAGCCGATGTGAGGCATAGGGATGAGGATGTGGGAGATGTCACAGGAGAACCCAAGACAGAAGATCAAAATTCTAGGGAACTCATGTGGGATCCAATCAACCTAGGGAGATGTTGAGTCAATAAGGTTTTCCTTATGAATTTTCCATTCCTTCTTGTTTTGAAAATCACAAAGACCTTACCTTTAAGAAAATCTCTTTTATAAGAAAAATTGCTTTTATAAGGAAAATTTCTTTTATAAGGAAAATCGATTTTGTAAGAAAAATTATCCTCATCATATTTTCATCCATATTTTTCTTAAGTATAAGATTCGGATTCATTTCTATTTTCTCGGAATTGTTTGAAACTTTGATATGAAGTATTCTGTTTTAGGATCCGAATTCCAGATGAGAACTGTAATAAATTATTATTCTGAATTCCCGATACGAACTCTGATTAAGTTCTACTCCGAATTCTGGATACGAATCCTTATGAAGTTCAACAATGAATTCTCATCACGAAATCTGATGAAGAATTCTCATTATTAATTCTGATGAGGAATTCTCACTACGAATTTTGATTCCAAATTCTCATTCAAAATTCACCTATTAAACAGAATCTGATCATCTTTGTTCTATACACTCGAAATTTATTTAGACTCCGAAAATTATTTTTGGTTAGACTCCGAACATTCATTTTTCTTACGTTGTTATAATCTATCTACTCTTTAATATTTTTTCTCTCACTCCAAACATTCACTCCGAATATTCACTCTGAACATTCACTCCGAATATTCACTCCGAACATTTTAAGACTTAAAACGATGTTGTATATTCTGTTTCACTTATTTTGCTATAAAACGATGTCATCTATTCTGTTATAAACTAACCGTTGGTTAAGTTACACGTGTATAGGTACCTCCGAATTTTAAGGAAAATATGACTGTTGGAAAGGAGGCCGACCTTGCGTATAAATAGGAGCTCATTTGAAAGAGCTCGATGATAAACTGATGACTGATGAATGACTTCTTCGACTTTCTGCATACATGTTGTTGAAGTGATTTCTAGAGAGAGAGGCTCTTATGAACTCTCAAAGCTTCGTGCGACTCTGAATGTTGGTGATTACATTCGAGGACTTCCGAGGATAGGAAGACAGAGGTTTCCAACACCATGAAGTTGAGGGATTCCTTGCTGAGGAAGACAGAGGTGCCAACTACCTTGAAGTTGAGGGCTTGCTAGGATAGCAAGACAGAGACTCCAATCTTCTTATGGAGGGCTTACCCTGGTGTGGGTAAGACAAACTTGCTTGAAAGTATAAATCAAGGGACCTTTATCCAAGGTTGTTGGATACCCTTCTCTTTGGGTTAAAAGACTTATATCTTATTACTTGTAGTTCTACTACTTGTTTATTTTCTGCTGCATATTGTATTTTAAGGAAAATATAACTTTCTTATACTTCCTTACTTGTACTCTGTTTCATTTAGATTCTATATGCTTTAAGGTAGAATCTAATATTGTAATCTTTTGTTATGTTTCAATCTCCGGAACCATATTTCCAGAACCTATTTTCGGAATCTCTTTCAAAGTTTTCATTTGATGTTAGAGGTGTTGTGAATTTTCTTTGTTTAACTTTGTTAAACATAGATCTTTTCTTTGCTTAAGGAAGAGACAATTATTCATAACTAACTTTAAAGGTTCCAAAAGAATTTTTAAAGTATACAATTCACCCCCTCTTGTATATTGAGCATCTACATCATTATTTCGATCCTACAATTGGTATCAGAGAAAGTCTCTGAAATACTTGTACTCACATATAAGTTTTTCTTGCTCAATTTATCATTCCAAACTTTCCCATTCCGAACTCTCTCATTCCGAACTTTTTTATTATGAATATTTTATACCAACAAGTTTGTGTGCCAAAGGTTGTTTAGTATGGCAGGAATTAATGTTGTTTCTATTGATAATCTAAATCCTACAAGACCACCAATCTTTGATGGTAATGACTATGAGTACTGGAGAGATCGAATGAAGACTTTTGTTATCAATACTGGAGTGGAAAATTTTGTTATTCTTACTGGAGATTATAAAATTCCTAATAAGGAAGTTAGAATTTTTACTAACCAGGAAAAGCAAGAGTATCAACTCACTGTACGCAATACCTTACTTTGTTCAATGAACAGAAATATATATATATCCAATTTTTTTTTTGTGAAGCAGCTAATTGTATCTGGAAGAAGTTAGAGGTTACACACTTTGGAACTTCTAAGGTGATTGAGACTAGGAGAGCTATGCTTAGAGCTGAATATCATGGATTCAATTTTCCGTATGGTGAACCAATTTTTAATGTTCATCTGAGGTTTAGGACTATCGTCAACAGCTTACAGTCTATGGGAGAAAAAGGGTTAGATGATGAAGCACTTGTGGATAAGATAATTGATATTATTCCCAATGAATGGGAATCCAAAATAACTGCTATAGATGAGGACATGAAGGTCACTCAAAATTTCTCTTGATGAGTTATTTGGAACTCTTCTCCAACATGAAACAAGAATGAAGAGAGATGCTGACAACATAAAAAAGAAGAATGGAAATGGTGATGTTGCTTTCATAAAAACATCATATCATATGAAAGCTAAGACACCTGATAGAGTAACCAGATCCAAGTCTAAGAAGATGGTAGTTCAATCAGATTCTAGTGAGAGTTAAATATCAGAAAATGAATTAGCAAATCTTGCTCGAAGGATGAACAAGATAGCTGGCCAGAGAAATTTCCAATCCAAGTATAAGAAAAAGGACAAGAAAGATAAGAAAGATGGAGAAGTTACTTGTTATGAATTTAATATAGATGGACATATTATACCATATTTCCCTTTGCTCAAAAAGAAAGAAAGGAAAGAAAAGAATTCAGACAGGAATAGAAAGAAGTATTATAAAGCCAAAGCTAAGAAAGTTCTGAAAGCTAATGATACTTGGAGTGTGAGTGGTGGTGACTCTTCAGATGAATCTTCTGATTACGAATCTTCAGGACATAAGAATCTTGGTCTTATATCCAAATTACCTATTGATAATCACTGTTTTATGGCTAAGGTACGAAATGATGAATCATTGAACAATGTTTCTTTAAATTCTAATGACAGTAAGTATTATAACTCTTCTGATGAAGAATCTTCTTTTGATGAAGAAAACACTTTACCTACATATGAATAAGTCTCTAGGTTTTCTAAACTTATTGAAATTGAGAATTTCAAACTCAATAAGAAACTTCATAAGGAAAACTCTAAGAATTCTATTCTTACAGAAGATATATCAGATCTTTCTAAAGATCTTGATAGGAAGAATGCTGATTTTGAAAGTATTTCAAAAAATCTTGAGGAAGTAAGTTCTGAGAAGAAAAAACATTCTAAATAATTAGAAAAAGTAATTTCTAAGAAAAATGTTTTTGAGCCTAGCTCTAGTTCTAAAACTAATGATTTGGAGGATAAAAGCTTGGTTATAAAACTCAAGTCTGAAATTTTTTCCTTAAAAAAGTGTTTATCAAACTTTACTCATGGTAAAGAAAATTTTGATAAAATGTATTCCTAAATACAACCTTTAAGAAATAAATCTGGATTTGGTTATACCCATGAAAAACCAATTTTCAGTAACAATTATTTTGTTCCTCAAAGTGCCCCATTTTGTACCAAGTGTCAATGTGGTGGTCACTGGGCAAAGAATTGTTCCTTAAAAAAACTCAATCTCTAGGATTTCACAAAGCTTATTTCTCTAAGAAGATGTGGGTTCCTAAAATTTTTTTGTATAGAAATATTGGATCCAAACAAGTTTGGATTCCGAAAGTCTAATTTTTCTTCCTGGTTTCAGGAAAATAAAGAGTGTACCAGCAGCAATACATGGTACATGGATAGTGGATGTTCCCGGCACATGACTGGTGATAAAAGCTATTTTAAAAATATTATCAAAATTAAAGGAGGAAAGGTAACTTTCGGAGATAATGCTAAGGGTGAGATTTTTGGTATTGGTAATATTGTTCTTTTAGGTAAAACATTGATTTCAAATGTTCTTTTTGTTAAGGGTCTTAAGCACAACCTCATTAGCATATGTCATTTATGTGATGAAGGTTACCTTGAGAATTTTAGGAATGATAAGTGCTTAGTTCACAATTCCAAGGAAGAATTTATTCTCTCAGCCAATAGGCATGAGAATGTTTACACCTTAAACTTAGAAGACCTCAGGAGTCAAGATTTACCTTGCCTATGTGCAATGGAAGATCATTCCTGGTTATGGCATAGAAGACTAGGTCACTGTAACCTTAAGAACCTATGTAAACTCTCTAAGAAGAAACTAGTTAAGGATCTACCGGAGCTTAGATTTGATTCTTTTGATGTTTGTGATCCTTGTCAATATGTAAAGCAACATAAATAAAGTTTTAAATCAATCGGTGAAGTCTCAACAACCGATGCATTACAGTTAGTGCACATGGATGTTTTTGGTCCAACACAAACTGGAAGTATTGGAGGCAAATACTATGTGTTTGTTCTAGTTGATGATTACACTATATTTACTTGGGTATATTTTCTAGAAAAGAAGTCTGAATCTTTTTCTTATTTCAAAAGTTTTAGAGCTCAAGTTTAAAATGAGAAAAACCTTCCTTTGAAAACTATTCATAGTGATCATGGAGGAGAATGTCAAAATTCTGATTTTGAAACTTTTTGTAGTAGAAAAGGTATTACTCACAAATTTTCAGCACCTAGAACTCCTCAACAAAATGGTGTAGTTGAGAGAAGAGATAGAATTATTCAAGAGATAACTAGAACCATGTTGTGTGAATATTCTATAGCTAGACATTTTTTGGGCTGAAGCTGTAAGTACTGCTTTCTATACTATAAATTGAGTTTTGATTAGACCTTTTCTTAATAAAACTCCTTATGAGTTATGGAATGGTAGGAAACCAAGACTATCCTACTTCAAGGATTTTGGTTGCAAAGTATTCATTCTAAATAATAAAGATAATCTACAAAAATTTGCACCAAAATATGATGAAGGAATTTTCTTAGGTTATTCCACAACTTCTAAGGCTTATAGAGTTTTTAATAAAAATACTTGTACTGTTGAAGAAACAGTACATGTAAAATTTGATGAGTCTGATCCTTTTGTTTTTAAACCATCCCAGCCTACATCCTCGGATGTGTTTTCAAAAACTGATTGTCAACCTTAGACAGAAGAATATTCTGATAAGGATAATGTTCAAGAAGATAATTCTGAAACATTTACCCCGGAAGACTTTCTACCCTATGTTGATGAACATGCTTTTCAAAACCCAAATCAGGTGTTTCTTAAGAATCATCCCAGTGATAGTATCATTGGTGATGTAAATCAACCTGTAAGGACTAGAAGTTCCTTAAGAAATGAAGTAGAACATCTAGCATTTCTTTCCCAATTAGAACCTAAAAGCACTAATGAAGCTTTAGGTGATGATGATTGGATCAAAGCCATGCAAGATGAACTAAATGAATTCAAAAATAATAATTTCTGGACCTTGGTTGAAAGACCTAAGGAAACTTCTGTTATTGGAGTAAAATGGGTTTTCAGAAATAAATGTGATGAAAATGGAGTCATAGTAAGAAATAAATCTAGACTTGTTGCTAAAGGTTATAATCAACAAGAGGGAATAGACTATGAAGAAACCTATGCTCCAGTATCCAGACTTGAATCTATCCGTATTATACTTTCCTTTGCATCATTCTTTAATTTTAAACTTTTCCAAATGGATGTGAAATGTGCTTTTCTTAACGGTTATGTTCAAGATGACATTTTTGTTGAACAACCTCATAGATTTGAAGATACAAAACATCCTGATTATGTTTTCAGACTTACCAAAGCTCTGTATGGCCTTAAACAAGCCCCACGAGCATGGAATGATAGACTCACTGTTTTTTTGCTTCAAAATAACTATGTTAAGGGAAATGCAGATCCAACCCTTTTCATAAAAAAAGATAAGAAAAATGTTTTGATTGTTCAAATTTATGTTGATGACATCATATTTGGTTCAACTTAGCAATCTTTGACCAATTCTTTTGCAAGTCTAATGAAATCTGAGTTTGAAATTAGTATGATGGGTGAGTAAAAATTTTTCCTTGGTTTTCAAATTTCTCAAAAACCAAAAGGAATGTATATGTCTCAACACAAGGATATTAAAGATCTTCTCAAAAAGTATGGTTAGGACAACACTAAGAGTATAAGTACTCCCATTGGTACCTCAAACTCTTTAGATCTTGATGAAACTGGGAAACCAGTAGATCAAACATCTTTTAGAGGTATGATAGGAAGTCTACTTTACATAACAGCTAGTTGACCAGACTTAATGTTTTCAGTATGCTTATGTGCAAGATATCAATCCAATCCTAAGGAATCCCACTTAAAGATAGTAAAAAGAATTTTTTGCTACCTTAAGGGAACCATGTATTTAGGATTATTTTATACATCTGAAAATAATTTTGTTCTAAAAAACTTTTCTGATGCTGTCTTTGGTGGATGTAGAATGGACAGAAAAAGTACATCCAGAACTTCTCATTTCTTAGGAGATTCATTAGTTTCATGGTCTTGAAAGAAGCAACATTCTATAGCACTCTCCACTGCTGAAGCTGAATATGTAGCAGCTAGAAGTTGTTGTGCTCAAGTGTTGTGGATGCAACACACACTCACAAACTATGGATTGAGTTTCACTAAAACTCAATTTTTGTGTGACAACACAAGTGCCATTTCCCTTAGTAAGAACCCTGCACATCACTCTCGTGAAAAGAATATAGATATTAGGCATCACTTTCTTACGGATCACACACTTAGAGGAGACATTATTCTTCAGTTTATCGGAACGCAAGATCAACTTGCTGATATTTTCACAAAATATTTGCCTTCTGATAGATTTGAATACATTAAATAGAAGTTAGGAATAATAACCATAAGGTAATCCTTCTTAATTAACTTTCTGTTGAAAAAGTCTCCTTACAGCAATAAACTCCTTTTCATAGGGGGAGTACATTTGATTGTTAGAGTAACTAAATTTTTTCAAAAGTTAGTTTTTTCAAATTTTTCGGAACTAAAATTCCGGAATTAAAATTTTCCAGAATGGATATTTTCCTATAGAAAACTTCTGGAATGGAAATTTTCGTATTGAAAACGTCTGGAATGGAAAATTTCGTACTGGTATTTTCATAACGGAATTTTCGTACCGAATCTTTCATAATGAGTTTTTCGTTTTCAAATTTTGTAATGATATTTTCGTACTGAGTTTTCCGTACTGAGTTTGTTTTTCATAGTCAGTTTTGGGAACTTTGTCTTTTCTTAGTAAAGTTTTTTTTGTAGTTTTCTTAAGAATGTTACTAATTACGAATAATTTTCCTAAGACAATCCGAAAGGTATGATTTCCTTACTCAAGTTTTCATAATCATACTTTACTTGCTGGCATTTTCTTATATTTTGTTTTCGGATTATAGTTTTCTTTATTCTTTGTTTTAATAAAAACCTCAAAATATCAGATTCAAGTTTTCTTGAGAATTGGTTTTCGACCATCAGATCTGATCTCAACTTGTCACAACAGTTCGACCAGATGAGGAAGTTGAACCGTTTTCTCGTTGCCTATATAAAGGGTAACCCAAATGGTCGTCCCACATCTATTTTTAAGCTCCAGTGTCCCGAAGCACTACCTCTCTATTTTAAGGCCATTCCGAACATCAGAAATATTCGTTCCGAACTTGTCAGAGGTCTTTAGATCCGAATGTCTGTAGAAGTAGCTTCTCAAGACATGTATTCCTCTAAGATGATTTCAAAGTGGCTAGTATATAGAGAAAGGTTGGTTCATCCTAATTTCCTCAACAAGTATGACTCTTTTATTTCCAATAATATTAATCTTAATGGATGGGAAGATGTTGCAGTGTCAAAACCTGGGAATCAAGATGAAGTGTATTCAGATTTTCTTATAGAGTTCTAGGAAACAGTCTCCTTTGTTAAGGAAGATGGCAGGGAGAAGTTGTCTTTTATGTCTTATGGTAAGACTTATAAGCATTCATATGCGAAGGCAGCCAGCATGGTAGGGATGAATAATGAAGTTGAAGACAATTTCATATCTCATGTGTTGTCGGATTGAAAGGGTAGCTTCGACAAGGAAAAAGCATTAGAAACTCTCGGACTGGAAGATGACAAGGCTCCGAAGATTGGTAGTTTATCTACAAATTTTCGAATTCTAGAATTATGGTTACAAGGACTTATCGTGCCGAGAAAGGGTGACAAAGATAATCTGAATAAGAGTGATATTTATATCCTAGATTTTCTGATAAATCTGAGGAAGTTTAATTTGATGAAACACATTTTTATTACTCTTGATAATGTGAAGAAAGGAAATCTGAGTGCTCAGATCTTGATATATCCATCAATCCTCTCAAAGTTGATAGTTCGGTGCCTTGAGTCTTTCATGGAGGCTTGCAAGTCTAAGCCATGAGTTTGCAAAATTATACGGGTGAGTGATGGTACACTCAAAAGAATGGATGTAGCCTTCGACAAGAAGACTGGTCAGTTTATTGATTTACCTGCTCAAGGAGAAACGGTTCCAAAAGTTGTTGATCCGGAATCCTCTAAGCCAGTAAGGAAGAGAATGTTGAAAGAAGTTGAAATTGAAGCAGAGAATCCCAAGTCAAAGGAAGTTCATTCCGCACCTCCAAAACCAAAGAAGAAGAAAGCTTACCCATATGAGGTAGTTGCTAAATGGAGGGAGATCAAAGAGAAGAGAGTGCAAGGGGAGCCTCAGTTTGTCTTGGATCCTACGGAGGCTAAGGCCTTGAAGGAAAGAACAACTGATGAGATATAAAAACAAGCGAAAGAAAAGAATATCAAGAAGAAGATGTCTGAGGCTGAGGTAGCTCAGGCTTTGTTGAAGTTCAATGAGATGGTTTCAGCAAATATTCCTGTTCCGAGAACCTTTTCTTTAGAATCTCTACTTGAGACTCCAGGAAGGAACTTTGTTGCTCCGGAAGAGGTAGTAGCTAATCCTGTTGAGGAAATAGAGCATATTGAGCATGTGGAAGAAGAAGCAGCTGTTTCTGAAGGAAGTGGTGAAACCGGAGATGTGTTGAAGAAAGTAGATGATTATAAGGGGACACCTTCAGAACATTTGTCGCTCCGAACTTCAGAAGCTGAATCTTCGAAGCTAGTCACTCCAGTGATGGATGAGGAGAAAGGAGAAGAAGAAGTAGCTTATCATGCAGAGGAAGAACAAATTCTACATGATATTTCTCAAATGGAGAACGTAGAGGTTGGTGCTCATAAAGTTACTGACGAGGAAGACAATGTTTTTAAAGTTTCAGATAGTGAAAAGCGAACTCCAGAACAAGACTCCATTCTGAAAAAGGACAAGGGAAATAAACTTGTAGTAGATACCCCGAGATCTATGGTAGTAAAGAGAATGGAAGTTGGTGAATCCTCTAAGAAGAAGGTTGAGTATTTTGAAGAACAAGATTCTCCAAGAAAAGTTTCGGATTCAGAGTCATCTTCGTTGGGGCATGACTTTGTTGTTCAGTCTTTAAAGAAGTTGGTAGGTACTATTCCGACTTTCTCAAGTATTGATTCAAGATGCCAGAGGCTCCAACATGCTTTGAATCAGAAAACAGACTCCATATCTATGGTTATGGACAAGTGTGTTGAAATAGAGGCTCAGTTCAAAACTTTCTTTGTCGGCTATGAAGCCCACAAAAGATCTTGCAAGAGGATGACTAGTTGGTCGAGAAAGACTGTGGAAGAGATGAGGCTCTTTGATGAATTCCAAGACAATGTGAAGGATTACTTTGAGACAGAATACAAGAAGATAAATGAGCTTACTTCATCCTTTTAAGAAAAGCTGACAGATGAAAAGAATTCCGGATTCAAGAAGTTAGAGATCTGAATGGGAAGATGAATTCTGTTTCTCAAAACTGGAAGTTTGAAAGGGATCATCGGATTGAGTTTGAAGAGAAATTGAAGGCTCAGGAAGAAAATATTAAAGCTCAGGAAGAAAAGTTTCATGCCCAGGAAGAAAAGATTGAAGCCCAAAATTCAAGAATTGTTGTGTTAGAGAAGCAAGCTGAAGAAGATCATAAAGACTTAAAGAAGATAAAGATTATTCTTAAGGGTCTCATGGAAAAAGAAAAAGATCCAAAATTAGACAGATCCGATCTTTTGTTGTATCTAAATTTCATTGCTGTTGAGATTTTCAAACTTAATGAAAATTTGTGCTTGCTCGTTTATTTTGTTGTTACTACTAATTTTTCAGGTACTTTGTTATATTTTCCATTCCCTTGAATTCTTTTTGAAAATCACAAAGGGGGAGAAGGAAAATAACTCTAATGAAAGGGAAAAGGAATCTTAACAAAGGGTGAGAAAGAAAACAAACTCCAATAGTGTTTATCTAAGGGGGGAGTTTCTCATTAAAGAATACATTCTTATTCATAATGAAAAGTCATTCTGGAAATCTAGAATACGATCCGTAGAGATTCAATTCCTAATGGGGAGTTATTCGTATTCATAAATATCCTTAAAGAAAAGGGAGATAAGCCTTAATGTTTTTCTTTCTTCTTAGAATTTATTTTTCGTAATGATGTTTGTGCTTTCCAAAAAGGGGGAGATTGTTGAGTCAATAAGGTTTTCCTTATGACTTTTCCATTCCTTCTTGTTTTGAAAATCACAAACACCTTATCTTTAAGAAAATCTCTTTTATAAGAAAAATTACTTTTATAAGGAAAATTGCTTTTATAAGGAAAATCACTTTTGTAAGAAAAATTATCCTTATCATATTTTCATCCATATTTTTCTTAAGTATAAGATTCAGATTCATTTATATTTTCTCAGAATTGTTTGAAACTTTGATATGAAGTATTCTGTTTTAGGATCCGAATTCCAGATGAGAACTGTAATAAAGTATTATTCCGAATTCCGGATACAAACTCTGATTATGTTCTACTCCAAATTTTGGATACAAATCCTTATGAAGTTTGACAACGAATTCTCATTACGAATTCTGATGAAGAATTCTCATTACGAATTATGATGATGAATTCTCACTACGAATTCTGATTCCGAATTCTCATTCCGAATTCACCTATTAAACAGAATCTGGTCATCTTTGTTTTATACACTCCAAATTTATTTAGACTCCGAAAATTATTTTTGGTTAGACTCCAAACTTTCATTTTTCTTATGTTGTTATAATTTATCTACTCATTAATATTTTTTATCTCACTCCGAACATTCACTCCGAATATTCACTCCGAACTTTTTAAGACTTAAAACTATGTCGTACATTTTGTTTCACTTATCTTTCTATAAAAAGATGTCGTCTATTCTGTTATAAACTAACCATTGGTCAAGTTACACGTGTACAGGTCCCTCCGACTTTTAAGGAAAATATAACCATTGGAAAGGAGGCCGACCTTGCCTATAAATAGGAGCTCATTTGAAAGAGCTCGATGATAAACTGATGACTCATGAATGACTTTTTCGACTTTGTGCATACATGCTGTTGAAGTGATTTCTAGAGAGAGAGGCTCTTATTAACTCTCAAAGCTTCGTGCGACTCCGATTGTTGGTGATTACATTCGAGGACTTCCGGGGATAAGAAGACAGAGGTTTACAACACCTTAAAGTTGAGGGCTTCCTTGCTGAGGAAGACATAGGTGCCCACTACCTGGAAGTTGAGGGCTTGCGAGGATAGCAAGACAGACACTCCGATCTTTGTATCGAGGGCTTACCCTGGTGTGGATAAGACAGACTTGATTGAAAGTATAAATCAAGGGACATTTATCCAAGGTTGTTGGATACCCTTCTCTTTGGGTTAAAAGACTTATATCTTGTTACTTGTAGTTCTACTACTTGTTTATTTTCCGCTGCATATTGTATTGTAAGGAAAGTATAACTTTCTTATACTTCCTTACTTGTACACTGTTTCATTTAGATTCTATACGCTTTAAGGTAGAATCTCATATTGTAATCTTTTGGTAAGTTTCAATCTCTGGAACCATATTTCCAGAACCTATTTTCGGAATCCCTTTCCAAGTTTTCATTTGATGTTAGAGGTGTTGTGAATTTTCTTAGTTTAACTTTGTTAAACTTAGCCCTTTTCTTTTCTTAAGGAAAACACAGTTATTCATAACTAACTTTAAAGGTTCCAAAGGAAATTTTAAAGTATACAATTCACCCCCCTCTTGTATATTGAGCATCTACATCATTATTCTGATCCTACAGGAGAGACGATTCTATTCGTGAGATGGTATGGGACATTTTGTACACATTTTCCGACCCGTTGAGCTGCTGAGTGGGAAGAAGTGGATGGACCACCGAGGCAGAGGCAGAGAGTGGAGAAAATAGACCAAACAAGAAATGGAAGTGGCAGAGGAATAGGGATAGATGCAGGTGCTGGCATGTGATTTGATTTACTTCCAGGACCACCCCAGGAGGTCTGCACCAGGCTTAGGGAGCTGGGGGACAGGGGCAGGGACAGATGCATGCGGTCAAGGCGTATGACCCAGTAACTCCTGGGATGATCTGAAGTACGATCTATGCATTTTATACTATAGCACCCTTACTTAAAGACACTGGTGTCAATCATTCCTTCCTTTCCACAATTATTGTGCGAAAAAATGATATTTGGGTTGAGCCATTGACTCAATCTATATGATTGAAGACAGCAATGGGAGGAGACTTGAAGATCACACACCCTTGCAGGTAGTGTTGTCTTACCCTTAGAGGTCAGAGTTTTGGTTAGAACCTCTTGGTGGAAGCATTGAGTCATTACAACATCATTCATGATATGGATTGGTTATCATGGGCGTATGCCCAGAATGACTTCTTTACACGAAGATTTTGGTGTGTCTGCAGAATTGGGATGATATTTTTATTTTTATGTGAAATAGAGAATTAGGTAGAACGGAATGGGTACATTCATTGAAAGGTGAAGCCGATAAATCAAGAGTTGGATAGCCTTACCTTCGGAGTAGTAGATATTGTGAGATTCCAGTTCCCATTAGTAGTAGAGGAGTACAAGGATGTATATCTTGAAGATGTTTCTAGACAACCTCCCTACTGGGAGATCGACTTCTCCATCTACATACACCCTAGGACGACACCGATTGCCTCACTAGCATATCGGATGGATCCCGCAATGCTTTTTGAGATGAGGGTGCAGTTGGAGGATTTGTAGGGAATGGGATTTTTATGAACCAGTGTTTCACCATGGGAAAACCCAGTTTTTTCTTTCAAGAAGGCGGATGAGAGATTGATGTTGTGTGTGGATTACTGGTGCCTAAACTAGGTGACGATGAAGAAAAAGTATCCACTATCGAGGATCAAAGACCTCTTCGATCAACAGAGAGGGGAATAGTGGTTCTTGAAGGTTGAACTTGGGTCAGGTTACCACCAGTTACTAGTGAAGGATAATAATATACCGAAGACAACTTTTAGATTCCACTACGACCACTATGAGTACTTGGCTTTGCCTTTCGGCGTGACGAACAACCATGTAGTGTTCATGGGACTAATAAACCAGATCTCGCAACTGTACTTAGACTGGTTCGTAGTGGTCTTCATCGATGTCATCCTTGTGTACTCGATGTAAGAGGAGGAGAACACGAGACACTTACGGATGGACCTTGAAGTACTCTGAGAGCACCAACTTTATGGGAAGCTCTCGAAGTTCCAGTTATGGATTCAGGAGGTCCACCTTCTAGGAAACGTTATTTCAGCAGATGGAGTAGCTTTGGACCCAGCCAAGGTAGAGGCAATGTCAGCATGGGAGCCACCTATGAGAATGACGGAGGTGCGGAACTTCCTTGGGTTTCCAGGATATTACCAAAGATTCATTCCTGATTTGTCTCCGATATCAACACCGATGAAGTCCTTGATCAGGAAGGGGAAACCCTTCATGTGGAAGGATAATTTCCGGCATGCATTCCAGTATTTGAGACAGTGTTTGATGAGTGCCTCGATTTTAAGATTTCCAGAGGAGGATGTAGAGTACGTATTTTTCTGTGATGCATCTGGGATTGGGCTTGAAGGCATCCTGATGCAGAGACATGTAGTGATATTTTATGGTTCAATCCAGCTTAGACCACATGAGAAGAACTATGCAACCCCTGATCTTGAGTTGGCAGTGGTAGTCTTTGCGTTGAATATTTGGAGACAATAGCTTATGGGTGAGCTGATTATCATCTACAATGACCAAATAAGACTCAATTACATCTTCTCGCAGAAGGATCTGAATCTGAGACAAAGGAATTTCCTAGAGTTCCTACAGGACTATGATTTCAATATTATTTTTACTCCTTCTAAGGTAAAAAAGGTGGAAGACGCTCTCAGATGGGGATCGAGCTCACAACTATTGAGTGAGGCGACAGAACAGATGGCCTCCTTACAGTTATCCTTCATGAATAGAGAAGATGCAGCTTACCATTAGTCAATGGTTGTCACCCCTCCACTCATACAATGAGTTAGGGAAGCACAGCTTGGGGTTGTCAACTGGGAGGTTTTACATAATCAGTTACCCATGGGACATGCTCCTGATGGATATTTACAAGGTGTGAGAATGCAGTTATTTTCAGAGGATGCACTGTTGTACCCGTGGAGTTATGAGAGGAGGTCCTAAGGGAGTTTTTTACATCCCCCTTGGTGGTACATCTCGGAGTGGTGAAGAGATACACTACCACAAAAATAGTTTTTCGCAGCGCCCCCCTTTATCAGCGCTAACGAAAAAGCACTGATAAAGGGGGGTCCCTTTATCAGTGCTCAAAAAAGCACTGATAAAGGGTGCCTTTATTAGTGCTAAAAAAAGTGCTGATTAATGGAACCCCTTTATCAGCGCTTTTTTTAGCACTGATAAAGGGTCGACTTCAAAATAAAAATTTTAAAAAAATATATTAATATATTAATATATTAATATAGTTATATTGTTATATAAATATAATATATAATTTTTAAATATATTTTAGATAAGTATAAATGTACATTTACACTTATTATACTTAATATATAAGATATTTAGTGAAAATGACTTCTTAAAAAATTAAAAAAATATTTTTAATTAATAATTTGATAATCATTATGGAGTAATAGTCATTTAATAACAATTTGAAGACTAAAAAATTTAAAAAATTTATAAAAGATCCAAAATTTGTTGAAAACGCAACCCAAACTTCAAACGGCCATAACTTTTGATCCGGGTGTCCATTTGAGCTCTACCACATATCAAATCGAAGCCTGCGACGAGGTCTACGTTGCAAGGTCTGGGGTAACCCCGGTGAAGTGTTTTTCGAGGCTAAAAAGGTTCCAGAAGGCCTCCAAAACTGAGTTTTTTGTCGGGGTACCCAGATTTTTTAACATTTTGTGGATTTTCAAACTCGTTTAAGGGGGTATTATTGGCTTTTCTTGGCGGGGACTGAATTTTTTCCAAGTTATTACATTCATATTGATATTATGTCTTTGAAATTTCATCCTTTTTTATAATGAACTGCTATTTATAATCAAATATATAACTATATGTACATATTTTTTATATATTCGCACCTAAAAATTAAAATTTTTAAATAAATAATTAAACGTATTTACATATAAAATATATTAGCTTTATCTAAATAATAACTAATATCCATTTTATTTAAAATACCAATATATGAATATTTATATACCTATATATTAATCTAACTATATATATATATTAGTCTAACTATATATATATATATTAATCTAATAACTATATATATATTAATATAACTACATATATATATATATTATTATTACAATAAATATTTATATTAATATCACAATATATATATTAATATAACTATATAAATATATATTCATATAACTATATATATGTTAATATAACTATATATATGTTAATATAACTATATATATGTTAATATAACTATATATATATTAATATAAATATATATTACTATACGAATAAATATAACTAAATATATATATATATATATAGATATATATTAATACCAATATATATATATTAATATTACTATATATATTATAATATAACTATATATATATATATATATTATAATATAACTATATATATATATTAATATAAATATATATTACTATACGAATAAATATAACTAAATATATAAATATATATATAGAGAGATATCATGAATTGGAAAGAAAATCAAAATAGAGTAGTGTTAAGGGCTTAGACGCACAGGGGGGAGGTCTTGAGTTCAAATCCTGGTAGAGGCAGGGGTGCGCGCGCATGGGGAATATTGTAGCAAGCGCTGTTAAAGGGTGGAGGGGGTGCGTAGGGTGTGTGGGGTGCTGTATAGGGGCTAAAAAGCGCTGTAAAGGGGGGGGGGGTTCAAGCGCTATAAAAAAGCCCCCCCCGATTGGCAGTATTTTTTAAAATTTTTTTAATTTTTTTTAATTTTTTTAATATTTTTAAATTTTTTTAAATTTTTTTATTTTTTTTTAATTTTTATCAGCGCTAAAACGAAAGCACTGATAATGGAAGGGCTGATATAGGACCCCTTTATCAGCGCTAAAAAAAGCGCTGATAAAGGGGTCCTATATCAGCGCTTTTCGGAGCACTGATAAAGGGGACCCCCCTTTATCTACGCTGGCTTTATCAACGCTTTTCTAGCACTGATAGAGGCCATTTTTAGCGTTGATAAAGGTCGTGTTTTTAGTAGTGATACCAAGATCTTTGATGAATGTTCTGGTGGTTATACATGAGGAATGAAGTAGAAAATTTCATTTCTCGATTCTTTGCATGCCAGAAGGTGTAGGGTGATCACCAAGTTATAGTAGGGTTAGCTCACCCCCTAAAAGTGCCATAGTGGAAGTGGGATGAAATATACATAGACATCATGATAGGTTTAATAGAAATGCCCAAGGGGAACTATTCCATCTAGGTGATCATTGATCGGCTCACCAAGTTGGCCCACTTCGTAGCCATTAGGGAGTAGAGTTCCATAGAGAGCTTGGGCACCTCTACATGTTGTATATAGATCATATTCATGGAGTCACTTCGACTATAGTCTCCGATCGAGACACCCTCTTCACATCCAGGTTTTGGAAGGAATTGCAGGAGGGTTTTGGGACTCAGCTACACTTGAGCATGATGTTCCATCCCTAGACCGATGGTTAGATGGAGAGGACCATTCTGGTTCTATAGGATATGTTGCAGGCCTATTTCTTGGACATTGGACATAGTTGGGAGGACAACCTACCAATTTGGGAGTTTTTATACAACAACATCTAGCACTACACTATTTGTATGGAACCATTAGAGGCTTTATATGGGAGACCCTGTTAGTCACCGCTTTCCTGGACCGACCCCGAAGAGTCAACACTCATGGTTCCAGAGTTGGTGAGTGAAACTACTTAGAAGGTGCAGATCATCCAAGATTGGATGAAGGCTGCACCAATCTAGAAGTGGCCTTATGCTGATAGGCAACGAAGACCTCTAGAGTTTGAGGAGGGACGCCATGTCTTCCATCGGGTCTCACCTCGATGTGGGTTGCAGAGATTTTTACAGGGAAACAAGTAATCTCCGAGGTTCATTGAACCATTCTAGATACTCCACAGAGTTGGTGAGGTGGCGTACCAACTAGCTCTTCCGCCACAGTTGCACCAGGTACATGATGTATTACATGGGTTGTAGTTGAGGGATGTACATGCATGACCCATATCACGTCTTGACTGGGGCGAGCTGGACATCGAGGATGGAGAAACCAATGCTGAGTACCTAGTGGAGATTGAGGATCAGTGGGAGAGGATCCTTCATGGGAGATCGATTCCCTTGAAGCACATTTGGTGAATGCGCGAGAATATTTAGGAGAGAATGTGGGAGAATGAGGCTCTGATCTGTGCCTATTACACACATCTTTTTGAGTTTCTTTTTTATGGGGTTTTTAGGGATGAAAATCCCCAAGGTGGGGAGAATGTAATTTCACAGATTTTGCATGTATTATTTTTATATATTTTATGGAATTATTTCGAGAAGATACCTTTCGAGAGCGTGCGATTCCGAGGCCCAAAGTGCCCGAAATAAATGTATGAAATAAATTATACTTTAAACAGTGTGCACAAGATGTTTTACTAAAGAAGTTGAATAACTTTTAAAATATTTCCTAGATCAGAAATATGAGCACACAGTTGCATTCAGAGAAGTGAATTTACCTTATGCGGGGCCTAACATTGACCGGAGTAGGTATTCTTCAAGGGTATGTTTTTGGACATTTCAATGGAAATAAAATAAATTAATAATTTATTTTATTTTAGATGTTTCATTTTTGTGCAACGACCTATTACTCCACTATTAATACCTGCTTATAGAAGGTTTATAGGGTTAGCTGCATTACCCTACAAATTGAGGTTTTCCTTTGGGGCTTAGAGGAGAACCCATTGGCGGACGACGATGTCATGATCGATCGACACATCCTGGATTCAACAATCCTCACCATCAAACGTAACGTGGAAACCAATCTTCGACCGAATCGAGGTAGGGGTTTTTATTTTAATTCTTCTTTTACCCTTTATTAGATTAAATGATGAACGTGGATCAACCCATGAAAAGTTTGATCCACCGATTGTATGTTCTTCTTATAAGGTTATTATTTTCATTTTCTTCGAGGATTTTGATTTGGAGAATTAATCCAAGCTAAAATATTCTGTTGATTTGAATCGCTCTATTTAAATCCTTCTAATGGGAGAAGATCGACTCCATGAAAAACAATGGCAGAGGTGCGTTCCTATTTTGTATATTGTTTTTCTACCTCCTCTTAACAACATGTTCTTCAGATTATTCATCCGGTTATTAACATCAGAATGTTGCGCGTCGGTTTCGCAATGAAACAATCCCAAATTGGATTTCCGACATCGCGATGATTCAACGATGGTGCGATGGGGATGGCAGCATATGAATCGACCCGATGTGGTAGAAGATTTCCTTCAAAAAATCTTCACGAGGATGATTGAAATGAGTTTTCGGGGATGATAGAATGCCTGAAACCTTCCAAAATATTTATGGAATGGAAGGGTGACCCTTAATCTTGAGTATTGTGATGAACAAATGGAAAGAATGAGGATCAGAGGATCCCCAAGGCATGAAGAAGAAAGTTGATTATTTATAGAAATTTTTTATCAACACGGCATGTATCCTAGAGAACATGTCGTGTGGGGTTGGCATCAGTGGCTATGGTTTGATTACATAACATGGTGAGGAACCCGATGCGCCTCTCGGAGGACATGGCCTGTGGGCCCCTCTAAACGGTGGCTAGAGCTTTTGGCGACAGGAAGCACAAACACGGTGTGTTCTCTGAATAACACGACATGTGGATCCTTACATGAAACTGACGTGTATCTCAGATGATACATAGACATCTGTGGAGTACACTCCATGTACTCCACCACATAGATAGATGATGCCAATAATGCGGGTCCCCCAGTGTACCGATTACATGAGTTGGCATAAATGGGTTGAGGCCCTGTATGGGAACATGGCTATTGTACATGGAGGAGAGCCGAGATACTCTTACACGACGTGTGATCTTTTCTACACACCATGTTGTTACGTTTTACACAACAAGACTTATGAAACAGGCCGTTGACACGGGCGGTACCCTGGGTCAGAGGACAGAAAGCGTGACCCTTCTACACATCGTGTACTTTTCAGTACATGGATTGAACTTCGTGTCCACAATTTCATAGACATGTTTTGTTTGTGTTAGTGGACCTTTTTCACATTCCTCTGATTTTCAAGAATCATATGAATTCACAGGAGTATGATCCTTTTAGTAGGACTTTTCGAGATAGAGTCAGGTATCCCTCTGAGAGGCCTGAAGCGATATCCTCTATCCATTCGTGACCCTAGATAGAGTCGACGATCGACGTGACTATCTCTATAGGGTGCCGATCCTCTACCTAGTATGTAAATCCGGATGAGTCACGGTATTCTCTGAGGTCTTGGAAGTGATCCTAATTTGTGTATCATGATCCTTTCCCACTCAGAAGTGTGTTATCTGAGATTGAGTGTATCTATCTCTCGTGTCTTTTATCGACGGTTAGTTCATCTCGGATAGACGTCATTAGAGATATCAGACATGTGGAGTGAGTTCAACCAGATGAGTTCATCGTGAAACCTTCGAACTAAATTTCTAGAGTTGGTATGCATTTGTGTGACTTATCTCTAAATAGTGGGTATGGATTTTCTGTATATCTGGATTGTGTTACTCTTTCTATATGTTCAGGATACATATATTGTGTAGAGGTGATGGTAAATTTACATTGTTTATTGAATTGTGGTTTTTGGGGGTTCTATACTGAGTATTTTTATACTCACCCCTGCACGAGATTTTCCAGCACGTGTTGTGTCTTGTGAAGACGAGCGGCCTTTTGACAGAGTACCAGGCAGACCAGGACCAAACCAATCTTTCTGAGATCCCTACAGGCCTAGCTGTTCCTATGGATACTATGAGTAGTCCCAATACCTCTTTGTGCTTACCGGTTGGACATTGTATTTACAAACTCTTGTTTTGGGTGGGCTTATATTCTGGACCAATTAACTTTCTGTACTTTACATTCATTTTACTCAGGTGGTTGGGTTTTGTTGTATGCATGCATTTTTTTACTTAGTGGTTTTTTCATTTCAACATTTGTGGGCATGGATATGTGGCATTTTTACAGGTACTTAAGGCAATGCCTCCCTTGTTAGTAATATGCGTACTCGATGCTAGTCACCAGACCCTGGCCTATTGGAGGTGGACATGGGGAGTTGTAACACGAGCCCCACTGGGACGGGTCATGACATCAACCTTGAATTGTGAAATAAAACCTCACCTATCATCATATCCATGGGTTATCAATGTGTTATGATAAGGTATATATATATATAAGTTTTATTGTTATGTTTGATAATTGAAATTTCAGTAAATACTTTCCATTTGAATATTTTTCTATATTCTTAATATTTATTAAAAATCCATGAATTTGAGATAATGGAAATAAATATCTGCCAATTTTTTAATGGCTACATATAGAAGAAAGTTTAAAGATATTAAATAAATTTTAAGCGGCCCAATTTTTTATTATTTTCGCATGGATAAAAAGAAATAAAAAAACTCAACATATTCAACTAAATTAATTAAATGTTAATAAAGAAAATGGTCAAGGTCAAATAAAATAATATTGTGAATTAGTTTGATTACGATTTTAAAACAATTTATTTTATTAAATTCAATTAGTAGTTGAAGAAAATATGGTTTCTATTGATATTAAGAATATAAAATATAATAGAAAATTATATTGATTATTTTTGGAATTATATTTTAAAATAATGCATGAGTTTTGTAATTTTAGGGTTCATTTTCAATTGGATTTTACAAAACATTTATACTGATCGATAATTATTGTTATAATAAAGACTAGATAGATCTAATTAGCAAGATGTCCCATTCATTATGTAGAAATCCCCCATATCCCTTGGTCCTCTTATTTAGGATTTCTCCAAATGAAGCTTATCTCAATACCATATTTAAACCCGATTCCCCCAAATTTGAAAAGGGTAGTTCCTCAAATAGGGTTTAAAATTTTGAAATTTTATGGTGTCTTTTAGATTAGAATACTGATGGTCATGATAAAATTAAAAGAATTATATTGCAAATTTATTGAAGAAATCATGGAAAAGAAAATACTTGAATAAAGAAAATGAAATAAATAAAACATCACCTTCCTCTTTATTTTACATAACCCTAGAATTAGGAGGGTTTAATCCCCCATAATAGCGATAACATAATAATAGGGATGGAATATTTAAAAACAATGAATAAAGAAAATGGAGATGAAACTCGGGTGGACCCTTCATAGCGGAACTTCTCACTCCAAGCTTAGTTGGAAGGATCTCCCGGACAGAAGTAGCCTAGCCCTCTATTTATATATCTCTAGGGGTGAAATTATTCATTCAATATCCTTATAATTGAATTAAAAAGTTTCAATTATGGGTCCTGGTTTCAGAGATTTTATATTTTTGTTGAAAATACCATCAAAGGATTTTGATTGGGTTTTTTTGGGAAATTACATCACATGTAATGGTTACATGATGGGTAAATTTATATTGCAATTTTCATCAATTAACTTCATGAATTCTTTTCCTTCTATATAATAATTTCACCAAATTTAATGATTAAATGATGAGAAAATGCTTTTTTATAGTTCATCATCACAATTCTGCTTTATGTTATATCAACATTCAACTTTAGAAAAATAATATCGCGTCGTGATGCATATTTAACTTCTAAAAATTTCCCCTTCCCCTTTTTCTCATTTAAAAAAAAAATATAATTCATCCAAATATGATGAAAACATCATTCTTATAGGAATTAATGATCATTTAAATCATCAAAATCAATGCATATTTATATCATAAATGTATAAAATAAATGTATTCATCAATATTAATATAATATATGTATATATAATGATATGAGTTAAATATTCAACAAATTTCAATTATAATATTTTCAAAATATTATTAAACAGTTTTATATAAAAGTATCATTCATCAAGAGTTATTCCATAGAAATCTATTCCAGTTTATTATACATTTGTAGAGGGATAATGTGGGAGAATTTTTTAAAATAAGAACCAACGATGAAGAGGAAGAAGAGATTCTATAAGACTAGTGTTATGATTATTATATTTTGTAAATTATAATGTTATAAAATGATATATATATTTATATATATTATATCAATATTCTATTAAAAAAACCATTTTAAAGAGAATAATTTAAAAATTCCTAATTTATTAATTATACATCTTTTAATTTTATTTTTCTAAAAACTCTAATCATGAGGATATTTTTTTTATAATTTTAAAATATATTTTTATAAAATTTTATCATTCAAGGAATTTTATATACAATATTGTGGTGTATTTTTATAATACTTATTTTATGAATGATCTATACTTTTTTAACAAAACAATTTTGGTCATGGTTATAGATATGTCTAGAATATATTATCATTAACATTGCATAATTTTTATCTATTAAATTTTCCAATCATTTATTCTTTAGTTATATGTTTTATTTTATGTATTAATGTGTAAATATGTATTTCTCTTAACATTAAATATATTTTCTATAAATAATCTTTATCTAATAATTATTTGATATAAAATTATTTTTTCTTGAAAATAACTTCTTTAGATTTTGAAAATATGTTTTAGTGAACGTAAAATGAAAAAATAAAACCCTATCTAATGTAACGCCCCAACCACAGTTACCCAGATTCAGTGCATTATTCAATAACATTGGAATGATAAAAAAAGATCATGTCTCTAAATAATGATTAGTTTAGAAGCCTTGGAAACACTAGATACATTCATAAGTTTTACATTACATTAGAAAATAAGAAGCTACAACATCATTGTCACTATATACCACACTCATATCCGCTTAGGATATCCTTGTAGGTCAGTCATAAAATACTTCTTCACATCTTGGGAAACATAAAACAAAGAATGTGGTGACCTTAGATGCTCATTAAGGACAACAAGATAGTGGAAACATTCATAAATAAGAAATATAATTTAAGGAAATGTATAAGGCTAAAACAAAATCCATTTAAACTTGAACTTCAGCATAATATGGAAAAGTTAAAATAAAATAATTCTATTTACTTATTCACATGGATATTCGACTATTCGAATAATCACATGCAATATCAAATAGCCACTTTCACAATGATGGAATGCATAATGCCCGACATTCATAATCACATAGTCAAGGCCTTGTTCCAAGACTAAAAATAAGATTTTGTCAAGGCCTTGTTTCAAGACACTAGTTTGTCTCATGAGACCTACCGATGCATCAAAGAGATATATAGGGCTCGACACGTCACTTACTAAGTCCAATGCATTCCTCGTATGAGAAGGTATAAACATGACATAAACATTCATATTAAAACTAGCATACGAAATGGCAATACTTTATCCATAAACCATGAATCGTGTAAAAATAACACATCCACAGTCAAACATATCACAAAACCTTTAATACAATATAGAAGTTCTGTATTATAATAATCAATATCAAATAAGCTTAAAATCCATCAAAGGATGTTGTCATAGATGAAATAAAGACTATTTGAGAGAAACATCTCTTTCTATTTTGAAAACATTTAAAAGTAACATAATTTTAAAGGAATCCCTTAATTTTGAAAATATTCATATAATATTTTAAGTGAATCTTTGACGAAGTTATAATGGCGGAAAATGGCCGCACCCGCCGTATAATCTAAAAAAACATTCATACCATAATTTTTTCGAAAAGGTGATAAATAACATTGTTTGGAAAACGACCAAAATACTCCCTTAAAAACATATAAGGTCAAATGAATTTAACCCATTTTCTAGTAAATAGTAAAAATGTTTTGAAATAAAATTGTAAGAAACATGGATGTGGATGATAAAGAGGTCCCAGTAGATAATTACGTATAAACAACCTCGGATAATAAAGTGATTGTGAAATTAACCGTTACCTTGTAAATTTCCTCAATAGAGGGTAGGTTAAACTCCTTTATAATAGTTAAATCATTGTTATTAAATTATACAAGATCCATATACATAATTATTATATCATATATGATGTTATAATATTTCTTTGATAATAATTTTTTAGTATTATCGTCTTTTCGGGTGTTAACTGATTCATTTTATTTTATATTTTTTCTTACATAAGCTGTGTTTGTTATGGATGGGTTGTATCTAATTAATATCCAGGATGATATCATGTCCTTCTAAATTATTTTTAATCATCAAATTAATATTATTCATGAATGGTTATGATGGGGAAATGAATCTTATCGCATTCATGGAGATGGTATTCCGTATGTACGCACGAGCGACAATATCATTCTTTTGATATTAAAATCGTATATAATTGGATTGTATATCATATATAAAGATTCATTATAATGTTATATTTATTATTTACATCATTTATAAACATTATTATAACCATATAAATGATGAAATGATTGAATAACAAACTACACCACGATGTGGAGACGGTAAGTCGTACGTATGCACATGTGGTGACTTTTTCATTAATAGGATGGATAAAATAACTAATATGGTTTTAAAATATTTATAATAACATCAAAGTATATATAATATACTGGATTTATTATTTTATAACGGAAACAACAAAGAAAGAGGAAGTGGGAGAAGAAAAGAACCTGAAAGAGGTGATGGATTATTTACCTCTTCTTCGGGTTTTTCCTTTTGATTTGATCAAAAGGGCTCCATAGGTTGGATTTACGACTACAGTAAGGCCACTAGAATAAACTTTAGGAAAGTTGATAGGATATTTGGGTAGGGGTTGTCTGAGACAAAAGGCTTTGAAGGTGTGAATTTGAGATAAGGGGAAGTCCCATCTCATAAGAGGAGTGAGGGGAACCTTAGGAAAAACATAAAATATAATTTTATAATAAATTAATATTAGGTTTATAATGGCTCCAAAGTGACTTATATCGAGGCTAGGGTGGGGATGGGTCTAAATCCTTTAAACAATAGATTTTATACAGGTTTATGTCACCATATTAAACTTATCATTTATATTTAACTCCTAGTAAAATAGTTTTTCATTTACCATGTCTCTTTGTATTTTTATATTGTATGGTTAATAAACATACTATAACAAGAAAAGAGAACCCAAATTTGTTCATTATTAATATATAAAACCTTATATAAGTCATTTTTAAGAACCATAGATTTTTTTGAATATAATATTAATTAATAATATAATATTTATTTTAACAACTCTTTTATGTTAGTTTTGACACTATTTGGAAATTAATTTTTGTGAAAATCATCACAGCATGATTACTTAGAAAAAAAAGTTAATTAACTCAATCCTAAAAAGTCATATTAACCTATAAAATTATTTTAATTCATCAAAAGTCATAATTTACATTTATTTGGGTATTTATAATATCAAATATTTTAATATTTCATTAATAAGGTAATTAATTCATCATCATTGTGTCCTAAATAAATTAAATTATTTAAAGTAAAAAAATTATAAATAAAATATAAATCTTTAGAAAATAATTTTATCTTTATAATGAATATTTATAGTCGAATTTATCTTATGTGTAACCCTATATTAAAAATGTTTTTGTTATTAAACATTAAATTTAATAGTTTTAACTCTTCTTTGAGTTAAATAATAATAAATGTCCTAATCTAATCCATGTGGACCTAAATGATAATATTTTATTCCTAAGGTTTTTGTGGGTTGAATTTCACTTATCCAATATAATTAAGACATGTGTTAGGTTAATAATAAAATAATTTTTACATTTAATTACCCTATTTACTTTTAACCGTGGTAAAGAAATGTCCAGAGTTATCAATCATCGAAAATTATTTTTATCTTATTGAACCACATTTTAATTACTGATATCAACCATGTCTCTTGGATTTCTTAAATTCAATTCACAGAAGTGACAAAATTATGTTTTATGCAAATTTTCAATTGCTCCTATGAGGTGGGTAATATACGGTAAAGAGTTTAATAAAATATTATATATCTAAACATATTATACAATGACTCCAATTAATTACATTGAAATAATATAGGTATTATGTATATATTTTTACCTAATATAAAATTAAATTAAATAAATAATTATTTAAATAATAATTCATTTTTAACCAATAACTCAGTGTTTTTCACTATTCATCAATAATTGACATTTTTCAGAAAAATACAAAAAATTCACCCTAAGCTAATTTCGATATTACTAATTCAAAACTGAAGTCCATTTTGAATAATAAAACTTATAAAATTTTAAAAAGTGGGTATTAGTATTCATAATGGCTAGTTTGATTGGTCTAGGTGTGTTAGAATATCGATGTTGCGTACAATGCAAGCTATTGCAATATTCAGAGGGAAACATACTATGGAAGGTTGGGGTGTTACATCCTAAATGTAAATAAAAAAATGGAAATTTGGTATCATATGTAGTGATGAGGAATGAAGATGGAACTAACAACATCAAGGGGATGCTGTCCTACGGGTGATTTTTCTAGTGGACTCATTGATTTTCTATGCATTTCCATATATTATTTTATTACATATGAGGTTATTATATTGAATAAATTCCTAGATTTTTTATAACTGAAACCCAAATATTTTTTTAAAGGATATTTAATTTTATATTAAATGATATTTTGAAAATGTAATATGATTTAATTTTTTGTAGAATTATTTTATAATGGTTTTTTCAAGAAAACCCAAGATTATTATTGTAACATCCCAGGTAAATAAAGAATATGACATTTTAATATTTTTTAATATTTTTAAATATAATATTAATATTATTTTAAATGGGATGCTATGTTTGATAGCATACCCAATACGCAACAACGAGTTTCTTTGAAATCTTACGTTGCACACTAATAATATAATAATATTATTTTTAAATGGTAGTTAACACTTAGCCGTTGTAATAGCGGGAATGAACATAACTAACTACAAAATGATTATATATGTTTGTTAAATATTTTTAAATTTATCCAATAAATGTTAGAGGCTTAAAATGCAAATTAATCCAATTTTAAGCATAAATATTCTAATATTCTTTAAAAGGTCGATTAACCACCTTTTGATAGAGAACCCTTTTTAAATCTACATTTTGTCACTTTTATATGTTATATTTGAAAAAAATAAAATCCTTCTTTTGAATCAAGACATAAAAATTTACTTTGTGTAAATATTTGGTATTTTTCGATAAAGTTCATATTTTAATGAATAGTGAAAAATGATGTATTTTAATTCAAAACCTCTTTTTAGTCTAATTTATTTTTATGGTCAGATTAGCTTTTTAATTTGTTTTAAAGTGGAATTAGAATATATTTTTACCATTTTATCCAATTTTGTTCATTGGAATTTATTTCACTTTGAAATTGGAGATAAACAAATGTCAATCTTTTGATAGATATTGTTTCTTAAAAACACTCTATTTTTTTGATAGCGGGAATTAATTATAAAATTAATTAATGAGACTTATATTTTTTTAATATGGAAAAATGAAAATAATTTTTGAATTTGGAATATCATATATATCTTAGGATGAATTTTGGTTATTTTTCTGAAAAACTTCAATTTTTGATGAATAGTGAAACCACTTAGTGGTAGTTAAAAAACAGATTTTATGATTATATGAAATTTTACTGCTTCTATGATTTGAATTTAAAAAATATGACATACATGGTTGTCATTAGTAAGTAATTGTTTTTCAATGGGATGAAAATAATTTTTAGTGAATAGAAACTTTTGAGTTTTATTAACTGCGATAAGAGGTAATTAGGGTAATTTAAGGTAAAAATAATGTTTTAATAATATTAAATTTCCTTGAAACATGTACTACACTTATTGGATGAGTCATGGACGGCCAATAAATTCCATGGGTAATTTTGTGGGACCCCATGGAGACACGTGGGTAAGACAGTGATATGAATACATTTTATTTTAAGTAAAAATAAAAATGTCACAAACATGAATTGTTTTAAAAAACCAATTTTTAAAAGGGGTTATAAAAGTTATATTTTCGACTTTAAATATTCATTAGAAATCTAAAACTATTTCCTATAACATGGTAATTGTTTTATAATTTTTAGACTTCAAATAAATAAAATTATTTATGACACAATGATGATGCATTGTTTACGTCATTAATGAATAAATTAAATAAATAAGAAGATAATGTTTAAAACAATATCCAAATATTTTCCAATTATTATTGGATGATTTTATTTCGAACATGGTCCCCCTTAACTTCAAATTTATTTATTTTTGGAGCTTTATAAACCGAATTTTATTTTATAATAAAATAATAGTTTCTAAATTTCCAAAAGAGCCCCTCCTCTCCCTTATTAAAAGTCCTCACTTCCTACCAGTCTTTCACACTTCTAATGCCCTTTTTCTCGACCAAAAACTACTCAAATAACCTCCCATGATCCATATATTAATATTAGAATCCTTACCTTAGGAATGATGCTCTTCAAGAAACCATTTTGGTTTAAACCAAGAAGAGTTACCCGATTTAAAGGTAATGTCTTCTTTTATGTTCTTTTTTTTATTTTGATTCTACAACCATATAAACTATTTTATTCCTTTATTTTGTAACAACAAAAGTATCTTAAATATAGTAGGATGTTTTCCTAAGAAGTATTCGAGCTACACTTACACACACCTCCATCTAATGGGTGAAGAACATACTATTTTTGTGGACGGCGAACTATTGCCTCACAAAGTGATGATTGTTCAATTATCTCCTACCACCTCTCATGGTGGCCATTAATATGTCACTATATTTATATATGATATATATTATGTTTATGTTTTCATTAATTTTATGTATTTTTCATTTATGGAATACCTTTATGGTTTATATAATAGATAAACACAATAATTTCATTTTAGGTAGTGTGGACTACCGCCTCCTCAAAGTGATTTGAATCGTTAATGCCATATGTGGGACGTATAAAGGATGGATTTAATTACATTATATATTATATTATACTATAATTATAATAAAATTTTATGTAATTTTTATTTCATTCCATTAAATATGAAATATAAATGAAAGTAGCATGCATGCGTACGTACGGCTTACCGTCTCCATGAACGGTGCATTTCATTTATTACCTCTAAATGTTATGTAATATTATAAATGCATTTATATACTGTATATATATAATATATATGATATTTACATCCTGAATAACATTTTGGAGATAATGGATATTTTATCACATGAACAACTTGTATATATAAGGAGTTAACTTTTTACTCAAGTACCAAATATTGACAAAACGACCGTTATTAACTTATATGATTACATAATTTTTATAAAATGGTAATAAGTGATATAAAAAAAACAAACATCAAAAAGGGTATTAATAAATTATAAATTAACTTTTGTTTATCATTCAGGAAGAAAAAGTAACATACGAGCGATTCAAGTTGGACACGTGGTAAGGGATCCTACCTCTCTCTTTTTTGGTACTCTCTTTTATGTCACTTCTTTTAAGATCCTATTTATTATGTTGGGGGATGTTATTTTATATTCCTCTTACTTTAATTTGTATGTTCATATGATTAGATACCCTATTTTATCTCATCAATACATTTTTGAAGTTTTAAGTGGCGCCGTTATGCTGCCGAATTTTCATAAGATATTTCGTATCTCACATTTAATTCCGTGAGATTTCCATTTTTAAGAAATTATTTATTTCATGTGGTGTCTTTTGTAATTCCATTTGATATATATTATCTTGATTCTATTTATATTCATTATATTCTGTGATTCATTTGGTTCTTATTATCTTTTTGTCGTATGACTCGATTTATTAGAACGAGCTAAGGGGTTTTTATCTCACTATTTATTCCCGTGAGATTCATGCTATATTTGTCACTATATCCTTTGATTGGTGTATGTAATTCCAATTATTCTACTCTTTGTGTTATATAAATTCATTTATGGGTATTTACATCAGCATTGTATAGTCCTTGTTTCATGGGGTGTACGTTTCGAATGTTACCCAAATCGGTAAGGGAACCTTTGACCCTCCTCTTTTTAAAAGACTTTTTTTTGTTATGTCTTTTAATTTACATCTTCTTATGTTGGGATATGTTCTTATATATCATAATTTCTCTAATTTTTTTTTCAAAGTGATGAGATACCCTTTTTATCTCTCATCAACTCATTTTATGAATTTTAATGTGACGTTGTTCGACTGTCAAATTTATCTAAGGGAACTTCTTTACCCAATTTCAATTCTTTTGGTTAATCCTCTACTTCTTGATTATGTCGTGATGTGAACATGTGTTCATGATGACTGATTATTTTACACTTAATATCCACTTATATTGGGTGTATTTATATTTGTCACACATAATTTCATAAATGATTTATCCTTAATCGAAGGATACCGTCTTTGTAAGTGACTTCGTCTCAATCTCCTTTTATTGATGCATCCTTGGATTTATACATGACATTATTGTACATGGTTTATAAAACCCTTTTGACTTTTCATTTCATTCAAAGGAAATCTTTTCTCTACAAAGAGTTTTACTAAACGACAAAAAGGAAATTTTTTTTTTACGTAAGCAGTGACAACGACCTTTTTCTCCGTCGTGAGTATTATTTGACCTTTGTCATCCGTAACAAGCCGTAATGTTCATAAAAAGAAAATAAATACCATATACACTTTTAATGTATTTTGGTATTGAAAATGGTTTTTATAATGGATTTATTATTTCAATATCTTAAATTTTTATATTGTTATTGCAATGTGGGAATGTTATCTTTCCATTATGCGTATGTTATGTGTTATGATTATGTTATAGTTCATGGGAAGTGTTTATTAAATCGAGTGGTTATGTGATAAACTAAGGGTGGGTGATCCTGAGATAGCTCCCCAATGCATTGGGCAATGCGAAGTAGTTAAACTCTATGGTTTATCCGATGTGATTTTGGGAATATACTGTGATAGGTATTCCATACATAACCTTGAGGGTTAATCCCAACGTAAGAACGTTATGAATTCCTCAAGTTACCATTATCTCTTATGATTTCTATGAGTTATTCATAAATCTTATGATTTCATGAGGTATTTTAAAGTGCTTATGTTTTATGAGTAATTTATGATTTCATTGATTTTTATGTATACATGGAATAATGTTTTCTTTCAGTGTTTTTATTTCCCTTACTGAGTTTCTTATTCTCATCCCACGTTTTTGAAATGTTTTTCATAGGTCAAGGGAAAGGTACATGATGTGATGATAATGTTAAGAATGTGCCAAGAAATAATCCATGTTTTGTTTCAAATAAGTTTCCTTTGATGGAAAAAATGAAAAATGTCTTTGGTGTAACCACCTTGTTTAAATGTGGAATGTAATGCATGATTTATGATGTAATTCTCTAAAACTCTAAACCTGAAAAGATCCTAAATGTGAATTATTCATTTAATTCAAGATAATGTAATGTTTTATGACCGGGTCTTTATAGTTGGTATCAACGGTCGGTTTAGATAACTTTAGAGGTTAGGGTATTCATTAAGCATAAGTGACAAGTTTTGTATAACCACAATGGTTAGTATATTAGATGGAGTAATTGTTATTTTTGAAAGTTGTAATGAGTTTGAGATAACTTGGATAAGTATATATTAGTGTTTATATTCCTCATAAGTTCATGATGATTTTGTTGATATACTCACACTTACAATTTTGGTTTTAGTAAATGGATGGATCTAGTAGGAAAAAAGGTGACAATGGGTTTGAAGGAAATAGTGGTTGTTCTCAGATTATGAGACTGGATGAAATGGGGGATTCAATGAGAAACCTCGTGGTTATTATAAACCAACTATCTGGAGTAATTATTAACCACCTGAACCTTGGTGAGTTCTCTAATGCATCATGTACGATAGAACCAGCTCGATGTGGATGTTCAGGTAATAATTATAATGGAAACCATTAGCATTTATATGATCCTTACTTTTTAGGTAATTAAGGGTTACTATATGTTATGATGAGAAATAAAAAGGCATGAGGTAAACTTGTGGGCAATATATGTTATGGTTATTTTTGATGGATTTATCTATTTTTGGGAATGTTATAAAATTATATAGTTTTTGAAAAATGACAACACACAGACCGTGTGACAACCCGTCATGTGAGATGAAGCTATGAGAATCGAACCCACAACCAAAGTGCAACTGGTGTTTATCTCCTACCACTAGACTACGTGAATTCCCTGGTTAGTTTGACTAATTATTTTTTTATTTAGATGATTTTATGAATCAGTAATATGTTGATTTTGGGTTATCTGGGGAAAATATTAACCTATCATGTAGGATATGTGATTAGGTTAATTACTTTTCAATATGAGACTTTATGAGTAATTGATGTTATTTGGAGATAAATGATAAGATTTTTCTTGGAAGACAATGTGATTAAATCCTTCAGAGATTTGGGTTTCAATCTTAGATTGGATTACTTTGACGAATTTTATGGATAACTTTTTGTTTAATGGTCATTCATGAACCTTGGGTTCTTTTTGTGGAATTTTGGAGATTAAGAGTAGTATTTCTTTTTATAAAGGATTAACCCTTTGGGGATTATCTGATCTTGTACTAATAATTTTGGTTTCGGTTAAGGTATAAATACATTGGAAATATATAGTTCATATTTTGTGGATTAGGTGATTCTCAAGAAGTAGATTATAACACTCTTAATGTGAACAAGTCTTTCTAAATACACATCTTTTGGAGAAAATATGAGTTTGTGTTATTAATCTAGTAGGAGATGAAAGTCTACATGAAAAGTAAGTATATTTCCATATGTTTTTATTCTATGTAGTAAATTAATTTTTCAAAATTATGAAATGGAACTTAAATGAATTTTTTTTGTTGGTTTATGTTTCCTACTATTTAATCAAATACCGTTTAAACTATCACATGTTTGTGATTTTATTTTGGTGAACTTTCTCCTAGAGATGTTTTCTATCACTATACATCAGAACATGATGGTTTTTTTCCTCCATATCCATGTTTTCATGAAAACCTTGTATCTATTGTCTCGGTTGACCATTGTACTTCTCTTTCTTTCTTTTAAAGTGATAGTTTAATTGACTCCTTTTCCGATGTGGGGATTTTCATGAAGTTTCTGAGCCCAATTTTAAAAAAGAAAGGACGCAATTCCAAAAAGGGGGGAAGGATGTAACATACCAGGTAAATAAAAAATAGGAAATTTTTATATTTATTAATTTTTTTGAATGAAATATGAATATTACTTTAAAGGGGATTCTATGTTTGATAGCGTACCCAATACACAACAATGAGTTTTTTTGAAATCTTATGTTGCACACTAATAATATAATAATATTATTTTAAAATGGTAGTTAATACCAAACTTTTGTAATAGTAGGAATGAACATAACTAACTACAAAATGATTATATATTTTTTGTTAAATATTTTCACATTTATCCAATAAATGTTAGAGGCTTAAAATGCGAATGAATCTAATATTAAGCATAAATATTCTAATCTTCTTTAAAAGGACGATTAATAGCCTTTTGATGGTGAACCCCTTTTAAATCCTCTTTTTGTCACTATTATATCTTATATTGGAAAAACTGAAATACTTCTTTAGAATCAAGACATAAAAATTTACTTTGTGTAAATTTTTGGTATTTTTCAGATAAAGTACATATTTTAATGAATATTGAAAAATGTTGTAGTTTAATTCAAAACCTCCTATTAGTATAATTTATTTATATGGACTGATTATCATTTTTATTGGGTTTAAAGTGTAATTATAATATATTTTTACCATTTAATCCAATGTTGTTCAGTGGAATTAATTTCACTTAGAAATTGGACATAAACAAGTGTCAATCTTTTGATAGATATAGTTTCTTAAAAACATGGTATTTGTTTTGATAGCGGGAATTACTTATAAAATTAATTAATGAAAATTATATGTTTTGAATTTGGGAAAATGGAAATCCTTATGAATTTGGAATATCAAATATATCTTAGGATGAATATTTGTTATTTTTATGAAAAACTTCAATTTTTGATGAATAGTGAAACCACTAAGTGGTAGTTAAAAAATAGATTTTTCGTTTAAATGAAATTTTACCTCTTCTGTTATTTGAATTTCAAAAATCCGACATACATGGTTGTTATTAGTAAGTGAAAGTTGGTTCAATGGGATAAAAATAATTTTTGGTGAATAGTAACTTTTGAGTTTTACTAAGCGCGATTAGAGTTAATTTGGGAAATTTATGGTGAAAATGAGGTTATAATAATATGAAATTACCTTGACACATGTCCAACCCTTATTGTATGAGTCATGGCCGACCAAGAAAATCCATGGGTCAATTTTTGGGACCCCATGGATCCACTTGGGTAAGATAATGATTTTAATACCTTTTATTTAAAGTAAAAATAAAACTCTCACAAACATGTATTATTTTAATAATAAAATTTTTACAAGGGGTTATTCAAGTTATTTTTTCAAATATAAATTTTCATTAGAAATCTAATACGATTTCCTACAATAGGGTAATTTTTTTATAATTTTTAGACATCAAATAAATAAAATTATTTATGACAGCATGATGATGTAGTGATTACGTCATTAATGAATAAATTTAATAAATAAGAGGATAATGTGTAAAACAATATCCAACACTTGTCCAATTATTATTGGATGATTTTATTTCGAACATGGTCCACCTTATCTTATACTTTATTGATTTTTAGAGCTTTAGAAACCAAATTTCATTTTATAATAAAATAATAGTTTCAAGATTTCCAAAAGAGCCCCTCTTCTCCCTTATAAAAAGTCCTCACTTCCTAAAAATCTCTCAAACATCTCAAGACCATTGGATCAGATAAACTCTACTAAAATAAGCTCCTAAGATCCCTCTCTTCATCATAGAATTATTACCTTAGGCATAAAGCAAATGAATAATACATTTTGGTTCAAACAAAAAGGAGTTACCCAATTTAAATGTAATGTCTTCTTTTATGTTCTTTTGTTTAATTTATCTTATACAACCACCTAAACTCTTTTATAAGTATATTTTTGTAAAAAAACAGTATCTTAAATATACTAGGATATTTTTACAAGAAGGATTCAAGCTACACTTACACACACCTCCATCTAATGGGTGAAGAACATACTGTTTCTGTGGACGATGAACTACTGCCTCACAAAATGATAGTTGTTCAATTATCTCCTACGACCTCTAATGGTGGACATTTATATGCCACTATATTTATATATGATATATATTATGCTTATATTTTCTTTACTATTCTTTATTTTTCATTTTTGGAAAACCTTTATGATATCCATAATGGATAAACGCAATAATTTCATTTTAGGTAGTGCGGACTACCGTCCACTCAAAGTGATTTGAATCGTTAATGCCATATATCGGATGTATAAAGGATGTATTTAATAATTATATATGATATTATACTGGAATTATAATATGCCTTTATATAATTATTATTTATTTCCATTAAATATGAAATAGAAATGAAAGTAGCGTTCACGCGTACGTACGGCTTACCGTCTCCAAGAACGGTGCATTTCATTTCATACCTCTAAATGTTATGTAATATTATAAATGTATGCATATAATGTATATATATTATATATATGATATCTAAATCATGAATATTATTCTGGATATAATGGATATTTTACCACATGACCAACTTTTATATATAAGGAGTTCACTATTGACTCAAGTACCAAATATTTGCAAAATGATTGCTATTAACATAAATGATTACATAATGTTTATAACATGGTAATAAGTTATATAAAAGAAATAATAAACATGAAAAAGGGTCTTAATAAACTATAAATTAACATAAATTTATCATTCTGGAAGAACAAGGAACATACGAGTGAGTCAAGTCGGACACGTGGTAAGGGATCCTACCTCTCTCTTTCTTTTCAAGTACTCTCTTTTATGTCACTTATTTTAAGCTCCTATTTCTTGTGTTGGGTGATTTTATTTTATATTCCTCTTACAATAATTTTTATGTTAATATTATGAGATACCCTATTTTATCTCATCAATCCATTTTTGGATGTTTTAAGTGGCGCCGTTAGGCTGCCGAATTTTCGTAAGGGATTTCTTATCTCACTTTTAATTCTGTGATATTTCCATTATTCGCCAATTATTTATAGCATGTAGTGTATTGTGTACTTCAATTTTATATATATTATCACGATTCGATTTATATTCATGGTATTATGTGATTCATTTTTTTCTTATTATCTTTTGGTTATAGGACTCTATTTATTACAACGAGGTAAGGGGTTTTTATCTCACTATTTGTTCCCATGAGATTCATGATATATTTGTCACAATATCCTTTGAGTGCTGTATATACTACCCATTATTCTTCTCTTTGTTTAATACACTTTTTTTATTGGTATTTACATAAAAATTGTATAGTCCTTCTTTCATGGGGTGTACGTTTCAAAAGATACCCAAATTTGTAAGGGAACCTTTCACCCTCCTATTTTTAAAAGACTTATTTTTATTAAGTCTTTTAATTTAAATCTTCATATATTGGGATATGTTCTCTTATATCCTTAATTCTATAAATTTTATGTCCAACTGATGAGATACCCTTTTTATCTATCATGAACTGATTTTTCTGAATTTTAATGTGACGTCGTTAGGCTGTCAAATTTCTGTATGGTAGCTTCTTTACCAAATTTCAATTCTTTGGGTTAAACCTCTAATTCTTGATTATGTCGTGTTATGAATATGTGTGAATGGCCTATGATTTTTTACACATAATATAGAATAATATTGGGTGTATTAATATTGGACACACATAATTTCATAATTGATTTATCCTTAATATAAGGATACCGTCATTGTAAGGGACATCGTCTCAATCTCCTTTTATTGAGTCATCCTTTGATTTATACACGACATTATTTTAAATGATATATAAAACCATTTTTACTCTTCATTTCATTCAAAGGGAATCTTTTCTCTATGAATCGTTTTACTAAACGACAAAAAGGAATGTTTCTTTTTTATGTAAGCAGTGACAATGACATTTTTCTCTGCCACGAGTATTATTTGACCTTTGGCTTCCTTAACAAGCCGTAATTTTTTTAAAAGGAAAATAAATACCACATACTATTTTTACGTATTTTGGTAATGAAAATTGTTTTTAGAATGGATTTATTATTTCAATATCATAAAATTTTATATTGTTTTTGTAATGTAGGAATTTTATCTTTCTTTTATACTTATGTTATGTGTTAGAATTATGTTATGGTTCTCGGGAAATATTTATGAAATCGGGTGGTTCTGTGATAAACTAAGGGCGGGGGAACCCGAGATAGCTCTCCAATGAATTGGGTAACGCGAAGGAGTTAAACGCTAAGGTTTCTCCAAAGAGATTTAGGGAATATACTATGACGGGTATTCCAAACGTAACCATGAGGGTTACTCCATACGTAAGAATGATATGAATGCCTCAAGTTAATTTTATGTCTTATGATTTCTATGAGTTATTCATAAATCTTATGATTTCATGAGGTATGTTAAAGTGCTTATGTTTTATGAGTAAAGATTGATTTCATTGATTTTTATGTATACGTGGACTGATGTTTTCCTTCTGTAATTTTATATCACTTACTGAGATTTTTATGCTCTTCCAATGTTTTTGAAATGTTTTTCACTGGTCAAGGGAATGGTAAATGATTTGATGATAGTGTCAAGAAACTGTCAAGAAAGAATACATGTTTTGTTTCAAATATGTTTCCGTTGATGGGAAAGAAATTAATAATGTCATTGATGTAATTACCTTGTATTAATGTGGAATATAATGAATGATTTGTGATCTAATTCTCTAAAAGTCTAAACCTGAAAAGATACTCAATGTGAATTATCAATTAAATTCCAGATTATGTAATGTTTTAAGGATGGGTCTTTATAAATATTCTTGGACAATATATTTAATAATTTTTTTTCATTTTTTATAAAATGAAATTATATTATAATTATTTTTATATAGTATTAATAAAATGATTTTATCCCCAATTTTAAAACCCCGAACTATGAAACTTCATACACAACCTATGTTTCTAAAATGATTATCACTTGATCTTTAGAAGTTATATATGTTTTTTTCATTTATTTAGTGGGATTGAGGGAAGATTTATTGTTGTTTAATTTTTTTAAACCCTGATATATTGTCAATTGTTTCCAACTCCTATAATAACTAGATTGAAAAATTACACCAGGTTTGTAAAGGACTATATATATATTTTTTGTAACTTTTTAAATAAAAACATATATTAAATTTTTACCACCAGATCTAAGAGTTTAGGTTCTAGGTTGTTAGATATTTAGTTTGAACATTAGGTATCACAATTGAATTTTTGGGATTAAGGATATCCAGATTTATTGATTTTGGTAATTTTCTTATCTTATGAAAAAAATTTAGTTTTTATAGAATATCTAAATGCATGAGGAAAATATTATTATCCTTTTATAGATTATGTGATCTAATTTAATATGATTTTAGTGCATTTGGAATAAAAAAATCATAATGAATTCTCATCATTTTTATAAAAATATTATATAGTTTATGGAACTTATTAAAGGATGAAATTATAAATTTCAAGTGAGTATATTTTTATATTTTTATTATTTTACTTGGGAAATTTATCCCTAAACTCTGGGTAGAGGATATTGAAAAAAACATCATTCTTTTTTATTAAATCGATGGTATTTTTTAAACCTCTTGGGATTATGGCATTGTGGTTGTGGATTTTCTCTCTATAAATAACATTATTGTGATAAATGATCTCTATAGATGTTAATAATTTTTTTTAATTAATATTTTATCGTTATCTATTTTTTCACTTCACAATAATTATTTCCCACTTGGAATCCAATTTATGTGTTATTTGTGGTTACCTTCATATTATCATTTCTCTCTTATCAAGAGGAATTTTTGTCAACACTGTTCATTACGTGGAATTTAAATAAATGTATTTTAAAATTTAAAACAAATAAATAACAAGATGTAGTTAAAAATTTGAGGAAAAATTTATTAAATATGGGGTGATGTAACACCCCGAGATTTAATAAAAGAAAAATATATTAGATTTCCTAGAAGTTACAAATCATAGATCTTAATAAAACAATGAAATATTATTATTAAAATATGACCATTACATTCTAGAAGTTGAATTTATAGATATGAATAATATTATATAATTTATTTATTTATAAATTCATAGTATATAATGAACTTATTTCTATTAATGTAATTTTATTTAAAAAAATAGGGTTTTCATCAAAAATGATAATTATTTCTCTTCGTGATAAAATATTATAATTAATTTATAGTGATTTGAGGAAATATATTAGATAAAATAAACATGATTTTTTAAATAATAATATAAAAATTATCTTTGGATAAATTCTTCTATTTTTCTTGAAAAATAATGACTTTTCTGGGAATTTTGAAAATTACCGTTTTTTCCAATACTGTCATTTCTATAAAATAAATTAAATATTTTAGAATCACATTTTTTAATTTATTTTTTTTAAATTAATATATTTATTATTAATTTATATTTGATAAATTTAATTAAATTTAAATCATATTTATACTATATTTTCAAAGAAGATGAATTTTGTTTATTAAAACAAACATTTTCTGAAAACAGATTTACCATACATAATGTTTATCAATATTAATTTATTATAAAAAACAAAAATGAGGAATAATTTATTTTAATGAATATATAATATATATAAAAATATTTATTTAAATTAAAATAATTATTATTACTTGTCATGGAGTTTATATAAACTAATCTTATTCATCACAGATATGTTTTTTTAAAAATAGATTTTTCCTCACATTTGAAGGTTTAAAATGAAAATAAATTCTTAACATTTTCTGTAATAAATTTCATAAAATGAATTAAATATTTGTAATCATAATAATATATACTATATATTATGGTCAACATATTTTTTTGGTCATAATGTGTAGTAAAAATAGAAAAAATCATATACCACTATTAAGGTACAAACATATTTATAGGTAGGGGTAAAATTATACGATATAGGTTAAAATTACCCCAAATATTTCTAAAATATAATTTATGGCCATATTTAGACCATGTATAATCTAATAATAAAAAATGGTCTATTTTAGATCCTTTTTTCATGAGAAAAATGTGGGTTTAAGTTGTTCTTTTCAAAAATTATATATATATATATATATATATATATATATATTCTCTCGTTCTTATTAATGGACTCCCACATTCGTCCCATATTAACATCATTATAGACTTTTTATTAAACCAATACCTACTGAAATACCATAATTAATTCTCTTCGCATGTACTAGATTCCTTTCTTGATCACAAGGTTAATCTTCTAAGGCCTTATGTACAATTCTAAAAAGGTGGTTCGAAGAAGTGGCATCATTCAAAACACATGACTTTTGATTTGTTTATTATTCCTCATTATTCAAATATTTATCAAACAGGATGATATAATTAAAAATTTTTGAACCATATACTACTATGTAAAAAGGTTAATGGAATAACTAACATCTAGCTCCACTTCCATAAAATGGGAATCAAAACCATCCTTCAGGTATACGATGGACTACTACCTTACAAAATGATGTAACTAATTTTTCATCATCGCCACTCATGGAGGGTTATAATGATGGATATATTGTTTATATAACAATAAATATCAGTCATAGGAAGACCTCTGACCATTTATTAGAATAACATAATATTACAGAAGGCAAGGAAAAAGAGTACACACGTACATCCCATCCACTTCCAAACAACAGTTCCAACCAGAAAAGAGAAAATACATATAAAAGTAATCATAATCCTCACCACATACAAAATATAGTGTATCCTCCACATTAGATGATTCCCACTCTGAGTTTTTATTAGATGGCTTCAAAACTGTTGTATACTTCATTTTGAGCTCCAGCTGCTCCACAGTGTGTTTTTTCCTTACATGATTGCTTGCACACATGGCTCTTTTGGAGTCAGGGGCATCCCCTTTTTGATTATTGGATGAAGACCTGGTGGATACCAGCTTCTGTAAGTAATAATTGTCCTTTCTTGACCTCCTCTTTGGAGGATCAGTCAAATCACCTTCACATTCAAACATCTTAGACTGACCACCTTGAACAATATTGCTGTAATAAGTTCTTGAAACACCTATATAAATCTCCTTATCACTATCAGAGAAATTCACCAATTTACCATTGAGATTCACAGAGATAAAGTGCCTGAAACCAATATCATTCAACACCAAGCCATATTTGATGGTTTTCAGATACTCTCCTCCAGTCATCTGAGAGAGCCTATTATGATCAATCAAAGAAAGGCATTGAGTGTTCACATTTCCAAATTCATCAATATTCGCCATCCTCAAGACATCTGCTGCATCAATTTTCGGATTACTGGAAACAATTTTCAGGTTCCAGACGTCATGCACTTGCGGATAAACCATCACAGTGGGTGGCTCCTCCAGCTTTAAGCCCGCAAACCTGTTTCAAGAAAGGATGTATCCACTCGGGGAAATTCCCTCAGCTAGTCCTCCTTCCTCAGAGTTTAGATTGCCAGAATCTGGTTGCACATGACCAGAAGCACCCTGAATGTAGGGAAGGTCCTCAACACCAAGATCATATTTCATCCATTCAAAGACCTGCTTCACTGTTGGATTCAATGAGTCTCGCACCTCCTTTATTGAATAATCCTGCATAATCACCACTGTACAATCTGTTTGGCACACCTCCCACTTCTTTCTTGTACCCAACATTGTTTCACCAAGGCATCCCCCCCCAACAATCACATTTCATCCTTTCAAATATTTATAATTATTAAAATAAAATATATCATTTAATTTATTACCTTTCCACTCAATGAAAAATGATAACATTGGATGTCAGTATGTGTGGACTACCACATCCCCAAAGCAATGCGATTCATTTTTCTTGACGAAATCACATTGAATATATATAAAATTATATTAAAATAAATTAAATGATATGTATGATATAATTATATTTATTTAATGAATTTAAAATACTTTCCATCGTTCCATAATGATCGTGAAAAAATTAAATAGTTAATTATGCGTATGTTCAACCTACATTCCCAGTGATTGTAATAATGATCATTTTTCATAACTATTTTTAATGAATGGTTTATTAAATAGCAATTATTTTTTTAAATGATTAAATAATGAGTTATTTTACCATTTTGAACTTACTGAATTATGTTATGATATATACGTTGAATATCGTCAAAACTTATAAAGTGAAATTAAATGACTAATAAATTTTGTATTGATTGGTAAGAGAATAAATAAGTTAAAAAATAATCATTAATAATGTTATAAATTAATTAAATAATCAACATAATTTTATTATATAAGATGATAAAGAATATACGTGACATGTCAGACTCAATGCAATATACACATTAACATAAAACCTCATTTTAAAGGTTTTAAAGATTTTTTTTCAAGATCATTATTTTTAATTTACAACTTATTATAAATGTTTCAATAAATTATTATTTAAAATTAAATGTATTATAATTTTTCATTTATAATCATATTTTAATTTATTTAAAATGTTTTTTAAATGGAAGATTTTGAAAATTTTCTATATGGGACAGTTTCATTTAATCAATTGTTTTAAATGTTTCAAAGATTTTTTTAAATACTTATATTTTATGTATATGATGTTAAAAATTATTTATGGAAAAAATTAATTATTATTAAATTGATGATAATGTTCAATTTTAACCATATTTTACTTTCTTTAAAATATTTTTAAAAATGAAAACTTTTATGGTTTTGTGTAAGGGGAATTCCTTGAAAAAATTATTACTCTAAAGAGTCATTTTTAAAATAATTTTCTTCAATGTCACTATTTAATAAAATTATTTCTCTTTTTTATATAGAAATTAATGATTAATAAAGTAAATTTTAAGTCTCTATTGATTCAAAGGTTTTATGGAATGAATATTTTATGTTTAGTCTGACTTTTGATATAAAAGAAAAATTTAATGATGTGTTTTACCATATTGGGATACAAAAAAAATTCCCACCACTATAAATTTTATTTTATGTTTGGATTAATTTACAATATTTCATGTTAATTCAATGAAAAAACTTCATTCAGTTTGTGGTTATTTTTCTAGGGAAAATTAGATTGAAAAGAAAATAAGTGTTTAGATAACTAAAAGTGTTTTTCATGTTGGTTTAAAAGATTATTAAAGGTTTTATGATGAAAATTATCATTAATATACAGTATTATTCAAGATATGGTCCTTAGAAATTGATTATATGATGGTTTCAACCCCATTGTATCAAAACATGCGGGCCTTATATAGTTTATATGATGGGTGTGTTAGGAAAGTTAACCAATGAATTTGGTAATTATTATATTCCCTTTATAATTATAATGGAAGTCAACTATATGGTCATTACAATTTTTAAGGGCTCTATAAGGTTTTGGAAAGGGTTATATAATGATGATGTCCCAAGAAACCTTTATGAATTTTCAATGTTTTCCATTGTTTTTTCAAAGAAATCATTTGATTTGAAAATTTATGAAAATTATCTTTTAAAAGGATAAATGATATAATTTTTCATAAAAATGTTTTTAAGGAAAAGGTTTTTCATGATTTTTCATGATTTTTACTACACTAATAGATTTCTTTTCTTTGTATCTCGTAATGTTATTTTAATCCCATACCTTGTTTTTAAAATGTTTTTCAAAAAAATTAAGGATGAGTAAATCAATGGGAGAAGTAAAGATGAATTTCTTGAATATTTTACTTGAAAATAAAACATGTTTTATTTTTATAGTTTATTATAACGGGAAAATTGATATCGATTGAATTTTTCTGCTTTTCAATATGTGGGATTGTTATATATGAGTTATGAACTAAATCTATAAAAAAATTAATGTTGATAATATCCTCAAATGAATGGGAATGAATTATTGAATTAAAACGCTCGATTATGTACTATATATTTCCAATTCAATATAAAATTAATAATCAATTATACATGGATTATTAATTACATCAAAATAAAGATAAAATAATTTGTACGAAAAATATATATATTTCAGAAAAAATTTTAATTATAGAAATGAATATTTACCTTAATAGATTAAATTAATCATTATTTATAAATTATAATAATAAAAATGATATATTATATAACCCACCAACTGAATAAACATTCATTTAGTTTTATTTATTTGGCAATGAATGTGGATAAATTCATTTTATTCACTAAAATAATATATCTTCTTCAGAAATGATTTGTAATAAAATTGGAGTGTGGATATTATTAAATATTTCAAAAAAATTCATATATTGTTTTTTGAATTGATATTCTTTTAAATTATCATATAGGAATAGGATTTTGATGATTTTTTTTGATTTTTTGGAAAATGTTGGTTTTTCAGTGAATAGAAAAATATAATTTTTTTTAAAAACAATTATTTATTTTTATAAAAGTATGGTTGTTGAAAAGAACCAATTTTTTGGATTAATATTAATTTTTTTGTAAGTATCATTTAATAATAAATAATATAATTCATTAAAAATAATTATCATCATTTTTAAATATAATGTAACCTCTTATTTTGGATTAAAAACAGTTTTATCTAAAAATAATTTTTTCTCGTGTATTATGAATATATAATAAAATTGATTTCTATCACTTTTAAAAATTTAATCCTGAAAAATTGATTAAATTATAGGAATTCTGTTTTTCAAAGTTGTTAAAAATATCCCTTTCTATTTTAGTCATTAGAAATAGTAACATAGGTAAAAATTTCGTCACCAAGGTAATGGTAAAAAAGGTTAAATATGGTTAAAACTATGAAATAAGTCTCAATAATTTTTTTATGTTTTTTTTTCATAAAAATACATGATTTGAAATTATGTCATTTCATTTCAACTTTTCTATGTTAATAAACATTATATTGTTTTTATTAAAGTATAATTATGAAAATGTCACTATATGGTATTGAATTTAGATTATATTTTTTTATTGGGATGAAATGATGTTATGAATGAATATATAGGATTATTTTGAAAATAAATAATATATATTCACGATAGTATTTTTTTGACGAATTATTTACCTTAAATTATTAAGAAACTATAATATAGTTCCACGAAAAGCTTACAAAAACAATGTAAAATCATTATATAGAAAAACAAAATAAATTGTACGTATTATAGTATTTAATTAATTTAATAGTTTATTATAATGATTATATAATTTTAAATATGTTTATCAATTAATTTAATTATTTCCATGATCCCGTTCATGTTATAATAAATTAATTTACAGATACTTTACATTAATGGTATTTTTTTGAAAAATAATATTTATTTAAATAATTTAAAAATAAACTAAAATATTTAAAGAGTACTTGTGGGATATAAAATGGATTAAAATTTCATCCTTGGATAATTTTTGATCCACTTATAAAAATTAGATGCTAATTTATTACAATGAAAGGGTGAAAATTGTGTTACCAATGTTTTGGTTAAAACGGTTAACAAGGGGTATACATTAAATGGTAAAGATTAAAAGGAAAATAAAACATGTCTAAATTAAATTATATAAAGGTATTTGACCATATAATTTGAATTTTTTTAAAATAAATCCACTTGTTTTCAATTAAAATTGTAATTATATTTATTATATTTTAATGTTCTTAATATTTAAAAATTTTCTAACTCCCCTAACATATAAAATAGAACCCAATATACTATCTTCCTAAAAAAATTAGCCATCTTTTGTTGAGAAACATCTTTCCAAAACTCACCAAAATCGTCATCCTCATTATATAGAGGCATTAATCTCATCATAATGTGGGATTGTAAGAGTATAGGATGGATACAAGTGGGGGTGAATTGTATTTTAAAATATGAAACTGGCTTAAAACCCAAAACCTATTTTTTTATAAAGATTGGAAACATAAATAATCTGATCATCCATTTATATGTATCAAACTAAGATATTTATAATAAATTATAGTTATAATTTGGGATCATAGAAATTCCAATAAAATAGATATTAGAAATATTTTTAATAAGGGAATTTAAAATGTAAATTGCATAGTGTAATATAAAACATGTTAAAAAAATTAATATGAAGTCTTGTAATAATGTTATATTGAATCAAAATATTTATAAAATATATTTTACTATTTAACTATAAGAGTTAACGAATTTAGAAATCTTGATATAAGATTTCCACAGATTTCAACCTAACTATATGGTCTCTCTTTCCACACTATTAAATCCCTCTATTCAATGATGGGAATATCTCTGTATTTCTTAAAAATGAAATCCCTAAATATGATTATTAGTAACAAATCCATATTATAATCCCCATGAATCCCTCAATCAGCATAATCAATATTATCTACCGTCCAATCCCCAATTCCATTTATCTAATACCTAATTTTTAAAAGTTTATTCAAATGAAAATTAATTCTATATATCTTACAATTACTCAATCATAATCCATAGAACACCACTCTCTTAATGATAAAAAATAATAAGAATGAGTTATTCATGAACAGTGATCTTAATTCATGTTGAGTTGCAAATAAATCAACTACCAACTCCTTGAATAATAACTTATTTATAATAATTCCTCTAGAGTTAATATTTCTAATAATATTATAGTTGTATTCAATGTACATAGTTGATAATCCAATGTAAACATAGTAAACACATATATTGTATATAATTTTCATTATATCAAATAAAATTTTATTGTACAATCCATTTGATAGAAATATTACCAAAAATCGGATTATAAAAACAATTCTTCCAAAGAATGAATTTTTTTCACTCCGATGGACAGAACTAAGGTCTATCTGATGGATTTGAACAAAGTTTAGTCTGATGGATATGGATACTGACAGTTTGTTGGATAGAACATTAGTCAATTAAATGTAAAAGACACCCATCATTCCGATTCACTAAACCCTAAGTAATTCTAATGTATTGGATTAAATAATATAATGTATATATTAGTATATTAAGAAAGTATTTTCACATATTTTAGAATTGGATGTTTTCTAACAAATCATTCCAAAATACAGGGGATGTACAATGTTAGTAAAATATGGTTTCAAGAAATATTTTGTTATTTTTAATACTAAGGAATGGAAAATTATAAATATTAAAATTTTGACACAATTAACTACCCCTATTTTGAAATAAAAAAACACAACACATTAAGTGAAAATTTATTAATATTGAAACACATTCAACACATTATTATTTTATGAAATTCAAATAAATTATACATAATAAATATCCCCCTTTTTTATATCAACTTCCCTTATAATGATATCTCCTTTTTGTTCAACATTTTACATCACAAAGGAAATGTTATTACTTTGAATTCCCCCCCTCAATAAATATTCCCCCACTGATATTTTTTCCCATTAAGATAATTTCTCGCGATATTTACATTGAAAAATGTAATAGGAAAATTAACATATTTTTATTAAATTATATAATGTATAATATGAAAAAATAACTATTCATTTATTATAAATATAATGAACAATGTTCCAAGTAAAATTAGAAGAAATTCAAACAAAATGTATTTATAGAATAAATCATACGAACATGATAACATTCTAAATGTTTGGTTGTTATGAATACAACATGATTTCATAATAATTTTTCATTATTTCTTATAAAACATCATCATAATGGATTTTACCTTCTATAATTCCTCCTGATTATTATCATATTTATCTACTATAGAATCAAGCTTCACTATTTTTACCTCTTTTATTCTTAACATATCATTCTCTACATTAAAATTGATAACCCCCTCTTGATGAAATAATTTTTATCATTTAGTCTCAGAAACACATCTTCAAAAGTTATAATTATTGAATTGTCATATTTTAACTTTTGAATATCTTCATTTATTTTATATATTTATTGGTTCATAGAGCCTATAATATCATTAAAATGTTCCACAATCATCAACCAATCATAAATTTCTGAAGATAAATTATTAAAGGGTTCATCTATATAAAAATATTCTTTCTTAACATCCTCAAAAAACATTTCATGATATATATAATCTCTATCTACATATATTATCCATAATACTATCTTATTAAACTTCATTTTCAATGATTTTTTATCTTGGAAACAATTTATCTCAAATTCATTCAAAACAACAGATTCAATGTACAGTTTCAAGGACTCTGATTTTTCATTCTAATAATCATTGATCTTATTTCATGGTTCATAAATTTTTAGAATACGATGCATAGATTCTATAATTAATTTCAAGGATTGAAAAAAAATGATCAACTCTCTTTTGAAAATCTGTTACTGAACAATCTGATGAATCTTATGAAGCATCTAAAGTTTCATAGCGAGAAGTCCCAACATCACGGTTATATTTTTGTTTAGAATTTTTTTCAAACAAAACGTTAATTACGTCAGACTCCCTGTCATTCTCAACATTGTCTTATATTTTTTCATGTGAATAATATCCTTTCTCTTCCTCAAACATCAAACATTGCTCCATAAAAACATCTAATACATGATCTTTATTATACTAGGTTAATAATAATGTAGAGGATGATAAAGGTGAATTCGAATATATTTCTTCTTACTTTTGATCTTATTTTTATATTTCTATTTCGTTTATATCATTCTCGGATTTCCTCACAGTTCATAAATCACACATTCTAGGATTTTGAAAATACTTTTGAAATTTATCTTATACTGAATTATTAACTTATTTTTGAACCGATTTATAAAATAACTTTTCTATTTGGGTTTCAACATCTCATAATTTACTCTTACTCTTTTGAAAAACTATAACAACTAACATTTAAACAAATTCGAACTCTATTGGTACAACTACCTTAGGAAATGTCTTATATAAAGAAGACAATCTTCTGGAACTGGGTAATGTTAGAGGTAATGATAATGGTGAGATAAAGGAATGTTTATTGGCTGATTATTTTTATCTAAACTTAATATACTTTTCCACCAGTATTTCTTCATCAAATATTTTCTTATACATTTTCTTCTTCTCTTCCACTTTCATTTCTTCATTATTTTTGATCTTCAAATCTAAACCATCATCCATATTACCTTTGAAATATGGATATCCTATAAATTTTTGGAACCTTATGATCCATAAATTTCTTGATGTCTATATAAAACATTATTTTATCTTTTTTTTGAATATTAGGAAAAGAAAATAAAAAACATATTTTTATACAAAAATCATTTTCCATCCTTTAAACAATATAATCATATTAAAAAAGTACTCATACTTATCATTCAACTCATTCTTGCTTAATGTTTAATTTACCAGATCATTCTTTGATAAATATTATATGCATGCCATAATACTAAGACTGATGATGAGAATCGAACAGATGTAGAGAAATAGATGAATTATAATGTTTCTGGACTGAGTAATAAAAGGATATTCGAGAGTCTATAACCAATTATGAGAACTATTTTGGGTCCGGGTGACTCAATCCCTTATAAAAAAGCTCATGGAGAGACCCTTCAAATTACAAGAATATAACAGCTTGGATTGAAACCATATTATGTTCCGATGGTTAATATTAATCATTGTATAATTCAATAAACACTCTAAAATCATAAGGGTTTTCTTAAGAAAATTATTCATCAAACTAATGTATTTTCTGATAACATAAACTTTTTTGTAAGTAAAGAGTTGTGATTTTGTAAAATAATGAATATATATAAAAATATTGAAAAGGTAATGTAATGTATATTTTAAAAATAAAAATTAATTTTACAATACCTCCCAGATTAAAAAAATACTTTTGGTACGAATGTTTATTTTGTAAGCTATTCATCTTTGTTTTTATAAAATAAAATTAATTTCATATATAATTTTAACCAAAAAATAAAATCTAAAGAATTTTAGAAACTATTTTTGAATACAAATAGCATTTATTAGAAAATTTCCATTTTTAAAAAATAAACAATATTTATTCTAGAAAAAAAGTAACTAAAATTTGATTTCAATAAAATAAAAAACTAAAATATAAAAATATAAAAATAATTGTTTAGAAATATTTATTTGAAAACCACAACATATGCACCCCCTTTTTCGAAGGACATCATTAATATATATATATATATATATATATATTTGTAAAAATAAATTAGATATGAATTATCATTTAATAATTATCATTCCAATATTTGGTTTAATATATTCATATCTTTTGGAACTAAGAAGTTTTGTAAAAATATATGCATGTTGTTCTTGAGTTCTGAAGAATTGTAAAATAATCTCATTTTTTGGGTGTGATTTTAATGTAAATGGTGTATTATATATATTTTCAATACTTATTACCATTGTGTTTGGTATTTATATAATGAAATAAAACTTGTGTTACCACACAATATTATTGTGTAACTATAACTCATGCCATAGTTAGTGAGTATGGGTTGCATCCAAAAAATTTGAGAACAACAAATTCCAACTGCGACATATTTATCTTGAGTTGTGGAAACTTATGATAAATGTTGTTTCAAACAAGACCAAGACACTAAATCTTCTCCTATGAAATTAAACGTTCTAGAATTACATTTTTCTCCATTATACTACCACCAATGTAAGAATTTCAAAATATTTTCAATTAAAAATCACTTCCAAAGGATTAAATTAATTTTAAATCCATTATTCCCATTAGATACGAAAAAAATATTTATTAACCCTTTAATGGAGATTATTTTGTATTTTCTATAAAATTATTATATAAGAATATAGAAAACATTAAATTTGGATAACTAGTTGTATGTATAGTAAGCTACCAACCATTCCACTATATGAATTTTGATAAAAATGTTTCTTCAATTCATCATTATCTAAAGAATTTGATGTTCTAAAAGGAGTACTTAAATATTTTATATTTTCATAAAAAACTTTTTAAGATGATATTTTATAAACATTTTTTGAGATATAAATGTTCTTTCTAATTTTTTGTGAAATTATAAAAATAGAAAATTTGTTTAATAACCCTTCATAATAATTTCAAACTCATGGTTCCCTACATATACTAAGAAATCTATTAAATAATTTTTAGTTAAACCAAATATAATTTCATCCAAATATATTTTGATAATGATAATACTTTTATTAATTTATTTTAAAAAAATAGTTCGATCTCAATCTCAATTAACAATGTTGTTTGGTAAAAAAAAATCATGTTAACCTTTCATACTAGGATCTAGGGATATTTTAAGCACATAAAGTGTTATTTATGATTAAAAACTCATATTTTATTTTATGTAATTTCCAAACCATGGATTTTTATACATAAACATCATCCTGGACATACCTATTAATAAATAAACACATTACAACCATTTGAAATAGATATAATTTCAGATATGATGCATATGATAGAAGTATAATAATAGCTTCATGTATAGATATAAGAGCATAAGTTTCTTCATAGATTTTTCTTACATGTTGATGATATCATTTTTCTATAGGTCACGTTTTATCTATACCTATTATTCAATTTTCATCGCATTTTTTCTTAAAACCCTTTTATTCCCTAATTATATAAGATTATTAATGTCATCAACCATGGGATAAACATGATACATTTCAAATACATTGAGTTAATATATTATTTATTTTTTTGAATCTTGATCTCCTAAATCCTCATCAAGAGTGTTGGGATCAAATTGAGATAAAAATAAAAATTCATTTATTTCATTTCATAAAAAACATTTAGTTCTAACTGGAAGATCCACATCAATATAAATGTTATCAATGGAATGATTCATAATTAAAAACTGAATTATAGTGTTTACATACTCTTTTCTTCAAAAACATATATAAAATAATCTTAATGTATAACTTTAGAAATGTATTCTTCAGATGTTTTCTCATTATAATAAATCCTCAATATAAGATGAAAATCTATTATAGAAATAACATATAAAGATGTTGGTTGAGGTTGTTTAAAAATTAGGGGTTGGTCACCATAAATTTAAAATGTAATTTTCTTCAATGATACTTATTTTTTTTAAAAAAATTTGATATTCCCTACTACTTGAATAATATCCTAGAAATATTCCTTCCTCGGATTTTCAAGGAAATTTATTTACTTTATATTTAGTATTTATAATGAATACATTTCATTTAGAAAAAATTTAAATAAGAATGTATTGATTTTATAACTACCCACAACTCATAAATACTTTTATTAATAATAGGTCTTATTAATAATGACTTTATTGTATTCTAGGAAGTACTAAATACATCGACTCAAAATTATTAAGAAAATGAGTAGTCAGACATTATATATATTGTAAAATCTAAAAGGCTTCCATTTCTTTTTTCGAATTCACCAATTTTTTTATTGAGTTCTAGGTGGTAAAAACATATATAAAAAATATATATTTGTAAAAAAAAATTAAAAATAATATTTTGAAAATGCTTCTCTATTGTCACAGAGAATTGTTATCAAGGAAATATTTTACTCATTTTTTACCTCATCTGCAATTTTTTTTAAAATCATCATACTTATCTTCTAGAAAATAGACCAATGTATGTCTATTTTAGTTTTCAACTAAAACATATACATTGTATTTTCCTCTGATACTTTTAGTTTTTGTATGACCGAATAGATCAATGTGAACTTACTATAAGGAATCAAAAATTCATACTTTGTTAATATCATTATTAAATAACTTATGTTTTTTTCCAATTTCACAATGGTCACAACTTATAGAGGTATCAAACATTAGATTTGGTAAATCCTTCTCTAGTTCATTCATTGATAGTTTATATAATTTTCTATCATGACCCGCCTTCACCAAGATGAGAGAAGGGACAAAATATTGTCAAACCCTTCCTTATTCAAGTTGAAGGAGAGATAATGACCCCCGAGACCCACCTTCAATAGGTCTAGGAGTGACGACTAGCACCACGGGTATAGAATTTCACACAAAATAGAATCCATTACCCTTTTTATTTAATAGGATCAGGAGATAAGATAGTAAAACCCAAAAACACAAAAACTGGAGGTAAAAGTATATCCAAAAGAAAACCATTCCCATATACATGTCCAGAAGTAAATTCTGAAAATGTACAAGGAAACTCCAAGAGAAAAGTACCAAATAAATGAAAATAATCAACATCAATTGTCCCAGCGTCTGAGCTAGTACAGTACCACACGATCCCTAATGTCCTCATGGAAACCTAAAAGCATTTTATATACATAGGGTGAGTATACATGTATACTCAGTTGGGAAAACCAAAATATCTCGTGCACAAGTGGGGAGGCCTTCTAATGCCCCATGAAAAATGGAGGTAACCAAAACACCCAGTAAGGAAAACTATCCACCCAAACTTCACCAAGAAACAAACCCCAAATAACACAAGTCAAGTAAAGTAATAGTAATAGAACATCAATATTTGGGGACCCCATGCCACTTTACCACTATTTATTGAAGAAATCCTACATGTTGAAGCTCTCTCGCCATTCTCACTGTAGTCCAAATGACATCTCCTGCCCGCACACACCTAGGATACCACAACAAAAAATCCTTCCCACAAACACCTAGGCTATCACTACCAGAAATCCCTCCCAAAAACACTTGGGCCATGACTACCAAACGTAACCACTCTCACAAACACCTAGGCCAGAATAACTACCACCACGCCCAAAAACACCTGGGCCTCATCCCAAAGGCTCTTGGGAAACACCCTTCACACACACACACACCTGGCCCAACCACCAAAATGACCATGCCTGAAGAATCTTGGGCTATAATGGACCTCAGGTCGTCACATCCTTCCAGAAGGATCTTGGGATACTCAGGAAAGGGATTAGAAAAGGAGCTAATAACCAGCCACTCATTAGACTATTGGGAAAAACACCCTCCCCCATAAAATGTGGGTGTTTGACACGATGTTCTCAATTGTGATGGGGCACAAATAAGAAACATAAGAACTAAAATATAAATATAGTTTACAATAACTCATCCCATCCTAGGGGTTCCAAAACTAGCCCAACCAAAAACAGCCTTGTTGCTATTCATTTATAAGAAGCAGAACACCCACAACCATGTTGCAACTCATTCCCAAAAAACAATTACCCATTGAACCCAATATTTTTTTCATTTTCAATTGATTATATTTATGTAAATTATGCTCTACTGGTCAACTAACAGGCATAGCCACAAGCTAAGGAAATGAAAAATGGCCAAACAGAAAATTAAGCATTCACACTCGGTTCTCTTGTAAAGTCATGACCACAAAAGAGATCCATGGGATACCTCAATGTACTGGAACAAAACCAAGACCCACCATATGGCCCCACATGACTTTGGATAAAAAAACCAACAACTGCACCACAACAGAGTATCCCACCCCCACCCATGTCTCTTGCCAAGCATCAACCATAAACCTCACCAGAACAGAGAAATTGAGTTTTTCAAATTTGAAACATGCCATTTATTTAGTTCTGTCTTTAGGTTTGGTTAACCGAGGTGATCACAAAAGTATTTTTATTATTTAGGAATCCATTTAATCAACCATGTTTATGTGATTAACCAGTTACCATGTCACATCCATTCAATCACGTAAATATCCAGAAAAACATAGGATCATTAGTGGACAATAAAATACCACCAACAACCATTATTTTCAGTGGGTAGAAGCCCATATGATTTACATCAACTAAATCAAGGATAAAGGGTATAACAGAAACACCGAACACACCCCTTCATTCATTAAAAGTACATTTATTGTCTTCATTAAGGTTTGGTTTCACCATCCCTGTAGTAATCATTTTCATACCCACCCCACATGATACACAGTAAAGAGAGATGAAGGAAAATCCCTACCTAGATAATCAATGATCGATGTTTATCTCCACGCGCCAAGAACGTGGGATGCGCGAATTATCGGGGAGTAACTTCGGGGACTCCCATAAATAGAATGAAAGGCTCTGGAACATGCGCACAACTCATCTCGGGAAAGGGGACTCCAAACACACCAAGGAAAGAAAGAAACCCTCTAAGAAGAAGAAGGAAGCAAATTCTAGTGCGATATAAGGATGAGATATTTTAGTTATGGGATATAAAGATCTGGACAGACTATAAATGCGGATCGTGGTTTCACAATGAAGTTGTGTGGTTACACACGATGGGATTAATTTTTATTTAATAATTCTCATTTGTTAGGTGGGGGGTTTCCATAACAACTTTGGGTTAAAATATTTTAATTAAATAGTGGAAAATGTGTTACACGAATCCACAATCAGGGTCCGTTGATGGTCTCCCCACGCATAGGAATTTAAAACATTGATTATGGGGATAAAAACGGCCTTGAAAAACATTCAAATGGATAAAAAGATATAAAAGTGGAGTTATGGGAAAAACTGGGGAACAAAAACCCGACAAGACCCTCTGCCACCGATCGGTGACACACAGATCCATTAGAGACTAATCTGTGTCACACTGATCGGTGTCACCGATGGTTGACACTGTAATGACATCCTGGAACCAAGACGCAGCCCTTACGATCCAGACCTGATGGGTCCAAGGCATTCCAAACACCATTTTTTGGAAAAGGGATGGACTAGGAGGTTCTGGGTCATTACATTAGATACTTATCGAACTATTCTAGTCCTCTAGAATCAATGATAGACCTTAATAGAATAAAGGGGTCTGAACAACCAACTAAAAAGATACCTCTCATGGACAAACCAACCCAAACAGCCACGCCGAACCCAAGGATCACATTGTCCCGAGACACGGATCCAGTAGTTCCTTCCTCCATGTTAAGATACTATCATTTTTGGGTGGCACTGACTCAACTACACAAGTTTAATCGCATCCACCTTAATGCGTCTTGATTAGGTATCAGGTCCTCCCTTCCCCACATATCATGAATTTTCATAACATTCACAAGGTACGGAAACATAACATCTCAAAAACCAACAAGGTCTGCATTACATCACAAACAAGTACAAAACAAAACAAAACCGAACTCAATATAGCTCTCGTTATTGGGCGCGTATATGTGCCTCTCATTCCTAGGAAATCACTTCGAGGCCACTGTACCTCCACAAAGCACGAACCAAAGGGATGGTTCATCTATGAATAACTTTATCCTTTATATCCTCATTCCTCACTGGTCTCTACACAAATTTAGCATTGCCCCCCTCTATCCAACTCTACCCAATCAATGACATGGGTGTCATCGTGTAGATATCGGCGAAAATGGGAGACATAGAAAAAGTCATGGATCCATATTGTCTAAGGTGATAAAGCCAGCTGATATGCCACCTCACCAACTCACCCCAACACTTTGAATGGCCTGATGATCATAAGAGAGAGATTTTCCCTCTTGTTGAACTATCACTGCCCACATCGAGGGGAATCCTTCAAGAATAGATGGTCTCCAACCATGAACTCCAAGGGCCTCCTCCAATGATCAGAATACAACTTATTTTGTTCATGGGATACCTTCATCTTCTCATGCACAAGATGAACCTTCTCCATTGTGATCTGCACTACCTCTGGGCTAAGAACACCTGCCTCCCCAACCTCGGTCTAGCACATAGGTGAAAGACACGACATCCCGTACAAGGCATAAAATGGTTACATGCCAATTGTAGAGTGATATCTATTATGGTAGACAAACTATAATAAGGGAAAATGTCATTCCCATGATCCCCTGAAGTCCAAAACACATGCCCGTAGTATATGCTCTATTGTTTGGATTGTTCGCTATGTCTGCCCATTTGTTTGGGGGTGGAAAGCAGCGCTGAGACGTATCTGGGTGCCAAAGGAATGCTCCGAAGCCCTCCATACTCGTGAGGTAAACCATGAATCCCAATCCAAGACTATGGACCTTGTAACTCCATGAAAATACACTACCACATCTATGTATTTCGGTGCTAAGGCATCCACCGCACATGATTCCTTGATCACCAGAAAGTGGGTTGATTTCGTTAATCGGTCTACCACTACCTAGATGGAATCACATCCTCCTTGACGCCTGGGTAGTCATATGAATAAATCCATTGATATTTCATCCCACTCCCTCTCAGCGGATCTAAAGGTTGCAACAAACCTCTTGGGACATGGTGTTCAGCCTTCACCTGCTGACACACTAGGAACCTTGCCACGAACTCCGCTACTTCTTGTTTCACCCTGGGCCACCAAAAATGTTCCCTCGGGCCTTTGTATCTCCTAGAAACTCTATGGTGTGCTGCTACTTGTGAGTTATGGAACTCATGGAGAACTCCCATGTGCATCATCTTAGGGACAAACAACTTCCCTCGGAAAAGAATCTAATTCAGACCATCCTCTGACCACCCTTCCAGAGCATTGTCTTGGCTAACCCGATCGCTCATCAAGTCACTTTCTATGTCTCCCCACTGAGATTCCTCCACCTGAAGCAGTAGAGAGGGAATCAATGTCATCTGAAACAGACAACATCCACCACCATCCTCTCTTACATCCAGGTGTAGGGAACCCAACTGCTTCATTTCCATCCAAACATCCACAGATTCTTGAAGGACCTCCCTCCGTGACTTCCGGCCCAAGGAATTAGCCACAACATTCCCCTTACTTTTAGTGTTAGAGATATCTAAGTTGTAGTCTTCAAGAAGATCAAACAACCTTCATTTCCAAAGGTTCATGTCCCACTTCTCATGTCATGAACAGACACTTAGACAATTTCGAAGAGAGCTGGTGGTGTCAAAGGATTTCCAAGATCATCCTAAGGTGCTTAGTATTTTCTTCCTCTAATCTTGAGTAGATAAAAATGTCATCAAAGAGAACAATGAAGAACTGGTCTAGAAACTCATGGGAAATAGAGTTCATGAGGCCCATGAAGGCAGCAGGTGTATTCGTAACACCGAACGTCATGACTACGAACTCAATGTGACAATACCTGCACCTGAAAGAAGTCTTTGAAATATCACTATCTTTCACACCTAACAGGTGATACCCAGACCACAGATCGATCGTAGAGAACCTACCTTATCCCCTCAACTGGTCAAAGAGATTTTCTATCCCCAGGAGAGAGTAAAAATTCTTTTCTGTTACCTGATTCAGCCTCCGATAGTCTATGCATAGCCACAAAACACCATCTTCCTTCTTCGCGAAAAAGACTAGAGCACACCATGGCATCACACTGGGTCATAAAAACCCCTTCTTCATCATATCGTAAATCTGAATCCACAACTCTCGCAACTCATAAGGCACAATCAGATAATGATACATGGAAATCGGATGGGATAGGGTTGTAAGTCTATCTGGAACTCAATGTCACATCGAGGGGGTAGAGTCACAAAATCCTAGGAAAAAACGTCCAGGAACTATCTAAAAACTCTCGAGATATCCATCATCCCAGGATCCACTAATTATTCTAAAAGATCGGCCAACATAGAGAGAAGAGGTTCCGCACACCATTTCCCCACCTGACAACTCTGTTCGCCAACAAAATCCACACGCTGTCCATCCTCATTGGAGAACATGACTCTCCTCGGCAAACAGTTGATAACAGCACACATAGGAATGAGTAAGTCGATTCCTAGGATGACATCATATGGTTGTATCTACAATTGTATATGGTCCCTGCTAGACTGATGTGACCCTATCATCAGTCCAAATCCTCAGAAAAAAAAGAAAAGTTGGTATAACCTCCGATTGATGTATTCAACACCAGGTACACTGGATGTCTCTCAGCAGATAAACCCAGATCATGAGCAAAAATGGGTGGAATAAAGGAGTGCAATGCTTTTGTATCAAAAAATACATCAAAAAGACTATTAAACAGGATAATAGTACCTTGGACAACCTCTGGAACTTCTGGTACTACTAATTCTGCGTGTGAAACTGCCCACACCCAGCTCTTCTTCCCTTATGCTATCTTCTACCTCCCCGACCGTGTCATGGTCTTGGTCCCTGAGTATCTCCCTGAGGATGGCCTCCTCCTTTAACATTTTCCATTAGAGTAGTGGGAGCTCGTTGTCCCTGCTGATGCTACTACCGAAAGGGCCTGGCTAGAAGCAGCTGCTGCTGAGGTGGACGCTGAAACATCCCACCCCCACCATAAAATTCTCTTTCCAGGCATTGATTCTAAAGGTTCCCATGGATTTCATAGATGAATCATCTCGGGTCTCGACCCCCAATGAAAGGGAGAGGACATGGAGATCTAAACTAGAACTACTGGGGCCTGCTCCCCACTCGTCGAAACCTAAGTCCCCTTTGACGAACTCAACTAGATCCCCTATCACGGAACATCTCCAAGTGTGTGCATCATTTCTACCACTGCATCCTTCTATTGGACCTCCAAGTATGTTGGTAGGGTGAAGGGAGTAACGACATACTGAAGAAAAAGCCAGGGTGCCTCCTCTAAACGTCTTGCCCGAGACTCCTCATCTGGAAAAAGGTCCGGAGGAAAACAAAGGAGATCCTTGAACATGATCCCAAACTCCCTCATTGACATTCTCCCCTGTTGGAGGGAGAGAAGCTCCTACCTCTTCTCATCATTCATCGTGTAAGAGAGGAATTCCGCCTGGAACTCCTTCTTGATGTCAGTCCATGTAACCTCAGTCTCTGTCTTTTCCCCAAGGTAGAGATTCCACCATTGAAACGCTGACCCCCACATATACCATATAGCCAAAGGAACCTATAACTTCATTAGATACTGAATCAAGCTGAAAGCTATCAGCAGCTCTTCGAGCCATCTATTCGTCTCCATGTACGAGGTGTTTCCTTCATACATCAAGAGGTTATGTCGCTGAAAGGCACAAAGTTTCTTCTGCCACTGGTCATCCTCATCCTCTCAATCATCCCTCTGCTGATTAGCCAAAACAACCACCTGGTCCTTGATCTCCCTCATTACTCGTGGCCATCGTCCAGGTTCCATAACTATAAGGTAAACATTTAATTCCTATGACCAAGTAGTGTAGAAGAATGATTTTAAATTCATCGTAGACTTCTTATTCTTTTTAAATACCCAAAATATGCAAGACACACAAGAAAATAAGTCATTATGATACATGTACCTTTCCTAGGGTCTCTATCCGGAAATCAGTGTAGCCTCACTTGGTCATTCGGTAGGCCTAGAGTCCTTGCATCGAATCATGGAGGGGCCTATAATCCTGTGTCTTTTCTGGTCTTCCCTAGCTTATTTCTTGCACCATGATTTCCTAGAACTGTTTCACTACCATCCCTTGCAATACTCACCCTGCTTAACCCTGATCTCTATCCTATCTTGAATCCTCTACAACTGATACCTTTTTGTCATGACCCGCCTTCACCAAGATGAGAGAAGGGACATCAGATTTCCAAATCCTTCCTTCTTCATGTTTAAGGATAGATAATGACCCATGAGACCCGCCTTAAATATGTCCCGGAGTGGCGACTAGAACCAAGTGTATAGAATTTCACACAGTATAGAAGTCATTACCCTTTTTATTTAGTAGGACCAGGAGATAAGATAGTAAATCCCAACAACACCAAAACATGATGTAAAAGTAAAGACAAAACAAAATCATTCCCATATGCATGTCCAAACGAAAATGCTACAAAAGTACAAGGAAACTCCAAGGGAAAAGTACCAATGAAATGAAAAACGACAACAACAATTGTCCCAACATCCAAGCTAGTACGGTCCAGCATGATCCCTGATGTTCTCCTAGAAACCATAGAGAAAGTTATATATGTAGGGTGAGTATACAGGTATACTCAGTAGAGAAAACCTAAAGCTCTTATGCAAAAGTGGGGAGGCATTCTAATACCCCATGAGAAAAAAGGTAACCAAAACACCTAGTAAGGAAAACTATCCACCCAAACCTCTCCAAGGCACACTCCACAAATAACGAATGTCAGGTGATGTAATTGTAATAGCACATTGATATTTGGGTACCCCACACCACATTCACAATGGTTATTGAAGACATCCTACCCATCAAACCTGTCATGCCTTTCTCACTGCAGTCCAACTACCATCTCCCGCCCGCAAACACCTGGGCTAGCACAACCACATATCCTACCCGCGAACACATGGGATATCACTACCACACATCCCTCCCGCAAACACCCAGGTCATAACAACCACACGTAACCTCACCCACAAACACCTGGGCCAGAACAACTACCGCCATGCACGAAGACACCCCGGCCTCATCCTGAAGACACTTGGGAAACAACCTGCCCGCACACACCTGGGCCAACCACCCCAACTACCCTTCCAGATGAATCGTGGGATATAATGGACCTCAGGCCATCAGATCCTACACGAATGGTCTTGGGATATGTGGGAAAGTATAAGGCCCCAGCCTTAAAAGTTACTTATTCTTGAGTTATTTCAAGAATACACGTTGAGGATCTTTTCATGTTTAGAGTTTTAGAGAATTAGATCATAAAACATGTATTATATTCCATATTTAAACAAAGTGGCTACATAAAAGGTAGTATTCATTTTTCCCATCTAAGAAAACATATTTAAAATAAAACATGGATTCTATATTGACACTTCCTTGAGACTATCATCATATCATGTACCTTTCCCTTGACCTGTGAAAAAAATTTCAAAAAAAAAATGGGATGAGAATAAAAGGCTCAGTAAGGGACATAAAAATATTGAATGGAAACATGAGTACATATATACATAAGAATGAAATCATACTTTACCCATAAAACATAAGCACTTTAACATACCTCATCAAATCATGAATAAATCATAGAAATCATAAGACATAAAGGTAACTTGAGGCATTCATAACATTCTTACGTAGGGAGTAACCCTCTTGGTTACTTTTGGAATACCCATCACAGTATATTCCCTAAATCTCTTCAGTGAAACCTTAACATTTAACCCCTTCGCATTACCCAATTCATTGGAGAGCTATATCAGGCTCACCTGCCCTTATTTTATCACGGAACCACCCGTCTTCATAATAATTCCCAAGATAAATAACATAATCGTATCACATAAAATATGCATAACGAAAACATAAAATTTCCACATTTCAATCACAAGATATCAATACAACACAGTGATATAATAAAAAAATTATGAAAAACCATTTTCAATACCAAAATAAATGAAAAGTAAAACATGGTATTTATTTATTTTTTTATTTAAAAAAAAGTTATGGCTTGTAGAGGAAACCGGAACTCAAATAATGGTCACTGCGGTGGAGAAGTCGTTGTCTCTGCATATGTATGACAAAAACAAAACATTCCCTTTTTTTGTTTAGTAAACGCTTCGTATAAAAAGATTTCTTTTGAGTAATCGTAAAATTCAAAGGGGTTTATACACCGTATAAAATATAGTTGTGTATAAAACATAATATGCCACAATGAAAGGAGATTGAGACGAAGTCCCATACAAAGATCATATTTTAAATAAAATAAATCTATTATGTGTATTCACTATAAATACACATAAATAAAGTAAAAATACAAGATAGGACATAATAATATAATGACATAATTTGAAAGTAGGATATTAACCCAAAGAACATAAATTGGGTTAAGAAGTTCCCTTACCTCGGGTCTGAATTGAATCAATCGTTCTTTAACATCCTGAATAATAAATTTGAGTTAATTTCTACTTTATTAATAACCATTTTCATGTTTATTATTCCTTTTATATCACTTATTACCATGTCATGAACACTATGTAATTATTTATTTTAATAATGGTTGTTTTAACGATCATTGGTACTTGAGTAAAAAATATGCTCTTTATAATTACAAGTTGTTCATGTATCCATTATATCCAGAGTTATACTCATGATTTATATATCATATATATCTTATATATCCAGTACATACATGCATTTATAATATTACATAATCATTTAGAGGTAAGAAATGAAATGCACTATTCTTGGAGACGGTAAGTCGTACGTACGCATGAACACTACTTCCATTTCTATTTAATATTTAATGGAATTAAAACATAATGATACATAATAGTATTATAATTCCAGTATTGTATCATATATAATATCATTCAATCTATCCTTTATACGTACCACATATGGTATTAACGAATCAAATCACTTTGAGGGGGTGGTAGTCCGCACTTCCTAAAATGAAGATATCACGTTTACCCATAATGGAAACCATAAAGGTATGCCAAAAATGAAAAATAAATAAGCTTAAGTAAAACATAAAAATATTATATATCATATATAAATATAGTGACATCATAATGGCCTCCTTTGAAGCTGTTACATGAGTGTTCAACAATCATCGTTTCGTGAGGCAGAAATTCGCCATCCACAGAAAAAGTATGTTATTTAACCATTAGATGATGGTGTGTGTAAGTGTATCTCTAATACATATCATAAAAACATCCTAGTATATTGAAGATACTGGTGTTGTTACAAAAGAAAGGAATAAAAAGAGTTTATGGGGTTGGAGAAGAAAAATAAAACATAAGAACACAAGAGAAAACACTACTTTTAAAACGGGTAACTCTTTTTGATTTGAGCTCAAAGGCTTCCTTGGGAAGACTTTTGCCCAAGGTGAGGCTTCAAGGAGTAAGATAGGGATGTGTAGAGACATAATGGTTAGGGGTTGGCCGAGCCAAGGGCTTGAGATGTGTGGGTATGGTGGTAGAGGTGGGGGACTTTTATAAGTGGAGAGGAGGGGCACTCTTGGAAAGTTATAAAAGGATACTTTATTATAAAATGCTTTTCAGATTTCAAAGGTCCCAAAATTATATATTTCAAGTATAAGGTGATAAGGGTTCTAAATCCACCCATAAAATAGGTTTTTGACATGTGTAGGTCTTAGATTTTAAATTAGCTTTTCATTTTGTTTAAATTGTTAAATAATGATGTAATTGATGAATCATCATGGTATCATAAATAATTTAATTTATTTAATATATAAAAATTAAAAAAACAATATCATGATGTAGGAAATCTTTTTATATTTCTAATTAATATTTATAGTAAAAAATATGACTTGTATAACCTCATTTAAAAATTGTTTGAGTAAAATAACTCATGTTTGTGACATTTTTATTTTAACTTTAAATAAAAATTTATTAATGTTATTTTCCCACCAAAGTGGCTCCATGGGGTCCCCAAGTTGCCCCATGGATTGTCTTGGTCGTCCATGACACATCCAATAAGGTTAGAACATGTGTATAGGTCATTTCATATTATTAAATCATTATTTTTACCTTAAATTACACTAATTACCTCTAATCGCGATTAAAAACTTAAAAGTTACTATTCACAGACATTTTTTTTAATCCCATTGAACCAAATTTTACTTTTAATGACAACCATGTATGTTGGATTTTTGAAATTCAAAACACAGAGGTGGTAAAATTTCATTTAAACAGAAAATCAGTTTTTATAATTACCACTTAGTGGTTTCACTATTCATCAAAAATTGAAGTTTTTCAGAAAAATTACAAAACATCACACTAAGCTATATTTGATATTGTGAATTCAAAAATTATTTCTATTTTACAAAATTCAAAACATATAAGTTACATTAATTAATTTAATAATTAATTCCCGCTGTCAGAGCAAATAGCGTGTTCTTATGAAACAATAAGTATCAAAAGATTGACACTAGTTTAAGTCCAATTTCAAAGTGAAATTAATTCCAATGACAAAAATTGGAATAAATGGTAAAAATATATTCTAATTTCACTTTAAAACCAATTCAAAATATAATCTAATCATATAAATATGCTAGATTAAAAAGAGGTTTTGAATTAAAATACAACATTTTTCACTATTTATTAAAAAATGAACTTTATCGGAAAAATACCAAAATTTCACACAAAGTTAATTTTGGTGTCCCAATTATAAAGAAGAATTTTATTTGGTACAATAGAATGTATAAGAGTGACTAAAACTAAATTTATAGACGGTTCTCCACCAAAAGGTGATAAGTCGATCTTTAGTGAATGTTAGAGTATATATGCCTAAAATTGAATTCTTTTCATATTTTAATCCCTTATCCTTTATTGGATAAATGTAAAAAAATTTAACAAACATATATAATCATATTTTAGTTATTTCCATTCATTCCCACGAATACAATGGCTACGTGTTAACTACCATTTAAAATAATATTATTTTATTACTAGTGTGCAACGTAAGATTTTCAACGAAACTCTTTGTTGCATATTTGGTACGCTATCAAACATAACCACCCATTTAAAGTAAAATTAATATTTAATTCATAAATATTAATAGAAATGAAAATTCTTTATTCTTTATTTAGCTAGGATGTTACATCCTTCGCCCCTTTTGGGAATTACTTCCTCGCAATTTTATTCACTTATCAAAATAAGTGGGGTTATTTATCCCTCATAGAATTTTCAGATTCCCATGTTGCCTCTTCAACCATATGGTTTTTCCATAAAACCTTTACCTTATGAATTACCTTATTCTGCAACACTTGCTCTCTATGGTCAAGTATCTGGACTGGTTGTTCTTCATAAGAGAGATTCTCTTCCAACTGAACTACCTCTGGGCTCAAAACATGAGATGGATCTGGCATGTACTTCCTCAACATCGAAACATGAAAAACATTGTGTACCTAAGATAAATTCGGAGGTAAAGCCACTCGGTAAGCAATTGATCTATCATTCTCCAGAATTTCATATGGTCTAATGAACCTTGGACTCAACTTTCCTTTCTTACCAAATCGCTTCACACTTTTACATGGTGAATCTTTGAGAAAAACATGATCACCTACCTTGAAAGATAGATCCTTCCTCCGATTTTCCACATAACTCTTATGCCTGCTTTGAGCTGTTCTCATGTGTTTCTGAATCAAATGAACTTTTTCTTCCATATCTTCTACCAATTATGGTCCCATCAACTTACTTTCACCCACTTCATCCCAGAAAGCTGTAGTTCGACACCGCTTCCCATATAATGCCTCAAATGGTGCCATCTGTATACTAGAATGAAAACTGTAATTATAAGAAAACTCAACCAAAGAAAGATGTTGGTCCCAACATCCCTGATAATCCATCGAACAAGCACGTAACATATCCTTCAAATTCAGAATTGTTCGTTCTGACTACCCATCTGATAGAGGATAAAAAGATGTACTAAAATTTAATTCAGTACCCAATGACTTCTGAAGGCCTTTCCAAATGTTAGAAGTGAACCTAAGATCACAGTCAGATACAATGGAGAGAGGAACTCCATGTAACCTGACTATCTATTTAAGATACAAATGAGAAATTTAATCTAGGGAAAAAGTATCTCGTATGGCAAGGAAATGAGAAGATTTAGTCAAGCGATCAACAATAACTGAGATTGCAATATTACCTCGAGGTGTCTTCAATAATCCCACAATGATGTCCATGGATATATTCTCCAATTTCCACTTTGGTTATGGTAAAGGCTAAGGTATCCCTTTTGGTAACTACCACTCTGCATTAACTTGTTGACAAGTCAAACACTTTACAGTAAAATCAGCATTATCCCTTTTCATTCCGTCCCACCAGTAATACTCCCGAAGATCTCTATATATCTTAGTACTGCCAGGATGGACTGAAAACGGAGAACTATGAGCTTCACATAACAAATATCTCTTCAATTGTGAATCACACGGCACACACAATCTCTTCCAAAATCTCAAAACAAAATCATTATCAATATTGAATTCAGGAAACTTACCCTTCTGAACCAGCTCTACCTTTTTCTAAAACTCGTCATCTTGCTTCTATTCTTGCTTAATTCTGTCTTATAGAGAAGATTTAACTGATACCTAAAACAAAACAGAAGGACATCCCACACCAAAAACTTCTATTCCAAAGTTCATCAAATCCTTACCCAAAGGATCACGTTCCAAACACAGCATTTCTAATGAAGCATTACTTTTTCGACTCAAAGCATCATCCTTTTTATTTTCTTTTCCCAGATGGTAATGAATTATAGAATCATAATCCTTGATTAATTCTAGCCATCTCCTCTACATCATGTTCAATTCTTTCCAAGTGAATATATACTTTAAACTATTGTGATCGGTATATATTTCACACTTTACTCCATATAAATGATGCCTCCAAATTTTTAAAGCGAAAACAGCAGAAGATAATTCCAAATCATGTGTAGTGTAATTTACCTCATGAGTTTTCAACTGTCGTGAAGAATAAGCAATTACCTGATCATTCTGCATTAAGAAGCAACCAAGTCCATTCAATGAAGCATCACTATAGATAAAAAACTCCCCATTCCTAGAAGGTAGTGCCAAAACTGGAGCATTCGCCAATCTTCTTTTCAGTTCCTGAAAATAATCATCACACTCTTTTGTCCAGATAAACTTATCACCCCTCCGAGTTAGCTTGGTTATTGGACTAGATAATCGTGAAAAATTTCTAACAATCCTTCGGTAATAACCTGCCAAACCAAGGAAGATACAAATCTTAGTTACATTTGTGGTTCTTGGCCATTCTTCCACAACCTTTGTTTTTGCAGGATCAACAGTTATCCCATCTTTAGAAACAATATGACCAAGGAAAGAAATTTGTTGCAACCAAAACTCACACTTTCTGAATTTCACATACAATTTCTTTTCTTTTAAGGTTTGAAAAATAACCCTTAAATGTCTTTCATGCTCCTCTTTACTTTAAGAAAGCACCAAAATATCATCAATAAAAATATCCAACATTTTCTACTGGAGTCAAATGAGCAATCACTACAAAAAAAATGTTTTGTTCTGATTCTGAACATCTCAGGATACTGATTTGAAAGGTCATTTTCCTTTGTATGCCTTCCCCAAAAATCTATTCTGTTTCCTCTATGAAAAACCATTCTTAACATAGAAATATCATATGCGAAGCAACATGGTAATCTTCAAATTATATATCATTTTAATTTAACCATAAAAAATATTTTTGGATAATAATTTAATAGAATTCTGACATCTAAAGTTATCTAAACCGACCTCTGATACCAACTATAAGGCCCCAACCTTAAATATTACTTATTCTTGAGTTATATCAAGAATACACATTGAGGATCTTTTCAGGTTTAGTGTTTTAGGGAATTAGATCATAAAACATGCATTACATTCCACATTTAAACAAAGTGGTTACAAAAAAGGTAGTATTAATTTTTCCCATCTACAGAAACATATTTAAAATAAAACATGGATTCTATCTTGACACTATATTGAAACTATCATCATATCATGTACCTTTCCCTTGACCTGTGAAAAACATTTCAAAAAAACATGGGATTAGCATAAAAATCTCAGTAAGGGATATAAATATATGGAAAGGAAACATGAGTACATATATACATAAGAATGAAATCATACATTACCCATAAAACATAAGCACTTTAACAGACCTCATCAAATCATGAATAAATCATAGAAATCATAAGACATAAAGGTAACATGAGGCATTCATAACAATCTTACGTAGGGAGTAACCCTCTCGGTTACGTTTGGAATACCCATCACAGTATTTTCCCTAAATCTCTTCGGAGAAACCATAACATTTAACCCCTTCGCGTTACCCAAGGTATTGGAGAGCTATATCGGGCTCACCCACCCTTAGTTTATCACAGAACCACCCGTCTTCATAATAATTCCCAAGAACCATAACATAATCATATCAAATAAAATATGCATAAAGGAAACATAACATTTCCACATTTCAATCAAAATATATCAATACCACAAATTGATATAATAAAAACATTATGAAAAAACATTTTCAATACCAAAATAAAATAAAAGTAAAACATGTTATTTATTTAATTTTTTTATTTTAAAAAAAGGTATGGCTTGTAGAGGAAGCCGAAAGTCAAATAATGGTCACGACGGTGGAGAAGTTGTTGTCGCCGCATATGTATGAAAAAAAACAAAACATTTCATTTTTTCATTTAGTAAATGCTTCGTATAAAAAGATTCCATTTGAGTAAACGTAAAAGTAAATGGGGTTTATACACCGTATAAAATAAAGTTGTGTACAAATCATAATATGACTCAATGAAAGGAGATTGAGATGAAGTCTCATACAAAGATCATATTTTAAATAAAATAAATATATTATGTGTATTCACTATAAGTACAATAATGAAAGTAAAAATACAAGATAGGATATAATAATATCAAGACATAATTTGAAAGTAGGAGATTAACCAAAAGAACGTAAATTGGGTTATGAAGTTCCCTTACCTCGGTCCCGAATTGACTCGATCATTCTTTAACGTCCTGAATAATAAACATGAGTTAATTTATACTTGCTTAAGAACCCTTTTCAAGTTAATTATTTCTTTTATATCACTTATTACCATGTCATGAACACTATCTAATTATTTAAGTTAATAATGGTCCTTTTAACGATCATTGGTACTTTAGTAAAAAATATGCTCTTTATAATTACAAGTTGTTCATGTATCCATTATATCCAGAGTTATACTCAAGATTTATATATCATATATATCATATATATCCAGTATATACATGCATTTATAATATTACATAATCATTTAGAGGTAATAAATGAAATGCACCGTTCATGGAGACGGTAAGCCGTACGTACGCATGAACACTACTTCCATTTCTATTTCATATTTAATGGAATTAAAACATAATGACACATAATAGTATTATAATTCCAGTATTTTATCATACATAATATCATTCAATATATCCTTTATACGTACCTCATATGGTATTAACGAATCAAATCACTTTGAGGGGGTGGTAGTCCACACTTCCAAAAATGAAGATATCGCGTTTACCCATAATGAAAACCATAAATTTATGCCATAATGAAAAAATAAATAAGATTAAGTTAAAACTAAACATATTATATATCATATATAAATATAGTGACATATTAATGGCCACATTTGAAGGTGTTATATGAGTGTTGAACAATCATCGTTTCGTGAGGCAGAAATTCTCCATCCACAGAAACAGTATGTTATATCACCATTAGATGAAGGTGTGTGTAAATGTAGATCTAATACTTCACATAAAAACATCCTAGTATAGTTAAGATACAGGTTTTGTTACAAAATAAAGTAATAAAAAGAGTTTAGGGGGTGGGAGAAGCAAAATAAAACATAAGAACACAAGAGAAAACACTATCTTTAAAACGGGTAACTCTTTTTGATTTGAGCTCAAAGGATTCCTTGGGAAGAATTATGCCCAAGGTGAGGCTTCAAGGAGTAATATAGTGATGTGTAGAGACAAAATGGTCAGGGTTTGGCTGAGCCAATGGCTTGAGAGGTGTGGTTTAGGTGGTAGAGGTTGGGGCCTTTTATAAGAGGAGAGGAGGTGCACTCTTGGAAAGTTATAAAAGGTTACTTTATTATAAAATGATTTTCGGATTTAAAAGGTCCCAAAATTATATATTTCAAGTATATGGAGATAAGGGTTAGAAATACACCCATAACATAGGTTATTGAAATGTGTAGGGCTTTGAATTTACATTATCTTTTTATTTTTTTAAATCATTAAATAATGAGGTAATCGCTGCATCATCATGGTATCATAAATAATTTAATTTATTTAATGTCTAAAAATTATAAAAAAACTATCATTATTTAGGAAATGTTTTTATATTTCTAATTAATATTTATAGTAAAAAATATGACTTGTATAACCCCATTTAAAAATTGTTTTAGTAAAACAACTTGTGTTTGTGACATTTTTTTTAACTTTAAATAAAAAGTTATTAATGTTATTTTCCCACCAAAGTGGCTCCATGGGGTCCCAAAGTTGACCCATGGATTGTATTGGTCGGCCATGACACATCCAATAAGGGTAGGTCATGTGTATAGGTCATTTCATATTATTAAAACATTATTTTTACCTTAAATTACACTAATTACCTCTAATCGCGCATAAAAAATTAAAAGTTATTATTCACCAAAAAATTATTTTTATCCCATTGAACCACATTTTACATCTTAATGACAACCATGTATGTCAGATTTTTGAAATTCAAAACATAGAGGTGGTAAAATTTCATTTAAACAGAAAATCAGTTTTTATAAGTATCACTTAGTGGTTTCACTATTCATCAAAATTGATGTTTTTCAGAAAAATACCAAAACTTCACCTTAAGCTATATTTGATATTCCAAATTCAAAAATTATTTATATTTTACAAAATTCAAAACATATAAGTTACATTAATTAATTTAATAATTAATTCCTCCTGTTAGCGCAAATAACGTGTTTTTATGAAACAATAAGTATCACAAGATTGACACTAGTTTAAGTCCAATTTCAAAGTGAAATTAATTCCAACGACGACTATTGGATTAAATGGTAAAAATATATTCTAATTTAACTTTAAAACCAATTCAAATTATAATCTAATCATATAAATAAATTAGATTAAAAAGAGTTTTTGAATTAAAATACAACATTTTTCACTATTCATTAAAAAATGAACTTTATCGGAAAAATACCAAAAATTCACACAAAGTAAATTTTGAGGTCCCTATTATAATGAACAATTTTATTTGGTCCAATATAATGAATAAGAGTGTCCAAAACTATATTTATAGACGGTTTTCCATCAAAAGGTGATAAGTCGATCTTTAGTGAATGTTAGAGTATATATGCCTAAAATTGAATTCTTTTCGTGTTTTAAGCCCTTATCCTTTATTGGATAAATGTAAAAACATTTAACAAACACATATAATCATATTTTAGTTATTTACATTAATTACCGCCAATACAACAACTATGTGTTAACTACCATTTAAAATAATATTGTTTTATTACTAGTGTGCAACGTAAGGTTTTCAAAGAAACTCATTGTTGCGTATCGAGTACGCTATCGAACATAGAAACCCCTTTAAAGTAAAATTAATATTTAATTAATAAATATTAATTAAAATGAAAATGATTTATTCTTTATTTACCTAGTATGCTACAGAAAGGGAGCAAAAAATGAGCTAATAACCAGCCACTCAGAGGAGCATTGGAAAAAATTCCCTCCCCCATGAAATGCGAGAGTTCGGAACAATGTTATAACAGGGGAGGGGAATGAATAAGAAAAATAAGAACTACATTATACATATTGGTAACAAGCACTAATCCTATCCTTGGGTTTCCCAAACTAGCCCATCCATAAACACCATTGTTACTATTTATTCATAAGAAGCAGCACACCCATAACCATGTCACAACTCATTCCCATAAAACAATTACCCATAGAACCCACTATTGTTTTCATATTCAAGTGATTCTATTTATGTAAATTATTCATTATTGGGAAACTGACAGGAATTACCACAAGCCAAGAAAAAGAATAACAATAAAAAAGAAAATTATTTATTCACACCCAGTTCTCTTGTAAAGTCACATCAACAAAAGGGATCTGTGAGATCCCTCAATGTACAAGAACCAAACCAAGCCCCACCATACGGCCCCACACGACCTCAAATCCCATAACCAACAACTTCACCACAATAGTGGATCCCATTCCCATCCACGTCAATTCCCAAGCATCAACTGTAAACATCACCATAACAGAGAAAGGGAGTTTTAAAATTTGAAACATGCCAGTCATTTAGTTTCATCATTCTGTTAGGTTAACTGGGGTGATTACAGAAGGATTATTATTCATTGGTCATCCATTTAGTCAACAATGTTTATGTGATTATCTAGTTTACATGTTATAGCCATTTAATCACATAAATATCCCAAAAAATAGAGGTTCATTAGTGCGCAAGGAAAGACAACCAACAACCATGATTTTCAGTGGGAATAAGGCCATACGATTCACAACACATAAGGGTACAACAGAAACATCGAACACACCCCTTCATTTTTTAAATGTCTGGTCATTATCTTCATTAAGGTTTGGTTTCATCCATTCCCATAGTAAACATTTTCATAACCACCCCGCATGATACACAATAAAGAGAGATTAAGGGAAATCCTTACCTAGATGATCAAAGATCGATGTTTATCTCCATGTTCCAAGAATTGGGGATGTGTGACTTGCAGGGGAGTAACTTCTGGGACTCCCGGAATGAGGAGGAAAGGCTCCGGCACAGGAGCACATCACTTCTCAAGAAAGGAGACTCCAAACTCACCATGGAATGAAAGAAACCATACAATAAGAAGAAGGAATGAAATTATAATGTGATATAAGGATGAGATCCCATATTTACGGGATATGAAGTTCTGGATTGACTTTAAATGTGGATCTTGGTTTTACCACGCGGTTGGATGGTTACACATGATTGGGTTAGTTGTTTTTTAATTATTCTCATAGGGGAGGTGGGGAGGTCGCCGTAACAGCTGTGGGTTAAAATATTTTAATTAAGTAGAGGAAAACACATTACACGGACACACAGTCTGGGCCATTTAATGTCTCCCCACTCATAGGAATTTAAAACATTGATATGGGGAAAAACATCATTGAACCACTTTCAAATGGCTATAAAGACTTAAAAGTGGTGTTACAGGAAAAACTGTGGAAGAAATACCCGACATTCCCCTCTGCCACCGATCGGTGACACACTGATCCATGTCAAACCGATCGGTGTCACCGATGGTTGACACTGCGATTCCATCCTTCCACTGAGATGCAACCCTTATGATCTAGACATGATAAGTCCAGGGAGTTCCAAAAAGCATAATTTGGCCAAGGGATGGACTAGGAGGGTCTGAGTCGTTACATTTTAAATTATTAAATTCTCCTACTCATATATTCCATTTCCATGATTGGTGTTCAATTTAATTATGGCATGGTAGATCAGGGATCTTAAGGTCTTCTATGTTTATTTTATATATATTCTTATAAGAATTGGAATAATTAATAAATTCACCTTTAGAAGATTGAATAATTTATTTTTCATTAAATAATTCCCTATGATAATCCTCATATCACAACTGGATTACAATAATACATTTTTTCTTAGTTACAAAAAAAATAAAACATTCAAAATTAAATATTTGTTAAGAATAACAATATTACCAGTTATGTTGATTTTTACATGATAAATGTGACCCAATGAAACTTTTCCACCAATGAACTATATTATATTCTTAAAGAAACCCTTGTTTTGAGTCATTTTTCTTGATAAAGAACTATTGTTGTTCTAAATATTTTTTTGTTGGTACATTTACTACATTGCCAAAAATAGGGACATTTGTGTTCCAGATGATAATTTTTTCAGTCATCTATTTTTAGATTGTAAAATACTCCTAATGCACATTTTTCTATCTCTGTACTGAGTATATATTAATTATTTTGAGAAATATTATATATAATATCCTTATGAATGAACATTATTATGAGTACATGTAATCATCTAGTAACTAAAACATTTTGTTTTAAAATTGGTGCACTTGTTTTGGATAATGTATTTATTTCGAGAAAAACGTTATCTATTAGTAAAACCCATTACAAGATCATATCCATGAGGAATAATATTATTAGACATCCTATAAAAAATTATCCAACCAAAAGAAAACATTAAAAATTTCTTTTTCAAAAATAATATTTTAGAATTCAGTTTAAAAAAAATTCTTATCCTTCGTATATGTTTTTAACTAGGTTTTTATATATCATATGAAAAAAATATTTCAGAAAATTAATTTTTTCTTAATTTTATGAAAGATAAAAATTATCAAAATATATTTATTTGAATATTTAAAAAGAAATGATATTTCAGAAGATAATTAGAAATCTGTGAATTTCATTTCACAATTTTTTTTCAAGGAATAGAATGTTTTTCGAAAAATATTACAATTTTCATTTTCTAATATTTTTTTAAATCACGATACTTCTTCAAAACTAGGAAAATCATTATTCTATTTATATTAATAAAATTCATCATCAGATGATCTATAATTATTGATTTCTTTATCACTATTGAGGTTATTAGAATTTATATTAAAGTTTGAATAAAAATTAATAGCTTTTACCTAGGTCATCAACCAATAATTAACATTTTTTATTTTTTCTTTGAATCTGATATTATTTTGTCTTGAACTTCTATTATATGATAAGTTATATAATGGACTATCTCTTCCACTAATACTCAATGTTTTGGAATATTTCATATTCTTATTGTTCTTGTGTTGTAATATTTTGTAGCATTTATATCAGAATTTCTTTTCATCTTATCCTTTTAGTACGACTTAGAATAATTTGGCCTAATGTATCCATACTTATTACATTCATAATATATCACTTATGTATATTACTTCTTATAAACACCTTTCATTCTACTATTCTTATATATATATTGGAAATCTTTTTTTCAACTATATTTTTCATCATTTTCCCAAGATTATCCAATTCATTTCCAAATAGTTTCTATGTACTACTATCTAACTGAACTACAACTTTCATATTTTTAGAGGACATCTAAAAATCATTAATAGATATAACTTTATTAGAACCATTTTATTTTATTGAAAATGATACTTCATCATTATTCTTCTCCATTTTTCTTCACCACTTTTCGATCATCTACCATATTGTATAAGAGTTCCTATAAGATCATCCTGAGTAAGATTTGTCAACATTATCATGTCATACAGAGTATCTCTTTTGGATTCTTACTCCCCATGAATTATCTCAATTATATTTTCATACAGTATTTCAACTATAATAACCTTCTCTATAAGTTATTGAATACATTTACAACTATCATGAACCCTTGTTTCATCGTTGTAAGTGCCTCACCATATAGGAAATCAAAATCTTGTTCATGAGCCCTAAAAATTTCCCTAATTTTTTTGATGACTATTGATGTATTGAAATGTGTGAAATCTAATTTCATCAACATTATTTTAAAATAATCACATTATGGTATCTAACTATAAATATTTCATGAAATATGTCAATGTACAGAATTCCTAGCTTTATAATTCAACAAATATTTTAATATTTTTATCATTATTAAAAGAAGATACATATTTATCTTGAATATTGTAACCCCATTGTTAACATCCTAAAATTATCAACACCATTATTTTTATAAAAATATATTCATCTATCCTCTCCATAATTCATAATAAGAACCACCCATGATTGGTGGTATGAATTTATTTAAATTTTATAGTGTACCAATGTTTAATCCTTACAACTAATCCAAATACAATCACTTTCTGCAATACTCATATAGTGTAATAAAATAATATTAATAATAATTTTGTGATAACATTAAAAAAATTCAATAATATATCTAATGTAGAAACAAAATGAATCATTGAATTATATTCTTCTATGATACCAATTTTTGGATCATAAGACTATATTTTGGCTACAAGAGGGAAGATTATACTTCTAAAAATTATACCAATATAAAATCAAAAAACCCATTTTGATAGAAATATTAGATTCTACAATCATCAAATGATGATATTTTATGTATCAAAATCAGAATTTTTTCGATAAATCAGAGTTACTATTCAATATAATGGAATGTTTGATAAAGTCAATATTAGAAATAATTTCTAAAACAACATTTCTCATGTAAACTACATAGTGGAATATAAAACATGTAAAAACAAGTAACATAAAAGAACATAAAAAGTAATAATGACTTAAAATCATTTTAAAAGATATTCTAATCGTTATCATTATGAGTTAAGGAAGTAATAAATAACGATTTAAAATATTCATATTTATCAACCTAACTTAACTGTCTGTCTTTCAACACTATGAAAATCTCTCGATACAATGATATGAATAGTTCATCCATTTTTAAAAATAAATCCCTCAATCTAAAGAATGTTAAAAACTCTGTTTTATAGTACCTTAGTATCCCTTTATCATCTTGATTGGTGTCACATATCTTCATATCCCCAAAAGATCTTAATCGAAAAATAAATCTGATCAATAAAAAAAAGATACTATTCTAAATATTTCGAAATATCTCACTCATGATCCTTAATAAATATATTTTTAAAATATTTATATGTGTAAGAATGATATGTTTAGACAGAGCAATCACCAGACATGTTGAGTTGAAAAATCATCATCTACATGTTCCTCAAATTCACTCATATTTATAGGTAACCCTACAACGGTTATATTTCATTAAATATCATATTCGGTGGAAATGACTCAATATAATTTTTACATCACAACTCAGCCAAAGGGCTCCATCCAATGACATTTTTATTATCACCATTAAAATATTATTTTAAATTTATACTAATATAATTCATTCCAACAATGGGATTATAATCAATTTTTAGTCCAAATAACCAAAATATTGTATATCTGATCAACTGATCAAAGGTCAGTCTGATCCATATGAACTACGATCATTCAAATGTATCACTATGGTCAGTCTGATAGACATAACATTAATAAATCTAATAGAAAATATACTCATAAATCCAAAGTACTAGACCCTCTTTCATTCCATCATATCTGATTAAATACTATAAATTTTTTATTCATTTTGTAATTAACTATATATACATTCAATTGAAAATGATGTTTTATACAATAACATTGTAAAATACTTTGGATATACAATGTTAGTGAAATAAGGTTGTAAGGATGTTTTTTTTAATTTAAAAATTATGGAATGGAAATGTAAATACTATATAATATAGATTCTACAAAATACACCAAACTAGATTGCTTAGTGTGAGACAAAAGTGTTTTCCCAAAGAAGAGGTATAACTCTTAACTATGTTTATTAATTTTATATATTCTTCTATAACCTTAAATTTTTTAATAACCACATTAATATATTAAAAAATTATCTCAAGGATAAATTGATGTTATTATGTATCTGTTTTTACCATTATTCATATCCATCTCCCTCCTATGGGAAATGAAAACATCACCCTAGTGTATGTGTGGACTACCACCGCCATGAAGTAATAATTTTTTTTATATTATCCTCAAAAGGATTAATATTATGATATATTTAATGAAAAAATATGATATTCATGAAATAAATATGATTTTTTATGTTAATGGGTTACATACATTATTTCCCTTCCACTCATTAAAAAATGATAACATCGCTTATGTGTGCGTGTGGACAACCTCCTCTAAAAAGTGATGTGATTAATTCTTCATGTTCTACATTAATGTATGATTTTATGATTTTATTTAACCCATATAAATGATAATTATTTCATTATTAATGTTATATAGATAATGGAACTATGACACCTTTGATCATGGTCATCCAACTTTAGTTGTTTTTTCATTATGAAACGAATGTCCTCAAAAGTTTTTACATGAATATAAATAATTTAATAACTATATAAGTCACGTTAACAAGTGAAATAAAATTAATAATAAAAATACATAATATATACTATTTTTATTAATGTAGTATAATATTAATATTATTTTATTATACAAGAGATAATTTGTATATGTGTTGAGTTGGAGTTGACGTATGGGGTTTTTTTAACTCAATTTATTTTCATTTAGTTATTTAATTTTAAATTTTCCATATTATCCTAGGATTATATGTTTAATTATGTTTCACTATTGTATGTTTTATTTCCAATATATTATTATGATTAAATTTTTTCATATATGATAACATAATTTATTAATTTCCAATTCAATTTTTAATTCATTGTACGATATTTCTTATCCCAATTTACTTTTTTCAAGAATTGTTTCATTTTCGCATCATATTTCTTTTATGTGGTTTATATTCTTCTATATGGATTATTTTTTATCATCAATTTAATATAATTCATGTTTTCTATAAATCCATTTATGATTATCATTTTGAATGTACTATTGATTTAAAATATACAAAAGCGGTAAGGGCTCTTTCTTTAAAACATTGTCCTAATGTTTTCCTTTCAAAATCATTCTTTTAAATGTCCATGATCAATAAATGTTTCATGAATGCATGTAATAATTAATGAATGATTATGAAAGGTAATTTTTAACTAATATGTAACATCTATACAAAATAATAAAATGATTCATTCCAAATTTTTCTATAAGACTCACTATTGAAATTTTTTAATAATGTGAAAATAATGTTCATTTTTAAAATATTAAAAAATATTAAGATATAATTATTCAATGAGTATTATTTTATTATTTAATTCCTATCCATAATTCCATGTAAATTTTCACAAGTTTTTTTACTAATATTCTATAATTTTTTTGATTATAAATAACTGATTTTGAAATGAAAAGGGTATTCTCCTCAATAAATTTTACAGTGATATTTTAAAAGAATTTTAATTTTTTCAACATTCATTGATAAATATTATTATTTATATGGGATATAATATAATGATACCATAAATATTTTTTATATGAATTTATTTTGATCATGTTTTTCTATTTAGTAACTAGGAAAAATAATAACATTTCATGTGCAAGATTTTCAATACGAATATTTTGATTAATTATGTATTGAATTGTTACTAATTTCATTCATATGAAGAATTAATTATACTTATAAAGTTACTAGTATACAAGGTTATATACTATTAATTCATCAGTAGGTCTGATGAAATAAAAAAGTTTTTGGTATTCCGTATATGTCTTACCTTTTTATATATGATATCCTTATATGTGACCTTTTCTTTGAGATTATGATGTCTGAAATTATGCATTATTTCATTATGAATTTTTTTTATCCATTGGAATATTTAGGATATATTTTATCAATGTATATATTGAAAATTTTAATATATTAGTAATATTTCATGTTTAAATATTTCTTATCCCATATATAAAATTTATTTTATATTTCATAATGAGGGAATGCCTAACACCGGACAACATTACAACATAGTCAAGGCCTCGTGCCAAGACTACAAATAAATATTTTTCCCAGGCCTTGTGTCAAGACACTAGTTTGTCTCATGGGACCTACCAATGCACCGAGGAACTATAGCGGGCTCCACCCGTTACTTACCAAGTCCCCCTGCATTCCTCATAGGAAAATGTTGAAACATAACATAAACATTCGTATTAGAACTAGAATATGAAATGTCAATACATTAACCATAGACCATGAATGGTATAAAAATATCACATCCATAGTAACACAAATCATAGATCATTCAATAAAATATTGAAGATTCTATTTATAATAAATCAACATCAATCATGAATAATATCCAAAAAGGATGTTGACATAGTTCAAAATAATCATTAAAAACCTTCGAGACAAATATCCTTTTTTGTGAAATCATTTAAATGTAACACATTTATAAAGGAAGTCATTTAAAAGAGATTTTTGAATCAAAGTGTCCCATACCATTTTGAAACTTTTGAAAATAATTATTATTTCAAAACATTAATTTCCATATAAAATATACTTAAAACTGTTTTGAAAACCTAGACATAAATTAAAAATATTTAGTTAGATAAATCATTAAAACATTTAAAATTATGATCGTATAATGAGTACCTTTCAAAAATCCTTAAAATAATCATTTTGAAATCATTTTTATGAAAAACGGACACAGATGATAAAAATTTCCCAGTAAATACTTACACATAAACAATCTCGGATAATAATAAGATTGAGGAATTAACCCTTACAATGTTGTAATCAATCAAGTCATATGATCAATAGTAAATAACCACCAAATGAGTAACATAATATCATGAATATAAATAGAATCATGATAACATATATGAAATGGAAGTACACAATACATTACGTGAAATAAATATGTGGTGAATAGTGGAAGTCTCACAGAATTAAAAGTGAGATAAGAAGCCCCATACCTTGCACTTTATTTTGGTCAAGGGTATGCTTAACCTACTATATAATGACAATCATATGTTATTAAAGTTTAACATAACCATATTCATATTTTTTATATCATACATGATTCATTTATGACTTTATACTTCCCGTTTAATAATTATTTTCATGTTAAATTAATGTTTTGGGTAATATTCTCTTTCTTTATCGTACGTGTTTTAACTCGTTATTCTTGATCATATAATTTAGATCATGATTTAAATAAATTCAGAATATAAAACAGGATTTATATATCATTTGTATTTATAATATAAATATTTATAATAGATAGTTATTTGAAATTGAAAACACCGTTTATGGAGACGGTAGCCCATACGTACTCATAAATGTCGTTTCTGTTTTCATATCGTGTTGAATGTAAGTAAGAGAATCAGATATATGTATGTACATAAATAAACATATACATATATATATATATATATCTCATGTTGAATTATTATGTCAAATATTACATTCTTATTAATAATATATATTTTTATAACCATCGATGAATGGTGAACGTGGAAATGAATCTCATAGCGTCGTGGAGACGGTAATCCGTACATACGCACGAGGGACAATATCATTTACTTAATGATTAAAAGGTGTGGAATTGGATGTTATATTAATTTTACAGAGACATTATCATGTTGGTTTCATTATTCATATACTTATTATCCATAATTATATCCATATAAAAAACATAGTGTTGAAAAACAAATTACACCACGACATGGAGACGATAAGCCGTACATACGCACACATGGTGACATTATCATTCATAGGATGGATAGAATAATGAATATGGTTGCACCATTTTTATAATAACATCATAGTATATAGAAGATAATGGAGTTATTATTTTAGAATGGACACAACAATGAAAGAGGAAGTGGAAGAAGAAAAGAACTAGAAAGAGGTGATGAATTATTTACCTCTTCTTCACGTTCTTCCTTTTTATTTGATTAAAAGTGCTCTTCATATTGGATTTATGATCCAAATAATTCCTCTAGGTTGAATTTAGATAATTTTGGAGCATATTTGGGCAGGGTTTGGCTGAGCCAAAAGGCATAAGAGGTGTGATTTTGAGAGAAGGGGAAGTGCCCTTTTATAAGAGGAGTGAGGGGAACCTTAGTAAAAAATTAATATATTATTTTATAATAAATTTAAAATAGGTTTATAATAGCTAAAAAGTGACTTATTTCTAAGATACGGTGGGGATGGGTCAAAATACTTTCAACCAATATATTTTAGACTGGTTTAGGTCACCAAATTAACCTTATCATTTAGATATAACTCTTAGTTAAATGGTTTATCATTTACCTTGTCCATTTGTATTTTTATATTATATAGTTAATAAAATTTCTATAACAAACCTAGAAAACCCCAAATGATTCATTATTAATATATATATCGTTATCTAATTCATTTGGACTAACCATAGATTTTTAATAGTAGAGTATCGATTAATAATATAATATTTGTTTTAAAAGCTCTTTTATGTCAATTTTGACACTATTTAATAATTGATTTTTTATAAAGTCTTAAATAATTTATTAATTCGAAATAAATACATTTAATCAATCCTGAAATGTCATATTAAACTCTAAAATTAGTGGATGGCATAAAAACTTTCAAATTATATTTATTTTAGCTTTTATAATACCAATTATTTGATTCATTCATTAATATGGAAAATACTGCATCATTATTGTGTCATAAATAAATTTATTTATTAAATGTCTAAAAATTATAAATAAAATACCATTATATAGGAAATATTTTAATATTTATAATTAATATTTATAATAGAAAATATAACTTAAATAACACCTTGTAAAAGTTTTTTTACTAAAAGATATAAGTTTATGTCATTTTTTCCTTTACTATAAATTAATTAATATATTGTGTCATTATCACTCTCATGTGGCTCCAAGTGGTCCCAAAATTGACCCAATGATGCCCATAGTCTGCAATGTTACAACCAATAGGATTATAACACGTGTTAGGGTAATTTAATATTATTTTAATATTATTTATTTACTCATATTTACCAGATTAACCCTTTAACCATTGTAAAACAATATTTACTGAAGTAATTATTCAAAATGTCTAAAAATAAAATTTACTTATTTACAAAATTTGGACCTCCTGATTATAAATATGGAATCCATTTTTATAAATTCACAACACAAAAGGGGAAGAAATTAATTTAAAATTAATTCTCGTTGTCAAAACAAAAAACGTGTTTTTAAGAAATAATAACTATCAAAAGATCGACACTTCTTTGTGTCTAGTTTAAATGTGAAATTACATCCAATGTTCTACATTATATTAAATGATAAAAATATAATTCAATGATACTTGAAAACCATTCAAATTTATAATTTGACTCTATAAAATAATTTCATTAAAAAAGTTGTTTTTGATTAAAATATAGAAATTTTCACTATTCACCCAAATATGAAAGATATCAGAAAAACACCAAAAATTTATTAAAACTAAATTTTTATGTCCTGATTCTAAAGAAGAAGCTTATTTTTTAAAATTTATTATATAAAATTTTAAAATATTGGATTTAAAAAGGGTTCTCCATTAAAAGGTGGTAAAATTTCATTTTTTAAAAATACTTGTTTAATTCAAAAAAAATGAATTTCATCTTATGTTAGGTCTAAGAAACTCATAATATGGAATCTAAAATTATAAGTATTACATAAGTTCAAAATTATGTTAATATTATTCATAACCACTTTTTAATATCTAGTTTTGTAAGTCGTGATGCGATTTAACTCGATGTTGCGTGTAGTGAACATTATTTAATTACTTTGATGATATTACATACTATGAAATATAGGGGTGTTATAATGAGATTTTATATGAAGAATAAATTTTGTGTTATTTATTGGAAGTATATATGATTATTTTGGATTTATAGTGATTAAAATTCTACATGGGATAGAATAGAAAATTTTCATGATTATATGATTAGGGTATACATATTTTTTGAATGTAACTTTAGGAGTTATTAATGTTCATTTTAGATATTTTTTTTGATCATGGTATAATAATTGATCAAAAAATTATAATATTATGGGTTTAATTTGGTATGGTATGTTTTGAAGAGTTTTAATGTCATTTATATATGTAATGATTTAATTTTAACTTGTTACGTTGTTGTTTTTTATTTAGATATTAATTTCGTATTTCAAAATATGAAGGATAATAGAAATTTTATATTATCTATTATTATTCCAACCATCAATGGTGCTAAATTAGGGGAATAAATTTCAGCATTTTGTGGATTTTATATATGCTAAAAGTTAATATAAGTTCTTTACAAAAAAATATAATATATATTCATTAATTAGAGTAAGTGATAAGATATAAGTGGATATGGGTTGAAGAAAAAAATTGATAAAATTTTACTTATGAAATATAATTAAATAAAGTAATTATATTTCCTCATTTTCCCTATCCTGATCGTAAATGAATACATCAAGTGAATGAAAATTATTTTTAAATAAATATAATACCTTTTAATTTTAGTTATGATTATTTATGGTATTCATTATCCCTTACTGATTTATGGATTTGTGGTAATTAGCATTATAATGAAAATGTTATCTACAACCATTTATTATTTCATGGACATTATTTTTTCTCGCCCATGTCCATATTTATGGCTCCCATCAATGTTCTCCTTATTTTAGAACCTAATTGTGAGTTATTCCAAATGACATTCATATTTCCATTTTCCCTTTTGAAAATATATTTTACTGTCACTTTCTATGATGTGTATTTTAAAAAAAGATATTTTAAAATAATAAAAAGGTTTTTCATTTCATGATCTTATATTTTATTTTCCACTCAATGAAACTTATTTTAAAAAATATTTATTCCATTTTTTATTGTAGATGAGATAAATTTTTGTGATATTAATTTTATTAAGGATGAAATGTGTAAAAATCAGTGATTATTAAATTTTTTTTCCTTAAAAAATACATTCGATAGATTGTGGAACACAAAACATAGAGCACAAATTAAACACGATTTATGTAGAGATATTATTATTTAAATATTACTATTATAAACTAGTCATTGGTTTGGTGGGTATGAATGTGAATAACTATTTAGTAAATTTGTGAGAGAAAGCTCATTAATAAAAAAATAATCTATCATCAATTTATTTTCAATTTTTTATAAATAAAGATGAAATACTTTCTAGGTAAAAGATATAATTTTCATAAAAAACTTTTATGTGAACAATGTATTTTTATCTTATTATAATTAATCTCTATTGATAAGTGTTTATTATATTTTTTTAATATATATCTACTCAATTGAGTTAACAATAATTTAATTCTTTTATTAAAAAATAAATGATGCTAAATTTGATTTATTCATAAAAAAGTAAAATTTATTCCAAATGGTGTAAATTAAATTTTATGAAAGAATATTATAATTAATCTCTAAAAACATTATAAATTATTTAATAAAAATGGAAATAATTATTTAAATACAGATTTCAAAATATTTATAGGTTGAATTTTTTAAATTTTTCAAAAACGGTTGATTTTTAATTGAATAGGGAAAATAGTGACTTGCTCAAACTAGTAATTTCTTTTCATTATGAAAGGAAATATAAAATTTACCTTTATGTTTTGGATTATTTTTAGAACTAAAATAAACCTCCATAAATTCAACACAATATAAATAATTATCATCATATTTAATTTTGTAGTAAGCTCAATTTTTTGATTAAATTAATATTTTTATAAATACAAATTTTCATTCTCTTTTAGGTATTTTTAATAAAATTTATTTACTCCATAGATTGAAATTGAATCATGAAAATTGTATTTTATTTTTTTATCAAGTGGTTCAAATGTTCTGAATAAGTCGATAATATTTTTTATCATTACCAATAGCAACCAAGATGAGAATTTTATCACCATGATAAGTGTAAAACATAAAAAAGATGAATTTAAACACTGAGATATGGCATGAATTTCTATATAATTGTTTGATTAATTTTATTATATGAGTTTATTTTACTATAACAATTAATTAATCTAAATTTTTTAAATTTATTTCTACATTCCCTATGTCATAACATTTAAATAATTTTATGTAAAAGATAATTATAAAAAGGTCACCCACATTATTTTAATTTATCTTACATGTTTTCAGTTGAATAGAAAGTCTTTATGAATTATTAAAAAATATTATATTGAACATAAATATGTTATTTTTTCAATTAATAATTCTTTTTTTGTAATTAAATAATTAAATTAAATGTTTACACAATGATGATAATGTTTTTGAACGAGGAATATAAAAATCAAGCTAAATTATTTAAAAAATAATTAAATTAATATGTATTTATGGTTATATTGCATTAATTTAATTTATTTTGTGATTATAATATATAATAACTATAAAATGGTAATATATTAAAATTAAATTATTTTTTTTATGGACTTAAAGTCAAAATAAAATGAATATAACTAAAAAATTATTTAATGATAATTTTTTATAAAACATATTTTATTAAATGACTTAAAAATCAAAAAATAGTATAGAATGTGGAAAAGTGAGTTATAAAATCAAAAAAATTTATTAGTGGACCATTTTTGAGAAACAATACATCTTATAACTAAATGTAAAACCCATAAATAGTGAAAAATATGTTTCCACATATACATTTAGAATGGGTTAATAATGATGTTAAACTAAAATATATAGTCTAAAATTAATGTTAAACATGTCTAAATTTATTTAGATTAAGTAATTTCAACCGTATCACTTCATTCCTTTGAAATATTTCAATTTTTTTCCACTTGAAATTATTATGATATTTATTATATTTTAATGTTCTAAATATATAAAATTGAGCCACTCCACTCAATTATAAATAAGAACCCACTCCCCTTTCTCTCACTAACAACTTTTTAGATATTTATCGTTAAAAATATTTGAACAAATCCCATCCCAAACTAACTCCCCATAACATAGAGTTTTTGGTCTCAGTAGAAAGCCAACCTAGAAGGTATAATATATAATCCAAAAAAGGTTTCCCAAATAATATTTATGACACATAATTAAGTTATTTTGTTTTATTTCATATTACACCTTCTTCAATTCAATCATACCAGTGATGAAATAAAAATAATAATTATCCACACTATAAAAAGACGTCATTATCACTATGTTATAACCCTTATTAATATATATCTTTATCATTTGGGAAATGAAAACAATACTAGCGCGTATGAGTGGACTTTCATCTTAAAAAAGAGAAGTTTTTCATTTTCCATCACCAATACACAATGTTGATTATTATGATATATTTAATTAAATTTTATGATATTAATTAAATAATAATTACTCATAGATTAGAATATATTTCTTTTATTCCAACCCTTCCTCACGGAAGATTAATGACAACGTTGCTCATGCGTACGAGAGGACTACTGACATAAGGAAGTGATGTCTGTTATTTTACATGTACGTCATTCATAGATGAAACTATTGTTTTAATGTGTATAAATGATAATAATTACATGATTAATGTTCTATTTATGATTCAACCATAATCCCTTTTACCATTGTTATAGCCCATGATGTAATGAAATATTTATCTTTAAATAAAATTATGTGATAACTTTCTTTACACACAACACCAATTATAAATGAACAATAACAACCAATTAAAATATTATTATGTGATTATTTTTATTATTTTTAACTCATACTATAAATATTATCTTATATTTTTATTTTTTTATTTTGAAAGATTGATTTTTTTGAAAATATTGAAAAATCGTGTTTTCTGTGAATACATGATTTCATTTAATTGAAAAATATTCATCATTATTACAACAAAATTTTAAATTAATATAATAAAAATTTAATTATAAATCATATAACTAGTTATACTAGTATCATATTTATACCATACTTTCGTATTTGCTCATTTTTTACATAAAAATGTATTTTTATTTAAAAAACACTTTTTAGTTTCATTTTGTGTTATTATCTAAAATTAAATCCATTGAATTAATTGAATTATATTTGATAAAATTGATTCTATATTTTTAATAATGATGTTTAAATTTAGAAAATATTTAAATTTTTTCATTATGAACAGTTTCCTTGGTTGATATTAGTCATCTTGATAAGGGTAAAATAGTAAAATATGAATCAAATGTTGGGATAAGGATTTACAATTTCTCTAGAGGTTGAAATTATCGTATTTTATTTATGGAGATTATTTTTTCACATAAATTCCTCAAAAGTATGGCCAATTAGTACCATTTATCTTTGATATTATCCTTTATTTTACTTTATGAAAAGAATAAGAACAAAATGTCACAATAGTGGCTTTAATAAATCTAAAATGTCTTCCCTAGGAAGAAAAGAGTTTATGTTTTTTTAAATGAAAATATTAAATATGAATTTTTTTAAGAGTGTTAGTTTATTTTAATTTTTTCTTTATTCAAAAATTATATTAAATTTTTATACAATACTGATATAGTGTTTATTCAATTAAAAAAATAATTGATTTTAAAAATATTATACAAAATAAAATTTCCATAAATTATTCTTTTCCGTTAATTTTTTAGATAAATATATCATATTACTGATTTGGAAAAGGATTAAATTTGAATTACATATTTTCTTTAATATATTTATTGTTATATTCAATGAATAATTTCAATAGGGAATTAATGATATTTCATGAAAACAATATATTAATAAATTATTTAAAAATTATAAAAGTAACAAAAGAGGAATGTCGGTATTATATATTCTATAATGTCATTAAATTATAATTTAAGAGATAATTATCACTTTAAATTTAAAATTATAACCCTTTAATATTTTATAATTCATTACCATGGTTAAGGTTAAAAATGTTTAAAAAGTGTTAATAAAAAACATAATGTTTAAAATTAAATATAAACCAATAAAAATATTATTATATGATTATATTTATACCCTATCCTCTATATAATTTATTACATTCCATTTCTAAACCATTTTCTATTAGTTAGACACATATTATATAATAATATTTCATAATGTTCCAGTATTTCCCCTCCCCCTAACATAAAAAATAACACCCCTTCTTTCATTTACACTACATTGGAGAATCTAGATAAAAAACCCCTGAACAATTATATTTTCCACTCAATATCAAGAAATTATTGGTTTTTTACTCTTAAAATAGAACTATAAGGGTCTTTGAAATGGAACCCAATGGAAGACTTCTAAAGAAGAGGTAATAATCTATACTAACCATTTCAAGTTTATTTCCTCTACTACTTTGGCAAAATAAATTTTCACCATAAAAAAAATAAAAGTAGCATAATAAAGAAACATATATTTTATTATTATTATTATTATTATGGGACTACCATTTTCAACCACTTTTCCATCCTACTGAATGTTAAAACCACACTTGTGCTTATGAACGACTTATCATATCCACATAGCGGTATTGGATTTTTCATCACTAAACTACATAAATAGTTATAAATATTTAACTAATTAATACATAAGATACAGATGACATAATTATTCTTCTATAATTATAATATTTTATTATCATTCTTACTATCTAATCTGTTGGAAAACTATCATAGTGCTCACGTTTACATATGGAAAACAACATAAACGAAAAAATATGATTTATTTTTCATTTTTTTATTTCATGTATGGTAATGGACATATTATATATACATATAAGATATATATTTTATATAAATTCTAATTTAAATTTAAATTTTTATTTAACTTTGTTTTGTACAATTTTTTGAAAAGTGAAAACATAGTTCATAAATATATTATGACCTTATATCTAGATGAATGGTGTAGTTCATTGTTGAATCTATATATTTTATGTGAAACTCTATAAATTTTTACAATTAATATATATTTTATTTAAATCATGTATAAAATAATAGTGATAATGTTACTATGATCGAGACACAAGAACTTAAACGTAAAAATAGAAACATAAATGATAAATGATATCTATAGTACTTAAAATAATGATAATAATAAGATATTATTAAAAAATGGGTGATTAGATGTTATAAAAGGATAATATTTGATATGAAATATAGTTATATGGTTTCGATATATATTTTAACTAGATATAATTTTATTTTATATGACTTTAAAAGTACATTTGAGTGCCATCCAAGTTGAGGCAATTTATTTCATCTCAGGTTCCAATATATTGAGTCATATTTTGTGTTATGTGACTATTAATTTTTATGAGGATTATATATGTTGATTTTTATGTATTTAACATGTTTATATTTTAATTAATTATGAACAATGTTTCAATTCATGTTTACTATTTCTTGAGGATTCAATTTAAAATTTATCAATGAGGTAATAATTCATTTAACCATCTCATTTTTTGGAGATATATTATAATCATTGAAAGAATATTATAGTCGATAATTCATTTGAATCCTATATTTTATTATCCAATTAATATTTATTTGTTTCACATGATTTATTCCACATTTACCCTATTTGTCACTTTAATAAAGTATTTATTTTCTATAGGAAAAGTTGATTTTATTTCTTTTTTTTTAATGGTGTACATTTATCTTCCATTTCCATATTTGATAACTTTTTTTAATAAATTTCAATTTTATTTACTCAAATTATTTTTGATGGAAACATAATATTATCATTTATTTTTTAAAATGTTACAATTGAATGTTTCTATTGTTTTTCATAGGATACATTTTTGACTTTGTAAATAAAAGTTCAAAATAATTTTTTTAAATATACATAGAGTTAACAAATTTTCTCACTGCCAAAATAGTTTTGATGTAATTTTAGCCTCTTAGATAATATTTAAATGGTATTAAAAATAAAAATATTTTACGTAAGATTATATTAATTTTTTTCCATTACCCTTTAATTTTCGAAATAAATTAATATTATATAAAAACAAATATAAAAAATGAATTGATGTTCATCTTTTATATCTTATGAATTATGTGTTTGTTAACATTATCCTAAAAAACACATTCATGTGACCATTTTTTATTATAATATTCATGTCTCTTAATTATACATATTTTTTATTTCCTTGATATGATTATTTCTTAAACAATAAACCACATTTACATATAGTATTCTACTATGAATGTTATTTGATTAACTAAGGAAGTATTTATATCTTGTATTGCCTACTCAATAATGATATTTGCGAGTAAGAAATACTCATTGGGAATAAAATTAATCATTAAAAATATTATAGGATAATTTTAAATGTTTTAATTAGTGTGTCCAAAAATTATATTAACCCTTAATGTATCGAAAAGTTTCATGAGAAAAATTAGTTACCATAAATTATTCAATGTTTTTTTGGAATACTCCTTCTCACGAATTAAACGGTATTGTCCAAAGGATCTAATGGTAAATTTTTTATGATTTTTAAGAACAAGTTTTCTAATAATAAGAATTCCATTCATTTATAATTCATTTATTGTTATCCATGAAATTACTACATTGATATTAACCATTTATCCATTTTGTGATCATGTTATTGACTAAATGGAATGTGTTTTTAGTTATTTTATTTGAAATTATGATTATTAATAATTAACGAGGATAACTTATGATGTCTATAACACTAATGAATTTGAACTAATCATTTATTTGTTTTTATTTCCCCAAGATACGAAGAAGAATATATTTAATAATATCTGTGTGGAAAATTCTTTCTTATGATATGTATTTTATATTTCCAATTTAATATTGGAATCATTTATATATCTAGTTCTTCTAGACTACTTAACTGATTGAACCTTTGAGAAGGGATCCCTTGTATCTTATTCCAGTGTAATAATGTAGAAATTGACTCTAGGATACTCGAGTAGAGGTTTATATAGTTTGTAATAGAGTAATATTAATAGAATCCATTGGAATACCATTTAAAATGAATATAGATATCATTATAATTTTAATAACCCATTATAATATTTGAGAAAATTTAATATTATAGGTATTTATATTTTATGAATTAATATTCAGAATGATTAATATACTACTATGTTTTTAAAAATTGTTCTGTGTTGGACCGTAAGAAACTAATGGAAATCTACACCTGTAAAAATTATAGGGATCTCTTTATTAACTAAGCCAATATTGGTTGTTGTTTGAATAGAGTAGATCATTTCCATAATAGGGAAGTTGACTAAGTATATGATGAATAAACTTTCCTGAATGTAGAAAAATATTTTTCCACTATGTCAATCAACTATTTTGAATCACGTCATGCGATAGAAGCCACTACATTTGAAGGGAACTACAAATTTTTTTGTATTTGAGTAATCAATTAATTACATTGAGAAGATAATCCTGGAATTCAGATGTAATAAATTTCAAAAGGTTATTCTATAAGTGTATTGTTTGATATGATATTATGATCAATAGTGGCCGTTGATCTGGAACACTGAGGATAATGAACAAATAGAAACCATGGAATTTACAACTTTTAGTGTGATTTTCATTTATAAACCCATCCACTAAGAATATCAAGTAGAAATCAAGAGGAATCTCCACACCTTAAAGAAAAAGGAATAAAAATGTCTTCTAGAGTATGAGGCTAACTTCACAAGATTTTCTATCCATGCGTCAGACTACACACATAATCCAAAATCAAATGTTATCATTTTTTTATTATACTAAGTATATGAAGGCCACTAGTTTCAAAAAAGATTTAGTCAAATGATGCTATAGTGTCATGTTCATTTATTATAATGTAGGAGTTTAATATATGATTTATATTCAATGAAAATCGACAGATGAATAGATCAGATGAGTAATAAGAATAATGGAACACTTCAAAGAAAAAGAAGGGAATGAATCCATTTCCATCACATAAAAATTGAGTATATAACCTTATAGTAAAATCAATAGTTAAGATGGTAGTTTCATAAATGTGTTGTTATAATGGTAATCTATATAATGATTGGAAGGAAAAGAAGAAAACCACTACTATATAGTATATCAATTGAAAAGAGATGGGGAATTTTTCAAACTAGTACTCAACAATTCTAGGTAGATTACCATAGAATAATACAAGGGGATAAGGCCAATCATATGCAATTTATATAGATGAAGTATAACATATAATTGATGTCGTGAAAGGTACACTTATCATTCACTATAGAAGTTAAATAGTTTTTATAATTCATGTTATACCAACTCTTTTACTTATGATGAATTTTAATAGAGAATAACATCACCACTACAATTATAAAATGTTTTTTTGGTAGTAAATACAACAACTGGTAGGATTAATAAATCTCAAATCTATATCTCATCTCTAATAGATGTTAATAGTAATATAATTCTGGAAAAAATTATTATTCTATATATATTTTAAATATTTATATAATTTTGGTAATTTACTATTGCTTTCATTATATAACACATATCAATTAAAATAGAAGGGAAGTTTTATTCTATTTTTTGAATCAACCTATGATAGTATGTTGGTGTGAGGATGAAATAGAACTACCCGTGGAAATTACTTCTCACATCCCTATTCTTATTTTCAGGAATTTTTTATCTTCTCTTATTGGCATATATTTTCCCTCTCAATTCCCCCTAGGTTCTCCTTTAATATTGATGAAAATGGAAATGTTTTTGGTAGACAGAACATTCCCCAAAATTTAATAAATAGTGCGGTCAAATTGTAAATTGTGACTATTTAATTATTATTTTTATGTTATTTTACTTTATCCCTTATGGGCTTAACCCTGTTTCTCCCCATTCTTCCACTATTTGTCCCTTACAGGCATGGAAGGATCCAAATATCCCTCAAGCTCTTTTGGAAAACAATTTTGAAGGGTTTCTTGGTGGTAGAACATCATGATTCTAAAAGTATGTGAATTATGCTCATGTTCCATAAATTTCCTTAGGGTTTCTTCCACCCTTATTGAAGTTCCCAATCTCCAACTACTGAGGTTTCATACATAGGTATTAATTTTGGGTTTTGAGGTTCAATATGTTGGACTAGGGTTTGTTTTTATCCCCTTGGGATGCGTCAGTGGTCCAGTTGAAAATTTACAAAATGATTGAGGGTTTCTGAAATCTATGGTAGGTGATTCCATGTGTGGAAATTCTTTAATGAATTTATCTTTCTTGGTTAACCATTTTTCATTTCTATCCTTCCATATGTTTAGTGGAAAAATTTATTTTTGTAGCATTTTTATGTGGTTGATTTTAAAGAATAGTTTTTTGTATAAAAATGAGTTTTTTTCATTTGTATTACATTTAGTATCTTTGGGAGTTATTTCATGACTAATGGAATTGGTTTATTAAATATTTTTAGGGATCCCAAATCTGGTTGGGTGTGGTATTATTGTTTGATTGTCCATAGAAAATTTTTCTGAATGGATTTTAAGATCAAACCCCTATCTTATATCCTGAAATAGATTTTTAAAATAATTAAAGAGATTACTAAATTTAATTTAGGTTGCGGAACATATGTTTTACTATTGGGGTGTGTATGATTCAGAAATGGAATTTCTATTTTGAAACGGTACATTTATGTGAAATTAGTAATTTATAACATGTTGAAATTGATTGAGAACATATAGGGAAACCCAGGAATCAAGGATGGTGGACTGAGACTATTATACTAGTTATCTGGTAGTTGTATCATCCCTATTTCACATAGCAATATTGATAAAAAAACAGTAACTAAAAATTAATGATGTTTGGGGACCACTAGGAAAATGGGGTCTCCCCACCTAGTGTCTCATTCATAAGAAGGTTAATGACTACTGATGCTTTTACATCGAGATACGATGTTACATGGTCCCTATAGATAGCTAGTTACAAGGGGGTGTTCTCGTGACTAAGGATCATTTGTTATATTTTACAAACCACCATCATACAATGGGTTTTGAGGGAAAATTCAGTAGCATGTGTGTTTTATTTAAAAGTCTGTATTCTTCAATGTTTCCCCCTTAAATACTATTTTAATTTTAATGTTTCATGTTTTATAAATAGATACTAGTATTTATTGTTTATAAAAACTTACACACTTTTTTCATTAAATATTTTCCATATGAAATGTTTTTGGTGGCCTCCTATTTGGCATAGGCTCACACCCTACTTACACCTTTGGGTGTAAGTAGGCTTGATAATGCTTGAAATAGGTGAGGAAAATGTCCTTGGAGACTGTGGTCCAGGATTTCACCTTATTTTATTGGTGTAGTGTTATATACTAGGTTTGGGGGTGGTGTCCCCTTGATGTTGGTGGATAGTGAGTCATATTTTCTACTTCTTTTGAGTTGTGTCCCTCCTTTTGTTTTTTTAAAATATTTATTTCAATTATGAATTTTCATAAAGTATTTTTTTGATTAAATTTTATGATTCTGTTTATTTATTTTTATTGGTTTTTAATGCTTCTAATCTTTGGAGAATAGTTCCCAAACCACTCTTTATGATACTCGAAATCTTTTTCCAGCCTGTGAGGATAGGAAACACCCTTTAGTACTTTCTATGGATCGGGTTGGGTGCCTGTTTGGATGGAGAATAGACCCGGTTCATGAAAAAATGGTTTCAGATCATGGTTCATCTGTATGGGTCAAATTATTTGGGATGAGTCTGGTTAGACATGAGCTTGGAATATCAGGGTTCAGAGTTATATTTATGAGTAGGGTTACTAGCCCATACCCCTCGTGATAGACCTTGTGTCACCATGGGATGTTGGTATTTTTGTTTGAGTTCACTTTCATGTGATATGTATGGGCTACAAACTACATGATGACATTTTTTTCAGGTTGAAGTAGTGTTTTATTTCATTGTTTAGATGAATTTTATTTATTTATATTCAATTTTATTTGATGAAATTGTTCATTAATATTATACTAAAATTTAATCTTGTTATTTTTTCCTTTTGTAGAAACATGCCTCCCCAGAAAGCTTCCATGCACTCACGAGAGGAAGCCAGAGAGGGTTCTTCCTCACCACTTGATAAAAGGTTGGTAGAAGATGTGTTCTGGGATGTCCAAGCCCTAGGAAAGGGAGTGACTACTTGACCTACTGTTGCTGCAGCTAGAGAATACGATTCATGTCCAGGAAGGAAAAAACCTAGCAGTTTTTGAAGAAAAATCCTTCTACCTTATTAGGTTCCACAGAACCACAGGAAGCAGAGGAGTGGCTTGAGAAGATCAAGAACATGTTTCAGTTCCTTGAAACTCTTGAGGAGGTTAGGGTCAATTATGCCTCGTTTACATTAGAGGATCCCAGTCATAGGTGGTGGAAATAAGTTCTAGAAGTTGGAAAGCATGAGAAAATGAGCAGGAAGGACATCAATGTTACCTTCAATGACCATTACATTCATGAAGCCTTATCTTATACGATATTCCAAGAGTTTATGGAAATCATCCATGGGGATTATTCAATGATGGAGTATACCAACCGCTTCACCAAGCTAGTATTATGTTCATCTGAATTGGTATTCAATGAGTAGATAATGGCCCAGAAGTCCAAGAGGGGTTTGTGGACGAATATCTATTCTCATGTATTCATATTCAAGATGAAGCCCTTTACAGAGGGGGTTGAGCAGTCTTGTATGGGGGATATTAATCATAAGGTATGTTATGACTTCTCTGGGATGGTATCTGTTATGGGAAGTGATAGTTCATCTAAGAAGAAAAGGATGACAAAGGACAATGGTAAGAATGGAGGTTGTAGTTTGGGCCATCATCCCATGTAGTTCTCATCTATGGATTCTGATGTGTGGTCTATCATGTTCTACTAGTGTGGGAGGCCATGGTACACCTACCCTACATATACATCTATTATGAGGACACGTTTTTATTGTTGAGATATGGGGAACATTCATCACTTTTTCAAATTGACATGTCCACTGAAGAGTGGGACATGATCAGTGGATTGTAGGGGAGTGTTAGTTCAGTGAGAGCCGTTTAGAACATTGCGATCCTAGTTTAGTGGGTCTGAAGGAAGGACCAAATCTGCTTCTAGGTAGATCTAGTTCAGGGTAGAGTTAGAGGCGATGGAGAATTATAAGGAAGATATGAGGCAACTCTATACAGAGGATTCGAAACAAGCGAGATCAGATGCCAGTCCTTTGACATTTTGAGGTATCATATTGATTACGTCGTCCATATATTCAATTCTCTTTGATACTGGTGATACTAGTTATTTTACCTATTTCTGTCTTGTGAACATTATGAATTTCCAACCGAGTTGTTGTTTTTTTATGGATATGGTGACACCACTCGCTATGAAGAAGGAGCAAGGTGTTAGGTGAACGTCATGTTGAATTTTCATGTCAGGGGTTGAAATGGAGTGGGACCTCCTAGTATAGGATATGGATCTTTTCTATGTAATCCTCGGCATAGATTATCTTGTTCATTTATAAGAGCTTATTGATTGTTATAGGTTACAGGTGAGTTTCTTGGCACATGATAGGAGTCCACAGGTTTTTCTTTGGTAATAGGATACTTAGTCGGGTAGTGTGGGACCTCCACTGCCTGAATTGGGAAACCTTATATTCTAGTTATCGTCTCTCATTCTATATGATGATGGTTTTTCTCCCAAGGGTGGATTACCTCATGTAGTGGATGAGTTTATATAGGTATTTCCAGATGATTTTTCATACATTCCCCAGAGTGGGATGTGGAGTATTCACATGATTTAGCATTGTCCAAACAACTGCTATCTCTTCCCTGATTTCGTAAGGCCCCCACTGAGTTGAGGTAATTAAAGATAAAATTGGATAACTTTGAATTTTAAGGATTCTTTCACCCGAGTGTCTATCCTTGAGCCTCTCCTATTCTTATTGCAAAGAGGGATGATGGGAACCTACGATTGTGCATTGATTACCGAAAGATGAATAAAGTATCCATTGAAAAGAAATAAACTTTTCCATGAATATATGACTTTTTTTATTGTTTGAATAGGGAAATATGGTTTCCATGATAGAATTGTGTTCAGGTTACCACCATATTAGGGTAAGAGAGGAGGATATAACGAAGACACTTTTTTGAAGTAGGTACTACCACTTTGAGTACTTGGTCATTCCATTCAAGTTTACTAATGCTCTAGCGGTATTTACGGAACTCATGAATAGGGTGTTCCACCATTATCTTATCACCTTCATCGTGGTATTCATGGACAACATCATGATTTACTCTGGATCTGAGGAATAACATGAGAATCATTTTTGGATCATGTTGGGCACTCTGTGGGATCATCACCTTTATGAAATGATGTCCTAGTGCGCCTTATTTATTATGGAAGTTAAGTTCTCAGGACCTTTCATATAAAAACATGGGATTTCAGTGGAACCAAATATTATTAGTGAAATTATGTCATGGGAGAATCCAAATAATGTGTCTGAGAATATGAGTTTCCTCATCTTGATAGGTTATTAAGGGAATTTTTTTTCAGGATTTATCTCTGCTGGATTCTCCAATGACTACACTCACTCAGAAAGGGGTAAAGTTTGAATAGGGCTTATAATGTCAGGAATCCTTCGAGGAGTTGAAGTGGTGATTGACTACCACCCTTGTGTTTATATTTCTAGAAAATGTAAATTTCTATTTGGTTTATTTTAACTATTATAGTGTGGGACTCGGGTACATGATTATATTGGGTGATAAAGTGGTGGCGTATGGCTCTCAAAAACACCAGCCACATGAATATAATTACCAGAACAATGAATTGGTGTTGGTTGATATTACCCATTATTTGATAAATTGGTGTCACTAACTCTTTATTGAGAAGTTTGTGTTCTAATTCGATCATAATATCTTAGCCTAAATCTGTTCACATAAGTATCTTATTCTGAGGAAATTCCATTAGATTGAGTATTTTCATTGGTTCAACATTGATATCGTGTATACCCTGGGCTACATTAATGCGGTGGCTGATTCTTTGACCAATGAAGTACCAGTGTCAAAGTTGAGGAAGCCCATTGAAAAGTGGACTCCTATGGGTCTCTTTTCTCAGATGCACGTGGAGACAAACGAGCACAGTGGATGTGCATTCTTGGTGAGTGTTCTGCTGAATCCTTCCATTTTGTAGTTGATTCAATAGAATAATCCCAATGATGAGATATTATAGTGGTCAATGTAGTTTCTTCATAGGGGGGAGACTACTTCTGATTGGTCTTAATATCCCCAGGAAATAATGTGCCTCAAGGGATGTTCAGCGGTGGCATTGTCTTTGAGGACAGAGGTGATGTAGGATAGCCACCAATATTCATGGTTTATTCATTCTAGGGATACCAAATTTTATTATGATTTTCATTAGTAGTTCTGGTGTCCAGTTATGAGAAGTAATATAACTAACTTCATGAAAAGATGTTATACAAGCTATAAGGTAAAAGAATAGCATCAAAGGCCCTCTAGTTTGCTTCAGCCATTACTAATTTCTATATAGAAGTGGGGAGAGGTCACCATGGATTTCATTATTGGATTACCTCGTACACCATGAAGTAAGAACCCTATTTCAGTAGTGATTAATCATCGGACCAAATAAGCCCACTTCATTCTAATCAGACATACATCTAAAGTGGTTGAGTTGGGAAAGTTGTATATTTAAGAGGTTGTAAATATTCCTGGAGTTCCATCAATTGTTTTCTTAGGTAGAGACCCCCATTTAACCTCTTATTCTTGGGAGGGCCTTTAGAAGGATTTGGGGTAACATAATTATATGAGCATGACATACCATCCTCAGATGGATGGCCAGACAGAGCAGGTAAACTAGATTCTGGAATACATGATCCGTGCATGTGCCTTGGACTTCATAGGTTTGTTGGATATACATTTGGTATTTCATGAGTTTTCTTATAATAATAGGTACCAATCCACGATTCAAATGGATAATTTTGAGGTGATCTATGGTCGACCATGTGGGCCCCCCTCTGCTAGACTAAGGTAGGTGATACCTCACTGTTGGGGTCAAGCCTTGTGAAATAGATATATGAGAATTACAAGATAATATTTCATCACTTATTGAAAACTCAGAGTCATGTAAAATATTTTTTTAATAAAAGGGGTCTAAATCTAGTGTTTTTTGTAGGTGGTCAGGTATTCTTTGAATTGGTCCCTCTTTTGGGTCGTTGTCATTTGGGAAAGTAGGTAATCCTAGCACCGAGGTATGTTGGAACCTTTGAGATCATCGAGCACATTGGAAAAAAGGAATGAATGTTATATTTACCCTCTAATTTTAAATCTATTCATGACTTATTCCAAGCCTCCAAATTGAAAAAGTCCAATTCAAACTCGTCTCATGTGTTGAATTGGGAAGAGTTGGAGATATTGATCGATTTGTCATTGTTTGAGCGACCAATGAGAATAGTGGATTCCAAATAGAACGTTCCTCAGGGAAAGGCTATTAAGTTAGTCTGGGTCCTCTAGAATCCTAGGAATGAGGTTCATGGTACTTTGGAGCATAAGTCACGGGTTGAGAAAGAGTACCCATTCTAGTTTTCCGACCATGCTTCGAGTTAACTTTCGGGGGTGGAAACTTTTTCATAGTGTGGATAATTATCATATCCATGTCCTTATTTTTTTTATTTTTCTATTCTCTTTTTAATTTATATTTCCCACTAAGTTAACCCTAGGTTCCCCTTGAATTGTGAATAAAATGGACATGTTTTGTGTAGACAGAACGTGATGCACGATTTGGCCTCATTGTTTACTAATCCGTGTGGAAAAACCATGCACAATGTGCAGATCATAAATCTTTTTTATGTTATTAAAAATTTTCCCATTCAGTCTTAAAACTTGTCCATACCTTTAATCCCCCATTCAATACTTATATCCATGTAAGGATCCCATGCTCCCTCAATCTCTTTTGTAACCCAATTTTAAGGGGTTTTTTGTGGAGTAACTTCAAGATTCTTCATGTATGTGGATTCCTCTCTTTTTTACTTCCATTTCCTTTGGGCTTATCCCCTTATTGAGGTTCCAAATTTCTAGAAACATGGGTTTCATAATGAGGGTTTAATTTTTTGTTTTTTGGATCAATATTTTTATTAGTGTTTGTTTTCATCCCCTTGTGGTGTAGTGGTGGTGGAATTGATGTTTCAAACAATGATTTTTGGGTTTTGACATCTGAGGTTGATTATTTCATATGTATACATTCTTTGATGAATTTATATTTCCTGATTAAACTATTTTTCATGTTATTATTAAATTGTTTTTGTTGTGAAAACCATTTTTTATAGCATAGATTAAGTGGTTGATTTTAAAGAATAATTTTGGTATGAATATGAGGGTTTTTTCATGTGTAATCCTAGTTGTTTATTTTTGGGTTATTTCAGGAATCATAGAATTGTTCAATTAAATTATTTTAGGGATTCCAAATATAGTTGGGTTTGCTATAGTTGAGAGTTTGGAATTAAATAATATTTTTTAATGGATTTTGTGTGCAAACCCTTTCTTTACCTCATGAAATTGATTTATAAAATCATTAAAGGGTTTACTAAATTACATTGCGAGTGTAGAAAACATTTGTGTACTATTTGGGGTCTTTATGATTCAAAAATGTTAATTATTTGTTAAAATGGTACATTTATGCACAATTGGTATTTCATAACATGAAGAACTTGATTGATCACAAAGAAGGAAAATTGGGTATCTAGGTGGGTGGAGTAGGACTAGTATGCTAGTGATATTGTAGTTGTGTTGTTCCTATTTCACTTATCCAATTTGATGATGAAAACACTAAATAAACATTGATGATGTTTAGCGATGACTTGGCCCCTATTCTTTCCCCTGCTATTGGCTCGTTCATAAGAAGGTTATTTACTATGGTTACTTTTACACCGAGATACGATGTGCCTAGGGCCCCACAGCTGGATAGTTACCATGGTTGTTCTGATGACTAGTTTGTGTTGGATATATTTTACTTTCCATCGGCATACAATGTGTTTTTTTTGGAAAATTACGTAGCCAGTTTGATTTATTTAAAAGTTTTCATTCTTTGAAGTTGACATCTAGAGAACTATTTTAATTTTAAAGTTGCATATTTTATAACATGTTAATAACATTTCTTCTATATAAAAACATGCAATATTTTGTCTTAAAATGTTTACCTCATGGAATATTTTTTGGCGGAATCCTATTTGGTTTGGGGTCACACCCTAATAACACATTTTTGTGTAATTTGACTTGATAATCTTTGAAAAAGGTATGGGAAAGATCCCTGGAGAGAGAAGTTCGAGTTGATAGCTTATTTTACTGAACTGGTGTTGTAGAGAAGTCTTAGTGGTAATGTCCCCATACTGTGTGGTGATTCCTAAGTCAGGATTTCTACTCCTTCTGATTTGGGTCCCTCTTGGGTTTTTGATTAAAACTTTTATTTCAATTCAAAAATTTCTCAATGTCTTGTTTGGATTAAATTTTCATATTCAGTATATTTATTGTTATTGTTTTTTTAATGATTTTAAGATGAGGGAAATCATACCCAAACCATTAAATATGATACCTACACACATGTTCCATCCTTTGGGGATAGGGAACTCCTTTTATACATTTCCATGGATTAGGTTATGTGGTAGTTTGGAATGAGACCATATCTGGTTCGTGACATTACATACATCATATTGGTTTCACTACCTATCCATAAGTGATATCTATCTTATATGGTTGGGTAGAAACTAAAAACTGATGATAATAATATTTCATGTTTGTTTTTTATATATATTTTTAAGATTTTCCTAGTATTCCCCCAAATCATAATGTCGTGTTTTCAATACAACTCATACATGGCGCTGTAGAAATTTCAAAGTCTCGATATACAATATTCCTTGTACATTTATATTAAATTGATAAATAAACTCTAGGAGAATATTGATTTGGGAATAATTATACCTAGTTCATTTCTATGGGATTGACAAATTTTTTTAATAAGAATGATGGTTTAATTCATATTTCCATCGATTATCTAGAATATAAGAAAATCACTATTAATATCAAATATCCTCTAACACATATCGATGATCTGTTCGATCAATCATAAATAACCTTGTATAGACCCAAATATCTCATACATATATATTTCATCTACTATATGACTATTCATTTAATTACACAAATACATGCCTAATTATTATTATTTTTTAGTTCTATTATAGGATAGATACACTATATTCTAATTTAGTTAATGATATTAAACAACTCTCATAAATATATTCTACTTTTATACTCTTAATAAACATACCCTACATAAAACGTTTATTCATAAACATGTAAAGGAAATATAAGAATGGGTGAGCTCATATGATCAATAAGTGTTATGATTTGAAATATGTAAACATAAAACAAGAATAAGGGCATGAGAACATGAGCATAATATATAACCATCATACCTTTCACATCAAAGATCAAAATATTATGTCATGGAATAAATAATTTAAGATAATAAGAAATGAATCATAATAAAATAAAATAAAATGATCCATGATATCATAAAATTGGAATAAGACATTGATTTGAGGTATACATATATGCGTATAACATTGTCATCATGTATAACTAGAATCTGTTTCACTCATTATATTAAGGACATAAAATCAGTCCTGCACATAAACTAATGGAGAGAAAAAAATTTCAATGAAGTCCTTATGGAAATTAAATATAAGTCCATTCATAACAATACGAACATATAATCAGGTTAATGAATATAATTTTTTCCATGTCATTTGGTTCAATTATAAAATTTTGGACATGTAGTCAGGTTCACACATAACATTGTGAATATGTAATGAGGTCCAAATATAATATATTTACTCATGATTTATCCATATTTACCAATTGAATTATATGGAGGTATAGGTACCACCCATCATATAACCCATTAATATGTGGGACACGATATCATTAAATATTCAATATAAAATTTCTCATGAAAAAGGGTCATGTTTTATAAACATTTCATTAAATTATATATTGTGAAAAGAAATGGGTTTTATAAAGACATTTAGTCATATTCATAAACCATCTAGAGAAATAATAATGGTTTTATGATTCAATTATCCACAATAAATTGGTAGTAGGATCTATTTATTTAATCCTAGAAGGAAAATGACTTTAAAAAAATGATATGGAGAATTTCTTTAGTAGAATAGAATATCCAAATTGAAATAATGTTTTTCAATCATAAAACATATATAAATTAATTTTTTATTTAAAATAAAATACATTAATTATATATTAATCTTTAAAATTTTGAGTGTTCAAGATAGTATAAAATTCCATTCATGTTATGAAAAATATTCCTTTCACATTTATTGTAAAATCAAACGAGATTTGTTTTGAAAGTTAAATAAAAATTCAATAAA